>OW388084.2:100148231-101520163 GCA_936449025.2 Sarcophaga subvicina
TGTACATGCATGCATTGGGGTTAAATGAAATTCAGTTAACCAAATGAAAGTGGCACATTCAATGAGAGAGTGCTTACGCCCAAGCATTTTTATACAATTTCCAATGGGGGGCGGTCGAAGGAAATTACATTTTCTAAAATGTTCCGTATTTTTACTGGATTATTATTTACATACATACATATATGTACACATAATTGGTCATTACAAACCTTCAGTTAGGATTATGAACCTAGTTTCTCACACTTCTTATGTTGTGTGTTACTTTTATCTATGAGTTGTGGGACAGTTTAAAATCGGCTCCGAACGACAGATTTTTTTTTGAGAAACTTTTCATGGCAATTTTTTTATTTACTCTCAGAGTTTTTGCCAGAAATCTGCTGCTCGGAGTCGACTTTAAACTGTAGGCCCCACAACTCATGTACAAAACATAAGTGATGTGAGCAGCTAGGCCGTAATCCTGACTGAAGCATTGTAATGACCAATTATGTATGTGTATCACTGTAAGCACTAATTCTCCAATTGCTGCTGAATAAAAATAGAAATGAGCCTAAAAACCAAGCAGCAGAATCTTTGCTTATTATTGCGCTGCCCATGTTTTCGATTTTTGAGCGATTGCTGCCTTAAACGCGTTGCGTTTATTGTGTTTATAGCATCCCCATCCGCATCACATTAAAATTTAAATTTCCCTGCTCTCCATAGGTAAACAAAACTTAAGAAGAAAAAAAATGTTTTAAAATGCAAAATTAAATCAATTTGAACACGTTATTTGAATTTCAATCGAGTTTTTTGTCTTTCAATCATCACCAACCTATACAACGAAAAATGAACACACAAATACAAACATCTTCAATAAGACGCTAAGCAGACTTACATACAACATTCATCATTCATTCATTTATTTTTTTATTTTTATTTTTTTTTTTAATTAATGCTCGCATTATATTTTTTTTTTTTTTGTAAATTTCATTATAATTTTATTGACGCTGAAATTCATATTTGTTTTGTTTTATTTTCATGACCTTTCACAATTCAATTTTTGTAATTTTCTTTCAAATTTTAAAATCATAAAAGATTTCAAAAATTATTGAAAAATTAATTTTTTTGCAAAATTATTAAATTGTTAGGAAACTCGAATTTTAATAAAAAGGGCAAGAGGTAATAAAAAAAATATTTTAAAATCATGAGATTTTTATGTGTGTGAAGATAAATTCGAATTTGAAAATCCAAGACGCAATCCATAAATTTTAGCAGCGCCACATTTGACGTTAACAGAGCAAAATTTCCTTTTAACAGAATAAAATTTGCCCTTAACAGAACACTGTTAGCTATTTAACAGCATCCATCTGAATAAGACCACTTGTTTAGGAGCTCATTTTAGGACAAATACTATAGTACTATAGATATAGTATACTATATACTATACTATAAGTACCATATCATATTCAAGGAAAGGTTCCAAGGCCTCTTAATATATTCAGCCAGCAACACAGTCCCATATAAAGTGATATGTTATTGAGAAAATTGCCTTTGAAAATATCAATTTTTTTTTGAACATTTTCTAGAAAATCAGTGGCCTTTTTGGAATGTATAAGAAATAGTACACCATACAGACTATATGGAAATGCTAGTCCAGAGGGTCCTCTTTCGAACCGTGGTAGTAGAATAGCTGGAATAATTTTGAGGTTCGCGATTTTAAATTTTGAAAAAATCGATTTTTGGTCAAGAATATATGAAATTCTCTAGAAAATCAGTGGCCTTTTTGGAATGTATAAGAAATAGCCTACCATACAGACATATGTAAATGATAGTCCAGAGGTAGTGTGATAGCTGAAATAATTTCGTCCTCCACCCTTATCAACCATCATTTATATTTCAACACATTTGTTCTCACATAATAAAGATCATAATGAGAATTCGATTTTATGTCAATAGTCTGCAATAATTGCAAAATAGAATACTGATCTACTATTGCTACTGTTAAACAATTAACAGTGCTACGTTAATAGCAAAGTTTATCCTGTTAGAGGCAAAGAAGTGGCGCTGCTAAAAGTGTGGGTTTGCGTCTTTGGCTTTAAATTCGAACTTATCTTCACACACATCCAAAACATATCAGTATCTGTAGGGATCCCTACGATTTAATACCCAATAATTAAGTGCTTACAAAATTTCATATGTACATATGATTGTGCAGCTTTAAAAGCGGAGGAACGAAGGACTTCCATGCACAAATGGCAGTCACGATGGGAGAGCAGTTTAAAGGGAAGATGGACATTTAGCCTTGTCTCTAATGTAATCCGTTGGATGAAGAACAAACATTGCGAGCTTAACTACTATGTGACCCAGTTCCTAACTGATCATGGGTGCTTCTTCAGGAAGCACCTGCACAGATTTGATCATGACACTTCCCCTATATGCGCAAACTGTGTAGATGAGGAGGAAGATGCGGAGCGTATTCTAACATGTTGCCCCAGATTTAGATGGCCCGGAGAAACGAGTATAGGATTAAACCGGCTAAAGGAAGAGCTGTTGAATTGTAGGATTGACAATGACTTTACATAGCCCCACAGAAAGTAGTCTAGCGGTGTTAAATCACAAGATCTTGGAGGCCAATTCACAGATCCAAAACATGAAATTAGGCGGTAACCAAACGTGTCTTTCAATAAATCTATTGTGGCACGAGCTGTGTGATATGTTGCGCCGTCTTGTTGAAACCACATCTCCTGGACATCATGGTTATTAAATTCAGGAATGAAAAAGTTAGTAATCATGGCTCTATGCCGATCACCATTGACTGTAACGTTCTGGCCACCATCGTTTTTGAAAAAGTACGGACCAATGATTCCACCAGCATATAAAGCGCACCAAACAGTCAGTTTTTCTGGATGTAACGGTGTTTCCACATACTCTTGAGGATTACATTCACTCCAAATGCGGCAGTTTTGTTTGTTGACGTAGCCATTCAACCAGAAGTGCGCTTCATCGCTTATGAAAATCGGGAACAACGGTAATCTCGTTTTGGGCCCATTCGACGAATCTACGCCTTACTTGATGATCGTTTGGCTTCAAATCTTGCACGAGTTGGATTTTGTAAGCACGCAAACCAAGATCCTTCCGCAAAATCTTCCATAAAGTGGATGGACACAGATCCAATTCCTGTGCTCGATGGCGGATGGACTCATTCGGGTCTTCCTCAATGCTACGCTCTACAGCAGCAATAGCTTCTTCTGTACGCACCATACAGCGTCTCTGGGGATGTGAGTTATCAAGAAGAGTAAACGTGGTGCGAAAACGTTCCATGGTTAATCGAATTAACTGCTCTGATGGACGATTTTGTCGACGATAAAATGGACGTAGTGCGCGATACGTTTTCCGCACAGAACCATTATATTCGAAATAAAATTGCACTATTAGCAAGCGTTGTTCAGGCGTGAGTCTATTCATGATGAATTGCCAAACCAAACTGAGAATAAATCACTTGACAGCTGTTAAATCGGTCGCCATCTTGAAAAGTAATGCCTACTTAAAGTTCTATACCTCTATAAAAAACACCGTTTAGTAAGAGAATGGCTGAGGTTATGCTAGAACTCCGAAGACTGGAGGAAGGGAGGCGAAATTTGACTTAATGTGATAAAGCTTTCAAGATACCAACCGTCCGCGAAGTAACACCTTCAGTCCCGCGGGGTAAGAGTAGTTGAAGTGTGTAGGGGTGGGTTTAGTACGTAGGCACCAGTGCACTCTTTTGTTGAAACAAAATGTTCCCATGGGCGACTTTTTTTAATTGACCTGTTTTTACTATCAACATGGATTTCTTTTTTTATCAATCAAGTTTCTTATCAAATATTTTAAAAGGTAGAATTAAAAATCGAATACAATTTATAATGATTTGATATCAATTTATAATTAAATAAAATAAATAAATATGGCATGTCATGTATGTATCTACAATAAAAACTTATAAATATTTCGAAAGAATTAAAAAGTCTTAATGAAATATTTTAAAATACTACCGCGTAGTCGAAAAAAAAATCATAGATATCTTCCGGTATCTGTTTTTAAATAAAACCAAGTGTCGCTTGAAATACGTATATTGTGCTACAACGGCAGATAAAAACACAAAATATTTCAAAAGTTTTTATTCCATATAAGCCAAGTTACCTTAGTAACCAAAACCCTCGACAGAAAACCTATAATTTTGGATAAAACATTTTAGAGGGACCATTAAGTGTTCTACGGTTTAAATAGAGGTAGAGTGAGAGGAGAAGAAATGAAATATTCAGACTACATGGGGAAACTCGCGGGTTTCATGCACTATCCAAATATCAATTCAACAAATGGACAGGAGGTATAGTCAATCGACAATCTGATGCCCTCTCCCCCCACTAAATGCCTCGATATGGGCCATTTGATCAGTAGACCTCGATTCCTGGTCCTGTAAGAACTCAGGGCAATAGAAATACAGATCAAAGTGTTAGTAGAAAAAGAGTAGAGTAGATAGAAAGAGGAATATGAAAACATATCATCGGCAAATGTGAAGAGAAAGCCTATTGTCTAGCCAGATGGGTGCGATACAATGTAGAGTTGTAGTCGCCGTAATGTAGTAGCTAGTAAGTTGACTTAATAGACGTAAGGCCACGGTTCAAACGCCAGGTTAGACATCACCAACAAAGATGAAAAATGCAAAAAATATTTCTGCGGCGACTTCCTCTCAGCAGATTTCTGGCAAAAACTCTAAGAGTAAATAAAATTGCCATGCAAATGAAAAATACATCGTTCGAAGTCGAGTTTAAACTGTAGATCGTGCAGTCCTTGCGCTGACCAACTTCTTACTCCTCCCTGATTTTGGTGGAACTTGGTCCGCACAGGGACTGCGTTCACCCGTTGCATCACAACGGGCCGCTATGCGTGCTCAAGTGAGCTTTGTGATATCAGAGCTACCACTCCGTCCTAAACCTAAACCTAAGCCACTCATGTGTAAAATTAACGCACACACAGCATAAGTGGTGTGAGAAGCTAGGTCGCAAACCTGACTGCAGAGTTGTAATGGCCATTCATTAATTAAGTATTCCTTTAGTTCCAGTATTATAGACTTAAAGAACACGTGCCAGAATTGGAATCTTTCAAGCCCAATATGTAGGTTCTGTAATTAAAGAATAAATTCAATGGAAAACATACGTGGAATCCGTGTGGCGTTAATGTCGCAATCACAAACCACAAACCAAATCTTGAAATTCATCCAGGCAATAGAGTTGAAAGAGACAATACAGTATAATAGATTGTTTCGAATAAAATAAAAGTCACCGTAGTCTAGCAGATAGTGTATTGGCTTATTAGACGCAAAGCCAGGGTTCGAGCCCCAGGCCAGACATCAAGACAAAATACAAAAAAAAGTATTTCTTCGGCGACTTCCTCTCAGCAGATTTCTGGCAAAAACTTTGAGAGTAAATACAAATGTCCATGAAAAAGTTTCTCAAAAATTTCTCGTTTGGAGTCGACTTTAAACTGTAGGTCGCGGCACTCATGTATAAAATTAACACACTCACAGCATAAGTGGTGTAAGAAGCTAGGTCGTAAACCTGACTAAACTCCGAGAGTAAATAGAAATTGCTTTGAAAAGTTTAGAAAAGAAAAGACTTTAAACTGTAGGGTTCCACCACTCATGTGGAAAATTAACACGCACAACCATGAGTGGTGTAAGAAGCTAGGCCGTAATCCTGACTGAAGGGTTGTAATGGCCAATTGTGTATGTATGTATGTATGTATAAAATAAAATAATCTATTGGCCGTATTTGTTTAAAGTGACACCTTTTAACTCGGAAAACAATCATATTTTTTTTATTAACAAATCATGTTGGTTTCTAAAAATGTGGTCACATTTCAAGTTAAGTGGGAAACAGAATAGTGGCTGCAGTATAACTTAACGAGTAGCGCTGCAAGTTAAACAGCTGTCAAAAGTTAAGCAGCAATTCAAATTGGTGTCAACAGAATGCGTAGTTGTAGTAGTCGCTGTAGTAAAAGCTGAAGCGTAACAAAATTCGTTGTTGTAGTAGTCGCTATTGTCGAACCTGAAGCGCAAAATACGAATTTTTGAAATTTGTCGCTCGACGAATATAAATTGTAAAGTGTGTTTCATATGATTTTCATTCTATTCAACAGTAAGGCTGCCTTTCAAAATGTATCAATACAAAGTTTGTATGCAGTTCTGCTACGGTATATAAATTTTGTAGATATGCAAAGTTACCAAACAATGCATCAATTATAAATCCGATGCCTGATTGCTTTTTGACTGCGTTAAAAATACACATTGACGACGTTGTAAAATATAATACATTTTATATATTTTGTACAGCGGCATTTTGGAAGGCAGCCTAAATATGTGAAACATAAAATTTAATATTGCTGGAGAGAAATATAGAGTGGGGTTGGCTTTTATTATACAATATGATATACATTTTGTTAGAAAACTTACGTAACAGAGTGTTGGGGAGAAAATGGGGCCTAGGAGCTAGGATGACACACTGGATTTACACAGCGGTGGTCAGACCTATCTTGACCTATGGATGCCTAGTTTGGTGGGAATCCCTTGAAATTAAAACTAATTCGAAACTAATACAGCGACTGCAGAGATCTGCCTGTATTATCATTAGTGGTGCCTTGCGCACTACACCTACGTCGGCACTGGAGATAATTTTGGGCCTCTTTCCGCTTGACCTTTTCTGTAGGGGAGTGGCTGCTAAAATAAGTAAACGTCTCTGGGCGACTGGACAGTGGCATGACTCGGACATAGGCCACGCAAGAATCCTGAGGAAAGTTGGAGCTGTCGGGAGCAGTGACTACATGGCACCGAGGTACGACTTCACGAAGAGATTCAGGACATCGGTTCCGGATAACGGGGCCTGGAAGGGTGGTGTGATCCACCTGTTTAGAGACTCCGTACAAATCTACACCGATGGCTCTAAGCTGAACGGAGCGGTTGGCAGTGGAATTTTTTCGGAATCGCCTTACCACTGCAGTGTCTTTCAGGCGGAGGTGGTGGCCATACAGGCTACGGCGAGTATTATTGGGGATGGAAGGGTCTCCAAGCGGAACGTTTCTATACTTTCTGATAGCCAGGCGGCTATCAGGGCTTTGAGTTCTAACGTGATGAACTCCAAGACGGTGTACGGCTGTCGCAGATATCTCGACGAGATAGCGGAACGATATGACATCCATATCGTATGGGTACCGGACACAGTGGTATTCGGGGCAACTGTAGAGCTGATGAACTTGCCAGGCGGGGCACGACCATCGAGCTCGTCGCTGAGTTCTCGAATCTGGGCATACCAATGAGGACCTGCAAGCTCATAATTGATAATGCGATCGTCGATTCCGTCAACGACAGGTGGGCGGCCTCGGACACGGGTAGAACGGCTCGTAAAATCTGGCCAAGGCTGGATGAGTGGCGCACAATGAGTCTACTTAAACTCCAAAGAGGCGCGCTCAATGTAGTTGTCGGTGTCATTACGGGGCATTGCATTATGGGTACGCATGCGAGGCGCATTGGACTTGGACACCTTTCTAACGACTTCTGTAGAAGCTGCAGAGATGAGGAAGAAGAGGAGACTGTCTCTCACCTGCTGGGTACATGCCCGGCTCTATGCCAAAGGAGAAGGAAGTACTTGGGTACTTACTACATGGATGATCTGGAGAAACTGTCAGAGATTGACATTGGCAGCCTAAATCGTTTCATCAGGAGCTCCGAATGGTTTCGAGACTTGGGGACAACGGATGACTGTGGTAGCACAATGGGCCCAATGCGGCCTAAGTGTGTCCATCACCAAGAAAATTTTTCTTGGATGGGCAGCCACCTCTACCTACCTACCTACCTACATAACATTTTGTATTTCTTTAAAAGTTTTTGAAAAGGATATTTGGCAACATTATAAGACAGCTTCACTATTCTGTTCGCAGTTTTTCTTGCTACGCTACTCATAGCGTCGTAAGTTTCAGCTTCTACTACAACTACTTTATTCTTTTTCAGGCCTTAATGTATATTTATTAGAAATTATTTCACAAGATTGTATCTCTCCATAACTGACACTAACTGGTGGTGGTATTGCAAAATTTAATAAAAAATCAGCACAACAATATAATGGGATTGTGTTTTGTATAAACATTTCAATAAATTAAATTCAATTAAATTAAATTGAATTAAATATTATTACAAAGAAAAAAATAACTTTTCATCATAACTACTACTGCAATATTAACAATTGTTAGTTAATTTATCGAAAAAAATTATCATCAAACGTTGTAATACGCCCGAGTGATAAGTATGTCAACCTAATTTTTTCTCTCTTTTTTTAATAAAACCATACAAATGAAAATATTTTTTTAAATTAATTTTAACATGTATTGTGTAATAAATATGTACACCATTATAGTTTAATAATAAAAATTTAATTTAATTTATTAACCCACAATAGATTTATTACAACCTACTTTTTATTTTTTTTAACACACTGACTGGCACTTCAGAAATAAAAATTCGAAAGAAAAACGAAAAAGACATTCCAAACAAATGATTTCTGTGTGGGAGCGTAATAAATTACAAATTTTGTATTCTTAAATAACACAAGTATTGAATTGAGAAAATAATTAGAATTGTTTAGCACTTGTTTAAATAAATTCAATTCAATACTTTGTTTATTTTTTCTGATAAAAATTATGCAATAGACGCCTAATATAAGCACGAAACGGAAACGGTGATGAGAACAACATTTAAACCTTGAGACGCATATTCAAAATTATTGTGCACAGAGGAAAATGGAATTGAGCAATCAACTCCAGCCAAATATGCTTGACACCATCACCGTGCAATTATACAGCTTCCTCACTACCGTAGCCTGCAGTTCTGATTCTGCTTGAACTTCTATTGAAGTGAAGTGCTGATTTTATTGACATCTCCTTTACATCACACTCCTTTATCTTATTCGAGAGATGTGTAGTTTAGAGAAATATCCAACCCACCACTAATTGGTAAGAGCACTAAAGAGCTGTCTTATCCAGAGATTTGGATATAAACGCTATTGCTTGCAATGACAGCCACATGAACAGAATACTATCAGTAATACTACTACCACAGCTACTACTCTTATAGTACAACTACTGGTAGTACTACTACTGCTACTATTATTACTACTACTGCTATTACTACAGCTAGCACTGCTACTACTACTACTACCATTGCTACTATACTACTACTGCTACTACTACTACCACTTCTACCACTACTCTTATTCTGCAATTACTGCTACTACTACTGCTACCACTGCTGCTACTACTACTGATACTACCATTGCTACTATGCTACTACCATTGCTACTACTAATGCTACTACTACTACTGCTATTACTACTACCACTGCTACTGCTACTACCATTGCTACTATACTACTACTGTTACTACTACTACTGCTATTACTACTGCTACCACTGCTGCTACTACCATTGCTACTATACTACTAATACTGCCACTACTACAACTGCCACTACAACTGCTGCTACTACTACTCTTATACTACAACTACTACTACTACTACTACTACTACTACTACTACTGCTACTACCCCTTCATTCGACAGGGATTGGTAGATAGAAGCAATTAACTCAATTCCCTTACAAAAGTACAGACATCCCCTTACATACATAATTGGTCATTACAACCCTTTAGTCAGGATTATGGTTCTAGTTTCTCACACCACTTAGGTTGTGGTGTTTATACACAGTTTAAAGTCGACTCCGAAGGAGGAGGAGAAACTTTTCATGGCAATTTTATTTATTCTCAAGGTTTTTGAAAAAAATCTGCTGAGAGGAAGTCGCCATCAGTAGTTGCATGGACTCTCTACACCTTATAGGTCGACACAACACCCGCCTCTACTGGGTTTCGGACTACTGGAGCATAGATAGAAACGAAAATCCGGACGAACTGGCACGGAAGAGATCGATGTCTGATGAAGAAACAATAGAGGGAATATATGTGCCCCTACAATAACACTTTTTCAAATTCAACAAACATAGCTGGATGCTGAATTTCAAAACAATTCTATCTAGCAGTGGACAGCAGCAAAACCAAGAAACTACTTGAGTTCGACAAGAGAATGGTTCGCACTCTAACAGGAATTTGAATGGGGCACTGTGCTATTGGCAGTTTAGTCGACAGGTTAGGTCTGCCCTACCAGGATTACTGTAGCAGCTGCCAGAATGTGGAAGTAACGGAATGGGTACAACACATTTTATGTGAGTGTCCTAGACTTCAAAACAGACGTAATCGATTTTTGGGTGACAGAACGTTTGATGAACTGGGCGAACTTGCCACTAAAAACTGGCCGATTTAATTCGAAGCTTAACACTAACGGATCATGACAAGAGAGCTTATATTACACTGAGTAACACAAAGGCCCATATGGACCAACGCTTGCCTGTGAACGGCAAACTTAACTAACCTAATTTGCCGATGAAATATTTTTTCATATTTCGATTTGTTGGATATGTCTGACATGGGGTTTGAATCGTGGGCTCATGTCTCATAAGCCAGCACAATACTTATTAGACCATGGCGACATAATGAACCAGAAATTTTTCGAAATTAAAAATTAAAAGGAGGATCTAAAATTAAGCCAAAGTAATGAGTATATGTTATCGACAAGTAGAGACGAGTATTAGATCTCAGATAACGGTTGGTAGCTATACTTTCGATATAGTCAAGGAATTTATTTATTTTGGTTCCGCCTTTACAACCAAAATAATATAAGGCTAGAGATCAAGCATAGGATCACTCTTGGAAACAGGTGCTACTATGGTCTCAATAGGCAATTGAGTAGTAGAGACCTCTCTCGTATGACAAAACTAATACTTTACAAGACGCTCGTCTTCCCCGTGCTTCTTTATGGCGCAGCATTGATTCAGCAGCCTTGAGAGTATTCGGGAGAAAAGTCCTACATAAGATCTTTAGTCCAGTGCTGGTTGACAATGATTTTCGCATACGATCCAACAGTGAGCTGTATGAGCTCCTCAACAACATAGACGTTGTTCTGCGTATTAACATTCAGCGGCTACGCTGGCTCGGCTATGTCGTTTAAATGGAGTAGGATGCTCCGGCTAGACGGGTATTTAATGCGGGGATCTGCTGAAGTCGGCGAAGAGGACAACCTGGTTTGCGTTGGAAGGACCAAATCGAGAAAGCCCTGCCATCGATTGGTGTGACCAACTAACGTAGGCGCGTAAGAAGCAGAAGCGCCTGGAAGGATGTGTTAAGGCAGACCGTAATATGTTAATCGGGTTGTTAATGGCCAATTAAGTAAGCAAGTAAGTGTGTTTATGCTTATGCTTTAAAATACGAGGAACTTAAGTGAAAAGGTACTTAAAAAGAACTTAAATTTGTACTTTTCACTGGTTGTTGGTTTCAACTTTGCTATTAAAATGAAAACCTTTGGTATTTATTACTAATTAAGGGGCCATATAGGGCCCATACTATTACTATTTCTTTTTTTTTTCTATACGATTAAGTTAACGAAGCCAATAAAAAGTACTTTCATATGTTGGCGTCCCCCCCTTTGTATAATAAGACTGTTTCTTGAATTGAATTGCAGGTTCTTTGTCTACATGGGCAAGCGTTTGACTGTTGTTTTGCTACAAAAAATTCTTGAAAAAGTTGTTTTTCAATTATTTCTGTTTTTTTCTTTCTTTTTTAATTTTTTAAATTCAATACATTTTTCAGTTTTTGTTTTTGTTTGGCTCTGGCCAAGTAAATGTTTTACAAGTTTTTCTTAGCAAAACTTAAGACGAATATATGGCTGGCAAAACGTTTGTTTGGATTGTATGTGTTTGGGTTGTATGGGTTTTGATTCAGTTGGTAATTTATTTATTTAATAACTTTGTATTTATTTCTGTTTTTATTTTTTTCAACAATTTTTTCAATTTTTTTTCTTTTCTGAGTGGTAAGCTGGCAGTGAGTGTAGCTGCCATAGAAGTTGGCTTAAGTAAGTGGTTTTGACTTTAGAAGGTCATATCAAAAGTGATTGTTTATTGAACACATTTTTCTTGTTCTTTTTCTTTTTTTTTCAATTATTTTGCCCACCAGCTAAATAGTTAACAGAAGCAGTCGAGCCCCTCTCTCTCTCTCTCTCTCTCCATTATATTATATTATATTGAGTATTGAACCTCCACAAAAACTTTAATTATTGAAAGCTTCAAAAGAGAATTTTTTTGTTCATCTGTTGTTAAATACATGTACAGTCAGAGTCAAAAGACTGTAAACACTAAGGATAAAATTCTAACAATCACCAAACTGAACTTTTACCACTTAAGGAACGTGTAATGGTAAACAAGTAAACAAAAATACAACAACAAACGCTACAAAAATGATGAGTGTAAACAACGATGTTTACATTTAAAGAGATTTCGAGAAAAAGAAGTCACGAACATCCGCCTTCAAGAACATTCATCAGATTGTTTACCCTGCCATATAAAGGGCAAAGCAAAGCAAGCAACTGAGTTAGTAAAAGTTCAGTCAGTCTTGTGTGAAGA
Source organism: Sarcophaga subvicina (assembly GCA_936449025.2). Classification (NCBI taxonomy): domain Eukaryota; kingdom Metazoa; phylum Arthropoda; class Insecta; order Diptera; family Sarcophagidae; genus Sarcophaga; species Sarcophaga subvicina. The sequence continues at coordinate 100,160,795 of OW388084.2, forward strand.
GGCGGTTTGTTTGAATAGAGTAATAGCGGTTTGACAATAAAAGAGGGCAAAACAAAGTATATGTTATCGACAAGTAGATACGTGTGGCGTATTGTTTCTCAGATTACGGCCGATAACTATACTTTTGATACAGTCAAGGAATTTATTTATCTTGGCTCTGCCGTTACCACTAAAAATGATGTCAGTCTGGAAATCAAGCATAGGATCACTCTTGCTAACGGGTGCTACTATGGTCGCCTCAATAGGCAATTGAGTAGCAGACTCCTCTCTCGTATGACAAAACTAATACTCTACAAGACACTCATCCTACCCGTGCTTCTTTATGGCGTAGAGGCGTGGGCCCTATTAAGTACAGATGCAGCGGACTTGAGAGTGTTCAAGAGAAAAGTACTGCGTAAGATCTTCGGTCCAGTACGAGTTGGCGATAATTTCCGCATCCGAACAGTGAGCTGTATGGGCCCCTCAACGACACAGACGTTGTGCAGCGTATTAACATCCAACGGCTGCGCTGGCTCGGCCATGTCGTTCGAATGGAGGAGGATGCTCCGGCGAGATGGGTATTCGATGCGGGGATCTAAAGAAGTCGGCAAAAGGGACGACCTTGTTTGCGTTGGAAGGACCAAATCGAGGAAGCCCTGTCATCGATTGGTATGACCAACTGGCGTAGGCGCGCAAGAAGCTGAGGCGCCTGGAAGGATGTGTTGCGGCAGGCAGAAATCCGTTATTCGGGTTGTTAATGGCCAATTACGTAAGTAAATAAGAATCGTGGTTTGAAGATCTCCGTTACAAAGATCTGTAGAACAATTATCTAGTAATTGTTATTGTTTATGCAAACAGTATACACAGAGGAATAACAAACAAAGCAATTGTTGTTGTTTACATCAAGTTGTGAACAGTGGTACACAGAATTGTGTGCGAATAATAAGGAATTTATTTAAACTTAACGCAAAATTTATTTTTTTTTATTTGCAATCTACGAGCTCATATTTTAAACGTTTTTTTTTAATGTCCAATTTCTTTTGACGCTTACTATACAAGAAAGACTTGAAACAAAAACAAAATATTAATCCGGTTGATAAATTTTTGTGGAGATAATTAATTCTCAGAATATTTCATTTTTTTTCTTTTTTTTTAATAAAATTTCATCATCATTATTGGCTATCTCTCGTATACTGTAATACGATCAGTAAGTTAGTTGATTGGTGGTATAGTTTTTGTTTTATTTAATAGCCAGAATCCATAATCCATAAGAATAATTAACAATAATTAGGTCTTGCTTCCAGCAATACAAGTCAGGCATGTCAAGACGTATTGTATTGTGTATTGAGATGACAGGTGATTTGGTTGGCTTATGTGCTTCAGCCACGTATTCAGTGGCAAACAAGTGAAATGAAGTGTATACAAGTAATTTAATGATGATTTCATATAAAAAAAATATACGATTTAATTTAATCTTTAATAATTAGCAATTGTAACTTAATCATTTAAATTTAATGTCAATCAACAAAAGAATTATAATCACACTGATTGGATTGAAAACAATCCAAACAATAGCTTGAAAAATAATTGTGTGTGAAGATAAATTCGATCTTGAAAATCCAAGACGCAATCCATAAATTTTAGCAGCGCCACATTTGGAGTTAACAGTGCAAAATTTCCTCTTAACAGAGCACTGTTAACTGTTTAACAGTAGCCATCTGAACAAGTGCACTTGTTTAGGAGCTAATTTTAGGACAAATACTCGGTCTAGGAGTATCATACTATAAGCAAAGGAAGGTAGGTTCCAAGGCCTCTTAATACAATCAGCAACATAGTCACATATAAAGTGATATGCTATTGAGAAAATTGTCTTGGAAAATATCAATTTTTTGATTGAAAATTCTCTAGAAGATCAGTGGTCATTTTGGAACATATAAGAAATAGTAAATCATACAGACTATATGCAAATGGTAGCCCAGAGGATCCTCTTTCGAACCATCTAAGTGGAATAATTTTGAGAGTCGAGATTTTGAATTTCGAAAAAATCGATTTTTGGTCAAAAATGTATGAAATTCATTTAAGAAACGGTGAGGCGGACCTGGAAATGGAAAAACAAAAACATCACACCCCAGCAGACCTAGTAAGAAAAAGAGATGGGAATGAACAATCAGCAAGATTCTCTGCCGCTACACCAAATACTCGAAGGACATTGTTTCTCGGCAACGATAGATGACAGCCTCAGTATCCTAGGACCTGCTACAGCAGACAATTCATCTGCTAAGCTGGTATAACAAAAATATATTAAAAAAAACAGGCTCAAGGCAGAAATACATGTGCAGTGAGGTGCACAAATGAGTACATGTTTGTATTCTGAGCAATTTTAATTGCATAAAAATAAAAGTGATAAAGCAATTCAAAAATTTTTTTTCGTTTTTAATATAGTATTTAGTACTTAGTGAAATAATATAAATTTTAAAACTAAGATGATCAAATTCTAAGAAAAACAATCAAGAGGAAAATAACTCGGATGTACTCAATTTTGCACCATTCCAAAATTTTAGGGAATACGACTATTTTTAATATAAAAGCCAAAGACCCTTGTTATGTAAAACCTCAGTTACGCGACTTGGCATGCTCTCCACAAAATTCTCTATAATTTCTTTCGGAATATTTGTCCTTTCCTGACCTAACTTACCAGATGTGTGTGAAAATAAATTCGAATTGAAAACACAAAGACTCAAACCAACACTTTTAGCAACGCCACTTCTTGCCCTCCAACAGGGTAAGCTTTGCTATTAACATAGCACTGTTAACTGTTTAACAGTGGCAATAAGTAGATTAGTCTGCTACTTTGCAATTATTGCAGACTATTGGTATAAAATTTCATTCTCATTATGATCATTATTATTTGTGAATACGGTTCGATAGCGGACCCTCTGGACTACCATTTGCATATAGTCTGTATGGTGTACTTATATCTTATATGTTCCAAAATGGCCACTGATCTTCTTGAGAATTTTCATACATTTTTGGCCAAAAATCAATCTGAAGTTGAAAATCTCAACTCTCAAAATTATTTAAGCTATCCCACTACCATTTTTCGAAAGAGGACTCTCTGGACTACAATTTGGATACAGTCTGGTATGGTGTACTATTTCTTATATGTTCCAAACAGAACACTGATCTTCTAGAGAATTTTCAAGTAAAAAATTTGAGATTTTCAAAGCCAATTTTCTCAATACCATATCACTTTATATGTGACTATGTTGCTGACTATATTAAGAGGCCTTGGAACCTTCTTTTGCTTATAGTATAATACTCCTAGACCGAGTATTTGTCCTAAAATTAGCTTCTAAACAAGTGGACTTGTTCAGATGGCTACTGTTAAATAGCTAACAGCGCTCTGTTAAAGGCAAATTTTGTTCTGTTAAGAGGAAATTTTGCTCTGTTAATGCCAAATGTGGCGCTGCTAAAATTTATGGATTGCGTCTTGGATTTTCAAATTCGAATTTATTTTCACACACATGATATTATTGTCCTCTTAAATGGATTTGGTCCACCTCCTGGGTGTATGTATATATTTATGTATGTATTTATGTATGTATTGGAATTCTAAAGGAAAATTTAATTAAATTGTCTTGTATAAGTTCAAATATTCTATTAAATTCTCTTACTTTTGATTCTTAAAAGGAAAGTGTTATAACTTTCCCATTGTTTCCCATTGTATTCTACTGTCTTAAAAGGTTTTCAATGTGTTACCATTAAAAAAGAAATAAAAATTCATTTCAAGGTTATTACTTTCCCAACCTGGGGGTCGATCTTAGTAAATTACTTTACAGTTGGGTTCCTTCAATATTGGCTTTAAAAATTTATGAAAAACAACAAGTTTTTTTAGGCAAATAAACCAAAAATTCCAAAAAGAAAATTATTTTGTAATGTCATCAACTCTTTACTAAGTATTGAAGAATGTCAAGAAAAAGAAACGAACGTGAAATCGTTTAACAAATTCACAGCGTCAGGTGAAAAATAAAACTCAGCGGTGAAAAAAGTTAATTTTTTTCCTCAAACTTTTACACAATGAAACTGTCTTATAGAAATTATTCTTTTTTTTTATTATTTTCTGTTCTTTTTTTAATTTTTTTTCGTTTTATTTTGTTGTTGTTGCTGTTGTTGTAAATTACATTTTTTTTTACTTTTGTCATGAAATTATTGCAGTTGTTGAGCAGAACTTTCTACACGAAGAATTTAAATACAATTGCTGGCATGAATGAATCATATTCGTGTGTTCAAAAGTTAGTGAAAGTTTAGAGGCCGGCCTCATAACGCAATGCAGAGGTGAAGTTTGAAAAAAACAACAACAATAACAACAAAAATAGTAACAATAAAATAATTACAACAAATAATTTAAATACGTGTGATTTCTAAAATGTAAATTATAGAACTTGTCAGCCAACAACGACTTGTTAGAATTCCAATAAATTATTTCACTACGATGTTTGCAAAATCGTGAGGTCACTGTAGTCTGGTAGGTAGTGCGTTAGACGCAAGGCCGCGGTTCAAACCCTAGGCCAGGCATCAAAAGGGAAATATGAAAAAACATTGCTTCGGCAATTTCTTCTCCGGAAATTTCTGGCAAAAACTCTGCGAGTAAATGAAAAATTTGCCATGAAAAGTTTCTTAAAAAATCTGTCGTTCGGTCACTACACCAAATAATCGAAGGGCGTTGTTTCTCGGCAATGATAGATGACAGAACCCATTTTCCTAGGACCTGCTACAGAAGACAATTCATCTGCTAAGCTGGTATAACAAAAATATATTAAAGAAGCGGACACGAGGCAGAAATGCTGTGTGAAAACCATATGCTCCCGAGACGGATACTGAAAAAAAAAAACGAATAATTACGGCCACGCGAGCAAAGTTTTCGTGCTAAAGTTCTTTAACTTCCTAGAGGAAGGACCATAGGCTCCATGGTCTTTAAATAAAAAAAATTATGTAAGAATACTATCGCATGCAAGAATATCTATAAAGTCGCCGTGGTCTAATACCCAGTGTCCAACAAAACGAAAGTTGAATATTTTTTCGAAGACTTTCTCTCAGCAGATTTGTGGAAAAAACTCTGCGAGTAAATGAAAAATTTGCCATGAAAAGTTTCTCAAAAAATCTGTCGTTCGTAGTCGACTTTAAACTGTAGGTCCCTTTACTTATGGTTAAAATTAACGCACACAACATAAGTGGTGTGAGAAACTAGGTCGTAATCCTGACTATAGGGTTGTAATGACCAATTATGTATGTGTAAGTAATGATTACAACCCTTTTAGTCAGGATTACAACCTAGCCTTACATATCACCTACGTTGTGTGTGTTAATTTTATACATGAGTGGCGGAACCCTACAGGTTAAAGTCGACTCCGAACGACATATTTTTGAGAAACTTCACGGCAGTTTTATTTACTTCCAGAGTTTTCGTCTGAAGACTGCTGAGAGAAAGTTGTGAAAAGAAATATTTTTTCATATTTTGTTTAATTCTGGAATACTGCACCGAGAATTGAACTACGAGCTCTAATAATTAATAAGCCAACACACTGCCTACTAGACTAAGGTGACTACTTACAAAATGTTATTATAAATCAAATAGAATTGAAGCAAAAATCGACATATCAGAAGTTTTAATTCAAGGAATATCAATTGTTGGTAATTGTTTCAAAGATGACGCGTGATATTCCGATTAAAAGGTTGCTTCATAACACCAAAAAATTTTGAAAATGGAAGGAATTTAATGCTCCATTTAATCTATCTGGGAAGTCTTCTGACAACTTGAAAAGGATAATATTAATAATTACAACAATTCAATACATTTTCATAGACAGTGGCAACCCTATCATTCTAGAACCTGTTACATGGGATCAATCCCACCCGTTTAGCTGAAGAAACTCAAATGGGAACCTAATTTAAATATTTTTAGTTGATTTGCTTAAGGTTACAAGAACTATACTAAATACATAAAGTGAAGGTGTGAGAAACTGGGTTCCAATCTTGACTAAAGAGGGTTGTAATTGTTGTTATACTAGACATTGCAGCAACCCCCTTAAAAATATCTAACGAATCTTTATTACATAATTAAACATACTTTGCTTAGTTTAAGTTTAATAAGACTTCGCCTAAGTACTGTTTGCAATTGATTTTCAGTAGCATTTCAAGGAAATTAATGAACTTAATTGGGTTTAAATAAAAGCGAAGGATTTTCTTTGGATTTTTTTTTTATTTTTATTTTTGCGTTGTTTAACGGTTTTAATTCAATTGACTTGTGAATAGGAAAACCCAGTAAATAAATGTAAGGCGGTGTTCCCTGTATAAAATTCTTAATTTTCTAAACACAATTTCATGGTCAAACATGTGTATACGATGTACTCGTATGTTACATCAACAACGATTTTACGAGGAGGGTAAATATGGTACTTAAAACCCAAGTATTTATTGATTTTCTTTTCTTTTTTTTTCTTTTTTCTTTGAAACTAAACAAATATAGACATAAGCATTCGATTAAAAAAGAAAAAAACATTTTCCTTTTTTGCAAACGGAAGGAAAATAAACAAAATAATACGATTAAAAACCCCCACCGAAAAAAAAAAATAAAACTTGAAACGATTTGTTTCAAGAAAAATTGAACATGAGGATAAAATTATGGGTGGCGCTTAATAGCAAACACAGGTGAATTACGATTATGCGAACATACATCCTGACCTATAGTCAGGATTACGACATAGTTTCTCACACCACTTATGTTGTGTGTTAAATTTAATACATGAGTGGCGGGACCTATAGCTTAAAGTCGACTCCGAACGACATATTTTGTATTTACTCTCCGAGTTTTTGCCAGAAATCTGCTGAGAGCAAGTTGCCGAAGAAATACTTTTTGTATTTTATTTTAATGTCTGGCCTGAGGCTCGAACCATGGCTTTACATCTAATAAGCCAACACACTGCCTACTAGACTACGGCGACTTCTTTAATAAGGATTAGTTAGAGATTTTTAGGGAGGTTGCTGCACAATGCCTAGTATAATAAGAATTACAACCACTTTAGTCAGGATCACAATCTGGCTTCAGGCACTACTTATGTTGTGCGTGTTAATTTTATACATGAGCAACGGTACTTACAATTGTTCGTCGACATTGAATGACAAAATTTAGAAAAACCTGTCATGAAGTCGCCGTAGTCTAGTAGGTAGTGTGTTGGCTTATTAGACGTAAAGACAGGGTTCGAGCTCCAACCGAGACATCAAAACAAAATACAAAAGAAAATATTACTAGTATGTTAACATACTGAAATTTTCAAGCCCGATATCTGAAGTTCCAAAATTATGTGGGATATGCCACTTATTGGGGACACCTTAGGCTACAATTTGTATATAGTGGGTTATCTGCAGTAAGTCTCATTTTTCCACAGTATCAATCATCCTACACGGACATTCTTAAAACAAATAAATTTTTTTGTGTGTAAATTTTGCAATTTTTAAAAGAATTTCTGTATTGTCTGAGCTGCTGTTCCACTCAGGAACGTGTGGAGCACAATTTGAAAGGCATGGCATAGAGATTCCATTCTCGGATATACATTACGTACACTTAAGTGATTTCTTCCTTGACTAATTTTCGTATTTTCTGTTAACCACTTAACATTGATCTGTTAACTTTAACATTAGCTCTGTTAAAATAAAGGGTCCGCCAAATAAGTTTTTTTTTTTGAAAATGCTTTAAAAAAAAAACTACTGAATATTTTCTGAAATTTCTTCTTTTTTTTTTTTTGAAAGTACAATCCTTCCGGTTAATAATGGAAAATAATTTCATTCAAATGGCTGCCTCGGCTGGCCATGCAGTAGCCTACACCCGAAGATGCCGATTTTGGCTTCAAATGAAGCTCATTTTGATCTTGGCGGGTATGTAAACAAGCAAAATTGTCACATTTGGGGCACAGAAAACCCGCACGTATACATTGAAAAGCCGACACACCCAAAACGAGTCACTGTTTGGTGCAGATTTTGGTCCAGAGGCATAATTGGGCCATTTTTCTTCGAAAATGAGCAAGGAGAGGCCGTTACAGTCAATGGCGATCGTTATCGGGCCATGTTGAACGAATTTTTGTTCACAAAAATTGAAGAGGAGGATATTGGCAACATTTGGTTTCAACAGGACGGCGCTACGTGCCACACAGCCGAAGCTACACTCGATGTTTTGCGCCCTGTTTTTGAAGATTGCATTATTAGCCGCAGAGCTGATGTCGTTTGGCCACCTCGGAGCTGCGATTTGACACCGTTGGACTATTATTTGTGGGGTGCCGTCAAAGATAAGTGTAACGCCGACAAGCCAGAGGCAATTGACGCTTTAAAGAACAATATTCGTGAAGCCATTGGTGAAATACAGCTGCACACAATTGATAATGTGCTTAAAAATTGGACCGATCGTGTAGGCTACTGCATGGCCAGCCGAGGCAGCCATTTGAATGAAATTATATTCCATTATTAACCGGAAGGATTGTACTTTCATATAAGAAAAAGAAATTTGAGAAAATATTCAGTAGTTTTTGTTTTAAAGCATTTTCAAAAAAAAAGTTATTTGGCGGACCCTTTATTTGGTTTTTGTCTTTGCTAGTTAAATTTGAATTTATTTTCATGCTCATAAAAGTTTGGGAACCATATTTATGGAATATAAGTTTCATCTGTTTTTAATGGCATTGTTATGAAAGGTAGGCACCAAGTGTGTTTAATTTTCTTCAAAAAATATTTGAAAATTATTTCCATTTTTTCTTATTGTTTCTAATGTGGCATGAATGGCATGAATGAGAAATAACTTCAGGTTTTTTTTCTTTCAATCATATTATTTTGTAATTAATTTTCAGTTGTTGCATTCCCTAACATAAAATACCAATAAAAACAAAAGAAATAAAATATAATTTGTAAAACAAAGTGTGTGTATTGAAATTAAAAACCCGTAAATTTTAAATTAAAAAAAATGTTTTTCCTTCTCTCTTTCTTTGTTCAATTAATCACATGGTTTTCCTCTTCATTTCATAGTTGCTAGGGTACTTATAGTCAGTTGGAGAAATAGGCAGGGGAGCCTATGTTTATGGCTGTATTTCTTATTGAATTTGATTTCCTGTTTAATAATTTCATTTCATTTTATTGATTACGTTTTGAAAACATTTTCTATGATTGAAATAAATAAAGCACAAGGGAGGGGAGGTACCCGCCAAGGAAAATTATAATTTAAATAATGAAAGAAAGGCCACGAAGAAGAAAAAGAAGATGAAGAAGAACTGCATGAAGTAGTGAGTGATTGAACGCTTGCTTGCTTGCTCTGGCTGGGTGCTGAAAGCAATTGAAACGAAGTGCAATTGTATGACTGACTGCAGCATGACCTAAACGAAGAAAACAGCAACTGTCAGACACACAAGTGCATCATCATGATGATGACGTTCATGATTCGTTCAAGTTGAGATGATGGCTCGCATGTGGTCAAGTGTTTTCCAGCTGTCTATGGCTTTCATCTTTACATATCGATTGTGTCTGCCTTACCATCTTCCATTTTCATCTCTTAACAATGATGATGCAATTGGCAAGGCCTGAGGTAATTACCGCTAATAGCATGCATGCACTTGCTAACAGCCGTAGTCAGTAACTGCAAATAAACGCAGTCTCAGGCAAATTAATGTGACTTCATAGTCGAAATGCAATACAAAATAAAAATAAAAAAGATTTGAGACAGAAATTAATGTCAACTTTAAAGTGATTAATAATGCAAGTGTCACGTTTTCAAATTCAAAGTAAGGCGGGCAAGAGAGAGAGAGATTAGCTAGCTACACTTAGTACTGAAAAATTCAGTACTTTTTCATTTCAATAAGGACGCGCAGTATCTGCGTAACGCTTGCAGTACTTTTTTATTATTAACCCATTAATGCCCGAATTGCTTTTTTTTCTAACGGTTACCGTTTTGTTTTTTACACTCAATTTCCTCTCAGAGCATAAAAACTAAGGCAACCAATGCTGGCAACTTAAGTTGCCACTGGGCACTAATGGGTTAAATATCTTATGGTTTGCACTTTTCAACTATTAATGCATTAGCTCAATGCTAAAATGCTAAATGCTAAAGATCGAATTAGGCTTTAGGCCCGATTAGCCAAACGGAACGTAACAAAACGTAAAAGCCCTGTTTGGTCAAACTTCGATGGAAAGTAATGTAACATATGTTCGTTTTTAGAATATGAAACGTAATGAAAACGCTTGCCGAACCGTAATGTAATTTCGGTTTGCATTGCTTTTCATATGCTGCAAAACGAACGTATGTTACATTACGCTCCGTTCGACGTTTGACTAAACGGGGCTTTTACATTATTTTACGCTCCGAATCAGCTGTTTTTGCCTTGTATGTGTATTAAATATAAATAAATAAATAGTCTAGTAGGTAGAGTGCTGGCTTACTAGACGTGAGCCCACGATTCAAAACCCATGGCAGATATCTCCTTCAAAACGAAATATGAAAAAATATTTCTCCGACGACTTCCTTCTGACAAAAAAAATCTGAGAGTAAATAAAACATTGCGATGAAAAGTTCCTCAAAAATCTGTCGTTTGCCACTCATGTATAAAATTAACACGCCCAACATAAGTGGTTTCAGAAGCCAGGTTGTGATAATGACTAAAAAGTTATAATGACCAATTATGTGAGTGAAAATAACACACAAAATGAAATATAATTAGAGAGCCTTCTCAATGTAGTACAATTTTTTAAACTTGATTTAATTCAGTGAAGTCGTCATAGTTTAGTAGGTAGTTTGAAGGCTTACTAGACGTGAGCCCACGATTCCCATGGCAGACATCTTCATCAAAACGCAACTCGAAAAAAATATTTCTTTGGCGTCTTCCTCTCAGCAGATTTCTGGCAAAAACTCTCAGATTAAAAATAAAATTGCCAAAAATCTGTCATTCGTAGTCGACTTTAAACAGTAGGTCCCTTTACTTATAGATAAAATTAACACACACAAAATAAGTGGTGTGGGAAGTTAGGTCATAATCCTGATTGAAAGGTTATAATAAGCAAAAGTACCATTTGATGCAAAAAAGTACTTTTTCGGTTATAATTCAGTACCATTTCAAAATTTCAGTTTTCCAACACTGGCTACACGCAATGCCAAATATCTTGAAAACGGCAAGTATTCAAGTTTCCTCACGCCCACACTCACTCGACCATAATACACCACTACTTCTAAAGCAAGGCGAATTCATAAAAGGTGGGAGCGAAAGACCAGCTGATAGCAAGTAACAATGTCAAAAAATTTTTGTTTTTTGTGTATTTTGTTTTGATAATCAATTTCGTTTTTTCTTATTGTGTCAGAAGTTTGTAAATATTTCTTCTTTTTCTTTTAACATTTTTCTTCCCATCGTCATTCCTTAGTCAGCTGTTTTTGACAAGATGACCACATCTCAACAACAAAAAACCCCTGTTGTTTTTGTATTGTTGTACTTATTGTAACATTAGTCCCACCTCCTAAGAACTCGCCTTAGTCTGAAGTTCCCTTTATCCCTTAAATATGCAACACACTTTCCAAGTATATGTATGATTTCGACCCGTATATATCCGTTAACTGGTGCGTCTAGTCTCTCACAACATCAGTGCCATTAATTTAAATAATCAAATTAGCCGTGTGCCACAAATAGTTGTTTGAAATGTTGCAAGACTTTTTAAACCAAAATAAAACAAAAACAAAAAAACCAAAAAAAAAGAAAACAACATACATGCCAGAGTTTCAAAACTGTCACACTTGAGAGAATTTAAAAGAAACTTGTCGTACGTCAGGAAACTTTACAAATAAACTGTGGCGCAAAATATCTTAAAATAGGCTCGTTTTAAATATTGCATAATATTTCATATTTGCTGTTGTGGTAAAAGGAAAAGAGAAAAAAAGAAAACATAAATGTGTTGACAGCTGATATCAGTTGGCCGCAATGACAAGTTGGTTCGTTAATTGAATGTGTCAAATGCGTTTATGACGCTATGAATTATGGGCTTATAAACTCTTGATTTAACAAGATTTTTTAAATTTATATTAAATGTGTGTGAAGATAAATTCGAATTTGAAAAACCAAAGACGCAATCCATAAATTTTAGTAGCGCCACATTTGGCGTTAACAGAGCAAAATTTCCTCTTAACAGAACAAAATTTTCCCCTAACAGAGCACCGTTAGCTATTTAACAGTATCCATCTGAACAAGCCCACTTGTTTAGGAGCTAATAACTACAGTCACACAGATAATTATACGTACCCCCCTAAAAATAATTTTTTTTTAAATGATAATATATGGACAAGTCAACTGATTTTTGCGCCAAATTTTTTGTTTTCCGTCACAGCCGAACAAATTGTATTTGTTCTCATCATCAAATATTACATTCGCCCAAAAATCAGTTGACTTGTCTCCATATATTATGGGTCAAATTCCAATCGTGGCTTTTTTCTCGGAACTCGGCTGCGGAAGCCGTTCTTTCTCAAAACACTTCCAACTGTTTCGGAATGCACAATAACACTGTGATCACTTTCCGAGGTATTTCGTATTTCTACGGCTGTAGTCCTAGGATTTTTATTCACAATACCTTTTATATACCGGGCTACCCTTGGTGAAATTTTATACGAAATATACGTCGTACGTATAATTTTCTGTGGTGACATATTGGTTTTAAACAAACTGTAGTCACAAATTCATAGATTTTGAGAATCTTTTTTCTTTATTTGAAGTAAATGTGTCGTTACAGACGCTAATGTAAAGAACTTTTAGATTAGAAGTTCATTACTTTTTAAAGAAATGATTTTTAGGGTGGGGGGAGGGGGTTTACGTATAATTATCTGTGTGACTGTATGTGCAAAGGAAAAGTCCAAGGCCTCTTAATATTATCAGCAACATAGTCGCATATAAAGTGATATGCTATTGAGAAAATTGGCTTTGAAAACATAAATTTTTTGCTTGAAAATTCTCTAGAAGATCAGTGGCCATTTTGGAATATATAAGAAATAGCACACCATACCGACTATATGCAAATGGTAGTCCAGAGGGTTCTCTTTCATACCATAGTAGTGGGATAGCTGAAATAATTTCGAGATTCGAGAAAATTCACAAATAATAATGATCATAATGAGAATTAAATTTTATATTAATAGTCTGTAATAATTGCAAAATAGAAGACTGATTGCCACTGTTAAACAATTAACAGTGCTACGTTAATAGCAAAGTTTATCCTGTTAGAGGCAAAGAAGTGGCGCTGCTAAATATGTGGGTTTGCGTGTTTGGTTGTTAAATTCGAATTTATCTTTACACACATATTGATCTAATCAGTAGGAATGATAGTTAGAATCACTCTAGAACTTTGTATTCCTTAAAGAGTTGGGTTTACGCTCCAGAAACTGACATACAAAACTTGTTTTGACGTTATAACTGCTAGTAACCGTTCCTTTTGTGAGCAATTTATACTATATTTATATACATATGTATACATACATAATTGCTGATTGCAACCCTTCAGTCAGGACTACAACCTAGCCTACTACACCATTTATGTTGTGTGTGTTCATTTGATACGTGAGTAGCGGACCTAGAGTTTAAAGTCGAGTCCGAACGACAGATTTTTTGAGAAACTTTTCATGGCAATTTTTTATTTTCTCTCACAGTTTTTGCTAGAAATCTGCTGAGAGACAGCCAGCGAAGAAATATTTTTCATATTTCGTCTTGTTGGAGACGTCTATGCTGGGATTGGCTTCTCGTCTAATAAGCCGACACCCTACCTACTACGTTATCAAATATTTCTTCACAAGCAACACATTCAAGAGCCCTCATTATAAATTTGCCCTCATTGCCCTCTTTATAAACCCAACAGTTCACCGTTATAGTTAGGCCAACGAGATTCGTGTTTTATAAGTAATCGGCGTGTCTGCAGCAGCAAATTAAGAGTAGAAAACCACTTCTTGGAAACCGTGCAACTGTCAATGAATCAAAATCTGAATGAGCATAATTCAATTTTCTAAAAAGGGAAGTAACTCCGGTAACATGAGAGTACCAGGAACAATTAGAACTTTGTTGCTACCATTCATTGAATTGATTAAACAAGGCTTATAGTGATGATTGTAATGTGAATCCAAATTGTGATTAGAATATCAACTCTTGAATTTGAAATCTGCCTTTAGCTAACTAAGCCATAGGCTACTCACCTAAAACAATTGACTTTACTACGCAAGGATGACATCCATTTTGAAGCAGTGGTAACGTGAAACGATGTTGACCAGGTTATCACTATCAACCTAACTTCTCACACCACTTATGTTATGTGTGTTCATTTAATACGTGAGTAGCGGGACCTGCAGTTTAAAGTCAACTCCGAACGACAGATTTTTGAGAAACTTTTCATGGCAATTTTTTATTTACTCTCAGAGTTTTTGTTAGAAATCTGCTGAGAGGCAGTCAGCGAAGAAATATTTTTCATATTTCCTTTTTTATTATTGAAGATGTCTGGAGCCCTCATATCTTATAACAGTGTTGAAAAATTCAGTATTTTTGTACTTTTTTCAGTACTTTTTCTTTTCAAAAATACCGCATTACCCCCTTTACGCTTTCAGTACTTTTTTATTATTACATATTTGATGTCTTGCGCTTCTGAACTATTTTAGCATTAGCATTAGGCAACACGTTCAACGCAATGCTAAGGTAGAAAGAATTAGGAGCCCCGGTTAGCCGAACATCCACGGAACGTACGTTCGTTTTCAAACTCTAACGGGGCTTTTACGTTTTGCTACGTTCCGAATCAGCTGTTTTTGTTCTGTTAAATACAAATAAATAGTCTAGTACTAGGTAATCAAACCCAATGGCATATAAAACGAAATATGAAAAAATATTTCTCCGACAACTTTCCTCCAAAAACTCTGGGAAGAAATAGAATTGCCACGATAAAGTTTCTCAAAAATCTGTCTTTTGGAATCGACTATAAACTGTAGGGCCTGCCACTCATGTACAGAAGTAACACACACAAAAAAAGAGAAGTTAGGTCGTAATCCCGATTGAAGCGTAATAATCCAATTATGTATGTATTTTTTACAAAAGTGCTATTTGATGCAAAAAAGTACTTTTTCAGTTATTATTAGCGTCATTTCAAAATTTCAGTTTTGCAACACTGTCTTATAATGATATAATCCCCAGTTATTAATTATATTTCACTATCGCATCTATTAAAATGGCTTTCTAGAGGAAGCTTTGTTTTTCCAAGACTATAGATTTCAGAGTTTGTTAAACAAATGTTCGCTGAGTCAAAAAACTTTGCGAAAATTTAGTTTAAACGTTTAAAGACAGTTTTAATGGAGTTTTTTTTTTGTTTTCTTTTGAAGTATTTTTCAACAATTAATACAAGAATAAAATTAATTTGATTTACCTTGACAGAGTAGAGTAGTAGGTAGTTAGTCAAATTAAAACTAAGAAATTCTTTAAAGCACTCAAGGCGAAATAAGTTTTAAAGTTTTTTTTTTGGTTTTTTTTGCTTATTTTTCTTTCTTTAATAATTATTTTGATTTTCTTTTAACACTTTATTTAAAATATTTATTCTGTTATATTTTATAAACATATCAGTAATTAATCTTAATCACACACACTTAATTTGGGTTTGAAAACGATTTTTAAAATTCAAAATTATGAACGTTTAAAAGCACTAGACGGACTGTTTTATTCACATGTGTTTAGCCTGTACTGGCATAATATTTTGTTTCAATTAATTATGGAACTCAATTATCGATTAACCATTAGGGCAATTGATTTTTTTTCTTCTTCTTCTACTTCTTTTTGTTTTATTTTTATTATTAAAATGCAATTTAATTAATAACTGATTAACGTTACAATATTATTTATTTATTTATTTATTTATTTATTCGTTTATTTATTTATTTATTTATTTCTGATAAGAGACTTTATCGAAATAACATCGAATTTGAAATGTATTTTGTTATCGTTGTTGCTATTGTTACGATTCAATTGCGATTTATACACGCGTTTTACATTTAACGCTGTGCATTCACATTCACTTACACAGTAGCAATCGGTTGCTAGAAAATCGTGCGTATCAGCGGCCAGACTACGAATGCGATTGAGACTATAATAGGCACGGCACGTTAGAGACTGAAATTGACTACTCCACCACCACCGATAAGCTCACAAAAATTATACACAAAAAAAGAGCCAAAAATACTAAGATCGACCGGCCGACTGATTGACTGGCTGACTGGCTGTATACAAACAATAGTAGCAAAAGCAAATGCAAACTCAAAGGCAAAGGCAAACACAATAAATAGCAACGGCGGCGTCAAATAACGATACTGAATAACGAAACGTTTCACCTTTACAGGTGAAGTAATTTTCACAGAATGAACAAAAATTCAAAACAATTCAAATCCAAAAGCTTTAAAAAACACAAATCATACAATAACAACAAATACAAAACAAAACACAAAACAAAAGAAAAACAATAACAAATACAAACAAACAACAAACAGAAAATATTTCACACACACACTCATAGCCATATGTATAGTTGGGGTAACCAGCCATCAATGCGAGTCTGTTTTTTTTGTTTTCTTCTGTTTTGTTTTGCTTTTTATTTTCTTCTTGTATTTGTCTCTCTATTACCGTAGAGCTCAGAGCCGGTGGTTAATTCTATATGTGCGTCCAAAGTAACTGAAAAAAGTAATCGGTATAGGCTAACAGAAATAATAAAAAAGAGAGGCCATGAGTTGGCTGCACCAAGAGCTAGAAAATGTTACGACACATGGCACTGCAACACAACATTTACTAGCCTAGCCCGGTGATGCCAGATGAAATCAAAAAATTCTAATCAAATATCCATTTTAAGAAGTTCCTGCTAATGTAGATCTAATCTATGTATGTGTGTGAAGATAAATTCGAATTTGAAAATCCAAGACGCAATCCATAAATTTTAGCGGCGCCACATTTGGCGTTAACAGAGCAAAATTTCCTCTTAACAGCGCACTGTTAGCTATTTAACAGTATCCAACTGAACAAGCCCACTAGTTTAGGAGCTAATTTTGAGACATATACTTTAGGTCTACGAGTACCATATCATACATACATACATACATACATAATTGGCCATTACAACCCTTCAGTCAGAATTACGTGTGTCATGTGGTGTGTGTTAATTTTATACACGAGTGGCGGGACCTACCGCTTAAAGGCGACTCCGAACGACAGATTTTTGAAAAACTTTTCATGGCAATTTTACTTACTCTCAGAGTTTTTGTCAGAAATCTGAAATATTTTTTCATATTTCGTTTCGATGTCTAACATGGGGTTTGAACCGTGGCCTTACGTCTAATAAGCCAAAACATTACATATGGCGACTTCATAAAATCCAAGACACAATCCATACATTTTAGCAGCGCCACATTTGACGTTAACAGAGTAAAATTTGGACTTAACAGAGCACTGTTAGCTCTGAACAAGCCCACTTGTTTAGGAGCTAATTTTGGGACAAATACTCTAGGTCTATGAGTACCATACTATATGCAAAGGAAGGTTCCAAGGCCTCTTAATATAATCAGCTACATAGTCACATATAAAGTGATATGGTATTGAGAAAATTTACTTTGAAAATATAAATTGTTTGCTTGAAAATTCTCAAGAAGATCAGTGGCCATTTGGGAACATATAAGGAATAGTATACCATACCGACTATATGCAAATGGTAGCCCAGAGGGTCCTCTTTCGAACGGTGGTAATGGGATATCTGAAATAATTTCGTCCTCCATTCCCAACAACCATACTTTACATTTTAACACTTTTGTTTGGAATAATTGCAGAGTATTAGAATAATCCACTATTGCCACTGTTAAATAATTAACAGTGCTCTGTTAATAGCAAAGTTTACCCTCTTAGAGACAAGAATTGGTTAATAATTTTCATTATGAGAATTAAATTTTATACCAATAGTCTGCAATAATTGCAAACGTAGTAGAATAATCTCCTATTGCCACTGTTAAACAGTTAACAGTGCTCTGTTAGTAGCAAGGTTTACCCTGTTAGAGGCAAGAAGTGGCTCTGCTAAAAGTGGGGGTTTGCGTCTTCGGTTTTTCAATTCGAATTTATCTTCACACACATGATCTAATTTAGATTTTCTCTACTTAGGACATTTGCAGATCTAGGCATAGTGACGAACTACTACTAGACCACTGCGACTTCCTAGTAGTTAGTGTGTTGGCTTATTGGACGTGAGGCCACGGTTCAAAAACTAGGTCAGACATCTCCAATAATATGAAATATGAAAAAACCATTTCTTCGGGGACTTCATCTCAGCAGATTTCTGGCACAAACTCTGAGAACAAAATAAAATTGCCATGAAGAGTTTGTCAAAAGTTCGGCGTCGACTTTATACTGTAGATCCCACCACTCGTGGATAAAATTAACACACACAACATAAGTGGTGTGAGAGGCTAGGTCGAAATCCTGACTGAAGGGTTGTAATGATCAACAAAGTAGGTAAGCTACTTAGAGTTGCTGTAGACCACCCTACGGAAATAAACGAAATAAATAGGAATTCCCCTACATCTGGCCACTATTTTAATTTTTTTTTCTGCTTCACAATTAGTTCATGCTCATGTAAAACTTGTGCTAAAAAACCAATCGAAGAAAAACTTACAACGAGCGGCTAGACGAACAACGCATATCGATAAACTATTCTCTATAAATTAACAGTGAGTGTGTGTGTGTGTATGTGTGTTACAGAGCTATAAATAGGGAATTGAATTGAATTAAAGCAGACAGAGAAAAAACAATAAAAAAAAGTAAATAAAAAATAAACATTAACTCGCCCAGAAAACAGAAAAAAACAGAAGAAGAAGACGAAAAAAATAGAATTGTAAGTAAAACTAAACGACAAAAGGCAAAAAAAAATCGTAAATAAAAGCTGTCACTTGAAGTTATTGGCTGATAGCGATTGAGCGAAAAACAGTCTTTAAATGGATTTTGTAACGAACAAATAAAATAAAAACGTACGTATGCAATACCAACAGGGTGCTTTATTAACAGTTTATTATTAAAACAGATTTTACTTTGAAGAAAATCACTTGTTTTGAAAAGGTCGTGTGGAAAGTTTTAAATATAAGGTGAAGTAAATAATAGCAAAGACAACTAATTAGTAATGGTGGAGTATTACGTTTCGAATTACATTATCAACACGTATACATTCCTTCCAAATTTAATTTCTTTCAAAACTTTTTCAATGTTTGTGAAAATAAATTCGAATTTAAAAACCAAAGACGCAAACCCACACTTTTAGCAGCGCCACTTCTTGCCTCTAACAGGGAAAACTTTGCTATTAACAGAGCACTGTTAAATGTTTAACAGTGGCAATAAGTAGATTGGTCTTCTACTTGGCAATTATTGCAGACTATTAACATAAAATTTAATTCTCATTATGATCATTACTATTTGCGAACAAAAGTGTTGAAATGTAAAGGATGGTTGGTGGGGGTGGAGGAATCTCATTTTCTCAAATCGCAAATTTATTCCAGCTATCCCACTACCATGATTCGAAAGAGGACCCTCTGGACTACCGTTTGCATATAGCCTGTATGGAGTACTATGTCTTATATGTTTTAAAATGGCCAATGATCTTCTAGAGAATTTTCAAGCAAAAAATTGATATTTTCAAAGCCAATTGCCTCCATATCATATCACTTTATATGCGACTATGTTGCTGATTGTAACGGGTGATTTTTTAGCTATTATCGTTTTGGCAACACTGGTTTAAACAGCTCACGCACGTTTCGTGTTTTGTTTCACTGTCAAATATCTTCAGTTTGGTATATAATTTAACCATGAATCGTCTTACAAACGAACAACGCTTGCAAAACATTGAATTTTATTCTCAAAATGCGTGCTCTGTTAAGAAAGTTCATTGCGCGCTTCTTCCATTTTAATGAGTCAGTTTAATCGACCCACTGAAGCGGCTATTCGGGCTATTGTGACTAAATTTCGCATCAAATTTACATTGTCGGACATTAAACCACCAACACGCTTACGTAGAATGCGAACTGCAGAAAATATCGCAGCTGTATCGGTCAGTGTTAATGATGACCATCAATTATCGATTCGTTGCCGTTCGCAGCAATTGGGCCTCTGTTACTCAACAACGTGGAACATTTTGCGGAAGGATTTAGGTGTGAGGCCTTTCAAAATACAGCTGGTGCAAGCAGAATTGAAGCCGAACGACCTACAGCAACGCAGAATTTTTGGTGGCTGGGCTCTTGGAAAGTTGGCCGAAGATCCACTTCTTTATCGAAAAATTGTGTTCAGCGACGAAGCTCATTTTTGGCTCAATGGATACGTAAATAAGCAGAATTGTCGATTTTGGAGTGAAGATCAGCCAGAAGTATTGCAAAAGCTACCAATGCATCCAGAAAAAGTCACATTTCGGTGCGGTTTATGAGCTGATGGCATCATTGAACCGTACTTCTTCAAAGATGCTGCGAGACGAGCGCTACCCTGAGATGATATTCAACTTTTTTTTTGCCCAAAATGCAAGAGCTTGACTTGCATGACATGTGGTTGCAACAAGACGGTGCCACATGCCACACAGTACGCGTAACAATGGACTTATTGAGAGGCAGGTTCGGTGAACATTTTATTTCACGTTCGGGACCGGTCAATTGGCCGCCTAGATCGTGCGATTTAACGCCTTTAGACTATTTTTTGTGGGGCGCTATGTTAAAGCTCATGTCTATACAGACAAGCTCGCTTCAATTCACGCATTGGAAGACAACATTGAAGCATTTATTCGTGAGATACCGGCCGAAATGTTGGAAAGAGTATGCCAAAAATTGGACTAAGCGGATGGACCATTTGAGGCGCAGTCGCGGTCAACATTTGCATGAAATAATTTGAAATAATCTTCAAACATTAAATTATATGCACCGTACTACCGATTCAAATAAAGATTTCATGCATTATTCTGAATTTTATGTGTTTTTTTTTGAAAAATGTTCCTATAGCTCTTCAAAAATCACCCATTATTAAGAGGCCTTGGTACCTTCCTTTGCATATAGTATGGTACTCATAGACCTAGAGCATTTGCCCTAAAATTAGCTCTTAAACAAGTGGGTTTGTTCAGATGGATACTGTTAAACGGCTAACAGTGCTCTGTTAAGGGTAAATTTTTTTCTGTTAAGAGGAACAGCAAATGTGGCGCTGCTAAAATTTATGGATTGCGTCTTGGATTTTGAAATTTGAATTTATATTCATAAACACATACTTTTTCATTATTTTTCCTACTGGGCATTTTTTTTCGTAAAGCAAAGGGATTTGAACAAACAAAATAAAATGAAATATAAAAAAGTGAAATAAATAAAAAAAAATACCGAAATGAAGAAATGTAGAAAAAAAAATAAAGAAAAGAAAAGAGAAATAAAACAATTGTTTTATTTCAATATTTCAATACAAATATTGCTTCAACACCATTCACACAATTGTTTTGAATACCAGTGTACTGCAGGCACTTAAAAATATAACGCGAGGCCTGTGCTTCGTATTGCTCTTCTTGTGCTATTGCTATGCGTCTTTTACTGATCATTAGATAAATTTTTAAGGTGTATTTCAACTTTGTTGCTTTTTGTATAGAAAATAATACATATTCACTATTAACAAGGTATACACCCTACAGTGGCTATTTAAGGCTGGAAACAAAAATGAATTCGAAATTCAAAGTGAACCTAAGACAACAATATCGATGAAGATCTGGTTATGCTAGTGCAACCAGCATAGCAGCAATAGTCGTGTACAACATGATTTCATTTAGCTTGAAGCTGATTACATATATATATACAACGAATGGAAAGAGGTGACAGACAAAGTCAATTAGCAAAGCAGTGAGAATAAATCACAATACCATAGAAGGAGTACGCACGCCCCTATCCTAAGTTCACTGAAAAGTATGCCATCCATCCACATATCTTGGCTCCTCCGTTACCACCAAAAATTATGTCAGTCTGGAGATCAAGCGCAGGATCACTCTTGCCAACAAGTGCTACTACGGTCTCAAAAGGCAATTGAGTAACAGAAACCTCTCTCGTATGAAAAAACTAACACTCTACAAGACGCTCATTCTCCCCGTGCTTTTTTATGGCGCAGAGGCGTGCACCCTATTAAGCACAGATGCAGCAGCCTTGAGAAGATTCGAGAGAACAGTCCTACGTAAGATCTTCGGTCCAAAGCTAGTTTGGGGATAATTTCAGCATCCGATCCAACAGCGAGCTGTATGAGCTCCTCAACGACATGGATGTTGTGCAGCGTATAAACATCCAGCTTCTGCGATGGCTCGGCCATGTCGTTCGAATGGAGGAGGATAATCCGGCGAGACGGGTATTTGATGCGGAGATTTGTGAAAGTCAGCGAAAAGGATAACCTTGTTTAAGTTGGAAGAACCAAATCGAGGAAGCCCTGTAATCGATTGGTGTGACCAACAGGCGTAGGCGCGCAAGTAACCAAGGCGCCTGGAAAGATGTGTTCGGGCAGGCCGAAATCCCTTAAGCGCGTTGTTAATGGCCAGTTATGTAAGTAAGTAAGTATTCTTAGAACCTGTGAGGCATTAAAGCACCAAAAAAGGACAACAACTGGTTATAGTTGACACCGAACAGGACTTTTGATTTGTCGTGGCAATAAGCTTTAAACCAAATGAGCAACTCAACCTAGTTGCCAGGGATAAGAGATTTATTACATTATTACATACATAATTGGTCATTACAACCCTTCAGTCAGGATTACGACCTAGTTTCTCACACCACCTACATGTTGTGTGTATTAAATTTTATACATGAGTGGCAGGACCTACAGTTTAAAGTCGACTCCGAACGACAGATTTTTGAGAAACGTTTTCATGGCAATTTTTATTTACCCTCAGAGTTTTTGCCAGAAATCTGCTGAGAGGAAAGTCGCCGAAGAAATACTTTTTGTATTTTGTCTTGATGTCTGGCCTGGGGCTCGAACCCTGGCTTTACGTCTAATAAGCCAACACACTACCTACTAGACTACGGCGACTAAGAGATTTATTATTCAACTTTATTTCAAAAGTGAACATCATTTAACATTAAAATGAGCAAAGTCTACACAAACAAATACAATGAACTTGTTTACAAGTAAACCAACAACATCAGTATGCAAGAAAAGGGGATAGACAAGTAAGCAAGAAAGCAACCTCAAACAATGTAAACAAAATAAACAAACAACAACGAAACAACGATAGAGATCTCGAGGAGGAGAAGACACGAATATTCGATTTCAAGAACCTTTAGCAGACTGTTTACGTTGCCATATAAAAAGGCAAGACAAAGCAGGCAACGAGTAGTAAGAATTCAGTCAGTCTTGTGTGAAGACATGTTGCGTGTGAAGAGAACAGATGTGATTTGAATATCGTCATTGAAAAGATCTGCGTTGTAAGCAAAGAAGAATAGCAAACAAGCAATTGTTGTTGTATTCGTTAAGTTGTAAATGGTGGCACACAAAAGTAGTGCGAACAATAAAGAATTTTAATTGAAACTAAAAACGCATTTGTTTTTATTTTGTTTGCAATCATATTGTTACGCAAATCGAAACGACCTAATATCGTTTAACAACAAAAACGATAAACAAAAGCCACACAATACAAATACAAACTAACACTAACAATACAATGAACGTGTTGATTATCTAAAGCTGCACACACACACATATGTACAACGAACCTGGTTGCGCCTGGTACCAACAACAACATGTATGTGACAAAAAGAGATAGACAACGTAAGCAACGTACGCAAACAACAATGTATTAGCAATAGAACTCTCGAGAAGGCGAGATCACGAACCTTCCACTTCAAGAATGTCCGTTAGACTGGTTGTGTAGGACTATAAAAGGGCGAGACAAAGCAGGCAGCAGTCAGTAAGAATTCAGTCAGCCTTGTGTGAAGTTGCGTGTGAACAAAATAAGTCGTGGTTGTAAAGATCCAGTGAATACTTGTGTGAGCTAGTAAAGTGAATAAATAGATTATTATTGTTGTATCGTTAAGTTGTATACGGTGGCACACAAAAGTAGTGTAAAGAATAAAGAGAGTTTAAGAGAAAATAAACACATATTAGTTTTTACTTGGTTTGCAATTAACGAACTCATATTTTAAAAGTTTTTAAAAAGTCAAAAACGTAGCAGTACAACCCTAGTGTAGGATATCAAATGCAGTCGCCATTGTCTGGCATATTTATTTCCTATTGCAGATACATATTAATTATGGTTGTTGTTGTTGTTGTTTGGTTTGTTTATTTATTTCTGTTAAGCATATGCAATAAATTGTTTATTTTCCATATGTTAGTTGCTGTTGGCTGTTGGTTGTTATGGAAAGAAAAAATTAACAATTATTTTTCAAAATGTGTGGAGCAACAATTAAAAGAAAAAATAGAAAAAAACAATACAATAGAGTCTGAAACTGAAGGCAGACAGACAGACAGACCCCCTTAATATTATTCAAAAAACTAAATCAACATGAAATAATCACGCGGCTGGTATTCGTGTAATACAAGGAAATTTTTGAAAAAAGAAAAAAAAAGATTTTCTCAATAAACACATGAAATGTTAATGTAATCATCACCATTAGCCACCATACACCACCATCAGCACATTTAATGGGTTAAGAAACAACGCCAACTATTGTTTAATACAAATTGCCCCGACCGGATTAAGTATTTTTAGTTGTCTGCTGCTGCTGCTGCTGCCAAACGCTGCAGTTGCCTTCTGACAAAATTGTCATGTTTAACCCAATTTTTATATGAAAAAAAATTGTTTCTCCTCTTACGCTGCGCTGCTTTCATCATAAAACATCTTGAATAAAAAAAATAAAGAAATTATAAATCAGTTGTTATGAAGGTGTCTGTGCTAAATAGAGACGCCCATATTGAATTGGTAACATCATCTGGAAACAGAATATCTGATGACTAATATGGCTGGCAACGATTTATTTCACTTTTGGTGCTGAAGGTGCGTCGCCTATACGTCTGTGTATGTACGCTCTGTTTAAGCATTCAGCTGCATATAAAGGGTGTTTTTTATAGAGGTATAGAACTTTAAGTTGGCATTACTTTTCAAGATGGCGACCGATTTAACCGCTGTCAAGTGATTTATTCTCAGTTTGGTTTGGCAATTCATCATGAATAGACTCGCGCCTGAACAACGCTTGCAAATAGTGCAATTTTATTTCGAAAATAATGGTTCTGTGCGGAAAACGTATCGCGCACTACGTCCATTTTATCGTCGACAAAATCGTCCATCAGAGCAGTTAATTCGATTAACCATGGAACGTTTTCGAACCACGTTTACTCTAAATTGATAACTCGCATCCCCAGAGACGCTGTACGGTGCGTACAGAAGAAGCTGGTGGAATCATTGGTCCGTACTTTTTCAAAAACGATGGTGGCCAGAACGTTACAGTCAATGGTGATCGGTATAAAGCCATGATTACTAACTTTTTCATTCCTGACGGCGCAACATGTCACACAGCTCGTGCCACAATAGATTTATTGAAAGACACGTTTGGTGACCGCCTAATTTCACGTTTTGGACCTGTGAATTGGCCTCCAAGATCTTGTGATTTAACACCGCTAGACTACGTTCTGTGGGGCTATGTAAAGTCATTGGTCTATGCGGTAAAGCCACAAACGCTTGACCATTTGGAAGACAACATTCGCCGTATTATTGCCGATATACGGCCACAAATGTTGGAAAAAGTCATCGAAAATTGGACGTCCAGATTGGACTACATCCGCGCCAGCCGTGGCGGTCATATGCCAGAAATCATATTTAAAATGTAATGCCACAAGATTATCGGATTTCGGATAAATAAAATGCATGTCAATCGAATAATCCATAGTTGTTTTATTGCAACTTAAAGTTCTATACCTCTATAAAAAAACACCCTTTAGTATACCAAAATAAGCAAGTGAATCCATAATTGGTAGCACAGACACCAACAGCAACAGAAGAATATGGATTGTCATGTCATAATGGCATGAACACTCACTCAACGTTGTCATTCGTATTCGTAATCATTTCAACACAGCATTTCAGTTGTAATGAAATTTGTGAAGAAAACAAGATGTTTTCTGCAAGCCCCTCTACTACTTGAACCTAGTAATTGAACGGGTTTTGTAATGAAACGTTACCATCGAATGTCGTTGTTGTAGGTGAAAGAGTTTCAAACGAATGGTTTTCCTTTTGTAGTGATTTTTTAAGAGCTTTAGGAAAATTTTACAAAAAAAAAACCCATAAAATTCAGAAAAATTCATGAAATCTTTATTTGAATCGATACGGTACGGTCCATATAATTTAATGTTTGAAGATTATTTCATGCAAATGTTGACCGCGACTGCACCTCAAATGGTCCATCCGCTTAGTCCAATTTTGGCATACTTATTCCAACATTTCGGCCGGTTTCTCACGAATAAATGCTTCAATGTTGTCTTCCAATGCGTCAATTGAAGCGGGCTTGTCTGTATAGACATGAGCTTTAACATAGCGCCCCACAAAAAATAGTCTAAAGGCGTTAAATCGCATGATCTAGGCGGCCAATTGACCGGTCCCGAACGTGAAATAAAATGTTCACCGAACTCGCCTCTCAATAAGTCCACTGTTACGCGTGCTGTGTGGCATGTGGCACCGTCTTGTTGAAACCACATGTCATGCAAGTCAAGCTCTTGCATTTTGGGCAAAAAAAAAGTTGAATATCATCTGACGATAGCGCTCAACATTCACAGTTACGTTACGATTCGCAGCATCTTTGAAGAAGTACGGTCAAATTATGCCACCAGCCCATAAAACGCATCAAACTGTGACTTTTTCTGGATGCATTGGTAGCTTTTGCAATGCTTCTGGCTGATCTTCACTCCAATTCTGCTTATTTACGTAGCGTATTGAGCCCAAAAAATGAGCTTCGTCGCTGAACACAATTTTTCGATAAAGAAGTGGATCTTCGGCCAACTTTCCAAGAGCCCATTCACCAAAAATTCTGCGTTGCGGTAGGTCGTTCGGTTGCAATTCTTGCACCCAGCTGTATTTTGAAAGGCTTCACACCTAAATCCTTCCGCAAAATTTTCCACGTTGTTGAGTAACAGAGGCCCACGAATCGATAATTGATGGTCATGATTAACACTGGCCGATACAGCTGCGATATTTTCTTCAGTTCGCACTCTACGTAAGCGTGAGTTGGTGGTTTAATGTCCAACAATGTAAATTTGTTGCGAAATTTTGTCACAATAGCCCGAATAGCCGCTTCAGTGGATCGATTAAACTGACCATAAAATGGAAGAAGCGCTCGATGAACTTTCTTACCAGAGCACGCATTTCAATGATTTGCAAGCGTTGTTCGTTTGTAAGACGATTCATGGTTAAATTATTGACCAAACTGAAGATGTTTGACAGTGAAACAAAACACGAAACGTGCGTGAGCTGTTTAAACCAGTGTTGCCATATAGATATTGGCTAAAAAAATCACCCGTTATTTGTTCATGTAATCATGTCTTGTGTTCTTAAAAACATCTTCAACTTGAAATGTTTATTACTTTTATATCGGGTAACTAGTTAATCAACATCGTTTAACCACATAAATTCCATATTAAAATGGTTTCATGTAACTCTTATTGCCGTCTCTGCATGACTCTATCTCCGACACTTTATAAAGTTTGACATTTCAGTCAGTCAAGTGTCAAATTGTACAAACTGGTGACATTTTCCCATAAATGGAAGGAAAACATACTTATTTATGAAACACACATAAGAAATACATGTAGAGCTTGACAACCTTCTTTTTTTTTGTCAAATAAGAACCAAATTCGAATCCGCCCCTGGGTAGGATTAAATGATGTGCGAACTCAGTTCCTCAATTGAGATTCAAATACCTAATTGCACTGTATTAACCGTCAGCAGCGTTGCCTATCGTCTTCCCCCATGGATGAGAATGAAAGCCTGGTTACAAATGCGCAGAGAGTACTGCGGTTGTGGAGGAAACAGTCCTCAACTCTGCTACGAGGCGATGACGACACCAACACCGCTTTTAGAGATAATGTTCCGAATCCAATCAATGATGACGGTTTGGAGATTCCGCCACATCGCCATGAAGAGTACAAAGTCGTGATGATGCCTGTTAAAAACAATAAAGCTGCAGGTCCTAACGGCCTCCCTGCTGAATTGTTAAAGACCAGAACTAATGAGCAGATAGGGCGCATGCACGAGCTTATTTACAAAATATGTCTAGAGGAAGTCGCCGTAGACTAGTAGGTAGTGTGTTGGCTTATTAGACGTAAAGCCAGGGTTCGAGCCCCAGGCCAGACATTAAAATAAAATACAAAAAGTATTTCTTCGGCGACTCAGCAGATTTCTGGCCAAAAACTCTGAGAGTAAAAAGCAAATTGCCATGAAAAGTTTCTCAAAAATCTGGCGTTTGGAGTAGACATTGAACTGTATGTCCCGCCGCTCATGTATAAAATTAACACACACAACATAAGGGGTGTGAGAAGCTAGGTCGTAATCCTGAAGGATTGTAATGACCAATTATGTATGTCTAGAGGAATGTATGCCCTACTATTGGAACCTCAGTGTCCTCTATCCTACCCTAAAAAGGGAGATCCTACGATATACGCCAACTACAGGGGTATAAGCCTTCTCCCTATCGCATATAAGATTTTTACGGGCGTATTGTGTGAACGACTGAAGCCATTCGTCAAAACACTGATTGGACCTTATCAATGCGGCTTCAGAACTGGCAAATCCACTATCGACCAGATCTTTACACTACGCCAAATCCTGGAGAAGACCCACGAAAAACAAGTCGACACACATCATCTTTTTGTCGACCATAAGGCAGCCTTTGATAGCCCCATAAGGGATCGTGTATTTGCTGCAATGTCTGAGCTCGGTATTCCTGTGAAACTGATAAGGTTATGCAGAATGACGTTGAGCAATTCCTGCTCTCCGAACCTCTTGGTACCACGCGAGGTTTCAGACAAGGCGATCGCCTTATCATGTGACCTCTTCAACTTCGTCATGGAAAGTGTTCTACGGAAGGCAGGAGTGCATTGAAATGGCACTATTTTTTAATTGACGACTTTGACATCATTGGGCGTACCAAGCGAAATGTTACTGTTGCCTTTTGTGTTATTGAATGGGAGTCTATGAAGATGTGTCTGGAAGTAAATGAAGGCAAAACGAAGTATATGTTATCGACAAGTAAAGACATACGGCGTATCAGATTACGGCCGATTTCGATGTAGTCAAGGAATTTACATATCTTGGCTCAGCCGCTACCACTAAAAACGATGTTAGTTTGGATCACTCTTGCCAACAGGTGCTAAATGAGTAGGCTTATGAATCAAACATATTTCGAATGGTATGAGTTTGATGTCAACGTTGTACGCATACTCATTGCAACCTGTACTTATAAATCAACGTTGTGTTATGAGTATGAATGAATCAGAGTACATAGTTAAATTTCAATATTGTTGACTCACTTATATTCAAAATTTCATGCGTACTTATGAGTAACGAAAAAACCATTCATTGCTGATCTCTGATGTGTATCCATAGCCCGAAGGATTTGTTTAAATTGCTTAATTAAGGCATTTAAAAAATTATTATTAAAAAATTAAATACATCCTCTCTATATCACTCATGCCTAAGGGAATAATTTTAATACAATCGACTTATAGGAACGCCTTGATTTGTTGTGTAAAAAATTTAGAAAAAAACTTCGATTATTAAATACAAAATAATTTCTAAGCTCTCTTATGAAAAACTTAATGAAACCGAAATAAAATCTAAAATTTAAAATCATTTCGAAGCCGTAGCATCCACTAAATATTTGTTACAACATTGATTAGAAAATCAAAAAAAAAAACAATTTAAACACCGAAAATGAGACAATAAGACAATAGATATTCAGCTCATGCATGCATGATTACCAACCAGGGTTTAATAAAAAACAAAACAAACGCAAAAAAAATCACAACAAAAAACAGCAAAAAAAAAATAAAAAAATCGTTCGTACATCATTATTATCATCATCAATCTGAACAGCAATAATTTACAAAATCCAAACGGCAATATTGTCTGTAAAAATATACAAAAAAAACAACCGACAATATTGGATTTAATAAAAACAATAGGAATGGCAAACAATTGTAGCTGCTTTAAAATAAATTTTTTTTTTCAAAAAAAAAAAATTCATTGCAAATTTCATGAGTCTCTCGTTAATCTTATACTCCATTTAAGCTGGCGTTATGGTAAACGCTGTAAATAACATGTAATTTTTTACTTTAAACAACCATTATGAAAAGGCAGACCGACCGGTAAGCAGAAATGTCCATACTTGGGCACTGGAAAAAATTGCAAGTTTTATAAGCAAATTGGTTTGGCCAGTATTACTTAAGCAATTATGAGATGAAATGCAAAGCAATGGAAATGTTTATGTAGATCAGAGATACACACAGTTACTAAATTATACGTACGGTTAAGAAATTGGCGAAATTTTTTAACTAATCCGTTTTGGTTGAAAATCTTTATAGCTTCCTTGATGTTAAGACGGCCTTTTGCATTGATTAAAAAATTTCTGAAATTGAACTGAATTGTGGGCCTGCACAGGCCCACAAAGGAATGCATCCGATTAACAAATTTCACAAATTTCTGAACCAAAGCAAAAGCCCCTCTTAAAATCGAAGAAAGATGTCAGACAATTATAAATATTTTCAAAAAAAAAACGGATTGGTTAAAAAATTTCGGCAATTTGTTATCCGTATGTATACTTTTGTGGCTATGTGTATACTATACTATCAGTGGATAGGCCTTACAGATAATCCCCTAATTACGGCACACACACATTTTGTATGTCATACTGCTCGTAAAACTTAGAAAATTTTATTTAACTGCTCTGATAAAGTACGTCGCCGTAGTCTAGTAGGTAGTGTGTTGGCTTATTAGACGAAAAGCCAGGGTTCGAGCCACAGGCCAGACATCCAAACCAAATACAAAAAGTATTTCTTTGAAGACTTCCTCTCAGCAAATTTCTGGCAAAAACTCTGAGAAGTAAATAAAAAAATTGCAATGTAAAGTTTCTCAAAAATCTATCGTTCGGTGTCGACTTTAAACTGTAGGTCCCGCCACTCATGTATAAAATTAATGCCCCGTCAATCTTCTCTTGATACAAAGTTGACATTTGGCACCCTTCCTTTCCCCTAAAATGCCTTTAACAGACAGCGCTGTCATGACAAATTTTGATATGTAGCACCACTCTCTTCAATAAAAAGGAAATTCATGGAAACAATTGTATTTAAGTAAAGTTCAAAGGTCAAATATTTATTATTTGTTAATCCAAACGAAATGTGTAAGTATACCCAGACTATTTGTATGTTTCTACATACCATTTGTGGAAATTAGCACAATTCTTGAACCTTAGTTCACATACTACAGATACACAGACAATAAATTTCATTGTAAATAATCGTGAACACGTTGTAAAACACAGAGAGAGAGCACTTTCTTAATGAACTTTCAACACAAAAATTATTTCGAAATTCAGCCTCGTATTCCATAAGGAACACGTGTTAAGCAATGCCCCATCATCATCGCATTTGAAAGACCCTCTTTGAAAGAGTTTGTAATAAAAACTTATACAATAAAATGCCCCCCCCCCTCGCCAGTTACACGTCCAATATATTGCTTATGGAAAATTTACTCTTTGCAGTGAGGGAAATGCGGGGCAAAAGTGCACAGACAACATGTGCTAGGAGGTTACACACACTCATCAGGCAGGCAAATAACATCGGCGTCGTTATTGAAACTAAAGTAGCGGAAAAAATCGCGTAAATCGTGTAAAAAACACAGAGAATTCAAAAATTACAACAACAAAACGTAAACAAGAAAAAAGAAAACAGCAATAATAACAACAACATAAAACAATGTAACCTTTTTGGTTGAACTCCGTATAATTGGATTTTTGTTTATTGCCTATAAATGGAATGCGATGATGATGATGATGATGAATAGATGAATGAATGAATGAATGAATGAGTGGATGTACAATGTATGTATATATGTATGTATGTATGTTTAGATGTATTTTAATGATAGAATTGTAGCAAACTCTTTGTAATACAGTTTATTTAAACCATAAAATAACCCAATAAACATAAATGTAAGAAACAAGTTCGAACAAATATTTTGTGCGAACCAGAGATTAGCAATGAGTATTCAAAAAGATGAGTAGAATCGAATCATACTCACAATTTCTACTACTTATACCCATTAATACTTCTTTTAATATCATGGGACCTCCTTTACTCATATTCAAAATTTGAAGTACTCATCATATTCATACTTAACAACACGTATGATGTTGTTGTTGATTTCGACTCTCCATAACTCAACATGTAGGCTGCCTTCCAAAATGTTAGTTGCTTTCTGTTTAAACAAAGTATCGTGTTTCATAATGCCGCTGTACAAAATGTTTACAATGTCAAAATGTCGTCAATGTGTATTTTTAACACAGTCAAAAAGCAATCAGGCATCGGATTTATAGTTGATGCATTGTTTGGTTACTTTGCATATCTAAATAGTTTATATACCGTAATAGAACTGCATACAGACTTTGTATTGATACATTTTGGAAGGCAGCCATACACGAAGGAGCACAAAATAAGTATGAATTGCGTACGAACACTAAAATACTTACTAACAGATTGTGTGATTGCTCTGCTTGCTGCTCTGTTGTATTCGATTATTGTGTCTTTTTTCGAGTCACTTTAAAGTTATGAATCCAAATGAGTCGGCTTATGAATCAAACATATTTCGAATGGTATGAGTTTGATGTCAACATTGGACGCATACTCATAGCAACCTGTACTAATAAATCAACGTTATGTAGTGAGTATGAATGACTCAGAAGTCGCCGTGGTCTAGTAGGTAGTGTGTTGGCTTATTAGACGGTTCGAGCCCCAGGCCAGACATCAAAATAAAATACAAAAAGTATTTTTTCGTCGACTTTCCCTCAGCAGATTTCTGGCAAAAACTCTGAGAGTAAATAGAAATTACCATGAAAAGTTTCTGTCGTTCGGAGTCTACTTTAAACTGTAGGGTCCCACCACTCATGTATAAAATTAACACACACAACATAAGTGGTGTGACAAACTAGGTCGTAATCGTGACTGAAGGGTTGTAATGACCAATTATGTATGTATGTATGAATGAATCAGAGTACATAGTTAAATTTCAATATTGTTGACTCACTCATATTCAAAATTTCATGTGAGTGCTTATGAGTACGGAAAAAACGATTCATTGCCGATCTATGGTGTGAATCCAACTTTACAGACAAGCCAGTGAATTTTGTTATCAAATTTCTTGCTGTGTGAGATAAGTGTTTCCCCACAAGGAAGAAACGAGAGAGGCTCCTTTTTGTTTCAATAGGCACGTCAACTAGCAGAATTACTAAAATCGCCTTACAAAACTTAGCTTGTATTTACGACATTGTTCGATGGATGATGAAAATCGCAACTTTACTGGTTACTGACCTAAAGAAGATATGAACTTGGTTACCATGTAGCTTCAACAAGACGATGTTATATGTCATTTGACACGTGTTAGAATTAACCTATTGGCAGGCATGCTTGGTAAGCAATTTATATCAGGACTTGGAGTTGTTTAATGCACACCAATAATATCTAAATTAACCCACGTACATAATTGATCATTACAACCCTTCAGTCAGAATTACGACCTAGCTTCTCACACCACTTATGGTGTGTGTGTTAATTTTATCCATAAGTAAAGGGACCTACAGTTTAAAGTCGACTTCGAAAGACAAATTTTTTAGAAACTTTTCATGGCAATTTTTTATTTTATTCTCAAAGCTTTTTTCAGAAATCTAATTCGAGGTTCTAAGTTGTTTCTATTCAACGTCAATTGACAGATGACAATTGGTGAGGCAAGGTTTTCTTACGTAAACTCACGCATATGTGTGAAGATAAATTCGAATTTAACTAGCAAAGACAAAAACCAGAAAATTTTAACAGAGCTAATGTTAAAGTTAACAGAGCAATGTTAATGAAAGAAGTCACCTCAATATAAGGATATGGAATATATATTCCATTCCTTAAAATAATACGCCATACGTTCCTAAGTGGAATAGCGTCCCTGGTGATTCGCAAATTGTTTTGAAAATTGAAAAACTTTGAAAAAAATTTTTTTTTGTTTTAACAATGTCTCGGGATGGTGATCGATATTGTGCACAGACATCCCAATATATAAAAATTATTGCCTAAGGTGATCCAATTCATGGTATATCCTAAATAATTTTGGAATTTTAGAAATCGGGCTTGAAACATTCACTCTGTTAACATGATCTGGAGAGGATGAGCGATATTGTGGCAAACTGATACAGCCACAGTATTAAGGATTTCAAAACAGATTTTCTTACGGTCGGTCGTTAGTTGGGACCGTAGATATAGGCTACAGAGCCAATTGTTTTCTTGAAATGAAATACAATTTTTTTTTTATATAAATCAGTGAAAATTGTGGCGTTGCAGCAGTCTTTCTGTCGTTGACTTGCTTTTTTGTGGATGGCATCAATTTTTTTGTGTCGATAACTCGATATTTTTTGTTCGATGACTTAATTCTTTTGGTCGATGACTTGCACTTTTTTGACCAATGACTTGTACTTTTGTTAGCCGATTCTGATTGCATTTTTTATAGTAGATGACTTGCATTTTTCGGTCGATGTTTTCATTTTTTTGCGAGATGATTTGCATTTTTTGGACGATAACCTGCATTTTTTGAAGAAGAGTTACAGTTTTTGGTCGATGACTTGCATTTTTTTGACCACTGACTTATACTTTTAGCAAGTCATTTTTTGACAAGCATTTTTTGTCCAATGACTTGTACTGTTGTTATCCGATGACTTGCATTTTTTTAAGTAGATGACTTGCACTTTTCGGTCGATGACTTTCAATTTTTTGGAGGACGGCTTGGATTTTTTTTTTTGGACGATGACCTGTATTGTTTGAAGCAGTGTTACAGTTTTTGGTCGATGACTTGCACTTTTTTGACCAATGACTTGTACTTTTGTTAGCCGATTCTGATTGCATTTTTTATAGTAGATGACTTGCATTTTTCGGTCGATGACTTTCATTTTTTTGGAGGATGGCTTGCCTTTTTTTGTGATGACCTGCATTTTTTGAAGAAAAGTTACAGTTTTTGGTGGATAACTTGCACTTTTTTAGCCGATGACTTGCATTTTTTTAGTAGATGACTTGCATTTTTCGGTTGATGACTTTAATTGGGAGATGGCTTGCACATTTTTAACGATGACCTGCATTTTGAGGACGTTCACTTGCATTTTTTGAGAAACAATTACAGTTTTTGGTCGATGACTTTCATTGTTTTGGACGATGGCCATCTTTTTTTGGGCGTTCACTTGCGTTTTTTGAAGAAGAGTTGCAGTTTTTGGTCAAGAACACGCAATTTCTTTCGACGATGACTTGCATTTTGTTTTCACGATGACTTTGGATATAGACTTGCAATTTTGGTCGATGACTTGCATTTTTTTGATTTTTGTAGATGAGACACCTACACCTTCGGTCCCAAGTAAAGCCCAACCGTTAAGAAATTTGTGAAAATGGGTTTTATACAGCCCATTGGCATTGACGCCTCTTTAATTTTTCAAATTTGAAAATTGTAATGCAAATCTTATCGTTTTCACCAACCTTTGAATCTAGATTGCTAGAGTTTAGAGCCAAACCTACACATAGCTGCCAAGGGGAATAGGGCATCGACTTTGGAGCCTTTTGGGTTCCAATATATAGATTACCGTTAATAAAGCACTCAGGGGATGGCCCCTAGTCATGTATTTTTTCTAATTTATGACCAACATTAAGCGGATGACCCCTACTTATTCAGTTTTTTTTTAATTTACAACCAAGGCCGCTAATCATGCAGTGCATTGTGTTGGCACTAGCAAAATAAATAATTAGAATGATAAATAAAATTTTAAATTACATGCAAATTGTTTGCTGGGTTACCTACAGTATAGTAAAGTATACTAACTTATTTTGCTCTAGTGAGTAAACAATTGTAATGCAAATAATTGAGTAAAATAGTAAGTATTTATGAAATTTACAAATTAAAAAAACATACAACACATACGTATGTACGTATGTATGTATGTATGTATGAATATCTGTAAAGAGGTATTGTATCGGATTAGATAATTTATGTTAATAATATGCCTGGAAAACAAATTTGCAAATTCAAAAATCAAATTCATAGGCAAATACGATGCGAAACAAACCGATAAACAAACGCGTTTAAAAATGTAACAATTTTCGACATGAGCCCGTAAAAATTCAATAAAAAAATTTCTTTACAACTGAATAACAGTTTTGCACTAAATTATAGCACTTTAAGAGGGGGGGATTATAAAGATCATGTAAATATATTTAAATGAATGAATGAAAATGTTTTCCATTTTACATGCCATCTGATGCCCATTTTTTTCATTCACTTGTTTTATGGTACACGATTTATTTATTTTTTGTTTCTCACTTTTTTCTTTCTTTCTTTCTTTCTTTCATTCATATCTCTTTTGCTCTTTTTTATATCAATTTTTCATTTTTATTTTTCCTGACTGTATGAAAAAAGCAACACAAAGTGGCTGAAATATGTGCGTTTGAGTGAATGAAAGAAATGTAAATGAAATGTAAAGTGCGTCTCTTCTCTTGTTTTTTGCTTTAGTCAACCCAGGCATTATTTATTTTTAATGTAAAAAATGTTACACTTTTTTCTTGTTCTTGTTGTTGTTTTTTTTATTTTTTTATTGCAAGTGATGTTGTTTCACTTTTAACGGCAACACTTTTTCTAACAATTTATTTTAATGCGTTTCTTTATTTGTTTTGAGCGCGTCTCCCCAAACACTCTACGGCAAGCAATGCTTGAGAATAGTCCAGGTAATGCCAGATACAAAAAGGTGAGGATGAACTTAATGGGAAGCCAACATAAAAACTGAACAAACATGATAAAATCAGTTTGTTTTTCCTATTTTACGACCAACACTCAGGGGATGGCCCCTACTTGTGTAGTTTTTTTCTAATTCACAACCAACACTTAGGGAATGTCGCCTTTATATGCAGTTTTTTTCCAATTTACAACCAACACTCAGGGGATGGCCCCTACTCATGCAGTTTTTCTCTAATTTATGACCAACATTAAGGGAATGGCCAATAATCACGCAGTTTTTTCTAATTTACAACCAACATTCAGAGAATGGCCCCTACTTGTGCAGTTTTTTTCTAATTCACAACCAACACTCAGGGAATGTCGCCTTTATATGCAGTTTTTTCCAATTTACAACCAACACTCAGGGGATGGCCCCTACTTGTGCAGTTTTTTTCTAATTCACAACCAACACTCAGGGAATGTCGCCTTTATATGCAGTTTTTTCCAATTTACAACCAACACTCAGGGGATGGCCCCTACTCAAGCAGTTTTGCTAATTTACAACCAACACTAAGGGGATGGCCCCTACTGATGCAGTTTTTTTTCTAATTTACGACCAACACTCAGGGGATGGCTCCTACTCATCAGTTTCTTTTTCTAATTTACAACCAACACTCAGGGAATGGACACTACTTGTGTACTTTTTTCTAATTTACAACCAAAACTTAGGGGATGGCCCCTAATCATGCAGTGCATTGTGCTGGTATTAGGAAAATAGGTAATTAGAATGGAAAATAAATGAATAGTATTGGTGAACCCTAGATTTGAATTTTTTTTTGTATCAGAAGTAACAGGAAAGACCTCTGCAGGAAGGGAGTCCGGTTAAAGAACTGGCCAGTCGCCTACAAACGGACGCGCTTACGTACGAATTCGTGGTACAAATAGATAATTGAAAGTAGGCCAGAGGGAGTAGTATTGGTGGACACTAGATCCGAATCTCTTTACTTTACATAAGTGACAAGAAAGGCCTTTAGAGGAAGGCAGTTCTACATACGGATAGTCCCCCTAAGAAAGGATTCCGTCTGTAATGCACTGTGTAGTGTATGATCTACTGGCTAATCGACCACAAACGGATTTACTCTGCGAGAAAGACGAGTGTTAGGTACGAATACATGATTCTCGGGAATAAGTCCACTTATTTCGCTACAGCAAATTGCGTTGTAGTAGCGATAGGATAGTGAAAGACAAGCCATATTGCGACTATATCGCAGTTTGTCACACCACCTATGTTGTGTGTGTTAATTTTATACAGGAGTGAAGGGGCCTACAATTTAATGTCGATTTCAAACGACAAATTTTTGAGAAACATTTCATGGCAATTTTTTTATTTATGCTGAGTAATTTGCCGGAAATCTGCTGAGAGGAAGTCGCCTATGAAATATTTTTTGTTTACTATTTACTAGACTACGGCGATTACGTGCAAGATCTCTTGTTTAAATACATCACTGAGCTCATATTTGACAGGATTTTGAGTTCAAGCGGTGATTGATTTCCGTTAGTAAGAATTTGTATACAACTGGTAAGTAGTGGGACACGGTAGATTAGATAAGTAGGCCCATATGGCCTATGGACTGACGACAATGATATAATAGGGCGTACCAAGCGAGATGTTAATGATGCCTTTAGTGCTATTGAACGGGAGTGTGGCAAAATGGGTCTGGCAGTAAATGAGGGCAAAACAAAGTAAATGTTATCGACTAGTAGAGACGTGCGGCGTGTTGATTCTCACATTACGGCCGATAACTATACTTTCGATATAGTCAAGGAATTTATTTATCTTGGCTTAGCCGTTACCACCAGAAATGATGTCAGTCTGGAGATAAAGCGCAGGATCACTCTGGCCAACAGGTGCTACTATGGTAGTCTGAGTAGGCATGGACATGGTAAATTAAATAAGTAGGCCCATATAGCAGGATTTTGAGTTCAAGCAGTGATTGATTTCCAAAAAATATAAGTAGGATAAGTAGGTCCTTTAGGAAGACCAACCTTTCTTTCCACGTTCGTAGTGCCCGACCAGTATCACTTTCGTATGCCTTATAGGAAACCCCATGACTGTATTGCGCTTATTTAAAGTGCTCACCGATATATGCAAATTGAATGAAACATGCACATAAGAATTTACAACGAATTCCGCCGCTGTACTACTATTGTTCCTGTGGTCTGAAATCGAAAAAAAAAACTGAATGTTTTCGAAAAACAATTCCAAACAACAACTTTAGCTGTTAGAGTGCAAAAGGCGAATAGCATTTCTAGGGCTTTTGCTTCATTCTATTTTTCATTTTCGTTTACAATAAAAGCAACACTTTTAGCGTTTTTTCTTTCCCTATTTTACACACTTGAAGACTTTAAAACTGATGTTTTTCAGTTTGAAAGGAAAACATCAACGACATCAGCAGCAGCAGCAACAGTAAAATCAACATCAACGCTGACATAAACATCAACGCCGACATAAACATCAACGCCAACATCAACATCAACATCAACAACGACGCTAAATAACGGAAAACAGAAAAACAGAAAGAAAAACTTAAAATTCATATGAAAACGTATTAAAAAGAACTGAAATGACGTTGATTCATCATACAATGACTGACTGAATAGCTGACTAAATGCATGTGAGTGAATGAATGAATGAGTGAATGACTGACGTTGGTAGTTTTCCCTTTTACTGCTTCAAATACATTTAAAATGCTGCTGCCAAGATGCACAAAATTTAAAATGAGTGCCTCTCTGCCATCTTGAGGCATGAAAGTGATATTTCTTGGAAATGAAGTAAGAAAAGATAAGGAAACAGAATAGAAAGGAAAGAAAAGAAAAGGAAAATAAAGGGTGTTTTTTTATAGAGGTATAGAACATTAAGTTGCAATAAAACAACGATGGATTATTCGATTGACATGAATTCTATTTATCCGAAAGATAATCTTGTGGCATTACATTTTAAATATGATTTCTGGCATATGACCGCCACGGCTGGCGCGGATGTATTCCAATCTGGACGTCCAATTTTCGATGACTTTTTCCAACATTTGCGGCCGTATATCGGCAATAATACGGCGAATGTTGTCTTCCAAATGGTCAAGCGTTTGTGGCTTTACCGCATAGACCAATAACTTTACATAGCCCCACAGAAAGTAGTCTAGCGGTGTTAAATCACAAGATCTTGGAGGCCAATTCACAGGTCCAAAACGTGAAATTAGGCGGTCACCAAACGTGTCTTTAAATAAATCTATTGTGGCACGAGCTGTGTGACATGTTGCGCCGTCTTGTTGAAACCACATCTCCTGGACATCATGGTTATTCAATTCAGGAATGAAAAAGTTTGTAATCATGTCTGTATACCGATCACCATTGACTGTAACGTTCTGGCCACCATCGTTTTTGAAAAAGTACGGACCAATGATTCCACCAGCCCATAAAGCGCACCAAACAGTCAGTTTTTCTGGATCTAACGGTGTTTCCACATACACTTGAGGATTACCTTCACTCCAAATGCGGCAGTTTTGTTTGTTGACGTAGCCATTCAACCAGAACTGCACTTCATCGCTAAACAAAATTCGCTTATGAAAATCGGGAACAACGGTAATCTCGTTTTGGGCCCATTCGACGAATCTACGCCTTACTTGATGATCGTTTGGCTTCAAATCTTGCACGAGTTGGATTTTGTGAGCACGCAAACCAAGATCCTTCCGCAAAATCTTCCATAAAGTGGATGGACACAGATCCAATTCCTGTGCTCGATGGCGGATGGACTCATTCGGGTCTTCCTCAATGCTACGCTCTACAGCAGCAATAGCTTCTTCTGTACGCACCGTACAGCGTCTCCGGGGATGCGAGTTATCAATAATCGAATTAACTGCTCTGATGGACGATTTTGTCGACGATAAAATGGACGTAGTGCGCGATACGTTTTCCGCACAGAACCATTATTTTCGAAATAAAATTGCACTATTTGCAAGCCTTGTTCAGGCGTGAGTCTATTCGTGATGAATTGCCAAACCAAACTGAGAATAAATCACTTGACAGCTGTTAAATTGGTCGCCATCTTGAAAAGTCAACTTAAAGTTCTATACCTCTATAAAAAACACCCTTTACATGGAAATTTTTTAAGCTCTACAAACACAGAAAATGAATGAAAATATTTGCCTAAATTTTGGTCAAACCTTGGGGTTGGGGTTTTCTTTTCAGCCAGACAAACCATACCATACATACAGTCACACAGATAATTATATGTACCCCCCCTAAAAATCATTTTTTTAAAAAGTAATGAACTTCTAATCTAAAATTTCTTTACATTAGCGTCTGTAACGACACATTTACTTAAATAAAGGAAAACAGATTCCCAAAATCTATGAATTTGTGACTGCAGTTTGCTTATAACCAATATGGCACCACAGAAAATTATACGTACGACGTATATTTCGTATAAAATTTCTCCAAGGGTAGCCCGCTATATAAAAGGTATTGTGAATAAAAATCCTAGGACTACAGCCGTAGAAATACGAAATACCTCGGAAAGTGATCACACAGTGTTATTGTGCATTCCGAAACAGTTCGAAGTGTTTTGAGAAAGAGCAGGTTCCGCAGCCGAGTTCCGAGAAAAAAGCCACGATTGGAATTTGACCCATAAATTTATGGACACGTCAACTGATTTTAGGGCGAATGTAATATTTAGTGATGAAAACAAATATAATTTATTCGACTGTGACGGAAAACAAAAAATTTGGCGGAAAAATCAGTTGACTTGTCCATATATTATCGTTAAAAAAATGATTTTTAGGGGGGTACGTATAATTATCTGTGTGACTGTATGTAATGCTACGTTTTTACCTTTTAAAAACGTTTAAAATATGAGCACGTAGATTGCACAGAAATTCAAAATAAATTTGTGTTTAGGTTTTAATTAAAATTCTTTATTATTCGCACACAATTCTGTGTGCCACTGTTCACAACTTGATGTAAACAACAACAATTGCTTTTCTTTGTTATTCCTCTGTTTATACCCTTTGCATAAACAATAACAATTACTAGACAATTATTATTCGACAGATCTTAGTAACGGAGATCTTCATACCACGATAACTCTCTTCAAGCACACCGCATCTTCAAGATTGACTGAACTTCACTAACTCAGTCGATAACTCGATGAGAGTTGATAACACCATTAATTAGCTTCAGAAGACAACATTTAGCATTTTTCGGCGGCTTTTTAAAGATGGTAATTTAATGTGTGCTAGGTGATTTTCATAAGATGGTAACCTTTCATTAGGATCCCATCCATTCCCTAAACCACGAAGACAAAATAATAAAAACTGTTCTTGAACTGATTCAATTTTGTCAGAGTGTACAGCGTATTGAGGGTCCCATATTACAGATCCATATTCAAGAATTGGGCGAACCAGTGTAGTAAACAATTGTTTGGTAACATAATATCCTCTTGTAAAAGTACTTGGTCTTCAATGTTATTAAATGATAAAAAAATATCTTAACATCGTCATCTGTTTGAATTTTTGATAACAGAAGGGAGATCATTTATAAAGAGTAAATAAGAGCGATTAAAGATGAACTAAAACCAAGTTGATTAAGCTTAGGAACGAGTAAGTTATGATTTACTTTATCAAATGCCTTACTGAAATCGATATAAATGACGTCAGTTTGTTTGCCTACAATAAATCCATCATTTAGCAGAGTTGTAAATTCAAGAAGATTTGAGATTGTTGATCGAGACTCACAGAATCCATGTTGGGAAGCAGATAAAATAGACGATGCCAACGGAAACAGTCTGATGAACGTTCTTGAAGGCGAATGTTCACGACTTCGCCTTCTCGAAATCTCTATAAATGTAAGCATCGTTGTTTACATTTATTATTTTAGTGTTGTTTGTGTCTTTTTGTTTACTTGTTTAACATTTTTTTATGCTGGTGTTTGTTGTTATATTAAGCGGTACGACAGGCTTGTTTACTACATTGTTTTGTTTTTGTACCTTTTGTTTATAATTTTAATGTCAAACACCAGTATCTAGATTTTTACATTTTCGTAATAGTATGTATATATACCCAGAATATAAAATATAATCCCTTGGCTTAGTGCCTTCTTTGACTTTCGAATTTTGCTTTGTGTTGAAAAAGCAATTTGCAAAACTTTTCTTTTCTTTTTCTCCTCTTTGTTGTCATTTATTGAAATAGAAATGCCAATACAAATCCATTCCATAATTCCCCATTGATTTCAAGCCAATAATCTTCAGTCCAAAATACGAAATATTTTCGCATCTTTCCTTTTATCACAGAAATGTTAATCATCGCTCGTCTATGATTGAATGAACCCAATTGCTTTGCAACCATTTTTGTGTATGATTTTCCCTTTTTGCGATTGTCCCAAAGGATTTTTGTTTGCAAGATGGCCTAATAAAGCCAACGAAAAGAGTTGGAATCACATTATGAAGGTAAAAAGGAAAAGGTTTTTTTTTTTTTGATGTCTCCCAACATCTTAAAATGGCCGATTGGTTTTCTTATTCCACAAATTAATTAGAAATTGTTGGACATCGAAAAATATTCCTTTTCGTTTGATTACATCAAATCCACTGATACATACATACATACATAATTGGGAGCTAGAATTAACTAAAGACCTTTCCAACCCCGTAAAAAATACACACAACATGGGCGATGTGAGAAGCTAGGTTGTAATCATGACTAAATGGTTGTAATCTTCAATAAAATCTTTTTTTAGAGCGATGCAATAGGTTGTCATTAATATGTTGGGCATCCTGTAGATGTGTCCCAATTATACTCTGGTGATACGATGGTGTGGCTCTGGTTGATTCATCCACCCAAACCTGAAGAAGATACCCCACAAGGCGCGCCTTATGTCGAAATAGTATCTCAATCGGGATGGATGAGGAGTGTTAGTATGAGAGGTTTGCATCACACCACCTATGCCTTAACAATACATTCGTTGAATCCTTTGCTGTACTAGCTTCCAGACGCTGTGTCCATTTCAGTTTCCTATCCAGGATAGTAGCCACTTACTTTGTGTAGAGACGGGATGACTATCATAACGTGCGATCTTCGTTTTTCGTGTAAATAAACATACTTCAGACCACTGGGCTGTGCTCGATTGTACGCTATGTTGAGATCGCGTTGCCCTCTTCTGCATAGATGATTCGGATTCTTCCCATTCAGAAGTATTAACACTTCGTCCGCATTCAATTCCTTCAGAGAAAGGAAAGTTTGCCTCCCTGGGGTGTTCTCCTTTTCATACTATCATTTATCTTTATGGTTTATATGCACCGCAATTTATCCAAGTATTCATAGCATGCTGGTCCATATAAAACTCATTCAACGATTGGATTATTGTATTGGTGTGAACATTATAAATTGTTGTTTTTATTGTTGCATTAAGAATTTAGAAAATATTCAGAAAAGTTTTTTTTTTACAGAAGGGAATACTCTCATTGGAATAATGAGGAATACTACTCATTCGAATTTAAAAATC
Source organism: Sarcophaga subvicina (assembly GCA_936449025.2). Taxonomy (NCBI): domain Eukaryota; kingdom Metazoa; phylum Arthropoda; class Insecta; order Diptera; family Sarcophagidae; genus Sarcophaga; species Sarcophaga subvicina. The sequence continues at coordinate 100,205,396 of OW388084.2, forward strand.
AAAGACCCAAACCCACACTTTTAGCAGCGCCACTTCTAGCCTCTAACAGGGTAAACTTTGCTATTAACAGAGCACTGTTAACTGTTTAACAGTGGCAATAAGTAGATTAGTCTTCAACATTGCAATTATTGAAGACTATTTAATGTGCAATTTAATTCTCATTATGGTCATTATTATTTGTGATCAAAAGTGTTGAAACGTAAAGGATGGTTGGTGGGATCAACTCTTAAAATTATCCCAGCTACTATCTCACTACCATGGTTCGAAAGAGGACCCTCTGGACTACCTTATGCATATAGTCTGTGTGGTGTACTATTTCTTATGTATGTTCCAAAATCGTCACTGGTCTTCTAGAGAATTTTCAAACAAAAAATTGATATTTTTAAAGTCAATTTTCCTAATAGCATATCACTTTGTATGTGACTATGTTGCTGATTATATTAAAGAGGCCTTTGAACCTTCCTTTGCACATGGTATGCTACTCATAGAACTAGTATTTGTCATAAAAGTAGCTTCTACACAAGTGGGCCTGTTAAGATGAATACTGTTAAATAGCAAACAGTATTGTGTTAATAGCAAATTTTGTTCCGTTAAGAGGAAATTTTGCTCTGTTAACGCCAAATGTGGCGCTGCTAAAATTTATGGATTGCGTCTAGGATTTTAAAATTCGAATTTATCTTCATATACATTGTCTAGTGTACATAGTGGTAGCCATGCGTATTCTATTTTTAATTAAAGTTTTCAAAACTATTTTGTTAAATTAAATTTTTCATTTTAACTTTAAGATTTTTTCTACATTCTTTTTTTCGATTTTGGATTTGTTTCGTTATTTAAACATTGAAGCAGGGTGTTAAGCAACACTTCATAAACATCTGACTGTGTTTCAAGTAAAAAAATATAAAAAAAAAAACTTTCAAAAGTAACTTCAAAATAGCTTTTGCAAGAAACTTTAGAAGGGCCACTCAAAAATATTACTTTAAAGGGAAGCAAATACGAGTATGTATTGAAATAAATTGATTTTTCCCCATGCTACCCTAGAATACACGATACAAAGTGAAAAACTAATTGAGAAAAGGTCAAAGTTTTGTAAAAACTTTTCAAGTGATCTCTTGAAACCAAATGGAAGCAGAAGAAATCTTGTTGCAAAAAGGAAAAAGTCCTTCCAAGTTACTGACACTTTTATCAGCTGAAAAGTATCAAAATTAAAAAAAAGAAAAAAAATAGAAAGAAAGAAGGAAAAGCTAAGAAAATATGACAAAGTTTCAGGTACAAGTACTTCAAATAACTTTATAAAATAACAACAACAACAGCAATGGAAGCAAAAAAAGGATCCGATAAGGAAGGCAAAAAATAATTGCTTTGCACATTGGCTCTCAGCTCAGAACAAAGCAAAAAAAAAAAAAAAAAAGAGTCAGAGAAGAAGAGAAAATATTTATCAAGGGACACGACAAACCAAAGTAAATTGATAAAGTAGCACAAGTTGTTGTTGACTTACCTGTATTGGGTGGTGTAGCATTTGGTGTTGAACAAGCAGCACCGCCGCCTACACAGCCACCGCCACCACCACCACCACCACCACTACTACTGCCATCCAGATGATGTGAAGATATTTGTGCCGCCAGCGGCGTAGAAGATGCAATATTATGATGTGATGATGAGTGTACACTGCCCATTAGATCACTGTTATTAATGCTAGGCTCTGGCAGAGATAATGGCCCCGAAACATTAATATCCATCTCTAAGGGTGGGGAATTTTCCCTTACACATGACATCAAACCACCAGACATGCTAAGGAAACATGAAAAGAAAACAAGAAGAAAAATAAATTAAAATAAAGAAAAAATAGAGGTTTTATTCGAGATACAACAACAAAAACTATTAACAAGTAATTTCCTATAGTTGTATACGCAAAAGATTAACCCTATGTGTACTGCAAAAAAGTGATGAAAATAAAAGAAAAAATTTGTACGCTTTTCTGATGCATTTTTAATCCCGTTTAATCCTCGGTAAATAACAGAACATTACGAAGTATACACGCCTGTTTTTAAAATCCAGTCTCGGCTATTCATTTTAGATGCATGAGAACGTCACGTATTGTCAATTCCATTCACCAATATTTGTCAATATTGGTCATTATAATCCTTCAGTTAGGATTATGACGTAACTTCTCACACCACTTGTGATGTGTAAGTTAATTTTATACATGTGTGGTGGGGCCTACAGTTTAAAGTCGACTCCGAACGACAGATTTTTGAGAAACTTTTCATGGCAATTTTATTTGCTCCCAGAGTTTTTGTCAGAAACCTGCTGAGAGGAAGTCGCCGAAGCAAAAATTTTTCATATTTCGTTTTGATGCCTGACCTGGGGTTTGAACTTTGGCCTTACGTCTAATAAGCCAACACATTATCTACTAGACTACGGTGACTTCAATCCGAACATTATGGAAGTAAAAAAAGTTTCGGGTATTTATTTTAGCTGAATAAGAATGTCATGAGTTGAGATTTCTGTTCAATAATATCTGGCAAGTCGTCGTTCATTACAACGCTTCAAGATTATAGTCCAGTTCACAGGCCCTCTTGTTAGTGTTACTTTAAGTCTCTGAATTACTTTTTGAAGTGGATTACTTTTCATCTGTAGTATTCGAATTTGAAAATCCAAGACGCAATCCATAAATTTTAGCAGCGCCACATTTGGCGTTAACAGAGCATAATTTTCTCTTAACAGAACAAAAATTGTTCTTAACACAGCACTGTTAGCTGTTTAACAATATCCATCTGAACAAGCCCACTTATTTAGGCGCTAATTTTGGGAAATACTCTAGGTCTATGAGTACCATACTATATGCAAAGGAAGGTTCCAAGGCCTCTTAATTTAATCAGCAAACATAGTCACATACAAAGTGATATGCTATTGATAAAATCGGCTTATTGCCACTGTTAAATAGTTAACAGGGCTCTGTTAATAGCAAATTTTTCCCTGTTAAAGGTAAAAAGTGGCACTGCTAAAAGTGTGGGTTTGCGTCTTTGGTTTTTAGATTCGAATTTATCTTCGCACACATCTTATTTGTGTAGAATATTTTCTATATGAAATATATTAAAGGTTAAAGGTCATGTAAAAACAGACGCTTGTTTAGATAGGTTAAATTGGCAGCCGTTTCGAGGAGCATAGGCGTTGCAACTCCGATATTCAATTCAGATAAGCTGACACTGAAAGGGCCACAGAGATTACCTAACCACGCCAGCGTATTTTAGGCAGAGTTTTTTGCTTCACACACATTTACTTTTCTCGATGGTCAGCTCACATCACCTCCATTTGAGATGGCCATGATCCTAAATCGCTTGTCCGGAATATCCAATGTGGCATGATTTTTGTGGCCTGATGAAACTGCATGTCGATGTTCAAAGCATCCAATTCAGGCCACAAGATGTTGATAATCATCGATCTACGTTACCCACCATCTCACGTGGAGCTAATGTGTCCTCACCATTAACTTTGCCAACGTTGTTTTCACAAAGGTAAGGACAATTTACGCCGACAGTTCAAAATCCGCTTCACACTATGACTTTCGGGTGCATTTAATCCAATCTGGATTGTCTCAACTTCCACAATTTTGTTCATTTACGTACTCAATCATCCAGAATTGAACCTCATCGCTGAAGATAATTTTTTGATGAAAATTACGGCCTGTTGCCAACTGCTCCAGAACCCATTCAGCAACATTTGCCGTTATCTATGGCTTTAGTTCCTGGGTCAACTGAATTGTACACAAGTGCAGGCCTAACTCACGACGAAAAACTCGCCATGCTGCGGTCTACGAAAGGCAGGGTTATTGTGAGCGATGCAAATTCGACTACAACAGTTTCTTTTCCACTCACTTATTGACAGCGGCGATGTTTTCAGCAAATCTTTCCTTTCCTCAATGTACGGTTTTTGGTCGATCGTTTCGTGAACCAATGGACTCGTATTTATACACCAAATTGCGCATAGCCTTCTCGGCAGTACGATTATGGCGATCGTAACATGGGCGAAACACGACCCAGCCAGTACATACATACATTCATTCATACATACATACATACATACATACATACATACAGGGTGGCTGATATATAATGCAACAAAGTAAAGCGCTATATTTTTTTAATTATTTTTTTTAATTTTATTGTTCAAAAGCAAAAAATGTTGGAAATAACATCAAATTTTAGAATCAGTTTAGATTTGTTCGAATTGGCCACCTTTGGTACGAATTATGGCCTTCAAACGGCCGACAAAGCCATCACAGGCTGCACGAAAGTGGCTCTGCGGTATTTTGGCCCATTCTCGGCGAAGCGCCGTCTTGAGATGATCGACACTTTGGAATTTTTTAGTGAGAACCTTACTCTCCAAAATGCGCGAGGCGCAAAAGTGCAACGGATTGAGATCCGGAGATTTTGGTGGCCATTGTGCGGTAGAAATGAAGCGAGGAACCTCCTTTTTAAGCCATTCTTGGTTGACGCGTGCTGAGTGCGGTGGTGCTGAGTCCTGTTGGAATGTCCATGGTCTGCGGACGAAATGTTTGTCTTCCCAGGGCATCAATGCTGTCTTTTCGGCATTTATTTTGAACACATGGTCGATGAATACGAGCGGCGAGCGACCATCGGCCGTTACGGCGGCCCACACCATTACCAACGGCGGCGCTTGAGTTCTGGTGGCCAATCGCAGGTGTAAATTTTCAGCTGACCTCTTTGGTAAGTAAACCCGATCATTTTGTTTATTCACAAACTGCTCAATTTGGAATGGCTTCTCATCGGAGAAAAGTGGCCACTTTCGTGCAAGCGAAGTAACTCCTTGGCTCTTTCCAGTCTAACTTTTTTTTTGTCCATCGGTGAGCTCTTGCACTTTTTGGAACTTTAATGGCTTTAGTCCAAGCTCATTTTTCAATATGTGTTGCATCCGTTCTCGCGATATGTTCAGCTCACGAGCAATTTGTCTACCACTGCGGCGTGGATTTCGATCAAATCTGACCTTCACTTTTCGGATAATTTCTGGTGTTGTTACCTTTTTTTCGTCCACTTTTCGGACGCGATGCAACACTGCCAGTATCACGGTAACGAGCAATGGTACGAGAAACAAAAGATTTATTAACATTTAAATGCTGGAGGACTCTAACGATAGCCACCTGTGGTCTTCCAGCCAAATATAAAGCAATCACACTATCACGCTTGAATTCCATCACGAATAACTTTTTTTCTGAATGTAATAGATCAAAATGCTTTTGTAAGCTTGTAAATAATAAAATGAACTGTCACTGGAATAAATCTATCAGCGGTTTACAAATGATAACAATCTGAAGTTGGTTGGTCATTACAATCCTTCTTAGGATTACGGCCTAGCTTCTCACACCACTTATGTTGTGTGTGTTAATTTTTAAACATGAGTGGCAGGAGCTACAGTTTAAAGTCGACTCCGAACGACAGATTTTTTTCAGAAATCTGCTGAAAGTGAACGCGCCTAAGAAATGTTTTTTTTTACTTCGTTTTTTTTACTTCTTTTTTTTTTCTTTTTTTTTTTTTTTTTTTTGAGATGCCTGACAAGGGTTTTGAACCGTAACCTCCCGTCTAATAAGCCAACATACTACCTACTAGTCTGCGGCAACTTAAATTTTTAATTATCTTTGCTTTGTTTTAATTCCAATGATAAAGTCTTCCAGCCAAGAATATAATTGGTCTACTGAAGCAGACCTTGGGTGATATAATCTGTTGATGCATAGCTGCGATGTCCTTCGTGAAAATGTAGAAAATTGTTGTAGGGGATATAAAGGAGAGAAACTGTACTTATTGAATCGCATACTTGCTTAAGAGCTGGCGATATCTGACCGTCCTAAGATGTTCATTACAAAAGTAATTCTGTCTGGTGATGGTGTCTAGGTGATAGATTATCTCTTGCTTTTGCCCTGAGAACAAAATCGAAAAATTTTACTTTTTATGTGAAGAAACGTGCAATTTTAATGGACAAATGAATAGTACAGATGGTACACAACTTTTATAAGCGAGACAGGAAGGTGACACCCAGCAACTGTTGATTTTTACAAACTTTCGAGAGTCATGGTGTACTTAAACACTATTTTCGTTACACTCGGGGTTAATTCGATAACATCGCTTTCATAGCTAGCATCCCTTATCTTTCATAAATATTTCAATTTTAGTTCGCCCTCTACTTTCGTTTTTCTTTCTTTTTCGTTCTTCTTTTAAATAAGTTTTCCTACAGAATAAAAATCGTATTAAAAACCTTTTTAGTATCCATGGCATGGCACCATGCATCGAAGTAATGCAATAATGTTGCCCGTAATAGTTTTGAAATCAAAATCATAAGCAGTTTAAATATGACCCACATTTTAACTGTTTTTTCATACATATTGGCAAGGATGGCAAGGATGACACACTCAGAGTAAAGGGGAGACACACACAGGAAAATCGTTGTTACAGAGAGGCATAAATGAGATGAAGACATTGCCTTGACAAACTCGGCCAACTGTAGAGGCCAAGTTACAGCATGTCAGAACACACATGCAACATTCATTTATTTCCACTCCTTCCACTCACAATGCATTTGTTGTACCCGTATTGCAAGCGATATAAATCGTATAAATTAAAAGGAAATTGTCATCTTTTCGATGGGGGGATATGGGATATGATGCTAGAGAAACTAAATAAACCGGAAATTTTATTTAAAAATTATGATGAGTTTCTTTTTCTTCTTTCTGATATTCGATTTATATTAACGAATTATAACTGGAAATTGGAAATTATTCCACAATACAAAAAAGAAAAAAACTAAATTTAAAGAAAAAAAATTCTTGGAAAATTATTTTCAACTTATTTGTAATGTGTGTGCAGATAAATTCGAATTTAAAAATCCAAGACACAATCCATATATTTTAGCAGCGCCACATTTGGGGTTAACACAGTAATATTCTTCTTAACAGAACAAAATTTGCCTTTAACAGAGCACTTTTAGCAATTTAACAGTATTGAACTGAGCACGCCCACTTGTTTAGGAGCTAATTTTAGGAAATATTCCAGGTCTATGAGTACCATACTATAATCAGCAACATAGTCACATATAAAGTGACATGGTATTGAGAAAATTGGCTTTGAAAAGAAAAAATGGTAGTCCAGAGGGTACTTTTTCGAACCGTGGTAGTGGGATAGCTGGAATAATTTCGTTCTCCATCTCCATCAACCATTCTTAACATTTCAACACTTTTGTTCACAAATAATCACGAGAATCATGAGAATTATACTTTATATCAATAGTCTGCAATAATTGCCAAGTAGAAGACTAATCTACTATTGCTACTGTTAAACAGTTAACAGGGCTCTGTTAATAGCAAAATTTTAACTGTTAAAGGTAAAAAGTGGCACTGCTAAAAGTGTGGGTTTGCGTCTTTGGTTTTTAAATTTGAATTTATCTTCACACACATCTTATTTGTGTAGAATATTTTCTATATGAAATATATTAAAGGTTAAAGGTCATGAAAAATCAGACGCTTGGTTGGATAGGCTAAATTGGCAGTCGTTTGGAGGAGCATAGTAGTTTACCTGGATCCTATAAGGTGGCATTGTAACACCAATATTCTATTCAGATATGTAAACTGACACTGAACGGGCCTTACAGATTACCTAACCAAGCCAGCGTATTTCAGGCGGAGTTTTTTTGCTTGCTTTGAAACCAGGAACCTATCTCCTTCGAACTTGATCATATATTTGGACAGGCAAGCAACAATCTCATCTCGGCAAATCAAAGGGCATCAGGCGTCGCATGGACTCTATTGCGTCCCGCCATTAATGTATAAAATTAACACACACAATATCAGTGGTGTGAGAAGCTAGGTCGTAATCCTGACCAATTATGTATGTCAAGCGATTTAATAGGCTTTTTACGCAACGTTTCGCCTCTTAGCAATAGGACAGCGCTTACAAGGTAAGATGGCACGATGTTTTCCATTATTTTACTAATAAATTCACGTCTTCCAAGGTATATTTGAATTTTAAGGGATTAAAGAATTATTCGAATAAAAAATTAATCGAATAAAAAATTATTCGATTAAAAAATTAATCGATTAAAAAATTAATCGAATAAAAAAATTAATCGATAAATTTTTTTATTTATTTTGTTTTGCAATTAAAATTTCGGTTAAAAAATTATTCGAATAAAAAATTATTCGATTAAAAAATTATTCGAATAAAAAAATTATTCGATAAAATTTTTTATTTATTTTGTTTTGCGACTAATTGTACTTTCATAACAACTATAAAAACTTTTAAAATCTTTATTTATTTAATTTTCTAAAATTTAGTTTCACAAACTTGATTCAAGCAATTATAGGTAGTCGAGCTTCAGTTTAATTGTAGCTCCTCCATAATTTTCAAACTTCAATGTTAAAATTAAATTAATTTCTGTTTTAAATCTTTCTTTCTACTTAAGAATAGAACTACTACTACTCTTTGCTAATAAAAACCAATAAATCTTTAACGCACCCATAAATCTATCATTTGAAGTCTTTTATAGGAGTTGGCAGCATTAATTCTATTGCTGGAAATTTAAATACAAAATAAATTCAAAATTTTATACATTGACATACACACACACATGCATACATCCATAAATGACAGTTTGGTAGTCAGTCGTCGTCAATTGAGAGCATAAAACATGCTGACTACAGCTACAGACTATCCATCACTGGGTTCAACTGGTTGATGGTGTCTGGGTTTAATTTAAAATACGGTCATCGTAAATTAATCAACATTGTCTCTGTATGCATGACAAATAGTGAAGACGATGGACAAAAAACAGATACAAATCAATTTTAGATAATAAAACTAGAGTTGCCAGATTTATTTGATATTTGAGAAGAATCAAGTTGTGTATTGGACAGTACAGGACATACTTATATAGGGTCCGCCAAATACCTTTTTTTGAAAATGCTTTAACAAAAAAACTACTGAATATTTTCTCAAATTTCTTTTTTTATTTGACAATCCTTCCGGTTAATAATGGAAAATAATTTCATTCAAATGGCTGCCTTGGCTGGCCATGCAGTAGCCTACACCAGAAGATGCCGATTTTGGCAAAAAAAAATCATCTTTTCAAATGAGGCTCATTTTGATCTTGGCGGGTATGTAAACAAGCAAAATTGTCGCATTTGGGGCACAGAAAACCCGCACGCATACATTGAAAAGCGGACGCACCCAAAACGAGTCACTGTTTGGTTCGGATTTTGGTCCAGAGGTGTAATTGGGTCATTTTTCTTCGAAAATGAGCAAGGAGTGGCCGTTACAGTCAATGGCGATCCTTATCGGGCCATGTTGAACGAATTTTTGTTCACAAAAAAATTGAAGAGGAGGATATTGGCAACATTTAGTTTCAACAGGATGGCGCTAAGTGCCACACAGCCGAAGCTACACTCGATGTTTTGCGCCCTGTTTTTGAAGATTGCGCTATGTTGCTGATTATATTAAGAGGGCTTGGAGTTTTTCTGTGCATATAGTATGGTACTTCTGGACCTAAAGTATTTACCAAAATTGGCTCCTAAACAAGTGGTCTTGTTGTGATGGATGCTGTTAAGCAGCTAACATTGCTCTGTTGAGGACAAATTTTGTTCTGTTAACAGGAAATTTTGTTCCGTTAATGCCAAATGTGGCGCTGATAAAATTTATGGATTTGGTCTTGGATTTTCAAGTGCGGATTTATCTTCACACACATTGAGGCATTATCATCCAGGAATACGGGATCGAAAACCGTCCTGGAGTGTAAAAAGTCGATTAACAATTACTCCAGGCATGGAACCATACGCATTATGTGTCTTCATAGTCATAATGGAGTGATTGGAAATGAGAAAGTGAATATTCTGGTTAATAGAACCAGAGTATTACAAGAGCTCGTATATGCTTGGATAACTTATTGCTTTTCTAGACAGTAAAGACCATTCTGAGAAGGTGGATGGGGGAATCACAGAAATACTTTGCTATTGCTAGTATTGCTTCTAATATCACTACAAATAGTATTATGACTACCAGTACTACTACTATTGTATTACTACTACTAATAGTTCTACCACCAATGAGTAGAGAGGCATAATTATTTTAAAACTAAGTAAGGACGACCTAAGCACTCTAATGAGTGTACTTACGGGACACTACGCCTAAGCTGTATTGGCGTGATGGAAAATGATAAATGCAGGGCATGCGGTGAAGACATCGAAACGACGGAACGGCGTTTAAGTTATTGCCCATTATTTTAGGGGATGAAACCAGATACCAGACTTAATTCATCTCAGAGTAAAGTCCACGGAAGGAGTTACGAAAGTTTGTGTGAGATACAGACTTCCTATAGGAAGTAAGGTGGTGTTCGTAATGGTGAGTGTACATTAGTCGCCGTAGCTTTATTAGACGTGAGGCCTCGGTTCAAACCCCCAGGTCAGACAACTCCAATTAAACGAAATATGAAAAAATATTTCTTTAGGCGACTTCCTCTCAGCGGATTTGTGGCAAAAACTCGGAAAATTGCCATGAAAAGTTTCTCAAACAAGTCTGTCGTTGGAGACGACTTTAAACTGTAGGGTCCCGCCACTCATGTATAAAAATTAACACACACAACATAAGTGGTATGAGAAACTAGATCGTAATCCTGACTGAAAGGTTGTAATAATCAATTATATATACGTGTGAGACTACAACAAGCCTACATTATGAAATATGTAGGTAGATACCAATTGACATGATGCGCTTGTTTGGTCTCTTCTCCTTCGATCTACCCACCTACCTATCTGTATACTATTGCCATAAGGGGTTCTTCTAACGAATTCCTTGCACATTTTCTATTCTATTGAAAATGAAATCATACTTGACAGACCCTGTACCATATGTTAAATTGGTTCATTTTCTTTTCATCAAAACAAAAAAAAAAACTCTGAAAGCGTTAATCAACACCTCTGCAGCAGATTTAATTATGATCGTATGAGGCAGCAACCTCATTAGATTTCTTCTGAGTGTTACGAAAATCCTCTCGTCTTATTTTTAGAAATCGTGTCAATGATTAGTTTTACATCACAAGGTAATTGAAGTTGAAGTTCTTAAAGAAATACAAGCAAAACCAAAACGTGAAAATCGAAATGAAGTGTTGAAATGAAGTGAAAAAGTATTTAAAAAAACAAAAGGAAACAGATGAAGTAAGAAAATTACGATTTCAGAAACATTATTCGTGTTCAAATACATGAGTTTGAGATTGTGTGTGTGAGATTTTTAAAATTAACTTCTCATATACGCAATGCAGACGACAGACGACGGATGTCTTCTGTCTTCCTGTTTCATCTAGCGCCACAAGCGCTTCAAACTTGCAACAACAACAATAACAAATCTATCCCTAAGACTCACAAAAAACTTTTCAAATTCAATCGTTGCATACGTTTCACACACACGTTTTGCTCAACAACAACATAATCAAAGTTTAACTTCGGGCGTTTAACGAGTTCGTACACGGCTGCCTGTCTGTCTGTCTGGCTGTGTATCATCGTACCAAATAAACTCCAATAAAAATCCATTTTTATTGCAGTGAGTGAGTGAATGCAACAATCAACAGTCATCTGTAAACCGTTCGTGCATGTGCCACAACAAATGCACGTGATCAGTTTGATAATTAAGTGAAGCAAATGTGAGAGAAGAATGACAGTCAGTGACAGACAAATGGGGTTTTTTTTGTGGACAATGGTGTGTGGACTTAATCATGCAGATGAAAGAGTCTTCTGGGTCGTTCACAACATGGTTAGTCATCATCATTTTTGTAAAAATATTCTGTAGCGTTGTTGTAAAAAGCATTGGCACAAGACTTGCAGTAGAATAGGACATCTTCAATGGGCTTTCTGGTTTCATTGAGAATATCGGAATATTCTTATGATATACGGAACGTTTAAATAAATGCAAACATCACTACAAGTGGCTGCGAAAAACTCTGTTTGTAGAGTTCCATTCACTCTCAAGAGGTTCACTTTATAACTTTCCTATAATATACGTTGTTGGTACGAGGGTTGCCTTTTTGTATTTCGGAATTTGGTAACCCTAGTGTTGCAATCTGCCAACTGACAGCACTACCGTAAAGCTTGACATTTTTGAGGTTATACGTACTCAGAAAGTTTTGACATACGAGCGCTATTTGTGTCGTTTACAGTAACTTAAAATATTCATCGATTATTTTTTACAACTTTCGACGTGGATTAACTCAACAACAGTGCATCGATGAACTTAATACAATTTTTGGCGATGAAGCTCCATCAAGGACCAGTGTTTATCGATGGTATGGTGAATTCAACCGAGGTCGTAGTTCACTCCAAGACGAATTTCGTGAAGGTCGTCCAAAATCAGTTGTTGTTCCGGAAACCATTGATGCTGTGCGCCAACTGATATTGCACGATCGTCATGTGACCTATCGTGAGATTGAGACAACCTTAGGCATTAGTGGGACCAGCATACATTCAATATTGCATGAACATTTGACTGTCAAAAAAATTTGTTCGCGTTGGATCCCACACAATTTGTCAATCGCTCAAAAAAAAGGCTCGTGTCGATTGGTCGAAAGAAATGCTCCAAAAATACGATCGCGGTGCTTCGAAACACGTCTATGACATCGTGACAGGTGATGAATCGTGGATTTACGCGTATGAGCCCGAAAGTAAACAGCAGTCGACTGTATGGGTGTTTCAAGATGAGCCAAATCCAACAAAAGTTGCTCGCGCACGAAGCACTTCCAAGCATATCGCAATCGTACCACTAGAACAACGCAGAACAGTCAATTCTTAGTGGTACAAACCATTTGTTTGCCAGTTGTCTTCCAAGAAATCAGGAAAACCAACCGCCGAAGACGGATCACTCTTCACCACGACAATGGGAGCTCTCACACATCGGCTCAAACAACTGCATTTTTGAGCACTCAAAACATCGATTTGATGAGTCATCTGCCGTATAGTCCTGACTTGGCACCGAAAGACTTCTTTTTATTCCCGTACGTAAAAAATAAAATGAGAGGTCAACGTTTTTCGACACCTGAAGAAGCGGTTGATCCGATTGATTTAAAATACCGACGTATTAACTATTCCATCGTATAAGTACATGTCCTGGTTTGCAGCTCTCAGCCATCCCAACAGTTGTAGGAAGATGTTAACTCTTAATTCAATAACTTCTAAGTGACCAAGAATTCCATATCTTAGGTATCCAATCGCCGTACAATGACGGTGAAAATGTTCTGTGATGTGATATCTTTAAGAAGTCTTTCCAGTGATATCACCGAAAGTGCATCCAGAGGCCAGTAATTTTATAAGCTTCCTATGGAATGTGATCAAGTTTATAGACATGTGTTCCTAAAGATAACAACGGTTGTCGTAGTCTAGTAGATAATGTACGGCCGTGGTTCAAACCGTAAATATTTCTATGGCAACTACTGACTGCTGAATCATCTGGCAAAAACTCTGAGAGTAAATCAAATTGCCATGAAAAGTTTCTCAAAACTCTATCGTTTGGATGTCACTCCACTTATGGCTGAAATTAACACACGCAACATGGTTGGTGTGAGAAGCTAAGTCATAATCCTGTCTGAAGGGTAATGTATGTACATATATATGTGTTCTAAGTACATCACGCAACTAAAATAATGAGAAGATTTGTCCCTTAAAGTGATAAAAGAACCACGAGTGGCTTCATTTCGGTTGCGGGCAAGTTCACTCGGTGGCCAAAAAGGCCATAAGGTAACTTAGGCCTATTATTACAACGAAAGACAGGATTTTATCGGGCAGATAAATTGATTTTCATTATTATTAAGACTACACTATAAGATAAAAGTGAGTGTTAAGCTAAAAGGAAGAAGGCATGTCGTTGCCACTGCATTTGTGAAGCATTTGTTTAATTGAACAGTGTTATCTACGTTGCTCCGGCACTGCCATATTTTTGAAAAAAGTTAACTTTATTTTATCTATAGGTTGTAATAATAAAAAGAAGTGTTAAAGCTGACTTTAAAGTTCATTTTATAGCTAAAGTTACCTTTAACTAAAGCCAACTTTAATGGCAAGTTGTAATAATGGTCCTTAGTGTGTTACCACACATAGTTTAGAAAAAATCTACTTGTACTTGTAAAACTGTTTAAGGTTTAAGGAAACCAGATAAAGTTTAATGCGTGTGAAGATAAATTCGAATTTAAAAACCAAAGACGCAAACCCACACTTGTAGCAGAGCCACTTTTAGCCTCGAACAGAGCAAAATGTGCTATTAACAGAGCACTGTTAACTGTTCAACAGTGGCAATAAGTAGATTATTCTTCTACTTTGCAATTATTACAGATTATTGACATAAAGTTTAATTCACATTATGATTATTTGTGAACAAAAGTATTGAAATGTAAAGAATTGTTGTTGGGGATGGAGGACGGAAATTTTCTTAACTCTCAAAACTATTTCAGCTATTCCACTACCACGGTTCGAAAGTGTTTTTTATATGTTCCCAAATGGCCACTGATATTCTACAGAATTTTCAAGCAAAAAATTGATATTTTCGAAGCCAATTTTCTCAATAGCAAATCACTTTATATGGACTATATTGCTGATTATATTAAGATGCCTTGGACCCCTTCCTTTGCATATAGTATTCCAGAAAATTAGCCTCTAAGCAAGTGGGCTTGTTCAGATGGATACTGTTAAGCAGCTAACAGTGCTCTGTTAAGTGTAAATTTTGTTCTGTCAAGAGGAAATTTTGCTCTGTAAACGCCAAGTGTGCCGCTGCAAAAATTTATGGATTGCGTCTTGGATTTTCAAATTCGAATTTATCTTCACACACATTACGTGGTTTAGGTCGGATTAGGTTGAGTTAACGGTTAGCTTGCCGTTCAGAGGCAATTTGTGTTACTGAGTGTGTTACGACACATACATAATTGCTCATTACAACTGTTTAGTCAGGATTACGACCTAGTTTCTCACACCACTTATGTGAGTTAATTTTTATAATTGAGTGGCGGCACCTATAGCTTAAAGTTGACTCCGAACGACAGATTTTTAAGAAACCCTTCAAGGCGATTTTATTTACTCTCAGAGTTTTTTCCAGAAATCTGCTGAGAGAAAGTCGCCGAAGAACTACTTTTTGTATTTTGTCTTGACGTCTGGCCTGGGGCTCGAACCCTGGCTTTACGTCTAACAAGCCAACACACTACCTGCTAGACTACAGCGACTTCAAACCACACATGGTTTAGGAAGACTTACTTTGGAAATTGTTTAGGTTAGGTTTTTCAGAAGGACAATAAATTTTTTTTCTCCTAAACTTTAAAATTGCCCGACGTTTGTTGCATTTGAAATTTAAAAATGAAATGAATAATTTGTTATTGTTTTATATAATAAACTGGCATCGCATAATCATTTAAGTGCCCTGAAGGAAATAAAAATTTGAAGAAAAATGTTCACATTCATCATCATAGCAAACCTTATTTCCAAAAACCCAAGACTCATGCCATCATTAACACCCATTGCAGTCAGCGACATCAGCGTCATCATCGTCATCTGGCTTCTCTGGCACTCCACATCTTCACCCGTGGCGTAGCATCATGAGCAACAAATTATGAACACTTTTATTTAATTAAAAGCCTTCATTCCCATTTTCTTTCTTTCTTTCTTTCTTCTGCTTTTGTGTGGAACTTTTTCCTTGTCTTTGTTATGTGTTATGTACGCCTCAATTACTTTTCTTCTCCCAAAAAAAGAAACCATTTATGGTCGTTTCTTTTTTTTTTTTGGGATTTTCTTTTCGTTTCTTTTCTGCTGCTACACAGAAACAATGAAATTTGAAAAAACAATGATGAAATTGAAATCAACCATAAACGTTTTCTTCTTTGTCTTTTGTGGTTTTGGTCTGGCGGCGGCACTGCAAAATGCTGCAAATCAACGTAAAGGGTGGGGTAATATACCTCCTGCCTAAATTACTTGGTTCGTTAGTTAGTTGGCTATTGTTGCTGCTGCTGCTGCTGCAATTGCTTGATGCATCAAACACTTTTCATTATGCAACACAGAAAGTAAAAGTGAAGGAAAAAATCAGCAACAACAACAAAAAAAATATTCAAAAGATTATAATTTAAACAACCAGCAACACTGCAGTGCAGTAATGGTATGTTGCACTATGAACAAACGAATGACGGAATGCAGTTCACAAACAAGATGAATGATGCTGATTAAAATCTTAAGGAAGTCTTCAGTTACAAGATAAGAAATGTTACAAAAAACAAAAAAGGTTTTCTACACTAACAAAGTGAATTAAATTAAATTTTTTTTTTACATTTGCTAAGGCTTAAATAATGTCTGTGAAGATAAATTGGAATTTAAAAATCCAAGACGCAATCCACACAATTTAGCAGCGCCACATTTGTCCTTAACAGAGCAAAATTTCCTGTTAACAGAACAAAATTTACCCTTAGCAGAGCACTGTTAGCTATTTAACAGTATCCAACTGAACAAGACCCCGCTGGATGGAGAGGAAATTTGGCGAAGTTAACTACTATCTGACACAACTGTTATCTGAACACGGTTATTTTTGTAAGTACCTATTTAGAATGGGGAAGATGGCACGACCAAATTGCATCTATGATGAGGCGTCGATTGATGATGCGGAACACACTTTCTTTCATTGCGCAAGATGGAGACTGCAAAGAAGGAATCTTGAGGCCAAAGTCGGCGTCTGTACTGTCGAGAACTTCTGCGATGTAATTCTAAACAGTGAGGAGAATTGGAATAGTATAGTCAGATACGCTGAAGACTTGCTAAAATCGAAGAAAATTTACTTGGATGAGAGAAGTAGAATGGACGTTTAAACACCTTCTGGGAATTCGTCACGCAATCCGGACGCGGATGTGGATATGAATGGGGCAAAATAGCCAGACGGACTCCACTTCGAGGTAATACCACAGTAGTTCCGGAGTGACCATAAGGAGTCCAAAAGAGGAGGGGAAGATTTAGTGCGTGAGGGCCCCACACACGGGGGATAGTGACGACTACCCCTATGGTGCAGTTAGGTACATTTACTCCTCCTTAGCGCCAAAAAAAAAATCTGAACAAGACCACTTTTTTGCTTCTCTCACATTTGCTTTAGGTCTATGGGTACCATACTATGTGAAAAGAAAAGTTCCAAGGCCTCTTAATATAATCAGCAACATAGTCACATATAAAGTGATATGCTATTGAGAAAATTGGCTTTGAAAATCTCAATTTTTTTGGTTGAAAATTCTCTAGAAGATCAGTGGCCATTTTGGAACATATAAGAAATTGTACACCATACAGACTATATGCAAATGGTAGGCCAGTGGGTCCTCTTTCGAACCGTGGTAGTAGCATAAATGGAATAATTTTGAGAGTTGAGAAAATTTCCGTTCTCCACCCCCACCAACCATCATTTAACATTTCTACACTTTTGTTCACAAATAATCATGAGAATCATAATGAGAATTATATTTTATATCAATAGTTGTCTGCAATAAATGCAAAGTGGAAGACTAATCTACTTATTGCCACTGTTAAACAGTTAACAGTGCTCTGTTTACTACTTTATGGCAGCAGCGAGATATGGGGAGATGCGTTGGAGTTTAAATCCAAGCGGAAAATAGTAGCAGCAGTGCAACGAAGAGTCGCTTCGGCCTATCGCACGGTCTCGGGCGCCGCAGTCCTCGTGATCACCGGTAAGACACCTATCGACTTGCTGGCATTCGAGCGAAGAAGATTATGGAAAGCGAAGAGGGAAAACCTCGCCATTAGTACCGCAAACGTCAGATCTCAAACTATACGGCGATGGCAAAGTAGATGGAGCGATGAAACAAGTGGAAGATGGACTACTAGACACTTATTCCATCTATAGAAGCATGGACACAGAGAAATTTTGGGGCAATTTACTACTACATCCTGACCCAGTTTCTTTCGGGTCATGGTTATTTCCGACAATATCTACACCGCATGGGCAAGATGAATGATCCTGGCTGCATTTATTGCGGGGAAATGAGTGACGACGCTGAACACACGTTCTGCCATTGCATCAAATGGTAAGACGAGCAGAATTGACGAATTCACACCCGACAACATTGTTGACGCAATGCTCGAAAGCGAGACGAAGTGGAGCGCTGTGAGAAGATACGTAGAATATGTAACTTGGCAGGAAGAAAGTCGACCTTGATACAGTACGACAGAGTGATACATGACAAGACGAGCCAATAGCATGAAGCTGGCTTCGAATATGGCGTACCTAGACGTGGGAGTGTAGACAACGATCCTTAACAGGACGTCGTTCTGTGCCCTTCCCGAAGTAATGCAGATAGCTGCCCCGGGAAGGGAGTATCCCCAGAAGAGGAGGAGGGCTTGTTTTAGTGGAAGCCACACTCGACGCAGCTGACGACGGTCACTGTAAGTGCGAAGGCATTTTGAACCCTACCTCACATGCCAAAAAAAAAAAACATTGTTCTGTTAATAGCAAAATTTAACCTGTTAGAGTCAAAAAGTGGCTTTGCTAAAAGTGGGGGTTTGCGTCTTTGGTCTTTACATTCGAATTTATCTTCACACATATGTTAAGCTTACCAAAAGATTACTAGGCACAGATCACATATTCATGTGTAAAGTAATTTGATTTTCCCCTTTGTGGAAAATCCCTACCAGCCATTAAATGAGTTTCCTGCTTGAAATTCTGTTTCTTAATGGCTTTTGTGATTTTGGTTTTCCTGTGAGGATAACAATTTTATTCTTTTGTTTTTTTTCTGTTTTCGTTTTTTATCATAAAAATGATTAATAATGTTAATTTGCCTTTTTGATTTCTTTCAAATTGTTTATTTCCCCCTTTTTTTCAACCGTTTTTTTGTGGGTTCAAGGTTGTGTGTGTCAAGGATGGTAAACGAAGTGTGTGTTCAGTAAAGAATTTGTAAAATTTTTAGTGGCAGGGACATTAAAGGATTTGTTAATGACAAAAGACAGACCATAAAGTAAATTATTCAAATCATTTAAAATTTATGATGATTTACTAATTCATTATTTATTTACATGGACTTGCTGAAAGTTTATAAAAAGGAAGTTTTTCAATTTGTAACAAAAAAAAAAAATTGTCCTTGAGATGACAGATTAAAGAGGTCGTAGTAAAAACTTTTCCTTTAAATTTTTCAGTAAGAATTTAAAGCAACGAAACTCAAATTCTTTAATAAAGGGTGTTTTTTTTATAGAGGTATAGAACTTTAAGTTGGCATTACTTTTTAAGATGGCGACCGATTTAACAGCTGCCAAGTGATTTATTCTCAGTTTGGTTTGGCAATTCATCATGAATAGACTCACGCCTGAACAACGCTTGCAAATAGTGCAATTTTATTTCGAAAATAATGGTTCTGTGCGGAAAACGTATCGCGCACTACGTCCATTTAGTGTGAAGGTAATCCTCAAGTGTATGTGGAAACACCGTTGCATCCAGAAAAACTGACTGTTTGGTGCGCTTTATGGGCTGGTGGAATCATTGGTCCGTACTTTATCAAAAACGGTGGTGGCCAGAACATTACAGTCAATGGTGATCGGTATAGAGCCATGATTACTAACTTTTTCATTCCTGAATTGAATAACCATGATGTCCAGGAGATGTGGTTACAACAAGACGACGCAACATATCACACAGCTCGTGCCACAATAGATTTATTGAAAGACACGTTTGGTGACCGCCTAATTTCACGTTTTGGACCTGTGAATTGGCCTCCAAGATCTTGTGATTTAACACCGCTAGACTACTTTCTGTGGGGCTATGTAAAGTCATTGGTCTATGCGGTAAAGCCACAAACGCTTGACCATTTGGAAGACAACATTCGCCGTATTATTGCCGATATACGGCCACAAATGTTGGAAAAAGTCATCGAAAATTGGACGTCCAGATTGGACTACATCCCCGCCAGCCGTGGCGGTCATATGCCAGAAATCATATTCAAAATGTAATGCCACAAGATTATCTTTCGGATAAATAAAATTCATGTCAATCGAATAATCCATCGTTGTTTTATTGCAACTTAAAGTCCTATACCTCTATAAAAACACCCTTTATATCGACAGAATTGACATTTTAAATGCCGTTCAAGACAATTTCAATTGATTTTATTTTCTTCATTTTCTTATTCTCTCTTAACAACTGAAATACCCATACGACAACAGAGTTGCCATAACTTGAAAATATTACAAAACTTAACAGCTCAAGCCAAAAACAGTCACTCGTAATGGGTGCATTGGCTTCAGTAAGACCACGTGTGGCTTTTCTGAACCCCAAATAAGGCAATTTTGCTTATTAATGTACTTATCAAGATGACAATGAGAGCTTCATCCGAAAAGATGATTTTTTTTTTGGCAAAATCGACATCATCGTGCAGTGACTCGTTGGCCCAAATTTCCAATAAATACCATTGTTGCTCAATTGCAAATCGATTCATTACGTTTTGAATTTCGTGATCAGAATAGAATGACATACATAAGTATTGCCAGATTCGAAATAACCGATGGTTCAAATTTAAACCGATAAATGGAAGTCGCCGTAGTCTAGGAGGTAGTGTGTTGGTTTATTAGGCGTAAAGCCTGGGTTCGAGCCCCAGGCCAGACATCAAAACAAAATACAAAAAAATATTTCTTCGGCGACTTTCTCTCAGCAGATTTCTGGCAAAAGTTCTGAGAGTAAGTAAATAAAATTGCCATGAAAAGTTTCTCAAAAAATCTGTCGTTCGGAGTCGACTTTAAACTGTAGGTCCTGACACTCATGTATACAATTAACACACACAATATAAGTGGTGTGAGAAGCTAGGTTGTATTCCAGAGTAAAGGGTTGTAATGATCAATTATGTACACACAGTTACTAAAGTATACATCCGATTGACAAATTTCACAAATTTCTGAACCAATGCAAAAGACCGTCTTAAAATCGAAGAAAGATGTCTGACAATTATAAAGATTTTCAACGAAAACGGATTAGTTAAAAAATTTCTGAAATTTTTTAACCGTATGTATACTTTTGTGGCTGAGTGTATGCATGTATGTATGTATGTATGAAAATTCTACGAAAAAGTTTACATAGTGCAGAAAAAAACTATGCGAAGCGGCAACACTGCTTATGGCATTAACATTCACCTGAACTTGGCAAACAGCCAAATTGAGAAGAGTATCTGCCAGGAGCAAGCACAACAACAATATAAGGAACACATGCTACACGTGCAACAACCAAAAAAAAAAAGAATAAAAAAAATTATTTATAAAATTCAATCAATACATACATGATAGCGAGTCTATTGCTAATGCACATGTCAGCCTTAAATTGTTTTTTTTTTTTATTGAAAAATTTAAAAAAAAAATATTTTTTTCCTCTTCAAGCAGGGGTTCATAAAAATCATCTTGGTTTTGTTTTTGTTTTTATCGAAAAAATTTTTTTTTGCGAGACCATATGAAAACCGTTCAATTCATTTACTGTGAGTCACCCCCCAAACCAAAATGTGTTATGTCATCAATGCAATCAAAGAGGGAGAGGATTTGTTGTGAAAGGATGGGGGGAAGGGGGTTGTAAATTTCAATGAAAGTGACAATGGCAATGACATTGATTCATATTACAATGAAATAAAAAATATAAATTGGCATTTAATGTGTGTATGTGTGTGTATTTTAATATGATATTCAATGAAATGAGATGAGATGAGAGATGACAGTGATGGGGCAATTTGTTGCTACACTGCGGTCGATTAACACTCATGTGGGAGGATGATGAGTGAATTTTTCATATGGAAAATAATTTATAAAGTTTATAAAAATATTAAATAAAATACAATAATAATGTAAGTGCTTGTTGTCATATCAAATACATACAGTGGTGGCCACGAATTTAAGACACGACATATGACTGACTTAGTTGTGATAATATGTACAATCCTGTAATATTTTTTATTTTATATTGGAATACTTAGAAATATTTAATTATAAATGGCGAGAACTGATCCGACAACTAAAATTTGATGGAAAAATTATAATGGAGATATCCAAGCTGTGTAAATGTTCTAGATGGTACCACCAAAAATGTCAAACAGTAACCTAGAGCCCGAAAAACTACACCCTAAAGTAGCTGCTAATAATCCTTTTACGAGCTCAAGTAAAATAAAAATTAAAATTGCATTGGATTTTGGTACTGATAATTCGTCTAGGACAATAAGAGGACGTCTAAATGAGAAAAACTTGCGTGGGTGTATTGCACAACGTAAACCACTTGTGTCAAAAAAAAATATCAAACAAAGAGTAGCGTTTTCGAGAGAACATCTCAATAAATCGATGATATTTTGGAAAAATATACTTTGCAGCGACGAGTTGAAGTTTTGCCGTTTCGGCTCTGATGGAAAGCAGTACGTATGGCGCCCTCCAAACCTGGGGCATCACCCAAAGTACACCCTTAAAATGATCAAACATGGTGGTGGAAATGTGATGGTGTGGCCAGCATTTTCCTGGCATGGTGTAGGTCCCATTTACAAGATTAATACTAAAATGGACCAGCATGTTTACAAAAAAATTCTAACAGACATTATGCTACCATTCGCTGAAGACAATATGCCCCTAATAAGGAAATAATAAGCACACCTCATGCCTAGCGAAGAGTTGCTTAGAGGAAAACAATATCACTGTTCTTAAGTGGCCAGCTCAATCCACGGACCTCAATCCAATTGAGAACTTGTGGAGTAATGTTGAGGAACCTGTGCGTGCAGTAAAACCAAAGAAAATTTAAACGATTTGTGCGAAGAAACCCAAAGAGTTTGGTATGCGATTCCAAAGCAATATTGTATGGCATTAGTCGACAGTTTACTCAGGAGATGTGCTGCTGTGTTCCATAATAAAGGATTTCCAACCAAATACTAGGATTTTTTTTTTATGAAGTTAAGCTTTACTTTAGTGAATTAAGTTTTATTTTGCCTTTGTCTTAAATTCATGACCAGGATAAAATTTGTGTTGAGCTATTTTTTTGATAAGATGTAAAAATTATCACAAATATATAAGTAAAATTCCGTGTCTTAAATTCTTGGCCACCACTGTATTTGGTATGAGAATACATGTCACAATGAATAAATATGTTGGGAAATACAAAAAAAAAATAAATTTTTTTAAATGAATCAATGACTCAACAAAGCTTATTTTAATATTTCAACATTCATCCCCCCCACATATAATTCTGTTTATTTATTTCTAGACTCCATATTTTAATGTCAAGTAAGGATTAGTCGTTCAAATTTTCACGGATGGATCCAAGCTGGAAGGAACCGTTGGTGGCGGAATTTATTCTGAGTGCCGGATTACTGCAGCGTTTTTCAGGCGGATGTGTTAGCAATACAGACTGCATTTAAGATTATTTGGGATGCGAAACATCACCATACTGTCCGATAGCCAGGCGGCTATCAGGTCTCTGGGCTACCAAGTGATGAACTCCAGGACGGTCTACTGCCACCGAAAACACCTACACAGGTTAGCGGAGAGGTATAATGTACACATCATTTGGGTTCCGGGACACAATGATATCCCGGGCAACTGCAGAGCGAATGAACTGGCCAGACACGGCACGACCATCGAACTCTGGGATGAATTCTTGAATATTGGGGTCCCTTTGGGGACCAGCAAGCTCATGATTGACAACGAGATCATGAACTCTGTCGACCGCCGGTGAGCAGCTTCGGATAAGGGCAGAATGAATAGAAGACGCACTACAAGGCTGCTTAAACTCCAAAGAAGCGTGCTCAGTACAGTCATTGGAGTCGTGACGGGGCATTGCATTATGGGTGTCCACGCGAGGCGCATTGGTGTCTGTAACACCTCGAAAATGATTTCTGTAGAAGCTGCAGGAACGAGGAGGAAGAAGCGACTGTTCTTCATCTACTGGGAACAAGCCCGACATTATATCAAAAAAGAAAAAGACATCTTGGTGGCTACTACGATAATTTTGCTGATTTGTCGAACATTGACGTCGTCAGTTTGAGTCGCTTCATTGGAAGCTTTAAGTGGTTCCAGTACTAGGGGATAGTTAACATGAACTGTGGTAATTGGCCCCATGGGGCTTAAGTGCGTCCATCCGAAACCTTGGGGGACGGCCACTTATATCTGCCTACCTACCTCAGGATTAGTCGTCGTAGTCTAAGTAGCCTTAAATTAATTGTCTTACAGAGTTCTGTTCGTAACATAACAGAGCTCAGTTAACTGATTTGGTTTGTGTCCAGGGTAATAGATTTTAAAATCTAACTTCACATACATTCAATTATGATATGACTGGTCTTCTCTGTAGCTTATTTATATTGGTTGCCTAGACAGTTCCCCTAAGCTTGATGACATATATTCAAAATGATTTGATTACTGTTTGCTACAACGAAACTTTTTATTCTAATGAAAGAGACAATCGTAGATTAACAAGACCTTACAAGAAAATTTTAATGGCTGGGAAGAAGTCATAGATTTAACCCTGCGGTCTTTGATAAGTATGTACATCATATGACAGTGGCAATAGCAGTGCCAATAGAGGTAGCAATATCAATAGTAATAGCAATAGTAATACTAATACTTATAGGAATACTAATAGCAATGGTAATAGCAGTAGCAATACCAATAGCAATAACAGTAGCAATAGCAGTAGCAGTAGCAATATCAATAGCAGTGGTAATAGCAATTGCATTAACAATAGCAGTAGCAATAGCAGTAGCAATACCAATAGCAATAGCAGTAGCAATGGCTATAGCAATAGCAGTAGCAATGGCTATAGCAATAGCAATAGTAACACTAATACTAATAGGAATACTAATAGCAATAGTAACAGCAGTAGCAATACCAATAGCAATAACAGTAGCAATATCAGTAGCAGTTGTAATATCAATAGCAATAGTAATAGCAATTGCATTAGCAATAACAGTAGCAATAGCAGTAGCAATATCAATAGCAATAGTAATAGCAATTGCATTAGCAATAGCAGTAGCAATGGCTATAGCAATAGCTATTTCGTCCCGAAAATCGTTCACATCTGGATAATTTTCTTTATTAAGAGCAATATCTCGCTATCCTAACCGCATGCGCAATCCTAGAAGAACAAACTGGCTTAAGTATTGAAAAGTTTTTAAAGACAAATATACTAAAACTAATTTAGCAGATGCGAAGGATACGCTAGTAATCAATTAAGAGGAGTCTATGAATACGGATTTTAAAGTTTACACACAAAATTGGTCATTAAAACCCTTTAGTCAGGACTACAACCTAGCTTCTTACGCGACTTATGTTGTGTGCTTTAATCTTATCTATGAGTGGCGGGACCTACAGTTTAAAGTCGCACTACAGATGTTTGAGAAACTGTTTTCATGGCAATTTCATTACTCCCAGATTTTTTGCCGGAAAAGCTGCTGAGAGGCAGTCGTTTTGTTGAAGATCTCTCTGACCTAAGGTGTGAACCATGCCTTATTTCTAATAAGCCAACACAATACCTACTAGACTATGGCGACTACACACCTGTAGGTTATAGCCCCTTAGGTCTTCCGGTCTTCTGCTGAGGGCCATGAAGAGATTTACGGATTTTAATCTGCGATCGCAATCTTTTTCTATCCGAGAAAGCCACCCCTACCTAGCTACCTATCTACCTAACAGAAAACTGCCTAGAAAAGCTTGAAAAAATTGTTAACACGCTGGCGAAATTTTTAAAGTAATTTGCGGAATAGCCAAGCAGTTTGCCTGATAATATTGCTTCCGTCAGACAATGTACTATTCAATAGATTACGATTGAAAGAGTGCATGAATCCCTATAAAAATACTCAGACAAATAGCAATTTTAATTTGTAAAAGACAGATAAAAATAAATGACATTCAATTAAGAATAAATTTTATTTTGTTGCTCATATTTCCCCCAACAACTCTCTTAATCAACAAATTGGAATTTCTAGAAAAAGAAAAAAAATGATTAAAAATTATCGTGTTTAATTGAAACATGAAGTGCGACAAAGAAAAAAATCCACTGGAAGTGCAATGGCAATGTCAGTGTTTCAATTAAATGATGCTGCTGCTGACGACAACTGGTAATTATCATCCCCCATATTGAGCCTGCTTGACAAAGAAACAAAGAAGAGTTCATGACTACACAGTTCAAGGCAAAATAAAACTGGCTGGCTGTTGACGACGATTAATTGAGATTAATTTAGAGAAAGCAAAAAAAAACAAAAACACACATATAAAGGGTGTTTTTTATAGAGGTATAGAACTTTAAGTTGACATTACTTTTTAAGATGGCGACCGATTTAACAGATGTCAAGTGATTTATTCTCAGTTTGGTTTGGCAATTCATCATGAATAGACTCACGCCTGAACAACGCTTGCAAATAGTGCAATTTTATTTCGAAAATAATAGTTCTGTGCGGAAAACGTATCGCGCACTACGTCCATTTTATCGTCGACAAAATCGTCCATCACAGCAGTTAATTCGATTAACCATGGAACGTTTTCGTAAACGTTCTTATTGATAACTCGCATCCCCAGAGACGCTGTACGGTGCGTACAGAAGAAGCTATTGCTGCTGTAGAGCGTAGCATTGAGGAAGACCCGAATGAGTCCAACCGCCATCGAGCACAGGAATTGGATCTGTGTCCATCCACTTTATGGAAGATTTTGCGGAAGGATCTTGGTTTGCGTGCTTACAAAATCCAACTCGTGCAAGATTTGAAGCCAAACGATCATCAAGTAAGGCGTAGATTCGTCGAATGGGCCCAAAACGAGATTACCGTTGTTCCCGATTTTCATAAGCGAATTTTGTTTAGCGATGAAGCGCACTTCTGGTTGAATGGTTACGTCAACAAACAAAACTGCCGCATTTGGAGTGAAGGTAATCCTCAAGTGTATGTGGAAACACCGTTACATCCAGAAAAACTGTCTGTTTGGTGCGCTTTATGGGCTGGTGGAATCATTGGTCCGTACTTTTTCAAAAACGATGGTGGCCAGAACGTTACAGTCAATGGTGATCGGTATAGAGCCATGATTACTAACTTTTTCATTCCTGAATTGAATAACCATGATGTCCAGGAGATGTGGTTTCAACAAGACGGCGCAACATATCACACAGCTCGTGCCACAATAGATTTATTGAAAGACACGTTTGCTGACCGCCTAATTTCACGTTTTGGACCTGTGAATTGGCCTCCAAGATCTTGTGATTTAACACCGCTAGACTACTTTCTGTGGGGCTATGTAAAGTCATTGGTCTATGCGGTAAAGCCACAAACGCTTGACCATTTGGAAGACAACATTCGCCATATTATTGCCGATATACGGCCACAAATGTTGGAAAAAGTCATCGAAAATTGGACGTCCAGATTGGACTACATCCGCGCCAGCCGTGGCGGTCATATGCCAGAAATCATATTTAAAATGTAATGCCACAAGATTATCTTTCGGATAAATAAAATTCATGTCAATCGAATAATCCATCGTTGTTTTATTGCAACTTAAAGTTCTATAGCTCTATAAAAAAACACCCTTTACAACAACAACTGTTTTAAGCTGTTGATTTAATAATAAAAATTCTTGGAATATTAAAAAAAAATTATTTTTAAACATAATAATTAAGCCTGCATATACTTATGCTGCATGTAAATCTATTAATTAAACACAATTTCATTAAAAATGCCTTAAGGTATGCTTTAATATTGTGGAAATAAATTCCATCAACAACATCTTATACATTATACTGCACATTACATTACATGCTGATGAAATTGGCTATGTTAACAGACTTATAACACGTTATAATGTTGTTATTGTTATTGTTATTATTTCTGTTAAGTGACTTAATTTTCATTAAATTGTTATTGTAAACAAAAACAAAAAATTTCTTAAAAAAGAAAACAAAACAAAAACCATATAAAAGCAGACAAGAAGACAAGAAGCTTAAGCATAAAATTATTGCAGACAGACACCAATAAAAAGACAACAGCAGCAACAAATGTAATTACAAAGCAACAACAACAATAATATCTCGCACGCTTTAGTGTGATAATTTCGTATATAATTTTTATTGTTGTTATTATTATTATTATTACTGTAGTTGTACTTGTTGTTATTCACATAAAAACAAAACGAACGAAAAGCGAAAATAGAAACAACAAAAGAAGTTAAAAAAAAACACATTATTTTACAATAACAATGAGAATAACATGGAATCATATTCCCATTCTTTGCATGTGTGCGTGCATGTAACACTATGGCAACACTTTTGTTGTGTTACTTTTGCTCTACTCACGCTAATGTTGCATTGTTATTGTTGTTACAAACAAAACATTTTCTCATTACATGGTACTCTACACTAGACGGGGTAGGTAATAAGCCCCTGTAGCATTAGTTCGTTCGTAAATTCTAATTTTTTTTTTTTTTTTTTTTTTGGTAAAACCAGCACTCAGGGGATGGCCCCTACTCATGCAGTGCATTGTGCAGGTTTAGGAAAATAGGTTATAGGAAGGTGGAAAGAGGGAGCAGTGTTTGTGGACATTTGATTTAAACTCAAGATGTGAACGGCAAGGAAACGAGTTGCTGCTAGGTGACTATAAAATGGCCAGTGCCATACCTTCACCATTAGACAGTCTACAGCAATCGTCCCCAAGAAGCCCGCATCTTAAGGTTATTTGAGTTAAAAGATTTAAATTTTTGCTGTTAAGTGTATGTAATAGGTATGTATGTATGTAATAGGTTATTTTTAATAAATATTTCGTTTGATGGTGTTGTTGTTTAAAAACAAAAATAGACGGACGACACAAAATAGACGGACAGTGCGATTACATCTGCACACGACGGATGACAAAACACTACTCAATTCTAAATTTGCATTCTTAAAAATGCACTTCAGGCTAATCAAACAACAGTCGGAGTTGTTGATCTGGACTAGATCTAGAAGTTTTGTCACTCTTGTGTGAAGATGCGGTGTGTTTGAAGCGAGTAATTGTGGTCTAAGGATCTCTGCTACAAAGATCAGTCGAACACTTGTCTAGTAATTGTTATTGTTTATGCAAAAGAATGTAAACAGAGGAATAACAAGCAATTGTTGTTGTTTACATCAAGTTGTGAACAGTGGCACACAGAATTGTGTGCGAATAATAAAGAATTTGAATTAAAACTAAACCCAGATTTATTTTTATTTTATTTGCAATCTACGAGCTTATGTTTTAAACGTTTTTTCAAAAGGTAAAAATGAAAAAATTGGTCTAGATCTAGTGGTTGCGCCGACCTTATTTTCAAAGAAATATGGGCCATTGATGCCTGCACTCCACAAGCTGCAACAAACTGTCACTCTTATTGGGTGTATTGGCTTCTGTAAGACCACGTTTTTTTTTTCTGAACCCCAAATACGGCAATTTTGCTTATAAACGTACCCTCCAAGATGACAATGAGCTTCATCCTAAAAGAGGATTTTTTTTTTGGCAAAATCATTATCATCGTGCAGTTTTTCGATGGCCCATCTAGCGAACCGAAGCGGACTCTTGAACCAATTGAACTTTGTACGGCCCCATACCGAAATCTTTCGCAAAATTCAACGTAAACTGGTGCATGAAATGTTCATTACTGGAGAACGAAGACGAGTTAATGTTGATGAATTCTCATGCACACTCTCAGCCGCAGCTTCAATATTTTCAGGTGTACGCACTGTACGAGCATGCTCACGTCTTGGTGCTTCAACAAAGAAACCAGTTTTACGAACTTTAGGAAATAAACTTCCGTATACAGGGCACCGTTGGTCCTTCTCTGTAAACAAAAATTTTTTACGACATTTTGTTTGTTTTGGAAATAAATTTCCAATAAATCCCAACGTTGCTTAAGCGTAAATCGATTCATTATGTTCAGTGGACTGGAATATACTGAACTTTGTGACAGAATAGAATGACATAAGTATTGCCAGATTCGAAATATCCGATTGTTGAAATATAAGCCGATAGATGGCCCACCAGACACAAGTCCTGTTGTTCTAGAGAATTTTCAAGCAAAAAATTTATATTTTCAAAGACAATTTTCTCAATACCATATCACTTTATACGTGACTATGTTGCTGATTATATTAAGAGGCCTTGGAACCTTTCTTTGCATATAGTATGGTACTCCTAGACCTAGTATTTGTCCCAAAATTAGCTCCTAAACGAGTGGACTTGTTCAGAGGGATGCTGTTAAATAACTAACAGTGCTCTGTTAAAGGCAAATTTTGTTCTGTTAAAAGGAAATTTTACTCTGTTAATGCCAAATGTGGCGCTGCTAAAATTTATGGATTGCGGCTTGGATTTTCAAATTCGACTTTATCTTAACACACATAATTTTTTTTTTGTTTCGTGGCCGGCCACACATTTTCTAAGTCGACATGATAAATTATTCCGATTTTTTTTTTTGATATTTTTAAGCACATTTGCTGGGCCTGTGTAGTCAGAAATTTTAAATGTCCTGTCATGCATTAAGGGGACTTATTGAAGTCTCCATTACATACATAATTGGTCATTACAATCCTTCAGTCAGGATTACGACCTAGATTCTTACACCACTTATGTTATGTGTGTTAATTTTATACATGAGTGGCGGGACCTACAGTTTAAAGTCGACTCCGAACGACAGATTTTTGAGAAACTTTTCATGGCAATTTTATTTACTTCTCAGAGTTTTTGCCAGAAATCTGCTGAGAGGAAGTCACCGAAGAAATACTTTTTGTATTTTATTTGATGTCTGGCCTGGGGCTCGAACCCTGGCTTTTCGTCTAATAAGCCAACACACTACCTACTAGACCACGGCGACTTCAAACAAAACTTCGAAAGAGATAACAACCGATGTAAAAAAAAATCGTCAAAAGGCTTGACCACTGTCTTCGCCTCAAATACAACAATTTTGCTTATTGCACAACCATTTTAATCGTAAATGATTTTCAGCACCCGAGACAATTACTTGACAATAAAAGGCTCATCAATGGCGGGTTTCAAATGAGCACATTCATCAAAATTGCGATCCAAACGATATAGTTTTGGCATCAATTCCTCAATCAATTCCTGCACGAACTGAATTGTAAAGCCCAAGAATCTTAGATAAAATTTTCCAGGATAAAAACTAATAAGTTGAGGATGACGAACGATTATCATTTCAGCATTTTTTGAACACTTCACGCTACCACTATAGCAATAGTTTCGTAGATACGCACCTTTCTTCGTACTGTCGATGATTTTGAATCGGAAAGAGTAATATTAGTGCGAAAACGATTACTAGTTGAACGAATTGACTGCTCAGAAGGCAGATTATGAAGTCGCCGTAGTCTAGGCTTGTCGGAACCGAGAGTGTGGTTCAATGCACAGTTCAGATATCTCAAACAAAACGAATTCAGCAGACTTACTGGCAAAAACTCGCAGAGTAAATAAAATTGTCAAGAATATTTTCTCAAAAATTTGTTATTCGGAGTACAATTTTAAAGGTCCACCACCACTCATGCATAAAATTAACACACAATACATGAATGCTGTTAGAAACTAGGTTGTTATCCTGACTAAAGCCCTGATTAGCCAAACGTCCTTTTAATGTAATCTCTTTCAGATTTTATAATTTTTGGTTTTATTCGTCGATGTATAGCACTTGTAAGTTCATTTCCTTTATTATTTTGATGAATTACAATGAAAGTTTTATTTGTTTCTTTAAATTTATGAACTTTTTCTCAGATAATGGATGGATGGCTGAATGAATGAATGAATGAATGAATGGTTGGCTGGATGTCTGCTTGGCCAACTTGAACAAATCGTCTGACTGCGATTAACAAAAATTTAACAAACGAGATGCTTTTTATTTTCAATTGTGTTGTATTGTCTTGATTTCTTTTCATTTCTTTTCTCTCATTTTTAATTTCTTTAATCTCTACTTTAACTTTAGTTGAACACATTAAAGCGCTCAGTTTTGCAAAGTTACTGCCATGAAAAATAATAAAAAACACACACAAAAAGTACTAGAAATAAAGCGAGAAAGTTTTTTTTGGAAATAAAGTCCGTATTATTATGATACCCTAAGTAGTTATTTACGGTTATGAACTTATCAAAATTTGCTTTCCCCATGTAAAAGGTCCGCCAAATAACTTTTTTTGAAAATGCTTTAAAAAAGAAAAACTACTGAATATTTTCTCAAATTTCTTTTTTTATTTGAAAGTACAATCCTTCCGGTTAATAATGGAAAATAATTTCATTCAAATGGCTGCCTCGGCCAGAAGATGCCGATTTTGGCAAAAAAAATCATCTTTTCAGATCAAGATCATTTTGATCTTGGCGGGTATGTAAACAAGCAAGTCGACGCACCCAAAACAAGTAACTGTTTGGTGCGGATTTTGGTCCAGAGGCATAATTGGGCCATTTTTCTTCGAAAATGTGCAAGGAGTGGCCGTTACAGTCAATGGCGATCGTTATCGTGCCATGTTGAACGAATTTTTGTTCACAAAAATTGAAGAGGAGGATATTGGCAACATTTGGTTTTAACAGGACGGCGCTACGTGCCACACAGTCGAAGCTACACTCGATGTTTTGCGGTGCCCTGTTTTTGAAGTTCGCATTATTAGTCGCAAAGCTGTTGCCATTTGGCCACCTCGGATGAGCTGCGATTTGACACCGTTGGACTATTATTTGTGGGGTGCGGTCAAAGATAAGTGTTACGCCGACAAGCCAGAGACAATTGACGCTTTAAAGGACAATATTCGTGAAGCCATTGGTGAAATACAGCTGCAAACAATCGATAATGTGCTTAAAAATTGGATCGATCGTGTAGGCTACTGCATGGCCAGCCGAGGCAGCCATTTGAATGAAATTATTTTCCATTATTAACCGGAAGGATTGTACTTTCAAATAAAAAAAAAAGAAATTTTAGAAAATATTCAGTAGTTTTTCTTTTAAAGCATTTTCAAAAAAAAAAGTTATTTGGCGGACCCTTTATAAGAAGATAAATTCGAATTTAAAAACCAAAGACGCAAACCCACACTTTTAGCAGCGCCACTTCTTGTCTCCAACAGAGTAAACTTTGCTACTAACAGAGCACTGTTAACTGTTTAACAGTGGCAATAAGTGGCTTAAGTCTTCTACTTTGCAATTATTGCAGACTATATTGATATAAAATATAATTCTTATTATAATCAATAATTATTTGTGAACAAAAGTGTTGAAATGTAAGGCTTGGTTGGAAGTCGCCGTGGTCTAGTAGGTAGTGTGTTGGCTTATTAGACGTAAAGCCAGGGTTCGAGCCCCATGCCAGACATCGAGACAAAATATAAAAAGTATTTCTTCGGCAACTTCCTCTCAGCAGATTTCTGGCAAAAACTCTGAGCGTAAATAAAATTGCCATGACGAAAATTGCCAAACGAAATATGAAAAAAATATTTCTAAGGCGACATCCCCTCAGCAGATTTCTGGCGAAAACTCTGAAGAGTAAATAAAATTGCCATGAAAAAGTTTCTCAAAAATCTGTCGTTCGGAGTCGACTTTAAACTGTTTAACACACATAACATAAATGGTGTGAGAAACTAGGACGTTGTACAATGGGTCAATTCGAAATCCGGGTACTGTACTTGTCTTAATTGACAAAGTACACGTCCTCTAACCTAACCTAACCTAACCTAACCTAAGGCATGGTTGGTGGGTGATGGAGAACGGAAATTTTTCTCAACTCTCAAAATTATTCCAGCTATCCCTCTGGACTACCATTTGCATATATAGTCTGTATGGTATACTATTTCTTATATGTTCCCAAATGGCCACTGATATTCTAGAGAATTTTCAAACAAAAATTGATATTTTTAAAGCAAATTTTCTCAATACCATATTACTTTATATGGGACCAAGTTGCTGATTATATTAAGAGAACTTGGAAGTTTCCTTTTCATATAGTATGGTACTCATAGACTTGGAGTATTTGCTCCAAAATTGTCTCCTAAACAATTAGGCTTGTTGAGTTGGATACTGTTAAATAGCTAACAGTGCTCTGTTAAGG
Organism: Sarcophaga subvicina; assembly: GCA_936449025.2. Lineage (NCBI taxonomy): Eukaryota > Metazoa > Arthropoda > Insecta > Diptera > Sarcophagidae > Sarcophaga > Sarcophaga subvicina. Next base: position 100,239,444 of record OW388084.2, read on the forward strand.
TCAAATTTTGTTCTGTTAAATCCAAATGTGGCGCTGCTAAATTTGTGGGTTTGCGTCTTCGGTCACACAAAATTTTGCTTTTTTTCCAATTCATGTTTAAGGAGACTTTATAAAAGAAATAAAAAATTACAATTTAAAGGAATATTTACCGCTTTTTTGTAATATTTTTCGTTTTCACGGAAGCAAACTTCCGTGGATGATGTTTGGGTTGCAAACAATGGCCAAATAATAGCATTTTTGCTTTCGATTTTATTTTCACACAATCACAACAACACACTTTTAATTTCCTTCTTTAAATTTCTTTTCACTTTTCGGTATTTTCTTTTAAAAAGTTTAAATAGTTTATGATGATGGCGGGGGGCTGGTAAGCGAAAAACAAATCAATATTTGGCACAATATTGCAGACCATTAAAGATTTGTGGCACCTTTGCCAAACAAATCTCCGGTCATTATAATGAACAATTTAACGCTTGTCATTATGATCATTATCGCCATCATTAAGTCCAATGTTCATGATTACGATGATGATGGTGATGGTGATGGTGATGGCACTTGATAATGAAAATTATGATTGAGGCGATAAGAAAAATGACAAGGCTTTTTCCGATGTTTCATTTTCACACAAAGTAACAAAAAAAAAAACAATATTTTTTAATACTTTGAAGCATTAAATATAATGACAAGATTAAATTATGACTTGTATTTCGTATATTTTCTGTTTTTTGTTTATTATTATTCCCCGGTATTGACACAAATTCAGTTTCATATTTTACAACATTTTTATTCTTAAGCTTTCAATGAAAAAAAAAAAACTGGGGAAAAGACTTTGTCAGCGTAACACTTTCATTTTCATTAAAAAAAAATATTTTTTTTTTATAAATTTTTTATTAGAAATGTTCCTTTCCGCCTTCACTCTCTATTAAGGGCAAATTTGAATTTTTGTATGTAACTTTCCATTTTCATTTCAGAGGTTTTAGTCGAGGACTCTCGTTTTTCTTGCCATTCTATACAATTTAATTCAATTCGTTTCGTTTCAATACAGTTCAGTTTAGGTCTGTTCGTTTGCCACGTTTATTTTCTACTGAAAATGTAATGAAAAAAAGCAGAAAAACACAGAAGAATCCTGCATCCATTTACACAACAAGACGACAAGACAATAATCCATGTTTAGCAAGCAAGTGACACACTTGTCAAACATGTGGAAATTCTTTTTATAATTTGTTTTTCTATTTTTTTTCTCTTTTTTCTTTCATTCTGTTTCAGTTCTCTTACTCAAATGAGCACAAGCACTTCTTTCTCGTTCTTTGCTGGGGGTTGACATCATCGTCATCATTGTCGTCTATAGCAGCCAGCAGCACAACTAAAATCGACAAAATTAAAGCCTTCTTTAGCATCATCGCCACTACCACCACCACACCATCAGCAACATCAGCAGCAGCAGCAGCAACAGTACCGGCACCAACACTAGTTCGCCTCTTCATCGGTTGTGGTAGAAGCAGCAAGCAAGCAGTAGCTGTTGTACGTTCATCTGTATCATTACGTATTAAATACACTTAAATACACACACACACAGTTGCTCACACACTACCCAGCGCGCATATTTGTTTCTTAATGTGTGTGAAGAAAAATTTGAATTTAAAAATCCAAGACGCAATCCATAAATTTTAGCAGCGCCATGTCTGCTTGGCCAACTTGAACAAATCGTCTGACTGCGATTAACAAAAATTTAACAAAGGAGATGCTTTTTATTTTCAATTGTATTGTGTTGTCTTGATTTCTTTTCTTTTCTCTCATTTTTAATTTCTTTAATCTCTTATTCAGCTGTATTTGAACACATTAAAACGCTCTTTTTTGCAAGATATTGCCATGAAAAATAATAAAAACAAACACAAAAATTGCTAGAAATGAAGAGAGAAAGTTATGGAAAATAAAGTTCGTATTATTATGATACCCTACTTTGGTTACGAACTTATCAAAATTTGCTTTCCTCATGTATAAGAAGATAAATTTGAATTTAAAAATCCAAGACGCAATCCATAAATTTTAGCAGCGCCACATTTGGCATTAACAGAGCAAAATTTCCTTTTAATAGAACAAAATTTACGCTTAACAGAGCACTGTTAGCTATTTAACAGTATCTATCTGAACAAGCTCACTTGTTTAGGAGCTAATTTTGGGACAAATACTAGATCTATGAGTAGCATACTATATATGCAAAGGAAGGATCCAAAACCTGTTAATATAATCAGGAACATAGTCCCATATTAAGTGATATGGTATTGATAAAATGAATCTACTATTGCCACTGTTAAACAGTTAACAGTTCTCTGTTAATAGCAAAATTTCCTCTGTTAGAGGCAAAGAGTGGCACTGCTAAAATTGTGGATTTGCGTCTTTGGTTTTTAAATACGAATTTACCGGGGTTGTGTGTTCAATTCCCACCATACATACATGCATACATAATTGGTCATTACAACCCTTCAGTCAGGATTATGACCTGGCTTCTCACAACACTCATGTTGTATTTGTTAATTTTCTATACATGAGTGGCGGGACCTACAGTTTAAAGTCGACTCCGAACAACAGATTTTTTGGGAAACTTTCCATGGCAATTTTCAATTTACTGTCAGAGTTTTTGCTAGAAATCTGCTGAGAGAAAGTCGGCGAAGAAATATTTTTTCATATTTCGTTTTGTTGGGTATGTCTGTCCCGTGATTTGAACCATGACCACACGTCTAATAAACCAACACACTACATAGTAGACTTTGGCGGCTTCAAAGTTACAGTCAATGGAACTAAGTAGCGTGCAGTGATTACGGGTTGTTTCAACAAGGATACGGTACATGCCACAAGCCACGCGATAACGTGGGCTTATGGAGAGGACTTATTTGGATTTTTCTATTTACAACCAGACTATTCCTTTAAGGAGAAATGTGAATTTCCCTTGTACATGTTACACTTCCAACCATGGGAGAAAAGATTACATCAGTCATTGAAGAGATACCAGCCGAAATTCTAGTTAAAAATATGCCTAAGCCTTAACTAGCCAATGAATCACTTGCGGCGTAACTGAAGCAATATTTAAATTAAATAATCTGTGCCTTAATAAGCGTCGTACTCTTGTTTGTGGACTAATTAGACGAGAGACCATGGTTCAAATCATTGCTCAGACATCTCGCACAAATTTGCAGTTTTCTAGCGAAATTTTTGAAGTCGCCGTAGTCTAGTAGGTAGTGTGTTGGCTTATTAGACGTAAAAGCCAGGGTTCGAGCCCCAAGCCAGACATCAAGACAAAATATAAAAAGTATTTCTTCGGCGACTTTCTCTCAGCAGATTTCTGGCAAAAACTCTGAAAATAAATAAAATTACCATGAAAAAGTTTCTCAAAAAAAAATCTGCCGTTCGGAGTCGACTTTAATCTGTACGTCCCACCACTCATGTATACAATTAACACACACAATATAAGTGGTGTGAGAAACCAGGACGTTGTACAATGGGTCAATTCGACCTCCGGGTACTGTACTTGTCTTAATTGACAAGTACACGTCTTCTAACCTAGCCTAACTTAACCTAGCGAAATCTCTGAGAGTAAATAAAGTTGTCATGAAATCTGTCATTCGGCAATGACGTTAAAGAGTAAGCCCCGCATCTCATTAATAAAATTAACTTACGCAACATAGGTGGTATGAGAAGCTAGGTTGTAATCCTGACCAAAGGGTTGCAATGACCAATTGTGTATGTAATCTGTGCCTTTTTTATAAATGCAGTAACTTAGTTGAGTGCTGGTTAGAGCGTAAATCGTGCAAAGCATTGTGGGCATATTCCGTTTTTTAGCCACAACACTTCTCCCAAATTGTTTTCTGTCTTTTACAAGGTAAATAGATACTTAGCTAATGTCCTTTCACAACTGTAGAATAACTTTTTTCTCAAGCACAATACAGTACATGAGTAGGGCCCATACCCAAATCTTGTCTGCTTTCAAAAAAAATTGTCTATGAAAACAAAATCGCAAAAAGAAGAAAAAGAAAGTAGAGCGAGTACTAGTCGCTCAATTAATGTTTTGTGATTAACAAAGCATAAGAAAAAATCAACTGCCTTGTGTTCCAACGAAAATGTTTGCTGGGTACTCACTCTACTAAATTCCCACACATTTAAAAAAATATTCCAAAAAAAATTCTTTTTTTTTTCAAACCGAACACACACAGTAGTCGTCCACAATGTTATCGAGAGAGGGATAAACTAAATTTTTTTCTTCTCTTTTTAAAAAATAATACAAAATTAGTCCGTAATAAAGAGATTACGTTTAGAAACAAAAATCGATACCAAAGGATTGAAATTTGGATAACAAAAATAGAACAATCTATTGAGGCTTTAGGAGGGTACGTACTGCGGCCATAAATACCCTAAAGTCTTGCTAATCGACATATAAAAATGTTGTTTTCAACCCGAAAACCATAAAAATGGGAAAACTCTCGAGAGAATGTAACCCAGGTTGTATCGAATAAATATTATAAGAATATTGTGCATACAAATATGGAGAAATCCGATGTCAAATTAAGACATACAACAACAAAGGGAAAAAAACCTTCCTCGACAATCTTAGTTAATAAACAATCACTACGAAAATATGTTTATTCATATGTTTGGAAGATAAATTCGAATTTCAAAAGCAAAGACCCAAACCAACACTTTTAGCAGCGCCACTTCTTGTCTCTAACAGGGCAAACTTTGCTATTAACAGTACACTGTTAACTGTTTAACAGTGGCAATAAGTAGCTTAAGTCTTCTACTTTGCAATTATTGCAGACTATTGATAAAAAATTTAATACTCATTATGATTCTCATTATTATTTGTGAACAAAAATGTTGAAATGTTAAAGGATGGTTGGTGGATGTGGAGGACGGAAATTTTCATAACTCTCAAAATTATTCCAGCTATCCCACTACCACGGTTCGAAAGGGGACCCTCTGCACTACCATTTTCATATAGTCTGTATGGTGTACTACTTCTTATGTATGTTCCAAAATGGCCACTGATCTTCTAGAGAATGTTCAACCAAAAAAATTTATATTTTCAAAGCCAATTTTCACAATAGCATATCACTTTATATGGGACTATGTTGCCGATTATATTAAGAGGCCTTGGAACCTTCCTTTGCATATAGTATGGTACTTATAGGCCTAGAGTTCTTCCCAAAATTAGCTCCTAAACAAGTGGACTTGTTCAGATGGATACTGTTAAATAGCTAACAGTGCTCTGTTAAGGGCAAATTTTGTTATGTTAAGAGGAAATTATGCTCTGTTAACGCCAAATGTGGCGCTGCTAAAATTTATGGATTGCGTCTTGGATTTTCAAATGAAGTACTATGGGAGATCGATACCTTCAATTTACTTGGTTAAGAAGAGGTCAACGTTACGACCATATAAGCTTGGAAGATGCCGAACATATGTATGCTTAGGTCCTCGGAGATTGCAATTGCGAGAGTTTGGCTCAGAGTTTGCTTTATGTCAGATGGAGGGCGTATTTGCTCAGAATTGACTATAAAAGCAATCGTGGAATAATTTCGTAAGATTTCAATTATTATTTGGATGATGTTTGTGAAGGTCACAAACGATCTCGATGTACAGTTCAAGTTTCAATAACTGAAAAAAATTATTCACTGGCGGGACCTACAGTTTAAAGTTGACTCCGTACGATAAAGTTTGTTTTGAGAAACTTTTCCATGGCAATTTTATTTTACTCTCAGAGTATTGTGACAGAAATTTGCTGAGAGGAAGTCGCCGAAAAAATATTTTGTTTTTGTAAATTTCGTTTTGTTGGAAACGTTTGACCTGGGATTTGAACCATGGGCTCAAAATGTAAATTTTTATAATTAATTATGGTACAACAAATACGTGTAAACTTATTAAATTTTTAATTAAAATTCAGTGAGCACTTACATATAAACACGAAGGGGTGGGTATAGAATCTGCAGATGTCTTACCTAGAAAGAAAAAAAAATATTTTACATTTAATTCAAATCCATAAACAATATAAATTTTTTCAAATGAATGTAAATAATAACGATTTTCATATTATCACACCATGCTCATCAAATTCATGGCGTTACGAAAATGGAAAAATTTACTGGTGTTTTACTTTTACATCGCTTAACATTAAAATTAAGAAACAAAAGCTACTAAAACAAAACAATGCAAGTAAACAAACCTGTTTACAAATTATCGTACTGCTTAATATACGAGTAACAACAAACACCAGCATAAAAAATGGTAAACAAAAATACACAAACAGGACTACAAGAATAAATGTACACAAACATTACTACAGTAATAAATGTAAACAACGATGTAATAAATGTAAACAACGATGTAATAAATGTAAACAACGATGTAATAAATGTAAACAACGATGTAATAAATGTAAACAATGATGTAATAAATGTAAACAACGATGTAATAAATGTAAACAACGATGTAATAAATGTAAACAATGATGTAATAAATGTAAACAACGATGTAATAAATGTGAACAACGGTGTAATAAATGTAAACAACGATGTAATAAATGTAAACAACGATGTAATAAATGTAAACAACGATATAATAAATGTACACAACGATGTAATAAATGTAAACAATGATGTAAAAAATTTAAACAACGATGTAATAAATGTAAACAACGATGTAATAAATGTAAACAATGATGTAATAAATGTAAACAATGATGTATTAAATGTAAACAATGATGTAAGAAATGTAAACAATGATGTATTAAATGTAAACAACGCTGTAATAAATGTAAATAACGCTGTAATAAATGTAAACAACGATGTAATAAATGTAAAGAACGATGTAATAGCTGTAAACAACGATGTAATAAATGTAAACAACGATGTAATAAATGTAAACAACGATGTAATAAATGTAAACAACGATGTAATAAATGTAAACAATGATGTATTAAATGTAAACAACGATGTAATAAATGTAAACAACGATGTAATAAATGTAAACAACGATGTAATAAATGTAAACAACGATGTAATAAATGTAAACAACGATGTAATAAATGTAAACAACGATGTAATAAATGTAAACAACGATGTAATAAATGTAAACAATGATGTAATAAATGTAAACAACGATGTAATAAATGTAAACAATGATGTAACAAATGTAAACAACGATGTAATAAATGTAAACAACGATGTAATAAATGTAAACAACGATGTAATAAATGTAAACAACGATGTAATAAATGTAAACAACGATGTAATAAATGTAAACAACGATGTAATAAATGTAAACAACGATGTAATAAATGTAAACAACGATGTAACAAATGTAAACAACGATGTAATAAATGTAAACAACGATGTAATAAATGTAAACAACGATGTAATAAATGTAAACAACGATGTAATAAATGTAAACAACGATGTAATAAATGTAAACAACGATGTAATAAATGTAAACAACGATGTAATAAATGTAAACAACGATGTAATAAATGTAAACAACGATGTAATAAATGTAAACAACGATGTAATAAATGTAAACAATGATGTAATAAATGTAAACAACGATGTAATAAATGTAAAGAACGATGTAATAGCTGTAAACAACGATGTAATAAATGTAAACAACGATGTAATAAATGTAAACAACGATGTAATAAATGTAAACAACGATGTAATAAATGTAAACAATGATGTATTAAATGTAAACAACGATGTAATAAATGTAAACAACGATGTAATAAATGTAAACAACGATGTAATAAATGTAAACAACGATGTAATAAATGTAAACAACGATGTAACAAATGTAAACAACGATGTAATAAATGTAAACAACGATGTAATAAATGTAAACAATGATGTAATAAATGTAAACAACGATGTAATAAATGTAAACAACTATGTAATAAATGTAAACAACGATGTAATAAATGTAAACAACGATGTAATAAATGTAAACAACGATGTAACAAATGTAAACAACGATGTAATAAATGTAAACAACGATGTAATAAATGTAAACAATGATGTAATAAATGTAAACAACGATGTAACAAATGTAAACAACGATGTAACAAATGTAAACAACGATGTAATAAATGTAAACAACGATGTAATAAATGTAAACAACGATGTAATAAATGTAAACAACGATGTAATAAATGTAAACAACGATGTAATAAATGTAAACAATGATGTAATAAATGTAAAAAACGCTGTAATAAATGTAAACAACGATGTAATAAATGTAAACAACGATGTAATAAATGTAAACAATGATGTAATAAATGTAAACAACGATGTAATAAATGTAACCAACGATGTAATAAATGTACACAACGATGTAATAAATGTAAACAACGATGTAATAAATGTAAACAACGATGTAATAAATGTAAACAATGATGTAAAAAATTTAAACAACGATGTAATAAATGTAAACAACGATGTAATAAATGTAAACAATGATGTAATAAATGTAAACAATGATGTATTAAATGTAAACAATGATGTAAGAAATGTAAACAATGATGTATTAAATGTAAACAACGCTGTAATAAATGTAAATAACGCTGTAATAAATGTAAACAACGATGTTTACATTATAGAGATTTCGAGAAGGCTAATCCATGAACAATCGCCTTCATGAACATTCATCAGACTGTTTACTCTGCCATATAAAAGGCAAGGCAAAGCACGCGACTGAGTTCAGTCAGTCTTGTGTGAAGACGAGGTGTGTTTGAAGAGAGTAATCGCGGTTTGAAGATCTCCGTTGCAAAGATCTGTCGAATAATTGTGTAGTAATTGTTATTGTTTATGCAAAGGGTATAAACAGAAGCCGCCGTAATCTTGTAGGTAGCGTGTTGGCTTGTTAGGCGAAAAGCCAGGGTTCGAGCCCCAGGCCAGACATCAAGACAAAATACAAAAAGTATTTCTGCGGCGACTTCCTCTCAGCAGATTTCTGGCAAAAACCCTGGGTGTAAATAAAATTGCCATGAAAAGTTTTTCAAATATCTGTCGTTCGGAGTCGACTTTAAAACTGTAGGTCCCACCACTCATGTATAAAATTAACACGCACAACAAAAGTGGTGTGAGAAACCAGGTCGTAATTCTGACTGAAGGGTTGTAATGATCAATTATGTATCTATGTATGTATAAGCAGAGGAATAACAAAGAAAAGCAATTGTTGTTGTTTACATCAAGTTGTGAACAGTGGCACACAGAATTGTGTGCGAATAATAAAGAATTTTAATTAAAACTAAACCCTGATTTATTTTTATTTTATTTGTAAACTACGAGCTTATATTTTAACATTATTTAAAATGTTAAAACGTCACAATACGATATCTCCCACTGTTGCAAATGCAAAAAAAAAAAAAAAATTTGAAGAAAATGTTAATATTTTCGTCTTTAATTTCCCAGTTTGAAAAGAGTTTGAAACGCTTGTCATTACCTTTTAGACATGGATGGCGTAAACAACAACAACAACAAAAATAATGAAGGGAGAGAAACAAAATGTCAAAAGATTTTCTGCATGGTACACACACTTCACACTTGTGGTTGTCAACTTTGTAGGGCCAATAAAAATTTGAAAAAAAAAAAATATAATAACAGTACTTTGACTGTCATTCAATACAAATGAGAAAGGGAAATTGCCGTTTACTGTGTCACTGCTCTCCCGTTTTAGGGTTTTAATATTTAATAGACGGGGATTATATGACATGACATGGCATGGTTTTGTCATGATGAACCACTATTGGAGTGGTGGAAAGCTACGCAAGCGATATAATATTTGTGGAAAATGTTTCTTCTTTTAAAGTTCAATAACAGTTCAAAATTTGGGGCAATTTTTCTTCGCTTATCGCTAATCTGCACACTCCTGGATTCAATATAAAATATGTGTGGAATTGATAGCAAATATTGTAACATGAGATATTCAGCTAAATTCGTCTCGTTTAAAAAATAAATTTAAAAGAAAGTTTGAATATTTTTCTAATTGCTTCAAACACATGTTATATATATTCATACATACATACATAATTAGTGATCACAATCCATGTGTGTGAAGATAAATTCGAATTTAAAAATCCAAGATGCAATCCATAAATTTTAGCAGAGCCACATTTGGCGTTAACAGAGCAAAATTTCCTCTTAACAGAACAAAATTTGCCTTAACAGAGCACTGTTAGCTATTTAACAGTAGCCATCTGAACAAGACCACTTGTTTAGGAGCTAATTTTGGGAAATACTCTAGCTCTATGAGCACCATACTGTATGCAAAGGAAGGTTCCAAGGCCTCTTAATATAATCAGCAACATAGTCATAAAGTGACATGGTATTGAGAAAATTAATCTCCTATTGCTACTGTAAAACAGTTAACAGTTCTCTGTTAATAGCAAAATTTACCCTGTTAAAGGCAAGAAGTGGCACTGCTAAAATTGTGGGTTTGAGTCCTTGGTTTTTAAATACGAATTTAACGGGGTTGTGTGTTAAATTCCCACCACACATACAGTGGTGGCCTTTTATTTAGAAACGACTTAGCAAAGAAAGGTTACAAGGCCTCGTAATATAATCAGCAAAAAAGTAGAAGACTAATCTACTATTGCCACTGTTAAACAGTTAACAGTGCCCTGTTAATAGTAAAATTTACCCTGTTAAAGGCAAGAAGTGGCGCTCCTAAAAGTGTGGGTTTACGTCTTTGGTTTTTTAATTCGAATTTATCTTCACACACAATCACAGCCCTTCAGTCAGGTGTATAACCTAGCGTCTCACACCACTTATGCTGTACGCATTAATTTTATACAAGAGTGGCGGAACCTACAGTTAAAATCATGTTAAAGTTTAAATTAAACTCATGTTAGGTAGTTAGTCGCCGTAGTCTAGTAGGTAGTGTGTTGGCTTATTAGACGTAAAGCCAGGGTACGAGCCCCAGGCCAGACATCAAAGACAAAATACAAAAAGTATTTCTGCGGCGACTTCCTCTCAGCAGATTTCTGGCAAAAACCCTGGGTGTAAATAAAATTGCCATGAAAAGTTTTTCAAATATCTGTCGTTCGGAGTCGACTTTAAAACTGTAGGTCCCACCACTCATGTATAAAATTAACACGCACAACAAAAGTGGTGTGAGAAACCAGGTCGTAATTCTGACTGAAGGGTTGTAATGATCAATTATGTATCTATGTATGTATAAGCAGAGGAATAACAAAGAAAAGCAATTGTTGTTGTTTACATCAAGTTGTGAACAGTGGCACACAGAATTGTGTGCGAATAATAAAGAATTTTAATTAAAACTAAACCCTGATTTATTTTTATTTTATTTGTAAACTACGAGCTTATATTTTAACATTATTTAAAATGTTAAAACGTCACAATACGATATCTCCCACTGTTGCAAATGCAAAAAAAAAAAAAAAATTTGAAGAAAATGTTAATATTTTCGTCTTTAATTTCCCAGTTTGAAAAGAGTTTGAAACGCTTGTCATTACCTTTTAGACATGGATGGCGTAAACAACAACAACAACAAAAATAATGAAGGGAGAGAAACAAAATGTCAAAAGATTTTCTGCATGGTACACACACTTCACACTTGTGGTTGTCAACTTTGTAGGGCCAATAAAAATTTGAAAAAAAATATATATAATAACAGTACTTTGACTGTCATTCAATACAAATGAGAAAGGGAAATTGCCGTTTATATACTGTGTCACTGCTCTCCCGTTTTAGGGTTTTAATATTTAATAGACGGGATTATATGGCATGGCATGGCATGGTTTTGTCATGATGAACCACTATTGGAGTGGTGGAAAGCTACGCAAGCGATATAATATTTGTGGAAAATTTTTCTTCTTTTAAAGTTCAATAACAGTTCAAAATTTGAGGCAATTTTTATTCGCTTATCGCTAAACGGCATACTCTTGGATTCAATATAAAATATGTGTGGAATTGATAGCAAATATTGTAACATGAGATATTCAGCTAAATTCGTCTCGTTTAGAAAATAAATTTAAAAGAAAGTTTGAATATTTTTCTAATTGCTTCAAACACATGTTTTATATATTCGTACATACATATTTAGTGATCAAAACCCATGTATTTGCAGATAAATTCGATGTTGAAATTCCAAGATGCAATCCATAAATTTTAGCACCGCCACATTTGGCGTTAACAGAGCAAAATATCCTCTTAACAGAACAAAATTTGCCTTAACAGAGCACTGTTAGCTATTTAACAGTAGCCATCTGAACAAGACCACTTGTTTAGGAGCTAATTTTGGAAAATATTCTAGGTCTATGAGTACCATACTATATGCAAAGGAAGGTTCCAAGGCCTCTTAATATAATCAGCAACATAGTCATAAAGTGACATGGTATTGAGAAAATTAATCTCCTATTGCCACTGTTAATCAGTTAACAGTTCTCTGTTAATAGCAAAATTTACCCTGTTAGAGGCAAGGAGTGGCGCTGCTAAAATTGTGGGTTTGCGTCTTTGGTTTTTAAATACGAATTTAAAGGGGTTGTGTGTTCAATTCCCACCACACATACAGTGGTGGCCTTTTAATTAGAAACGACTTAGCAAAGAAAGGTTACAAGGCCTCGTAATATAATCAACAAAAAAGTAGAAGACTAATCTACTTATTGCCACTGTTAAACAGTTAACAGTGCTCTGTTAATAGTAAAGTTTACCCTGTTAGAGGCAAGAAGTGGAGTTGCTAAAAGTGTGGGTTTACGTCTTTGGTTTTTAAATTCGAATTTATCTTCACACACATTCACAGCCCTTAAGTCAGGTGTACAACCTAGCGTCTCACACCACTTATGCTGTACGCATTAATTTTATACAAGAGTGGCGGAACCTACAGTTAAAATCATGTTAAAGTTTAAATTAAACTCATGTTAGGTAGTTAGTCGCCGTAGTCTAGTAGGTAGTGTGTTGGCTTATTAGACGTAGAGCCAGGGTTCGAACCCCAGGCCAGACATCAAAACAAAATACAAAAAAAGTATTTCTTCGATGACTTCCTCTCAGCAGATTTCTGGCAAAAACTCTGAGGGTAAATAAAATGGCCATGAAAAGTTTCTCAAAAATCTGTCGTTCGGAGTCGACTTTAAACTGTAGGTCCCGCCACTCATGTATAAAATTAACACACACAACATAATCGGTGTGAGAAACTAGGTCGTAATCCTGACTGAAGGGTTGTAATGACCAATTATGTATGTATGTATGTATGTATGTATATGTGGTCCTGGTTGCCAAATTTCAAAGCAGCAGTAAAGGCAGGAAAAAACAGAGAATTACTGCGCTATTGACAGCTTCACTGACAAGGTCGGACTACTCCACTGCACAAGCTGTTAGGATGTAGAAAAAATGGAATCGGTGAAATATCTTTTATATGAGTATTCTGCACTTCAAAACAGACGTCGCCGATTTTTGGTCACGAAAAATAAACATTTGAAAAATTTAAATCGAAGAAAACAACAATAACAAACGAACAGCCAGATTCTAGAACTTGACAAACCGAAAGTCAGCGCATTATATATACACTAAGCAGCTTTAAAATTGTAAAGCATGATCTTTATAGCAAGAAGACCGCGTAATATAGTTAAAAGCACGATAAGTTAAAGATTTTGTTATAAATAAAGAATGTATTTAAGTAAAGAAATAATAAAACTGTAATCCTTGAATCTCAGGAAATATACGTTTGTTTTTCTTTTTTTTCAAGAGAAAAACGTTAAGAAAATAAAAAAACCTGTTTGCAAATTATAGTACTGCTTGATATAATAACAAACACCAGCATAACAAAATATGGTAAACAAGTAAACAAAAATACAACAACAACACTACAAGAATAAATGTAAACAAACTACACAAACAACACTACAGTAATAAATGTAAACAACGATGTTTACATCGATGTTTACATTTATAGATATTTCGAGAAGGCGAACTCATGAACATCTGCCTTCAAGAGCATTCATCAGACCGTTTACTCTGCAATATAAAAGGCAAGGCAAAGCAGGCGAGTGAGTTGGTAAAGTTCAGTCAGTCTTGTGTGTAGACGCGGTGTGTTTGAAGAGTGTAATAGTGGTTTGAAGATCTCCGTTACAAAGATCTGTCGTATAATTGTTTAGTGATTTTTATTGTTTAAGCAAAGGGTATAAACAGATTAATAACAAAGAAAAGCAATTGTTGTTGTTTACATCAAGTTGTGAACAGTGGCACGCAGAATTGTGTGAATAATAAGGGATTTTAATTAAAACTAAACACAAATTTATCTTGAATTTCTGTGCAATCTAACAATTGTGATGAAGTTGCCGTAGTCTAGTAGGTAGTGTGTTGGCTTATTAGACGCAAAAGCCTGGGTTCGAGCCCCAGGCCAGGCATCAAGACAAAATACAAAAAGTATTTTTTCGGCGACTTCCTCTCAGTAGATTTCTGGCAAAAACTCTGAGAGTAAATGAAAAATTGCCATGAAAAAGTTTCTCAATAAATAAAAATCTGTCGTTCGGAGTCGACTTTAAACTGTAGGTCCCACCACTCATGTATAAAATTAACACACACAACATAAATGGTGTGAGAAACTACGACGTTCTACAATGGGTCAATTCGACCTCCGGGTACTGTACTTGTCTTAATTGACAAAGTACACGTCCTCTAACCTAAACTAACCTAATCTAACAATTGTGATATTAAATTTAAAAGATTTAAAATCCTGTGCAAACAAAATAATGTTTGGTTTTTTTTTTGCAATAAATGCAACTTAATTGTTTCCTTTGCCTTGCCTTGCTGTTAAATGTTTAAAAAAAGCTTTTAAATCCTGTTAATGGTCGTAAAATCAAGGTTTTAAAAACTGATTTTAATTTGTCTGCATTACAAATGTATTCACTAATCATGTTCATGGTTAAGTCATTCATTCGTCCAGTCATTCATTCACTCATTTATTCATTCATTCATTCAATTCATATGTGTATGCATCATATTCACTTATTCATATTTCGTTTCGTACATCTCTTTTAGCAGTTAAAACACTTGCATTGAATTCAAGGTGAATTCTCTGCATGGCATCACTCAACCGATAACATAAAATTAAAAAACCTTTCCAAAGGACACAAACACACACACATACGTACACAAATCCTTTTTTTCCATTTGTAAACAACAAAATAAAAAATTCAAAAACCAACATCATCAATGCCAAGCATTAAATATTCCATCGAGTTGTGCTTAAATTTTATTAATTTCACTAAGAGGGATGCCCTCCCCCCCTCACCAGGCATTACTTGCAAAATGATTCAAAGTTAGAGTATCAAAACAGACCCAAGCTTCCTGATGTATGTGAAGATAAATTCGAATTTAAAATCCAAGACACAATCCATACATTTTAGCCGAGCCACATTTGGCGTTAACAGAGCAAAATTTCCTCTTAACAGAACAAAATTTGAACTTAACAGAGCACTGTTAGCTTTCTAACAGTATCGACCTGAACAAGCCCACTTGTTTAGAAGCTAATTTTGGGACAAATACTCTAGGTCTATGAGTACCATACTATGTATACCCAAGGGGAGGTTCCTAGGCCTCTTAATATAATCAGCAACATGGTCCCATATAAAGTGGTATGGTATTGTGAAAATTGTCTTTGAAAATCTCAATTTTTTGCTTGAAAATTCTCTAGAAGATCAGTGGCCATTTTGGAACATACATAAGAAGTAGTACACCATACAGACTATACGCAAATGGTACTCCAGAGGGTCCTCTTTCGAATCGTGGTAGTGGGATAGCTGGAATAATTCTGAGGTTAGGTTAGGTTAGGTTAGTGTGGTAGCTTCATACCAAAAGCTCACTTGAGCACGCATAGCGGCCTGTTGTGACGTTCCCCCGAACCCAGGAAGGTAAGGTCGCTTAGCGCAAGATCTGCATATCCAAAGCACGACTACCCCGAGCTGGAAAACCAGCCAGAAAGTTTGATAAACGATGCTATATCCTTGACATCAATGGACGATAGCTCCGCCGAGCTGACAAGGGCCGGAGAGGCAAATAAAACCTATATTTGCACCTCGCAAGAGATGGGCATTGACAAAAAAAGTGGAAAAAAAGTCTCATGCTCCTCAACGCATCTGCACCCACGGCAGAAGTCATTAAATGGAAGCCGCATTCCCTCCGCGTGTCTATCCATAACACAGTGACCTGTAAGCATGGCCACTGTGATTTAGATGATGCCGCGACCAAGTCCAAGTAACTGGTTGGTACGCCTTCTATCCATCCGGGGGCCAGGTGAGTCTAGCGGTACAGCAGGACTCCTTATTGATCCAGGATAGGTTGACGTCTCGGAAAAATTTCCCCGCGATAGCCAGTTTGATCGAGGCAAGTTGCATTCCTACAGCATTCTGGGTAGTGCGCCAGCACTGGCTAGCTCGTCGGCTCTGCAGTTTCCCGGAATGTCACAGTGTCCGGGGACCCAGACAAGTGTGACACTGAAGCGCCCAGAAAGAAGATTGAGGCAACGGCAACATTCCCTGACGATCCTGGAATTATTCGCAATGTTCGACAGAGACTTTATGGCAGCCTGGCTATCCGAAAAGATCGAGATGCGGGTGAAAGGAACACCGTATGCTAGGATATATTGTGCGGCCCGGTAGATTCTGAGAGTTGAGAAAATTTTTGTCCTCCACCGCCATCAACCATCCTTTATATTTCAACACTTTTGCTCGCAAATAATAATAATGATCATAATGAGAATTCTATTTTATATCAATAGTCTGCAATAATTACAAAGTAGAAGACTAATCTACTTATTGTCACTGTTAAACCGTTAACAAAGTTTACCCTGTTAGAGGCAGGAAGTGGCTTTGCTAAAAGTGTGGGTTTGCGTCTTTGGTTTTTAAATTTGAATTTATCTTCATATACATGGCTTATAGCCATGCTGTATTCAGTTAATCGTTATGGCCTTTTCGAAAAAAATTATTCCATAAAATATTGTAAGTCGAAACGACCTAATATCGTTTAACAACAAAAAACGATAAACAAAAGCCACACGATACAAATACACACTAAAACTAAGAATACAATTAACGTGTTGATTATCTAAAGCTGCACACACACACATGTACAACGAACCTGGTTGTGCCTGGTACCAACAACAACATATATGTGACAAAAAGGGATGGACAACGTAAGCAAGGTACACAAACAATAACGTACTAGCAATAGAGCTCTCGAGAAGGCGAGAGCAAGAACCTTCTACATCGAGAATGTTCATCATACTGATTGTGTGCGTATATAAAAGGGCAGCAAGGCCAGCAGCGAGTCAGTGATAATTCAGTCAGTTTTGTGTGCAGACGCGTTGCGGTTGGAACGTACAAGCGGCATTGCTTGCAAAAAGGTTGTAAGCAGAGAAGATCTAACGAACAGTTGTTAGTGTTAACGCGGACAGAAGTGTGAAATAGAATAGTGTACAAGCAAATTATTGTTGTATCGTTAAGTTGTATACGGTGGCACACAAAAGTAGTGCGAATAATAAAGAGAGTTTAAGAGAAAATAAACACATATTTGTTTTTACTTGGTTTGCAATTAACGAACTCATATTTAAACGTTTTTAAAAAGGTAAAAACGTAACAAATCCCAGGGTCATTATGTTTAAATTTTAATAAGAATTTCCACTGAATTTTTCAAATTGAATTCAATTTAATTTATTGTGCAATTAATTTCTTTTTTTATTTAAATTTTCTACTTAAAATTAAATTTTTTTTTAACAAAAACTAAGTAAAACTCCCTGTGGTAATTAAAAAACTTTATTTAATTAAAATATTTAAATACAAACATATACACACACACACACTTACACAAAGAGAGAGAGAGAGAGAGTTGATATGGTAATATTAAAAGGGAAAACTTTACATTACCCAAATAATTTCGTTATTTTGTTAGGCAAAGTCACTCATGTAAACAGAAAATTTTAACAAAAATTTTCTTCTAAAGGGGTCCGCCAAACAATTTTTTTTTTGAAAATGATTTAAAAAAAAAACTCCTGAATATTTTCTCAAATTTCTTTTTTTATTTGAAAGTACAATCCTTCCGGTTAGTAATGGAAAATAATTTCATTCAAATGGCTGCCTCGGCTGGCCATGCAGTAGCCTACACCAGAAGATGCCGATTTTGGCGAAAAAAATCATCTTTTCAGATGAAGCTCATTTTGATCTTGGCGGTTATGTAAACAAGCAAAACTGTCGCACGCATACATTCAAAAGTCGACGCACCCAAAACGAGACACTGTTTGGTGCGGATTTTGGTCCAGAGGCATAATTGGGCCATTTTTCTTCGAAAATGAGCAAGGAGTGGCCGTTACAGTCAATGGCGATCGTTATCAGACCACGTTGAACGAATTTTTGTTCACAAAAATTGAAGAGGAGGATATTGGCAACATTTGGTTTCAACAGGACGGCGCTATGTGCCACACAGCCAAAGCTACACTCGATGTTTTGCGCCCCGTTTTTGAAGATCGCATTATCAGCCGCAGAGCTGATGTCGTTTGGCCACCTCGGAGCTGCGATTTGACACCGTTGGACTATTATTTGTGGGGTGCGGTCAAAGATAAGTGTTACGCCGACAAGCCAGAGACAATTGACGCTTTAAAGGACAATATTCGTGAAGCCATTGGTGAAATACAGCTGGACACAATCGATAATGTGCTTATAAATTGAATCGATCGTGTAGGCTACTGCTGGGCCAGCCGAGAAAGCCATTTGAATGAAATTATTTTCCCGTATTAACCGGAAGGATTGTACTTTCAAATAAAAAAGAAATTTGAGAAAATATTCAGTAGTTTTTTTTAAAGCATTTTCAAAAAAAAAAAAGTTATTTGGCGGACCCTTCATCATCTTCCATTTCGCCTTTTTCAGTGTTACCATACTTACAGCAAAAAAACAAACAAAAAACAAAAAAACGGAGAAATTCAACAGAAATTCAACATACAAATCGCCAAACAGAGAATCGTAATGAAAACGAATAAAGCAAATGGCAAACGGCAAAGAGGCAAAAAAGGAAAAGTTTTGAATTAAAAACTCAAATAAAACATTGACGTTCAAACAACAAACGAGTAATCAGTCCGTAGTACTACTGAAGTAGACTACTGAGTAGACGACTTTAAATTGCCTTTTTAGGATTGAATTCTACTCTAAGGATTTCAAAATGCCTACGAATTTACGATATTGACCCGTTTTTCCGAATCTGTATCATGTGTGTGAAGATAAATTCAAATTTAACTACATACATAACATAATTGGTCATTAAACCCTTCAGTCAGGATTACGACCTAGTTTCTCACACCACTTATGTTGTGTGTGTTAATTTTATACATGAGTGATGGGACCTACAGTTTAAAGTCGACTCCGAACGACAGATTTTTTGAGAAACTTTTCATGGCAATTTTATTTACTCTCAGAGTTTTTGCCAGAAATCTGCTGAGAGGAAGTCGCCGAAGAAATACTTTTTGTATTTTATTTTGATGTCTGGCCTGGGGCTCGAACCCTGGCTTTTCGTCTAATAAGCCAACACACTACCTACTAGACTACGAAGACAAAAACCACAAATTTAAACAGAGCTAATGTTAACGTTAACAGAGCAATGTTAAGTGGTTAACAGAAAACTGGTTTGGATATACTACCACTTATTGGGTTTAATTGGGGACACTTTAGGCTACAATTTGTATAAAGTGGGATATGTGCAGCAAGTCCCATTTTAGGTATATTTGGGTGATTTCTTCCATGACTATTTTTCGGATTTTCTGTTAACCACTTAACATTGCTTTGTTAACTTTAACATTAGCTCTGTTAAAATTTTTGGTTTTTGTCTTTGCCAGTTCTCTCTCTCTCTCTGTATCGAGAGTCCTTAAGAATTATGCAAAACAGCGAATCTGTTGCTCCTAAGTATTTTAACATTCGCAAGTCAATTTAAATCGCATAGCACTAGGCCGAAAAACTGTTAAGTGAACCACTATCCCGTCTTGAAAAGTGTCATTATAAAACTCTCGTTAATTTTACTCAATTGAAGTCACCATAGCCCAGTAGGTAGTGTGATGAGGTCACGATTCAAACCCTAGGTCAAATATTTCCAATACGAAAAAATATTTCTTTAGGTGACTTCCTCTCAGCAGATTTCTAGCAAAAACTCTGAGTGTCAAATAAAATTGACATGAAAAGATTCTCCAAAAATCTGTCATCTGGAGTCGACTTTAAACGGTAGGTTCCGCCACTTATGGATAAAATTAACACACACAACATACAGTGGTGGCCTTACAATTAGAAACGATGTTTCCGGAACAGAGTTCTCTGGAGTGACGAATCTAAGTTTAATTTGTCCCAATCTGATGGAAAAACGTATGTAAGACGTCCTCCAAACAAAGCTTTTGATCCCAGGTACACAGTAAAAACTGTAAAACAAATTAACAAACATACATGTTGCTAAGTCGTTTCTAATTATAAGGCCACCACTGTAAGTGGTGAGGGAAGCTAAATTGTGATCCTGACTGAAGAGTTCTGTTTACAGAATCCGTTGGACATCGTCTCACATCAATACATGTACACTGGTCACCATAAGTATTAATTTTGACTGAAGAACTCATATGATCATAAAGTCTACAGATCTGTAACTATATAGGACAGGTTTGTAAGCAGTAGGATGAGGATAAAATTCATTACCATAACGGTAGGCGAGCAGAGCATAACATCGAAGTAGGCACACGTTTGAAGTACGTCGGTAGAAAATGTGCAGCGACAAAATGCACACTTGCTCGAATAATGCCTAACCAACGAGGCCCAAAGCAGGAGAAAAAACAGGATAGAGATTGCTTTAAATGCAGCCCGTATATATGGGCTGCGGCTATGAATAAGAAGCCCTATAGAACAAAAATAGATGCAGCGCAAAGGAAGCCCGCTCCCAGGGTAATTTCTACCTTCCGCACCGTGACTACGGATGCAGCATTGTTAATTACAATGATGATACCGCTACAGCTAGTAGTGGACATTGAAAGGAGGAGACATATTGTAGGGAAGGAAAAGGATATACTGTACACCGTTCAATTGGTTGATAATGCTATGGCTAGATGGCTGCAAGACTGATCCACTTCCACCAAGCAAAAATGGACCTTCAGACTCATACGGAGAAAACATGGCAAGGTGAACTTTCACTTGACACAGTTGCTAATGGGCCCTGGATGTTATAGAGCATATCTCTATTAGTATGGTCACGGTGTGGATGAAACATGCCCAGAATGCCAGAATGAAAGAAAATCGGTGGAGTATGTTTTCTTTACTTGTCCGTAATACGAAAACCTGCGAAATTGCTTGGAAAAGACAATCGAATCCCAAATAACAATCGATAACGCGTTTAATCCAGTGTTAAAGTCATGTAAAAATTGGAAAGTCGTTAATGTCTTCGCCACCAAGGTATTGCAGTCAATTTTTACTGCAGAGAGCAATGGCAGCTGAATTAGAAAGCAGCACTTGCTGAAAATGAAATACTACGACCAAATACTACTTAAATGCTACGACTAAAAATTACTATTTTACACTCAAATACGTGCATTATACCAACTATAGAGCACCAAGAAACTTTTCATATGTAGTTCATGAGTTTATTACTCCATACGGATAGATTTCATTAGTATTGCCGGGTTGTAAGTTTTATTATGTGGATGCATGTCAGTTTGATCTTTCAATCGTAAAACAAAATAAATAAAAATCGAACAAAAAATATTAAAATCTCATGAATACGGATTCAGATTCATGGCAGAATGACAAACTAACTGAGTTTGACAGATAAACAGACATTCAGAACTTAGAAAATTCATGAAATTTAATTTTATTCAAATCAAAAGAACATGGGAAGATATGCACATGAAGTGAGTAAATATTTACGATTTTAAAGGGTAATTCCATTCTATTATATTTATCTTAGAAAAACTCCCATCACGATTTGCAGAAATCTGAGGCAATCGATATTTAAGCAACTCCACAAAATTTTTCCTTTTGAAGTCTTAAAGGAATCCCTATCGAATTGTTTGAACTGACAACATTAACAATTCATCCTTTATTAGACTTATTAAGTAGAAATGTAGCCAATTCTCCGTCATATAGATCAGCCAAACCGTAAAATCTTCTCAATCTTGAAGCTTGGTCAACGTATTATAATAGAACATGTTTCATTTGTCACCAAAAGTGACTAAATCGAAAAGAAAATGAACTTGTGGAGGACCTAGTGAGCTGGATAGCCATGGTATCAAAACAGTTTTCGTTACGGTCGAGCGTTTCTTGGGACTGGCGCTATAGGCGTCAAAATTAACACTGGCAAAGAAGCTAACATATTTCTCTGCAAGTTATCGTCCAAAAAAATGCAGATCATCAAGCAAAACAATGCATGTCATCATCCAAAAACTGCAAGTCATCAACCACAAAAATGCAGGACATCAAGCAAAAAAATACAAGTCATCAGCCGAAAAGAGTGCAAGTCATCGACTGCATAAAATGCAAGATATTGACCTAAAACAGCATCGACCACAAAAATTCAAGTCATCGTCATCGACCAAAAATGCAAGTCATCAAGCAAAAAGTCAAGTCATGGTCTAAAAAATGCAAGTTATCGTACGAAAATTCAAGCCACAGCCAAAAACTACAAGTCATCGTCCAAACAAATGCAAGTCTTCATCGAAAAAAATGCAAGTCATCGACTACAAAAAAATGCAAGTCATTGAAAAAATGCAAGTTATCGACCAAAAAACTCAAGTCATCGAATAAAAAATACAAGTCATGACCTAAAAAGTGCAGGTTATCGTACGAAAATGAAAGTCACCGACCAAAAACCACAAGTCAGCCCAAAAAAAAAGCAAATCGTTGACCAAAAAATGCAAGTCATCGTCCGAAAATGCAAGACACCTACAAAAAAAAACCTCGTCAAAAAAATCCAGAAAAATGCAAGTCGTCGTCATCGGCCAAAAAATGTAAGTCATGGTCTAAAAAATGCAGGTTATCGTCTAAAAATGCAAGTCACCTACCAAAAACTACAAGTCATCGTCCAAAAAAATTCAAGTCTTCGTCGGAAAAAAAATTCAAGTTTTCAAAAAAAAAAGAAAAAATGCAGAGCATCAATCAAAAGAATGCAAATCATCGACAAAAAAAATGCAAATCATCGTCCAGAAAATGTAAGTCATGGTCTAAAAAAATGCAGGTTATCGTACGAAAATCAAGCCACCGACCAAAAGCCACAATCCAAGTTTTCGTCGAAAAAAATCGAAGTCTTCGTCCAAAAACGATGCAGAAAAATGCAAATCATAGACCAAAAAGAAATGCTAGTCATCGTCATTGGCCAAAAAATGTAAGTACATAATAGTCTAAAAGAAGTCGCCGTAGTCTAGTAGGTAATGTGTAGGCTTATTAGACGTTAAGCCAGGGTTCGAACCCCAGGCTAGGCATCAAGACAAAATACAAAAAAAGTATTTCTTTAGCGACTTACTTTCAGCAGATTTCTGGCAAAAACTCTGAGAGTAAATACAAAATGCCGTGTAAAAAGTTTCTCAAAAATCTGTCGTTCGGAGTCGACTTTAAACTGTAGGTCCCATCACTCATGTATACAAATTAACACACACAACATAAGTGGTGTGAGAAACTAGGATGTTGTACAATGGGCCAATTCGACCTCCGGGTACTGTACTTGTCTTAATTGACAAATACACGTCCTAAGTCTAAAAAATGCAGGTTATCGTCCGAAAATGCAAGTCACCGATAAAAAAATTACAAGTCATCGTCCAAAAAAAATTAAAGTCTCCGTCGAAAAAAATTCAAATCTTCGTCCAGAAAAAAAATGCAGATCATCAAGTAGCCATCTTCCAAAATAAATTAATTTTCCTGCTGATCGTGTAAGGCAAAAACGGACGCTATTAGCGAAACTGTATTATGTTGGGTGTAGACCAACCATTTCATTCTGACTTCTCCACATAAATTTTGAATGGATTAGCTGAAGAGAAATTAAAGACTAAAGACTTCTTTTACCAGATTCGAGCCTGGACTGCTCAGGTTTACAGAAAAATCTTTCAACCAACTTACATATCATTTCTTTCTTTTATGAAACGCGATAATTGCAGTTGAAAATTCGTGATATAATATATGAATTTAAATAATAAACATACAGACGTTTTTAGTAGAGAGAACGATCCCTACATTATCCAAAAATAAAATGCCATTACACTTCCAAAAAATTTTTTTAACTGGCAAACGAGTTTCAAAAACCGGTCATTTAACCTACGCAGCCATACAAAATGGAAAAATTTCCTTTTGTTTACTTTCTGTTTAACGGCTTGTTTTACGAGGACTTCTAACATTCTCTCCTACAAATTGTTTTTTATTGCCATCTCTTTTGCCACACATTCATTTCCATTCCATTACCATATTTGGTTAAAAGTGTACGTATAACATTCGAGAAATAAAAACTGAAAGATGGTGGGCATGATACTTAATTTTATTTGTTTTTGTTTTTGTTGTTCTTTTTTTCCTTTGTCTCTCCCCACAACAATATTGAAAAATATAGTTGACTAGGTCAGTGGTAAAAACTCTCAAATTTCAACTTTTCTCTGTCACTCTCTCTCGCTCCTTTCTCATTCACTCAATTTGCTTCCGGCTATTGGAGAACATTTGAGCCAGAGTTTTATATGGAGATGCGCAAATCCCGACAACAAAAAATGTGTGAAAATGTTGCTGCAACATGTTTGATGTTTCATTCCCTTTTCCTTTGCTATTACGCTATGCTTTCATAACCAGTTTTTTTTGCGCAGGACTCGTTCGTAAAAACAATACACACACACACACACACTTACATACGTACATTACTCGTTTCCTTGACCTTGAATAAAGTACCATGAAGTAGCTGCTGTTGAAAATAACAACAGCAATGGCAACAACAACAATAATGATGAGAATAATAACATTGAAAACCCTTTTAACGAACGCTTTGCCAAAACGTACATTAAAGTACTTTAACATGACTCTTGAAACATAACACAACACAGCATCCCTGAAGGTAAATGCAAGCAGACGTGGCAATACGTGTGGATTTTAACTCCGCGTGGAGAAAGTGTTTTTAATTAAAAAATCATGATGATGAGAACATATTGGAATTTTTGTGGCACCCCCTCAACAAACCCACCCCAAACCTTGAAAGTGAAAATGATAAATTATTACATGCCGTGGGATATTCTTTTTTTTATTTTTTCCATTGAAATTGAAACTTTAAATGCTCCAATAAACTTCGCCTTGATGATGGATTATAATGATGATGATGCTGATGTTGATGTTGATGATGGACTTTCTGATGCCATGATATTTTACCGCATGATGTAAATGCCAAAGCTCAAGGGAACATTTTTTGTCCCTCGAGCATTTCATATGGCCTTCGACACAAATAAAGAACGTTTCTTACTTTGGTTTGCATAAATTATTTCTCACTACGTATAAATATTTATTATATTCGCTACTATTTCTAGACTAGACTATGGATGTTTATATTACAATGAATTAAATTAATATTCGTGAAAATATTGGCCGAAAAAAATTTTTTTACTAAGGCAAGCAGTGGCTGGAATTGTTTCGAATAAATTAATTTAAAGTGCCTTTTAATAACAACGCAGATTGTTGTGCTATGTATCTAATTATGACAACAACTAGGGCCTGTAATTTCATGTGTGTGAAGATAAATTCGAAATTGAAAATCCAAGACGCAAACCATAAATTTTAGCAGCGCCTCATTTGGCGTTAACAGAGCAAAATATGCTCTTAACAGAACAAAATTTTTACTTAACAGAGCACTGTTAGCCATTTAACAGTATCCATCAGAACAAGAATACTTGTTTAGGAGCTAATTTTAGGACAAATAATAGGTCTATGAGTACCATACTATATGCAAAGAAAGGTCACAAGGCCCTTTAATATAATCATCAATAATCAGCAAAAAAGTAGAAGACTAATCTACTATTGCCACTGTTAAACAGTTAACAGTGCTCTGTTAATAGCAATATTTACAGTTTTAGAGGCTAGAAGTGGCGCTGCTAAAATAGTGGGTGTGCGCCTTTGGTTTTTAATTCGAATTTGTGTGCACATTCACAACCCTTGAGACAGGATTACAACCTAGCTCCTCACACCACTTATGCTGTATGCATTAATTTTATACAAGAGTGGCTGTTAAAGTTTGAAACACATTTTATGTAGTTCAACTGAACAAGCCCACTTGGTTAGGAGTTTATTTTAGGGCATATACTAGGTCTATGAGTACCATACCATATATGCATATCACCAACATAGTCACATATAAAGTGATATGATATTGAGAAAATTCGCTTTGAAAATATCAATTTTGCTTGAAAATTCTCTTGAAGATCAGTGGCCATTTTGGAACATATGGAAAATAGTACACCTACGCCTCTATATGCAAATGGTAGCCCAGAGAGTCCTCTTCCGAGCTGTGGTAGTGTGAAAGCTGAAATAATTTTGAGAGTTGAGAAAGTAGAAGACTAATCTACTTATTGCCACTGTTAAACAGTTAACAGTGCTCTGTTAATAGCAAAGTTTACCCTGTTTAGAGCCATGAAGTGGCGCTGCTAAAAGTGTGGGTTTGCGTCTTTGGTTTTTAAATTCGAATTTATCTTTACACACATACTAGAGCCTGTAATTCCAGACATTAATAATAAACCTGAAATTCGTGTACTAACTATCAAACGTTAGATTAAGTGGGGTTAGGTTATATGTATGTGTTGGGCACGAGTTCTATGGGCCATTGTAAAACCTAGCAAAAAAAATCCCTCACCCTTAAAACATAACCAGCTACATTCTACGTACATGACGTAATTGCTCATTACAATCCTTCAGTCAGGTTTACAACCTATCTTAACACAGCACTTATGCTGTGTGTGTTAATTTTATATATAAGTGGCAGGAGACCTATTGTTTAAGATCGTTACCGTACGACAGATTTTTGAGAAACTTTTGATGACAATTTGCATTTACTCGCAGAATTTTTGCCAGAAATCTCCGTAGAGAAAGTCGCCGAAGAAAATTTTTTTCTCATATTTCGTTTTGTTTCACGTCTAATAAGCTAACATACTACCTACTACACTAGGGTGACGACTCATGATAGCACAAAATCATGTGTGTGATTATAAATACGAATTTGAAAATCAAGGACGGAAACCCCTGGTTTTTAGCAGCGACACTTTTGCTATTAACAGACCACTGTTAACTGATTAACAGCACAGTTTAACAGTTTAATCCTTGGAAAAAACTGGAGTTGAGCGCTGCGGAAACATTTAACGCACTGATGGAGACCAAATTTTCTGTAGGGTATAGTGTAAGCATTATATGGGTTCCTAGTCATAATGGCTTAATTGAAAATGGGAGAACCATGAGTATTTTAAAGCTAAATAAAGCCCACCTGAGCACGCTAATAAGCGTACTTAGATAAGGATAAATTCGAATTTAAAAACCAAAGACGCAAACCCACACTTTTAGCGGCGCCACTTTCTGTCTCTAACAGGGTAAACTTTGGCTACCAACAGAGCAGTGTTAACTATTTAACAGTGGCAATAAGTAGATTAGTTTTCTGCTTGGCAATTTTTGCAGAATTTAATTCTAATTATGATCATTATTATTTGTGAACAAAAGTGTTGAAATGTAAAGAATGGTTGGTGGGGTTGGAGGACGGTATTATTCCAACTATCCCACTGCTACGGTTGGACCCTCTGGACTACCATTTGCATATAGTCTGTATTGTGTACTATTTCTTATGTATGTTCCAAAATGGTTACTGATCTTCTAGAGAATTTTCAATCAAAAAATTAATATTTTAAAAGCCAATTTTCTCAATAGCATATCACTTTATATGGGACCAAGTTGCTGATTATATTAAGAGGCCTTGGAAGCTTCCTTTGCATATAGCATAGTACTCATAGACCTAGAGTATTTCCCAGAAGTAGCTCCATAATAAGTGGGCTTGTTCTGAGGGATACTGTTAACCAGCTAACAGTGCTCTGTTAAGGTAAAATTTTGTTCTATTGAAAGGAAATTTTGCTCTGTTAACGCCAAATGTGACGATGCTAAAACATATGGATTGCATCTTGGATTTTCAAATTCGAACTTATCTTCACGCACATAAACTTCAAAAAAAATCTGCCATTCGGAGTCGAATTTAAACTGTAGGTCCCACCACTCATGTATAAAATTGACATACACAACATCAGTGGTGTGACAAACTAGGTCGTAATCCTGACTGAAGGGTTTTAATGACCAATTACGTACGTTACGTACATAAGCTGGTAACTCCATAGACAAATTATTGCGTAAATTTAACAAAAATCCTCCACCACCATTGGATTTTTGCATAAATTTTCGTTGAAATTTATTTAATCCGTGCAACGTTTTGCCCCTAAGTCGGTACGGTATTCATTATTTATTTTATTACTCGAGGCTTGATGGCTGTGTGTAATAAAATTATTTTTATTGTTATTGTTGTTAATCATATTAAAAATTGTTTTTGATTACTTTTGACCTTCACTCATATAAAACGATTTGATGATGTTTGCAACATAAAACTAAATTTTTGTTTTTTTGTTTTCTATTCACTTACAAAATCTGTAACAACGAAATTCTCAGTAAAACCTACGAAAAAATTTGTAAAAAAAAATATAAAAAAAACAGAATTTCATAAATTTATAAATAATTCCACATGGTTTAAGTGTAAAAACAATAAAACTGTGATGGCATGTAATAAACAATTTATTGTTGAAATTTTTATTGTTATTAAAAATAAAATAAAAAAACAAAATCTTTAAGGCAACGAAATTTCAATTTTTCCACTCATTCTTTCTGTTTCGGTTTGTGTAAGTAATTTTGTAATAAAAACATTGTGAATCAATTTGCAATTCAAATTTAAAAATTTTTAATTTGAATTTTAATTTGTTTACATTTCAATCGTTAAAAATTGTACATATTTTTGCTCGATTTTGCCTTTGAAGGGAAACAAAAAGAAAAAAATTATTTCGTTTGCTACTCTTCACACAGCGCGGTAACCATGAACAAAAGAACGAACATCGCAACGCCAAACATGACCTCCATTAAGATGAAATTTATAAATTCAATATCTATCAAGTATTTGTAAAGCAACAACAACAATATAAAATAAAAATAAATATTTTATAAAAAAAATTATTTGAAACAGATACACAGAAATGTATACAAATGTGGAAATGAGATGGCGTAACAGATAAATGCCCACCAAAAGTTTCTTAATTTTTTTTGGATGGAATTCTTAATCCTTTGCGGTACACTGACGTGTATAGACGTCATAACAAGGGTTTCTGGGGTCACATGACGTGTATACACGTCATAAATTGTTTCCTTCATAAAATCAATATAGAGAAGTGTCCCACGGGAAGGCGTCCTAAAATTTTGGTCTCCGTCGAAGGGTTAATTGAATTTATGTGAAGATAAATTTGAATTTAAAAATCCAAGACGCAATCCATAAATTTTAGCAGCGCCACATTTGGCGTTAACAGATTAAAATTTCCTCTTAACAGAAAAAAATTGCCCTTAACAGAGCACTGTTATCTGCTTAACAATATCCATCTGAACAAGCCCACCTGTTTAGGAGGTAATTTTGGGAAATACTCTAGGTCTAGGAGTACCATACTATATATGCAAAGGAAGGTTTCAAGGTCCTTCAATATAATCAGCAACATAGTCACATATAAAGTGATATGCTATTGAGCAAATTGCCTTTGAAAATATCAATTTGTTTGCTTGAAAATGATCTAGAAGATCAGTGGCCATTTGAGAACATATTATCGGGTCCGCCATCTAACGTTTTCTTTTTTTCAACTAGTGCTTATTTCGTGAATGGTAACACTTAGCTCATGTCTGATTTGACAGATAATTAGTTTTATCCTTCCGCTGAACGAATATGGTTGTGTATACGCTTGAACAACGCTGGGAAATATTGTGACATTACTTCGAAAATCATGGTAATGTTGCAGAATGTGTGCGAAAATTGCGTACGGATGTTGGAAGAAGAGAAGCACTGTCAACTCCGTATGTTCGTGAAAGAAACTGGCATCCTCATCGATAAACCAAAGCGTGAAAAGCCAAAAACAGTGTGTACACCCGAGAATATTGCTGCTGTGGCAGAAAGTGTGCGTGAAGTGCCATCAACATCAATTCACCGTCATTCTCATCAATTGAACATTTCGGAAACATCATTGAGACGAATTTTGCATAAAGACCTTGGTATGATGCCATGTAAAGCCCAATTCGTTCAGGAGTTGAAGCCAATTGAACATCCAATGCGTTTTCGCTTCGCTAAGTGGGCCTGCGATCGACTTACAGAAGATGCCGATTTTGGCAAAAAAATCATCTTTTCAAATGAAGATCATTTTGATCTTGGCGGATATGTAAACAAGCAAAATTGTCGCATTTGGGGCACAGAAAACCCGCACGCATACATTGAAAAGCCGACGCACCCAAAACGAGTCACTGTTTGGTGCGGATTTTGGTCCAGAGGCCGTTTTTCTTCGAAAATGAGCAAGGAGTGGCCGTTACAGTCAATGGCGATTGTTATCGGGCCATGTTTAACGAATTTTTATTCACAAAAATTGAAGAGGAGGATATTGGCAACATTTGGTTTCAACAGGACGGCGCTATGTGCCACACAGAACGAAGCTACACTCGATGTTTTGCGCCCTGTTTTTGAAGATCGCATTATCAGCCGCAGAGCTGAAGTTGTTTGGCCACCTCGGAGCTGCGATTTGGCACCGTTGGACTATTATTTGTGGGGTGCCGTCAAAGATAAGTGTGACGCCGACAAGCCAGAGGCAATTGACGCTTTAAAGGACAATATTCGTACAGCCATTGGTGAAATACAGCTGCACACAATTGATAATGTGCTTAAAAATTGGACCGATCGTGTAGGTTACTGCATGGCCAGCCGAGGCAGCCATTTGAATGAAATTATTTTCCCGTATTAACCGGAAGGATTGTACTTTCAAATAGAAAGAGAAATTTGAGAAAATATTCAGTAGTTTTTTTTAAAGCATTTTCAAAAAAAAAAAGGTATTTGGCGGACCCTTTAATACTAAATCGTCAAAGATCACCCTATAAAATAAAAGCAGTTTCAGTTTTTTAGACATCTCAGTGTCTAGTAATACAAACATAAGATAAAATTTAATCTTTTACACAGTCACCTACAAAAGTCTACACCACAAAAGTTCAAATCGAAATAAAAAAAACTCTGCTGAAATGCACGTTAAATCTTAAACAAAGCCAATCAGAAAATCTTGTTAATTGAAAAATTGCATTCACATTGCTGAGGCAAAAAGTAAGCTCTTGAATTAAAATAGTAAATCGCTTCAAAATTGGATCAAATCTAAGCAAAAAAAAAACAAATGTAGAGGGAAAGAGACAAGAATAAATATGAAATATGGAGATAAAAGCTAAAACAATGTGGAATCAAAGAAAAGTTGATTGAACCTGTAAAGAAGAAAAAATAATTAAAAAAACGAAATTCGATACAAAAAAAATACAGATGGTTGGTGGGAAGTCCAACGTTGACTTTGGTCAACTAGGAATTGTATGGGAAACGAAAAAAATGTTTAGTAAACATGGCCAAACACTCTGAGGGAGTAAATTAAAATTTGCCATGAAAAGGGTTGACTGAAGGGTAGCAATGATATTTATAATATTGAATTCATAATATTGTTACGGTTTTACCTTTTTAAAAACTTTTAAAATATGAGTTCGTTGATTGCAAACAAAATTAAAATAAATTGGTTTTAGTTTCAATTAAATTGTTTATTGTTCGGACAATTTTTGTGTGCCACTGTTTAGAACTTGATGGAGACAAAATAGTCTTTACAACGGAGTTCTTCAAACCACGACTGTTCTCTTCACACCCAACGCGTCTTAAAACAAGACTGACTGAATTATTACTACTTATTGCCTGCTTTGTCTTGCCTTTTTATATGCCCACGTAAACAGTCTGATGAATGTTCTTGAAGTCGAATGTTCGTGATTACGCCTTCTCGAGGATTCTATCGCGGTTTCATTGTTGCTTGTGTATTTTGTTCACGCTGTTTTCTGTTGCCATCTTGCTCAGTTGTCTATACCCCTTTTCTTTCATACTGACATTGTTGGTTTACTTGTAATCAAATTCGTTGTATTTGTTTCTGCAGCTTTTGTTTATCATTTTAATGTTAAACGA
Organism: Sarcophaga subvicina; assembly: GCA_936449025.2. NCBI lineage: Eukaryota > Metazoa > Arthropoda > Insecta > Diptera > Sarcophagidae > Sarcophaga > Sarcophaga subvicina. Next base: position 100,271,735 of record OW388084.2, read on the forward strand.
TGTTACACCGTTTCCATTTTCGTAACAATATTAAAGTCGCCGTAGTCTAATAGCTAGGGTGTTGGCTTTTATGCAAGAGCCTGTGGTTCAAGTCCTGGCTTAGTGAACTCGAACAATGCGGGCAATGAAAAGAAATATAACTTCGAAGACTTCCTCTCAGCAGAATGCTGGCAAAAACTCTGAGAGTAAAATAAAATTCCAATGAAAAGTTGCGTAAAAAATCTGTCGTTCAGAATCGACTTTAAACTGTAGCACCCGCCACTCAAGTAGAAAATTAACACACATAACGCAAGAGCCGCGAGAAGCTAGTTCTTAGTCCTGACTGAAGGGTTGTAATGACCAATTATGTATGTTATGTCTGAACTTGCCATATTATTATTATTATTATTATTATTATTATGAGTAAATACAATAAAAAAGAAGCCTGTCGTTGCAACTGCGTTAAAAAAAACTTGTTTAATTGAGCAATGTTATCGACATTGCTCTGGCACTGCCATATTTTTGCAAACAGTTAACTTTATTTTATCTGTTCGGTTGTAATAACGAAAAGAAGTTAAAGCTGACTTTAAAGTACACTTTATAGCTAAAGTTAACTTTAACTAAACCCAACTTTAACGGGAAGTTGTAGTAAATAAAATTGCAATGAACAGATTCTGACAAATTTGTGGTCCTTAGTCCTTATTAAACATTAGACCCCGCCACTATTAACACACACACAACATGAATGGTGTAAGCAGCTAGGTTGTTGTCTTGGCTAAAGGGTTGGAATGAGCAATTAGGTACAAAAGAACGGGTGCTCTGGAAGTCTGGAAGGTAGGTAGGTCTCTAAATGTGATAAGAGACTTAAATAAACATCAAGTAGAGTATCAAAGAGCCTGTCTTTATTCTCTAAAATATTTTTGGTGGTTTTGCAAACATTTTTTTTTAATAAATTTTTATTTGTTACTGCAACCTCTACAAATGCATTGAATACATTCGAATAGTTTGTTTCGTATAATTTGTTGTAAATCAAACACTTACCTTTAGCGTTTTGATCTTTCGATTTTGCTCTGCAATACGAAGCTTAGGAGTTGTGGGGTCTGTTTTCCAAATCCACAACTCAACTCAATTCAATTCAAACGAATCGAATTGAACTGATGATGCATGTGGTAAAACTTTGCTTCTTCTTTTCCTTCTTCTTTTTTAACGTTTCTGGTGTGGCAAAATATCAATTTTGTTTTGCCAACAAACAAAAATTGATATTTTTTTTTGGCAATTTTTATGATTTTTAAGTTGTTTTTGAATTCCAAAAATAAATTAGAAAACAGATGGAATACAATTTTTTTGGGGGGAAAATTTCATTGAACTTAATTTTGGGCTTTCAAAACGATTTTGCTTTCAACAAAATTTACATGATTTATTTTGAAAACTGAAAAGAAACAGAAAAAAAGAAAAATTAACATTATTTTTATATGAAAAGTATGTTTAATACTATCAAAACTCTTTAATAAGAAAGCTATGGCTGTTAATGTCGAGTTTTTCCATAATGACGAGAATACTCGTCTTGACGAAAAAAAAGATCGCATTCGCATTATTATTCAACCGATCCACTTGAGCTTTTTCTAAGAGAAACCATTACGCAACGCTTAATCTATAGGCATAATTATCTACTTATGCTGGCAGACACATTTTTCCTTTTTTATGACGAGTATACTCGCCTTAAAGAAAAAACATCGCATTCGTATTATTATTCAACCGATCCACTTGACCTTTTTCTAAGAAACCAACAGGCAACGCTTAGTCTGTAGGCACAATTATCTACTTGTGCAGGCAGACACATTCTTTATTTATGACGACTATACTCGTCTTGAAGAAAAAAATATCGCATTCGTATTATTATTCAACCGATCCACCTGAGATTTTTCTAAGAAACCAATACGCAACGTTTGATCTGTAGTCAAAATTGGCTACTTGTACAGGCAGACACATTTTTTCTTGTTTATGACGAGTACGACTTGTTTACGACGATATTCTTGGAGAAAAAATATCGCATTCGTATTATTATTCAATCGATTTACTTCATCTTTTTCTAATAAATCAACAAGCAACGCTTGATCTGTAGTCACAATTATCTACTTGTACTGGCAGACACATTTTTCCTTGTTTATGACGAGTATACTCGCCTTACAGAAAGAAATATCGCATTCGTATTATTATTCAACCGATCCACTTGAGCTTTTTCTAAGAGAAACCAATACGCAACGCTTAGTCTGTAGGCACAATTATCTACTTGTGCAGGCAGACACATTTTTCTTTATTTATGACGACTATACTCGTCTTGAAGAAAAAAATATCGCATTCGTATTATTATTTAACCGTTCTACTTGATCTTTTTCTAATAAACCAACACGCAACGCTTGATCTGTAGTCACAATTGTCTACTTGTAAAGGCAGACACATTTGTCCTTGTTTATGACAAGTATACTCGTCTTGAAGAAAAAACGATCACATTCGTATTATTATTCAACCGATCCAGTTGAGCTTTTTCTAAGAGAAACCATTACGCAACGCTTAATCTGTAGGCAAAATTATCTACTTGTGTAGGCAGACACATTTTTCTTTATTTATGACGAGTATACTCGCCTTAAAGAAAAAAACATCGTGTTCGTATTATTATTCAACCGATCCACTTGAGCTTTTTCTAAGAAACCAATACGCAACGTTTGATCTGTAGTCAAAATTGGCTACTTGTACAGGCAGAAACATTTTTTCTTGTTTATGACGAGTATACTCTTCTTCAAGAAAAAAATATCGCATTCGTATTATTATTCAATCGATTTACTTGATCTGTTTCTAATAAATCAACAAGCAATGCTTGATCTGTAGTCACGATTGTCTACTTGTACAGGCAGACACATTTTCCCTGTTTATGACAAGTATACTCGTCTTGTAGAAAAAATATCGCATTTGTATTATTATTCAACCGATCCACTTGAGCTTTTTCTAAGAAACCAATACGCAATGCTTGATCGGTAGTCACAATTATCTACTTGTACAGGCAGACACATTTTCCTTGTTTATGACGAGTATACTCGCCTTAAAGAAAAAGATCGCATTCGTATTATTATTCAATCGATTTACTTGATCTTTTTCTAATAAATCAACACGCAACGCATGATTTGTAGTCACAATTGTCTACTTGTACAGGCAGACACATATTTTCTTGTTTATGACGAGTATACTCGCCTTAAAGAAAAAACATCGCATTCGTATTATTATTCAACCGATCCACTTGAGCTTTTTCTAAGAAACCAATACGCAATGCTTGATCGGTAGTCACAATTGTCTACTTGTACAGGCAGACACATTTTTCCTTGTTTATGACGAGTATAGTCGCCTTAAAGAAAAAACATCGCATTCGTATTATTATTCAATCGATTTACTTGATCTTTTTCTTTTTAGTCACAATTGTCTAATAGTACAGGCATAGACATTTTCCTTTATTTATGACGTGTATACTCGTTTTCGTTTGAAAATAATCAAGCAGTTAGAAAAAGAAACAAAGTTAAACTGTTAAAGAATTCAATATCTTTCTTCTGGCGTGTCATTTATAATACAACGATGTCAAATCACAGCTTCTTGGCGGCCAATTGTCATTACCATTTCGGCTAATGAAACGGCCATCGAACGTTAGAAGCAATAAATCGATTGTGGCATGAGATGTGTGGCAAGTTGCACCATTCTGTTGAAATCAAACCTCGTTCACATCAATACCATGAAGAGCGAGTACACAAAAATCGGTTATCATGGTGAGATAGGTGTCTCCACTGACTGTAAGGGTTGCACTGTACTCATTTTCAAACAAATATGTGCCAATAATGTCTCCGCTTCACAATCTGCACCAAACAGTCGCTTTGTAAGCCCACATGTGGGATTTCTGACCGCCACATACGACAATTTTGCTTATTAATGGTACGCACCAAGATGAAAATGAGCTTCATGTGAAGCTCATGGCAAAATAGACATAGTTTCGGTTAGGTCAGTCATCTGAGCACGCAAAGCTGCCCGTTGTGCTGCCACAGGTCAACGCAATCTCTGTACTGACCAAGTTCTAAAAATCAGGGGGGAAGAAATTGGTCAGTGCAAGGGCATTGTAAATCACGACTACCCTACGCTGGAAAACCAGACCGAAAGTTTGATAAATGAAGTTGTATCCTTGTCTTCAATGGACGATAGCTCCGTCCAGCTGACAAGAATTGGAGAGCCAAATAAAACCTATATGTGCACCTCGCAAGAGATGAGCATTGACAAAGGAAGTGGACAACAGTCTCCTCTTCTTCAGCGGATCTGCATCCACGGCAGAAGTCGTTAAATGCGAGTTGCATTCTCTCCGCGTCCTGTAAGCACGGCCACAGTGATTCAGATAGTGTCGCGATCAAGTCCGAGAAACTGGCTGGTGCGCCTTCTCACCATCATCGTACAATTTCTCGTTGGCCCATCTAGCGAAGCGAAAACGATTCGTAGGGTCATGCGGCTTCAACTCTTGAACCAATTAAACTTTGTAAGACGTCTTATCGAGATCTTTTCGTAAAATTCAATGTAAACTGGTGCGTGAAATATACAATTCTTGAGAAGGATGACGAGTTAATGTTGATGGATTCTCATGCACACTCTCAGCCACAGCATCAGTATTTTCGGGTGTACGCACTGTACGAGCACACGCTCACGTCTAGGCACATTAACAATGAAAGCAGTGTCATGAACTTTAGCGAATAAAATTGCATATATCGGGCACTGTTGGTCCTTCTCTGCTATCAAATTGCATACGAGATTTTCATGCAATTTACGACCAATTGGGTTTGTTTTGGAAATAAATTTCCAATAAATCCCAAAGTTGCTCAAGCGTGAATTGATTCATTACGTTCAGTGTAATGGAATTTACTGAATTTTGTAGCAGAGTAGATTGATATAAGTATTGCCAGATTTGAAATAACCGATGGTTCAAATTTAAACCGATAGATGGCTTATCCCATATTGGACAAACAATAATTTATCGCTCCAAATAAAAATGTCATTAATTTTTTACAAATTTTCTGTGTTTTTTTATTTTTTTTTATTTTAATTTTCATAACCTAAGCGCGGTACGATTTTATTCATCTTTCAATTTTCTTAATTTTTTGTAGGCTTGATTAATGGCCTTGTATTGAATATTTATTTGTATTTTTGTAATCGATTAAATCAACAATTGTCTGTTCTTTGAAATTTGAGCTGAAAAGTTTCAAATTCAAAAATTTTTTATTCTAAAATTCAGGCGGCCTTGATATGTGATGGCGGTGGTGGCACAATAGCAACCGCAACAGCAACCGCAATAGCATCTCAGATGACATGCAAAAACCTCGTCGACAATATTGAATTCAAATTCAATTGCCATTCACCAAACGAAATAATTTAATTAACAAGTTAAACAGTTAGAATAAACAATTTACAGTTAAACTAAACATTAAAATGTGTTCTAATTTTTTATTAGATTGGATTAGCAAAACTGGATGTGAATAGTAGAGGACGCGCAATCAACTGCAAGAAAAATGATTAAAAAATTGAATGACTAGAGCAGACGTCAGGTGAAATCCAACGATTAATTAAAAAAGAAGACTTTATGGCCTACAAGAAAATCTTTTAGAGAGACAGAGAGAGACATAGATAAGCAAATAAGAAAAATTATATTTGAAGACAAACACAAAATCGATGACCGTAATTCTTGCAACTCAACATTGCATTGAGTTTGACAGTGAAATGCTGAATGATAAGAAAAAAAAAACTAAAAAAGAAAAAATTGAAAGAGAGAGGAAAAATACGAATTTAAAATGAATAAATTTTTTATTATAAGGTGTAGTAAAAAGAAATCTCATATTTTGTTTAAAGTCAAGTTCATAAACAATTTGTTTCTCAGATAGCAGGGGCTTGGAAGAAGTTTTGTTACTACATGGCTTCTTTCTACGGAGACATTGGTCAGGCTTCAACGTTCAGATAATTTTAACATCAGAGTTGCATTACGTTAGGATAGGTTAGGTTAGGTTAGAGGACGTGTACTTGTCAATTAAGACAAGTACAGTACCCGGAAGACGAATTGACCCATTGTACAACGTCCTAGTTTCTCACACCACTTATGTTGTGTATGTTAATTTTATATGTACATGAGTGGCGGGGGACCTACAATTTAAAGTCAACTCCGAACGACAGATTTTTTGGAAAACTTTTTCTTGGCAAAATTTATTTACTCTCAGAGTCCTTGCCAGAAATCTGCTGAGAGGAAGTCGCCGAAAAAATACTTTTTGTAATTTGTCTTGATGTCTCGCCTGGGGCTCGAACCCTGGCTTTGCGTCTCATAAGCCAACACACTACCTACTAGGCTAAGGCAACTTATGCATTACGTTAGTTAAGGTAAATTGCAATATGCAAACTACCCCTGTCTTGTAGTTGTCGTAGTCGAGTAGATAGTGTGTTGGCTTATCAAGATTCAAAGCCCAGGTCACACATCTGGAACCAAAACGAAATATGAAAAAAATATTTCTTAGGCGACTTCCCCCTCAGCAGATTTCTGGGAAAAACTCTGAGAATAATAGTAAAAAATTGCCATGAAAAGCATTTTACTTTGAACTGTAGCGCACGCCACTCATGTATCAAATTAGCACACACAGCACAAGTGGTGTGCAAAGCTAGGTTTTAATCCTGACTGAAGCGTTGTACTGGCCAATTATGTATGTATGTAACATAAGTGACCAATTATGTATGAAGCCTGAGTTTTGTCGACTACATTTAGAATCTTTGCCCTAATAAACAGAGACGAATATTCACGGTAATTGGCCAGGACCTTCTTAATAACCTAAAAAAATTCGAATCTATTAGGACTTGGAGAGATTCATCGAAGGCATAAATCGGCATTATTTTCTTTACAAACATCAGCAGAAAAAAACTGAAGAATATAAACTGAATGAATGTAAACAACGATGTTTACATTTATAGAGATCTCGAGAGGGCGAATCCATGAACAATCGCCCTCAAAAACATTCATTAGACTGTTTACTCTGCCATATAAAAGGCAAGACAGAGTAGGCGACAGTAGTAGGGAAGTTCAGTCAGTCTTGTGTGAAGATGCGGTGTGTTTGAAGCGAATCTGTCGAATAATTGTCTAGTAATTGTTATTGTTTATGCAAAGGAATAACAAACAAAGCATTTGTTGTTGTTTATATCAAGTTGTGAACAGTGACACACAGAATTGTGCGAATAATAAAGGATTTTAATTAAAAAACTAAACACAAATATATTTTTATTTTATTTGCAATCTACGAGAGCTCATATTCTAAACGATTTTTAAATGGTAAAAGCGTAACACTATCTTATCTAACTAAGGGCCATTATTACAACTTGCCGTTAACAAAAAGAAGGACACATAAATTGTTTTTCATTATAAGTGGACAATAAGGTAGAAGTGAGTGAGTCCCAAGCTAAAGGGACTTAACTTTTAAAGTTAAGTTTATGTTTGAACTTTCCATATTATATATTACTAGCTGTCTCCTGCGTGTGTTGCTGCTTCACCACCAATTAAAATAAATTTAAAGGAAAGACATTACACAAATGTTCAATTAATTTTGAATCATTTTATTGATTTTGTTTCTCGTTGTCCTGATGATTCAGATGAAAGGGAGCATTCGATCAGTGATGCAAGCGAACGGGTCTCAGCGAAATATACTCGAGGATTTTCCAGTCCCAATGCTCGTCTGATTCTGAGGCTCGTAATGCTCTTTTCTTCCATGCTTGAGGTGTAGATCGACCAATTGCTTGTCATTCATTTGACTCATGCGCAACAACTTTGTTAAAGAATGCACAGTTTACGATTTAATTCATTTTAAGTAATTTTCACTGGCGCCACCTGCCGGAAATTGGTCATACTAACTTAGAAACCTTCGTCGGCTAATGCGCGACAACTTTGCTAAAGATCATAACATGATTAAATGCATAGTTTACGATTCTATAAGGTACATACAAACGAACATTCATTTTTACATGGGTATGTGGGCATGGCACCTCGCCTACTTGATATTTTAAAATAAAAAATAGCATATAACTCCTTCCAGACATACAGGAAAGAAAATCGGTCCAGCCGTTTAGACGTCTATAGACTTCAAACAAATAAACACACATTCATTTTTATGTATAAGAAGATTTTCAATATGGCGACTACAAATATAAACCAAATGAGCAAATACAAGAAAAAAAGAAGCCCGTCTTTTTTAATTGAGCAGTGTTATCGACATATTTTTGAAAAAGTTTACTTTATTTAATCTGTAGGTATCTGTAATAACGAAAAGAAGTTAAAGTTGACTTTAAAGTTCACTTTATAGCTAAAGTTACCTTTAACTAAATCCAACTTTAACGGCAAGTTGTAATAATGACTTTAAGTCTAGCCTATAATTTCATACAAAAGTAAAGTAAAATTCTTTTTACTACACCTTATTATTATTTAAAGTAAATTATAGTGGTGTTTAAAACATTTTATATAATCCAAGACTACTATGGTCAGTAGATAGATAATGATGACCATGATGACTTTCATATGGAAAAACCAAATAAAATTTGATTGTGTGTGATAAAGTTAAAGCGTTAAAGAGTGCTTAGCTTTACCGTATCATATGTGTATATGTGTTGTTGTTGTTGTTATTAAGCTTAATGAATATTTAAATTTAATTACGGTAATTAAAAAAAATTTATGATAATTACCGTTGAAAAAAATAACAAAAACAAGCACAATAAAATAACTGTACATTAGTTAGTTAGTGAGTGAAGAAAAACAAAAATTAACCGTTACCAGCATTATAAATCATTTGAAATCAGATGGAGAAACGTTTTAAACGGTATAAAAAGACTCTACACTTACTTGTGAATTAAAAAAACTGATTAAAATTTCATAAGAATTTAATTAATTTGAGAGGAGAAATTAAAAACAATTAATCAGTATCGTATTACATATGCACTACACTCTCTATTCTTAAAAAAGAAAACAAAAAACAAAATTAAAAATTCTTTAGAAAATTTGCTTATTAGAGCAACAAATAAAGGGTGTTTTTTTATAGAGGTATAGAACTTTAAGTTGCAATAAAACAACGATGGATTATTCGATTGACATGAATTTTATTTATCCGAAAGATAATCTTGTGGCATTACATTTTAAATATGATTTTTGGCATATGACCGCCACGGCTGGCGCGGATGTAGTCCAATCTGCACGTCCAATTTTCGATGACTTTTTCCAACATTTGTGGCCGTATATCGGCAATAATACGGCGAATGTTGTCTTTCAAATGGTCAAGCGTTTGTGGCTTTACCGCATAGACCAATGACTTTACATAGCCCCACAGAAAGTAGTCTAGCGGTGTTAAATCACAAGATCTTGGAGGCCAATTCACAGGTCCAAAACGTGAAATTAGGCGGTCACCAAACGTGTCTTTAAATAAATCTATTGTGGCACGAGCTGTGTGACATGTTGCGCCGTCTTGTTGAAACCACATCTCCTGGACATCATGGTTATTCAATTCAGAAATGAAAAAGTTAGTAATCATGGCTGTATACCGATCACCATTGACTGTAACGTTCTGGCCACCATCGTTTTTGAAAAAGTACGGACCAATGATTCCACCAGCCCATAAAGCGCACCAAACAGTCAGTTTTTCTGGATGTAACGGTGTTCACACATACACTTGAGGATTAACTTCACTCCAAATGCGGCAGTTTTGTTTGTTGACGTAGCCATTCAACCAGAAGTGCGCTTCATCGCTAAACAAAATTCGCTTATGAAAATCGGGAACAACGGTAATCTCGTTTTGGGCCCATTCGACGAATCTACGCCTTACTTGATGATCGTTTGGCTTCAAATCTTGCACGAGTTCGATTTTGTAAGCACGCAAACCAAGATCCTTCCGCAAAATCTTCCATAAAGTGGATGGATCCACAGATCCAATTCCTGTGCTCGATGGCGGATGGACTCATTCGGGTCTTCCTCAATGCTACGCTCTACAGCAGCAATAGCTTCTTCTGTACGCACCGTACAGCGTCTCTGGGGATGCGAGTTATCAATAAGAGTAAACGTGGTGCGAAAACGTTCCATGGTTAATCGAATTAACTGCTCTGATGGACGATTTTGTCGACGATAAAATGGACGTAGTGCGCGATACGTTTTCCGCACAGAACCATTATTTTCGAAATAAAATTGCACTATTTGCAAGCGTTGTTCAGGCGTGAGTCTATTCATGATGAATTGCCAAACCAAACTGAGAATAAATCACTTGACAGCTGTTAAATCGGTCGCCATCTTGAAAAGTAATGCCAACTTAAAGTTCTATACCTATAAAAAACACCCTTTATAATGGAGTGGAGTATTCAGCATTACATTACAGTGTGTAATAAACTTTGAAAGAAAGTTTCCAGTGTTTAGAAACTCTCTCGCTCTCTCTCAGTGCACTAATCAATAGCTCTGAGTGTAGGGTATAGAAATGAATGAATGAATGAGTGAATGAATGAATGAATGAATGAATTTATATATTAATTGGAGCAAAACTTATTAATTATGGATTTTGGTAAGAAAAAATAAAATTAAAAACAAAAAAGTTTTAAAGAAACAAAGAAAAACGTATTTTAAGTAATTAATAATGGAGGAGAGCAATTGTATGTTTAAAATATCAAATCAAAGAGCGTTGAAAAGCAGCAGCTCGTAATTGACCGCTTATTACGACAGTCCATAAAATAAAATCGAAACGAAAAAAAATCAATTCAATAAGAGGGCTAGTAGTGTATGATCTCTTAGAAACATGTTTAGAAATATTTTCGTTTAATGGTAGCATTTGAAATCAAGTCGCCGTAGTCTAGTAGGTATACCTATTTACTATAGTGTGATGGTTTATTAGACGTAAGGCCACGGTTCTAACCGTTTCTTCGGCGACTTCCACTTAGCAGATTTCTGGCAAAAACTCTGAGCATTAAAATAAAATTCTCATGATCAGTTTATCAAAAATCTATGGTTCGGAGTCGCCTTTAAACTGTTTGTGTGTTCCGCCACTCACGTAGAAAATTAACGCAAACAACATGAGTGGCGTGAGAAGCTAGGCCTTAATCTTGACTGCAGGGTTGTAATGGCCAATTATATATGTATGTATGTATATATTTATTTGAAATCACTACGATTTCGATCATAATACTCTTGTATCATACTACCGGGTGGCTCATCTATCGTTTTAAAATGGAAACATTGGTTATTCCGAATCTGGCAATACTTATGTCATTCTACACTGAACACAAAATTCAGTATATTCCACTTCACTGAACGTAATAAATCGACTTAAGCTTGAGCAACGTTGGGATTTATTGGAAATTTATTTTCAAAACAAATCCAATTGGTCGCAAATTGCACGAAAATGTCATACAAAATTTGATCGCAGCGAAGGACCAACATTGCCTGATATACGTAAGTTTATTTGCTAAAGTTCGTGAAGGTTAGTCAGAGGACGTGTACATGTCAATTAAGACAAGTACAGAACCCGGAGGTCGAATTGACCCCTTGTACAACGTCCTAGTTTCTCACCCCACTTATGTTGTGTATGTTAATTTTATATGTACATGAGTGGCGGGGGACCTACAATTTAAAGTCAACTCCGAACGACAGATTTTTGAGAAACTTTTTCATGGCAATTTTATTTACTCTCAGAGTTTTTGTTAAAAATCTGCTGAGAGGAAGTCGCCGTAGAAATACTTTTTGTATTTTGTCTTGATGTCTGGCCCGGGGCTCGAACCCCGGCTTTTCCGTTTAATAAGCGTGAAACTGCTTTCATTGTTAATGTGCCAAGACGTGAGCGTGTGCTCGTACAGTGCGTACACCCGAAAATACTGATGCTGTGGCTGAGAGTGTGCATAAGAATTCATCAACATCAAATCGTTATCCTTCTCAAGAATTGAACATTTCACGCATTGGCTTACATTGAATTTTACGAAAAGATCTCGATATGACTTCTTACAAAGTTTAATTGGTTCAAGAGTTAAAGCCGCCTGACCATACGCTTCGTTTTCGCTTCGCTAGATGGGCCAACGAGAAATTGTACGATGATGGTGAGAAGGCGCACTAGCCAGTTACTCGGACTTGATCGCGACATCATCTGAATCACTGTGGCCGTGCTTAGAGGTCATTGTGTTATGGGAAGACACGCGGAGAGAATGCAACTCCCATTTAACGACTTCTGTTGTGGATGCAGATCCGCTGAAGAAGAGGAGACTGTTGTCCACTTCCTTTGTCAATGCCCATCTCTTGCGAGGTGCACATATAGATTTTATTTGGCTCTCCAATTCTTGTCAGCCGGACGGAGCTATCGTCCATTGATGTCAGGGATACAACTTCGTTTATCAAACTTTCGGTCTGGTTTTCCAGCGTAGGGTAGTCGTGTACAGCCCTTGTACTGTCCAATTTCTTCCCCCCTGATTTTTAGAACTTAGTCAGTACAGAGATTGTGTTGACCTGTGGCATCACAACGGGCAGCTTTACGTGCTCAAATGACTGACTTAACCGAAACTATGTCTATTTTGTCATGAAGCTCATTTTTATCTTTGTGGATACCATTAATAAACAAAATTGCCGTATTTGGCGGTCAGAAAACCCACATGTGGTCTTGCAGAAGCCAATGCACCCATCACGAATGACTGTTTGGTGCGGCTTGTGGAGCGCAGTCACAACTGGCCCATATTTCTTTGAAAATGAGGACGGCGCAATCATTATGGTCAATGGAGACACCTATTGCACCATGATAATCGATTTTTTTTTTGTACCCGCTCTTCATGATATTGATGTGAACGATGTTGGCTTTTAACAGGATGCTGCAACTTGCCGCACATCTCATGCCACAAACGATTTATTGCGGCAAACGTTTGATGGCCGTCGGTAGTGTGTTCGCTTAATAGACGTATAGCCCAGTTTCAAACCCCAAGTCAGACATCAAAACAAAATATGAAAAAGTATTTCTACGGCGACTTCCTCTCAGCAGACTTCTGGCAAAAACTCTGAGAGTAAATTGAAAATTGCCATGAAAAGTTTCTCAAAAAATCTGTCGCTCAGAGTTGATGTTAAACTGTAGGTCCCACCATTCACGTATAAAATTAAGGAAGACAACATGCGTGGTGTGAGAAGCTAGGCCGTAATCTTGACTGAAGGGTTGTAATAGCCAGTTATGTATGCATGTGTGTTAATTAGCCGAAATGGTGACGCTGCAGCCTATAAGCTGCGATTTATCAACGTTGGACTATTTTCTGGGGGGCATCGTGAAAGAAAAGTGTTATGCCGACAAACCAGAGACAATTGAGCATTTGAAGGCCAACATGCGTGATGCCATTGCCGAAGATACGAGCCCATACACTCGAAAAAGTGCGCGAAAATTGATGCGATCGAATGAGGTACTGTTAGGATGGATTGAACGCTCTTGGATCGGCAGCAAATTAGACGAATTTGTTCATTCACATTCGAATGTGCTGCACCCAGAGAAGAAATGAATGCAAAATTTCGATGAAAGATAGGAAGCTCTTTAAGTCGCTGTGGTCTAGTAGGTAGTGTGTTGGCTTATTAGACGAATAGCCAGGGTTCGAGCCCCAGGCCAGACATCAAAACGAAATACAAAAAGTATTTCTTCGACGACTTTCTCTCAGCAGATTTCTGGCAAAAAAACTCTGAGGGTAAATAAAATTGCCATGAAAAAGTTTCTCAAAAATCTGTCGTTCGGAGTCGACTTTAAACTGTAGGTCCCGCTACTCATGTATAAAATTAACACACACAACATAAGTGGTGTGAGAAACTAGGTCGTAATCCTGACTGAAGGGTTGTAATGACTAATTAAGTATGTGTGTATAGGAAGCTCTTATTAAAGTTTTAATATTTTTTGTAATCATTTTAAAAATGTTTGCTAAGAATATAACCTTCAATGCTGGTTTGCTTTAATTCATGTAATCTATGAAAACACAATTGTTTTCAAGTTCTGTAACCATATTGCAGCAGTTCCTATTCTTGGTATTTTTAAAAATAAGACGCGCTGAAATGTTATCATCATAACGACCTAGTATAACAAAAAAGCAGTTTCCTTTCAGGCGATAAAAGGCGATACATTTCTGTTTTAGAGGAAAAGAAAAATGAAATATTTTTTTAATCAGTTGACTGATGCAATGACCATTTTATGGAATAATAATTTGTTTTTTTATTTATAAACGATATTATCTTGAAAATAAAAAATCTGTTTTAATTTTTTTTAATTTTTTTAATTTACTACGAAGCGACTTTTTTGTCGAATTCGAAAATCCAAGACGCAATCCATAAATTTTAGCAGCGCCACATTTGAAGTTAACAGAGCAAAAATTTTCTTTTAACAGAACAAAATTTTCTTTTAACAGAGCCCTCTTAGCTATTTAACAGTATCCCTCTGGAACAAGATATAAGTGAAGATAAATTTGAATTTAACTAGCACAGACAAAAACCAAAAATCTTAACAGAGCGAATGTTAAAGTTAACAGAGCAATGCTAAGTGGTTAACAGAAAATATACGATATCCTATTCCTTTAAAATTGTGCTCCACACGTTCCAGAGTGGAACAGTAGCTCTGGTTATACCGGAATTCTTTTAAAAATTTGCAAAATTTAAACAAAAAAAAAATATTTTTTGTTTTAAGAATGTCTGGATGTAGGATGATCGATATTGTGGAAAAATGGGACTTGCTGCACATACATACATATCGCTCTATATACGAATTGTTGGAATAATTTTGGAACTTGAGATATCGGGCTTCAAATACTCACTCTGTTAACAGAGTCCTGGGTAGGATAATGGATATTGTGAACTTGAGATATTTGGGCTTTAAATTCCAAAAATTATTTGGGACCTACCACTTATTGGGTTTTATTAGGGACACTTTAGGCTACAATATGTGCATCAAAACATTTTTTTTTTTGTTCAAATTTTCAAATTTTTGAAAAGAAGCTTACACCCCAGTAACTACATTGTCTAAGTTATGCACTAGGCTGAGTAGAATTCAAAAACACTTTTTTTTATATTTCTCGAACCCTCCAAACATGTTTTATTTGACAAAAACGATATTTTCGATCTTATCACACAAAATTATTGTTTACTCAAATATGTTTGAACCTATTTTAAAAATCGAATGATTTTTAGAAAGGGGAGAGATTAGTCTTTAAAACGGTATACATAAACATTTTGTTCAAACTTATATGTTATGAGATTTGATGCGGGTAAACTTGGAAAATATTATTTTTTCTTTCATATTTTTTCTAGTTTAGCCATTCTTAATTGCAAAATTTAATTAAAAAATATAAAATAAGTAATGACATTCTAAAAGTGCATTATCTTATGAAGAGATTGACACTTTGTTTGATCAAATCGGATAAAAATTACCGTGGTTATGATTTAAAGAGTATAACAGCTGAGTAAAATTTTTTACATATGCTGTCTTATCAAAATAACTTTCAGTTCAAAAACTTTTTAAAATTTCTCATATGAATCTTAAGTGTTTATTGAAAAATTTGTCCCTTTTTGTGTTGGATCAACCGCCGGAAGTTGGCTAATGTTTGAATTAAAGCGAAATAATAGTGTTTGCGAAAAAGGGAAATATTTGACGACTTTTGATAGTCGTTCAAACGTGAAATTAACACATTTTGCGTTAAACAATCAAGATCCATCAAAAATTCTGAAAATTTTTTAACTGAAAGATGACATATATACAAAAATATAACACGATTGTTATACTATTTACCGATTTGATCAAACAAAGTGTCAATCTCTTCACAAGATAATGCACTTTCAGAATGTCATCACTTATTTCATATTTTTTTTTTAATAAAGTTTACTACTATGAACGGACAAACTTGAAAAAATATGAAAAAAAATTTCGCATTTGTTAAGTTTACCACATCAAAGCCTCATAGCATATTAAGTCAAATATATTTATATATATGTATACATATATATATATAGCGTTTTGAAGGCTTATCGCTCTCCTTTCTAACAAAGTTTAAATTTTGGACATCGGTTCAGAAATGTTTACGTAATCAATAAATTTGTCCATAAAGTCCGAAAAAAAAACAGTTTTTGTCAAATAAAACAAGTTTGGAGAGTTTAAGAAATAAAAAAATAAATTTTGTTGAGTTCTACTTAACAAAACTCACAACTAACAGTATGCCACTAGCTGGGTGTATTTAATTTTTTTTTTTTATTTATTTTGTCGCATAGCGTAATCAATCATTAAAAGTAAAATGTTGAGAATTTATTTAAAAGATGAAATCAATTGTAAGACACACACAGTTTTTTATTAAAAACAAATATCGACTTTATTTTAAACTTAATTAGAAAGAAATAAAAATAATTATATACAGAAAATGATAGAATAATTAATACTAAACTTAAAAAAAACATTTCATGAATTCAAGTTGGAATAAAAAAAAGAAAAAATTATGTTGAAATGTAAAAAAAAAATTAAGGAAAATCCTTTTAAAAGTGTCGTCATATGCATAAGGGCATGCATTATGATTGGATATGCAATGTTTTAATAAGAAAATGTTAAAAAGTGGATTGTATGTGATCTCTGGAACTCCTATTCTCTTCTCTTTGTATCGTCAATGAATTTTGACAAATCAAAGAAATGTTGAATTTGATCAGTAGTAAGTGAGAAACCCAGCTGTTTCGCTAATCCAATAAAACTAATAGCAGTGGCTACGTCATCATATGAATACTTGATCGAAACAACGATCCTTTTTGCATTAATACCCGAAATTCCAACAGTATCACTATAAAAATATGTCAGTTTTTCTAAATTATGTTTTCTCTTTAGAAATTCATCTTTTACTTCCATGCTAGAAAACTCAACAACAAAAGAAAGTTCACTAGAGTCAACAAAATAAGAAACACAATTAAGAACATATATACGTTGGAAATTATCGGTGGCTAATGACAAACCAATCAGTTCCGCCACCCCAATAACATTAGCACTAGCTACAGTCACGCTAACGTTGTTTACGTTACGTAAATTTAATCTATGTCCCCCTGCATCTAAAATTTCTAAAGATTTTGTTTCTGGGAATTGTTTTAAATTATCTTTTCTGCGTACAAATTCGTTCTTGTGAAAGTTATTGTTGAATCGAACAGAATATGTAAGAAAATCTGGTTTTGTACTAAACACGTCTATATGATCGATATAATCCCTAATCCGAAATATTCCCATTTTTTTCGCTATTCCAATCACATTAACATAGGCCGTCTTCAAACTCCAATCAGAAGATGAAAAATTTTCAATGTCAACAATGCCCCACTCATTATAATCGAATATTCTTAAAGGACTTGTCTCTGGATGGTATTTCAGAAAATGTCGATTCTTTAGAAATTCTTTTTTAATATCCGCGTTACAAAAGTGAACATAGTAGTCAAGACGATTTTTAGGCTTCCCCTTCACGTCTATATGAATGATAGAATCGTCAGGAATTGTTACACTCATATCATTTGCTAATTTGCGAACATTATAGAAAACTTCCTTCAAACTTGAAAAAAAACCTTTAACATTTTGTATGTAAACACAATTATCTCTTAAATCAACAACTTCTGGCTTTTCCTCTGGCATGGTGTTCGTATGATGTCCTTCACTGGCTTTGGTAACATTTTCAGTATCATTATGCTCACCGCTTAAATTGTTTTCATTGCTCGATTGTTTGTTAGAGTTTGATTCTTGCGTTGCATTATTGTCAACATCAGGAGCCTTATCAATACGATTTACAACATCAATCTCCTTTGCTTGTAGTAAAGCATGTTTTACCGCTTTCATTTCTAATTCGAGTTGTTGTATTGATTGTCTCAAGCCGTTAATAGAACTGTTGTGTTCAATGTTTCGTTCTTCAGCGCCTCCAATTGATGATGATGAGTCGTCAAGTTCCAAATGCTCACCGCTTAAATTGTTTCCATTGTTCGCTTTTTTGTTCGAGTTTGATTCTTGCGTTGCATTATTGTCAACATCAGGAGCCTTATCAATGCGATTTACAACATCAATCTCCTTTGCTTGTAGTAAAGCATGTTTTAACGCTTTCATCTCTTCTTCGAGTTGTTGTACAGATTGTCTCAAGCCGTTAATAGAACTGTTGTGTTCAATGTTTCGTTCTTCAGCGCCTCCAATTGATGATGATGAGTCGTCAAGTTCCAAATGCTCACCGCTTAAATTGTTTCCATTGTTCGCTTTTTTGTTCGAGTTTGATTCTTGCGTTGCATTATTGTCAATATCAGGGGCCTTATCAATGCGATTTACAACATCAATCTCCTTTGCTTGTAGTAAAGCATGTTTTAACGCTTTGATCTCTTCTTCGTGGTGCTGTACACATTGTCTCAAGCCGTTAATAGAACTGTTATGTTCAATTTTTCGTTCTTCAGTGCATCCAATTGATGATGGTGGATGGTCATCAAGTTCCAAATGCATTTTAAGCATCATGGGCTTGCAATCGTCCGTTCTAATACCAAGAAATACAATCAATTAATGATGACTATGAAAAGAATATTTTTTTGTGTTTAAGTTTTCTCAACACACACTTACTTGCTGTTTATGTGAAGAAAATGATAGAGGTGGGCACAACCTATGCGAAATATATCACTCGTACTGATATTTAATGGAATATTATAAGTGGCACAAAGATTTCCATACTTTTCCGACATTTCGATGCACTATTCTTAACAAAACACAACCGTTCTCTAATAGAATTTGTTCAAAACTAAACTAAATTAATTCGATCCTGCATTGATAAGGGATAAATCAAAAGATAAGCAAATATTGTGTATACGCTTATATAGAAGAGAGTAAACAAAGAAACAAGCAACAAAACATAGATACATACAAAAATATATACATACATATGTACAGACCTGTTCGCATCGAAACAATGCAACAAATTTTTAATAATCTGGCAACTCGTTTTTTTATTGTTTTTAAATCAGTGTTTATCATTTCATGACAGTGTTGCAAAATTCGAAAATTTAAAATTGTACTGAACTATAACTGAAAGAGTACTTTTTTGGCATTAAGTGGTACTTTTGTAAAAAATTATTTTTATATTTCACTTACTGAACGGAGAAAAGAAAAACTAACGACTTATACATGATTATCGTATACAAAACAAAAACCGTTGATTCGGAATGTAACAGTACAACAGAAGCCAGGTTTGGTCAAACGTCAACGAGACGTACGTTCGTTTTTAGGCATCGGATTTTATTATTGATATTTCGCCTAGGGCAATAAAAATCGCGACTAGTGTTTTCGAGAGAACATCGAAATAAATCGATGATATTTTGGAAACATATACTTTGGAGCGGCGAGTCAAAGTTTTGCCGTTTCGATTGTGATGGAAAGCAGAATGTATGGCGCCCTCCAAACATGGAGCATCACCCAAAGTACACCTTTAAAACGGCAAAACATGGTGGTGGAAATGTGATGGTGTGGCCAGCATTTTCCTGGCATGTTGTAGGTCTTATTTACAAGATTAATACTAAGATGGACCAGCACGTTTACAAAAACATTTAAACAGACACTATGATACCATTCGCTGAAGACAACATGAATCAAATATGGAAATTTATACATGATAATGACCCTAAGCACACTTCACGTCTAGTGAATCACTGTTCTTAAGTGGCCAGCTCAATCCACGGACCTCAATCGTATTGAGAACTTATGGAATAATGTTGAGGAACATGTGCGTGCAGTAAAACCAAAAAAAAATTTAAAAGATTTGTGCGAAGAAACCCAAAGCGCTTGGTATGCGATTCCAAAGCAATATTGTATGGCATTAGTCGATAGTTTACTCAGAAGATGTGGTGCTGTGTTCCATAATAAAGGATTTTTTTTATGAAGCTGAGCTTTAAATTAAATTCATGACCAGGATAAAATTTGTGTTAATCTATATAATACGTACATAAAAATTCTTAACCAAATATAGGTAGCATGGTTAGAGGACGTATACCCGGAGGTCGAATTGTACTAGGTAGCAAAATATTAATTTTTCTTTTTTAAAATCTTAAGAAAAATATCATGGTTTTAAAATTTTTTCGATAAGATGTAAAAATTATCAAAACTATGTAACCAAAATGTCGTGTCTTAAATTACACTGTATACAGTGGTGGCCTTATAATTAGAAACGATGGTTCTGGAAGCCGAGCCAAGCAGTTCGATAAATAAAATTTTTTCTTCTCAGTTACATAAATGAAATATTATTTATTTATTTTCGCATTTTAAGCAAACTAGAACTTTTGAACAATGCTCGTTGCAAGTATTTTTGTGGTAAATACTGCAAGACTGCTTACACATTCTACATAACTTCGGTGGGCACATATAACATCTACGTCGCATATCTGTCTGCCTTGGCTGGTTTGAGAATTCATCCTCGTGTTGTATGGACCGAACATTGGACAAATAATTTTTATTTAATTTTAGAAGACTGCGGCAAATAATGGGTGCCAGAACTCTTCGTAACTCATTATACCTCATTATAACTCATTATTATATTTAATTTTGTTGTTCACCAACAATAGAAGTAATAGTTAGTTAGCGTTCCCATATGTGCCTCATAGACACATTTTGACATGATTAAGAACATTTTTGATTGAAACAAAATAAAAAATAAAAATAAATTAATTTATTACTTAAAATTTGTAAATTCTAAATAAAACAACTGAAAGTAAGAATTCAAGAAGCAGTAAGAACTAGAACCTATATTCAAGGAAGTTACAACATGACCAAGTGAAATATGTGTCGGGGAGGCACATGTTGACTTGATTAGGGTTAAATTGAAATGTAATTTTTTTTCCTGCTCAGCGTTGTATTTTTAAGTACTATTTGGCAAAACACATAGTTGCATTTGTATTTTTACTAGATTTTGAGTAGATTTTGCCGAAATCTACTAAATAAGTAGATTTTGTTTTGTATGGGAAATCTAGTTAAAATCAACTAGATTTGGCTCGAAATCTCATAAGTACTAGATTTCGCTGTAGTGTAAATGGCCTATTTGTTAAGAAACTAATTTATATCTTTAAATATAAATTAAGACATATTAAAACCTACATGTACATGTACATACAGTGAACCGCAAAACTAAGGACACACCAATAAGTTTTTAATTTTTTTTTTTTTTGAAAAAAATTTATTTACTTTAATAAAAACAAAATAAAACATTCAAGGTAGTAAAAATAAAATATAGTAATTCAATCTAACAAAAAAAAAAAATAAGGAACTTTTTTTCGATATTGAGAATATATACATACATAAAATAATAATGGAACTTCAATATTTTTACACTTATTTTTATTTTTTTATTTTTATCTCGTATTTATTGACTTTGAAAAGGCTTAACCATACGGCCATATGGAATGCACTGGCTTGCAAGAAGCTAAAATAATAAACTTGATAAAGACACTGTACAACAACGCAACATGCCGCGTACTACATGAGAAACAACTAGGAAAGAGCATCAAATTAAAAACCGGAGTCCGTCAAGGTTGTGTGCTGTCACCACTCCTCTTTAACTGCGTCCTCGATGTAGTGATGCAAAAGTCGACAAATCATAGGAGAGGGATTATATGGGGTCTACAAGACAGATTAGAAGACCTGGACTATGCGGATGACATATGTTTATTAAGCCATTCTTTCTCCGACATGCAGTCGAAACTGGATCTAGTTAGCGAAACCGCAAAGTTAGCTGGATTAAAGATGAGTATCCACAAAACTAAATCACTGAGAATCAATGCTAATGCAACGGGGAAATTCCTAATATACGGCAAGGAAATTGATGAAGTGGAGTCCTTCTGCTATCTAGGCAGTATAATCGATAAATCCGGCGGTTCAACAGCAGATATTGCCAGCCGCATTAATAAGGCACGCAAAGCTTTTGCCCAACTTAACCCCGTTTGGAAATCATCTAATATATCGAGACGCACCAAAATTAAAATTTTCAACTCCAGCGTCAAATCCACATTACTTTACGGTTGCGAAACGTGGAATATGGCACCCCGAGATTCCCAGTCTATTCAAGTATTTGTGAACAAATGTCTGCGTAGAATCATGCGTGTTTACTGGCCCTCCATAATATCCAACGCCCAACTCTGGTCAGATACACACCAACAACCAATCGAGATGGAAATAAGAAGAGGCAAGTGGGGCTGGCTTGGGCACACTCTTCGCAAGCCATTACATGACATCACAAGGAAAGCCATTGGACCATGGAACCCCCAGGGAAGCAGGCGCATCGGACGACCATCACACACCTGGAAACGCCAAATCACAATCGAATTATCCAAACTACATCAACAGTGGAACGAAGTGAAACACCGCGCTGACGATCGGGTTTATTGGAACCAACTTGTTGCGGCCCTATGCTCCCTAGAGGAGTAAGAGGAACATATATATATATATATAATATTTTTACAACGCCAAAGTAAGGACACAGTTACAAAATTCATAAATATTATACTAAAAACTGACAAAAATTTCACATCCTTAATATTTAGTAGGGTATCCTTTATTGTTTAGTACAGCTTTCAACCGATTATTCATGAAACCTACTAACGATCTTGTTGTTTCGGCACTTATTTTGTGCCATTCCTGCAAAAGAACCTGTTTTAGTTGTGCTTTGTTCCGGATTTCGTGTTTTCGCATATTTCTCTCTAAAATTTCCCATAAATGCTCTATGGGATTGAGGTGTAGACTTTGTGGAGGGGTTTTTGTGGGTGGTATGTGGTATGTTATAGAGAATCCACATTTGCACATTATGGGCTGTGTGCTTCGGGTCGTTATCTTGTTGGAAGTAGTAGGCGTCAGCTAGACCCAATTTTGAAGCATTTTCGTTTAGATTATTTTTTAAATAAAAAGATTAGTGATTCCAGACGACGGGGAGTCGAATCAATAACAGCCCACAAGTTCCAAAGCATACCGTAAACTTTACCAACGCTGACGTTAATATGGTTAGACCACGTTAGCCGACCATTAAAGATAACACCCAGATTGGATGCTGATTCAACAAAGTCAATTTTATTCCCCCTGATAATAATATCGGGCACAACAAATGCTCTCTTAGTTCTGGAGAGCAATAAACATTTAGATTTAGAGGGATTTATACAAAGTCCATTGGCCCGCCCTAGCCCAGTTGTCAATTTTTCGTAAATCACAGTTGATGGTGTCTATACTTAGCTGGATATCCTCTATACGCGTACTTCTATAGAGCTGAACGTCATCAGCGTACATATGTACGCTACAATTATCCAAAACATCAGGCAGGTCGTTAATGTATATACAGAACAAGAGAGGCCCTAATATTGATCCCTGAGGAATACCTCTTCCAATGCTTAGCGAATTCGAGATCTTGCCGTTTAGATAAACTTGTTGTGATCTGTTCACAAGATAAGAACGTATAAGGCTACAAGCTGAATTAGAAAAATTAAAGAGGGTCTGTAGCTTCCTCAATAATATTTTGTGGTCAACCGTATCAAAAGCCTTGGTGTGATCCAGAAGAACTAAAAACGCCATGTAATTTTCATCTCGTTCCAACCTAAGGTCATCAACTAAAGGGTGTTTTTCATAGAGGTATAGAACTTTAAGTTGCAATAAAACAACGATGGATTATACGATTGACATGAATTTTATTTATCCGAAAGATAATCTTGTGGCATTACATTTTAAATATGATTTCTGGCATATGACCGCCACGGCTGGCGCGGATGTAGTCCAATCTAGATGTCCAATTTTCGATGACTTTTTCCAACATTTGTGGCCGTATATCGGCAATAATACGGCGAAAGTTGTCTTCCAAATGGTCAAGTATAGACCAATGACTTTACATAGCCCCACAGAAAGTAGTCTAGCGGTGTTAAATCACAAGATCTTGGAGGCCAATTCACAGGTCCAAGACGTGAAATTAGGCGGTCACCAAACGTGTCTTTCAATAAATCTATTAAGGCACGAGCTGTGTGACATGTTGCGCCGTCTTGTTGAAACCACATCTCCTGGACATCATGGTTATTCAATTCAGGAATGAAAAAGTTAGTAATCATGGCTCTATACCGATCACCATTGACTGTAACGTTCTGGCCACCATCGTTTTTGAAAAAGTACGGACCAATGATTCCACCAGCCCATAAAGCGCACCAAACAGTCAGTTTTTCTGGATGTAACGGTGTTTCCACATACACTTGAGGATTACCTTCACTCCAAATGCGACAGTTTTGTTTGTTGACGTAGCCATTCAACCAGAAGTGCGCTTCATCGCTAAACCAAATTCGCTTATGAAAATCGGGAACAACGGCAATCTTGTTTTGGGCCCATTCGACGAATCTACGCCTTACTTGATGATTGGCTTCAAATCTTGCACGAGTTGGATTTTGTAAGCACGCAAACCAAGATCCTTCCGCAAAATCTTCCATAAAGTGGATGGACACAGATCCAATTCCTGTGCTCGATAGCGAATGGACTCATTCGGGTCTTCCTCAATGCTACGCTCTACAGCAGCGTACAGCTTCTTCTGTACGCACCGTACAGCGTCTCTGGGGATGCGAGTTATCAATTTAGAGTAAACGTGGTGCGAAAACGTTCCATGATTAATCGAATTAACTGCTCTGATGGACGATTTTGTCGACGATAAAATGGACGTAGTGCGCGATACGTTTTCCGTACAGAACCATTATTTTCGAAATAAAATTGCACTATTTGCAAGCGTTGTTCAGGCGTGAGTCTATTCATGATGAATTGCCAAACCAAAATGAGAATAAATCACTTGACAGCTGTTAAATCAGTCGCCATCTTGCAAAGTAATGCCAACTTAAAGTTCTATACCTCTATAAAAAACACCCTATACATTGACTAAAGCAGTAGTGCAGCTCCTAGCTTTCATAAACCCCGACTGCTTATCAGATAGGAAGTTATTACTCACGAGATAACTATTTATTTGTTTAATCAGAAGAATGGCAATTGGTCTGAATTCGTTGTTGGATTCAGGAATGGGAATGGTTTGCGACTGTTTCCATTCATCGGGAAAGGATTGTATTGAATAAATGAGACAAATACGGCAAAAGTCTAGGTGACAAAGCTTTCAAAAACAGAGGATTTAAATCATCAGAACCAACCGCATTCGATTTTACCGAAGATAAGCATTCCAACACCTCGAACTGATTAACACAACGAAAACTAAAGGGATTTTCAAGCGGAACAAAACAAAGGTCATTATATATGTCACTACCAGGGGTCGGAACACTGATATTAACAAATTTATCATTGAGAGCGTTTACATCGACATCAGCAGAAGTATTATGACACTTTTGTCCAACACCAATATCACGGATTACCTTCCATTTAGCCTTGTTAACCAATGCGGAAGCGAACTTCCCGACGTAAAACAATGTTTTTGCAATCTTAATGCGTTTGGTAACCTCACTACGAGCTGACCTATGGATTGCTTTTAGATCATCTGTTCTGAACCTCTTCCATCGCCTGTAGGCAATGTCGCGTTCATAAATTTAAGCTTTAATTTCAGCATTAAACCACGGTTGGTGTTTGGCTCTAACAAGTTTTGTTCTGACAGGAACACAACTGTCGTATAGCAGACGAACATTTTCCTGAATTAGTGCCACCCGGTCATTTACATTATCCAGTGAGTAGATTTGATTCCAACAGATATTTTATCAACACTACTATTCAAAACTGCAAAATCGATACTTTTAAAATCACGGTATCTGATATGCCTGTCCACAGGACTCATAGGCAGATTATAAGTTAAGAAAAGAAGTTCATGATCACTTTGTCCCACAACACTTGAGACTTATTTAAAGAAGTTTTTTGCGAAATCTATACGCTTGGCTCTATGCACTTAGTTTACATGTGTTTTTTTTTTTTTTTCTTGGAACACATGACTTTAATCCCTGATCAGCAAAACATCTTCGAACAGTATCAGGCGAAACTTTAGTATTTTGGTATCTCTTTGTGCCCTGCTGCTATTTTGGTGGCGCTGGTGAATGGATTTTTCTCAATAGTACGCCTAATGAGATGCTTATCCTTCTCTGTCAGCTTAGGCGGCCGGCCTACCGGCTTACCGGTTTATTTTCGATTCGGTTCTCTTTTATTTTGTTCGTTGTATGACTTTTCTCGCCATAAAACGACTACGGGATACTATTTTTCCTATTTCAGCATACGATTTACCTTCATTTTCGTATAAATTTATTATAATTTGTCTCCCCCCAAGAGTGAGTTATTTACGTGGCATGATTTAATTTTTCTCACAGCAATATTTAAATTACAACTGACCGACTCCAATAAATGTATGCTTATCGTATTGATTGTAATGCTTTTTTATACAATCCAACTGAAAAATTTTATGTAGAAATTAAGAGCAACATTGAAGCCAGTAATATTCAACAGTATTGTCATGACATCATTGTTAAAACAATAGAAAATTTATAAAATATAATAAAAAAAATCTAGTGTGTCCTTAGTTTTGCGGCTCACTGTATCAAAATTTCAAATTTTTCGATGCAGGTAGATAAAAAAAATTAGAAGTCGCCGTAGTCTAATAGGTAGTGTGTTGCCTTGTTAGACGTAAAGACAGGGTTCGAGCCCCAGGCCAGACATCAAAACAAAATACAAAAAAAGTATTTCTTCGGCAACTTCCTCTCAACAGATTTCTGGCAAAAACTCTGAGAGAGTAAATAAAAATTGGCATGAAAAAAGTTTCTCAAAAATCTTTCGTTCGGAGTCGACTTTAAACTGTAGGTCCCAAGTGGTGTGAGAAACTAGGACGTAGTACAATGGGTCAATTCGACCTCAGGGTACTGTATTTGTCGTAATTGGTAAGTACACGTCCTCTAACCTAACCTA
This sequence comes from Sarcophaga subvicina, assembly GCA_936449025.2. Classification (NCBI taxonomy): domain Eukaryota; kingdom Metazoa; phylum Arthropoda; class Insecta; order Diptera; family Sarcophagidae; genus Sarcophaga; species Sarcophaga subvicina. The sequence goes on from OW388084.2 coordinate 100,298,680, forward strand.
ACCTAGGTCCAAAAATTAATTGTCTTCAATTCCCGTCGTGCCAATAATCCGCAAAAGGGTTCAATTAACCACAGATACGTATGTATGTGTGTCGTTTAATATCTGAATTTCCCAAAATTCTCGCTAATCACTTGACTTCATTCTACATCTACTATGTTGACGGGTATTCAAAAATTTTCAGAACAGGTATTTAAATTGTCAAAGAAATAAATTCTTGGAAATTCAAGTCATAGCAATAATACCAAAAGAGTAATAAAAGGATCGCAATTGCTACCTACCGTACAAGTATGACGTCACACAAAACAAATGTGCATTAAAATGGTGGAAAAGACATGAAGAAGAATATCCTTCATATTTATCAAAACTTGCCTTGCAAGTTCATTCTATACCTGCAAATAGCGCTGCTGCCAAAAGAGCTGTCTTTTTAGCAAGTAAGGTTATTACCGAAAAAAAGGAGAACAGAATTGGACCTAAGTCGTCACAGACAGCTTAATTTTTATGAACTCCTTTCATAAGAATTTTGAAAATTAAAATGTCCAGAATTTTTCCGTGCATCCATCCTCTTTCTGCACTAAACCCATGTTCGAACCCACAGTCGTCTTTCTTTTATTTCTGCGCAAAATATCACTGAAAATCCGCAACACAAAACGGGAAAATATTCATCTTCCATTATGTATGAAAGTATATATGTATGTATACATGTTTATGTATGTATGTACGTATGTATGTATTTTTTTCGCAACACTCTTGTCAAATATTTTTCAAGTGTGACCCATATGGCAAACATGTTTTCCCAGAATTCTGTTTGCCGCTATTGAATGAAACAAAAATGGGAAAATCCAACGTGCGTAGTGTGACCACAAAACAAAATTTTAGTTGTTTCAGTCATATTTCGGGCAAAGAAGAGAAAACAAAATTTTTGGGCAAATAATTGCCATATGTGACCGTACCTTTAGTGAGCATTTGAAGTCGAAATCAATAACATCATAAGTGTGTTAAGTATGAATATGATGAGTAGCGGTTCCATGATATTAAAATAAGTATGAATGCGTATATGTAAGTATCAGAAATTATGAGTATGATTCGATTCTACTCATCTTTTTTGCTTATCTCTGATACCAACCTATGATGTGATATAAACAAATATTATTTTTAAGCTCATTCATTCATCCACGGTTAGTGAACCCAACCTCCTATATGGTGTTGCTTTCTGGTGGATTGCTCTGGATAAACTACACAACATTAGACTTCTTGACAAGGTCAAGCGATCAAGTCTGCGGCCATTTATACAACTGTTGCTCTGCGCACCACCCCCACAAAAACCTTATTCGCAATGCTCAACTGGTTTCTCGCTAAGCAGGCAGATAAGTTTGCTGCGACAAGACTTAAGCCCTGTCTCGTTGGCACATTGTACCTTCTGGTCACTCCTCAATTTTGGAGGTTGTAGCTGTGGCCCCATCGAACATCGATCATCTCCCTGCGGAATACTGTCTTGACAGAGGTTTCCAACTTCTAATTCCGAGTATGGATGACTGATACCTCAACACCGTCCCCCTGACCTTCTGGATACATACACGGACGGCTCTAATTTCGACACTGGGGTCGGGATCGGAGTCTATTCTGGAAAACTTTACCTAAGCATCTCTCTCCGACTGTCGGATTACTGTAGCGTGTTTCAGGCGGAGGTGATGGCAGTTTACCGTGCCGCTCAATGTATCCTCGTCAACGGTGCTCCTTTTACTCCTTTCTCTGACAGTCAGGCCGCCATAAGATCTCTGTCAGGTGTTGTGAATAACGCCAGGATCGTCAGGAAATGTCGTCCCTGTCTCGACCTTCTTTCTGGGCGCTTTAGTGTCTCATTGGTCTGGGTCCCCGGACATAGTAATATTCCGGGGAACTGCAGGGCTGATGAGCTCGCCAGAGCTGGGGCACTCCTTCCGGAATCCTCTTCAGTAGACTTGGGTATGCAACTCGCCCCGGTCAAGCTGGCCGTTGCCCGAAAATTCTTTCTAGACGCCAACCTATCCTGGGCCAATGAGGAGTCTTGCTAAACCGCTAGACTCACCTGGCCCCTGATGGATAGAAGGTGTACCAGCCAGCTACTTGGACTTGGCCGTGGCATCATCTCAATCACAGTGGACATGCTTACAGGTTATTATGTTATGGGTAGACATGCGGAAAGGATGCGGCTCCCATTTAACGACTTCTGCCGAGGATGCAGATCCGCTGAGGAAGAGGAGACTGTTGCGAGGTGCAAATATAGATGATGTCAAGGATATAGCTTCGTTCATCAAACTTTCAGTGTGGGGTAGTCGTGCTTTGATGTGCAGTTGGTCAGCGCAACCTTCTTTCTTTTCACTGATTTTGGTAGAACTTGGTCTGTACAGAGGCAGCGTTCACTCGTGGCATCACAAAGGGCCCCTATGCGTGCTCAAGTGAGCTCTTTGATATCAGAGCTACCACTTCGACTTATTGTTTTTATTTGAAAATAATTATAAAATGATAATTCAGCTAGCTGAATATCACAAAAAAATAGCATCTTAGGAAGTTTTATTTAATACATCTTTATTTACGAAGTAAGAATTAATTCATTTAACTTAAAAGAAAAGTAATTCAGCCAGCTGAATAACACACAATTATCTTTCCTTATGACTTTTTATTTAATAAATCTCGAAATACAAAAAAGTATACTCTTATTCAGCAAAGCTGAATTTGTCTATTTCAACTTAAATGTGATTATTTTGTAATAATTACATAAAAATATTAGAATCGTACTAATTCAGCTGGCTGAATATAAGACCAAAGTTAATTTATGTACATTTTTTGTATTTAAATATGGGAAAAGTGTTATTTCTTCAGCTAGCTGAATTAGCGTATTCAGATAAAATTCAAATTGTTTTTTGGATTATTTAGAAGTTCAGCTCGCAGTGTTTGTTCTCCATCTACACTGTCACGCTGTTATTTTAGGGACAAGATGAAATGTCCATCTTCCCTTTAAACTGTTCTCCCATCGTGAATGCCCATTGTGCATGGAAATCCTTCGTTCTTCCGCTTTTATAGCCGCTGTTTGTCCTGGATACTCGGGGCTAGTGTGTATAAAGTTAGCTACGAATGTTATATTTTTTTTTGTTTTTTTTACAGTGAATGTTGCCTCAATGGAGACTGTTAAGTTAACATAATTGACAAATTTGGAAAAATGAAAAAGAAAATCTTAAGAGAATTATCAAAACATATAATTTGGACTGAAAGTGAATGGAAGGACAAAGATTCCTAAACAGTTAAGAATTTATTTAAAAGAAGAAATCAATTGTAACACACACACAGTTATTGTTATTTATTGAAAACAAATATCGACTTTATTTTAAACTTAATTAGAAAGAAATAAAAATAATTATATACAGAAAATGATAGAATAATTAATACTAAACTTAAAAAAAAACATTTCATGAATTCAAGTTAAAATGTAAAAAAAGGAAAAATTTTGTTGAAATGTAATTGTATGTGCTCTCTGGAAATATGAATTTTCACTCCTATTAGCTCCTCTGAGTACATGCATCGTCAATGAATTCTGACAAATCATAGAAATATTGAATTTGACCAGGAGTAAGTGAGAAACCCAGCTGTTTCGCTAATCCAGTAAAACTAATAGCAGTAGCTATATGATTATATGAATACTTGATCGAAACAATGTTCTCTTTTGCATTAATATCCGAAATTTCAATATCCTGACTATAAAAATATTCCATTTCTTCTAATTTATGTTTTTTCTCTAGAAATTCATATTTTACTTGCTTGCTAGAAAACTCAACAACAAAAGAAAGTTCACGACAGTCAATATAAGAAACATAATTAAGAACATATATACGTTGGAAATTATCGGTGGCTAATGACAAACCAATCAGTTCCGCCACCCCAATAACATTAGCACTAGCTACAGTCACGCTAACTTTATCTACTTCAAAAAACCTTAATAGATGTCCACCTGCATCTGAAATTTCTAAAGATTTTGTTTCTGGGAATTGTTTTAAAAGATATTTCCTTTTTACAAATTCCTTTCTCTTACACTCTGTGGTAAACTGAACAGAAAAAGTAAGAAAATTTGGTTTTGTACTAAACACGTCTATATGATCGATATAATCCCTAATCCGAAATATTCCCATTTTTTCTGCTATTCCAATCACATTAACATAAGCCGCTTCCAAACTCAAATCAGATGATTGAAAATTTTTAATGTCAACAATGCCCCACTCACTATAATCGAATATTCTTAAAGGACTTGTCTCTGGATGGTATTTCAGAAAATGTCGATTCTTTAGAAATTCTTTTTTAATATCCGCGTTACAAAAGTGTACATAGTAGTCAAGACGATTTTTAGGTATCCCCTTCACGTCAATATGAATGATAGAATCGTCAGGAATTTCTACATTCATATCATTTGCTAATTTGCGAACATTATAGAAAGCCTTCTCCAAACTTGAATCAGAACATTGAAAATTTTGTATGTAAACACAATTATCTCTTAAATCAATAACTTCTGGCTTTTCCTCTGGCATGGTGTTCGTATGATGTCCTTCGCTGGCACTGGCAACATTTTCAGTATCATTATGCTCACCGCTTAACTTGTTTTCATTGCTCGATTGTTTGTTAGAGTTTGATTCTTGCGTTGCATTATTGTCAACATCAGGGGCCTTATCAAAGCGATTTACCACATCATCCTCCTTTGCTTGTAGTAAAGCATGTTTTAACGCTTTCATTTCTAATTCGAGTTGTTGAAAAGATTGTCTCAAGTCGTTATTAGGATTTACCTCATCATCCGCCTTTGTTTGTAATAAAGCATCTTTTAATGCTTTGATCTCTTCTTCGTGTTGCTGTACAGATTGTCTCAAGCCGTTAATAGAACTGTTGTGTACAATGTTTCGTTCTTCAGCTTCTCCAATTGATGATGGCGGATGGTCATCAAGTTCCAAATGCATTTTAAGCATCATGGGCTTACAATTGTCCGTTCTAATGCAAATAAATACAATAAATTAATGATGACTATGAAAAGAATATTTTTTTTTTGTTTAAGTTTTCTCAACACACACTTACTTGCTGTTTATGTGAAGAAAATGATAGAGGTGGGCACAACCTATGCGAAATATATCACTCGTACTGATATTTAATGGAATATTATAAGTGGCACAAGGATTTCCATACTTTTCCGACATTTCGATGCACTGTTCTTAACAAAACACAACCGTTCTCTAACAGAATTTGTTCAAAACTAAACGCTTTCGTTTGGAAATTAATTCGATCCTGCATTGATAAGGGAAACTCCCTGTTTATAAATCAAAAGATAAGCAAATATTGTGTATACGCTTATATAGAAGAGAGTAAACAAAGAAACAAGCAACAAAACATAGATACATACAAAAATATATACATACATATGTACAGACCTGTTCGCATCGAAACAATGCAACAAATTTTTAATAATCTGGCAACTCGTTTTTTTGATTGTTTTTAAATCAGTGTTTATCATTTTATGGCAGTGTTGCAAAATTCGAAATATAAAAATGGTACTGAACTATAACTGAAAGAGTACTTTTTTGGCATCAAGTGGTACTTTAGTAAAAAATAATTTTTATATTTCACTTACTGAACGGAGAAAAGAAAAACTAACGACTTAAACATGATTATCGTATACAAAATAAAAACCGTTGATTCGGAATGTAACAGTACAACAGAAGCCAGGTTTGGTCAAACGTCGACGAGACGTACGTTCATTTTTAGCATATTAAGAGCAATATAAAGGCTTACCGAAATTCCATTACAGTTTGTACGAACGTACATTCCGTGAGCGTTTGGCTAAGCGGGGCTAAAGCCTAATTCTATCTTTAGCATTGTGTTGAACATGTTGCGAATGCAATAATAGTTTAAAAGCTTAAGTCATAAAATATGCAATAATAAAAAAAAAATGTACTGAAAGCGTAGCGGTGATACTGCGGTATTTTTGAAATAAAAAAGTACAAAAGTACTGAATTTTTCAACACTGATACACACTATTTACCACCGTATATAATACGGTGCTATTTACTGTGTATATATCCTCTCTCTCTCTCTCCCTCTCTCCCTCTTTTGTTTATAAATTAATTTCCGATTATTTACTTATTTTGACATCCAACACCGTTTATTATTTGTAAATGAAACATTGTTTAGAGGCTTTTGTTCACTGGTTCTGTAATTAATTAATTTTTTTTATTATAAAATCATTAGGGTTTGTATTTATAATGCAAATTAATTTTCAGAAACTATAATTTTCTTTGCAATCAAAAAACTAAAAATTCTCATACGCTTGACTTAATTTTCCTTTGTTTTGATTAGTCTCCTACAAAAGGCTACTGCATGGCCAGCCGAGGCAGCCATTTGAATGAAATTATTTTCCATTATTAACCGGAAGGATTGTACTTTCAAATAAAAAAAGAAATTTGAGAAAATATTCAGTAGTTTTTTTTTAAGCATTTTCAAAAAAAAAAAAGTTATTTGGCGGACCCTTTACAAATATAGCTGCTACTGGTCTTTGTTTGTGTAATTTTAGATTTTTTTTGATTAGAACATATTTGTTGTTGTTGTAACAAATTACTTAAATGGCTGTTAGGAAATTAGATGAATAATACAATAAAAACAAACATCGATTGAATTGCATTTGGAATCTGATCAATTGACTACTCAAGCATTACGTTGAGTTTTTTTTTGTTCATCAGAATTTTTTTCATTTTTTTTTTCTTTCTTTTTGGATTGAATTTGTAAATTTTATTCGTTTGACTTTAAAAAGTCACATTTGACATTTGATTTTATTTAAAAAGTACAAACTGTATTCAATTCGCTATAAAGTACAGTGTTAGGTTAGGTTGGAGTGGTAGCTTTGATATCAAAAGCACACTTGAGCAGGCATAGCCGGCCGATCTGATGCCACAGGTGAACGCTGTCTCTTTACTGACCAGAGAGTATTCAAAAAGATGAGTAGATTCTAATCATACTCATAATGTCTGATACTTATACGCATACATACTTATTTTAATATCATACTCATACATATCGCTAAAAGGAAGGTCAACCAGGTGATAATAAGAACGAAGTCATGGCTCGAGGACAGAGGACTCAAACTCGCAACGGAGAAAACAGAGTTGATACTTCTCACGAGGAAGTGTATACCGCTTGAAATCGACATCACGACATGCGACACCACTCTGACGACGCGGAAATTGGTCAACTAACTTGGCATTCGACTGGAGCTTAGACTGACGTTCTGGGCTCAGATACAACACGCTGCAACCAAGGCAGCTAAGGTTACCTCCTTACTTAGCGGGCTTATGGCCAATATTGGTGGTCCTTTACAGAGCAGACGCAGACTAATGATGGCAATAACGGACTCTATTCTGCTTTACGGCAAAGAGATCTGGGCGGAGGCATTGAAAGTCGACCGTAGAAGGAAAATCTTATCATGGGTACAACCTACCGCTGCACTTAGAGTGGCATCGGCGTATAGGACTGTATCTAGGTCAGCAATACTGGTAATCAGTGGTGTAATACCTATAGGTCTACGGGCAAATGAGCGGAAGAAAGTGTGGGAGGCTAAAAACGTGCACGGAGCCAGTAAATGTCGACGACGCCAGAAAGCGAACCATCCAACAATGGCAAGAGGAATGGAACACTGAGACGTGTGGTAGATGGACGGGAAAACTTCTCTCAGATATTACCCGCTGGATGGAGAGGTAATTTGGTGAGGTTAACTACTATCTGACACAACTGTTATCTGGACACGGTTATTTTTGTAAGTACCCGTTTAAAATGGGGAAGATGACGCAGCCAAATTGCATCTATGATGATGCGTCGATTGATAATGCGGAAGACACTTTCTTTTATTGCGAGAGATGGAGACTGCAAAGAAGGAATCTTGAGGCCAAAGTCGGCGTCTATACTGTCGAGAACTTCTGTGATTTAATTCTAAACAGTGAGGAGAATTGGAAAAGTACAGTCAGATACGCTGAAGACTTGCTAAAATCGAAGAAAACTGACTTGGATGAGAGAAGTAGAATGGGCGTTTAAACACCTTCTCGGAATGCGGAATTCCGGCCAGACGGACTCCACTTCGAAGTAATACCACAGTAGTTCCGGAGTGCGCATGAGGAGTCCAAAAGAGGAGGGGGAGATTTAGTGGGTAAGGGCCCCCACACACGAGGGACAGTGACGACTACCCCCTATGGTGCGGTTAGGTACATTTACTCCTCCTCAGCGTAAAAAAAAAACGTACTCATACTCATTGCAACCTGTACTTATAAAACAATGTTGTAGTGAGTACGAATGTATCAGAAGAGTTGAATTTCAATACTATTGACTCACTCATACTCAAAACTTCATGAGTACTTATGAGTAGCGCAATAGCGATTCATTTCTTATCTCTGGCACTGACCAAGTTCTATCAAACTAGGGAAGAAGAAGAAGTTGATCAGCGCAAGGGCTGTACATTAAAAGCACAGCTACCCTACGCTGGAAAACAAGCCCGTTAAGGGTTCTGACATTAGACTTTCATGTGGGTCTGCAATGTGTTGTGATATTTTCTGTGAAAAGCTCCCAATTTACGCGGATAGCCAAGCTCAACATTCAATATGAGTTCCATAACATGGAACATATAGTCAGAGATTGTATCGTTAAGGAACTGGACAGCACTGGGCTTTCAAACACTGCAATGTGTTCCAGTCGGAGATCAAAGCCATTCTGAAGACAGCGCAATGCTTGTGGTATTTTCTAAGCTAAGCTCAAGCGCCAATACGAGTTTCATTACACAGGGATATCGTTGGAGATTGTATTGTTGATCAACTGGACAGAACTGATACAGAGTCCTGACGATAGGTTTTCGTGTGGGGCTCTTAACCACTGCGCTGTCTTCCAGTCAATCCAGACATCAATAGATGATAGCTACGTTAAGCTGACAAGAATTGGAGAGCCAAATAAAACCTATATGTGCACCTCGCAAGAGATGGGCATTGACAAAGAAAGTGAATAACAGCCTCCTCTCCCTCCAGAGGATCTGCACCCACTGCAGAAGTCGTTAAAGGGGTGCTGCATTCTTTCTGAGCGTCTTCCCGTAAAACAATGAGCTGTAAATATGGCCACAGGGATTGAGATGATGTTACGGCCAAGTCTAAGTAATTTCTATCCATCAGGGGCCAATTGAGTCTAGCGGTGGAGCTGGACAGCACTGTGTGAATGGAGAAGAAGATATGTAGAGGTGGTTGTCCATCCAAGAAAGTTGGATGGACATACTTAGGCCGCATTGGGTCCATAGTGTTACCACAGTTATCCGCTATCCACTAACCTCGAAACCACTCGAAGCTCCTGATGAAGCGATTTAGGCTGCCAATGTCAATCGCTGACAGTTTCTCCAGATCATCCACGTAGTAAGTACCCAAGTACTTCGTTCTCCTTTGGCAAAGAGCCGGGCATTTAGCCAGCAGGTGAGGGACAGTTTCCTTTTCTTTCCCATCTCTGCAGCTTTTGCAGAAATCGTTAGAAAGGTGTCCGAGATCAATGCACCAAGCATGCGTACCCATAATGCAATGTCCAGTAATGATACCGGCAACCACACTGAGCGCGACCCTTTGGAGTTTAAGTAGACTCATTGTGCGCCCCCCTCCCCCCCTCATCGAGCCTTGGCCAGATTTTACTAGCCGTTGTACCCATGTCCGAGGCCGCCCAATCGCATTATCAATTATGAGCCTGCAAATGCTCATAGGGATGCCCAGATTCGAGAATTTGTCGGATCGTTCGATGGTTGTGCCCTGTGTAGCAAGTTCATCAGCTCTGCAGTTACCCGGTTACCATTGTGTCCCGGTATCCATACGATATGGATATCATATTGTTCCGTTATCTCGTCTAGATATCTGCGACACCGAATGGATAAAAAACTTGAAGATAAAATCAGCAAAAATCTTAAAAGAACATTATTACAGTTAATGTGAATATAAATTGTAGTTTTCATCACAAACTTTATACCACGTTGTTAAGCAAGTAAACAGCTCGGTCTGCCCCACCAGGATTAGTACAAAAGCGGGCAAGATGCCCGCTTTATGTGAGTGTCCTGTACTTCAAAACAGCCGTCACCAGCGTTTGGGTGACAGAACGTTTGAAGATCTGAGCCACTAAGGGAACTGACCAGTTTCACCCCCAAGCTCGGGGTGATTCAAACCCATCACTAATGATTTATAACAAATGGGCTTACCTTACACTGGGTAACACAAGGATGGGCCACATGGGCCACCGATTGATTTTGCCTGTGCACAACAAGCTACTCGCTAACCTAACGTAATCTAAACTATCCTTCTGATTAACTTGTTCTTTAATCTTGAACTTAAAATACAACAAAAAAAAATACTTTGAGAATGAATCATAGCCGCAAAAACATGAAAAGAAGTCACTGACACAGCACTGACAAACGTTACAAAAACAAGGCAAAAAAAAATCATACGAATAAACACTTCCGTTTCAACTAAATTGGCAACTTTGGTTTCTTTTTTTTATTTCATGTTAAAACTTCCGTATTTAATAATTTAAGAAAAAGGGCCAAAACAAAATTTCCAGTAAATAGTAAAGCAGTAGGTGGCTGAGGTTCATTGGGGAGAGGTACAGACGGACAGTATCCTTTATTTTTATTAAATAAACCAAATTATGCAAATTATTTAAATGGGCAACATGGCAACAAAAGAATACGTATGTCAAAATTGTTAAGCATTGTACAGAATAAGAAGAAGAAGAAAAGATAATGCAGCACGTTTCCAAGCTGAACACCTCAATTGAATTTAAACACGCATGGCTTAAAGGGTTGTCCCAACGTCTAAAAAAGAATATGTTCTTTTAAACAGTACTTTAAGGCTTCCTTAAAACCAAGCTAGGAATGGAGGCAAGTATGTAGGTATACAAGCTGTATACTATTTAAATCATTGAGGATAGAAGATATAACCTCACTATCCCTACAGATTTAGGAGCCTCACCCATGTCCCAATTTTTTGCTATCTTATAGCCGAACAAGATAGATAAAGGGTGTTTTTTATAATGGTATAGAACTTTAAGTTGCAATAAAACAACGATGAATTATTCGATTGACATGCATTTTATTTATCCGAAAGATAATCTTGTGGCATTACATTTTAAATATGATTTCTGTCATATGACCGCCACGGCTGGCGCGGATGTAGTCCAATCTGGACGTCCAATTTTCGATGACTTTTTCCAACATTTGTGGCCGTATATCGGCAATAATACGGCGAATGTTGTCTTCCAAATGGTCAAGCGTTTGTGGCTTTACCGCATAGACCAATGACTTTACATAGCCCCACAGAAAGTAGTCTAGCGGTGTTAAATCACAAGATCTTGGAGGCCAATTCACAGGTCCAAAACGTGAAATTAGGCGGTCACCAAACGTGTCTTTCAATAAATCTATTAAGGCACGAGCTGTGTGAAATGTTGCGCCGTCTTGTTGAAACCACATCTCCTGGACATCATGGTTATTCAATTCAGGAATGAAAAAGTTAGTAATCATGGCTCTATACCGATCACCATTGACTGTAACGTTCTGGCCATCATCGTTTTTGAAAAAGTATGGACCAATGATTCCACCAGCCCATAAAGCGCACCAAACAGTCAGTTTTTCTGGATATAACGGTGTTTCCACATACACTTGAGGATTACCTTCACTCCAAATGCGGCAGTTTTGTTTGTTGACGTAGCCATTCAACCAGAAGTGCGTTTCATCGCTAAACAAAATTCGCTTATGAAAATCGGGAACAACGGTAATCTCGTTTTGGGCCCATTCGACGAATCTACGCCTTACTTGATGATCGTTTGGCTTCAAATCTTGCACGAGTTGGATTTTGTAAGCACGCAAATCAAGATCCTTCCGCAAAATCTTCCATAAAGTGGATGGACACAGATCCAATTCCTGTGCTCGATGGCGGATGAACTCATTCGGGTCTTCCTCAATGCTACGCTCTACAGCAACAATAGATTCTTCTGTACGCACCGTACAGCGTCTCTGGGGATGCGAGTTATCAATAAGAGTAAACCTGGTGGTGCGAAAACGTTCCATGGTTAATCGAATTAACTGCTCTGATGGACGATTTTGTCGACGATAAAATGGACGTAGTGCGCGATACGTTTTCCGCACAGAACCATTATTTTCGAAATAAAATTGCACTATTTGCAAGCGTTGTTCAGGCGTGAGGCTATTCATGATGAATTGCCAAACCAAACTGAGAATAAATCACTTGACAGCTGTTAAATCCGTTGCCATCTTGAAAAGTAATGCCAACTTAAAGTTATATACCTCTATAAAAAACACCCTTTATAAACAGCGTTACGGTTGAGCGACTAAAGTCGCAATTTGACACTTTTTCAGCGACCCCGCCACTTTTTGTGCCCCCTTACTAAAATGAACTAAATCTGACACTTTTCACGATTTTTGACCCTTTTTTTCCCCTTTTTTAGAAAAAGTATTTTTTCTTTTAATTAATTTTTTTTTTTGGAAAATTGGGTGCCTGATGATGAACTTATAAAGAAGTGCAGAAGTAATTTATCAAAAAAATAATTTAATTGAATGTATAATTATACTAATATAACTGTGAAATATATATTAAAACTCATTTTGTAAAATATATAGACCAAAACAAGCATGGAAAATTAAGTAATATAGTCTAGTTTTTGACATTGAGAAATATCGCTGCATCCTAATTTCTAAGTATTTCATAGAACTGCGAATAAATTACACAGACTAGTTTATAGACTTGTTAATAGATTAGTCAATATAGAGTAGATTTATAGGTTATTTAATACACCAGTTCAAAGACTAGTAGACAAGTTCATAGACTATTTAAAAAACTAGTTCAAGGGCTATTTAATAGACCAGTCCACATATATAGTAGTCTATACAGTAGTAAATGTATTACACTAGCATATGAAATAATATAATATTGACTTCTGTGGTCTTTTAAATAGCATTTGAACTAGTTTTTTAAATAGACCATGAATTATTCAACTGTCTTAGTCAATGGTTTATTCGATCGACTATTTTATAGACTACTACTAGTCTATGGACTGGTGTATTAAATAACTTATAAACTGTTCTATTGATTAGTCTATTGAATAATCTAAAGGGTGTTTTTTTATAGAGGTATAGAACTTTAAGTTGGCATTACTTTTCAAGATGGCGACCGATTTAACAGCTGTCAAGTGATTTATTCACAGTTTGGTTTGGCAATTCATCATGAATAGACTCACGCCTGAACAACGCTTGCAAATAATGCAATTTTATTTCGAAAATAATGGTTCTGTGCGGAAAACGTATCGCGCACTACGTCCATTTTATCGTCGACAAAATCGTCCATCAGAGCAGTTAATTCGATTAACCATGGAACGTTTTCGCACCACGTTTACTCTAAATTGATAACTCGCATCCCCAGAGACGCTGTACGGTGCGTACAGAAGAAGCTATTGCTGCTGTAGAGCGTAGCATTGAGGAAGACCCGAATGAGTCCATCCGCCATCGAGCACCATCCACTTTATGGAAGATTTTGCGGAAGGATCTTGGTTTGCGTGCTTACAAAATCCAACTCGTGCAAGATTTGAAGCCAAACGATCATCAAGTAAGGCGTAGATTCGTCGAATGGGCCCAAAACGAGATTACCGTTTTCCCGAATTTTGTTTAGCGATGAAGCGCACTTCTGGTTGAATGGCTACGTCAACAAACAAAACTGCCGCATTTGGAGTGAAGGTAATCCTCAAGTGTATGTGGAAACACCGTTACATCCAGAAAAACTGACTGTTTGGTGCTCTTTATGGGCTGGTGGAATCATTGGTTCATACTTTTTCAAAAACGATGGTGGCCAGAACGTTACAGTCAATGGTGATCGGTATACAGCCATGATTACTAACTTTTTCATTCCTGAATTGAATAACCATGATGTCCAGGAGATGTGGTTTCAACAAGACGGCGCAACATGTCACACAGATCGTGCCACAATAGATTTATTGAAAGACACGTTTGGTGACCGCCTAATTTCACGTTTCGGACCTGTGAATTGGCCTCTAAGATCTTGTGATTTAACACCGCTAGACTACTTTCTGTGGGGCTGTGTAAAGTCATTGGTCTATGCGGTAAAGCCACAAACGCTTGACCATTTGGAAGACAACATTCGCCGTATTATTGCCGATATACGGCCACAAATGTTGGAAAAAGTCATCGAAAATTGGACGTCCAGATTGGACTACATCCGCGCCAGCCGTGGCGGTCATATGCCAGAAATCATATTTAAAATATAATGCCAATGTCGAACGCAGCGCTTTTGCGCCGTGTAGCAGTCAAACGGTTAAACAATTAAATTAAAGCTGGAAAAGAAAATTTATTTAAATTCCTTGGTAAAATAAGATAAAAAAAGCACAAGGTGGTAAAATTAGTCCTATAATCAATCGGTGTTACAAAATATTGTGTAAAAAAAAGCGCTACAATAAACAGATAATCACACATTTCCGAAAGCTAATGTAAGCCGATAAATAAATCAATGTGGTGATAAATCAGGACAACATGTGAGGACAAAGTGAATTATTTTTAAAGCAGAGATCCAGAAGAAGCAGAGAACAGAGCGAATTTTCATAGTAAATTTCGAAATTTTCCGATATGTTAGATTTTAAGATCCATTAAGTGTCCTTTTGCGGGAAAAACAGGACAACATGGGCGAACAAAGTAAATTGTTTCTAAAGAGTTCTATTAAAAACTTAATACAACTCTGATAACCGACTTGGTTTGCGTCTAGGGAGATAGGTTTTAAAATCTAATATCACACACCTAAATATTACATAGAAGTCATTAAATCCAATCCAATCCAAGACAATAGTTTATCAAATCCTAGTAAGATTTCCATCCGCCTGTTGTACCCAAGGTGGCACTTAATACTGGAACGCAAGCGCTTTTCTTCTTCATGATCTTATCTTAGCAATTCTGGTCGAAAGTTTAATCAGTTCAGACAACCTTAATGTCCTGTTATGCGAACAAGTGTCACTCTGAACCTAGTAGTCCGTTCGGCAATGTGTGTGAAGAAGATAAATTCGAATTAGAAAATCCAAGACGCAATCCATAAATTTTAGCAGAGCCACATTTGGCATTAACAGAGCAGAATTTCCTCTTAACAGAACAAAATTTGACCTTAACAGAGCACTGTTAGCTATTTAACAGTATCCATCTGAACAAGCCCATTTGTTTAGGAGGTAATTTTGGGAAATACTGTAAGTCGATGAGTACCAGACTATATGCAAAGGAAGGTTCCAAGGCCTCTTAATATAATCAGCAACGTAGTCACGTATAAAGTGATATGCTATTGAGAAAATTGGCTTTAAAAATATAAATTTTTTGCTTGAAAATTCTCTAGAAGATCAGTGGCCATTTGGGAACATACATAAGAAATAGTACACCATACAGTCTATGTGCAAATGGTAGTCCAGAGGGTCCTCTTTCGAAACGTGGTAGTGGAGTAGCTGGAATAATTCCGTCCTCCTCCCTCAACAACCATCCTTTACATTTCAATAATACTCATCATTATGAGAATTAAGTTTTATGTTAATAGTCTGCAATAATTACAAAGTAGAAGACTAATCTACTTATTGCCACTGTTAAACAGCTAACAGTGCTCTGTTAATAGCAAAGTATTCCCTGTTATAGGCAAGAAGTGGCGCTGCTTAAAGTGTGGGTTTGCGTCTTTGGTGTTTAACATCGAGTTTATCTTCACACACATGCCTCGGCAATATAATTCATTCATTCTTATGTTTAACACATTTGATGCCTTTCAGAATCCTTGCAGGCAGGCAACCAACAAATTCTGTTCCAAATCCACAAATTCTTAAGAACAAAGCTATAAAAGCCAAACAGCAATGGAAGTGTTCTTTCTTTAATTTATCGAAAATTATGCTCAGGTTATTAGCTCAGAACATAACAAAGAAGCTATACTTTCTATTGTTGGTTTATTAACCATCCTGGTCCTTTACCATCGTAGGAACAGAAACATCCTAGTCTTACTTTCGATATTCCTTCAAACTATTCTGTCAGACTTATTTCAAAATAATTTTAAGGCTTACTAAACTACATAAGGACTCCAACCTGCAATGATCGCATTGGAAACGATTGTCTTTAAAAAAAAAACCCCGCCGCCTATTGAGAATATCTTATTAAAAGCGATTTGACCCTTCCCTGATCACATACCCGTGGTGGTTGGGTTGATTACTAAGCATTCTCTTATAGGTAATAATTTGCCTTATAGGAAATGCAGCGGCTGGCCTCTTAGTACCTCATTTGATCGCATCAATTTTCATGCATTTCTTCGAGTGTATAAGGTCGTAACTCGGCAATGGCATCACGTATGTTGGCCTTGAAATGCTCAATTGTCTTTGGTTTGACGGCATAACACTTTCGCTTTAACGGCGTCCCACAGAAAATAGTCCAACGTTGACAAATCACAGCTTCTTGGGGGCCAATGGACATCACCATTTCGGCGCAATAAACTGCCATCAAACGTTTGACGAAATAAATCGATTGTGGCATGAGATGTGTGGCAAGTTGCACCATTCTTTTGAAACCAAACACCGTTCACATCAATACCATGAAGAGCGAGTACACAAAAATCGGTTATCATGATGCGCTAGGTGTGTCCATTGACCGTAATGGCTACGCCTCCAGCCGCATCAAACAGTCACTCGTAGTGGGTGCATTAGCTTCTGTAAGCCCGCATGTGGGTTTTCTGACCGCCAAATACGACAATTTTGCTTATTAACGTACTTATCAAGATAAAAATGAGCTTCATGTGAAGCTCATGGTAGCCTTGATGCCAAACAGTCATTTGAGCACGCAAAGCTGCCCGTTGTGATGCCACAGGTGAACGCAATCTCTGTACTGACCAAGTTCTAAAAATTAGGGGCGAAGAAAATGGTCAGTGCAAGGGCATTGTAAATCACGACTAACCTACGCTGGAAAACCAGACCGAAAGTTTGATAAACAAAGTTGTATCCTTGACATCAATGGACGATAGCTCCGTCAAGCTGACAAGAATTGGAGAGCCAAATAAAACATATATGTGCACCTCGCAAGAGATGGGCATTGACAAAGAAAGTGGACAACAGTTTTCTCTTCTTCAGAGGATCTGCATCCACGGCAGAAGTCGTTAAATGGGAGTTGCATTCTCTCCGCGTGTCTTCCCATAACACAATGACCTGTAAGCACGGCCACAGTGATTCAGATGCTGTCGCGATCAAGTCCGAGTAACTGGCTAGTGCGCCTTCTCACCATCATCATACAATTACTCGTTGGCCCATCTAGCGAAGCGAAAACGAAGCGGATGGTCATGCGGCTTTAACTCTTGAACCAATTAAACTTTGTAAGGCGTCATGCCGAGATCTTTTCGCAAAATTCGACGTAAGCCAATGCGTGAAATGTTCAGTTCTTGAGAAGGATAACGATTTGATGTTGATGAATTCTTATGCACACTCTCAGCCACAGCATTAGTATTTTCGGGTGTACCCACTGTACAGGCACGCTCACGGCTTGACGCATTAACAATGAAAGCAGTTTCACGAACTTTAGCAAAAAAAAACTTGCATATATCGGACACTGATGGTCCTTCGTGCAATTTGCGACCAATTGGGTATGTTTTGGAAATAAATTTCCAATAAATCCCAATGTTGCTCAAGCTTAAGTCGATTTATTACGTTCAGTGAAGTGGAATATACTGAATTTTGTGTTCAGTGTAGAATGACATAAGTATTGCCAGATTCGAAATAACCAATGTTTCAAATTTAAACCAATAAATGGTTATCTACCGCATACTATGGCATCATCTAAGCTACTGAAAAATTCAATTTTAAATTATCTATGCACTCTTTCCATCAACTGACACAACAACCCTGCAACATCCTGTATGATATTGTTAAGCAACATGAAAACGAAAAAAATGAAAAGGGTTTCCCTAGCCTTAGGCATACATTGAGTCATACATAAAGCAACATTATATATGTACGTTTCCTTATCGTTATTGTTACTATTGTTGTTGACTTCTTTTTTTATTGTTTTCATATTCAGTTTTAGCCGGTTACCAAATACGGCCAACAGCAGCAGTATTGCTTGAGTTCCAAAAAAAAGTAATAAAACGTGACAACCAAAAAAAGGCCTACAAAAACAAAAAAAAAACAACACAAGCAGATAAAGCAACTAAATGGCAGCGGCTAACAAAACTAAGCTAACCGAACGAATGTTGTTTAAAAATATTGACACCAGTTACCACCAACAAAAACAACTGTTTTTTGATTTAAATTTTCAATTCGATTTTTTTTTTGTTTGCTGGGGTGTATAAAAACAGGAACTCTTACAAAAATTAGTGATGTGTGTATAACGATAAATTATAGTGTAAATAAATACGCATATGTTTGTAAGGCATTCATAATCATTTTTTATTTACATTCAGAGTTTTTGCCAGTAATGTGCTGAGGGGAAGTCGCCTATTATTTTTCATATTTCGTTCTGGTGAAGAAATCTGATCTAGGATTTGAACCGTGACCTCACGTCTAATAAGCCAACACATTACCTACTAGACTACGGCAACAAGTTTTACTTGATAATCATTTTAAATGAGTACAAAACACAGAGAATGTCCATCTACTCTTGTTGTGCACTGTGTTGGGATATGAAAAAGTAAGATGGAATTGTGTCCGACAAAATTTTTTTATGACCTCATAAAGGGAGGTCCAATTATCATAATATTGTTACGCAAATCGAAACGACCTAATATCGTTTAACAACAAAAAACAATAAACGAAAGCCACACGATATAAATACACACTAACACTAAGAATACAATGAACGTGTTGATTATCTAAAGCTGCACACACACACATATGTACAACGAACCTGTTTGCGACTGGTACCAACAACAACTTGTATGTGACAAAAAGGGCATAGACAACATAAGCAAAGTACACAAACAACAATGTATCAGCAATAGAGCTCAAGAGAAGGCGAGATCACGAACCTTCCACTTCAAGAATGTTCGTTGGACTGGTTATGTCGGACTATAAAAGGGCTGGACAAAGCAGACAGCAGTCAGTACGAATTCAGTCAGCCTTGTGTGAAGTTGCGTGTGAACAAACTAAGTCGTGGTTGTAAAGATCCAGTGAATACTTGTGTGAACTAGTAAAGTGAATAAACAGATTATTATTGTTCTATCGTTAAGTTGTATAGAGTGGCACACAAAAGTAGTGTAAAGAATAAAGAGAGTTTAATAGAAAATAAACACATATTAGTTTTTACTTGGTTTGCAATTAACGAACTCATATTTAAACGTTTTTAAAAAAACGTAAAAACGTAACAATATTTTTGATTGTGATAGGAGCATATACGGAAATTTTGTTTGAAACAAAATATCGGGTAAATGCTCGTCAGGACTTCGATGGCAGACCTTTATCCGTTAGTTCGTATTTTCAATGATTCCGTGAGGCATAACTGAGTTTCAATGTCATTAATATGCCGAGTGATTTCATCTTGAATTATTCTTGACTTATTAAAGTACAATTTTTCTATTAAATCTCCCAAAGAAAGAAGTCCAACGATGGCGAATTAACCACGATGTGAGATAACATGGTCATTGAATTTCTTTTACAAAAGAGCCACTGTTTCATTGCTTCAGTGGCAAGTGGCACCATTCTATTGATATCCTCTATTTCCGACCACAATAATTTTATTATTATCTCGCGATAGCGAACACCATTCACTATAGCTGCTTGACCGACCTCATTTTCGAAGAAATGCGGCCCGATGACGTCGCAGTGGCGCACCAAACAGTGGCGCTTTTTGGATGTATTAGCCTTTCAACAATCACTCGTGGATTCTCATTTGACCAAAAGCGGCAATTGTGCTTGTCATGAACCCTCAGAGGTGAAAGTGTGCTTCGTAGCTGAAAATGGTTGTCTTTGTAAAGTCACAATTCGAAATAGAAACGCATGCTAATAATTTGAGAACATCCATAAAGCACTAGTTAGCCAAACGTACACGGAACGCAACGGAACGTGCATACGTTCGTTTTTAGAAGGCGAAAAGGAATGAGAGCGATTACTGAACGATAATGTAATTTCGGCATTTACATTACTCTTCATATGCTAAAAATGAACGTACGTTAAGTGGACGTTTGGCTAACCGGGGCTAGATCCTTCTTTAGAACACAAAGGCTTTCTTGGTTATTATTTATAATTTATTCGTCAGCAGTAAACGTGGGTCGACTTTGAATCGTATTCAGGTTAGTAGGATTAGTAACTGCGGCCAAAATGAACGGAATCAGAAATGACTACTTAAGACCTTTAACTCATTTAGTATTGAACAGATCAATACTTGTCATATTTATTACATTTCAGGGTATAGTCAGACGTGTATAAATGTATAAGTATCTGGGCATACAGAACTGTGGAGATATAAGTTCTACTCGAGCTGTTACGATGTGAATACGAAATCATTGTGACATCTACGACGGAACCTACTAATGACAACCTAATCTATTATTTTATTCGTCCTTTTGCATCAATATTGTCATATACATACCAGAGATCAGCAATGAATCGCTTTTTCGCTACTCATGAGTACTCATGCAATTTTGAGTATGAGTGCGTCAACAGTATTGAAATCCAACTACTCTGATTCATTCGTACTCAGTACAACGTTGATTTATAAGTACAGGTTGCAATGAATATGAGTACAACGTTGACATCAAACTTATAACATTCGAAATATGTTTGATTCATAAGCCTTCATTGATTTAGATTCATAACTTTAGAAAAATACTCAAATAATACTTATAAATGATTCGAGTGACTTAAAATTTACAGTATAAGTTGTTATTGCATTTATACCAAAAGAATAAAGGCACATAAGCAAAAAAGACAAAGACAGCAAGCAAAGCAAACACACAACCTTCTTGTGAGTATTGTAGTGTTCGTACGCGAATCATACTTATTTTGTGATTCGTGTATACGATGAGTCATGGAGAGTCGAAATCAATAACATCATGTGTATTGTAAATGTGAGTAGTATGAGTATGACATTAAAATAAGTATGAATGCGTATAAGTATCAGAAATTATAACTATGATTCGAATCTACTCATCGTTTTGAATACTCATTGCTGACCTCTGATACATACATACATAGTTTGTCATTACAACCCTTTGGTCATGATTACGACCTAGTTTCTTACACCCCTTATTTTGTGTGTGTTAATTTTATACATGAGTGGTGGGACGGACCTACAGTTTAAAGTCGACTCCGAATGACAGATTATTGAGAAACTTTATCATGGCAATTTTATTTACTCTCAGGGTTTTTGCTAGAATGAAGTTGAACACAAAAACTAACGACTAATCCGTGTTCCTAACACGCAAGACAAGAACAGCTGATTCGGAAAGTAACGTAAAGTAAAAGCTCCGTTTAGTCAAACGTCGATGGAACGTAATGTAATATATGTTCGTATTTAGCATATGAAAAGCAATTTAAATGCTTAACGAAATTACATTACGTTTCGGTAAGCGTTTTCAATGTTTTTCGTACTCTAAAAATATACGTACATTTCGTGGACGTTTGGCTAACCGGGGCTAAAGCCTAATTCTACCTTTAGCATTACGTTCAACATGTTGTTAATGCATTAATAGTTGAAAGGCACAAGACATAAAATATGTAATAATAAAAAAAGTACTGAAAGCGCCGCGAGGGGTACTGTGGTATTTTTGAAATGAAAAAGTACTGAAAAAAAAGTACAAAAGTACTGAATTTTTCAACACTGAGGCTTAATGTTATTATAGCTTGAGCTACTAATTATGGAACGAAGCATTTGAAATATTTAAAACAAAAAATTGATAAACAAACACTTAATATTTGATGTCAACATTTAAAATTTTAAGCACTTGATCACTTCCTCTTGTAGACAAAAAAAAATGTTTGCCACAATTTTAATTACTTCATGGCACATGCAATACACAAGTGTTGTAGACTGAATTCCACAGTCACTATACGTTACTGTATTACCAATATGATTAACACACTCTAACGACGATTATCTCGGTAATTCAATTCAAGACCAGACTAATTATGGTTTGGCATCTTGTTGTGTGTTGCTAGTGCTGTTGAAATTTCGCTTCAATCGGTCAGTGTCACAGAAAAACCAAACAAAAATAACTGGCAACCACCACAACTGGCGATACCCACCAAGCAATTCCTATTGAAATAGCCAATTACGGCCACGATATGTAACCGTTTGAAAACCTGCTAATGACAACAACAACTGGATAATACATACATACATATGTACGTATTTATGCAACAACCTTTCCAAGCCACAACGGTATTACCAAATCCTAGTCTTTTAAATAGACGTGTGGTGGTTTGGTTGACTGAAGATTACAACAACAACAAAAAAATCAATTAAAACCATTTATTAACGATTACGAGACAACGCAATACCAATAACACTGAGTGACAACAACAACAGCAAAAACTCTGCAGCAAAACATAATTATTCTGTTAACACGTTGTCTCTTATTGGCAACACTGAATGAATGCATGAATGCATGAATGAAATTAAGCCAAAGAAAAATGGATAAAAATAAAGCAGCGATTAAAATGAGAATAAAGTTGAAAAACCGTTATAAGAAATGTCAGTTGTTGGCCGGTTTTGAGAGAAATGGTCGTAGACGACCAAGATCAACATTTTCAAACTACGCTACAGCGGCAAACTAAATCGAATCAAATGCGAATGCAATGCAATGGACTGGAAATACAAGATATTTATGTATGTGACCCAAGATTTTTAATTTATTTTTGGACTCAATTTTCTTCTCTCTTCTTCATTTTCTTTCGATTATAAAATCATTTCACGACTTCACGAAAGTGTTGTTTGCTATTGTTGATAACATTACAAAATAGAGGAAAATGAAGGAAAAGCAATATTTGTTTAATATTTGTTGTTATTGACTTTGGAAAAATAAAAGAAAAACAATATTTTGTTATGTGAATGTCGCCGTAGTCTAGTAGGTAGTGTGTTGGCTTATTAGACTTAAAGCCAGGGTTCGAGTCCCAGGCCAGACATCAAAACGAAATACGAAAAAATATTTCTTCGGCGACTTTCTCTCAGCAGATTTCTGGCAAAAACTCTGAGAGTAAATAAAATTGCCATGAAAAAATTTCTCAAAAATCTGTCGTTCGGAATCGACTTTAATCTGTAGGCCCCACCCACCACTCGTGTATAAAATTAACACACACAACATAAGTGGTGAGAGAAGCAAGGTCGTAATCCTGACTGAAGGGTTGTAATGATCAATTATGTTATGTATATTTTGTTATATGTATGTGAAGTTAAATTCGAATTTGAAAATCCAAGACGCAATCCATAAATTTTAGCAGCGCCACATTTGGCGTTAACAGAGCAAAAATTTGCTCTTAACAGAACAAAAATTGTCCTTAACAAAGCACTGTATGCTGCTTAACATGTGTGTGAAGGTAAATTCGAATTTGAAAATCCAAGACGCAATCCATAAATTTTAGCAGCGCCACACTTGGGGGTTAACAGAGCACTGTTAACTTATTAAACTGTTATTGTCTTCGTTTTTTATTCCTTAAAGAAGCCATTAAATTAATTACTAATTAAAGTCTCTAGAAATAAATGAATTTACGACTTTATTGAATGAATTTCCAATGAATATTTTATTCCATTAAACACATACGAACACAACATAATAGGCCTCTAAATGAAATCATTAAAGAAAACCAAAATTTTTTTTTTATTAAACCATTAAATTCACTGAAGTCCATTCAAACAAACTCTTCTTTATATTGTTGGTTTTGTTACGAGTTAAAATTCTTTATTTAAATGATGTGTCTTAAGATAAATTCGAATTTGAAAATCCCAAGACACAATCCATAAATTTTAGCAGCGCCACATTTGGCGTTAACAGAACAAAATTTGCCATTCACAGAGCACTGTTAGCTGTTTAACAGTATCCATCTGAACAAGTCCACTTGTTTAGGAGCTTATTTTGGGAAATACTCTGGGTCTAGGAGTACCATACTATATGCAAAGGAAGGATCCAAAACCTGTTAATATAATCAGAAACATAGTCCCGTATAAAGTGATACGGTATTGTGAAAGTTGGGTTTGAAAATATCAATTATTTTTATTGAAGATCCTCTAGAAGATCAGTGACCATTTTGGAACATATAAGAAGTAGTATACCATACAGACTATATGCAAATGGTAGTCCAGAGGGTCCTGAAGTCGCCGTAATCTAGTAGGTAGTGTGTTGGCTTATTAGACTTAAAGCCAGGGTTCGAGCCCCAGGCCAGACATCAAAACAAAATACAAAAAGTATATCTTCGGCGAATTCCTCTCAGCAGATTTCTGGCAAAAACTCTGAGAGTAAATTGAAAATTGCCATGAAAAGTTTCTCAAAAATCTGTTGTTCGGAGTCGACTTCACACTGTAGGTCCCACCACTCATGTATAAAATTAACACACACAACATATGTAAGTGGTGTGAGAAACTAGGACGTTGTGCAATGGGTCAATTCGACTTCCGGGTACTGTGCTTATCTTAATTGACAAGTACACGTCCTCTAACCTAACCTAACCTAGTCACATATAAAGTGATATGCTATTGATAAAATTGGCTTTGAAAATATCAATTTTTTTTTATTGAAGATCCTCTAGAAGATCAGTGGCCATTTTGGAACATATAAGAGATATTACACCATACTGACTATATGCAAATGGTAGTCCAGAGGGTCCTCTTTCGAACCGTAGTAGTGGGATAGCTGGAATAATTTTGAGAGTCTTCCATCCTTTCATCCTTTGTATTTCAACACTTTTGTTCACAGACAATAATGATCATAATGAGTATTCTGTTTTATGTCAATAGTCTAAAATAATTGCCAAGTAGAAGAAGACTAATCTATTTATTGCCACTGTTAAACAGTTAACAGTGCTCTGTTAACAGCAAAATTTACTCTGTTAGAGCCTAGAAGTGGCGTTGCTAAATGTGTGGGTTTGCATCTTTGGTTTTTAAATTCGAATTCATCTTAACACACATATTTAAATGACCATTCAAACCTCTATATACAATGATTGCAGTCTTTTACAAACTGTTTCTAAAGACGGCCTCATAAAGTTCAACTTTTCTGTGGATCATTAAACCAATCGCCGGTTATAAGTGAATGAAAGAAGTTTGTGAGTTAGTCATACATACATATGTACGTATGAAACAATTGATTGTCCATGATGATTTGAAAATCATAAATATTTTAATTTATTGTAATAAAACAACCATAAAATATGATTAAAGCTGAATAATGGACGAAACAATATACGGCGACGTCTATAAAAATGTCACTGGTGGTCAACGAAATCAATGTTACAACATTGAATCGGAATTGGAATTCATGCATGACGAGACAATAAACGGAAATTCACAAAAGAGAAGTGAGATACGACTCTTAGCCCCTCTGTGGTGGCAGTGCATTCGTTTCAAGTGTAAGAGTTGCCATGGTTGGTTATTTTTCATTTAATTTAGAACAACATCAAGTACAATCAGGAATATGGAATGAAAGACCGTCTTGGAAGGTATGAAATGATTGGAAATTAGGAAGCGTATATTTAGGCTAATAGAGCCAGAATTCCTTCTAGTAGATCCCGAATATTACATACCATTAGCTTAGGTTAGGTTAGGTTAGAGGACGTGTACTTGTCAATTAAGACAAGTACAATAACCGCAGGTCGAATTGACCCCTTGTACTACCATAAGCTTGGATAGCCCAATGCCTTTTGGTGCCTTAAAGACCAAGCTGGGAAAGAGAGCAGAAATGCCCCACCGATTATTATGGAATAATGATGCTGTATGAAGAATTACAATCGATCCTAATGATCCAAGAGAAGCAAAATTATTTTAAAACTTATTACGTTAATGAGCATACATGGTGGAAAGTGATGGATGCAGTGCATGCCGTGAAGATATCAAAATGTTGGAGCACTTTTTATTTCACTGCCTAGCTTTTGTAAGCTCGAGAACTCTGTATTTTGGGGACATGAGGATATACCAAACATACATTCCTTGTGTAGTCTGCTATCCAATTGTATTAACAAACAAGCTACGCTGCTTGTTGAGACAATATTTTGATGCGTGTAACGATAAATTCGAATCTAATTAGCAAAGACAAAAACCAAAAAATTTTAACAGAGCAATGTTAAGTGGTTAACAGAATATAAAAAAAAATAGTCAAGGAAGAAATCACCCCCATATACGATATTGGAGAATGGAATCTCTATTCCATTCCTTAAAACTTATGCCCAGCATGTTCCTGAGCGGAACAGCTTCTCCGGTATTTCGGAAATTCTTTTAAAAATTTAAAAATTTAGACAAAATTTTTTTATTTGTTTTAACAATGCCTGGGGAGGATGATCGATACATACACATCGAAAGTATATGCCTTTGTCACTTTTTTTCGAGAATTGGCTTTTAGTAATAATTCTCACCTTCTTTTTCTATTATGGGGAATCAAATTTAATGTCAGAAAAACAATCCGACAAGCGCAAACACCCATAGGTTTCTGATGGGAATCGAACGTACGTAGTTTAGCACACTACCAACTAGGCCATCGTGGCACTCGAAAGAGTAAAATATGTTGGCTTTAATGAATGGAAAAAGTAAAAAAAAAATAAAATTTTTTTAATTATCTTTATTTAAAATGAGCTTGGCAACTCTAACTCCTCATAAATTGTACAATTAAAGTCTTTTATTGTATTTTTTTTCTTTTTTTTTTGTGTCTTATGGAACATTACGAATGAATAACTTTTGCAAGATGAATCATCACAATATCCATCACGAAATAAAATTGAAAAAAAAGAAGCAAAAAAAAAACAATTCAAAAGACACCAGCCAACAAATGACGGTAATCATTGCATTACTCGTATAAATAATAAAATGAATTGAAATAAAATAAAATAAATTAAAAACTATTGCAAAAAAAAATAAGAAAAAAAATCTTTTTATGGCCTTTGATCAAGCTTTGCACAAAAAAACTTAATAAAAAAAAACGCAACTGAAAAGAAAGACAAGACTGAAGATAAAATTATTATTTTTCTTTTTTTTCCATTCCAAAGGCAATAACGACAAATATTAAAGAAATAATTTGTGTGATGATAAATTCGAATTTAAAAACCAAAGACTTAAACCCACAATTTTAGCAGCAACACTTCTTGCCTCTAACAGGGTAAACTTTGCTATTAACAGAGCACTGTTAACTGTTTAACAGTGGCAATAAGCAGATTAGTCTTCTACTTTGCAATTATTGCTGACTATTGACATAAAATATAATTCTCATTATGATCATTATCATATTTGTGGACCAAAGTATTGAAATGTAAAGGATGGTGGGTCTCAAAATTATTCCAGCCGTCCCACTACCACGGTTCGAAAGAGTACGCTCTGGACTATCATTTGCATTACAGTGTACTATTTCTTATATGTTCCAAAATGGCCACTGATTTTCTAGAGAATTTTCAAGCAAAAAATTTATATTTTCAAAGCCAATTTTCTCAATAGCATATCACTTTATATGTGACTAGGTTAGGTTATTTTAGAGGACGTGTACTTGTCAATTAACACGTTCATCGCCACGATAATATCAGAAACATTTTTACATGGGCCACGGTAACTTTATTAGATAATGTAGTTAATAATGTATTAAGGAAACTTAATGTATCACAGAAAAAATTTTTTTGCCAAAATTCCCGGAAAAACACTAATTTTTATGTCACACATATATGACTGACATGGCCCGATATTAAAACTTTTTTCTCGACAAGCCAGGTCATTCTTATATGTCTGACGCATCGCATTGAACACAGAGTCGTTTACGTCGGACATCTGCGATTTACCAAATCGCGTATGTCAGACACATATGACCGACATGGCTTATGTAGAACTTCTTAGCGTCAGAGAGATATGACTGACATGGCGATGAACGTGTTAAGACAAGTACAGTACCCGAAGGTCGAAATGACCCACTGTACAACGTCTTAGTTTCTCACAACACTTATGTTGTGTGTGTGTTAATTTTATACATGAGTGGTGGAACGACAGATTTTTGAGAAACTTTTTCATGGCAATTTTATTTTTACTCTCAGAGTAGTTTTTCCAGAAATCTGCTGAGAGGAAGTCGCCGAAGATATACTTTTTGTATTTTGTCTTTGATGTCTGGCCTGGATCTCGAACCATGGCTTTTGCGTCTAATAAGCCAACACACTACCTACTAGATTACGGCGACTTCAGGACCCTCTGGACTAAATTTTGCATATAGTCTGTATGGTATACTACTTCTTATATATTCCAAAATGGTCACTGATCTTCTAGAGGATCTTCAATAAAAATAATTGATATTTTCAAACCCAACTTTCACAATACCGTATCACTTTATACGGGACTATGTTTCTGATTATATTAACAGGTTTTGGATCCTTCCTTTGCATATAGTATGGTACTCCAAGACCTAAAGTATTTCCCAAAATTAGCTCCTAAACAAGTGGGCTTGTTCAGATGGGTACTGTTAAATAGCTAACAGTGCTCTGTTAAGTTCAAATTTTGTTCTGTTAAGAGCAAAATTTTGCTCTGTTAATGCCAAATGTGGCGCTGCTAAAATTTATGAATTGTGTCTTGGGATTTTCAAATTCGAATTTATCCTCTTAACACACATCATTTAAATAAAGAATCTTAACGCGTAACAAAACAAGCGATATAAAAAAGAGTTTGTTTGAATGGACTTCAGTGAATTTAATGGTATAATAAAAATATTTGTGGTTTTCTTTAATGTTTTCATTTCGGGGCCTATTGTTGTGTTCGTATGTGTTTAATGGAATTAAATATTCATTGGCAATTCATTCAATAGAGTCGTAAATTCATTTATTTCTAGAGACTTTAATTAGTAATTAATTTAATGGCTTCTTTAGGAAATAAAATGAAGAGAATAACAGTTTAATGCTAATGATTGTAGGCATTTAAAGAAGCGTTTAAAAACTAAAGAATTTAATGTCGTTGGCTAAATGGTAGACATTCCATTGCCTAGGAAAAGATAATGAAAACACAGAGAGAGTGATTCAAAATTAATTAATAAATTAATGTCTTTGAAGGAGAGATTTAACGTCGTGCTGGCCCTTGTAATTGTATGGCCAACCCTTTGCACAACTGCGATTCTCATAGGCCACACTGCCTTATTGAAAGGTCTGCCAATTAATTTAGCATATTCTCAAATAACATTTGCCAGGGTCCTTGTGGGTCTGTGGGTGAGAAGGAAAGTAATATTTTTCACCACATGAAGAGGTGGAGGTTATCTTTTACTAAACTCTTCCAATTAAAGATTCTTACAATAGAGAGACAAACTTTATTTTGAAGTTGTGCTAATTGTCTATAGCGAATGATATTTACTATGGCATAGCAATGAATCTAAACTGCCCACCTCTGTGGGACTTTGTTCTGCAATTGAGGCATTGTAACCTAAACTAACCATTACAACACTTTAGTTAGTTTCACAACCTAACACTAGCTATGTTGCGTGCGTTAACTTAATTCTTTTGTGTAGAGTTCCACAGTTTAATGTCAAATCAGAATAATAAATTATAGAAGCCTTTTCCAATTAGTTTAAGATCAGATCTTTAAGTAGAAAATTAAAATACTTGTATTACGTCAAAATAAATAAACTTACAAAAAATTAGCAGAACATAGCATCATCGATGTCTTACCTGAAAAGAAAAGAAAATTATTTAATATTTTGCTATGAAATTTTATAGCGAGTTTAAGAGATTATATTTCTACTGGATCCAGAATCTAAATATATGTAGAAATACAGATTACATTGGTTTCTCGGTCACATTGACCAAATGTTACATACATGCATACATACTACATACATAAATGTGTGTGAAGTTAAATTCGAATCTAAAAATCCAAGACGCAATCCATAAATTTTAGCAGCGCCACATTTGATGAAGGCTCCTCTTAATATTTGCAGCAACATAGTCACACATAAAGTGATATGCTATTGAGAAAATAGGCTTCCAAACTATCAATTTTTTGTTTGAAGATTCTCTAGAAGATCAGTGGCCAATTTTGAACATATAAGAAATAACACACCTTCCAGACTACTATGGAACGCCATGTATGATGGTGTACTGAGGCTTAGGCTTCCTACGGGCGCACAAATATTCGGATTTGCGGACGATATAGCCCTCGTGGTGAGGGGTAAACACCTTGATAATTTGGAACGAACGTCCAATGCGGCAGTTAGCAGAGTTAGAAGCTGGATCGCGAGTATAGGTCTGAAACTTGCTGATCATAAAACGGATGTCGTATTAGTAAGCAGTAGAAAGAAAATTGAATACATCACCATAACTGTCGGCGAACAAAGGATAACATCGAAGCAGTCTATCAAGTACTTAGGAGTTATGATTGACAACAGACTCACATTCAAGGAGCACCTGACGTATATTAGTAGGAAGTGTGCGGCGGCAACGGGCGCACTCGCGCTGATAATGCCCAACTTGGGAGGTCCGAGACAGGAGAAGAGGTAATTGCTGATGAGAGTGGTTAGATCGATTGCTCTATATGCAGCCCCTGTATGGGCCGAGGTCATGGATAAGAAGACATATAGAATAGGAGTTGATGGGGCCTACAGGAGATCTGCCCTCCGCGTAATTTCTGCCTTTCGCACAGTACCTACGGATGCAGCCTTGGTGATAGCGGGAATGATACCGCTACGAATGTTGGTAGAGATGGAGAGGAGAAAACGTTTAATAAGTAGGAGAACGGGGCTAGTGCACCCTGACCAGGTGAATGATGATGTAATGAATAGGTGGCAACACGAGTGGACTTCCTCCACAAAGGGAAGATGGACCTACAGATTAATACCGAATATAGAAGAATGGACTGGAAGGAAGCACGGCCAGGTGAATTTTTACCTTACACAGTTCCTAACGGGCCACGGATGCTATAGAACATACCTCTACAAGTATGGGCATAACGTGGATGAAGCGTGTCCATCATTCTTCACTTGCCCGCGCTACGAATTCCGACGAAATTTCCTTGAGAGGACGAGAGGTGGGGGCGACTTAATGGAAGTGTGACGAACTAGGTTGGGTTTAGTACGTATGCGTTTAGCAAGCCGAGAGTAAGTCTTGCGGCGAATCGTGCACATTGGTACGCCGGGCTACCAATGTCTTTCGAAGATTCCCAACCTTTAGCTCGTAAAGCTATAAAAAAAACACCTTCCAGACTATATGCATGATAGTGGGACAGCTGGAATAATTTTGAGAGTTGAGCAAACCCACCAACCATCCTTTACACTTCAAAACTTCTATTCACAAATATGATAATGATCATAATGAGAATTCTATTTTATGTCAATAGTCTGCAATAATTGCAAAGTAGAAGACTAATTTACTATTGCCACTGTTAAACAGTTAACAGTGCTCTGTTAATAGCAAAGTTTAGCCTGTTAAAGGCAAGAAGTGGCGCTGCTTAAAGTGTGGGTTTGCGCCTTTGGGTTTTTAAATTCAAATTTATCTTCACACACATTATTTGTCATTCCTATTCTTTTAATGGTAGGTCGAACACTTTGGAGATTGAGGCGAAAAGGCCTAATACGAATGACTCACTCACAGCCGACGTACGGTCAGCCTCCGAATGGGATCGATTTTAATGCGCGAAAGGGCCTTTTTTGTTTATTGGCTAACAAGTGCAGCAATAACATTACGTTATGTGTAGCTCAAGGCTGCTGCATCAGAGTGTTCGAAAGAAAAGTCCTACGTAAGATCTTCGGTCCAATGCGAGTTGGCGATGATTTCCGCATCCGATCCAACAATGAGCTGTATGAGCTCCTCAACGACATAGACGTTGTGCAGCGTATTAATATCCAGCGGTTGTCGTTCGAATGGAGGTGGAAGCTCCGGCGAGACGGGTATTTGATGCGGGGATCTACGGAAGTCGGCGAAGAGGACGACCTTGTATCCGTTGGAAGGACCAAATCGAGTAAGCTCTGTCAGCGATTGGTGCAACCAACTGGCGTAAGCGCGTAAGAAGCAGAGGCGACTGAAGGAATGTGTTGTGGCAGGAAGAAATCCGTTAATCGGGTTGTTAATGGAAAATTAAGTAAGTAAGTAAGAAGCTATTGATGTTCTGGGGCATGAAAAAGTCTGTGTAATGCTTGCTATAACCAGCATATTTTTCAAGCGTAGAAAGAAGGTATTCAAGTGCCTCGATTTCTTAATACAGTGCAAGAAACTCTTCACTTTATCTGATCTTCTTACTATTGACACCACTTACATACATCTCATGTATGGGCCGGTGCCTTGATGTCTATTTTGAGACTTCTCGACCGTGTGCAGGCGTGGGCGAAGATGCTCATTAATAACGGTAGGGTATCCAAATCTATGGATTCATTGGAACACCAACACAATGAGGCTTGTCTTTCACTGTTCTATGGCTACAGCAATGGATTTTGATCGAGCGAGATAAGAGAAGTTGTTCCTAAGAATCATATATTCGTACGTAACACTCGTCTTTTACGCTGTAAACATCCATTTGTGATCGATTGGCCAGTGGATCGCACACAGCATTACAGACAAAAATTGTTCTTTAGCTGGACTATTCGTACTATGATATAAAGAGTTTAAAATCTAGTGTCCACCAATACTACTACCTCTTTTATCCTTCCAATTATCTATTTGTACCATGAATTCGAAACGTAATACTCGTCTTTCTTGCAGAACACTTCTGTTTGTAGTCGACTGGCCAGTTCTTTACCCGGACTATTCGTATATGGAACTCCCTGCCTGCAGAGTGTTCTTTCCTGTCTCTTATGATATAAAAAGATTCAAATCTAGTGTCCACAGACACTATTTTTTGAATTTTTCATTCTAATTACCTATTTTCCTAGTACCAACACAATGCACTGCATGAGTAGGGGCCATCCCCTGAGTGTTGGTCGCAAATTAGAAAAAATACATGAGTAGAGGCCATCCCCTGAGTGTTGGTCGCACATTAGAAAAAAATGCATGAGTAGGGGCCATCCCCGGAATGTTGGCCGTAAATGAGAATAAAACTGCATGAGTAGGTGCCATCCCCGAGTGTTGGTCGGAAATTAGAAAAAAATGCATGAGTAGAGGCCACTCCCTGAGTGTTGGTCGCAAATTAGAACAAAAAAATGCATGAGTAGGGGCCATCCCCTGAGTGTTGGTCGCAAATTAGAAGAAAACTGCATATGTAGGGGCCATCCCCTGAATGTTGGTCGCAAATTAGAAAAAATGCATGAGTAGAGGCCATCCCCTGAATGTTGGTCGCAAATGAGAATAAAACTGCATGAGTAGGTGCTTTCCCCGAGTGTTGGTTGTAAATTAAAAAAAATACATCATGAGTAGGAGCCATCCCCTGAGTATTGGTTGTAAATTAGAATAAAACTGCATGAGTAGGGGCCATCCCCATAATGTTGGTTGTAAATTATAAAAAAATACATGAGTAGCGGCCATCCCCTGAGTGTTGGTTATAAATTAGAAAAAAATAGCATGAGTAGGAGCCATCCCCTGAGTATTGGTTGTAAATTAGAAAATAACTACATTAGTAGGGGCCATCCCCTGAGTGTTGGTCGCAAATTAGAAAAACAGTATGAGTAGGAGCCATCCCCTTAATGTTGGTTGTAAATTAGAAAATAACTGCATGAGTAGGGGACATCCCCTGAGAAATAGGTTACTAGTACTACAATTAATAAAATCGATAAAAAAACTCATCGTAATTTTGAAAAGAGGTGAGTAACAATTATTCAAAACCAAAGGCATGTCAGATACTTGTTGTATGAGTTCCCTGACCTTTTTCTTCGAACTGACGAAATAAAAATGTTTTATTGGCCGGTGTGTCTGTCACCTTGGCCCCAATACGGAAACCACTGTACCATAGGGTAAGAATAGTAAACGCATTTCACAATTATTTTCTAATGTTTCGAATTATAAAAACAAACACGAGACATTGATTTAATAAAACATTGTCTTTATAATCCGTTTTTTCTCCTCTGCTGTTATCTTTTTGTGTAACGCATTGCATGAAATATTGAGTGACGCCGGGAATTTTTAATTTTTATTTTCAAAACCAGTTTCAGTTTTACTGACAATAATTTAAAATTCTAAAAGTGATTTGTTTATTAAAAGAAATTTTTATATTTTAAATAAAAATTTTAATGCATTTTTCCTTAAACAATCAATCGATTTTTATATTCTTTACGGGACTTTTTTTTTGTTCAATTTCATTGCACAGATTCGTGTGTGTAACTACTAAAATGGGTCAACTATTAACCCCGACTTTCTCTATGCGGTTGAATAAATAATAAACGGGAGCATACATACATATGTTCTATATTTATTCATAAATTTGTATCCAATGAAAAAAAAAAAAACTTTCTTTAAAAATAGTGACACTGTTTACGCCCAGTGGCCCTGTTCTGCCAGCACCATATTAACACATTTTATTTGTTTACAAAGTATTCAGTAAAAAAAATTAAATAGGAGACCCAAAGCAGACGAAAAGACAGTTGATGATGAAAGAAGTGCGGGCGATTAATACTCGTATATGCAGTCCCTATATGGTTTGAGGCTATGGATAAGAGGACCTATATACATACATAATTGGTCATTACAACCCTTCAGTCAGGATTACGACCTAGCTTCTCTCACCACTTATATTGTGTGTGTCAATTTTATACATGAGTGGCGCGACCTACAGTTTAAAGTCAACTCCGAATGACAGATTTTTTTGTGAAACTTTTTCATGGCAATTTTTATTTAATCTCAGAGTTTTTGCCAGAAATCTGCTGAGAGGAAGTCGCCTAAGAAATACTTTTTGTATTTTGTTTTGATGTCTGGCCTGGCTTTACGTCTAATAAGCCAACACACTACCTACTAGACTACGGCGACCCTAATAATAAGAGGACCTATAGATCAAGATAGAAGCAGCGTACAGGAGATCCGCTCTTAGAGTAATTTCTGCCTTGAGCACGGCTTCTACTGATGCAGCATTGCTAATTGCCCCTGCAGCTAGTAGTGGACGTAGAGTGGAGGAAACATGTTACAAGGAGGGTAACAGCGCTATCGAATCCCATTTAACTGATTGATAATGCTACGGTTAGATGGCAGCAAGATTGGTTCAAACATATGTAATTGATCATTACAACACTTTAGTTAGGATCGCAACCTAGCTTCTCTCACCACTTGTGTTGTGGCGGGACCTACAGTTTAAAGCCGATTTATAATGGCACATTTTTGAGGAAATTTTCATGGCAATTTTTTATTTACTTTCAGAGTTTTTGCCAGAAATCTGCTGAGAGGAAGACGTCGAAGAAATATTTTTTTTTTTTTTTTTTTTTGTAAATTTCGTTTTGTTGGAGATGTCTGCCCTGGGATTTTGAACCGTGGCTTATTAGACCAACATACTAACTACTAGATTACTTTGATCATGCAGTGATCAAATTACCACGAAATATAGAAAAAAAATGAAAATCACACATTAACAGTGCGATTCCAGAAGTTGCCAAATCGAAAATAGCTGGAGTATATGAATTGGTGACGACAACAATCATTTGCAAAGGGTTTCTCAGTAAGAATGTAACGTTAAAAAAAAACATGTTTTGAAGTGTGCAATTAAAAGCGCAACAAAATGCCGCAACGCTTCTGATGACAGGCAGTGGAAACTTTCAACACGTAGTCATTGCAATGCGTTTAAAAGTAACAAGGAAATTGTGTGTCACCTGAACTGAAGTCGAGAGAAGTTGAAAGATGATTATGTACCTCACAAATGCTATTTAATTGTTTAAAAAAAATCATTTTTGCATTAAATTGTTACTGGTGACCCAAAAATAAAATTACATCAAACACAAGCGAAAGAAACCATACATACGTAAAGTGCGGACAATGGACAAAAAAATCTACGGTTAAGGAGAATATCCATTGTGCCAAGGTAATGCAAAGTGCAACGCTCCCTAAAATACGTTTCACTTAATAGTAGGATATTAAAAATCTTCTTGATTTATTCTTAACCTCAAAATACCAGCGGTTTTTTTAAGGGAATCCATAGATTACCTAAACGCTGAAAAAAAGTCATACCAAAGAATATGGATATAAAGAATGCGCATCATGTAGAAGTAAAATTTTTTATGGCGGGTCGTAACATCACGACCCGCTCTCACCAAATTTTTTTAAAAATCATTTCTGGGTGAGGAGAGAGGAAGACAGAAGGAAAATGAACACAAACAAAGAGCGTAACAATGTGTTGCTCTCATCGTACGTATGTACATGTGTATGTATTCTTGTGTTTTTTGATTTAGTTGTCGATCAGACTGCGACAAGAATACATGTGCTGCGGATGCTTTATCATTTTATTTCAGAATAACACTCGAAGAATATTTTGTGTTAAAAATGTTCTATGTCATTAGCTGGGCGTATTTTATTTTGTCCCATAGTATATTTTTTTTAAATTCTTGGGAATGCTCGTTTTTTTTTCTTTTAATAAAAAATGGTTTTTTATTCTTTTTATTTTTATTTATCTAAAAAACATGGCCTAATTTTTAAGCCAAAGATGGATAGCTTTATGTTCTTTTAATAATAAAATCGATGTTTTATTTTATTTTTATTTATCCGAAATTATTAAGCCATAGATAGACAGATTTACATATGTATGTTGATGAAATGAAAATAAAAATAGAGTATATTACTAACACTTTTCTATGGCTGTAATTAAATAAATTCTCTCAACATATTTTCTCTCTCTCACTTACGAATCCATAGCCATAGGCATGTGTTAACCTAGAGGAAAATTGTTAGTAATAATTTCAAGTCTACTTATTAACCCAATGATATGTATATGTGATCGGAAAATATAGAAAAATTGTACTGCACTAAGACACTAAGACACCGTATTTAACTTGGCAAGTATTCTTCCAAAAATCGAAATCATTTCTCATTGATATTAGTGAATACTACTGTGATATTTCTTTGGGTGCATCATTCTTCTTTAAAAACTGACAAGATTTTTACGCTCTTTTTAACGAACATTCTTGATGTTCGTGTCCTATGTGTGTAAAAAGTCGAAGATGTTCTTACTCTGAGGGTCATTGGTGCCGACGTCTGTTTTTAACACCAGAAAAATAAATAAAAAAGTGGTCAAACAACAAAAACGCACGATGAGAACAACGCATGATGAGAACAACGCATTGTTACGCTCTTGGTTTCTGTAACCTTCCCTTCTATCTTTCCCCCCGCGCCTTGAAATATTTTTGAAAAATATTCCGAAATATGTTAAAATGCACATTCTTTATACTTTATTTTCTTTGGTCATACGTAGCTTCCGATGAACATTACTTTTAAATGACATGTTTTTATCAAAAAAAAAACTATATTAATGAAGCATTTATTTTCAATACAAAATTACGGGTTTTTAAGTTATACGATCAATATTTCTCTTAATATTCTACAAATACTTCCTTCCTTTTTGAATTTAAATTTTAAAATATTTTTTTTTTTTGTTTTCCCACACTGTATAAGTAAGTTTTTTAAAAGTTTATTTTCCCCCCGTTTTTAATGCGTTTTAATGCAAAATATTAGTGAATACAAATTGAATTATTCATGCAAACCGCCAAGTGGATGCTTTGAATTTTAATTTTAAATTATTTGCACATTTTAATGCCTTCCACCTTGGGGATTTTGTTTAAAAACAATAAAAGAAATAAACAAATTAAATTTAAATTTAAGT
Source organism: Sarcophaga subvicina (assembly GCA_936449025.2). Lineage (NCBI taxonomy): Eukaryota > Metazoa > Arthropoda > Insecta > Diptera > Sarcophagidae > Sarcophaga > Sarcophaga subvicina. Next base: position 100,336,610 of record OW388084.2, read on the forward strand.
TTAAATTTAAATTAATTAATTAACAAAACAAACATTCATTTATGCAATGAAATTGTATTTAAAAATAACACGGTGCGACAGTCAAAATACACACGCCCCCCCCAGCTAATGACATAATGTAGGGTTGTGAGTAGAACCTCTCGAACCATCCAAACTTGTTTTATTTCACAAAAAAAAAACGGCATTTTTGATCATTTCACACAAAATTATTGATTACCCAAATATTTTTCAACCTATTTTCATAATTCAAAGTTTTTTTGAAAAGGGGACCGATGAGCCTTTAATACGGTATACATAAACATTTTGTTCAAACTTACACGGTATGAGTTTTGATGCGGGTAAACTTGGAAAATTTAATTTTTTTTCATATTTTTTCTAGTTTAGCCAATCTTAATTGCAAAATTTAATTTAAAAAATATTAAAATAAGTGATGACATTCTGAAAGTGCATCATTATCTTGTGAAGAAATCGACACTTCGTTTGATCAAATCGTACAAAAATTACCGTAGTTATGATTAAAATTAGTCGTGTTATATATGTCATCTTTGGTTAATACTTGTGGCACGGGTATTCCATAAAGTACCTGCATAGAATGGGCAAGAGCGCCTCCCCTTATTGCCCTTTACGAAGTGGAAGAAGTAACTGACGATGCAGGGCACACTATTTTCGAGTGTGCACGCTGGCAGAGCTATCGCTCTGAACTGACGTCAATAGTTGGAACAATCACGGCCGCTAACATTGTCGGGATTATGGTTGCGAGTAGGGAAAATTGGACTTCAGTGGCGAACTACGTGGACTGAAGAAGAAAGATCTCGAGGCTGCAGAACATGGAGGCACGCCGGCCTGTACACGTGTCAAACAAAATTCGACAGAGGGACCTGGACGAAAGAAATAGTGGAGACACTTAGATATCTCCTCAACTTTCGACACGCAATCCGGACGAGGAAATTAACACGCAAGGGCCACAAAAGGACTCCATTCCGAAGTAATACCACCGTAGTTCCGGAGTGGGCACGAGTCCACGAGGCGAGGGAGGGATTGATTTAGTGGGTGAGGGCCTCACACACGGAGGATGTGCGGTACGGTACGGTCCTCAGCGTAAAAAAAAAGCAAACCTTTATTTTCATAAATTTTTGTTGTTTTTTTTTTTTTAATTCAAAGGTTTAGCTTCGTCTTTCTCTTTTTTCCGATTTTCTTTTCTCCTTTCTCCAAATTTTTCTTTTATGTTAACTTAACAGTGTCTGTTAACATAACATTCAATGTAAAAAAAAATATAACTTTCGTAGCTAAATTCACACACATAAAACCGGGCGATAATGTTTCGCATTTTTGCTCATTTTGAAATGCAAACAATTTTTTAGAGAATATTGTGAAGTTTGTGTTTTGTGTTTAAAAAATAATGTCTCGTGTTTGTTTTTATAATTCGAAAAATTAGAGAATAATTGTGAAATGCGTTTACTATTCTTACGCTTACCCTATAGTACAGTGGTTGCCGTATTGGGGCCAAGGTGACAGACACACCGGCCAATAAAACATTTTTTATTTCGTCAATTCAAAGAAAAAGGTCAGGGAACTCACACAACAAGTATCTGACATGCCTTTTGTTTTGAATAATTGTTACTCACCTCTTTCTGTTTATATTTTTTCAAAATTACGATGAGTTTTTTTTTTATCGATTTTTTTAATTGTAGTACTAGTAATTGTAGTACTATTTCTTGTAATAATAATAAAAACAAAGTTTTTTGTACTTCCAACATTCAGGGGATGGCCCCTACTCATGCAGTTATTTTCTAATTTACAACCAATACTCAGGGGATGGCTCCTACTCATGCTATTTTTTACTCTAATTTGCGACCAACACTCAGGGAATGGCCTCTACTTATACAGTTATTTTCTAATTTACGACCAACATTAAGGGGATGGCTCCTACTCATGCATTTCTTTCTAATTTACGACCAACACTCAAGGGATGGCCTCTACTTATGCAGTTATTTTCTAATTTACAACCAATACTCAGGGGATGGCTCCTACTCATGCTATTTTTTTTTTCTAATTTATAACCAACACTCAGGAGATGGCCGCTACTCATGCAGTTATTTTCTAATTTATAACCAATATTCAGGGAATGGGCCCTACTCATGCAGTTATTTTCTAATTTACAACCAATATTCAGGGAATGGGCCCTACTCATGCATTTTTTCTAATTTGCGACCAACACTCAGGGGATGGCCCCTACTAATGCAGTTATTTTATTATTTACAACCAATATTCAGGGGATGGCTCCTACTCATGCTTTTTTTTCTAATTTGCGACCAACACTGAGGTAATGGCCTCTACTTATGCAGTTATTTTCTAATTTACAACCAACACTCAGGGGATAGCTCCTACTCATGCAGAACATGGTGTTGGAAATAGGAAAACATGTTATGGCAACGAGAAAAGGGGGAGTAGTCTTGGTGGACACTAAATTTGAATCTCTTTGTAACATAAGTGACAGAAAAGCTCTCTGCTGGAAGGGAGTTTCACATACGAATAGTTTGGGTAAAGAACTGGTCAGTCGACTACAAACGGAAGTGTTCTGCGAGAAAGACGAGTATTACGTTTAGAATTCATGGTACGAATAGATAATTGGAAGGAGGAAAGATTAATCTCTTTAAATCATAAGTGAAAGGAAAGAACACTCTGCAGGAAGGTAGGTCCACATACGAATAGTCCGGCTAAAGAATGATTTTTGTCGGTAATGCTGCAAACGGATGTACTCTTTCGAAAAACACGTCTGTTACGTACATAAACATGATTCTCACAAAAAAAAATGTTCGCTCAATTAAAATCCATTGCTGTAGCCATAGAACAGTGAAAGACAAGCCTCATTGTGTTGGTGTTCCAATGAATCCATAGATTTGGATACCCTACCGTTATTAATGAGCATCTTCGCCCACGCCTGCACACGGTCGAGAAGCCTCAAAATAGACATCGAGACACCGGCCCACACATGAGAGTCAATAGTAAAAAGATCAGATAAAGTGAAGAGTTTCTTGCACTGTATTAAGAAATCGAGGCACTTGAATACCTCTTTCTACGCTTGAAAAATATGCTGGTTATAGCAAGCATTGCACAGACTTTTTCATGCCCCAGAACATCAATAGCTTGTAAAGGGTCCGCCAAATAAATTTTTTTTCTGGTGTAGGCTACTACATGGCCAGCCGAGACAGCCATTTGAATGAAATTATTTTTCATTATTAACCGGAAGGATTGTACATTCAAACCAAAAAAAGAAATTTGAGAAAATATTCAGGAGTTTTGTTTTTAAAGCATTTTCAAAAAAAAAGTTATTTGGCGGACTCTTTAGCTCCCTAATATTTACATCATTCGTAGATACCCTGAAGTCGCCGTAGTCTAGTTGGTAGGGTGTTGGCTTATTAGACGTAAAGCCGGGGTTCGAGCCAAAGGCCAGGCATCAAGACAAAATACAAAAAATATTTCTTCGGCGACTTCCTCTCAGCAGATTTCTGGCAAAAACTCTGAGAGTAAATGAAAAATTGCCATGAAAAAGTTTCTCAAAAATCTGCCGTTCGGAGTCGACTTTAAACTATAGGTCCGTCCCACCACTCATGTATAAAATTAACACACACACAACATAAGTGGTGTGTGAAACTAGGTCGTAATCCTGACTGAAGGGTTGTAATGACCAATTATAATAATGGTGACTTCTAAGGAAGTGAAGCATAAAACAGGCAATAAAGCAGTTCCACATAATTTGTGTAGCCCAACTTTTCGAACACCCAGTAGTTCATGAAGCTTTGGATTTCAGTTGACAATATCCAAACCGAGATCCGGAGAAGGTGGTGACCGTATAACAACACATGCAAAACCAAATTGAAACCTTTAGCATGTGGCACCGTTTGTTGAGACCTTTGCGCACACAAACAGTACTTAGAGAAGCTAATAATCAATCATTAAAAGTAAAATTTTCAGAATTTATTTAAAAGAAGAAACACAGTTTTTTTTTATTAAAAACAAATATCGACTTTATTTTAAAATTAATTACAAGAAAGTAAAAATAATTATATACAGAAAATAATAGAATAATTAATACTAAACTTAAAAAAAAGAAAACATTTCATGAATTCAAGTTAAAATGTAAAAGAAAAAATTAAAGAAAAACCTTTTAAAAGTATCGACGTATGCCTAAGGGCATGCATTGTGATTGGATATGCAATGTTTTAAGAAGAAAGTGTTAAGTAAGATGCTTGTATGTGGTCTGTATGTGGAAATGTGAATTTTCATTCCTCAACACACTCCTCTTTCATTTGTTCAGTACAAATGAGTGAATTCTGACAAATCAAAGAAATTTTGAATTTGATCCGGAGTAAGCGAGACACCTAGCTGTTTCGCTAATCCAATAAAACTAAAAGCAGTGACTAGATGACCAGTTTCATATTTGATCAACACAATGTTCTTTTTTTCATTAATATCCGATATTTCAATATCACTATAAAAATATGTCAGTTTTTCTAAATTATGTTTTCTCTTTAGAAATTCATCTTTTACTTCCATGCTAGAAAACTCAACAACAAAAGAAAGTCCACTAGAGTCAACATAATAAGGAACATAATTAAGAACATATATACGTTGGAAATTATCGGTGGCTAATGATAAACCAATTAGTTTCGCCACTCCAATAACATTAGCACTAGCTACAGTCATGTTAACGTTGTTTACGTTACGTAAACGTAATTTATGTCCACCCCAATCTAAAATTTGTACAAATTTTGTTTCGGGAAATTGTTTTAAATTATCTTTTCCGCGTACAAATTCGTTCTTGTGCAAGTTATTGTTAAATCGAACAGAATAATTAAGAAAATTTGGATTTGTACTAACGTACACGTCAATATGATCGATAGAAGATCGAATATTCCAATCATCCGATATTCCCATTCTTTCCGCTATTCCCATCACATTAACATAAGCCGCTTCCAAACTCAAATCAGATGAACGAAAATCTTTTATTTCAACAATGCCCCACTCATTATAATCGAATATTCTTAAAGGACTTGTCTCTGGATGGTATTTCAGAAAATGTCGATTCTTTAGAAATTCTTCTTTACTAGCCGCGCTACAAAAGTGTACATAGTAGTCAAGACAATTATCCTTCCTCTCCACGTCTATATGAATGACAGAATCGTCCGGAATCTTTGCATTCATTTCATTTGCTAATTTGCGAACATTACAGAATGCCTTCTCCAAACTTGAATCAGAATCAGCATCAGAATCAGAACATTGAACATTTTGTATGTAAACACAATTGCGTCTTAAATCAATAACGTTTTGCTTTTTCTTTGTTATGGTGGTGTTCGTATGGTGTCGTTCACTGGCTTTGGCAATATTTTCAGTATTGTTATGTTTACCGTTTAATTTCTTTTTCTTTTTGAACTTGTTCGCTTTCTTGTTAGATTTTGATTTTTGCGTTGCCTTATCAATACGATTTACATCCTCCTTTGCTTGTAATAAAACATCTTTTAACGCATTTATCTGTTCTTCGAGTTGTTCTACAAATTGTCTCATGCCGTTATTAGAATTCTTGTGTACAATGTATCGTTCTTCAGCTTTTCCAATTGATGATGGTGGATGGTCATCAAGTTCCAAATGCATTTTAAGCATCATGGGCTTACAATTGTCCGTTCTAATGGAAATAAATACAAAAAAAGTTAATGACGACTTTGAAAAGAATATTTTTTTTTGTGTTTAAGTTTCCTCAACACACACTTACTTGCTGTTTATATCAAGGAAATGATAGATGTGGGCACAACCTATGCGAAATATATCACTCGTACTGATATTTAATGGAATATTATAAATGGCACAAGGATTTCCATATTTTTCCGACATTTTGCTGAACTATTCTTAACAACTGACAACCGTTCTCCAATAGAATTTGTTTAACATTAAACGCTTTCGTTTCAATCCTGCTTATTTATTCCTGCATTGAGAAGGGAAACATCCTTTTAATATCTGAATATCCCAAAATTCTCGCTAATCACTTGACTTCATTCTTCATCATCATTATATTGACGGGTAAATAAAGATTGTCAGAGCAGGTAGTTAAATTGGCAAAGAAATAAATTCTTGGAAATTCCCGTCATAGCAATAATGCCAAAAGATTGCTAAAAGGATCGCAATTGAAAAATGGGTTGATTGCGGTTATGCTACCTACCGTACAAGTATGACGTCACATAAAACAAATGTGCACTAAGGTGGTGGAAAATATGTACATAAGGAAGAATATCCTCCATATTTATCAAAACTTGCCTTGAAAGTTCATTCTGTACCTGCAGCAGCGCTGTTGCCGAAAGAGCTGTCTCTTTACAAGGCAATGTTATTACCGAAAAAAGAAAAAGAATTGGACCTAAGTCGTTAGGTTAGAGGACGTGTATTTGTCAATTACCCTTACCCCTGGCCAGGTGCAGTGGGCTGTTAGGTCTTTCAAACCATTCAAGTCACCAGAACCGGTTGGTATTATCAAGGGGTCACATTCAACATGGGGAGGAGATAATCCTCCCTTGGTTGCTTGCCATCTATAACGCTAGTCTCAGGCTCCTTTACATCCCTTGGAGCTGGAGAATACCTTGGGTGATCTTCATTCCCAAGGCTGGGAAACCGTCCCACACTAGGGCGAATGATTATAGACCCATAAGTATGTGTTCCTTTCTTCTGAAGACGCTGGAAAGAGTCCTTGATGTTCATATTAGGGCCTCGATTGATCCAGCGTTTCTATCCGCTTCCCAACATGCGTATACGAGAGGTAAATCAGTGGAGACTGCACTTCACTCTCTTATTTCTCGTGTAGAAAAGTCCATGCACGTTAAGGAATACACTTTGGCCATTTTTCTGGACATTGAAGGTGCATTCAATAACGTCGACCCGGACGCCATAGTTAGGGCTCTTGGTTCTCTGAACCTGGGACAGAATCTGGTCAGGTTCATCGAGCTTCTCCTGAAGTCGAGGATAGTAACCTCCACAGTGGGGGCCACGAATTGTCAGAGAATGGTTCGTAGGGGTACACCGCAAGGCGGTGTTCTATCACCACTTCTCTGGAATCTTGCAGTCAACTCACTCTTGAGGGGACTGGAAAACTCTGGCAATGAGGCCATAGCTTACGCTGACGACATTGCCATTGCTGCGTTGGGAATTTGTCCGCAGACACTGTCGGATAAGTTGAATTTGGCGCTATCAATTGTGCAGGACTGGTGTAGGGATTTTGGACTGTCTATTAACCCCTCTAAGACCGATACGATTCTTTTTACGAGGAAATATAAAATTCCGACCTTCTCCCTTCCCAGCATATGTGGCACCAAACTCACGTTGAGTCCCGAGGTTAAATATCTGGGCCTGATCCTCGATCCCAAACTCAACTGGAGGGCGAATCTGGCTGCTAGGGCACGCAAGGCGGCATGTGCTGCTTACTGCTGCAGTAGAGCTGTCGGAACCAGATGGGGTCTTCGCCCAAGGATCATGCGTTGGATATATTCTACGGTCATCGAACCCAACCTCCTATACGGTGGCGCTCTACGCACCACCCCCACGAAAGCCTTGTTCACAATGCTAAACTGGCTTCCTACTGTGCTTCTCGCTAAGCAGGCAGCCAAGTTTGCTACGACTAGACTTAATCCTCTCTCTCGTTGGCACATTGTACCTTCTGGTCACTCCACTATTCTGGAGGTTGATCCAGTGACCCCTGTGAACATGGACTATTTTGCTGCTGAATGTTGTCTTGACAGATGTTTCCACTCTTTGATTCCAAGTAGTCGTGACTGGAATCCTAATACGGTCGTCCCCCCGGAAGTCCTGGATATATATACCGACGGCTCTAAACTCGATAATGGGGTTGGAAGCGGTGTCTACTCTGGGAAACTGGACCTGAATATTGCTCTCCGTCTGCCGGACTACTGCAGTGTGTTTCAGGCGGAGGTGATGGCAATTTACCGGGCCGCTCAGTGGATCCTCGTCAACGATGCTCCTTTCACTCGCCTCTCGATCTTTTCTGATAGTCAGGGCGCGATAAGATCTCTATCGGGTTTCGTGAATAGCTCTAGGATCGTTAGGGAACGTCGCCGCTGTCTCGACCTTCTCTCGGGGCGCTTCACCAGTGTCTCTCTGGTGTGGGTCCCCGAGCACAATGAAATTGCGGGAAACTGCTCTGTTGAATTGGGTATGCCACTTGCCTCGGTCAAGTTGACCAATGCGCGGAGGTTCTTTCGGGACGCCAACCTGCTCCACCGCTAGACCCACCTGGCCGAAGATGGATAGAAGGCGTACCAACCGATTACTTGGTTTTGGTCGTGATGTCATCTCGACTACAGTGGCCATGCTTACAGGTCATTGCGTCATGGATAGACACACGGAAAGAATGAGGCTCCCTTTCAACGACTTTTGCCGTTATGGGTGCTCAAGTGAGCTTTGTGATAACACAGCTACCACTCCGACCTAACCTAACTGGTCAATTAAGACAAGTTATGATGTATACATGTTATATACACATACGAAAGTATTTGCGAAATACATGGAACATAGCAAAGAATGCAAATAAGCTTTAATATTCAAATTTTAATATAAACATTTACTAGGACTGTTCCAAATTAAAAATACGAAAACTTCTTTTTTTTTTTTTGTTATATTCCCAACCTTCTTTTAAGATTTGAAATACGAACTGTTTAGCTTCTTCTCTTTAAAAGCATAAGAAAATACAAAATCTTTCGAATACAGTGGATCTTGAATAGTGGATACGATCTTTCCCAAATTATTGATAACTGCTGTAGTATATGTGTGAACTGGTGCATTGCACTGAAACAAAACTTTGTTTTCTGTGACGTCATACTTGTACGGTAGGTAGCATAACCGCAATCAACCCATTTTTCAATTGCGATCCTTTTAGCACCCTTTTGGCATTATTGCTATGACGGGAATTTCCAAGAATTTATTTCTTTGCCAATTTAACTACCTGCTCTGAAAATTTTTAATTACCCGTCAATATAATAGATGAAGAATGAAGTCAAGTGATTAGCGAGAATTTTGGGATATTCAGATATTAAAAGGATGTTTCCCTTCCCAATGCAGCAATAAATAAACAGGATTGAAACGAAAGCGTTTAATGTTAAACAAATTCTATTGGAGAACGGTTGTCAGTTGTTAAGAATAGTTCAGCAAAATGTCGGAAAAATATGGAAATCCTTGTGCCACTTATAATATTCCATTAAATATCAGTACGAGTGATATATTTCGCATTGGTTGTGCCCATCTCTATCATTTTCTTCACATAAACAGCAAGTAAGTGTGTGTGGAGGAAACTTAAACACAAAAAAAAAAATATTCTTTTCAAAGTCGTCATTAATTTTTTGTATTTATTTCCATTAGAACGGACAATTGTAAGCCCATGATGCTTAAAATGCATTTGGAACTTGATGACCATCCACCATCATCAATTGGAGAAGCTGAACACAACAGTTCTAATAACGGTTGGAGACAATCTGTTCAACAACTCGAAGAAGAGATGAAAGCGTTAAAACATGCTTTACTACAAGCAAAGGAGGATGATGTGGTAAATCGCATTGATAAGGCTCCTGATGTGGACAATAATGTAACGCAAGAATCAAACTCTAACAAAAGAGCGAGCAATGAAAACAAGTTAAGCGGTGAGCATAATGATACTGAAAATGTTACCAAAGCCAGTGAAGGACATCATACGAACACCATGCCAGAGGAAAAGCCAGAATTTATTGATTTAAGAGATAATTGTGTTTACATACAAAGTTTTCAATGTTCTGATTCAAGTTTGGAGAAGGCTTTCTATAATGTTCGCAAATTAGCAAATGAAATGAATGCAAAGATTCCTGACGATTCTGTCATTCATATTGACGTGGAAACGGACTTTGATGATAATCTTGACTACTATGTTTACTTTTGTAACGCGGATATTAAAAAAGAATTTCTAAAGAATCGACATTTTCTGAAATACCATCCAGAGACAAGTCCTTTACGAATATTCGATTATAATGAGTGGGGCATTGTTGACATTAAAAATTTTCAATCTTCTGATTTGAGTTTGGAGACGGCCTATGTTAATGTGATTGGAATAGCGGAAAGAATGGGAATAACGATTGATTCGGATGAAATCGATCATATAGACGTGTTTAGTACAAATCCAAATTTTCTTACTTATTCTGTTCAGTTTACCAGGGAGTATAAGAGAAAGGAATTCGTAAAAAGAAAATATCTTTTAAAACAATTCCCAGAAACAGAATCTTTAAAAATTTCAGATGGAGGTCGACATAGATTAAATTCACGTAACGTAAATAACGTTAGCATGACTGTAGCTAGTGCTAATGTTATTGGGTTGGCGGAACTGATTGGTTTGTCATTAGCCCCCGATAATTTCAAACGTATATATGTTCTTAATTATGTTCATTATGTTAGTTGTAATCGTGCATTTTCTTTAATTGTTGAGTTTTCTAGCAAGCAAGTAAAAGATGAATTTCTAGAGAAAAAACATAAATTAGAAGAAGAGGAATATTTTGATAGTGATCCTATTGAAATTTCGGATATTAATGCAAAAAAGAACATGGTTTCGATCAAGTATTTATATAATCATGTAGCTACTGCTATTAGTTTTATTGGATTAGCGAAACAGCTGGGTTTCTCACTTACTCCTGATAAAATTCATAATTTCTTTGATTTGTCAGAATTCATTAACGATGCAAAGACGAGCGTTGAGGAGTGAAAATTCACATTTCCAGAGATCACATACAAGCCTCTTACTTAACACTTTCTTCTTAAAACATTGCATATCCCAATCACAATGCATGCCCTTAGATACTTTTAAAAGGTTTTTCTTTAATTTTTTTTTACATTTTAACTTCAATTCATGGATTGTTTTTTTTTTTTTAAGTTTAGTATTAATTATTCTATCATTTTCTGCATATAATTATCTTTATTTTTTCTAATTACATTTTAAATAAAGTCGATATTTGTTTTCAATAAAAAAAACTGTGTTTGTGTTACAATTGATTTCTTCTTTTAAATAAATTCTTAACTGTTTAGGAATCTTTGTCCTTCCATTCACTTTCAGTCCAAATTATATGTTTTGATAATTCTCTTAAGATTCTCTTTTTCATTTTTCCAAATTTGTCAATTATGTTAACTTAACAGTCTCAATTGAGGTAACATTCACTGTAAAAAACCAAAAAAGAAAATGTAACATTCGTAGCTAACTTTATACACACTAGCCCCGAGTATCCAGGACAAACAGCGGCTATAAAAGCGGAGCAACGAAGGATTTCCATGCACAATAGGCATTCACGATGGGAGAACAGTTTAAAGGGAAGATGAACATTTCACCTTGTCCCTAAAATAACAGCGTGACAGCGTAGATGGAGAACAAACATTGCGAGTTGAACTTCTAAATAATCCAAAAACAATTTTAATTTTATCTGAATACGCTAATTCAGCTAGCTGAAGTAATGAAATTTTTCCCATATTTAAAGACTCGTTATACAAAAAATGTACATAAATTAACTTTGGTCTTATATTCAGCCAGCTGAATTAGTACGATTCTAAAATTTCTACGTAATTATTACAAAATAATCACATTTAAGTTGAAATAGACAAGTTCAGCTTTGCTGAATAAGAGTATACTTTTTTTTGCATTTCGAGATTTATTAAATAAAAAGTCATAAGGAAAGAGAATTGTGTGTTATTCAGCTGGCTGAATTACTTTTCTTTTAAGTTAAATGAATTAATTCTTACTTCGTAAATAAAGATGTATTAAATAAAACTTCCTAAGATGCTGTTTTTTGGTGATATTCAGCTAGCTGAATTAGGTCGAAGTGGTAGCTCTGATATCAAAGAGCTCACTTGAGCACGCATAGGGGCCCTTTGTGATGCCACCAATGAACGCTGCCTCTGTACAACCCAGTTCTACCAAAATCAGGGAAAAGAAAGAAGGTTGCGCTGACCAACTGCACATCAAAGCACGACTACCCCACACTGAAAGTTTGATGAACGAATCTATATCCTTGACATCAATGGATGATAGCTCCTGCAAGCTGACAAGGATTGGAGAGTCAAATAATCTATATTTGCACCTCGCAACAGTCTCCTCTTCCTCAGGGGATCTGCATCCTCGGCAAAAGTCGTTAAATGGCAGCCGCATCCTTTCCGCATGTCTACCCATAACACAATGACCTGAAAGCATGGCCACTGTGATTTAGATGATGCCACGACCAAGTCCAAGTAACTGGTTGGAACACCTTCTGTCCATCAGGGGCCAGGTGAGTCTAGCGGTTTAGCAAGACTCCTCATTGGCCCAGGATAGGTTGGCGTCTAGAAAGAATTTTCGGGCAACGGCCAGCTTGACCGGGGCGAGTGGCATACCCAAGTCTACTGAAGAGGATTCCGGAAGGAGTGCCCCAGCTCTGGCGAGCTCATCAGCCCTGCAGTTCCCCGGAATATTACTATGTCCGGGGACCCAGACCAATGAGACACTAAAGCGCCCAGAAAGAAGGTCGAGACAGTGACGACATTTCCTGACGATCCTGGCGTTATTCACAACACCTGACAGAGATCTTATGGCGGCCTGGCTGTCAGAAAAGGGGGTAAAAGGAGCACCGTTAACGAGGATACATTGAGCGGCACGGTAAACTGCCATCACCTCCGCCTGAAACACGCTACAGTAATCCGACAGTCGGAGAGAGATGCTTAGTTGCCAGTTTTCCAGAATATACTCCGCTCCCGACCCCAGTATCGAGTTTAGAGCCGTCCGTGTATATATCCAGGAGGTCAGGGGGACGGTGTTGAGGTATCAGTCATCCCTACTCGGAATCAGAAGTTGGAAACCTCTGTCAAGACAGTATTCCGCAGGGAGATGATCGATGTTCGATGGGGCCACAGCCACAACCTCCAAAATGGTGGAGTGACCAGAAGGTACAATGTGTCAACGAGACAGGGCTTAAGTCTTGTCGCAGCAAGCTTATCTGCCTGCTTAGCGAGAAACCAGTTGAGCATTGCGAATAAAGTTTTTGTGGGGGTGGTGCGCAGAGCAACAGTTGTATAAATGGCCGCAGATCTTCTGACCTTGTCAAGAAGTCTAACGTTGTGTAGTCTATCCAGAGCAATCCACCAGAAAGCAACACCATATAGGAGGTTGGGTTCACTAACCGTGGACGAATGAATGAGCTTAAAAATAATATTTTTTTATATCACATCATAGGTTGGTATCAAAAATAAACAATGAGTATTCAAAGAGATGAGTAGAATCGAATCATACTCATAATTTCTGATACTTACATATACGCATTCATACTTATTTTAATATCATGGAACCCGCTACTCATCATATTCATACTTAACACACTTATGATGTTATTGATTTCGACTTCAAATGCTCACTAAAGGTACGGTCACATATGGCAATTATTTGCCCATAAATTTTGTTTTCTCTTCTTTGCCCGAAATATGACTGAAACAACTAAAATTTTGTTTTGTGTTCACACTACGTTGTTCCATTCAATAGCGGCAAACAGAAATCTGGGAAAACATGTTTGCCATATGGGTCACACTTGAAAAATATTTGACAAGTGTTGCGAAAAAAATACATACATACATACATACATACATAAACACGTATACATACATATGTATATAATTTCATACATAATGGAAGATGAATATTTTCCCGTTTTGTGTTGCGGATTTTCAGTGATATTTTGCGAAGAAAAAAAGAAAGACGACGACGACTGGATGCACGGAAAAATTCTGGACATTTTAATTTTCAAAATTCTTATGAAAGGAGTTCATAAAAATTAAGCTGTCTGTGACGACTTAGGTCCAATTCTGTTCTCCTTTTTTTCGGTAATAACATTACATTGTAGAGAGACAGCTCTTTTGGCAACAGCGCTATTTGCAGGTATAAAATGAACTTGCAAGGCAAGTTTTGATAAATATGGAGGATATTCTTCCTCATGTACATATTTTCGACCACCTTAGTGCACATTTGTTTTATGTGACGTCATACTTGTACAGTAGGTAGCATAACCGCAATTAACCCATTTTTCAATTGCAATCTTTTGGCATTATTGCTATGACGGGAATTTCCAAGAATTTATTTCTTTGACAATTTAACTACCTGTTCTGAAAATTTTTAATTACCCGTCAATATAGTAGATGAAGAATGAAGTCAAGTGATTAGAGAGAATTTTGGGATATTCAGATATTAAAAGGATGTTTCCCTTCTCAATGCAGCAATAAATAAGCAGGATTGAAACGAAAGCGTTTAATGTTCAACAAATTCTATTGGAGAACGGTTGTCAGTTGTTAAGAATAGTTCAGCAAAATGTCGGAAAAATATGGAAATCCTTGTGCCATTTATAATATTCCATTAAATATCAGTACGAGTGATATATTTCGCATAGGTTGTGCCCACATCTATCATTTCCTTGATATAAACAGCAAGTAAGTGTGTGTTGAGGAAACTTAAACACAAAAAAAATATTCTTTTCAAAGTCGTCATTAACTTTTTTTGTATTTATTTCCATTAGAACGGACAATTGTAAGCCCATGATGCTTAAAATGCATTTGGAACTTGATGACCATCCACCATCATCAATTGGAAAAGCTGAAGAACGATACATTGTACACAAGAATTCTAATAACGGCATGAGACAATTTGTAGAACAACTCGAAGAACAGATAAATGCGTTAAAAGATGTTTTATTACAAGCAAAGGAGGATGTAAATCGTATTGATAAGGCAACGCAAAAATCAAAATCTAACAAGAAAGCGAACAAGTTCAAAAAGAAAAAGAAATTAAACGGTAAACATAACAATACTGAAAATATTGCCAAAGCCAGTGAACGACACCATACGAACACCACCATAACAAAGAAAAAGCAAAACGTTATTGATTTAAGACGCAATTGTGTTTACATACAAAATGTTCAATGTTCTGATTCTGATGCTGATTCCGATTCAAGTTTGGAGAAGGCATTCTGTAATGTTCGTAAATTAGCAAATGAAATGAATGCAAAGATTCCTAACGATTCCATCATTAATATAGACGTGGAGAGGAAGGATAATTGTCTTGACTACTATGTACACTTTTGTAGCGCGGCTAGTAAAGAAGAATTTCTAAAGAATCGACATTTTCTGAAATACCATCCAGAGACAAGTCCCTTACGAATATTCGATTATAATGAGTGGGGCATTGTTGAAATAAAAGATTTTCGTTCATCTGATTTGAGTTTGGAAGCGGCTTATGTTAATGTGATGGGAATAGCGGAAAGAATGGGAATACCGGATGATTGGAATATTCGATCTTCTATCGATCATATTGATGTGTACGTTAGTACAAATCCAAATTTTCTTAATTATTCTGTTCGATTCAACGATAACTTGCACAAGAACGAATTTGTACGCAGAAAAGATAAATTAAAACAATTTCCCGAAACAAAATTTGTAGAAATTTTAGATTGGGGTGAACATAAATTACGTTTACGTAACGTAAACAACGTTAGCGTGACTGTAGCTAGTGCTAATGTTATTGGGGTGGCGAAACTAATTGGTTTATCATTAGCCACCGATCATTTCCAACGTATATATGTTCTTAATTATGTTCCTTATTACTTTCTTTTGTTGTTGAGTTTTCTAGCATGGAAGTAAAAGGTGAATTTCTAAAGAGAAAACATAATTTAGAAAAACTGACATATTTTTATAGTGTTATTGAAATATCGGATATTAATGAAAAAAAGAACATTGTATTGATCAAATATGAAACTGGTCATCTAGTCACTGCTTTTAGTTTTATTGGATTAGCGAAACAGTTAGGTGTCTCGCTTACTCCTGATCAAATTCAACATTTCTTTGATTTGTCAGAATTCACTCATTTGTACTGAACAAATGAAAGAGGAGTGTGTTGAGGAATGAAAATTCACATTTCCAGAGATCACATACAAGCCTCTTACTTAACACTTTCTTATTAAAACATTGCATATCCCAATCACAATGCATGCCCTTAGACATACGTCGATACTTTTAAAAGGTTTTTCTTTAATTTTTTTTACATTTTAACTTGAATTCATGAAATGTTTTTTTTTAAGTTTAGTATTAATTATTCTATTATTCTATTATTTTCTGTATATAATTATTTTTACTTTTTTGTAATTAATTTTAAAATAAAGTCGATATTTGTTTTTAATAAAAAAAAAAACTGTGTTTCTTCTTTTAAATAAATTCTCAACATTTTACTTTTAATGATTGATTATTAGCTTCTCTAAGTACTGTTCGTGTGCGCAATGGTCTCAACAAACGGTGCCACATGCTAAAGGTTTCAATTTAGTTTTGCATGTGTCGTTATATGGCCACCTTCTCCGGGTCACGGTTTAGATATTGTTACAAAAATGGAAACGGTGTTCTCGTTTAACATTAAAATGATAAACAAAAGCTACAAAAACAAAAACAATGGACTTGTTTACATGATCAACGAATAAACAAAAATATAGCAACAACATCAGTGTATAAAAAAGGGGATAAACAAAGTAAACAAACAAGCAACAACAACACTGCAAGGACAAACATAAACAAAATACACAAACAGCGATAACGTAAACAACATGTTTACATTTATAGAGATTTCGCGAAGGCATTCTGGTCATTCCCCTTCAAGGGCATCCATCAGACTGTTTACCCTGCGATGTAAAAGGCAATACGAAGCAGGCAACAGGATCAGAAAGAATTCAGTAAGTCTTGTGTGAAGACATTTGCTAATTTAATCGAGAAATTTCATAACGTTTCCAAGATGACCAAGGGAACTTTCCTGTCCGATCCAGAAAAGAGATCCGATCCATTACCAAGGATGTTCCAATAGAGAAATTGGTCGTAAAATTAAACGTTCCGAAGGTTTGGAGCGTACTTTCTTTAAGAAAGGACAGAATTATGGTGTTCGGAAACCTACCAAGGGAAATACAATATTAACAAGAAGACAAATTAATCTTATTAAACAAGAAGCAACCCGTAACAAATTGAATTCTACACAAATAAAGAACAAACTAAATCTTCCTGTGACTTCCAAAAACACGTTGCTCACATTCTACGAAGAGATGAAAACATAAAATGGAAGAAGCCAAAGTGTAAGCCAATGCTCAGAAAACAGCATAAAGCAAATCGTCTAAAATTCGCACGAAAATACATGAAATGGGCAGAGGAGTGAAAAAAGGTAATTTTCTCTGACGAAAAAAAAAACTTGATTTAAACGGTCCTGATCCTCATACTCATGTTATTGGCAGGATTTGAGATCAAACGATGTTTGGTTGTCAAAACGTAATTTCGGCGGTGGTAGTGTTATGGTTTGGGCAACAGTTTCTGCAGTTGGAAAATCTAATATTTGTTTTGTTCCAACAACAATAATGAATAGCACAATTTATAACGAATTGCTCTTCTCTCTCTTTTATGGATGAAAAAAATGAATGAAGATGGCATATTCCAGTAAGATAATGCTGGAGTATAAATCATAGTTTAACAAATACAGCACACCTCTGTTGAACTGGCCGTCCTGCAGTCCGGACTTAAACCCAATGGAGAACTTGTTTGGATACATGGTCCATAAAGTTTATTCAGATAACGCCCAAAACGAAAACATAATGACTTCAACAGAGCTAAAACTAAAAATAAAGCAAGTTTGAGAGGAAATTGATTCCGATCTTCTTAAAAAATTTGTGAAATCAATGCCAGACCGTATTTTTAAGGTAATCCACAACAAAGGATCATCCACCCATTATTAAACAATGCGTTTATAGGAAAATACCATTAAAAATGGTAGTTAAACTTTAAAATTGAGTTTAAAAATTAATGTGAAGTCGCCGTAGTCTAGTAGGTAGTGTGTTGGCTTATTACACGCAAAAGCCTGGGTTCGAGCCCCAGGCCAGGCATCAAAGACAAAATACAAAAAGTATTTCTTCGGCGATTTCCTCTCAGCAGATTTCTGACAAAAACTCTGAGTGTAAATAAAATTGCCAAGAAAAAGTTTCTCAATAAATAAAAATCTGTCGTTTGGAGTCGACTATAAACTGTAGGTCCCACCACTCATGTATAAAATTAACACACACAACATAAGTGGTGTGAGAAGCTAGGACGTTGTACAATGGGTCAATTCGACCTCCGGGTACTGTACTTGTCTTAATTGACAAGTACACGTCATCTAACCTAACCTAACATAACCTAAAAAAAAATCAAATGAAATACAAATAAAGTTTTTAATTAACAATATTTTAAATGAAGTCTTATACTAGAAAACCGCAATAAACGGCATTATTGATACCAATATTTCATATAAAATGTCAATTAATTATTGCTCAATAAATTCATAAATTGTTATAATATTGATTAAAACTTCAAGTACAGCACTGTCATAAGTACGTTCAGTGTGCATATTACTACTTTCCTAACACTTTCTATTGATATTTGACAACTCAAATGTCAAAAACGACAAACAAAAACAAAACAACGACAAACAAAAAATGGAAGGTCAGCAGAAGGGGATGAGAAAATATATCCAACTGATGTCATATAAAAAAGAATTTTAATAACATCACAGACTTGATGTCATGTTTAATTTTTGTCCCTTTCGATCCCAATGTTGTTTGATGATAATTTCTAATTTATTTCGAAAAGTCATTTATAATACCCTGAACTGAGATATTACTGGGCATCCAGTTCCTGCTCTGAGAAAAGCAGCTTCTGTTTCTAACTGTCTTCTCCAAGTATGGCTGACATTCTAGCTCTTGACTGATAATCTATAACAGGTTCTCGCAATTTCATCCTTGGGTTTATGCAGAATATGTTAACTGACGGGTATATTTTGAAAATATGACGTATTCAGCAGTTAATAAATAAACAGTGTGACAAGCAAAAGCTTTCTTTTCTGCAAGCTATGCAGTATTATCAAATTTTTCTTTCTCATCCTTCTGAGACGAGCCACTTTGGAGTCAGAAATATCCCCTACTATGCGCAACAGCTCGGCGTTTTGCTTAATCATTAGTAAGATCTTTTCCAATGTTAAATTGTTTTCCATTTTTTCTAAATATTTTTGACATTAATTTTCGCGATTAAATTAAAAGCAATGTTGTTGAAGTAATCAGCTGTTTTGTTTACCAGCTGTCAAATAAATTTTGTATCTGAACACTAAAAATATTGTTATCAATAAACCGAATATTAATTCAATAAAAGTACATGTCTGAACATAGTCTTAGTTGCTTTAATAAAAATATTATTTGCCCACTAAATAATTTCTTGTTTAATTTGTTCTAATTCTTGTGTACGTTTATAGGAATATGCACCAGTGTATTGTCATCTGACATTCAAAACTTCATGAACTACTGGGTATTCGAAAAGTTGGGCTACACAAATTGACCGTTGATGTTGCTATAAAATGCAATTTCCTTGTTAATATGAACCACTTTATTGCCTGTTTTATGCTTCACTTCCTTAAAAGTCCCCATTAACTTCACAATATTCCCTAAAAAGTTGTTTGCATTTCAAAATGAGCGAAAATTGCGAAACATTACTGCCGTATTTTACTTTTCTGCTGCTAGAAATGAAAACGCTTGCTGAACCGTCGTAATGTAATTTCGTTAAACGAACGTATGTTACATTACGTTCCATTGACGTTTGACTGAACGAGGCTTTTACGTTTCGTTACGTTCCGAATCAAATGTTTTTGTCTTGTATGTGAGGCAGACGAATAAGTCGTTAGTTTTTCATGTTCCGTGCCGTATGTGTATTAAATATAAATAAATGAAGAGTCCAGTAGGTAGGCCCATTATTCCCATCAAAACGAATTATGAAACAATATTTCTCCGGCGACTTCCTTCTGGCAAAAACTCGGAGAGTAAATAAAAAAAATTGCCACAATAAAGAGTCTCAAAAATCTATCGTTCGGAGTCGACTTTAAACACTCATGTATAAAATTAACATACACACACACAACATAAGTGTTGTGAGTTAGGTTAGATCATAATCCTGATTGATGGGTTATAACATGGCATATTTATATCTATTTATATATATTTATATTTATATTTATATATATATAAATATGCCTTGGGTTATAATGAGCAATTATGTATGCAAGTACTATTTAATGCAAAAAAAAGTACTTTTTCAGTTACAATTCCGTACCATTTCAAAATTTCAGTTTTGCTACACTGATCTGTCTATCATGATAAATACGTATTTATTCCACCACAGAATTTATTAATAAAGACTTGTCGATTGCAGTGTATTTTTGTCTACCGCACTACATTAGATGGCGAAAAATTATAGTTTCTATCGGCATAAAATATTTTTCTTTATTTATCTCTCCGTTTATACCAATTGGCTGTAAACAAATTTCTTTGCTGATCGAAATTCTAAAGTATTTCTGTGGGAATTTGTTTGGGGTTTGGTTTTCTTGCCCTGACAACGGGTTGAAGTCGCCGTAGTCTAGTAGGTAGTTGGTTGGCTTATTAAACGCAAGGATACGGTTCAAACCCCAGGTCAGACATCAAAACGAAATATGAAAACAAGTCTAAAACGCAAGGCCACACAAAAAAATATTTCTTCGGCAGATTTCTGGCAAAAACTCTGAGAGTAAATTGAAAATTGCCATGAAAAGTTTGTCAAAAAAATCTGTTGTTCGGAGTCGGAGTCGATTTTAAACTGTAGGTCTCGCTGCCACTCATGTATAAATTTAACTGAACTGTACTGTGCAATGCTTCGGCCACGTTCTGGCGGCTTATAGAACGTATACTAAAGGGAATGCATTGGAAGACTTGCCTAGTGAACCTCCATAACATAACAGTGATGGGCAGAACTTTCGGCGAGCACCTCAAGAACCTGGGAGTAGTTCTGCAATGAATATCGATGGCTGGACTAAAATTAAGCGTAAAGAAATGTGCATTCTTTCAAAAACAGATGAAATATTTGGGGAATCTTGTTACAGCAGATGGCATATCCATGGATGAAGATAAAATACGAGCAGTAAAGACAGACTGGACTCGTACCCAGAATCTTCATGAACTACGCAGCTTTTTGGGACTATGCACATACTACAGACCAGAGAATTGAAAAAATTATATTTTTGATGATTTTTTCACAAATTTTTATGCATGATCGGTCAGAACACTTGAACGACTTACTGCGAAAAGAGATATTTTCATTTTCAAAATTCTTATGATAGAAGTTCAAAAAAATTAAGCTGTCTGTGACGACTTAGGTCCAATTCTGTTCTCCTTTTTTTCGGTAATAATTTAGGCAGCAGCGCTATTTGCAGGTATAGAATGAACTTGCAAGGCAAGTATTGATAAATATGGAGGATATTCTTCTTCATGTATTTTCCACCATTTTAACGCACATTAGTTTTGCATGACGTCATACTTGTACGGTAGGTAGCATAACCGCAATCAACCCATTTTTCAATTGCAACGACGGGAATTTCCTTGAATATAATTCTTTGACAATTTAACTACCTGTTCTGAAATTTTTTGAATACCCGACAATAAATGAATCAAGTCCAGTGATTAGCGAGAATTTTGGTAATTCACATATTAAACGACACATAAATATTTGTAGTTAATTTTGAAATTGAACCCTTTTTAGATTATCAGGCACTTGGGGAATTGCCGACAATTCATTTGTTGACCTACCTCCATTGAAAAATTTGAATTTCTGCCAATGACTTAACACAATGGATTGACGGAAATTTTGATAATTGAAACGTTAATACAACACTAATATACTATATGTACATACATGTCTTAATTTATATTTAACGATATAAATTGATTTTGAAATAAAATTTTAAAAAGTTTCTCAACAAACAATAATTTTAAAACAATTTTCATTTTTTTATTTAAAATTCAAAATCGAACTGCTTGGCTCGGCTGCCATCACTTAATTGTCTTTGATATTGGAAAACTTTCCTTTTTTTTTTTTTGTTTTTTGTTCCAACTCATTCAAGTATTCATATGTGATCATGTTTCATGTTTTCAAGTCCACTTACTATATTTATTTTAGTTCAGTTCACTTTAACTCAACGGGATCCGCTTAATCCTTGCGGGTGCGATCCAACCAACATACATACATACATACATAAAATAAAAATATAAAGAAAAAGATAAAAATATGAATCTAAAATATCTAAATTTATATACATATACAGTGGTGGCCATATAATTAGAAACGACTTAGCAACATGTATGTTTGTTAATTTGTTTTACAGCCTGTACTGTGTACCTGGGATCAAAGGCTTTGATTGGAGGACGTCTTACATAGGTTTTTCCATCAGATTGCGGCAAATTAAACTTAGATTCGTCACTCCAGAGAACACTGTTCCAGAAACATCGTTTCTAATTATAAGGCCACCACTGTATACAGTATAATTTAAGACACGACATTTTGGTTACATAGTTTTGACGACCGTGTCAACGGTCAACTGTCGTTGCGGCCCTTGACCTTTCAAAGGCCTTTGACACGGTCGACCATCCCACACTCCTGAGAGATATACTAAACTCAACCTTGCCCAACGACCTGAGACGCTGGCATACGTTGAGTTTAGGGGACAAAAGTCCTCTCACAGGAGAATAAAGATGGGTGTCCCACAGGGGGGAGTCCTGTCGCCTATCTTGTTTAACATCCACCTCACCTCACTCCCAACGCCACCTCCGAACATCTCCTTGGTCTCTTACGCGGACGACTGTACGGTCTTTTCCTCGGGCATTAACATCGACGAAGTCAGCTCCAACATAACCACCTATCTCTCGTTCCGGGTGGAATTCTTTCGGGAAAGAAAATTACGAATATCTGCACCAAAATCAACGGTATCCCTCTTCACGACATGGACGAAGGAAGTAAGAATTACGTTAAACGTCGCAGTGGAAGGAAACATCATTCCCACAGTTAGGTACCCAAAGATCCTCGGGGTCACCTTCGACAACTTGCTTCACTTCGCCACACATGCGACTAACATCAACGCCAGCGTGAATAGAAGAAACAAGGTCCTAAAGGCTCTGGCTGACACCACATGGGGAATGGACAAGGAAACCATCCTCTCCACCTATAAGGCTATCGGACGGTCTCTCCTCAATCATGCTGCTCCAATCTGGACATCATTCCTGAGTGACACACAGTGGAGGGCACTACAGACGTCACAGAACAACGCCCTGCGAATAGCCACAGGATGCGTGAGGATGACTAGTATAGACCATCTCCATGATGAGACGAAGATGCTGACGGTCAAAAGACACAATGAGCTGCTAACAAAACAATTCCTGATAGCCTGCTACCAACCTTCCCATCCAAACCACCACATAGTCTTAGTCCTCGCCGCGTAAGACAAGACCTCACCACATACAACTCAGACATTGTACACCTCATACCGACACACTGTCCGTCAGGGAGGCACAAAATACTCTTCACAATGCCATCGTCGCGACGGCCAGAGACGAGCTCAGCCATAACAAGGTCATTAATCGGCACCCACCACCCATAGCCGATTCGGAAAGGCAGCTTCCAAGAGTAACGAGGACTATTCTGGCCCAGCTCAGATCAGGATGGTCAAACTTCCTGAATAGCCACAGGGCTAGAATTATCCCGGGAACCGAAGATAGCTGCCCATCATGCAACCAAACACCACACGACAGGTTGCACATTTTTAGCTGTCCAGCGAAACCGACAGCCCTGCGACCAGTAGACCTATGGCTGAACCCTACGATGACAGCTAACTTCCTCGGACTACCTACCACATGACGTTAACAACACGCACATACAACCAACAACAACAATCCCATCTCAAACCCTTCCCATCCTCATCAAATTACACGGCACACAACAAATAGAACACATAAACTAAAATTATCTTTATATTACATACAGGGAAAAGCTTCCGGAGACAACAGCCGAACTGTTACAGCAACATAGTTTTGATAATTTTTACATCTTATCGAAAAAATTTCAAGTCCATGATATTTTTCTTAAGATTTTAGTAATATTATGAAGAAAAATTAATAATATTTTGCTACCTAGTACAATTCGACCTCCGGGTATACGTCCTCTAACCATGCTACCCATATTTGGTTAAGAATTTTTATGTACGTATTATATAGATTAACACAAATTTTATCCTGGTCATGAATTTAATTTAAAGCTCAGCTTCATAAAAAAAAATCCTTTATTATGGAACACAGCAGCACATCTCCTGAGTAAACTGTCGACTAATGCCATACAATATTGCTTTGGAATCGCATACCAAACCCTTTGGGTTTCTTCGCACAAATCGTTTAAATTTTTTTTTTTTGGTTTTACTGCAAGCACAGGTTCCTCAACATTATTCCACAAGTTCTCAATTCGATTGAGGTCCGTGGATTGAGCTGGCCACTTAAGAACAGTGATTCACTAGACGTGAAGTGTGCTTAGGGTCATTATATCATGTATAAATTTCCATATTTGATGCATGTTGTCTTCAGCGAATGGTATCATAGTGTCTGTTTAAATGTTTTTGTAAACGTGCTGGTCCATCTTAGTATTAATCTTGTAAATGAGACCTACAACATGCCAGGAAAATGCTGGCCACACCATCACATTTCTACCACCATGTTTTGCCGTTTTAAAGGTGTACTTTTGGTGATGCTCCAGTTTTGAAGGGCGCCAAACCGAAACGGCAAAACTTTGACTCGCCGCTCCAAAGCATATGTTTCCAAAATATCATCGATTTATTGAGATGTTCTCTCGAAAACGCTAGTCGCGATTTTTATTGTCCTAGGCGAAATATCAATAATAAAATCCGATGCCTAAAAATGAACGTACGTCTCGTCGACGTTTGACCAAACCTGGCTTCTGTTGTACTGTTACATTCCGAATCAACGGTTTTTGTTTTGTATACGATAATCATGTATAAGTCGTTAGTTTTTCTTTTCTCCGTTCAGTAAATGAAATATAAAAATTATTTTTTACTAAAGTACCAATTGATGCCAAACAAGTACTCTTTCAATTATAGTTCAGTACCATTTTAAAATTTCGAATTTTGCAACACTGCCATGAAATGATAAACACTGATTTAAAAACAATCACAAAAAAACGAGTTGCCAGATTATTAAAGATTTGTTGTATTGTTTCGATGCGTATGTATGTATGTATCTATGTTTTGTTTCTTGTTTCTTTGTTTACTCTCATCTATACGCGCACACACAATATTTGCTTATCTTTTGATTTATAAACAGGGGATTTCCCTTCTCAATGTAGCAATAAATAAGCAGGATTGAAACGAAAGCGTTTAATGTTAAACAAATTCTATTGGAGTACGTTGTGAGTTGTTAAGAATTGTGCATCGAAATGTCGGAAAAATATGGAAATCCATGTGCCACTTATAATATTCCATTAAATATCAGTACGAGTGATATATTTCGCATTGGTCGTGCGCACCTACAACATTTTATTCAAGTAAACATCAAGTAAGTGTGTTTTGAGGAAACTTAAACACAAAAGAAAAAAAAATATTCTTCGTCATTAACTTTTTTTGTATTTATTTGCATTAGAACGGACAATTGTAAGCCCATGATGCTTAAAATGCATTTGGAACTTGATGACCATCCACCATCATCAATTGGAGAAGCTGAAGAACGATACATTGTACACAAGAATTCTAATAACGGCATGAGACAATTTGTAGAACAACTCGAAGAACAGATAAATGCGTTAAAAGATGTTTTATTACAAGCAATGGAGGATGTAAATCGTATTGATAAGGCAACGCAAGAATCAAAATCTAACAAGAAAGCGAACAAGTTCAAAAAGAAAAACAAATTAAACGGTAAACATAACAATACTGAAAATATTGCCAAACCCAGTGAACGACACCATACGAACACCACCATAACAAAGAAAAAGCAAAACGTTATTAATTTAAGACGCAATTGTGTTTACATAAAAAGTTTTCAATGTTCTGATTTCAGTTTGGAGAAGGCTTTCTATAATGTTCGCAAATTAGCAAATGAAATGAATGTAAAAATTCCTGACGATTCTGTCATTCATATTGATGTGCTACCGTACTTCTTTGGTAAGCTTGACTACTATGTTTACTTTTGTAACGCGGATATTAAAAAAGAATTTCTAAAGAATCGACATTTTCTGAAATACCATCCAGAGACAAGTCCTTTACGAATATTCGATTATAATGAGTGGGGCATTGTTGACATTGAAAATTTTCAATCGTCTGATTTGAGTTTGGAGACGGCCTATGTTAATGTGATTGGAATAGCGAAAAAAATGGGAATAACGATTGATTCGGATGAAATCGATCATATAGACGTGTTTAGTACAAAACCAAATTTTCTTACTTATTCTGTTCAGTTTACCACAGAGTATAAGAGAAAGGAATTCGTAGAAAGAAAATATCTTTTAAAACAATTCCCAGAAACAAAATCTTTAGAAATTTTAGATGCAGGAGGACATATATTAAATTTACGTAACGTAAACAACGTTAGCGTGACTGTAGCTAGTGCTAATGTTATTGGGGTGGCGGAACTGATTGGTTTGTCATTAGCCACCGATAATTTGAAACGTATATATGTTCTTAATTATGTTTATTATTATGTTGACTCTAGTGAACTTTCTTTTGTTGTTGAGTTTTCTAACAAGCAAGTAAAAGATGAATTTCTAGAGAAAAAACATAAATTAGGAGGAAAGGAATATTTTTCTGGTCATACTGTTGAAATTTCGGATATTAATGCAAAAAAGAACATGGTTTCGATCAAGTATTCATATAGTCATCTAGCCACTGCATTTAGTTTTATTGGATTAGCGAAACAGCTGGGTTTCTCACTTACTCCTGGTCAAATTCAATATTTCTTTGATTTGTCAAAATTCATTGACGATGCATGTACTCAGAGAAGCAAATAGGACTGTAAATTCATATTTCCAGAGAGCACATACAATTACATTTCAACAAAATTTTTCCTTTTTTTTACATTTTAACTTGAATTCATGAAATGTTTTTTTTTTAGTTTAGTATTAATTATTCTATTATTTTCTGTATATAATTATTTTTACTTTTTTCTAATTAATTTTAAAATAAAGTCGATATTTGTTTTCAATAAAAAACTGTGTGTGGCTTACAATTGATTTCTTTTAAATAAATTCTTAACTGTTTAGGAATCTTTGTCCTTCCATTCACTTTCAGTCCAAATTATATGTTTTGATAATTCTCTTAAGATTCTCTTTTTCATTTTTCCAAATTTGTCAATTATGTTAACTTAACAGTCTCAATTGAGGTAACATTCACTGTAAAAAAAACCAAAAAAGAAAATATAACATGCGTAGCTAACTTTATACACACTAGCCCTGACTATCTAGGACAAACAGCGGCTATAAAAGCGGAGCAACGAAGGGTTTCCATGCACAATGGGCATTCACGATGGGAGAACAGTTTAAAGGGAAGATGAACATTTCACCTTGTCCCTAAAATAACAGCGTGACAGTGTAGATGGGGAACAAACACTGCGAGCGGAACTTCTAAATAATCCAAAAAACAATTTTAATTTTATCTGAATTTACTAATTCAGCTAGCTGAAGTAATGAAATTTTTCCCATATTTAAAGACTCGTTATACAAAAAATGTACATAAATTAACTTTGGTCTTATATTCAGCCAGCTGAATTAGTACGATTCTAAAATTTCTACGTAATTATTACAAAATAATCACATTTAAGTTGAAAAAGACAAATTCAGCTTTGCTGAATAAGAGTATACTTTTTTGTATTTCGAGATTTTTTAAATAAAAAGTCATAAGGAAAATGTTATTCAGCTGGCTGAATTACTTTTCTTTTAAGTTAAATGAATTAATTCTTACTTCGTAAATAAAGATGTATTAAATAAAACTTCCTAAGATGCTGTTTTTTGGTTATATTCAGCTAGCTGAATTAGCATTTTATAATTATTTTCATATAAAAACAATAGGTCGAAGTAGTAGCTCTGATATTAAAGAGATATCTTTATACAGACCAAGTTCTACCAAAATCAGGGAAAAGAAAAAACTGACCAACTGCACATCCAAGCGCGACTACCCCACACTGAAAGTTTGATGAACGAAGCTATATGCTTGACATCAATGGATGATAGCTCCTACAAGCTGACAAGGATTGGAGAGTCAAATAACCTATATTTGCACCTTGCAACAGTCTCCTCTTCCTCAGCGGATCTGCATCCTCGGCAGAAGTCGTTAAATGGGAGCTGCATCTTTTCCGCATGTCTACCCATAACATAATGACCTATAAGCATGGCCACTGTGATTTAGATGATGCCACGACCAAGTCCAAGTAACTGGTTGGTACACCTTCTATCCATCAGGGGCCAGGTGAGTCTAGCGGTTTAGCAAGACTCCTCATTAGCCCAGGATAGGTTGGCGTCACGCCCCGACGGAAGAAAAGGACGATGTGGTTAAGGATGCCTTCTACGCTAAACTCGAGGACGTATATGATAAGTGCCCGACCAATGACGCCAAAATCGTCCTCGGGGATTTCAATGCGAAGGTCGGGCGGGAAGGTATCTTTGGCCCCACTGTCGGACAGTTCAGCCTCCACTCGAACACTACCTCCAATGGTATGAGGCTGATCGATTTCGCCGCAGCGCGTAACATGGTAGTATGTAGCACTAAGTGTCAACATCTCGACATTCACAAGGCCACATGGATGTCCCCTGATCGATCAACATCCAACCAGATCGATCATATTGTGATAGACGGAAGGCACGTATCCAGTGTACTAGATGTGCGCACATTCAGAGGTCCAAACATCGACTCGGACCACTACCTTGTCGCAGCCAAGTTTCGATTGCGCATTAGCGCTTCGAGGTCTGCGCACTCTAGTGCATTGCGAAAGCTGGACGTTAAGAAGCTGCGATCACAAAGGACAGCTGAGGCGTTCTCCGCTCAACTCTCGGATAAGCTCCGTCGTTCCCCATCTAATCTCAACGACATTGGCGGACTGTGGGCCAACTTCTCCCACTCCTTGCGCACTACTGCGGAAACAGTCCTTGGTTTCGAACGCCCACCCCAACGAAATCAATGGTACGATGAGGAGTGTCGCGAGGCAATTGCAGCGAAAAACGCCGCATACAAGAAAACGTTGCAGTCAGCCGCTACGCGAGCCATTGTCGATAACTATAGAGAGAAGAGAAGGGATGAGAGACGCCTTTTCAGACGCAAGAAGAGGGGGCAGGAAAGGCGTGAGCGTGAGGAAGTCGAGATGTATAGATGTAGGAATGACGCTCGAAAATTCTATCAAAAGGTTAAGCGTCTAACCGAGCGTTATAAACCCGGAGCGTCTTCCTGCAAGGACGAAAATGGAAACTTAGTAACAGATCCGCAGGGAGTACTGAGGTTATGGAGGAAACACTTCTCTACTCTGCTACAAGGCGATGACGACACCAATACCGCCTTTAGAGATGATGTTCCGAACCCGATCGATGATGACGGCGTGGAGATTCCGCCGCCTAGCCATGAAGAGGTCAAAGTCGCGATTACGCGACTTAAAAACAATAAAGCGGCAGGTCCTGATGGCCTCCCCGCTGAATTGTTTAAGACCGGATGTAATGAGTTGGTAGGACGCATGCACCAGCTTATTTACAAAATATGGCTAGAGGAAAGTATGCCCAACGATTGGAACCTCAGTGTCCTCTGTCCTGTCCTGAAAAAGGGAGACCCTACTATACGCGCCAACTATAGGGGTATAAGCCTTCTCCCTATCGCATATAAGGTTCTTACAGGCGTATTGTGTGAACGAATGAAGCCACTCGTCAAAACACTGATTGGACCTTATCAGTGCGGCTTCAGACATGGTAAGTCCACCATCGACCAGATCTTCACACTACGCCAAATCCTGGAAAAGACCCACGAGAAACAAGTCTACACACACCATCTTTTTGTCGACTATAAGGCTGCCTTTGATAGCCCCATAAGGGATCGTGTTTTTGCCGCAATGTCTGAGCTCGGTATACCTGCGAAGCTGATAAGGCTATGCAGAATGACGTTGAGCAATTCCTGTAGCTCCGTCAAGGTAGGAATGGACCTCTCCGAGCCTTTTGATACCGTGCGAGGTTTCAGACAAGGCGACCCCTTATCATGCGACCTCTTCAACTTCGTCATGGAGAGTGTTCTGCGAAAGGCAGGAGTGCATCGCAGTGGCACTATTTTTCAAAAAAGTGTCCAGTTGCTTGCGTACGCTGACGACATTGACATCATAGGGCGTACAAAGCGAGATGTTACTGCTGCCTTTAGTGCTATTGAACGCGAATCTACCAAAATGGGTTTGGCAGTAAATGAGGGCAAAACAAAGTATATGTTATCGACAAGCAGAGACGTGCGGCGTATTGATTCTCAGATTACGGCCGATAACTATACTTTTGAAACAGTCAAGGAATTTATTTATCTTGGCTCCGCCGTTACCACCACAAATGATGTCAGTCTGGAGATCAAGCGCAGGATCACTCTTGCCAACAGGTGCTACTATGGTCTCAATAGGCAATTGAGTAGTAGAGACCTCTCTCGTACGACGAAGCTAACACTCTACAAGACGCTCATCCTACCCGTGCTTCTTTATGGCGCAGAGGCATGGACCCTATTAAGTACTGATGCAGCAGCCTTGAGAGTGTTCGAGAGAAAAGTACTGCGTAAGATCTTCGGTCCAGTACGTGTTGGCGATGATTTCCGCATTCGATACAATAGTGAGCTGTATGAGCTCCTCAACGACATGGACGTTGTACACCGTATTAATATCCAGCGGCTGCGCTGGCTCGGCCATGTCGTTCGAATGGAGGAGGATGCTCCAGCAAGACGGGTATTTGATGCGGGGATCTGCGGAAGTCGGCGAAGAGGACGACCTTGTATCCGTTGGAAGGACCAAATCGAGGGAGCCCTGTCATCGATTGGTGTGACCAACTGGCGTAGGCGCGCAAGAAGCAGAGGCGCCTGGAAGGATGTGTTGCGGCAGGCCGAAATCCGATGGACGGGTTGTTATGGCCAATTAAGTAAGTAAGTAAGTACAATAGAGAGACAAAATTTATTTTAAAGTTGTGCTAATTTTCTATAGGAAATGATATTTACTATGGCATAGCAATGAATCTAAACTGCCTACCTCTGTGGGACTTTGTTCTGCAATTGAGGGATTGTAACCTAAACTAACCATTACAACACTTTAGTTAGGTTCACAACCTAACACTAGCTATGTTGCGTGCGTTAACTTAATTCTTTTGTGTAGAGTTTCACAGTTTAATGTCAAATCAGAATGATAAATTAGAGAAGCCTTTTCCAATTAGTTTAAGATCAGATCTTTTAGCAGAAAATTAAAATACTTGTATTACGTCAAAATAAATAAACTTACAAAGAATTAGCAGAACATAGCATCATCGATGTCTTACCTGAAAAGAAAAGAAAAAGAAATTATTTAATACTTTGATATGAAATTTTATAGCGAGTTTAAGAGATTATATTTCTACTGGATCCAGAATCTAAATATATGTAGAAATACAGATTACATTGGTTTCTCGATCACATTGACCAAATGTTAAATACATGCATACATACTACATACATAAATGTGTGTGAAGATAAATACGAATTTGAAAATCCAAGACGCAATCCATAAATTTTAGCAGCGTCACATTTGACGTTAACAGAGCAAAATTTCCTCTTAACAGAACAAAATTTGCCCTTAACAGAGCACTGTTAGATATTTAACAGTATCCCTCAGAACAAGCGTACTTGTTTAGAAGCTAATTTTGCGAAAATACTCTAGGTCTATGAGTACCATATCATACTCAAAGGACGGTTACAAGGCCTCTTAATATAATCAGCAACATAGTCACACATAAAGTGATATGCTATTGAGAAAATAGGCTTCCAAACTATAAATTTTTTGTTTGAAAATTCTCTAGAAGATCAGTGACCATTTTGGAACATATAAGAAATAACACACCATACAGACAATATACAAATGGTAGTCCAGAGGGTCCTCTTTCCAACCATGGTAGTGGGATAACTGGAATAATTCCGTCCTCCTCGTCCACCAACCATCCTTTACATTTCAATACTTCTATTCACAAATAATAATGATCATAATGAAAATTAAATTGCACATTAATAGTCTGCAATAATTGCAAAGTAGAAGACTAATTTACTATTGCCACTGTTAAACAGTTAACAGTGCTCTGTTAGAGGCAAGAAGTGACGCTGTGGGTTTGCGTCTTTGGTTTTTAAATTCAAATTTATCTTCACACACATTATTTGTCATTCCTATTCTTTTAATGGTAGGTCGAACACTTTGGAGATTGAGGCGAAAAGGCCTAATACGAATGACTCACTCACAGCCGATGTACGGTCCAACAATGAGCTGTATGAGCTCCTCAACGACATAAACGTTGTGCAGCGTATTAATATACAGCGGCTGCGCTGGCTCGGCCATGTCCTTCGAATGGAGGAGGTTGCTCCGGCGAGACGGGTATTTGATGCGGGGATCTACGAAAGTCGGCGAAGAGGACGACCTTGTATTCGTTGGAAGGACCAAATTGAGGAAGCCCTGTCATCGATTGGTGTAACCAACTGGCGTAGGCACGTAAGAAGCAGAGGCGACTGAAGGAATGTGTTGTGGCAGGCCGAAATCCGTTAATCGGGTTGTTAATGGAAAATTAAGTAAGTAAGTAAGAAGCTATTGATGTTCTGGG
This sequence comes from Sarcophaga subvicina, assembly GCA_936449025.2. NCBI lineage: Eukaryota > Metazoa > Arthropoda > Insecta > Diptera > Sarcophagidae > Sarcophaga > Sarcophaga subvicina. The sequence continues at coordinate 100,369,397 of OW388084.2, forward strand.
GCATGAAAAAGTCTGTGTAATGCTTGCTATAACCAGAAAATTGTTGAAGCGTAGAAAGAAGGTATTCAAGTGCCTCGATTTCTTAATATAATGCAAGAAACTCTTCACTTTATCTGATTTTCTTACTATTTACACCACTTACATACATCTCATGTATGGGCCGGTGCCTTGATGTCTATTTTGAGACTTCTCGACCGTGTGCAGGCGTGGGCGAAGATGCTCATTAATAACGGTAGGGTATCCAAATCTATTGTTTCATTGGAACATCAACACAATGAAGCTTGTCTTTCACTGTTCTTTGGCTACTACAATGGATTTTAATCGAGCAAGATAAGGGAAGTTGTTCCTAAGAATCATGTATTCGTACGTAACACTCGTCTTTTACGCTGTAAACATCCGTTTGTGATCGATTGGCCAGTGGATCGCACGCAGCATTACAGACAAAAATCGCTCTTTAGCTGGACTATTCGTACTATGATATAAAGAGATTAAAATCTAGTGTCCACCAATACTACTTCCTCTTTCCTCCTTCCAATTATCTATTCGTACCATGAATTCGAAACGTAATACTCGTCTTTCTTGCAGAACACTTCTGTTTGTAGTCGACTGGCCAGTTCTTTACCCGGACTATTCGTATATGGAACTCCCTGCCTGCAGAGTGTTCTTTCCTGTCTCTTATGATATAAAAAGATTCAAATCTAGTGTCCACAGACACTATTTTTTGAATTTTTCATTCTAATTACCTATTTTCCTAGTACCAACACAATGCACTGCATGAGTAGGGGCCATCCCCTGAGTGTTGATTGTAAATAAGAAAAATGAATGCATAAGTAGATTGCCATCTCTAAGTGTTAGTCGTAAATTAGAAAAATGAATGCATAAGTAGGGGCCATCCCCTGAGTGTTGGTCATAAATTAGAATAAAACTGCAAGAGTAGAGGCCATCCCCTGAGTGTTGGTTGGAAGTTAGAAAAAAAAACAGCATGAGTAGGAGCCATCCCCTGAGTATTGGTTGTAAGTTAGAAAATAACTGCATAAGTAGAGGCCATCCCCTGAGTGTTGGTCGCAAATTAGAAGAAAACTGCATATGTAGGGGCCATCCCCTGAATGTTGGTCGTAAATGAGAATAAAACTGCATGAGTAGGTGCCATCCCCGAGTGTTGGTTGTAAATTAAAAAAAAAAATTCATCATGAGTAGGAGCCATCCCCTGAGTATTGGTTGTAAGTTAGAAAATAACTGCATAAGTAGAGGCCATTCCCTGAGTGTTGGTCGCAAATTAGAAGAAAACTGCATATGTAGGGGCCATTTTCTGAGTGTGGTTGTAAATTAGAAAAAATAGCATGAGTAGGGGCCATCCCCTGAATGTTGGAAGTACAAAAAACTTTTTTTATTATTATTATTACAAGAAATAGGTTACTAGTACTACAATTAATAAAATCGATAAAAAAAAAAACTCATCGTAATTTTGAAAAAATATAAACAGAAACACCTGCAAAGAGGTGAGTAACAATTATTCAAAACCAAAGGCATGTCAGATACTTGTTGCGTGAGTTTCTTGACCTTTTATTTTCGAACTGACGAAAGAAAAAATGTTTTATTGGCCGGTGTGTCTGTCACCTTGGCCCCAATACGGAAACCACTGTACTATAGGGTAAGAATAGTAAACGATTTCACAATTATTTTCTAATGTTACGAATTATAAAAACAAACACGAGACATTGATTTAATAAAACATTGTCTTTATAATCCGTTTTTTCTCCTCTGCTGTTATCTTTTTGTGTAACGCATTGCATGAAATGTTGAGTGACGCCGGGAATTTTTAATTTTTATTTTCAAAACCAGTTTCAGTTTTACTGACAATAATTTAAAATTCTAAAAGTGATTTGTTTATTAAAAGAAATTTTTATATTTTAAATACAAATTTTAATGCATTTTTCCTTAAACAATCAATCGATTTTTATATTCTTTACGGGCCTTTTTTTGTTCAATTTTATTACGCAGATTCGTGTGTTTAACTACTAAAATGGGTCAACTATTAACCCCGACTTTCTCTATGCGGTTGAATAAATAATAAACGGGGCATACATACATATGTTCTATATTTATTCATAAATTTGTATCCAATGAAAAAAAAAAAACTTTCTTTAAAAATAGTGACACTGTTTACGCCCAGTGGCCCTGTTCTTCGAGCACCACGTTAAAACACCACGTTTACAAAGTATTCAGTAAAAAAAATTAAATAGGAGACCCAAAGCAGACGAAAAGACAGTTGATGATGAAAGTAGTGCGGGCGATTAATACTCGTATATGCAGTCCCTATATGGTTTGAGGCTATGGATAAGAGGACCTACATACATACATAATTGGTCATTACAACCCTTCAGTCAGGATTACGACCTAGCTTCTCTCACCACTTATGTTGTGAGTGTTAATTTTATACATGAGTGGTGGGACCTACAGTTTAAAGTCAACTCCGAATGACAGATTTTTTTGTGAAACTTTTTCATGGCAATTTTTATTTAGTCTCAGAGTTTTAGCCAGAAATCTGCTGAGAGGAAGTCGCCGAAGAAATACTTTTTTTATTTTGTTTTGATGTCTGGCCTGGCTTTACGTCTAATAAGCCAACACACTACCTACTAGACTACGGCGACCCTAATAATAAGAGGACCTATAGATCAAGATAGAAGCAGCCTACAGGAGATCCGCTCTTAGAGTAATTTCTGCCTTGAGCACGGCTTCTACTGATGCAGCATTGCTAATTGCCCCTGCAGCTAGTAGTGGACGTAGAGTGGAGGAAACATGTTACAAGGAGGGTAACAGCGCTATCGAATCCCATTTAACTGATTGATAAGGCTACGGATAGATGGCAGCAAGATTGGTTCAAACATATGTAATTGATCATTACAACACTTTAGTTAGGATCGCAACCTAGCTTCTCTCACCACTTATGTTGTGGCGGTACCCCTACAGTTTAAAGCCGATTTATAATGGCACATTTTTGAGGAAATTTTCATGGCAATTTTTTATTTACTTTCAGAGTTTTTGCCAGAAATCTGCTGAGAGGAAGACGTCGAAGAAATATTTTTTTTTTTTTTTTTTTTAAATTTCGTTTTGTTGGAGATATCTGCCCTGGGATTTTGAACCGTGGCTTATTAGACCAACATACTAACTACTAGATTACTTTGATCATACAGTGATCAAATTACCACGAAATATAGAAAAAAAAAATGAAAATCACACATTAACAGTGCGATTCCAGAAGTTGCCAAATCGAAAATAGATGGAGTATATCAATTGGTGACGACAACAATCATTTGCAAAGGGTTTCTCAGTAAGAATGTAACGTTAAAAAAAAACATGTTTTGAAGTGTGCAATTAAAAGCGCAACAAAATGCCGCAACGCTTCTGATGACAGGCAGTGGAAACTTTCAACACGTAGTCATTGCAATGCGTTTAAAAGTAACAAGGAAATTGTGTGTCACCTGAACTGAAGTCGAGAGAAGTTGAAAGATGATTATGGACCTCACAAATGCTATTTAATTGTTTAAAAAAAATCATTTTTGCATTAAATTGTTACTGGTGACCCAAAAATAAAATTACATCAAACACAAGCGAAAGAAACCATACGTAAAGTGCGGACAATGGACAAAAAAATCTACGGTTAAGGAGAATATCCATTGTGCCAAGGTAATGCTCAGTGTAACGCTCCCTAAAATACGTTTCACTTTAGAGTAGGATATTAAAAATTTTCTTGATTCATTCTTAACCTCAAAATACCAGCGGTTTTTTTTTAAGGGAATCCATAGATTACCTAAACGCTGAAAAAAAGTCATACCAAAGAATATGGATATAAAGAATGCGCATCATGTAGAAGTAAAATTTTTTATGGCGGGTCGTAACATCACGACCCGCTCTCACCAAATTTTTTTTAAAAATCATTTCTGGGTGAGGAGAGAGGAAGACAGAAGGAAAATGAACACAAACAAAGAGCGTAACAATGTGTTGCTCTCATCGTACGTATGTACATGTATATGTATTCTTGTGTTTTTTGATTTACTTGTCGATCAGACTGCGACAAGAATACATGTGCTGCGGATGCTTTATCATTTTATTTCAGAATAACGAAGAATATTTTGTGTTAAAAATGTTCTATGTCATTAGCTGGGCGTTTTTTATTTTGTCCCATAGTCTAATTTTTTTTAAATTCTTGGGAATGCTCGTTTCTTTTTCTTTTAATAAAAAATTGTTTTTCTTTATCCTTTTTATTTTTATTTATCTAAAAAACTTGGCCTAATTTTTAAGCCAAAGATGGATAGCTTTATGTTCTTTTAATAATAAAATCGATGTTTTATTTTATTTTTATTTATCCGAAATTATTAAGCCATAGATAGACAGCTTTACATATGTATGTTGATGAAATGAAAATAAAAATAGAGTATATTACTAACACTTTTCTATGGCTGTAATTAAATAAATTCTCTCAACTTACTTTCTCTCTCTCTCACTCACAAATCCATAACCAAAGGCATGTGTTAACCTAGAGGAAAATTGTTAGTAATAATGTCAAGTCTACTTATTAACCCAATGATATGTATATGTGATCGGAAAATATAGAAAAATTGTACTGCACTAAGACACTAAGACACCGTATTTAACTTGGCAAGTATTCTTCCAAAAATCGAAATCATTTCTCATTGATATTAGTGAATACTACTGTGATATTTCTTTGGGTGCATCATTCTTCTTTAAAAACTGACAAGATTTTTACGCTCTTTTTTACGAACATTCTTGATGTTCGTGTCCTATGTGTGTAAAAAGCCGAAGATGTTTTTACTCTGAGGGTCATTGGTGCCGACGTCTGTTTTTAACACCAGAAAAATAAATAAAAAAGTGGTCAAACCAGTGTTGAAAAATTCAGTACTTTGGTACTTTTTTCAGTACTTTTTCATTTCAAAAATACCGCAGTACCCCCTCGGCGTTTTCAGTACTTTTTTATTATTACAAATTTTATGTCTTGCGCTTTTCAACAATTAATGCATTAGCAACATGTTAATGCTAAAGGTAGAATCAGGCTTTAGCCCCGGTTTTTCAAACGTTCACGTTTTTACAATACGAAGCACAATTAAAACGCTTGCAGAACAGTATTGTTATATCGGCAAGCACTTGCATTGCTCTTCATATGCTAAAAACGAACGTTCCATCGACGTTTGACTAAAATTAATCACTGTGAATCATCTATTAGAGACTTAATGCGTTACATTCATGAGTCTTTGAATTTGCCTTTCTTGACCTTCTGGCAACAACTCTGAGAGTAAAATCTTCGTGAAAAACTCTGAGATCAAATAAGATTGTCAAGGAAAGTTTCCCAAAAAATAATCTTTCGTTTGAAGTCAACTTTAAACTGTAGTTCCCACCACTTATGGATAAAAATTAACGGACCCAACGTGGGTAGTGTGAGAAGCTTGGTCGTAATGCAGGCTAAAGAAGCACATTCAACGTCTTTGTTGAAGGCAGTATTATACACTGCGTTCTGTATAAGCAAGGGAGCGCGCAAAGGTCAATCCTCATCGGTTCAAATACAGCAGAATACAAACAACTAGCACACACAACATAAGTGGTGGTAGAAGCTAGGGTGTAATCCTAACTGAAAAGTTGTAGTGACCTATTATTATGTATGTATGTAGAAACAATCTATTTGTCATGAGTTTCTCACTTTTTAAGTTTAAGAAATAAAAAAGTTAAGTGGATTACTCCACATAATCCATTCAGAAAACTTTTGATCTTCCATATAGGATAACATCGACAAGGGACATCTAGCCAATAAGTAAATTCACCGCAGCGTAGTAGGTAGTGTGTTGGCTTAGACGTTTCCAACATAACAGAAATATTTCTTCGGCGTCTTCCTCTCAGCAGATTCCTGGCAAAAACTCTGAGAGTAAATAAAATTGCCATGAAAAGTTTCTCAAAAATCCTTCGTTCTGAGTCGACCTTAAACAGTAGGTCCCGAACCTCATATACAAAATTCACATACACAAAATAAGTGGCGTGAAAAATTAGGTCATAATCTTAATTGAAGAGTTATAAAAGTACCATTTGATGCAAAAAAGTACTCTTTCAGCTATAGTTTAGTACCATTTCAAAATTCCAATTTTGCAACACTGGGTCAAACAACAAAAACGCACGATGAGAACAACGCATGATGAGAACAACGCATTGTTACGCTCTTGGTTTCTGTAACCTTCCCTTCTATCTTTCCCCCCGCGTCTTGAAATATTTTTGAAAAATATTCCAAAAAATATGTTAAAATGCACATTCTTTATACTTTATTTTCTTTGGTCATATGTAGCTTCCGATGAACATTACTTTTAAATGACATGTTTTTATTAAAAAAAAAAGAAAAAAAAACTATATTAATAAAGCATTTATTTTCAATATAAAATTACCGTTTTTTAAATTATACGATCAATATTTCTCTTAATATTCTACAAATACTTCCTTCCTTTTTGAATTTAAATTTTAAAATATTTTATTATTTTTGTTTTCCCACACTGTATAAGTAAGTTTTTTAAAGTTTTTTTTCCCCCGTTTTTAATGCGTTTTAATGCAAAATATTAGTGAATACAAATTGAATTATTCATGCAAACCGCCAAGTGGATGCTTTGAATTTTAATTTTAAATTATTTCCACATTTTAATGCCTTCCACCTTGGGGATTTTGTTTAAAAACAATAAAAGAAAAAACAACAAATTAAATTTAAATTTAAGCTTAAATTTAAATTAATTAATTAACAAAACAAACATTCATTTATGCAATGAAATTGTATTAAAAAATAACACAGTGCGACAGTCAAAATACACCCCCTCCTCCCAGCTAAGGACATAGTGTAAGTTGTGAGTATAACCTCTCGAACCATCCAAACTTGTTTTATTTCACAAAAAAAACGGCATTTTTGATCATTTCACACAAAATTATTGATTACCCAAATATTTTTCAAATTCAAAGTTTTTTTGAAAAGGGGACCGATGAGCCTTTAAAACGGTATACATAACGATATGGTTCAAACTTTCACGGTATGAGGTTTGATGGGGTAAACATGGAAAATTTAATTTTTTTTCTTATTTTTTCAAGTTTAGCCAATCTTAATTGCAAAATTTAATTTAAAAAATATAAAATAAGTGATGACATTCTGAAAGTGCATCACTATCTTGTGAAGAAATCGACACTTCGTTTGATCAAATCGTACAAAAATTACCGTAGTTATGATTAAAATTAGTAAAACAGTCGTGTTATATATGTCACCTTTGGTTAAAATACTTGACTTTTCAACTTTAGTATCTCCAATAAGCAAACTGTGGCACGGGTATTCCATAAAGTACCTGCATAGAATGGGCAAGAGCGCCTCCCCTTATTGCCCTTTACGAAGTGGAAGAAGTAACTGACGATGCAGGGCACACTATTTTCGAGTGTGCACGCTGGCAGAGCTATCGCTCTGAACTGACGTCAATAGTTGGAACAATCACGGCCGCTAACATTGTCGGGATTATGGTTGCGAGTAGGGAAAATTGGACTTCAGTGGCGAATTACGTGGACTGAAGAAGAAAGATCTCGAGGCTGCAGAACATGGAGGCACGCCGGCCTGTACACGTGTCAAACAAAATTCGACAGAGGGACCTGGACGAAAGAAATAGTGGAGACACTTAGATATCTCCTCAACTTTCGACACGCAATCCGGACGAGGAAATTAACACGCAAGGGCCACAAAATGACTCCATTCCGAAGTAATACCACCGTAATTCCGGAGTGGACACGAGTCCACGAGACGAGGGAGGGATTGATTTAGTGGGTGAGGGCCTCACACACGGAGGATGTGCGGTATGGTGCGGTCCTCGGCGTAAAAAAAAGCAAACTGTTATTTTCATAAATTTTTGTTGTTTTTTTTTTTAAATTCAAAGGTTTAGCTTCGTCTTCCTTTCATTTTTTTCCTCTAATTTCCCCCTATTTTTGTGATTTTTAAACGATTTTCTTTCCTCCCTTTTCCAAATTTTTCTTTTATGTTAACTTAACAGTGTCTGTTAACATAACATTCAATGTAAAAAAAAATATAACTTTCGTAGCTAACTTCATACACATAAAAACGGGCGATAATGTTTCGCATTTTTGCTCATTTTGAAATGCAAACAATTTTTTAGGGAATATTGTGAAGTTTGTGTTTTGTGTTTAAAAAATAATGTCTCGTGTTTGTTTTTATAATTCGAAAAATTAGAAAATAATTGTGAAATGCGTTTACTATTCTTACGCTTACCCTATACAGTGGTTTCCGTATTGGGGCCAAGGTGACAGACACACCGGCCAATAAAACATTTTTTATTTCGTCAATTCAAAGAAAAAGGTCAAGAAACTCACACAACAAGTATCCGACATGCCTTTTGTTTTGAATAATTGTTACTCACCTCTTTGCAGGTGTTTCTGTTTATATTTTTTCAAAATTACGATGAGTTTTTTTTTTATCGATTTTATTAATTGTAGTACTAGTAACCTATTTCTTGTAATAATAATAAAAAAAAAAGTTTTTTGTACTTCCAACATTCAGGGGATGGCCCCTACTCATGCAGTTATTTTCTAATTTACAACCAACATTAAGGGGATGGCTCCTACTCATGCATTTTTTTATTCTAATTTGCGACCAACACTCTGGGGATGACCTCTACTTATGCAGTTATTTTCTAATTTACAACCAACATTAAGGGGATGACTCCTCGTCATGCTATTTTTTTCTAATTTATAACCAACACTCAGGGGATGGCCTCTACTCATGCAGTTATTTTCTAATTTACAACCAATATTCAGGGAATGGGCCTTCTCATGCAGTTATTTTCTAATTTACAACCAATATTCAGGGAATGGCCCCTACTCATGCAGTTTTTTCTAATTTGCGACCAATGATGGCTCCTACTCATGCATTTTTTTATTCTAATTTGCGACCAACACTCTGGGGATGACCTCTACTTATGCAGTTATTTTCTAATTTACAACCAACATTAAGGGGATGACTCCTCGTCATGCTATTTTTTTCTAATTTATAACCAACACTCAGGGGATGGCCTCTACTCATGCAGTTTTTTTCTAATTTACAAACAACATTAAGGGATGGCCCCTACTCATGAATTTTTTCTAATTTGCGACCAACACTCAGGGGATGGCCCCTACTAATGCAGTTATTTTCTAATTTACAACCAATATTTAGGGGATGGCTCTTACTCATGCTGTTTTTTTTTCTAATTTGCGACCAGCACTGAGGTAATGGCCTCTACTTATACAGTTACTTTCTAATTTACAACAAATACTCAGGGGATAGCCCCTACTAATGCAGTTATTTTCTAATTTACAACCAATATTCAGGGGATGGCTCCTACTCATGCTGTTTTTTTTTCTAATTTGCGACCAACACTGAGATAATGGCCTCTACTTATGCAGTTATTTTCTAATTTACAACCAACACTCAGGGGATGGCTCCTACTCATGCAGAACATGGTGTTGAAAATAGGAAAATATGTTATGGCAACGAGAAAAAGCGGGAGTAGTATTGGTGGACACTAGATTTCAGTCTCTTTGTATCATAAGTGACAGAAAAGCTCTCTGCTGGAAGGGAGTTTCACATACGAATAGTTTGGGTAAAGAACTGGTCAGTCGACTACAAACGGAAGTGTTCTGCGAGAAAGACGAGTATTACGTTTGGAATTCATGGTACGAATAGATAATTGGAAGGAGGAACGATTAATCTCTTTAAATCATAAGTGAAAGGAAAGAACACTCTGCAGGAAGGGAGTTCCACATACGAATAGTCCGGCTAAAGAATGATTTTTGTCGGTAATGCTGCAAACGGATGTACTCTTTCGAAAAACACGTCTGTTACGTACAAAAACATGATTCTCAGAAAAATGTTCGCTCAATTAAAATCCATTGCTGTAGCCATAGAACAGTGAAAGACAAGCCTCATTGTGTTGGTGTTCCAATGAATACATAGATTTGGATACCCTACCGTTATTAATGAGCATCTTCGCCCACGCCTGCACACGGTCGAGAAGTCTCAAAATAGACATCGAGACACCGGCCCATACATGAGATGTACATAAGTGGTGTCAATAGTAAGAAGATCAGATAAAGTGAAGAGTTTCTTGCACTGTATTAAGAAATCGAGGCACTTGAATACCTTCTTTCTACGCTTGAAAAATATGCTGGTTATAGCAAGCATTACACAGACTTTTTCATGCCCCAGAACATCAATAGCTTGTAAAGGGTCCGCCAAATAACTTTTTTTTCTGGTGTAGGCTACTACATGGCCAGCCGAGGCAGCCATTTGAATGAAATTATCTTCCATTATTAACCGGAAGGATTGTACATTCAAACCAAAAAAAGAAATTTGAGAAAATATTCAGTAGTTTTTTTTAAAGCATTTTCAAAAAAAAAGTTATTTGGTGGACCCTTTAGCTCTCTAATATTTACATCATTCATAGATATCCTGAAGTCGCCGTAGTCTATTTGGTAGTGTGTTGGCTTATTAGACGTAAAGCCGGGGTTCGAGCCTCAGGCCAGGCATCAAGACAAAATACAAAAAATATTTCTTCGGCGACTTCCTCTCAGCAGATTTCTGGCAAAAACTCTGAGAGTAAATGAAAAATTGCCACGAAAACCTTTCTCAAAAATCTGTCGTTCGGAGTCGACTTTAAACTATAGGTCCGTCCCACCACTCATGTATAAAATTAACACACACACAACATAAGTGGTGTGTGAAACTAGGTCGTAATCCTGACTGAAGGGTTGTAATGACCAATTATAATAATGGTGACTTCTAAGGAAGTGAAGCATAAAACAGGCAATAAAGCAGTTCCACATAATTTGTGTAGCCCAACTTTTCGAACACCCAGTAGTTCATGAAGCTTTGGATTTCAGTTGACAATATCCAAACCGAGATCCGGAGAAGGTGGTGACCGTATAACAACACATGCAAAACCAAATTGAAACCTTTAGCATGTGGCACCGTTTGTTGAGACCATTGCGCACACAAACAGTACTTAGAGAAGCTAATAATCAATCATTAAAAGTAAAATTTTCAGAATTTATTTAAAAGAAGAAACACAGTTTTTTTTATTAAAAACAAATATCGACTTTATTTTAAAATTAATTACAAAAAAATAAAAATAATTATTTACAGAAAATAATAGAATAATTAATACTAAACTTAAAAAAAAAAACATTTCATGAATTCAAGTGGAAATGTAAAAGAAAAAATTAAAGAAAAACCTTTTAAAAGTATCGACGTATGTCTAAGGGCATGCATTGTGATTGGGATATGCAATGTTTTAAGAAGAAAGTGTTAAGTAAGAGGCTTGTATGTGATCTCTGGAAATGTGAATTTTCACTCCTCAACGCTCGTCTTTGCATCGTTAATGAATTCTGACAAATCAAAGAAATTATGAATTTTATCAGGAGTAAGTGAGAAACCCAGCTGTTTCGCTAATCCAATAAAACTAATAGCAGTAGCTACATGATTATATGAATACTTGATCGAAACAATGTTCTTTTTTGCATTAATATCCGAAATTTCAAAAGTATGACTAGACAAATATTCCTTTCCTCCTAATTTATGTTTTTTCTCTAGAAATTCATCTCTTACTTGCTTGCTAGAAAACTCAACAATTAAAGAAAGTCCACGATTATTAAGAAAATAAGGAAAATAATTAAGAACATAATTAAGAACATATATACGTTGGAAATTATCGGGGGCTAATGACAAACCAATCAGTTCCGCCAACCCAATAACATTAGCACAAGCTACAGTCATGCTAACTTCATCTACTTCAATAAACCTTAATATATGTCCACCTGCATCTGAAATTTTTAAAGATTTTGTTTCTGGGAATTGTTTTAAAAGATATTTTCTTTTTACGAATTCCTTTCTCTTACACTCTCTGTTAAACCGAACAGAATATGTAAGAAAATTTGGTTTTGTACTCAACACGTCTATATGATCGATTTCATCCGAATCAATCGTTATTCCCATTTTTTCCGCTATTCCAATCACATTAACATAGGCCATCTCCAAACTCAAATCAGAAGATTGAAAATTTTTAATGTCAACAATGCCCCACTCATTATAATCGAATATTCTTAAAGGACTTGTCTCTGGATGGTATTTCAGAAAATGTCGATTCTTTAGAAATTCTTCTTTAATATCCGCGTTACAAAAGTGAACAAAGTAGTCAAGCTTACCAAAGAAGTCCGGTAGCACATCAATATGAATGACAGAATCGTCAGGAATTTCTACATTCATATCATTTGCTAATTTGCGAACATTACAGAATGCCTTCTCCAAACTTGAATCAGAACATTGAACATTTTGTATGTAAACACAATTGCGTCTTAAATCAATCACTTCTGGCTTTTCCTCTGGCATGGTGTTCGTATGATGTCCTTCGCTGGCACTGGCAACATTTTCAGTATGATTATGCTCACCGCTTAAATTGTTTTCATTGCTCGATTGTTTGTTAGAGTTTGATTCTTGCGTTGCATTATTGTCCACATCAGGAGCCTTATTAATGCGATTTACCACATCATCCATTGCTTGTAGTAAAGTATCTTTTAACGCTTTCATCTCTAATTCGAGTTGTTGAACAGATTCTCTCAAGCCGTTATTAGGATTTACCTCATCATTCTCCTTTGCTTGTAATAAAGCATCTTTCAATGCTTTGATCTCTTCTTCGTGTTGTTGAACAGATTGTCTCCAACTGTTATTAGAATTGTTGTGTTCAGCTTCTCCAATTGATGATGGTGGATGGTCATCAAGTTCCAAATGCATTTTAAGCATCATGGGCTTACAATTGTCCGTTCTAATGGAAATAAATACAAAAAAATTAATGACGACTTTGAAAAGAATATTTTTTTTTTTTGGTTTAAGTCTCCTCAACACACACTTACTTGACGTTTACTTGAATAAAATGTTGGAGGTGGGCACGACCAATGCGAAATATATCATTTTCACTCATATTTAATTGAATATTATACGTGGCACATGGATTTCCATATTTTTCCGACATTTCGCTGAACTACTCTTAGCAACTGACAACCGTTCTCCAATAGAATTTGTTTAACATTAAACGCTTTCGTTTCAATCCTGCTTATTTATTGCTGCATTGAGAAGGGAAACATCCTTTTAATATCTGAATATCCCAAAATTCTCGCTAATCACTTGACTTCATTCTTCATCTATTATATTGACGGGTAATTAAAGATTTTCAGAACAGGTAGTTAAATTGGCAAAGAAATAAATTCTTGGAAATTCCCGTCATAGCAATAATGCCAAAAGATTGCTAAAAGGATCGCAATTGAAAAATGGGTTAATTGCGGTTATGCTACCTACCGTACAAGTATGACGTCACAGAAAACAAATGTGCACTAAGGTGGTGGAAAATATGTACATGAAGAAGAATATCCTCCATATATATCAAAACTTGCCTTGCAAGTTCATTCTATACATGCAAGCAGCGCTGTTGCCGAAAGAGCTGTCTCTTTACAAGGCAATGTTATTACCGAAAAAAGAAAAAGAATTGGACCTAAGTCGTTAGGTTAGAGGACGTGTATTTGTCAATTACCCTTACCCCTGGCCAGATGCAGTGGGCTGTTAGGTCTTTCAAACCATTCAAGTCACCAGAACCGGGTGGTATTATCAAGGGGTCACATTCAACATGGGGAGGAGATAATCCTCCCTTGGTTGCTTGCCATCTATAACGCTAGTCTCAGGCTCCTTTACATCCCTTGGAGCTGGAGAATACCTTGGGTGATCTTCATTCCCAAGGCTGGGAAACCGACCCACACTAGGGCGAATGATTATAGACCCATAAGTATGTGTTCCTTTCTTCTGAAGACGCTGGAAAGAGTCCTTGATGTTCATATTAGGGCCTCGATTGATCCAGCGCTTCTATCCGCTTCCCAACATGCGTATACGAGAGGTAAATCAGTGGAGACTGCACTTCACTCTCTTATCTCTCGTGAAGAAAAGTCCATGCACGTTAAGGAATACACTTTGGCCATTTTTCTGGACATTGAAGGTGCATTCAATAACGTCGACCCGGACGCCATAGTTAGGGCTCTTGGTTCTCTGAACCTGGGACACAATCTGGTCAGGTTCATCGAGCTTCTCCTGAAGTCGAGGATAGTAACCTCCACAGTGGGGGCCACGAATTGTCAGAGAATGGTTCGTAGGGGTACACCGCAAGGCGGTGTTCTATCACCACTTCTCTGGAATCTTGCAGTCAACTCACTCTTGAGGGGGCTGGAACACTCTGGCAATGAGGCCATAGCTTACGCTGACGACATTGCCATTGCCGGGTCGGGAATTTGTCCGCAGACACTGTCGGATAAGTTGAAAACTTGCCTTGTAAGTTCATTTTATACCTGCAAATACCGCTGCTGCCTAAATTATTACCGAAAAAAGGGAGGACAGAATTGGACCTAAGTCGTCACAGACAGCTTAATTTTTTTGACTTCTATCATAAGAATTTTGAAAATGAAAATAAAAAGGGAAAGGACTTTTGCAGTTCTTTGGCTTATAGGATATGCATTGTCCCAAAAAGCTGAGTAGTTCATGAAAATTATGGGGACGAGTCGAGTCTGTCTTTACTGCTCGTATTTTGTCTTCATCCGTCGATGTAACAAGATCCATCTGCTGTAACAAGATTCCTCAAATATTTCACCTGTTTTTGAAAGAATGCACATGCAGAGTGGCCGTCCCCCCAAATGAATTGAATGGACGCACTTAGGCCCCATGGGGCCCATTGTGATACCACAGTTCGCGTTAACTATTCCCAAGTCCTGGAACCACCCAGAGCTGACAATGAAGCGACTCAAACTACCGACGTCAATGTTCGGCAAATCACTTAGGTCGTCGATGTAGTAGGCACCAAGATGTCTCTTCCTCCTTTGACAGTGCCGGGCATGTTCCCAGTAGATGAAGAATACAGAAATCGTTTGCGATGTGTCCCGGACCAATGCGCCTCGCATGGACACCCATAATGCAATGACCCGTCACGACTCCAATAACCGCACTGAGTACGCCTCTTTGGAGTTTAAGCAGCCTTGCAGTGCGCCCCCTATCCAGACGCGACCAGATCATGCGCGACACTCTGCCCTTATCCGAAGCTGCCCACCTGCGGTTGACAGAGTCGTGCTGAGAGAGAGATGGTCGTGCCGCGTCTGGCCAGTTCATCCGCTCTGCAGTTTCCCGGGATATCATTGTGTCCCGGAACCCAAACGATATGTACATTATACCTCTTCGCTACCCTATTCAGGTGTTTCCGGCAGCAGTAGACCGTCCTGAAGTTCATCACATTGGAGCCCGGAGCCCCCATAGCCGCCTGGCTATCGGAGAGTATGCTGATGTGTCCATTGGGGATATTCGAATCCCAAATAATCTTAACCGCAGCCTGTATTGCCAACACCTCCGCCTGGAAAACGCTGCAGTAATCCGGTAGCCTTATAGATTTGGCCATACCTATTGACTCAGAGTAAATTCCACTACCAACCGTTCTTCCCAGCTTGGATCCATCAGTGAAGATTTGGATGGAGTACTTGACGAGGTGCCGGCACCATAGCTCCCTATCCGGGATGGTGCCCATGAATTTTCTCGAGAAGTCATAGCGCGGTATCATATAGTCTACGTCCCCGATAGCCTCAAATTTCTGCAGGATACTTGAGTGACCAGTGTCTGATCCAAGCCATTGTTCATTCGCCCAGAGACGCCTGCCAATCCCTGCCGCCACGCCCCTACAATATAGATCGAGCGGTTCGAAGCCCAAAATTATTTCTAGCGCCACCGTAGGAGTAGTGCGTAAATTAAGCGTAAAGAAATGTGCCTTCTTTCAAAAACAGATGAAATATTTGGGACATCTTGTTACAGCAGATGGCATATCCATGGATGAAGATAAAATACGAGCAGTAATGACAGACTGGACTCGTACCCAGAATCTTCATGAACTACGCAGCTTTTTGGGACAATGCACATACTACATACCAGAGAATTGAAAAAATTACATTTTTGATGATTTTTTCACAAATTTTTATGCATGATCGGTCAGAACACTTGAACGACTTACTGCGAGAGGGGATATTTTCATTTTCAAAATTCTTATGATAGAAGTTCAAAAAAATTAAGCTGTCTGTGACGACTTAGGTCCAATTCTGTTCTCCCTTTTTTCGGTAATAATTTAGGCAGCAGCGCTATTTGCAGGTATATGTAGAATGAACTTGCAAGGCAAGTATTGATAAATATGGAGGATATTCTTCTTCATGTATTTTCCACCATTTTAATGCACATTAGTTTTGCATGACGTCTTGTACAGTAGGTAGCATAACCGCAATTAACCCATTTTTCAATTGCAACGACGGGAATTTTCTTGAATTTAATTCTTTGACAATTTAACTACCTGTTCTGACATTTTTTGAATACCCGACAATAAATGAATCAAGTCCAGTGATTAGCGAGAATTTTGGTAATTTACATATTAAACGACACACCAATATTTGTAGTTAATTTTGAAATTGAACCCTTTTTAGATTATCAGGCACGTGGGGAATTGCCGACAATTCATTTGTTGACCTACCTCCATTGAAAAATTTGAATTTCTGCCAATGACTTAAAACAATGGATTGACGGAAATTTTGATAATTGAAACGTTAATACAACATTAATATACTATATGTACATACATGTCTTAATTTATATTTAACGATATAAATTGATTTTGAAATAAAATTTTAAAAAGTTTCTCAACAAACAATAATTTAAAAGAATTTTTTAGTTTTATTTTTTTTTTTATTTAAAATTCAAAATCGAACTGCTTGGCTCGGCTGCCATCACTTAATTGTCTTTGATATTGGAAAACTATTCTTTTTTTTTTTTTTTTGTTTTTTGTTCCAACTCATTCAAGTATTCATATGTGATCATGTTTCATGTTTTCAAGTCCACTTACTATATTTATTTTAGTTCAGTTTACTTTAACTCAACGGAATCCGCTTAATTCTTGCGGGCGCGATCCAACATACATACATACATACATAAAATAAAAATATAAAGAAAAACATAAAAATATAAATCTGGAATATCTAAATATATATACATATACAGTGGTGGCCATATAATTAGAAACGACTTAGCAACATGTATGTTTGTTAATTTGTTTTACAGTCTGCACTGTGTACCTGGCATCAAAGGCTTTGATTGGATGACGTCGTACATAGGTTTTTCCATTAGATTGCGGCAAATTAAACATAGATTCGTCCACTCCAGAGAACACTGTTCCAGAAACATCGTTTCTAATTATAAGGCCACCACTGCATACAGTGTAATTTCAGACACGACATTTTGGTTACATAGTTTTGACGACCGTGTCAACGAACTGTCGTTGCGGCCCTTGACCTTTCAAAGGCCTTTGACGCGGTCGACCATCCCACACTCCTGAGAGATATACTAAACTCAACCTTGCCCAACGATCTGAGACGCTGGACCTCCAATTACCTTGGAGGTAGGCAGGCATACGTTGTGTTTAGGGGACAAAAGTCCTCTCACAGGAGAATAAAGATGGGTGTCCCACAGGGGGGAGTCCTGTCGCCTATCCTGTTTAACATCTACCTCACCTCACTCCCAACGCCACCTCCGAACATCTCCTTGGTCTCTTACGCGGACGACTGTACGGTCTTTTCCTCGGGCATTAACATCGACGAAGTCAGCTCCAACATAACCACCTACCTCTCGTTCCGGGTGGAATTCTTTCGGTAAAGAAAATTACGAATATCTGCACCAAAATCAACGGTATCCCTCTTCACGACATGGACGAAGGAAGTAAGAATTACGTTAAACGTCGCAGTGGAAGGAAACATCATTCCCACAGTTAGGTACCCAAAGATCCTCGGGGTCACCTTCGACAACTTGCTTCACTTCGCCACACATGCGACTAACATCAACGCCAGCGTGAATAGAAGAAACAAGGTCCTAAAGGCTCTGGCTGGCACCACATGGGGAATGGACAAGGAAACCATCCTCTCCACCTATAAGGCTATCGGACGGTCTCTCCTCAATCATGCTGCTCCAATCTGGACATCATTCCTGAGTGACACACAGTGGAGGGCACTACAGACGTCACAGAACAACGCCATGCGAATAGCCACAGGATGCGTGAGGATGACTAGTATAGACCATCTCCATGATGAGACGAAGATGCTGACGGTCAAAAGACACAATGAGCTGCTAACAAAACAATTCCTGATAGCCTGCTACCAACCTTCCCATCCAAACCACCACATAGTCTTAAATGATCCCCCTCCTCGCCGCATAAGACAAGACCTCACCACATACAACTCAGACATTGTACACCTCATACCGACACACTGTCCGTCAGGGAGGCACAAAATACTCTTCACAATGCCATCGTCGCGACGGCCAGAGACGAGCTCAGCCATAACAAGGTCATTAATCGGCACCCACCACCCATAGCCGATTCGGAAAGGCAGCTTCCAAGAGTAACGAGGACTATTCTGGCCCAGCTGAGATCAAGATGGTCAAACTTCCTGAATAGCTACAGGGCTAGAATTATCCCGGGAACCCAAGATAGCTGCCCATCATGCAACCAAACACCACACGACAGGTTGCACATTTTTAGCTGTCCAGCGAAACCGACAGCCCTGCGACCAGTAGACCTATGGCTGAACCCTACGATGACAGCTAACTTCCTCGGACTACCTACCACATGACGTTAACAACACGCACATACAACCAACAACAACAATCCCATCTCAAACCCTTCCCATCCTCATCAAATTACACGGCACACAACAAATAGAACACATAAACTAAAATTATCTTTATATTACATACAGGGAAAAGCTTCCGGAGACAACAGCCGAACTGTTACAGCAACATAGTTTTGATAATTTTTACATCTTATCGAAAAAATTTCAAGTCCATGATATTTTTCTTAAGATTTTAGTAATATTATGAAGAAAAATTAATAATATTTTGCTACCTAGTACAATTCGACCTCCGGGTATACGTCCTCTAACCATGCTACCCATATTTGGTTAAGAAAATATAAAAAAAATCCTTTATTATGGAACACAGCAGCACATCTCCTGAGTAAACTGTCGACTAATGCCATACAATATTGCTTTGGAATCGCATACCAAGCGCTTTGGGTTTCTTCGCACAAATCGTTTAATTTTTTTTGTTTTACTGCACGCACAGGTTCCTCAACATTATTCCACAAGTTCTCAATACGATTGAGGTCCGTGGATTGAGCTGGCCACTTAAGAACAGTGATTCACTAGACGTGAAGTGTGCTTAGGGTCATTATCATGTATAAATTTCCATATTTGATGCATGTTGTCTTCAGCGAATGGTATCATAGTGTCTGTTTTAATGTTTTTGTAAACGTGCTGGTTCATCTTAGTATTAATCTTGTAAATGAGACCTACAACATGCCAGGAAAATGCTGGCCACACCATCACATTTCCACCACCATGTTTTGCCGTTTTAAAGGTGTACTTTGGGTGATGCTCCAGTTTTGAAGGGCGCCAAACCGAAACGGCAAAACTTTGACTCGCCGCTCCAAAGTATATGTTTCCAAAATATCATCGATTTATTGAGATGTTCTCTCGAAAACGCTAGTCGCGATTTTTATTGTCCTAGGCGAAATATCAATACTAAAATCCGATGCCTAAAAATTAACGTACGTCTCGTTGACGTTTGACTAAACGTAGCTTCTGTTGTACTGTTACATTCCGAATCAACGGTTTTTGTTTTGTATACGATAATCAGTCGTTAGTTTTTCTTTTCGCCGTTCAGTAAGTGAAATATAAAAATTATTTTTTACTAAAGTACCACTTGATGCCAAAAAAGTACTCTTTCAGTTATAGTTCAGTACCATTTTAAAATTTCGAATTTTACAACACTGCCATAAAATGATAAACAATGATTTAAAAACAATCAAAAAAAAAAACGAGTTGCCAGATTATTAAAGATTTGTTGCATTGTTTCGATGCGTATGTATGTATGTATCTATGTTTTGTTGCTTGTTCCTTTGTTTACTCTCCTCTATACGCGTATACACAATATTTGCTTATCTTTTGATTTATAAACAGGGAGTTTCCCTTATCAAGGCAGGATCGAATTAATTTCCAAACGAAAGCGTTTAGTTTTGAACAAATTCTATTGGAGAACGGTTGTGTTTTGTTAAGAATAGTGCATCGAAATGTCGGAAAAGTATGGAAATCTTTGTGCCATTTATAATATTCCATTAAATATCAGTACGAGTGATATATTTCGCATTGGTTGTGCGCACCTCCAACATTTTATTCAAGTAAGTGTGTTTTGAGAAAACTTAAAAAAAAAATTCTTTTCAAAGTCGTCATTAATTTTTTTTGTATTTATTTGAATTAGAACGGACAATTGCAAGCCCATGATGCTTAAAATGCATTTGGAACTTGATGACCATCCACCATCATCAATTGGAGAAGCTGAACACAACAATTCTAATAACAGTTGGAGACAATCTGTTCAACAACACGAAGAAGAGATCAAAGCATTGAAAGATGCTTTATTACAAGCAAAGGAGAATGATGAGGTAAATCCTAATAACGGCTTGAGAGATTCTGTTCAACAACTCGAATTAGAGATGAAAGCGTTAAAAGATACTTTACTACAAGCAAAGAAGGATGATGATCGCATTGATAAGGCCCCTGGGCTTGACAATAATGCAACGCAAGAATCAAACTCTAACAAACAATCGAGCAATGAAAACAAGTTAAGCGGTGAGCATAATGATACTGAAAATGTTGCCAGTGCCAGCGAAGGACATCATACGAACACCATGCCAGAGGAAAATCCAGAAGTTGTTGATTTAAGAGATAATTGTGTTTATATAAAAAATTTTCAATGTTCTGATCCAAGTTTGGAGAAGGCTTTCTATAATGTTCGCAAATTAGCAAATGAAATGAATGCAAAGATTCCTGACGATTCTGTCATTCATATTGATGTGCAACGGTACTTGGATGGTAATCTTGACTACTATGTTCACTTTTGTAACGCGGATATTAAAGAAGAATTTCTAAAGAATCGACATTTTCTGAAATACCATCCAGAGACAAGTCCTTTAAGAATATTCGATTATAATGAGTGGGGCATTGTTGACATTGAAAATTTTTCATCTTCTGATTTGAGTTTGGAGACGGCCTATGTTAATGTGATTAGAATAGCGGAAAAAATGGGAATAACGATTGATTCGGATGAAATCGATCATATAGACGTGTTTAGTACAAAACCAAATTTTCTTACTTATTCTGTTCAGTTTACCACAGAGTATAAGAGAAAGGAATTCGTAGAAAGAAAATATCTTTTAAAACAATTCCCAGAAACAAAATCTTTAGAAATTTCAGATGCAGGTGGACATATATTAAGGTTTATTGAAGAAGATGAAGTTAGCCTGACTGCAGCTAGTGCTAATGTTATTGGGTTGGCGGAACTGATTGGTTTGTCATTAGCCCCCGATAATTTCCAACGTATATATGTTCTTAATGATGTTCATTATTTTAGTTGTAATCGTAAACTTTCTTTAATTGTTGAGTTTTCTAGCAAGCAAGTAAAAGATGAATTTCTAGAGAAAAAACATAAATTAGGAGGAAAGGAATATTTTTCTAGTCATACTGTTGGAATTTCGGATATTAATGCAAAAAAGAACATTGTTTCGATCAAGTATGCATTTAATCATGTAGCTACTGCTATTAGTTTTATTGGATTAACGAAGCAGCTGGGTTTCTCACTTACTCCTGGTCAAATTCAATATTTCTTTGATTTGTCAGAATTCATTGACGATGCATATACTCAGAGAAGCAAATAGGACTGAAAATTCACTTTTCTAGAGACCACATACAATCCACTTTTTAACATTTTCTTATTAAAACATTGCATATCCAATCACAATGCATGCCCTTATGCATATGTCGACACTTTTAAAATGTTTTTTTTTTTTTAATTTTTTTTTACATTTCAACAAAAAATGTCTTTTTTTACATTTTAACTTGAATTCATGAAATGTTCTTTTTTTAAGTTTAGTATTAATTATTCTATTCTATTATTTTCTGCATATAATTATCTTTATTTTTTCTAATTACATTTTAAATAAAGTCGATATTTGTTTTCAATAAAAAACTGTGTTTGTGTTACAATTGATTTCTTCTTTTAAATAAATTCTTAACTGTTTAGGAATCTTTGTCCTTGCATTCACTTTCAGTCCAAATTATATGTTTTGATAATTCTCTTAAGATTCTCTTTTTCATTTTTCCAAATTTGTCAATTATGTTAACTTAACCGTCTCAATTGAGGTAACATTCACTGTAAAAAACCAAAAAAGAAAATGTAACATTCGTAGCTAACTTTATACACACTAGCCCCGAGTATCCAGGACAAACAGCGGCTATAAAAGCGGAGCAACGAAGGATTTCCATGCACAATAGGCATTCACGATGGGAGAACAGTTTAAAGGGAAGATGAACATTTCACCTTGTCCCTAAAATAACAGCGTGACAGTGTAGATGGGGAACAAACACTGCGAGCGGAACTTCTAAATAATCCAAAAAACAATTTTAATTTTATCTGAATTTACTAATTCAGCTAGCTGAAGTAATGAAATTTTTCCCATATTTAAAGACTCGTTATACAAAAAATGTACATAAATTAACTTTGGTCTTATATTCAGCCAGCTGAATTAGTACGATTCTAAAATTTCTACGTAATTATTACAAAATAATCACATTTAAGTTGAAAAAGACAAATTCAGCTTTGCTGAATAAGAGTATACTTTTTTGTATTTCGAGATTTGTTAAATAAAAAGTCATCAGAAAATAAAATTGTGTGCTATTCAGCTGGCTGAATTACTTTTATTTTAGCTTAACGAATTAATTCTTACTTCGTAAATAAAGATGTATTAAATAAAACTTCCTAAGATGCCGTTTTTTGGTGATATTCAGCTAGCTGAATTAGTTCGAAGTGGTAGCTCTGATATCAAAGAGCTCACTTGAGCACGCATAGGGGCCCTTTGTGATGCCACGAGTGAACGCTGCCTCTGTACAGACCAAGTTCTACCAAAATCAAGGAAAAGAAAGAAGTTTGCGCTGACCAACTGCACATCAAAGCACGACTACCCCACACTGAATTATATCCTTTATCCTTGACATCAATGGATGATAGCTCCTGCAAGCTGACAAGGATTGGAGAGTCAAATAATCTATATTTGCACCTCGCAACAGTCTCCTCTTCCTCAGCGGATCTGCATCCTCGGCAGAAGTCGTTAAATGGCAGCCGCATCCTTTCCGCCTGTCTACCCATAACATAATGACCTGTAAGCATGTCCACTGTGATTGAGATGATGCCACGACCAAGTCCAAGTAACTGGCTGGTACACCTTCTATCCATCAGGGGCCAGGTGAGTCTAGCGGTTTAGCAAGACTCCTCATTAGCCCAGGATAGGTTGGCGTCACGCCCCGACGGAAGAAAAGGACGATGTGGTTAAGGATGCCTTCTACGCTAAACTCGAGGACGTATATGATAAGTGCCCGACCCATGACGCCAAAATCGTCCTCGAGGATTTCAATGCGAAGGTCGGGCGGGAAGGTATCTTTGGCCCCACTGTCGGACAGTTCAGCCTCCACTCGAACACTACCTCCAATGGTATGAGGCTGATCGATTTCGCCGCAGCGCGTAACATGGTAGTATGTAGCACTAAGTTTCAACATCTCGACATTCACAAGGTCACATGGATGTCCCCTGATCGATCAACATCCAACCAGATCGATCATATTGTGATAGACGGAAGGCACGTATCCAGTGTACTAGATGTGCGCACATTCAGAGGTCCAAACATCGACTCGGACCACTACCTTGTCGCAGCCAAGTTTCGATTGCGCATTAGCGATTCGAGGTCTGCGCACTCTAGTGCATTGCGAAAGCTGGACGTTAAGAAGCTGCGATCACAAAGGACAGCTGAGGCGTTCTCCGCTCAACTCTCGGATAAGCTCCGTCGTTCCCCATCTAATCTCAACGACATTGGCGGACTGTGGGCCAACATCTCCCACTCCTTGCGCACTACTGCGGAAACAGTCCTTGGATTCGAACGCCCACCCCAACGAAATCAATGGTACGATGAGGAGTGTCGCGCGGCAACTGCAACGAAAAACGCCGCATACAAGAAAACGTTGCAGTCTGCCGCTACGCGAGCCATTGTCGAGAACTATAGAGAGAAGAGAAGGGATGAGAGACGCCTTTTCAGACGCAAGAAGAGGGAGCAGGAAAGGCGTGAGCGTGAGGAAGTCGAGATGTATAGATGTAGGAATGACGCTCGAAAATTCTATCAAAAGGTTAAGCGTCTAACCGAGGGTTATAAACCCGGAGCGTCTTCCTGCAAGGACGAAAATGGAAACTTAGTAACAGATCCGCAGGGAGTACTGAGGTTATGGAGGAAACACTTCTCTACTCTGCTACAAGGCGATGACGACACCAATACCGCCTTTAGAGATGATGTTCCGAACCCGATCGATGATGACGGCGTGGAGATTCCGCCGCCTAGCCATGAAGAGGTCAAAGTCGCGATTACGCGACTTAAAAACAATAAAGCGGCAGGTCCTGATGGCCTCCCCGCTGAATTGTTTAAGACCGGATGTAATGAGTTGGTAGGACGCATGCACCAGCTTATTTACAAAATATGGCTAGAGGAAAGTATGCCCAACGATTGGAACCTCAATGTCCTCTGTCCTGTCCTGAAAAAGGGAGACCCTACTATACGCGCCAACTATAGGGGTATAAGCCTTCTCCCTATCGCATATAAGATTCTTCCAGCGTATTGTGTGAACGAATGAAGCCACTCGTCAAAACACTGATTGGACCTTATCAGTGCGGCTTCAGACATGGTAAGTCCACCATCGACCAGATCTTCACACTACGCCAAATCCTGGAAAAGACCCACGAGAAACAAGTCTACACACACCATCTTTTTGTCGACTATAAGGCTGCCTTTGATAGCCCCATAAGGGATCGTGTTTTTGCCGCAATGTCTGAGCTCGGTATACCTGCGAAGCTGATAAGGCTATGCAGAATGACGTTGAGCAATTCCTGTAGCTCCGTCAAGGTAGGAATGGACCTCTCCGAGCCTTTTGATACCGTGCGAGGTTTCAGACAAGGCGACCCCTTATCATGCGACCTCTTCAACTTCGTCATGGAGAGTGTTCTGCGAAAGGCAGGAGTGCATCGCAGTGGCACTATTTTTCAAAAAAGTGTCCAGTTGCTTGCGTACGCTGACGACATTGACATCATAGGGCGTACAAAGCGAGATGTTACTGCTGCCTTTAGTGCTATTGAACGCGAATCTACCAAAATGGGTTTGGCAGTAAATGAGGGCAATACAAAGTATATGTTATCGAGACGCGCGGCGTATTGATTCTCAGATTACGGCCGATAACTATACTTTTGATACGGTCAAGGAATTCATCTATCTTGGCTCCGCCGTTACCACCAGAAATGATGTCAGTCTGGAGATCAAGCGCAGGATCACTCTTGCCAACAGGTGCTACTATGGTCTCAATAGGCAATTGAGTAGCAGAGACTTCTCTCGTACGACAAAACTAACACTCTACAAGACACTCATCCTACCTGTGCTTCTTTATGGCGCAGAGGCATGGACCCTATTAAGTACAGATGCAGCGGCTTTGAGAGTGCTCGAGAGAAAAGTACTTCGCAAGATCTTCGGTCCAGTGCGAGTTGGCGATGATTTCCGTATCCGATACAACAGTGAGCTGTATGAGCTCCTCAACGACATGGACGTTGTACAGCGTATTAATATCCAGCGGCTGCGCTGGCTCGGCCATGTCGTTCGAATGGAGGAGGATGCGCCGGCAAGACGGGTATTTGATGCGGGAATCTGCGGAAGTCGGCGAAGAGGACGACCTTGCATCCGTTGGAAGGACCAAATCGAGGAAGCCCTGTCATCGATTGGTGTGACCAACTGGCGTAGGCGCGCACGAAGCAGAGGCGCCTGGAAGGATGTGTTGCGGCAGGCCGAAATCCGATAAACGGGTTGTTATGGCCAATTAAGTAAGTAAGTAAGTACAATAGAGAGACAAAATTTATTTTAAAGTTGTGCTAATTTTCTATAGGAAATGATATTTACTATGGCATAGCAATGAATCTAAACTGCCCACCTCTGTGGGACTTTGTTCTGCAATTGAGGGATTGTAACCTAAACTAACCATTACAATACTTTAGTTAGATCCACAACCTAACACTAGCTATGTTGCGTGCGTTAACTTAATTCTTTTGTGTAGAGTTTCACAGTTTAATGTCAAATCAGAATGATAAATTAGAGAAGCCTTTTCCAATTAGTTTAAGATCAGATCTTTTAGCAGAAAATTAAAATACTTGTATTACGTCAAAATAAATAAACTTACAAAGAATTAGCAGAACATAGCATCATCGATGTCTTACCTGAAAAGAAAAGAAAATTATTTAATATTTTGATATGAAATTTTATAGCGAGTTTAAGAGATTATATTTCTACTGGATCCAGAATCTAAATATATGTAGAAATACAGATTACATTGGTTTCTCGATCACATTGACCAAATGTTAAATACATGCATACATACTACATACATAAATGTGTGTGAAGTTAAATTCGAATCTAAAAATCCAAGACGCAATCCATAAATTTTAGCAGCGCCACATTTGACGTTAACAGAGCAAAATTTGAACTTAACAGAGCACTGTTAGATATTTAACAGTATCCATCTGAACAAGCCCACTTTTTTAGGAGCTAATTTTGCGAAAAACTCTAGGTCCATAAATACCATATCATACTCAAAGGAAGGCTCCTCTTAATATTTGCAGCAACATAGTCACACATAAAGTGATATGCTATTGAGAAAATAGGCTTCGAAAATATCAATTTTTTGCTTGAAAATTCTCTAGAAGATCAGTGACCATTTTGGAACATATACGAAATAGTACACCATACAGACTATATGCATGGTAGTGGGACAGCTGGAATAATTTTGAGAGTTGAGCAAACCCACCAACCATCCTTTACACTTCAATACTTCTATTCACGAATAATGGTGATCATAATGCGAATTAAATTTTATATCAATAGTCTCCCATAATTGCAAAGTAGAAGGCTAATCTACTTATTGCCACTGTTAAACAATTAGCAGTGCTCTGTTAATAGCAAAGTATACCCTGTTAGAGGCAAGAAGTGGCGCTGCTAAAAGTGTGGGTTTGCGTCTTTGGCTTTTAAATTCAAATTTATCTTCACACACATTATTTGTCATTCCTATTCTTTTAATGGTAGGTCGAACACTTTGGAGATTGAGGCGAAAAGGCCTAATACGAATGACTCACTCACAGCCGACGTACGGTCAGCCTCCGAATGGGATCGATTTTAATAAGCGAAAGGCCCTGTGTTGTTTATTGACACACAAGTGCAGCAATAACATTACTTCATGTGTAGCTCAAGGCTACTGCATCAGAATGTTCGAAAAAAAAGTCCTACGTAAGATCTTCGGTCCAATGCGAGTTGGCTATCTTCGATCCAGTGCGAGTTGGCGATGATTTCCGCATCCGATCCAACAATGAGCTGTATGAGCTCCTCAACGATATAGACGTTGTGCAGCGTTTTAATATACAGCGGCTGCGCTGGCTCGGCCATGTCGTTCGAATGGAGGAGCATGCTCCGGCGAGACGGGTATTTGATGCGGGGATCTACGAAATTCGGCGAAGAAGGCGACCTTGTATCCGTTGGAAGGACCAAATCGGGGAAGTCCTGTCATCGATTGGTGTGACCAACTGGCGTAGGCGCGTAAGAAGCAGAAACGCCTGGAAGGATTTGTTGCGGCATCCGTTAATCGGGTTGTTAATAGAAAATTAAGTAAGTAAGTAAGAAGCTATTGATGTTCTGGGGCATGAAAAAGTCTGCGTAATGCTTGCTATAACCAGCATATTTCTCAAGCGTAGAAAGAAGGTATTCAAGTGCCTCGATTTCTTAATACAGTGCAAGAAACTCTTCACTTTATCTGATTTTCTTACGATTTACACCACTTACATACATCTCATGTATGGGCCGGTGCCTCGATGTCTATTTGGAGGCTTCTCGACCGCGTACAGGCAGGGGCGAAGATGCTCATTAATAACGGTAGGGTATCCAAATCCATGGATTCATTGGAACATCAACACAATGAGGCTTGTCTTTCACTGTTCTTTGGCTACTACAATGGATTTTAATCAAGCAAGATAAGGGAAGTTGTTCTTAAGAATCATGTATTCGTACGTAACACTCGTCTTTTACGCTGTAAACATCCGTTTGTGATCGATTGGCCAGTGGATTGCACACAGCATTACAGACAAAAATTGTTCTTTAGCTGGACTATTCGTACTATGATATAAAGAGTTTAAAATCTAGTGTCCACCAATACTACTACCTCTTTCATCCTTCCAATTATCTATTTGTACCATGAATTCGAAACGTAATACTCGTCTTTCTTGCAGAACACTTCTGTTTGTAGTCGACTGGCCAGTTCTTTACCCGGACTATTCGTATATGGAACTCCCTGCCTGCAGAGTGTTCTTTCCTGTCTCTTATGATATAAAAAGATTCAAATCTAGTGTCCACAGACACTATTTTTTGAATTTTTCATTCTAATTACCTATTTTCCTAGTACCAACACAATGCACTGCATGAGTAGGGGCCATCCCCTGAGTGTTGGTCGCAAATTAGAAAAAATACATGAGTAGAGGCCATCCCCTGAGTGTTGGTCGCACATTAGAAAAAAAATGCATGAGTAGGGGCCATCCCCGGAATGTTGGCCGTAAATGAGAATAAAACTGCATGAGTAGGTGCCATCCCCGAGTGTTGGTCGGAAATTAGAAAAAAATGCATGAGTAGAGGCCACTCCCTGAGTGTTGGTCGCAAATTAGAACAAAAAAATGCATGAGTAGGGGCCATCCCCTGAGTGTTGGTCGCAAATTAGAAGAAAACTGCATATGTAGGGGCCATCCCCTGAATGTTGGTCGCAAATTAGAAAAAATGCATGAGTAGAGGCCATCCCCTGAATGTTGGTCGCAAATGAGAATACAACTGCATGAGTAGGTGCTTTCCCCGAGTGTTGGTTGTAAATTAAAAAAAATACATCATGAGTAGGAGCCATCCCCTGAGTATTGGTTGTAAATTAGAATAAAACTGCATGAGTAGGAGCCATCCCCATAATGTTGGTTGTAAATTAGAAAAAAAATACATGAGTAGCGGCCATCCCCTGAGTATTGGTTGTAAATTAGAATAAAACTGCATGAGTAGGGGCCATCCCCATAATGTTGGTTGTAAATTATAAAAAAATACATGAGTAGCGGCCATCCCCTGAGTGTTGGTTATAAATTAGAAAAAAATAGCATGAGTAGGAGCCATCCCCTGAGTATTGGTTGTAAATTAGAAAATAACTACATTAGTAGGGGCCATCCCCTGAGTGTTGGTCGCAAATTAGAAAAACAGTATGAGTAGGAGCCATCCCCTTAATGTTGGTTGTAAATTAGAAAATAACTGCATGAGTAGGGGCCATCCCCTGAGAAATAGGTTACTAGTACTACAATTAATAAAATCGATAAAAAAAAACTCATCGTAATTTTGAAAAGAGGTGAGTAACAATTATTCAAAACCAAAGGCATGTCAGATACTTGTTGTATGAGTTCCCTGACCTTTTTCTTCGAACTGACGAAATAAAAATGTTTTATTGGCCGGTGTGTCTGTCACCTTGGCCCCAATACGGAAACCACTGTACCATAGGGTAAGAATAGTAAACGCATTTCACAATTATTTTCTAATGTTTCGAATTATAAAAACAAACACGAGACATTGATTTAATAAAACATTGTCTTTATAATCCGTTTTTCCTCCTCTGCTGTTATCTTTTTGTGTAACGCATTGCATGAAATATTGAGTGACGCCGGGAATTTTTAATTTTTATTTTCAAAACCAGTTTCAGTTTTACTGACAATAATTTAAAATTCTAAAAGTGATTTGTTTATTAAAAGAAATTTTTATATTTTAAATAAAAATTTTAATGCATTTTTCCTTAAACAATCAATCGATTTTTATATTCTTTACGGGACTTTTTTTTTGTTCAATTTCATTACACAGATTCGTGTGTGTAACTACTAAAATGGGTCAACTATTAACCCCGACTTTCTCTATGCGGTTGAATAAATAATAAACGGGAGCATACATACATATGTTCTATATTTATTCATAAATTTGTATCCAATGAAAAAAAAAAAAAACTTTCTTTAAAAATAGTGACACTGTTTACGCCCAGTGGCCCTGTTCCGCCAGCACCATATTAACACATTTTATTTGTTTACAAAGTATTCAGTAAAAAAAATTAAATAGGAGACCCAAAGCAGACGAAAAGACAGTTGATGATGAAAGAAGTGCGGGCGATTAATACTCGTATATGCAGTCCCTATATGGTTTGAGGCTATGGATAAGAGGACCTATATACATACATAATTGGTCATTACAACCCTTCAGTCAGGATTACGACCTAGCTTCTCTCACCACTTATATTGTGTGTGTCAATTTTATACATGAGTGGCGCGACCTACAGTTTAAAGTCAACTCCGAATGACAGATTTTTTTGTGAAACTTTTTCATGGCAATTTTTATTTAGTCTCAGAGTTTTTGCCAGAAATCTACTGAGAGGAAGTCGCCAAAGAAATACTTTTTGTATTTTGTTTTGATGTCTGGCCTGGCTTTACGTGTAATAAGCCAGCACACTACCTACTGGACTACGGCGACTCTAATAATAAGAGGACCTATAGATCAAGATAGAAGCAGCCTACAGGAGATCCGCTCTTAGAGTAATTTCTGCCTTGAGCACGGCTTCTACTGATGCAGCATTGCTAATTCCCCTGCAGCTAGTAGTGGACGTAGAGTGGAGGAAACATGTTACAAGGAGGGTAACAGCGCTATCGAATCCCGTTCAACTGATTGATAATGCTACGGATAGATGGCAGCAAGATTGGTTCAAACATATGTAATTGATCATTACAACACTTTAGTTAGGATCGCAACCTAGCTTCTCTCACCACTTGTGTTGTGGCGGGACCTACAGTTTAAAGCCGATTTATAATGGCACATTTTTGAGGAAATTTTCATGGCAATTTTTTATTTACTTTCAGAGTTTTTGCCAGAAATCTGCTGAGAGGAAGACGTCGAAGAAATATTTTTTTTTTTTTTTTGTAAATTTCGTTTTGTTGGAGATGTCTGCCCTGGGATTTTGAACCGTGGCTTATTAGACCAACATACTAACTACTAGATTACTTTGATCATGCAGTGATCAAATTACCACGAAATATAGAAAAAAAATGAAAATCACACATTAACAGTGCGATTCCAGAAGTTGCCAAATCGAAAATAGATGGAGTATATGAATTGGTGACGACAACAATCATTTGCAAAGGGTTTCTCAGTAAGAATGTAACGTTAAAAAAAAACCATGTTTTGAAGTGTGCAATTAAAAGCGCAACAAAATGCCGCAACGCTTCTGATGACAGGCAGTGGAAACTTTCAACACGTAGTCATTGCAATGCGTTTAAAAGTAACAAGGAAATTGTGTGTCACCTGAACTGAAGTCGAGAGAAGTTGAAAGATGATTATGTACCTCACAAATGCTATTTAATTGTTTAAAAAAAAATCATTTTTGCATTAAATTGTTACTGGTGACTCAAAAATAAAATTACATCAAACACAAGCGAAAGAAACCATACGTAAAGTGCGGACAATGGACAAAAAAATCTACGGTTAAGGAGAATATCCATTGTGCCAAGGTAATGCTCAGTGTAACGCTCCCTAAAATACGTTTCACTTTAGAGTAGGATATTAACAATTTTCTTGATTCATTCTTAACCTCAAAATACCAGCGGTTTTTTTAAGAGAATCCATAGATTACTTAAACGCTGAAAAAAAAGTCATACCAAAGAATAAGGATATAAAGAATGCGCATCATGTCGTAACATCACGACCCGCTCTCACCAATTTTTTTTTTAAAATCATTTCTGGGTGAGGAGAGAGGAAGACAGAAGGAAAATGAACACAAACTAAGAGCATAACAATGTGTTGCTCTCATCGTACGTATGTACATGTGTATGTATTCTTGTGTTTTTTGATTTAGTTGTCGATCAGACTGCGACAAGAATACATGTGCTGCGGATGCTTTATCATTTTATTTCAGAATAACGAAGAATATTTTGTGTTAAAAATGTTCTATGTCATTAGCTGGGCGTTTTTTATTTTGTCCCATAGTCTAATTTTTTTTAAATTCTTGGGAATGCTCGTTTCTTTTTCTTTTAATAAAAAATTGTTTTTCTTTATTCTTTTTATTTTTATTTATCTAAAAAACATGGCCTAATTTTTACGCCAAAGATGGATAACTTTATGTTCTTTTAATAATAAAATCGATGTTTTATTTTATTTTTATTTATCCGAAATTATTAAGTCAAAGATGGATAGCTTTACATATGTATGTTGATGAAATGAAAATAAAAATAGAGTATATTACTAACACTTTTCTATGGCTGTAAATATATAAATTCTCTCAACTTATTTTCTCTCTCTCTCGCTCACAAATCCATAACCAAAGGCATGTGTTAACCTAGAGGAAAATTGTTAGTAATAATGTCAAGTCTACTTATTAACCCAATATATGTATATGTGATCGGAAAATATAGAAAAATTGTACTGCACTAAGACACTAAGACACCGTATTTAACTTGACAAGTATTCTTCCAAAAATCGAAATCATTTCTCATTGATATTAGTGAATACTACTGTGATATTTCTTTGGGTGCATCATTCTTCTTTAAAAACTGACAAGATTTTTACGCTCTTTTTTACGAACATTCTTGATGTTCGTGTCCTATGTGTGTAAAAAGCCGAAGATGTTCTTACCCTGAGGGTCATTGGTGCCGATGTCTGTTTTTAACACCAGAAAAATAAATAAAAAAGTGGTCAAACAACAAAAACGCACGATGAGAACAACGCATGATGAGAACAACGCATTGTTACGCTCTTGGTTTCTGTAACCTTCCCTTCTATCTTTCCCCCCGCGCCTTGAAATATTTTTGAAAAATATTCCGAAATATGTTAAAATGCACATTCTTTATACTTTATTTTCTTTGGTCATACGTAGCTTCCGATGAATATTACTTTTAAATGACATGTTTTTATCAAAAAAAAAAACTATATTAATGAAGCATTTATTTTCAATACAAAATTACCGGTTTTTAAGTTATACGATCAATATTTCTCTTAATTTTCTACAAATACTTCCTTCCTTTTTGAATTTAAATTTTAAAATATTTTATTTTTTTTTTTGTTTTCCCACACTGTATAAGTAAGTTTTTTAAAGTTTTTTTCCCCCCGTTTCTAATGCGTTTTAATGCAAAATAGTAGTGAATACAAATTGAATTATTCATGCAAACCGCCAAGTGGATGATTTGAATTTTAATTTTAAATTATTTGCACATTTTAATGCCTTCCACCTTGGGGATTTTGTTTAAAAACAATAAAAGAAAAAACAACAAATTAAATTTAAATTTAAGTTTAAATTTAAATTAATTAATTAACAAAACAAACATTCATTTATGCAATGAAATTGTATTAAAAAATAACACAGTGCGACAGTCAAAATACATCCCACCCCCCAGCTAATGACATAATGTAGGGTTGTGAGTAGAACCTCTCGAACCATCCAAACTTGTTTTATTTGACAAAAAAAACGGCATTTTTGATCATTTCACACAAAATTATTGATTACCCAAATATTTTTCAACCTATTTTCATAATTCAAAGTTTTTTTGAAAAGGGGACCGATGAGCCTTTAAAACGGTATACATAACGATATGGTTCAAACTTACACGGTATGAGGTTTGATGGGGTAAACATGGAAAATTATATCTTTTTTCTTATTTTTTCAAGGTTAGCCAATCTTAATTACATACATACATAATTGGCCATTACAACCCTTCAGTCAGGATTACGGCCTAGCTTCTCACACCACTCATGTTGTGTGCGTTAATTTTATACGTGAGTGGCGGGACCTACAGTTTAACGTCGACTCCGAACGACAGAATTTTGAGAAACTTTTTCATGGCAGTTTATTTTACTCTCAGAGTTTTTGCCAGAAATCTGCTGAGAGGAAGTCGCCGAAGAAATATTTTTTTTTTCATATTTCATTTTTGATGTCTGACCTGGGATACGAACCCGGGCTTTACGAATAGTAAGCCAACACACTACCTACTACACCACGGCGACTTCAATTAGCCAATCTTAATTGCAAAATTTAATTTAAAAAAAATAAAATAAGTGATGACATTCTGAAAGTGCATCACTATCTTGTGAAGAAATCGACACTTCGTTTGATCAAATCGTACAAAAATTACCGTAGTTATGATTAAAATTAGTAAAACAGTCGTGTTATATATGTCATCTTTGGTTAAAATACTTGACTTTTCAACTTTAGTATCTCCAATAAGCAAACTGTGGCACGGGTATTTCATAAAGTACCTGCATAGAATGGGC
Source organism: Sarcophaga subvicina (assembly GCA_936449025.2). Taxonomy (NCBI): domain Eukaryota; kingdom Metazoa; phylum Arthropoda; class Insecta; order Diptera; family Sarcophagidae; genus Sarcophaga; species Sarcophaga subvicina. The sequence goes on from OW388084.2 coordinate 100,404,109, forward strand.
AAGAGCGCCTCCCCTTATTGCCTTTACGAAGTGGAAGAAGTAACTGACGATGCAGGGCACACTATTTTCGAGTGTGAACGCTGGCAGAGCTATCGCTCTGAACTGACGTCAATAGTTGGAACAATCACGGCCGCTAACATTGTCGGGATTATGGTTGCGAGTAGGGAAAATTGGACTTCAGTGGCGAATTACGTGGACTGAAGAAGAAAGATCTCGAGGCTGCAGAACATGGAGGCACGCCGGCCTGTACACGTGTCAAACAAAATTCGACACAGGGACCTGGACGAAAGAAATAGTGGAGACACTTAGATATCTCCTCAACTTTCGACACGCAATCCGGACGAGGAAATTAACACGCAAGGGCCAAAAGGACTCCATTCCGAAGTAATACCACCGCAGTTCCGGAGTGGGCACGAGTCCACGAGGCGAGGGAGGGATTGATTTAGTGGGTGAGGGCCTCACACACAGAGGATGTGCGGTATGGTGCGGTCCTCGGCGTAAAAAAAGCAAACTGTTATTTTCATACATTTTTGTTGTTTTTTTTTTTTAATTCAAAGGTTTAGCTTCGTCTTCCTTTCATTTTTTTCCTCTAATTTCCTCCTATTTTTTCGATTTTTAAACGATTTTCTTTCTTCCCTTTTTCCAAATTTTTCAATTATGTTAACTTAACAGTGTCTGTTAACACAACATTCACTTTAAAAAAAAGAATATAACTTTCGTAGCTAACTTCACACACATAAAAACGGGCGATAACGTTTCGCATTTTTGCTCATTTTGAAATGCAAACAATTTTTTAGGGAATATTGTGAAGTTTGTGTTTAAAAAATAATGTCTCGTGTTTGTTTTTATAATTCGAAAAATTAGAGAATAATTGTGAAATGCGTTTACTATTCTTACGCTTACCCTATACAGTGGTTTCCGTATTGGGGCCAAGGTGACAGACACACCGGCCAATAAAACATTTTTTATTTCGTCAATTCAAAGAAAAAGGTCAGGGAACTCACACAACAAGTATCTGACATGCCTTTGGTTTTGAATAATTGTTACTCACCTCTTTGCAGGTGTTTCTGTTTATATTTTTTCAAAATTACGATGAGTTTTTTTATCGATTTTTTTAATTGTAGTACTAGTAACCTATTTCTTGTAATAATAATAAAAACAAAGTTTTTTGTACTTCCAACATTCAGGGGATGGCCCCTACTCATGCAGTTATTTTCTAATTTACAACCAACATTAAGGGGATGGCTCCTACTCATGCTGTTTTTCTAATTTGCGACCAACACTCAGGGGATGGCCCCTACTAATGCAGTTATTTTCTAATTTACAACCAATACTCAGGGGATGCCTCCTACTCATGCTGTTTTTTTTCTAATTTGCGACCAACACTCAGGGAATGGCCTCTACTTATACAGTTATTTTCTAATTTACAACCAACATTAAGGGGATGGCTCCTACTCATGCATTTCTTTCTAATTTACGATCAACACTCAAGGGATGGCCTCTACTTATGCAGTTATTTTCTAATTTACAACCAACATTAAGGGGATGGCTCCTACTCATGCATTTCTTTCTAATTTACGACCAACACTCAAGGGATGGCCTCTACTTATGCAGTTATTTTCTAATTTACAACCAACATTAAGGGGATGGCTCCTACTCATGCATTTCTTTCTAATTTATGACCAACACTCAAGGGATGGCCTCTACTTATGCAGTTATTTTCTAATTTACAACCAACATTAAGGGGATGGCTCCTACTCATGCATTTCTTTCTAATTTACGACCAACACTCAAGGGATGGCCTCTACTTATGCAGTTATTTTCTAATTTACAACCAACATTAAGGGGATGGCTCCTACTCATGCATTTCTTTCTAATTTACGACCAACACTCAAGGTATGGCCTCTACTTATGCAGTTATTTTCTAATTTACAACCAATACCCAGGGGATGGCTCCTACTCATGCTATTTTTTACTCTAATTTGCGACCAACACTCAGGGAATGACCTCTACTTATACAGTTATTTTCTAATTTACAACCAACATTAAGGGGATGGCTCCTAATCATGCATTTCTTTCTAATTTACGACCAACACTCAAGGGATGGCCTCTACTTATGCAGTTATTTTCTAATTTACAACCAATACTCAGGGGATGGCTCCTACTCATGCTATTTTTTTTTTTTCTAATTTATAACCAACACTCAGGAGATGGCCGCTACTCATGCAGTTATTTTCTAATTTACAACCAATATTCAGGGAATGGGCCCTACTCATGCATTTTTTCTAATTTGCGACCAACACTCAGGGGATGGCCCCTACTAATGCAGTTATTTTATTATTTACAACCAATATTCAGGGGATGGCTCCTACTCATGCTGTTTTTTCTAATTTGCGACCAACACTGAGGTAATGGCCTCTACTTATGCAGTTACTTTCTAATTTACAACCAACACTCAGGGGATGGCTCCTACTCATGCAGAACATGGTGTTGGAAATAGGAAAATATGTTATGGCAACGAGAAAAGAGGGAGTAGTATTGGTGGACACTAAATTTGAATCTCTTTGTATCATAAGTGACAGAAAAGCTCTCTGCTGGAAGGGAGTTTCACATACGAATAGTTCGGGTAAAGAACTGGTCAGTCGACTACAAAAGGAAGTGTTCTGCGAGAAAGACGAGTATTACGTTTAGAATTCATGGTACGAATAGATAATTGGAAGGAGGAAAGATTAATCTCTTTAAATCATAAGTGAAAGGAAAGAACACTCTGCAGGAAGGTAGGTCCACATACGAATAGTACGGCTAAAGAATGATTTTTGTCGGTAATGCTGCAAACGGATGTACTCTTTCGAAAAACACGTCTGTTACGTACAAAAACATGATTCTCAGAAAAATGTTCGCTCAATTAAAATCCATTGCTGTAGCCATAGAACAGTGAAAGACAAGCCTCATTGTGTTGGTGTTCCAATGAATACATAGATTTGGATACCCTACCGTTATTAATGAGCATCTTCGCCCACGCCTGCGCACGGTCGAGAAGTCTCAAAATAGACATCGAGACACCGGCCCATACATGAGATGTACATAAGTGGTGTCAATAGTAAGAAGATCAGATAAAGTGAAGAGTTTCTTGCACTGTATTAAGAAATCGAGGCACTTGAATACCTTCTTTCTACGCTTGAAAAATATGCTGGTTATAGCAAGCATTACACAGACTTTTTCATGCCCCAGAACATCAATAGCTTGTAAAGGGTCCGCCAAATAACTTTTTTTTCTGGTGTAGGCTACTACATGGCCAGCCGAGGCAGCCATTTGAATGAAATTATCTTCCATTATTAACCGGAAGGATTGTACATTCAAACCAAAAAAAGAAATTTGAGAAAATATTCAGTAGTTTTTTTTAAAGCATTTTCAAAAAAAAAGTTATTTGGCGGACCTTTTAGCTCTCTAATATTTACATCATTCATAGATACCCTGAAGTCGCCGTAGTCTAGTTGGTAGTGTGTTGGCTTATTAGACATAAAGCCGGGGTTCGAGCCTCAGGCCAGGCATCAAGACAAAATACAAAAAATATTTCTTCGGCGACTTCCTCTCAGCAGATTTCTGGCAAAAACTCTGAGAGTAAATTGAAAATTGCCACGAAAAACTTTCTCAAAAATTTGTCGTTCGGAGTCGACTTTAAACTATAGGTCCGTCCCACCACTCATGTATAAAATTAACACACACAACATAAGTGGTGTGTGAAACTAGGTCGTAATCCTGACTGAAGGGTTGTAATGACCAATTATAATAATGGTGACTTCTAAGGAAGTGAAGCATAAAACAGGCAATAAAGCAGTTCCACATAATTTGTGTAGATGTGTGTGAAGATAGATTTTAAAATCTATCTCTCATGTTAGCTAACAGAACTCTGTTATGTTATTAACAGAACTAACAGAGCTCTGTTATGTTATTAACAGAAACTCTGTTAAATAATGAATTTAAGAATGTGTGTGAAGATAGATTTTAAAATCTATCTCTCATGTTAGCTAACAGAATTCTGTTATGTTATTAACAGACCTAACAGAGCTCTGTTATGTTATTAACAGGAACTCTGTTAAATAATGAATTTAAGACTGGGAGAGAAAAACAAGAAAAATTAATTAAATTTCCGGCTAAAGTAAGAAAAAAAGCAAAAATTGATAAAAATAAGTCCTATAGTTAATCACTGTTACAAAATATTGCATAATAAGAACTACAATTAACAGATAATCACACATTTCGGAAAGCTATTATAATCCGATAAATTAATCAATATTGTGGGAATACAGGACAACATGGGCGGACAGTGAAAGTTGTTTTTAAAGCATTGTACGTCCCTTTAACTAAATCAATCGCCAGAATCATTAAAAGCGGGCGTTTTCATAGTAGATTTTGAAATTTTCTAAGATTTCAGATTTTAAAATCCACTGTACGTCCTTTTGTGGGAAAACAGGACAACATGGGCGGACAGTGAAAGTTGTTTTTAAAGCATTGTACGTCCCTTTAACTAAATCAATCGCCAGAATCATTAACAGCGGGCGATTTCATACTAGATTTTGAAATTTTCTGAAATTTCAGATTTTAAAATCCACTGTAAGTCCTTTTGTGGGAAAACAGGACAACATGGGCGGACAGTGAAAGTTGTTTTTAAAGCATTGTACGTCTCTTTAACTAAATCAATCGCCAGAATCATTAACAGCGGACGTTTTCATAGTAGATTTTGAAATTTTCTAAGATTTCAGATTTTAAAATCCACTGTAAGTCCTTTTGTGGGAAAACAGGACAACATGGGCGGACAGTGAAAGTTGTTTTTAAAGCATTGTACGTCTCTTTAACTAAATCAATCGCCAGAATCATTAACAGCGGGCGATTTCATAGCAGATTTTGAAATTTTCTGAGATTTCAGATTTTAAAATCCACTGTAAGTCCTTTTGCGGGAAAACAGGACAACATGGGCGGACAGTGGAAGTTGTTTTTAAAGCATTGTACGTCCCTTTAACTAAATCAATGGCCAGAATCATTAACAGCGGGCGATTTCATACTAGATTTTGAAATTTTCTGAAATTTCAGATTTTAAAATCCACTGTAAGTCCTTTTGTGGGAAAACAAGACAACATGGGCGGACAGTGAAAGTTGTTTTTAAAGCATTGTACGTCCCTTTAACTAAATCAATCGCCAGAATCATTAACAGCGGGCGATTTCATAGTAGATTTTGAAATTTTCTGAGATTTCAGATATTGGATTTTAACACAACAGATTTCAGATTTTAACAGAACAGATGTCAGAGTTGAACAGAACAGATTTCTGATTTAACAGAGAAACAGCATTTTTTAGGGAGGGAACAGTAGATTACGTTGTTGTTAAACAGATTATTATAAACAGTATAAAACACATTGGTTAGTAGTCGCCGTGGCGTAGTAGGTAGGAAGTAGGTTTGTTAGACGTAAGGTCGCGGGATTCAAGCTCCAGGTCGGGCGTCAATTTTTTGTTTTTAATTTTTTCTAATAAATATCAAATATATAAAATTCATCAGTATATATTTATATCAGTATATTAATATTTATATATACGTGATAGAAAAAATTAAAAAAAAAAAATAAACAATCACACAAAAACCCCAACTAGGGATTGAACCAGTGTTGCCACCAACAGCTTTATGAGTTACACACAAATAGCATCGAAATTACACATATGAAAAAAAATTACACACAAAATTCTGTTTCTACAAATATTGCATACATAAATTATGTAAACAATAAAATTATATATTCATATACATACTTAAAATAATAATTTATGAATGCCTAAGTATATGTATGTAGGTTAGGTTAGGTTAGAGGACGTGTACTTGTCAATTAAGACAAGTACAGTACCCGGAGGTCGAATTGACCCATTGTACAACGTCTTAGTTTAATTTTATACATGAGTGGTGGGACCTACAGTTTAAAGTCGACTCCGAACGACAGATTTTTGAGAAACTTTTCATGGCATTTCAGAGAGAAGTCGCCGAAGAAATACTTTTTTGTATTTTGTCTTGATGTCTGGCCTGGGGCTCGAACCCTGGCTTTACGTCAAATAAGCCAACACACTACCTACCAGACTACGGCGACTTCAAAAAATGTATGAGTGTATAAATAAAAATGTAACGTAAAACTCAAATAGAATATTGTTTTCTTTTTCTAACAAAAGACATGGAAATGCATATGTGGGCTCTAGGAGTCAACTAAACTCCTAGAGTCTATAAAAAGGAGTTGGAGAATGGGATACGTATGTTCTTCTGAAATATATATCCCCTAATTAAATACGAAGGCTGAGGGTTTTGTTTCAACTTAGCCTTTATTGCCTTAGTGGAGGTTTCTTAACAACTGATGGTAATTATTTTCAACAGGTTTTACGTAAACAATACAAATATTGAATTTACCAATATATAATTCATAAAGTCGCCGTAGTCTAGTAGGTAGTGTGGCTTATCAGACGCAAGGCCACGGTTCAAATCCAAGGTCAGACATCAAAACGAAAATATGAAATAATATTTCTTCAGCGACTTCCTCTCAGCAGATTTCTGGCAAAAACTCTGAGAGTAAATAAAATTGCAATGAAAAGTTCCTCAAAAATCTATCGTTCGGAGTCGACGTTGAACTGTAGATACCGCCACTGATGCATAAAATTAACACACATAACTTGAGTGGCGTGAAAAGCTTGGCCGTAATCCTGACTGAAGGGTTGGTTGTAATGGCCAATTATATACATATGTTATGTTGTGTATAATTCATATATATTTATATATAATAAAAAACAAGTACATAATATTCGTATAACAGATTAAACAAAAAAATAATTCACAATATGTTTGTATTACACTAAGAAAAATATGTTGAACACAGTTCAATAGCATATATCAAACATTATCCTTACATGTATTTAAATTAGTAAGAGATATATGTATGTCTGTGAAGTTAAATTCTTTTTTATATTCTTTTTTTTACAGTGAATGTTATGTTAACAGACACTGTTAACTTAACATAATTAAAAATTTGGGAAGGGAGGAAAGAAAATCGCTTAAAAATCGCAAAAATAGGGATAAATTAGAGAAAAAAATGAAAGGAAGACGAAGCTAAACCTTTGAACTTTACAAAAAACCAAAATGTATGAAAATAACAATTTGCTTATTGGAGATAATAAAGTTGAAAAATCATGTATTTTTACCAAATATGCACTCTAGAAATCGTGAAAAATTCGATAAAATTTAAAAAGGTGCGGTTTTCTGACCTACTGGGCTGGATAGCTATTGGATCAAGGATTCCAAAACAGTTTTCGCTATGGTCGGGTCAAGACCGGGAGCGGAGATATAGCCGACGAAGCTAACTTTTTTATACGAGCAAACAAAATGCTCTATATAAATCGTGAAAAATTCGATAAAATTTAAAAAGGTGCGGTTTTCTGACCTATTGAGCTGGATAGCTATTGGATCAAGGATTCCAAAACAGTTTTCGCTATGGTCGGGTCACGACCAGGAGCGGAGATATAGCCGACGAAGCTAACTTTTTTATACGAGCAAACAAAATGCTCTATATAAATCGTGAAAAATTCGATAAAATTTAAAAAGGTGCGGTTTTCTGACCTATTGGGCTGGATAGCTATTGAGTCAAGGATTCCAAAACAGTTTTCGCTATGGTCGGGTCACGACCGGGAGCGGAGATATAGCCGACGAAGCTAACTTTTTTATACGAGCAAACAAAATGCTCTATATAAATCGTGAAAAATTCGATAAAATTTAAAAAGGTGCGGTTTTCTGACCTATTGGGCTGGATAGCTATTGGATCAAGGATTCCAAAACAGTTTTCGCTATGGTCGGGTCACGACCAGGAGCGGAGATATAGCCGACGAAGCTAACTTTTTTATACGAGCAAACAAAATGCTCTATATAAATCGTGAAAAATTCGATAAAATTTAAAAAGGTGCGGTTTTCTGACCTATTGGGCTGGATAGCTATTGGGTCAAGGATTCCAAAACAGTTTTCGCTATGGTCGGGTCACGACCGGGAGCGGAGATATAGCCGACGAAGCTAACTTTTTTATACGAGCAAACAAAATGCTCTATATAAATCGTGAAAAATTCGATAAAATTTAAAAAGGTGCGGTTTTCTGACCTACTGGGCTGGATAGCTATTGGATCAAGGATTCCAAAACAGTTTTCGCTATGGTCGGGTCACGACCGGGAGCGGAGATATAGCCGACGAAGCTAACTTTTTTATACGAGCAAACAAAATGCTCTATATAAATCGTGAAAAATTCGATAAAATTTAAAAAGGTGCGGTTTTCTGACCTATTGGGCTGGATAGCTATTGGGTCAAGGATTCCAAAACAGTTTTCGCTATGGTCGGGTCACGACCGGGAGCGGAGATATAGCCGACGAAGCTAACTTTTTTATACGAGCAAACAAAATGCTCTATATAAATCGTGAAAAATTCGATAAAATTTAAAAAGGTGCGGTTTTCTGACCTATTGGGCTGGATAGCTATTGGATCAAGGATTCCAAAACAATTTTCGCTATGGTCGGGTCACGACCAGGAGCGGAGATATAGCCGACGAAGCTAACTTTTTTATACGAGCAAACAAAATGCTCTATATAAATCGTGAAAAATTCGATAAAATTTAAAAAGGTGCGGTTTTCTGACCTATTGGGCTGGATAGCTATTGGATCAAGGATTCCAAAACAGTTTTCGCTATGGTCGGGTCACGACCAGGAGCGGAGATATAGCCGACGAAGCTAACTTTTTTATACGAGCAAACAAAATCTAATATGTCAGAAAATTTCAAAATCTACTATGAAATAAAAAAGTTAGCTTCGTCGGCTATATCTCCGCTCCTGGTCGTGACCCGACCATAGCGAAAACTGTTTTGGAATCCTTGATCCAATAGCTATCCAGCCCAATAGGTCAGAAAACCGCACCTTTTTAAATTTTATCGAATTTTTCACGATTTATATAGAGCATTTTGTTTGCTCGTATAAAAAAGTTAGCTTCGTCGGCTATATCTCCGCTCCCGGTCGTGACCCGACCATAGCGAAAATTGTTTTGGAATCCTTGATCCAATAGCTATCCAGCCCAATAGGTCAGAAAACCGCACCTTTTTAAATTTTATCGAATTTTTCACGATTTATATAGAGCATTTTGTTTGCTCGTATAAAAAAGTTAGCTTCGTCGGCTATATCTCCGCTCCTGGTCGTGACCCGACCATAGCGAAAACTGTTTTGGAATCCTTGATCCAATAGCTATCCAGCCCAATAGGTCAGAAAACCGCACCTTTTTAAATTTTATCGAATTTTTCACGATTTATATAGAGCATTTTGTTTGCTCGTATAAAAAAGTTAGCTTCGTCGGCTATATCTCCGCTCCCGGTCGTGACCCGACCATAGCGAAAACTGTTTTGGAATCCTTGATCCAATAGCTATCCAGACCAATAGGTCAGAAAACCGCACCTTTTTAAATTTTATCGAATTTTTCACGATTTATATAGAGCATTTTGTTTGCTCGTATAAAAAAGTTAGCTTCGTCGGCTATATCTCCGCTCCTGGTCGTGACCCGACCATAGCGAAAACTGTTTTGGAATCCTTGATCCAATAGCTATCCAGCCCAATAGGTCAGAAAACCGCACCTTTTTAAATTTTATCGAATTTTTCACGATTTCTAGAGGGCATATTTGGTAAAAATACATGATTTTTCAACTTTATTATCTCCAATAAGCAAATTGTTATTTTCATACATTTTGGTTTTTTGTAAAGTTCAAAGGTTTAGCTTCGTCTTCCTTTCATTTTTTTCTCTACTTTATCCCTATTTTTGCGATTTTTAAGCGATTTTCTTTAATCCCTTCCCACATTTTTAATTATGTTAAGTTAACAGTGTCTGTTAACATAACATTCACTGTAAAAAAAAAGAATATAAAAAAGAATTTAACTTCACAGACATGATATATGTAGGTGTTTATTTATGCAAACTAGTGTTGGAAATTGCAATAAATTTTCAAAACAAATTAGTGTTAACAAATTAACTGTTAAAAAAGAGCGATTAAAGAAAAAGTTGAACAAGAAATAAAATTACACACAAATTACACACGAAGCTAATTACACACACGCTACACACACAATGCAAAATTACACACAATATGTGTAATTACACACAAGGTGGCAACACTGGATTGAACTCGGCCAGGATTGAGAATAAGCAATTGAATTTTAAATTCAACTTTCAAAAATGTTCTCAAAAATTTATTAATCACAACTCTTAATTAGGTTTGTTAGACGTAAGGTCGCGGTTCAAGCCCCAGGTCGGGCGTCAAAAGATTTTTTTTAATTTTTTCTAATAAATGTCAAATTCATATATAAAATTTATCAGTATATATTTAATTAATATTTATATATATGTATTAGAAAAAATTAAAAAAAGAAAAAAACAATCACACAAAAACCCCAACTAGGGATTGAACATCGAATTTTAAGCTCAACTTTCAAAAATGTTCTCAAAAATTCTTTATTTTATTAACTACATATAATAATTTTATTAATATAAATAATTACATTAAATAATAACTAAAAAGAATAGTTAAATTAAATAATTTAATTAAATAATAAATTAAAAAAGAAAAAAGATCACAAAAAAACACCAACTTGGGATTGAACCTGGGCATAATTGAGAATAAGCAATTGAAATATCGTCAAAAGTCTAGTGTATTCACAACCCTTAACAATGGTTTGGTTTAATCTCTGACCAGAATTTTTCCCTGTTTATTAAATATGTATATAGTATATAAATATGTATTGTATAATATTATATTATATCAATTAATATAATTTATCAGTATATATTTTATATATATACATATTTAATAGAGCAAGTTTTCATAGTAGATTTTCTGATTTTATAATCATAAAATTAAATTATTTAACATTAGTTGGCACAGAGGATTAATAAAATTATTTAGTTTCAATTCTATGTTACAAAAACAGTTTTTATATTCATAATCATTTAAACTACATTTATTACATATAATAATTTTTTGATAAATATTAAATAAAATGTATAATTCACATTCAATACCATTAATTATTATGTTAATACCATGTCAGTACAAAATTGCATTGTACTTGATTGTGGTACAATGAAAACAATGGGGAAGCCCCAGTTTTGTGTTTACTTTTAAACAGTTACTCAAAAGAAATTACAATGTTTAATTTCCATCACAGCAACAAAAATCAAATATAAAGCATGAAAAGTAGGAGTCGATGTAGCGTAGTAGGTAGTGTGTTGGATTGCCATACGTAAGGCCACGGGTTCTAACCCCAGGTCGGGCGTATTATATAAACGATTATTTCTTTTTTAATTTTTCTAATACAAATTAAATATATAAAATACCTATATACTGATAAATTAAATCAGAAATTAAAGCTTATTAATATGATATTATAAATATATTTATATATGTATATGGCGTTTAATAACAAAAAAAAAGAAAAATACAGTATATATGTAAATATATTTTTTATAAAAAAGAAAATAAAGCCTGCCCAGAGATTGAACCGAGCTGTTTGAGATTATTATTAAGAGTTGTGATTAATAAATTTTTGAGAACGTTTTTGAAAGTTGAATTTAAAATTCAATTGCTTATTCTCAATCCTGGCCGAGTTCAATCCCTAGTTGGGGTTTTTGTGTGATTGTTTATTTTTTTTTTTAATTTTTTCTATCACGTATATATAAATATTAATATACTGATATAAATATATACTGATGAATTTTATATATTTGATATTTATTAGAAAAAATTAAAAACAAAAAATTGACGCCCGACCTGGAGCTTGAATCCCGCGACCTTACGTCTAACAAACCTACTTCCTACCTACTACGCCACGGCGACTACTAACCAATGTGTTTTATACTGTTTATAATAATCTGTTTAACAACAACGTAATCTACTGTTCCCTCCCTAAAAAATGCTGTTTCTCTGTTAAATCAGAAATCTGTTCTGTTCAACTCTGACATCTGTTCTGTTAAAATCTAAAATCTGGTCTGTTAAAATCTGAAATCTGTTGTGTTAAAATCCAATATCTGAAATCTCAGAAAATTTCAAAATCTACTATGAAATCGCCCGCTGTTAATGATTCTGGCCATTGATTTAGTTAAAGGGACGTACAATGCTTTAAAAACAACTTCCACTGTCCGCCCATGTTGTCCTGTTTTCCCGCAAAAGGACTTACAGTGGATTTTAAAATCTGAAATCTCAGAAAATTTCAAAATCTACTATGAAATCGCCCACTGTTAATGATTCTGGCGATTGATTTAGTTAAAGGGACGTACAATGCTTTAAAAACAACTTTCACTGTCCGCCCATGTTGTCCTGTTTTCCCACAAAAGGACTTACAGTGGATTTTAAAATCTGAAATCTCAGAAAATTTCAAAATCTAGTATGAAAACGCCCGCTGTTAATGATTCTGGCGATTGATTTAGTTAAAGGGACGTACAATGCTTTAAAAACAACTTTCACTGTCCGCCCATGTTGTCCTGTTTTCCCACAAAAGGACTTACAGTGGATTTTAAAATCTGAAATCTCAGAAAATTTCAAAATCTAGTATGAAAACACGCTCTGTTAAGGATTCTGGCGATTGGGTTAGTTAAAGGGACGTACAATGCTTTAAAAACAATTTATTTTGTCCGCCCACTCAGTCCTGTTTTCCCACAATATTGATTTATTTATCGGATTACAATGACTTTCGGAAATGTGTGATTATCTATTTATTGTAGTTCTTATTATGCAATATTTTGTAACAGTGATTAACTAAAGGACTTATTTTTATCATTTTTTGCTATTTTTTTCTTATTTTACCCAGGAATTTAATTAATTTGTCCTGTTTTTCTTTCCCAGTCTTAAATTCATTATTTAACAGAGTTTCTGTTAATAACATAACAGAGCTCTGTTAGTTCTGTTAATAACATAACAGAGTTCTGTTAGCTAACATGAGAGATAGATTTTAAAATCTATCTTCACACACATTTTGTGTAGCCCAACTTTTCGAACACCCAGTAGTTCATGAAGCTTTGGATTTCAGTTGACAATATCCAAACCGAGATCCGGAGAAGGTGGTGACCATATAACGACACATGCAAAACGAAATTGAAACCTTTAGCATGAGACACTGTTTAAGTAGAACGCAATTGTTGATACCATTGCGTACATGAACAGTGTTTTTAGTGAAGCTAATAATCAATCATTGAAAGTAAAATGTTGAGAATTTATTTAAAAGAAGAAACACAGTTTTTTTTTATTAAAAACAAATATCGACTTTATTTTAAACTTAATTAGAAAGAAATAAAAATAATTATATACAGAAAATAATTGAATAATTAATACTAAACTTAAAAAAAGAACATTTCATGAATTCAAGTTAAAATGTAAAAAAAAATTAAAGAAAAACCTTTTAAAAGTATCGACGTATGTCTAAGGGCATGCATTGTGATTGGATATGCAATGTTTTAATAAGAAAGTGTTAAGTAAGAGGCTTGTATGTGATCTCTGGAAATGTGAATTTTCATTCCTCTTCGCTTCTCTGAGTACATGCTCCGTCAATGAATTTTGACAAATCAAAGAAATGTTGAATTTGATCAGGATTAAGTGAGAAACCCAGCTGTTTTGCTAATCCAATAAAACTAATAGCAGTAGCTACATGATTATATGAACACTTGATCAAAACAATGTTCTTTTTTGCATTAACATTCGAAATTGTCAAACATTCCTTTTCTTCTAATTTATGTTTTTTCTCTAGAAATTCATCTTTTACTTCCATGCTAGAAAACTCAACAATTAAAGAAAATGCACGATTACTACTAAAATAATGAACATAATTAAGAACATATATACGTTTGAAATTATCGGGGGCTAATGACAAACCAATCAGTTCTGCCAACCCAATAACATTAGCACTAGCTACAGTCATGCTAACTTCATCTACTTCAATAAACCTTAATCTATGTCCAACTCCATTTGAAATTACTAAAGATTTTGTTTCTGGGAATTGTTTTAAAAGATATTTTCTTTTTACGAATTCCTTTCTCTTACACTCTCTGTTAAACCGAACAGAATATGTAAGAAAATTTGGTTTTGTTCTAATCACGTCTATACGATCGATTTCATCCGAATCAATCGTTATTCCCATTTTTTCCGCTATTCCAATCACATTAACATAAGCCGTCCTCAAACTCAAATCAGACGATTGAAAATTTTTAATGTCAACAATGCCCCACTCACTATAATTGAATATTCTTAAAGGACTTGTCTCTGGATGGTATTTCAGAAAATGTCGATTCTTTAGAAATTCTTTTTTACTAGCCGCGTTACAAAAGTGAACATAGTAGTCAAGACGATTTTTAGGCATCCTCTCCACGTCAATATGAATGACAGAATCGTCAGGAATCTTTGCATTCATTTCATTTGCTAATTTACGAACATTACAGAATGCCTTCTCCAAACTTGGATCAGAACATTGAAGATTTTGTATGTAAACACAATTGCGTCTTAAATCAATAAATTCTGGCTTTTCCTCTGGCATGGTGTTCGTATGATGTCTTTCGCTGGCACTATCAACATTTGCAGTATCATTATTGTGGTGTTATACTTGTTCTGTAGCTACCTTTCCAAAATTGTACAAATATTTTGCCTTTTATGTCATAAAAAATAGAGAACAAAATTGTATTAATAAAGAACTGAGGGACTTGATATTCAACCATCAAACACGATACATTGCAGTGGCGACGAGGGTTTAAATAAGTTAAAAAAAAAAAAAAAAGTGTGCAAGTTATATAAAAAGAACAGTTAATTTTTGGTTTATATACAAAGTTTTTGTATATAATATATGTAATAAATATTACAAGATAACCAAACTTTTTGAGTGTTAACTGATACATTTTGTGTTATACTTGTTTGGTGGTAATGATGCGAGCTGCAGGTGATACAACAATAGCGCACAACGAAAGCCTTTTTGCAACATCCATGGCAACCGGCATAAGAGAATTCCGGCCGGTGATAGATAAGTGGTGTCATTGGCAAGAGGTGTTGGATTCACATTTTGTGGAGGCGGCGGTTGATGAAGACCGTATTAAAACGTCAACGTTATTGAAGGCTGTTGGTCTTGAGGCGTATGGCTTGTTGAGGGAGTTGTGTTTCCCTGATTTACCTGCTAAGAAGAAGTACAAGGAGTTGTGTGACATGCTAAAGATGCATTATTCGCCCCCGGTTATAATATTTCGTGAGCGAAGAAATTTTTTGGACGCAAAAAAACGGGAGGAGGAATCTGTGGCAGCCTGGTATGCACGTTTAAAAAAATTGGCGATGGAGTGCAAATATGGTCAACAGCTAGAACAATTTGTGCTTAATAAATTTGTAACTGGTTTGGAAGGCAGAATTTTTGAAAAATTGTG
Organism: Sarcophaga subvicina; assembly: GCA_936449025.2. NCBI lineage: Eukaryota > Metazoa > Arthropoda > Insecta > Diptera > Sarcophagidae > Sarcophaga > Sarcophaga subvicina. Next base: position 100,419,593 of record OW388084.2, read on the forward strand.
TGAGGAGGACGAAGGTTTAAATCTAGAAGGTGCGTTAAGAAAAGCATTGACGATGGAGGCGAAGCTGTATGCACAAAGAGGGGAAAGTGAAGGTGTAAATTATGTACAAAAAAGATATGCGAAAACTAAGAAGAACAACAACAACAACAGCAATAAGGGGAACGGCAACAAGGTTAACGGGAATGAGAATAACGGCAATCAGGCAAAGAAGAAATGTTCGCATTGCGGATGGAAAAATCATGCCAGTGAAAAATGCAAATACAAAAGCAGTGTTTGTCACAAATGTCGTAAAGTTGGACATTTAGCAAGTGTGTGCAACAATAATCACGTTAATGTGGTCCAAGTATCAAATGAAAATTTAAATGATGATAATGATAATTATTCTGAAACATTAAATGATTGTAATTTTTCTATTTATAGTGTAACGGGTGAACTTTCTGCTGCTCCGTTTACGTTGGAAATTGAACTAAATAACAAAATGATGGATTTTGTGTTGGATACTGGAGCAGCTTGTTCGTTGATGTCGAGTGAAACTTTTTATAATTATTTTAAAGAGGTTGGATTGCATCCCTCTACAAAAAAATTGTGTGCATATGGAGGGGAAGGCATAAAAGTTATGGGTGAGTTTTTAGCAATGGTGAGATTTAGGGGCCAAGTTAAAAATTTATCGTTTGTAGTTACAAATGCGCGTAGCCCTCCCATTTTGGGTCGTGATTTTATGTCAATGTTCGGTGTCGGTATCTCAAATGTTAATTCTATAATGGACATGAATGAGGGTGTACAAAGCATAAAAAAGAGATTCAGCAAAGTTTTTAATAAAGACTTAGGTTTATACACGGGTGGAACAGTTACCTTAAATTTAATTGAAAAGGTGAAGCCAGTTTTTTGTAAACCAAGGCCGGTGCCATTGGCATGGCGAGCCAAAATTGAATCACAGTTGCAGGATTTAGTGGAGAAAGGAGTGTTAGTTCACGTAGATAATTCTGAATGGGGTACACCATTGGTGCCCATTTTAAAACCCAACGGTCAGATCCGTATTTGCGGGGATTACAAATCTACCATTAATAAATATTTAGAAGATGTCAAATACCCTCTGCCATTAATTGACGAATTGTTCGCTTCTCTTCGTGGAGAACTTTTTACAAAATTAGATCTTTCTAATGCTTATAATCAGCTAATGCTGGACGAAAGTTCACAATTATTATGTGCGTGGAGTACTCACTTGGGTATTTTTAAAATGACACGTTTACCGTTTGGGGTAAAACCAGCAGCGGCTATTTTTCAAAAAACGATTGAAAATATTTTACGTGGAATTTCCAACGTAGTAAACTACTTAGATGATATTATAATTACTGGTCGTAATTTGGAGGACCACGTCAAAACGATTGAGTTGGTGTTAAGTAAGCTGGAGTCGGTTGGTTTACGTCTAAATAGTGAAAAATGTGAATTTTTTTAAGCATAAGGTATCTTATTTAGGCTTTAACATTAATCGTGATGGTCTCAGTTTGAATAAGGATCGTATTTCTTCGGTTCTGGATGCGCCAGTTCCTAAAAATGTGTCGGAAGTTAGAGCGTTTGTGGGGATGCTAAACTATTATTCAAAATTCATTCCTAATTTTGCTCATAAAATGGCACCTCTTTATGAACTTTTAAGAAAAGAAGTTGAATTTAAATGGACGAAAACTCGCCAAAGTGCATTTGAAGCGTTAAAGGAGGAGGTGACTTCGGACAAAATATTAGTTCATTTTAACCCTAGACTACCTATACTGCTGTCGACAGACGCATCTAATTTTGCGGTAGCGGGTATTTTAGCCCATATAGGGGCGGATGGGTCGAAGAAGCCCATAGCATTTGTTTCTCGTGCGCTTAGTCAAACTGAGAGAAATTACAGTACCATACAGAAAGAAGCTTTGGCTATTGTTTTTAGCGTAACAAAACTCAAACAATATTTATTGGGTATTCATTTTACGTTGGAATCGGATCATAAACCGCTTTTAGCCATTTTTGGGGAGAATAAAGGCTTGCCAGTTATGGCAGCAGCTCGAATACAAAGATGGGCTTTTATTTTATCAGGTTTTAACTATACCATGCGTTTCGTAAAAGGTATAGAAAATTCAGCAGATCATTTATCTCGTTTTCCTCATCGAGATAGAGAAGAAGATAGTGAAGACTTCGGTTTTATAAATTATATAGGTAGCGATAATAAGCTAAATTTGAATTTTAGGGATATTTCTAGAGAAACTAGAAGAGACCCAATTTTGGCAAAGTTAAAAGAGGCCATTCAGGTGGGAAAAATCGGCCTGTTAAAGGGTGATGAATTTATTCCATTCGTCAGTCGTGAGAAGGAGCTTTCGGTGGAATACGAATGTATTTTATGGGGATTCAGGGTGGTGATTCCACAAAAATTGCGTAACAAAATTTTAGCGCAATTGCATTATTCTCATTTTGGAATTGTTAAAACTAAGGCGTTAGCACGGTCGTATATGTGGTGGCCTAAAATAGACCACGACATTGAAAAATTAGTTTCAAATTGTGTTTCATGTAAGGTAAACCAACCAAGGCCTGAAAAAGCTCCATTGATTCCTTGGGTACCAACGGATACACCGTGGTCCAGGCTTCATATTGATTTTGCGGGTCCAATAAAAGATTTCCATTTTCTTTTGATTATTGATTCTTACTCTAAATGGGTCGAGGTTTTTAAAACGAAAAATATAACATCAAGTTTTACTATCAGCAAATTGCGTGAAGTTTTTGGAAGGTTCGGTTTAATAGACACTCTAGTGAGTGATAACGGGCGGCAATTTACGGCTGAAGAGTTTAAAGTTTTTATGAAATCGAACAATATAAAACACATTTTAACTGCACCGGGTCACCCGGCTACTAACGGTCAGGCTGAAAATTTAGTCAAAACTTTTAAAAAGACTGTTTTAGCGAATCTTCGAGATGGAGAAAATCTCGACGATATTATAAGTTTATTTTTATTTGATTACAGAACAACGAAACATTGTTCTACAGGAGAAACTCCTGCCAAATTGCTATTAGGTAGAGAGATAAAAACACGTTTTAGTATGCTTTGTCCACCTTTAGTCAGAAACAAAATTGTTGAGAGTCAGTTATCTAACATTAAAAATCACAGAGGGGCACGAAATATAAATTTTGAAAATGATAAAAAAGTTTTTGTTCGGGATTATTCGAATCCGAATAAAGCTTCTTGGCAAGAGGCAACCGTTAAAAAGCGATTAGGTCCGCAATCTTACCATTGTATTTTAACGCGAAATAACAAATCCATAAAAAGACACGTTAATCAAATGATTCGTGGTACTCAAAGTGCAAGTGAGAATGCGGATATCGACGAACAAACAGGCCCAGAGGTTTCCAATAATAAAAATGAGCCAGAGTCTGAAAAATCAGTATCTGAGAATGACAGAGGACAGCAGAATGTTACTCCGGATACAAAAGAGATTAAAACTCGTAATTTAAGACGTTTGCAACGACCAAATTACAAAGAATAACTTTTTAATTTTTTTTGTTATACTAGGTATTATATTTCAACATTAGTTAATATTAGCAATTCACTAAAGGAAAACTTATATTTACAAAAATATGTATATATTTATAATTGCAAAATTGATAAATATTAGTAATTAAAACCAAATAATTTTTTTTGTTTATGAATGTAATTAAACTACATTTTATGAATTTCCTATAAACGTATTTTTAATATTTATAGTATTATTACAACTTAAGAGGGGAGTTGTGGTGTTATACTTGTTCTGTAGCTACCTTTCCAAAATTGTACAAATATTTTGCCTTTTATGTCATAAAAAATAGAGAACAAAATTGTATTAATAAAGAACTGAGGGACTTGATATTCAACCATCAAACACGATACATTGCAATTATGCTCACCGCTTAACTTGTTTTCATTGCTCGCTTGCTTGTTAGAGTTTGATTCTTGCGTAGCATTATTGTCAAGCCCAGGGGCCTTATCAATGCGATCATCATCCTTCTTTGCTTGTAGTAAAGTATCTTTTAACGCTTTCATCTCTAATTCGAGTTGTTGAACAGATTCTCTCAAGCCGTTATTAGGATTTACCTCATCATTCTCCTTTGCTTGTAATAAAGCATCTTTCAATGCTTTGATCTCTAATTCGTGTTGTTGAACAGATTGTCTCCAACCGTTATTAGAATTGTTGTGTTCAGCTTCTCCAATTGATGATGGTGGATGGTCATCAAGTTCCAAATGCATTTTAAGCATCATGGGCTTACAATTATCCGTTCTAATGGAAATAAATACAAAAAAAATTAATGACGACTTTGAAAAGAATATTTTTTTTAAGTTTCCTCAATACACACTTACTTGACGTTTACTTGAATAAAATGTTGGAGGTAGGCACGACCAATGCGAAATATATCATTTTCACTGATATTTAATGGAATATTATAAATGGCACAATGATTTCCATATTTTTCCGACATTTTGCTGAACTATTCTTAACACCTGACAACCGTTCTCCAATAGAATTTGTTTAACATTAAACGCTTTCGTTTCAATCCTGCTTATTTATTGCTGAATTGAGAAGGGAAACATCCTTTTAATATCTGAATATCCCAAAATTCTTGCTAATCACTTGACTTCATTCTTCATCTATTATATTGACGGGTAATTAAAAATTTTCAGAACAGGTAGTTAAATTGTCAAAGAAATAAATTCTTGGAAATTCCCGTCATAGCAATAATGCCAAAAGAGTAATAAAAGGATCGCAATTGAAAAATGGGTTGATTGCGGTTATGCTACCTACCGTACAAGTATGACGTCACAGAAAACAAAGTTTTGTTTCAGTGCAATGCACCAGTTCACACATATACTACAGCAGTTATCAATAATTTGGGAAAGATCGTATCCACTATTCAAGATCCACTGTATTCGAAAGATTTTGTATTTTCTTATGCTTTTAAAGAGAAGAAGCTAAACAGTTCGTATTTCAAATCTTAAAAGAAGGTTGGGAATATAACAAAAAAAAAAAGAAGTTTTCGTATTTTTAATTTGGAACAGTCCTAGTAAATGTTTATATTAAAATTTGAATATTAAAGCTTATTTGCATTCTTTGCTATGTTCCATGTATTTCGCAAATACTTTCGTATGTGTATATAACATGTATACATCATAACTTGTCTTAATTGACCAGTTAGGTTAGGTCGGAGTGGTAGCTGTGTTATCACAAAGCTCACTTGAGCACGCATAACGGCAAAAGTCGTTGAAAGGGAGCCTCATTCTTTCCGTGTGTCTATCCATGACGCAATGACCTGTAAGCACGGCCACTGTAGTCGAGATGACATCACGACCAAGTCCAAGTAATCGGTTGGTACGCCTTCTATCCATCTTCGGCCAGGTGAGTCTAGCGGTGGAGCAGGTTGGCGTCCCGAAAGAACCTCCGCGCAATGGTCAACTTGATTGGCATACTCAATTCAACAGAGCAGTTTCCCGGAATTTCACTGTGCTCGAGGACCCACACCAGAGAGACACTGGTGAAGCGCCCCGAGAGAAGGTCGAGACAGCGGCGACATTCCCTAACGATCCTAGAGCTAATCACGAAACCCGATAGAGATCTTATCGAGGCCTGACTATCAGAAAAGATCGAGACGCGAGTGAAAGGAGCATCGTTGACGAGGATGCACTGAGCGGCCCGGTAAATTGCCATCACCTCCGCCTGAAACACACTGCAGTAGTCCGGCAGACGGAGAGCAATATTCAGGTCCAGTTTTCCAGAGTAGACACCGCTTCCAACCCCATTATCGAGTTTAGAGCCGTCGGTATATATATCCAGGACTTCCGGGGGGACGACCGTATTAGGATTCCAGTCACTCCTACTTGGAATCAAAGAGTGGAAACATCTGTCAAGACAACATTCAGCAGCAAAATAGTCCATGTTCACAGGGGTCACTGGATCAACCTCCAGAATAGTGGAGTGACCAGAAGGTACAATGTGCCAACGAGAGAGAGGATTAAGTCTAGTCGTAGCAAACTTGGCTGCCTGCTTAGCGAGAAGCACAGTAGGAAGCCAGTTTAGCATTGTGAGCAAGGCTTTCGTGGGGGTGGTGCGTAGAGCGCCAGTTATATAAATTTCGGCAGACCTTCTGACCTTGTCAAGAAGTCTGACGTTGTGTTGTTTGTCCAGAGCAGTCCACCAGAAAGCAACACCGTATAAGAGGTTGGGTTCGATGACCGTAGAATATATCCAACGCATGATCCTTGGGCGAAGACCCCATCTGGTTCCGACCGCTCTACTGTTGCAGTAAGCAGCACATGCCGCCTTGCGTGCCCGTGCAGCCAGATTCGCCCTCCAGTTGAATTTGGGATCGAGGATCAGGCCCAGATATTTAACCTCGGGACTCAACGTGAGTTTGGTGCCACATATGCTGGGAAGGGAGAAGGAATTTTATATTTCCTCGTAAAAAGAATCGTATCGGTCTTAGAGGGGTTAATAGACAGGCCAAAATCCCTACACGAGTCCAGCACGATTGATAGCTCAAATTCAACTTATCCGACAGTGTATGCGGACAAATTCCCGACCCGGCAATGGCAGTGTCGTCAGCGTAAGCTATGGCCTCATTGCCAGAGTTTTCCAGCCCCCTCAAGAGTGAGTTGACTGCAAGATTCCAGAGAAGTGGTGATAGAACACCGCCTTGCGGTGTACCCCTACGAACCATTCTCTGACAATTCGTGGGCCCCACTGTGGAGGTTACTATCCTCGACTTCAGGAGAAGCTCGATGAACCTGACCAGATTCTGTCCCAGGTTCAGAGAACCAAGAGCCCTAACTATGGCGTCCGGGTCGACGTTATTGAATGCACCTTCAATGTCCAGAAAAATGGCCAAAGTGTATTCCTTAACGTGCATGGACTTTTCTTCACGAGAGATAAGAGAGTGAAGTGCAGTCTCCACTGATTTACCTCTCGTATACGCATGTTGGGAAGCGGATAGAAGCGCTGGATCAATCGAGGCCCTAATATGAACATCAAGGACTCTTCCCAGCGTTTTCAGAAGAAAGGAACACATACTTATGGGTCTATAATCATTCGCCCTAGTGTGGGACGGTTTCCCAGCCTTGGGAATGAAGATCACCCAAGGTATTCTCCAGCTCCAAGGGATGTAAAGGAGCCTGAGACTAGCGTTATAGATGGCAAGCAACCAAGGGAGGATTATCTCCTCCCCATGTTGAATGTGACCCCTTGATAATTCCACCCGGTTCTGGTGACTTGAATGGTTTGAAAGACCTAACAGCCCACTGCACCTGGCCAGGGGTAAGGGTAATTGACAAATACACGTCCTCTAACCTAACGACTTAGGTCCAATTCTTTTTCTTTTTTCGGTAATAACATTACATTGTAGAGAGACAGCTCTTTTGGCAGCAGCGGTATTTGCTGGTATAAAATGAACTTGCAAGGGAAGGTTTGATAAATATGGAGGATATTCTTCTTCATGTACATATTTTCCACCACCTTAGTGCACATTTGTTTTATGTGACGTCATACTTGTACGGTAGGTAGCATAACCGCAATCAACCCATTTTTCAATTGCGATCCTTTTATTACTCTTTTGGCATTATTGCTATGACGGGAATTTCCAAGAATTTATTTCTTTGACAATTTAACTACCTGCTCTGAAAATTTTTTGAATACCCGACAATAAATGAATCAAGTCCATGGATTAGCGAGAATTTTGGTAATTCACATATTAAACGACACACCAATATTTGTAGTTAATTTTGAAATTGAACCCTTTGTAGATTATCAGGCACGTGGGGAATTGCCGACAATTCATTTGTTGACCTACCTCCATTGAAAAATTTGAATTTCTGCCAATGACTTAACACAATGGATTGACGGAAATTTTGATAATTGAAACGTTAATACAACACTAATATACTATATGTACATACATGTCTTAATTTATATTTAACGATATAAATTGATTTTGAAATAAAATTTTAAAAAGTTTCCCAACAAACAATAATTTAAAAGAATTTTTTAGTTTTATTTTTTTTTATTTAAAATTCAAAATCTAACTGCTTGGCTCGGCTGCCATCACTTAATTGTCTTTGATATTGGAAAACTTTCCTTTTTTTTGTTTCAACTCAATCAAGTATTCATATGTGATCATGTTTCATGTTTTCAAGTCCACTTACTATATTTATTTTAGTTCAGTTTACTTTAACTCAACGGGATCCGCTTAATCCTTGCGGGTGCGATCCAACATACATACATACATACATAAAATAAAAATATAAAGAAAAACATAAAAATATAAATCTGGAATATCTAAATATATATACATATACAGTGGTGGCCATATAATTAGAAACGACTTAGCAACATGTATGTTTGTTAATTTGTTTTACAGTCTGCACTGTGTACCTGGCATCAAAGGCTTTGATTGGAGGACGTCTTACATAGGTTTTTCCATCAGATTGCGGCAAATTAAACTTAGATTCGTCCACTCCAGAGAACTCTGTTCCAGAACCATCGTTTCTAATTATAAGGCCACCACTGTATACAGTGTAATTTAAGACACGACATTTTGGTTACATAGTTTTGACGACCGTGTCAACGAACTGTCGTTGCGGCCCTTGACCTTTCAAAGGCCTTTGACACGGTCGACCATCCCACACTCCTGAGAGATATACTAAACTCAACCTTGCCCAACGATCTGAGACGCTGGACCTCCAATTACCTTGGAGGTAGGCAGGCATACGTTGAGTTTATGTGACAAAAGTCCTCTCACAGGAGAATAAAGATGGGTGTCCCACAGGGGGAGTCCTGTCGCCTATCCTGTTTAACATCTACCTCACCTCACTCCCAACGCCACCTCCGAACATCTCCTTGGTCTCTTACGCGGACGACTGTACGGTCTTTTCCTCGGGCATTAACATCGACGAAGTCAGCTCCAACATAACCACCTACCTCTCGTTCCGGGTGGAATTCTTTCGGGAAAGAAAATTACGAATATCTGCACCAAAATCAACGGTATCCCTCTTCACGACATGGACGAAGGAAGTAAGAATTACGTTAAACGTCGCAGTGGCAGGAAACATCATTCCCACAGTTAGGTACCCAAAGATCCTCGGGGTCACCTTCGACAACTTGCTTCACTTCGCCACACATGCGACTAACTTCAACGCCAGCGTGAAGAGAAGAAACAAGGTCCTAAAGGCTCTGGCTGGCACCACATGGGGAATGGACAAGGAAACCATCCTCTCCACCTATAAGGCTATCGGACGGTCTCTCCTCAATCATGCTGCTCCAATCTGGACATCATTCCTGAGTGACACACAGTGGAGGGCACTACAGACGTCACAGAACAACGCCCTGCGAATAGCCACAGGATGCGTGAGGATGACTAGTATAGACCATCTGCTAACAAAACAATTCCTGATAGCCTGCTACCAACCTTCCCATCCAAATCACCACATAGTCTTAAAAAAATCCCCCTCCTCGCCGCATAAGACAAGACCTCACCACATACAACTCAGACATTGTACACCTCATACCGACACACTGTCCGTCAGGGAGGCACAAAATACTCTTCACAATGCCATCGTCGCGACGGCCAGAGGCGAGCTCAGCCATAACAAGGTCATTAATCGGCACCCACCACCCATAGCCGATTCGGAAAGGCAGCTTCCAAGAGTAAAGAGGACTATTCTGGCCCAGCTCAGATCAGGATGGTCAAACTTCCTGAATAGCTACAGGGCTAGAATTATCCCGGGAACCGAAGATAGCTGCCCATCATGCAACCAAACACCACACGACAGGTTGCACATTTTTAGCTGTCCAGCGAAACCGACAGCCCTGCGACCAGTAGACCTATGGCTGAACCCTACGATGACAGCTAACTTCCTCGGACTACCTACCACATGACGTTAACAACACGCACATACAACCAACAACAACAATCCCATCTCAAACCCTTCCCCCATCCCCATCAAATTACACGGCACACAACAAATAGAACACATAAACTAAAATTATCTTTATATTACATACAGGGAAAAGCTTCCGGAGACAACAGCCGAACTGTTACAGCAACATAGTTTTGATAATTTTTACATCTTATCGAAAAAATTTCAAGTCCATGATATTTTTCTTAAGATTTTAGTAATATTATGAAGAAAAATTAATAATATTTTGCTACCTAGTACAATTCGACCTCCGGGTACACGTCCTCTAACCATGCTACCCATATTTGGTTAAGAAAATATAAAAAAAATCCTTTATTATGGAACACAGCAGCACATCTCCTGAGTAAACTGTCGACTAATGCCATACAATATTGCTTTGGAATCGCATACAAACGCTTTGGGTTTCTTCGCACAAATCGTTTAAATTTTCTTTGGTTTTACTGCACGCACATGTTCCTCAACATTATTCCACAAGTTCTCAATTCGATTGAGGTCCGTGGATTGCGCTGGCCACTTAAGAACAGTGATTCACTAGACGTGAAGTGTGCTTAGGGTCATTATCATGTATAAATTTCCATATTTGATGCATGTTGTCTTCAGCGAATGGTATCATAGTGTCTGTTTAAATGTTTTTGTAAACGTGCTGGTTCATCTTAGTATTAATCTTGTAAATGAGACCTACGACATGCCGGGAAAATGCTGGCGACACCATCACATTTCCACCACCATGTTTTGCCGTTTTAAAGGTGTACTTTGGGTGATGCTCCAGTTTTGAAGGGCGCCAAACCGAAACGGCAAAACTTTGACTCGACGCTCCAAAGTATATTGTTTCCAAAATATCATCGATTTATTGAGATGTTCTCTCGAAAACGCTAGTCGGGATTTTTATTGTCCTAGGCGAAATATCAATAATAAAATCCGATGCCTAAAAATGAACGTACGTCTCGTTGACGTTTGACCAAACCTGGCTTCTGTTGTACTGTTACATTCCGAATCAACGGTTTTTGTTTTGTATACGATAATCATGTATAAGTCGTTAGTTTTTCTTTTCTCCGTTCAGTAAGTGAAATATAAAAATAATTTTTTACAAAAGTACCACTTGATGCCAAAAAAAGTACTCTTTCAGTTATAGTTCAGTACCATTTTAAAATTTCGAATTTTGCAACACTGCCATGAAATGATAAACAATGATTTAAAAACAATCAAAAAAAACGAGTTGCCAGATTATTAAAAATTTGTTGCATTGTTTCGATGCGAACAGGACTGTACAAGGCGAATTCATAGGAGGTGATGTTATTAGCCCAGCTGATTGCTTTTTTAAGTGCACGGGATTGTCAAATTTTGTTTGCGTACAGTGAGCAAAAAAAACTAACACACACTACCTCGAAATAAATTTTAAACAAAAAATTTTTTATAAAAAGAAATTTATTGTCCTTAAGACTAAAAAAAGCTTAATAACTATTTTCTAAGACTACAAAAAGCTTAAAAACTATATTCTTATTATAAACATTTCTCTATTGGTTACGTATAAAGAAAATAATTGTCGAAACTAAGAAATTCCCACATTTTAAGGCAAAAAAGTGATGATTTTTTAACTATGGCTAACGGATTTTCTAGAAAGTCATCTTAAACAAAATCCTGTGGAATAATTTATTTAATAGTTTTTTACAATAAGTGTACACATTTTTTTTTTGCTCACTGTATATACATTCATTGTTTATTTATTTTTTATTTCCTTTTATATTTGTATTCTACACAATTTATAATTTATTTAAATATTCTTCATGTCCTGGCGCAACTTTTATTATAGAATCCGCTCTTATGCTTCCCAGAATCCCCCTGAAGGTCGTTATACCTTAGTGGTAGCGCAAATCAGCCCGTATTTTAAAAATTATTTTCTTTAAATTTGTTTTACAAAATTTTTTTTTATAAACAAAAAGAAACAAAAGAGAAATAATGACACAAAATAACAACTTTATGTCATTGTATGGATTCGCCTTTGTCATTTCTGGCTTACGGCGAATAAGAAATTCCCACATTTTAAGGCAAAAAAGTGATGATTTTTTAACTATGGCTAACGGATTTTCTAGAAAGTCATCTTAAACAAAATCCTGTGGAATAATTTATTTAATAGTTTTTTACAATAAGTGTACACATTTTTTTTTTGCTCACTGTATATACATTCATTGTTTATTTATTTTTTATTTCCTTTTATATTTGTATTCTACACAATTTATAATTTATTTAAATATTCTTCATGTCCTGGCGCAACTTTTATTATAGAATCCGCTCTTATGCTTCCCAGAATCCCCCTGAAGGTCGTTATACCTTAGTGGTAGCGCAAATCAGCCCGTATTTTAAAAATTATTTTCTTTAAATTTGTTTTACAAAATTTTTTTTTATAAACAAAAAGAAACAAAAGAGAAATAATGACACAAAATAACAACTTTATGTCATTGTATGGATTCGCCTTTGTCATTTCTGGCTTACGGCGAATTTCATTTGACATAACCGGGCACACAAAAACAACAGAAAATACATGTTGTTTTTGTTAAAAAAAACACTGCGAATTGAGTTGTTGTACTACTGACACTACCTTATTGAATTTGCCTTGCTTGTTTCCATGGTATCAGAAATATAGAAATATATTTCTTATACCATGCTTGTTTCTTTGTTTACTCCAAGGCATATTCATGAATATGAATATGCCATGGTTTACTCTCTCCTCTATACACGTATACACAATATTTGCTTATCTTTTGATTTATAAATAGGGGATTTCCCTTCTCAATGTAGCAATAAATAAGCAGGATTGAAACGAAAGCGTTTAATGTTAAACAAATTCTATTAGAGAACGGTTGTGAGTTGTAAAGAATAGTTCAGCAAAATGTCGGAAAAATATGGAAATCCATGTGCCACGTATAATATTCCATTAAATATGAGTGAAAATGATATATATCGCATTGGTTGTGGGCACCTCCAACATTTTATTCAAGTAAACGTCAAGTAAGTGTGTGTTGAGGAGACTTAAACCAAAAAAAAATATTCTTTTCAAAGTCGTCATTAATTTTTTTGTATTTATTTCCATTAGAACGGACAATTGTAAGCCCATGATGCTTAAAATGCATTTGGAACTTGATGACCATCCACCATCATCAATTGGAGAAGCTGAACACAACAATTCTAATAACGGTTGGAGACAATCTGTTGAACAACACGAAGAAGAGATCAAAGCATTGAAAGATGCTTTATTACAAGCAAAGGAGAATGATGAGGTAAATCCTAATAACGACTTGAGACAATCTTTTCAACAACTCGAAGAAGAGATGAAAGCGTTAAAACATGCTTTACTACAAGCAAAGGAGGATGATGTTGCAAATCGCTTTGATAAGGCCCCTGATGTTGACAATAATGCAACGCAAGAATCAAACTCTAACAAACAATCGAGCAATGAAAACAAGTTAAGCGGTGAGCATAATGATACTGAAAATGTTGCCAGTGCCAGCGGAGGACATCATACGAACACCATGCCAGAGGAAAAGCCAGAATTTATTGATTTAAGACGCAATTGTGTTTACATACAAAATTTTCAATGTACTGATTTAAGTTTGGAGAAGGCTTTCTATAATGTTCGCAAATTAGCGAATGAAATGAATGCAAAGATTCCTGACGATTCTGTCATTCATATAGACGTCAAGAATAAGGTTAGACATTACCTTGACTACTATGTTCACTTTTGTAACGCGAATATTAAAAAAGAATTTCTAAAGAATCGACATTTTCTGAAATACCATCCAGAGACAAGTCCTTTAAGAATATTCGATTATAATGAGTGGGGCATTGTTGACATTAAAAATTTTCAATCGTCTGATTTGAGTTTGGAAGCGGCTTATGTTAATGTGATTAGAATAGCGGAAAAAATGGGAATAACGACTGATTCGGATTATATCGATCATATAGACGTGTTTAGTACAAAATCAGATTTTCTTACATATTCTGTTCGGTTTAACAGAGAGTGTAAGAGAAAGGAATTCGTAAAAAGAAAATATCTTTTAAAACAATTCCCAGAAACAAAATCTTTAAAAATTTCAGATGCAGGTGGACATATATTAAGGTTTATTGAAGTAGATGAAGTTAGCATGACTGTAGCTTGTGCTAATGTTATTGGGTTGGCGGAACTGATTGGTTTGTCATTAGCCCCCGATAATTTCAAACGTATATATGTTCTTAATTATGTTCATTATTTTAGTTGTAATCGTGCATTTTCTTTAATTGTTGAGTTTTCTAGCAAGCAAGTAAAAGATGAATTTCTAGAGAAAAAACATAAATTAGAAGAAAAGGAATGTTTGACAATTTCGAATGTTAATGCAAAAAAGAACATTGTTTTGATCAAGTGTTCATATAATCATGTAGCTACTGCTATTAGTTTTATTGGATTAGCGAAACAGCTGGGTTTCTCACTTAATCCTGATCAAATTCAATATTTTTTTGATTTGTCAAAATTCATTGACGGAGCATGTACTCAGAGAAGCGAAGAGGACTGAAAATTCATATTTCCAGAGATCACATACAATCCACTTTTTAACATTTTCATAATAAAAAATTGCATATTCAATCACAATGCATGTCCTTATGCATATGACGACACTTTTAAAATGTTTTTTTTTTTAAATTTTTTTTTACATTTCAACAAAAAATTCCTTTTTTTACATTTTAACTTGAATTCATGAAATGTTTTTTTTTTAGTTTTGTATTAATTATTCTATTATTTTCTGTATATAATTACTTTTATTTTTTTGTAATTAATTTTAAAATAAAGACGATATTTGTTTTTAATAAAAAAAACTGTGTTTGTGTTACAATTGATTTCTTCTTTTAAATAAATTCTTAACTGTTTAGGAAACTTTGTCCTTCCATTCACTTTCAGTCCAAATTATATGTTTTGATAATTCTCTTAAGATTCTCTTTTTCATTTTTCCAAATTTGTCAATTATGTTAACTTAACAGTCTCCATTGAGGCAACATTCACTGTAAAAAAAACCAAAAAAGAAAATATAACATGCGTAGCTAACTTTATACACACTAGCCCTGAGTATCTAGGACAAACAGCGGCTATAAAAGCGGAAGAACGAAGGATTTCCATGCACAATGGGCATTCACGATGGGAGAACAGTTTAAAGGGAAGATGGACATTTCATCTTGTCCCTAAAATAACAGCGTGACAGTGTAGATGGAGAACAAACACTGCGAGCGGAACTTCTAAATAATCCAAAAACAATTTGAATTTTATCTGAATTCGCTAATTCAGCTAGCTGAAGTAATGAAATTTTTCCCATATTTAAAGACTCGTTATATAAAAAATGTACATAAATTAACTTTGGTCTTATATTCAGCCAGCTGAATTAGTACGATTCTAATATTTTTATGTATTTATTACAAAATAATCACATTTAAGTTGAAATAGACAAATTCAGCTTTGCTGAATAAGAGTATACTTTTTGTATTTCGAGATTTGTTAAATAAAAAGTCATAAGAAAAGAAAATTGTGTGTTATTCAGCTGGCTGAATTACTTTTCTTTTAAGTTAAATGAATTAATTCTTACTTCGTAAATAAAGATGTATTAAATAAAAATTCCTAAGATGCTATTTTTTGGTGATATTCAGCTAGCTGAATTAGGTCGAAGTGGTAGCTCTGATATCAAAGAGCTCACTTGAGCACGCATAGGGGCCCTTTGTGATGCCACCAGTGAACGCTGCCTCTGTACAACCCAGTTCTACCAAAATCAGGGAAAAGAAAGAAGGTTGCGCTGACCAACTGCACATCAAAGCGCGACTACCCCACACTGAAAGTTTGATGAATGAATCTATATCCTTGACATCAATGGATGATAGCTCCTGCAAGCTGACAAGGATTGGAGAGTCAAATAACCTATATTTGCACCTCGCAACAGTCTCCTCTTCCTCAGCGGATCTGCATCCTCGGCAAAAGTCGTTAAATGGGAGCCGCATCTTTTCCGCATGTCTACCCATAACATAATGACCTGTAAGCATGGCCACTGTGATTTAGATGATGCCACGACCAAGTCCAAGTAACTGGTTGGTACACCTTCTGTCCATCAGGGGCCAGGTGAGTCTAGCGGTTTAGCAAGACTCCTCATTAGCCCAGGATAGGTTGGCGTCATGCTCCGACGGAAGAAAAGGACGATGTGGTTAAGGATGCCTTCTACGCTAAACTCGAGGACGTATATGATAAGTGCCCGACCCATGACGCCAAAATCGTCCTCGGGGATTTCAATGCGAAGGTCGGGCGGGAAGGTATCTTTGGCCCCACTGTCGGACAGTTCAGCCTCCACTCGAACACTACCTCCAATGGTATGAGGCTGATCGATTTCGCCGCGGCGCGTAACATGGTAGTATGTAGCACTAAGTTTCAACATCTCGACATTCACAAGGCCACATGGATGTCCCCTGATCGATCAACATCCAACCAGATCGATCATATTGTGATAGACGGAAGGCACGTATCCAGTGTACTAGATGTGCGCACATTCAGAGGTCCAAACATCGACTCGGACCACTACCTTGACGCAGTCAAGTTTCGATTGCGCATTAGCGCTTCGAGGTCTGCGCACTCTAGTGCATTGCGAAAGGTGGACGTTAAGAAGCTGCGATCACAAAGGACAGCTGAGGCGTTCTCCGCTCAACTCTCGGATAAGCTCCGTCGTTCCCCATCTAATCTCAACGACATTGGCGGACTGTGGGCCAACATCTCCCACTCCTTGCGCACTACTGCGGAAACAGTCCTTGGTTTCGAACGCCCACCCCAACGAAATCAATGGTACGATGAGGAGTGTCGCGAGGCAACTGCAGCGAAAAACGCCGCATACAAGAAAACGTTGCAGTCAGCCGCTACGCGAGCCATTGTCGAGAACTATAGAGGGAAGAGAAGGGATGAGAGACGCCTTTTCAGACGCAAGAAGAGGGAGCAGGAAAGGCGTGAGCGCGAGGAAGTCGAGATGTATAGATGTAGGAATGACGCTCGAAAATTCTATCAAAAGGTTAAGCGTCTAACCGAGGGTTATAAACCCGGAGCGTCTTCCTGCAAGGACGAAAATGGAAACTTAGTAACAGATCCGCAGGGAGTACTGAGGTTATGGAGGCAACACTTCTCTACTCTGCTACAAGGCGATGACGACACCAATACCGCCTTTAGAGATGATGTTCCGAACCCGATCGATGATGACGGCGTGGAGATTCCGCCGCCTAGCCATGAAGAGGTCAAAGTCGCGATTACGCGACTTAAAAACAATAAAGCGGCCGGATGTAATGAGTTGGTAGGGCGCATGCACCAGCTTATTTACAAAATATGGCTAGAGGAAAGTATGCCCAACGATTGGAACCTGTGTCCTCTGTCCTGTCCTGAAAAAGGGAGACCCTACTATATGCGCCAACTATAGGGGTATAAGCCTTCTCCCTATCGCATATAAGGTTCTTACAGGCGTATTGTGTGAACGACTGAAGCCACTCGTCAAAACACTGATTGGACCTTATCAGTGCGGCTTCAGACCTGGTAAGTCCACCATCGACCAGATCTTCACACTACGCCAAATCCTGGAAAAGACAGACGAGAAACAAGTCGACACACACCATCTTTTTGTCGACTATAAGGCTGCCTTTGATAGCCCCATAAGGGTCGTGTTTTTGCCGCAATGTCAGAGCTCGGTATACCTGCGAAGCTGATAAGGCTATGCAGAATGACGTTGAGCAATTCCTGTAGCTCCGTCAAGGTAGGAATGGACCTTTCCGAGCCTTTTGATACCGTGCGAGGTTTCAGACAAGGCGACCCCTTATCATGCGAACTCTTCAACTTCGTCATGGAGAGTGTTCTGCGAAAGGCAGGAGTGCATCGCAGTGGCACTATTTTTCAAAAAAGTGTCCAGTTGCTTGCGTACGCTAACGATATTGACATCATAGGGCGTACGAAGCGAGATGTTACGAGTCTACTGAGATGGGTTTGGCAGTAAATGAGGGCAAAACAAAGTATATGTTATCGACAAGTAGAGACGTGCGGCGTATTGATTCTCAGATTACGGCCGATAACTATACTTTTGAAACAGTCAAGGAATTTATTTATCTTGGCTCCGCTGTTACCACCACAAATGATGTCAGTCTGGAGATCAAGCGCAGGATCACTCTTGCCAATAGGTGCTACTATGGTCTCAATAGGCAATTGAGTAGTAGAGACCTCTCTCGTACGACGAAGCTAACACTCTACAAGACGCTCATCCTACCCGTGCTTCTTTATGGCGCAGAGGCATGGACCCTATTAAGTACTGATGCAGCAGCCTTGAGAGTGTTCGAGAGGAAAGTACTGCGTAAGATCTTCGGTCCAGTACGTGTTGGCGATGATTTCCGCATTCGATACAATAGTGAGCTGTATGAGCTCCTCAACGACATGGACGTTGTACACCGTATTAATATCCAGCGGCTGCGCTGGCTCGGCCATGTCGTTCGAATGGAGGAGGATGCGCCGGCAAGACGGGTATTTGATGCGGGAATCTGCGGAAGTCGGCGAAGAGGACGACCTTGCATCCGTTGGAAGGACCAAATCGAGGAAGCCCTGTCATCGATTGGTGTGACCAACTGGCGTAGGCGCGCACGAAGCAGAGGCGCCTGGAAGGATGTGTTGCGGCAGGCCGAAATCCGATAAACGGGTTGTTATGGCCAATTAAGTAAGTAAGTAAGTACAATAGAGAGACAAAATTTATTTTAAAGTTGTGCTAATTTTCTATAGGAAATGATATTTACTATGGCATAGCAATGAATCTAAACTGCCCACCTCTGTGGGACTTTGTTCTGCAATTGAGGCATTGTAACCTAAACTAACCATTACAACACTTTAGTTAGGTTCACAACCTAACACTAGCTATGTTGCGTGCATTAACTTAATTCTTTTGTGTAGAGTTTCACAGTTTAATGTCAAATCAAAATGATAAATTAGAGAAGCCTTTTCCAATTAGTTTAAGATCAGATCTTTTAGCAGAAAATTAAAATACTTGTATTACGTCAAAATAAATAAACTTACAAAGAATTAGCAGAACATAGCATCATCGATGTCTTACCTGAAAAGAAAAGAAAAGGAAATTATTTAATACTTTGATATGAAATTTTATAGCGAGTTTAAGAGATTATATTTCTACTGGATCCAGAATCTAAATATATGTAGAAATACAGATTACATTGGTTTCTCGATCACATTGACCAAATGTTAAATACATGCATACATACTACATACATAAATGTGTGTGAAGATAAATACGAATTTGAAAATCCAAGACGCAATCCATAAATTTTAGCAGCGTCACATTTGACGTTAACAGAGCAAAATTTCCTCTTAACAGAACAAAATTTGCCCTTAACAGAGCACTGTTAGATATTTAACAGTATCCCTCAGAACAAGCGTACTTGTTTAGAAGCTAATTTTGAGAAAATACTCTAGGTCTATGAGTACCATATCATACTCAAAGGACGGTTACAAGGTCTCTTAATATAATCAGCAACATAGTCACACATAAAGTGATATGCTATTGAGAAAATAGGCTTCGAAAATATCAATTCTTTGTTTGAAAATTCTCTAGAAGATCAGTGACCATTTTGGAACATATACGAAATAGTACACCATACAGACTATATGCATGGTAGTGGGACAGCTGGAATAATTTTGAGAGTTGAGCAAATGTCCGTCCTCCCCGCCCACCAGCCATCCTTTACATTTCAATACTTCTATTCACAAATAATGGTGATCATAATGCGAATTATATTTTATGTCAATAGCCTGCAATAATTGCAAAGTAGAAGACTAATTTACTATTGCCACTGTTAAACAGTTAACAGTGCTCTGTTAATAGCAAAGTTTACCCTGTTAGAGGGAAGAAGTGGCGCTGCTAAAAGTGTGGGTTTGCGTCTTTGGTTTTAAAATTCGAATTTATCTTCACACACATTATTTGTCATTCCTATTCTTTTAATGGTAGGCCGAACACTATGGAGATTGAGGCAAAAAGGCCTAACACGAATGACTCACTCACAGCCGACGTACGGTCAGCCTCCGAATGGGATCGATTTTAATAAACGAAAGGCCCTGTGTTGTTTATTGACACACAAGTGCAGCAATAACATTACGTTATGTGTAGCTCAAGGCTGCTGCATCAGAATGTTCGAAAAAAAGTCCTACGTAAGATCTTCGGTCCAATGCGAGTTGGCGATCTTCGGTCCAATGCGAGTTGGCGATGATTTCCGCATCCGATCCAACACTGAGCTGTATGAGCTCCTCAACGACATAAGCGTTGTGCAGCGTATTATTATACAGCGGCTGCGCTGGCTCGGCCATGTCCTTCGAATGGAGGAGGATGCTCCGGCGAGACGGGTATTTGATGCGGGGATCTACGAAAGTCGGCGAAGAGGACGACCTTGTATTCGTTGGAAGGACCAAATTGAGGAAGCCCTGTCATCGATTGGTGTAACCAACTGGCGTAGGCGCGTAAGAAGCAGAGGCGACTGAAGGAATGTGTTGTGGCAGGCCGAAATCCGTTAATCGGATTGTTATTGAAACATTAAGTAAGTAAGTAAAAAGCTATTGATGTTCTGGGGCATGAAAAAGTCTGTGCAATGCTTGCTATAACCAGAATATTTTTCAAGCGTAGAAAGAAGGTATTCAAGTGCCTCGATTTCCTAATACAATGCAAAAAACTCTTCAGTTCATCTGATCTTCTTACTATTTACACCACTTATGTACATCTCATATATGGGCCGGTTCCTCTATGTCTATTTTGAGTCTTCTCGACCGCGTGCAGGAGAGGGCGAAGATGCTCATTAATAGCGGTAGGGTATCCAAATCCATGGATTCATTGGAACATCAACACAATGAGGCTTGTGTTTCACTGTTCTATGCCTACTACAATGGATTTTAATCGATCGAGATAAGAGAAGTTGTTCCTAAGAATCATATATTCGTACGTAACACTCGTCTTTTACGCTGTAAACATCCGTTTGTGATCGATTGGCCAGTGGATCGCACACAGCATTATAGAAAAAATCGTCTTTTATCTGGACTTATCGCACTATGATATAAAGAGTTTAAAATCTAGTGTCCACCAATACTACTTCCTCTTTCTTCCTTCCAATTATATATTCGCACCATGAAATCGAAACGTAATACTCGTTTTACTCGCAAAACACTTCCGTTTGTTGTCGCCTGGCCAGTTCTTTACCCGAACTATTCGTATATGGAACTCCCTGCCTGCAGAGTGTTCTTTCCTGTCTCTTATGATATAAAAAGATTCAAATCTAGTGTCCACAGACACTATTTTTTGAATTTTTCATTCTAATTACCTATTTTCCTAGTACCAACACAATGCACTGCATGAGTAGGGGCCATCCCCTGAGTGTTGGTCATAAATTAGAATAAAACTGCAAGAGTAGAGGCCATCCCCTGAGTGTTGGTTGTAAATTAGAAAAAAAAAACAGCATGAGTAGGAGCCATCCCCTGAGTATTGGTTGTAAGTTAGAAAATAACTGCATAAGTAGAGGCCATCCCCTGAGTGTTGGTCGCAAATTAGAAGAAAACTGCATATGTAGGGGCCATCCCCTGAGTGTTGGTCGCAAATTAGAAAAAAAAATGCATGAGTAGAGGCCATCCCCTGAATGTTGGTCGTAAATGAGAATAAAACTGCATGAATAGGTGCCATCCCCGAGTGTTGGTTGTAAATTAGAAAAAAAATACATCATGAGTAGGAGCCATCCCCATAATATTGGTTGTAAATTAGAAAAGAAAATACATGAGTAGCGGCCATCCCCTGAGTGTTGGTCATAAATTAGAATAAAACTGCAAGAGTAGAGGCCATCCCCTGAGTGTTGGTTGTAAATTAGAAAAAAAAAACAGCATGAGTAGGAGCCATCCCCTGAGTGTTGGTTATAAATTAGAAAAAATAGCATGAGTAGGAGCCATCCCCTGAGTATTGGTTGTAAATTAGAAAATAACTGCATTAGTAGGGGCCATCCCCTGAGTGTTGGTCGCAAATTAGAAAAACAGCAGGAGTAGGAGCCATCCCCTTAATGTTGGTTGTAAATTAGAAAATAACTGCATGTGTAGGGGCCATCCCCTGTTGGACGTACAAAGAACTTTTTTTTATTATTATTACAAGAAATAGGTTACTAGTACTACAATTAATAAAATCGATAACAAAAAAACTCATCGTAATTTTGAAAAAATATAAACAGAAACATCTGCAAAGAGATGAGTAACAATTATTCAAAACCAAAGGCATGTCAGATACTTGTTGTGTGAGTTTCCTGACCTTTTTCTTCGAACTGACGAAATAAAAAATGTTTTATTGGCCGGTGTGTCTGTCACCTTGGCCCCAATACGGAAACCACTGTATAGGGTAAGCGGAAGAATAGTAAACGCATTTCACAATTATTCTCTAATGTTACGAATTATAAAAACAAACACGAGACATTGATTTAATAAAACATTGTCTTTATAATCCGTTTTTCCTCCTCTGCTGTTATCTTTTTCTGTAAGGCATTGCATGAAATGTTGAGTGACGCCGGGAATTTTTAATTTTTATTTTCAAAACCAGTTTCATTTTTACTGACAATAATTTAAAATTCTAAAAGTGATTTGTTTATTAAAAATAATTTTTATATTTTAAATACAAATTTTAATGCATTTTTCCTTAAACAATCAATCGATTTTTATATTCTTTACGGGCCTTTTTTTGTTCAATATCAGTACGCAGATTCGTGTGTGTAACTACTAAAATGGGTCAACTATTAACCCCGACTTTCTCTATGTGGTTGAATAAATAATAAACGGGAGCATACATACATATGTTCTATATTTATTCATAAATTTGTATCCAATGAAAAAAAAAAACTTTCTTTAAAAATAGTGACACTATTTACGCCCTGTGGCCCTGGTCTTCGAGCACCACATTAAAACATTTTATTTGTTTACAAAGTATTCAGTAATAAAAAAATTATACTGGAAGATAAACTTTGTACCTTTAAACATGTGTGTAAAGATAAATTCGAATTCAACTAGCAAAGACAATAACCAAAAATATGAAGAGAGCTAATGTTAAGGTTAATAGAGCAATGGTTACTAGTTAACAGAAAATATAAAAAGTAATCAATGGAAGAATATCTATTCCATTCTCTCTGATATCGTATATTTGGCTGATTTCTTTCTTGACAATTTTCTGTTAACCACTTAACATTGCTCTGTTAACTTAAACATCAGCTCAGTTAAAAATTTTGGATTTTGTCTTTGCTAGTCAAACACATCCTTTAAACAGAGCTTCAGAAACTCATAAAAAAAATTGGTTTATTGCCGAAATATCAGCGAAAGAATTCGCAAAATAGCGGATGAAAACATGCTTATTTTCCATTGTAACTTCTATATTCGGAATTACCGCATATACTGATAAATTTTATATATCTGAATGTATTAGAAAAAATAAAAAAAAAACCTCGACTTGGGACTTGAACCGTGGCCTTTCGTCTAATAAGCCAACACACTACCCACTAGACTACAGCATCTTCGAACGAAACGGCAGTGTATTGCTATAATAAACTGTTTGACAAAAACCTAATCATCTACTGTTCCCTCCACTATAAACAATAACAGCCACTCTGTTAAATCAAAAATCTGTTCTGTTAAAATCTGAAAACTGTTCTGTTAAAATCTAATAAGTCGGAAAATTTTAAAAGCTACTATGAAATAAAAAAGTTAGCTACGTTTGCTATATATTATATTGTATATTTGTATATATATATGTATATATAGCATATTTGAAGCCCGATATCTCCAGTTCCAAATTTATTTGGGATATACGACTTATTGGGTTTTATTAGGGACACCTTAGACTACAATTTGTATATAGTGGGATATGTGCAGCAAGTCCCATTTTTCCACAATATCGATAATCCTACCTTGACTATTTTCTGTTAACCACTTAACATTGCTCTGTTAGCTTTAACATTACCTCTGTTAAAATTTTTGGTTTTTGTCTTTGCTAGTTAAATTTGAATTTATTTTCACACACATCCACCCCCTGAATGTTGGTTGGTTGGTTGGTTTAATAAGATTAATTTGTCTTCTTGTTAATATTGTATTTCCCTTGGTAGGTTTCCGAACACCATAATTCTGTCCTTTCTTAAAGAACGTACGTTCCAAACCTTCGGAATGTTTAGTTTTACGACCAATTTCTCTATTGGAACATCCTTGGTCATGAACAAAAAATTAATTTGGATCTTTTCTGGATCGGACAGAAAAGTTCCCTTGGACATCTTGGAAACGTTATGAAATTTCTCGATTAAATTAGAAAATGTCTTCACACAAGACTGACTGAATTCTTTCTGATCTTGTTTCCTGCTTCGTATTGCCTTTTACATCGCAGGGTAAATAGTCTGATGGATGCTCTTGAAGGAGAATGACCAGAATGCCTTCGCGAAATCTCTATAAATGTAAACATGTTGTTTACGTTATTGTTGTTTGTGTATTTTGTTTATGTTTGTCCTAGCAGTGTTGTTGTTCCTTGTTTGTTTACTTTGTTTATCCCCTTTTTTATCCACTGATGTTGTTGCTATATTTTTGTTTATTCGTTGATCATGTAAACAAGTCCATTGTTTTTGTTTTTGTAGCTTTTGTTTATCATTTTAATGTTAAACGAGAACACCGTTTCCATTTTTGTAACAATATCTAAACCGTGACCCGGAGAAGGTGGCCATATAACGACACATGCAAAACGAAATTGAAACCTTTAGCATGAGACACTGTTTAAGTAGAACGCAATTGTTGAGACCATTGCGTACATGAACAGTGTTTATAGTGAAGCTAATAATCAATCATTAAAAGTAAAATGTTGAGAATTTATTTAAAAGAAGAAACACAGTTTTTTTTTTTTTTTATTAAAAACAAATATCGACTTTATTTTAAACTTAATTAGAAAGAAATAAAAATAATTATATACAGAAAATAATAGAATAATAGAATAATTAATACTAAACTTAAAAAAAAACATTTCATGAATTCAAGTTAAAATGTAAAAAAAATTAAAGAAAAACCTTTTAAAAGTATCGACGTATGTCTAAGGGCATGCATTGTGTTTGGATATGCAATGTTTTATTAAGAAAGTGTTAAGTAAGAGGCTTGTATGTGATCTCTGGAAATGTAAATTTTCATTCCTCAACACACTCCTCTTTCATTTGTTCAGTACAAATGAGTGAATTCTGACAAATCAAAGAAATGTTGAATTTGATCCGGAGTAAGCGAGACACCTAGCTGTTTCGCTAATCCAATAAAACTAAAAGCAGTGACTAGATGACCAGTTTCATATTTGATCAATACAATGTTCTTTTTTTCATTAATATCCGATATTTCAATATCACTATAAAAATATGTCAGTTTTTCTAAATTATGTTTTCTCTTTAGAAATTCATCTTTTACTTCCATGCTAGAAAACTCAACAACAAAAGAAAGTCCACTAGAGTCAACATAATAAGGAACATAATTAAGAACATATATACGTTGGAAATTATCGGTGGCTAATGATAAACCTATTAGTTTCGCCACCCCAATAACATTAGCACTAGCTACAGTCACGCTAACGTTGTTTACGTTACGTAAACGTAATTTATGTTCACCCCAATCTAAAATTTGTACAAATTTTGTTTCGGGAAATTGTTTTAATTTATCTTTTCTGCGTACAAATTCGTTCTTGTGCAAGTTATTGTTAAATCGAACAGAATAATTAAGAAAATTTGGATTTGTACTAACGTACACGTCAATATGATCGATAGAAGATCGAATATCCCAATCATCCGATATTCCCATTCTTTCCGCTATTCCCATCACATTAACATAAGCCGCTTCCAAACTCAAATCAGATGAACGAAAATCTTTTATTTCAACAATGCCCCACTCATTATAATCGAATATTCTTAAAGGACTTGTCTCTGGATGGTATTTCAGAAAATGTCGATTCTTTAGAAATTCTTCTTTACTAGCCGCTCTACAAAAGTGTACATAGTAGTCAAGACAATTATCCTTCCTCTCCACGTCTATATTAATGATAGAATCGTCCGGAATCTTTGCATTCATTTCATTTGCTAATTTACGAACATTACAGAATGCCTTCTCCAAACTTGAATCAGAATCAGAATCAGCATCAGAACATTGAACATTTTGTATGTAAACACAATTGCGTCGTAAATCAATAACGTTTTGCTTTTTCTTTGTTATGGTGGTGTTCGTATGGTGTCGTTCACTGGCTTTGGCAATATTTTCAGTATTGTTATGTTTACCGTTTAATTTGTTTTTCTTTTTGAACTTGTTCGCTTTCTTGTTAGATTTTGATTCTTGCGTTGCCTTATCAATACGATTTACATCCTCCTTTGCTTGTAATAAAACATCTTTTAACGCATTTATCTGTTCTTCGAGTTGTTCTACAAATTGTCTCATGCCGTTATTAGAATTCTTGTGTACAATGTATCGTTCTTCAGCTTCTCCAATTGATGATAGTGGATGGTCATCAAGTTCCAAATGCATTTTAAGCATCATGGGCTTACAATTGTCCGTTCTAGTGGAAATAAATACAAAAAAAGTTAATGACGACTTTGAAAAGAATATTTTTTTTAAGTTTCCTCAACACACACTTACTTGACGTTTACTTGAATAAAATGTTGCAGGTGGGCACAACCTATGCGAAATATATCACTCGTACTGATATTTAATGGAATATTATAAATGGCACATGGATTTCCATATTTTTCCGACATTTTGCTGAACTATTCTTAACAACTGACAACCGTTCTCCAATAGAATTTGTTTAACATTAAACGCTTTCGTTTCAATCCTGCTTATTTATTGCTGAATTGAGAAGGGAAACATCCTTTTAATATCTGAATTTCCCAAAATTCTCGCTAATCACTTGACTTCATTCTTCATCATCATTATATTGACGGGTAATTAAAAATTTTCAGAGCAGGTGTTTAAATTGTCAAAGAAATAAATTCTTGGATATTCCCGTCATAGCAATAATGCCAAAAGATTGCTAAAAGGATCGCAATTGAAAAATGGGTTGATTGCGGTTATGCTACCTACCGTACAAGTATGACGTCACATAAAACAAATGTGCACTAAGGTGGTGGAAAATATGTACATGAGGAAGAATATCCTCCATATTTATCAAAACTTGCCTTGAAAGTTCATTCTATACCTGCGAGCAGCGCTGTTGCCGAAAGAGCTGTCTCTTTACAAGGCAATGTTATTACCGAAAAAAGAAAAAGAATTGGACCTAAGTCGTTAGGTTAGAGGACGTGTATTTGTCAATTACCCTTACCCCTGGCCAGGTGCAGTGGGCTGTTAGGTCTTTCAAACCATTCAAGTCACCAGAACCGGGTGGTATTATCAAGGGGTCACATTCAACATGGGGAGGAGATAATCCTCCCTTGGTTGCTTGCCATCTATAACGCTAGTCTCAGGCTCCTTTACATCCCTTGGAGCTGGAGAATATCTTGGGTGATCTTCATTCCCAAGGCTGGGAAACCGTCCCACACTAGGGCGAATGATTATAGACCCATAAGTATGTGTTCCCTTCTTCTGAAGACGCTGGAAAGAGTCCTTGATGTTCATATTAGGGCCTCGATTGATCCAGCGCTTCTATCCGCTTCCCAACATGCGTATACGAGAGGTAAATCAGTGGAGACTGCACTTCACTCTCTTATCTCTCGTGAAGAAAAGTCCATGCACGTTAAGGAATACACTTTGGCCATTTTTCTGGACATTGAAGGTGCATTCAATAACGTCGACCCGGACGCCATAGTTAGGGCTCTTGGTTCTCTGAACCTGGGACAGAATCTGGTCAGGTTCATCGAGCTTCTCCTGAAGTCGAGGATAGTAACCTCCACAGTGGGGGCCACGAATTGTCAGAGAATGGTTCGTAGGGGTACACCGCAAGGCGGTGTTCTATCACCACTTCTCTGGAATCTTGCAGTCAACTCACTCTTGAGGGGGCTGGAACACTCTGGCAATGAGGCCATAGCTTACGCTGACGACACTGCCATTGCCGGGTCGGGAATTTGTCCGCATACACTGTCGGATAAGTTGAATTTGGCGCTATCAATCGTGCTGGACTGGTGTAGGGATTTTGGCCTGTCTATTAACCCCTCTAAGACCGATACGATTCTTTTTACGAGGAAATATAAAATTCCGACCTTCTCCCTTCCCAGCATATGTGGGACCAAACTCACGTTGAGTCCCGAGGTTAAATATCTGGGCCTGATCCTCGATCCCAAATTCAACTGGAGGGCGAATCTGGCTGCATGGGCACGCAAGGCGGCATGTACTGCTTACTGCTGCAGTAGAGCGGTCGGAACCAGATGGGGTCTTCGCCCAAGGATCATGCGTTGGATATATTCTACGGTCATCGAACCCAACCTCCTATACGGTGTTGCTTTCTGGTGGACTGCTCTGGACAAACGACACAACGTCAGACTTCTTGACAAGGTCAGAAGGTCTGCCGAAATTTATATAACTGGCGCTCTACGCACCACCCCCACGAAAGCCTTGTTCACAATGCTAAACTCGCTTCCTACTGTGCTTCTCGCTAAGCAGGCAGCCAAGTTTGCTACGACTAGACTTAATGCTCTCTCTCGTTGGCACATTGTACCTTCTGGTCACTCCACTATTCTGGAGGTTGATCCAGTGGCTCCTGTGAACATGGACTATTTTGCTGCTGAATTTTGTCTTGACAGATGTTTCCACTCTTTGATTCCAAGTAGTGGTGACTGGAATCCTAATACGGTCGTCCCCCCGGAAGTCCTGGATATATATACCGACGGCTCTAAACTCGATAATGGGGTTGGAAGCGGTGTCTACTCTGGGAAACTGGACCTGAATATTGCTCTCCGTCTGCCGGACTACGAAAGTATTTGCGAAATACATGGAACATAGCAAAGAATGCAAATAAGCTTTAATATTCAAATTTTAATATAAACATTTACTAGGACTGTTCCAAATTAAAAATACGAAAACTTCTTTTTTTTTTTTTTTTGTTATATTCCCAGCCTTCTTTTAAGATTTGAAATACGAACTGTTTAGCTTCTTCTCTTTAAAAGCATAAGAAAATACAAAATCTTTCGAATACAGTGGATCTTGAATAGTGGATACGATCTTTCCCAAATTATTGATAACTGCTGTAGTATATGTGTGAACTGGTGCATTGCACTAAAACAAAACTTTGTTTTCTGTGACGTCATACTTGTACGGTAGGTAGCATAACCGCAATCAATCCATTTTTCAATTGCGATCCTTTTATTACTCTTTTGGCATTATTGCTATGACGGGAATTTCCAAGAATTTATTTCTTTGACAATTTAACTACCTGCTCTGGAAATTTTTAATTACCCGTCAATATAATAGATGAAGAATGAAGTCAAGTGATTAGCGAGAATTTTGGGATATTCAGATATTAAAAGGATGTTTCCCTTCTCAATGCAGCAATAAATAAGCAGGATTGAAACGAAAGCGTTTAATGTTAAACAAATTCTATTGGAGAACGGTTGTCAGTTGTTAAGAATAGTTCAGCAAAATGTCGGAAAAATATGGAAATCCATGTGCCATTTATAATATTCCATTAAATATCAGTACGAGTGATATATTTCGCATAGGTTGTGCCCACATCTATCATTTCCTTGATATAAACAGCAAGTAAGTGTGTGTTGAGGAAACTTAAACACAAAAAAAAAATATTCCTTTCAAAGTCATCATTAATTTTTTGTATTTATTTCCATTAGAACGGACAATTGTAAGCCCATGATGCTTAAAATGCATTTGGAACTTGATGACCATCCACCATCATCAATTGGAGAAGCTGAACACAACAATTCTAATAACGGTTGGAGACAATCTGTTCAACAACTCGAATTAGAGATGAAAGTGTTAAAACATGCTTTACTACAAGCAAAGGAGGATGATGTGGTAAATCGCATTGATAAGGCTCCTGATGTGGACAATAATGTAACGCAAGAATCAAACTCTAACAAACAATCGAGCAATGAAAACAAGTTAAGCGGTGAGCATAATGATACTGAAAATGTTACCAAAGCCAGTGAAGGACATCATACGAACACCATGCCAGAGGAAAAGCCAGAATTTATTGATTTAAGAGATAATTGTGTTTACATACAAAGTTTTCAATGTTCTGATTCAAGTTTGGAGAAGGCTTTCTATAATGTTCGCAAATTAGCAAATGAAATGAATGCAAAGATTCCTGACGATTCTGTCATTCATATTGACGTGGAAACGGACTTTGATGATAAGCTTGACTACTATGTTTACTTTTGTAACGCGGATATTAAAAAAGAATTTCTAAAGAATCGACATTTTCTGAAATACCATCCAGAGACAAGTCCTTTACGAATATTCGATTATAATGAGTGGGGCATTGTTGACATTAAAAATTTTCGATCTTCTGATTTGAGTTTGGAGACGGCCTATGTTAATGTGATTGGAATAGCGGAAAAAATGAGACTGAAGATTGATTCGGATGAAATCGATCATATAGACGTGTTTAGTACAAAACCAAATTTTCTTACTTATTCTGTTCAGTTTACCAGGGAGTATAAGAGAAAGGAATTCGTAAAAAGAAAATATCTTTTAAAACAATTCCCAGAAACAAAATCTTTAAAAATTTCAGATGCAGGTCGACATAGATTAAATTCACGTAACGTAAATAACGTTAGCATGACTGTAGCTAGTGGTAATGTTATTGGGTTGGCGGAACTGATTGGTTTGTCATTAGCCCCCGATAATTTCAAACGTATATATGTTCTTAATTATGTTCATTATGTTAGTTGTAATCGTGCATTTTCTTTAATTGTTGAGTTTTCTAGCAAGCAAGTAAAAGATGAATTTCTAGAGAAAAAACATAAATTAGAACAAGAGGAATATTTTGATAGTGATCCTATTGAAATTTCGGATATTAATGCAAAAAAGAACATGGTTTCGATCAAGTATTTATATAATCATGTAGCTACTGCTATTAGTTTTATTGGATTAGCGAAACAGCTGGGTTTCTCACTTACTCCTGATCAAATTCATAATTTCTTTGATTTGTCAGAATTCATTAACGATGCAAAGACGAGCGTTGAGGAGTGAAAATTCACATTTCCAGAGATCACATACAAGCCTCTTACTTAACACTTTCTTATTAAAACATTGCATATCCCAATCACAATGCATGCCCTTAGACATACGTCGACACTTTTAAAAGGTTTTTCTTTAATTTTTTTTTTACATTTTAACTTGAATTCATGAAATGTTTTTTTTTTAGTTTAGTATTAATTATTCTATTATTTTCTGTATACAATTATCTTATTTTTTTCTAAATAATTTTAAAATAAAGTCGATATTTGTTTTTAATAAAAAACTGTGTGTGTCTTACAATTGATTTCTTCTTTTAAATAAATTCTTAACTGTTTAGGAATCTTTGTCCTTCCATTCACTTTCAGTCCAAATTATATGTTTTGATAATTCTCTTAAGATTCTCTTTTTCATTTTTCCAAATTTGTCAATTATGTTAACTTAACAGTTTCAATTGAGGCAACATTCACTGTAAAAAAAACCAAAAAAGAAAATATAACATTCGTAGCTAACTTTATACACACTAGCCCCGAGTATCCAGGACAAACAGCGGCTATAAAAGCGGAGCAACGAAGGATTTACATGCACAGATGCTATTCACGATGGGAGAACAGTTTAAAGGGAAGATGGACATTTCACCTTGTCCCTAAAATAACAGCGTGACAGCGTAGATGGAGAACAAACACTGCGAGCTGAACTTCTAAATAATCCAAAAACAATTTGAATTTTATCTGCATTCGCTAATTCAGCTAGCTGAAGAAATAACATTTTTCCCATATTTAAAGACTTGTTATGCAAAAAATGTACATAAATTAACTTTGGTCTTATATTCAGCCAGCTGAATTAGTACGATTCTAAAATGTCTACGTAATTATTACAAAATAATCACATTTAAGTTGAAATAGACAAATTCAGCTTTGCTGAGTAAGAGTATACTTTTTTGTATTTCGAGATTTGTTAAATAAAAAGTCATAAGAAAAGAAAATT
Source organism: Sarcophaga subvicina (assembly GCA_936449025.2). NCBI lineage: Eukaryota > Metazoa > Arthropoda > Insecta > Diptera > Sarcophagidae > Sarcophaga > Sarcophaga subvicina. Next base: position 100,451,746 of record OW388084.2, read on the forward strand.
GTGTGTTATTCAGCTGGCTGAATTACTTTTCTTTTAAGTTAAATGAATTAATTCTTACTTCGTAAATAAAGATGTATTAAATAAAACTTCCTAAGATGCCGTTTTTTGGTGATATTCAGCTAGCTGAATTAGGTCGAAGTGGTAGCTCTGATATCAAAGAGCTCACTTGAGCACGCATAGGGGCCCTTTGTGATGCCACCAGTGAACGCTGCCTCTGTACAGACCAAGTTCTACCAAAATCAAGGAAAAGAAAGAAGTTTGCGCTGACCAACTGCACATCAAAGCACGACTACCCCACACTGAAAGTTTGATGAACGAATCTATATCCTTGACATCAATGGATGATAGCTCCTGCAAGCTGACAAGGATTGGAGAGTCAAATAATCTATATTTGCACCTCGCAACAGTCTCCTCTTCCTCATCGGATCTGCATCCTCGGCAGAAGTCGTTAAATGGGAGCCGCATCTTTTCCGCATGTCTACACATAACATAATGACCTGTAAGCATGGCCACTGTGATTTAGATGATGCCACGACCAAGTCCAAGTAACTGGTTGGTACACCTTGTATCCATCAGGGGCCAGGTGAGTCTAGCGGTTTAGCAAGACTCCTCATTAGCCCAGGATAGGTTGGCGTCACGCCCCGACGGAAGAAAAGGACGATGTGGTTAAGGAAGCCTTCTACGCTAAACTCGAGGACGTATATGATAAGTGCACGACCCATGACGCCAAAATCGTCCTCGGGGATTTCAATGCGAAGGTCGGGCGGGAAGGTATCTTTGGCCCCACTGTCGGATAGTTCAGCCTCCACTCGAACACTACCTCCAATGGTATGAGGCTGATCGATTTCGCCGCGGCGCGTAACATGGTAGTATGTAGCACTAAGTTTCAACATCTCGACATTCACAAGGCCACATGGATGTCCCCTGATCGATCAACATCCAACCAGATCGATCATATTGTGATAGACGGAAGGCACGTATCCAGTGTACTAGATGTGCGCACATTCAGAGGTCCAAACATCGACTCGGACCACTACCTTGTCGCAGTCAAGTTTCGATTGCGCATTAGCGCTTCGAGGTCTGCGCATTCTAGTGCATTGCGAAAGCTGGACGTTAAGAAGCTGCGATCACAAAGGACAGCTGAGGCGTTCTCCGCTCAACTCTTGGATAAGCTCCGTCGTTCCCCATCTAATCTCAACGACATTGGCGGACTGTGGGCCAACATCTCCCACTCCTTGCGCACTACTGCGGAAACAGTCCTTGGTTTCGAACGCCCACCCCAACGAAATCAATGGTACGATGAGGAGTGTCGCGAGGCAACTGCAGCGAAAAACGCCGCATACAAGAAAACGTTGCAGTCAGCCGCTACGCGAGCCATTGTCGAGAACTATAGAGAGAAGAGAAGGGATGAGAGACGCCTTTTCAGACGCAAGAAGAGGGAGCAGGAAATCGTGAGCGTGAGGAAGTCGAGATGTATAGATGTAGGAATGACGCTCGAAAATTATATCAAAAGGTAAAGCGTCTAACCGAGGGTTATAAACCCGGAGCGTCTTCCTGCAAGGTCGAAAATGGAAACTTAGTAACAGATCCGCAGGGAGTACTGAGGTTATGGAGGAAACACTTCTCTACTCTGCTACAAGGCAATGACGACACCAATACCGCCTTTAGAGATGATGTTCCGAACCCGATCGATGATGACGGCATGGAGATTCCGCCGCCTAGCCATGAAGAGGTCAAAGTCGCGATTACGCGACTTAAAAACAATAAAGCGGCAGGTCCTGATGGCCTCCCCGCTGAATTGTTTAAGACCGGATGTAATGAGTTGGTAGGGCGCATGCACCAGCTTATTTACAAAATATGGCTAGAGGAAAGTATGCCCAACGATTGGAACCTCAGTGTCCTCTGTCTTGTCCTGAAAAAGGGAGACCCTACTATATGCGCCAACTATAGGGGTATAAGCCTTCTCCCTATCGCATATAAGGTTCTTACAGGCGTATTGTGTGAACGACTGAAGCCACTCGTCAAAACACTGATGGGACCTTATCAGTTCGGCTTCAGACCTGGTAAGTCCACCATCGACCAGATCTTCACACTACGCCAAATCCTGGAAAAGACCCACGAGAAACAAGTCGACACACATAAGGGATCGTGTTTTTGCCGCAATGTCTGAGCTCGGTATACCTGCGAAGCTGATAAGGCTATGCAGAATGACGTTGAGCAATTCCTGTAGCTCCGTCAAGGTAGGAATGGACCTCTCCGAGCCTTTTGATACCGTGCGAGGTTTCAGACAAGGCGACCCCTTATCATGCGACCTCTTCAACTTCGTCATGGAGAGTGTTCTGCGAAAGGCAGGAGTGCATCGCAGTGGCACTATTTTTCAAAAAAGTGTCCAGTTGCTTGCGTACGCTGACGATATTGACATCATAGGGCGTACGAAGCGAGATGTTACGAGTCTACTAAGATGGGTTTGGCAGTAAATGAGGGCAAAACAAAGTATATGTTATCGACAAGTAGAGACGTGCGGCGTATTGATTCTCAGATTACGGCCGATAACTATACTTTTGAAACAGTCAAGGAATTTATTTATCTTGGCTCCGCCGTTACCACCACAAATGATGTCAGTCTGGAGATCAAGCGCAGGATCACTCTTGCCAACAGGTGCTACTATGGTCTCAATAGGCAATTGAGTAGCAGAGACCTCTCTCGTACGACGAAGCTAACACTCTACAAGACGCTCATCCTACCCGTGCTTCTTTATGGCGCAGAGGCATGGACCCTATTAAGTACTGATGCAGCAGCCTTGAGAGTGTTCGAGAGAAAAGTACTGCGTAAGATCTTCGGTCCAGTACGTGTTGGCGATGATTTCCGCATTCGATACAATAGTGAGCTGTATGAGCTCCTCAACGACATGGACGTTGTACACCGTATTAATATCCAGCGGCTGCGCTGGCTCGGCCATGTCGTTCGAATGGAGGAGGATGCTCCAGCGAGACGGGTATTTGATGCGGGGATCTGCGGAAGTCGGCGAAGAGGACGACCTTGTATCCGTTGGAAGGACCAAATCAAGGGAGCCCTGTCATCGATTGGTGTGACAAACTGGCGTAGGCGCGCAAGAAGCAGAGGCGCCTGGAAGGATGTGTTGCGGCAGGCCGAAATCCGTTAATCGGGTTGTTATGGCCAATTAAGTAAAGTAAGTAAGTGGGTTGGCGTCTAGAAAGAATTTTCAGGATATTTTAATTTTCAAAATTCTTATGATAGAAGTTCATAAAAATTAAGCTGTCTGTGACGACTTAGGTCCAATTCTGTTCTCCTTTTTTTCGGTAATAACCTTACTTGCTAAAGAGACAGCTCTTTCGGCAACAGCGCTATTTGCAGGTATAAAATGAACTTGCAAGGCAAGTTTTGATAAATATGGAGGATATTCTTCTTCATGTCTTTTCCACCACTTCAATGCACATTTGTTTTCTGTGACGTCATACTTGTACGGTAGGTAGCATAACCGCAATCAATCCATTTTTCAGTTGAGATCCTTTTAGCACCCTTTTTGGCATTATTGCTATGACGGGAATATCCAAGAATTTATTTCTTTGCCAATTTAACTACCTGTTCTGAAAATTTTTAATTACCCGTCAATATAATAGATGAAGAATGAAGTCAAGTGATTAGCGACAATTTTGGGATATTCAGATATTAGAAGGATGTTTCCCTTCTCAATGCAGCAATAAATAAGCAGGATTGAAACGAAAGCGTTTAATGTTAAACAAATTCTATTAGAGAACGGTTGTCAGTTGTTAAGAATAGTTCAGCAAAATGTCGGAAAAATATGGAAATCCTTGTGCCATTTATAATATTCCATTAAATATCAGTACGAGTGATATATTTCGCATAGGTTGTGCCCACCTCTATCATTTTCTTCATATAAACAGCAAGTAAGTGTGTGTTGAGGAAACTTAAACAAAAAAAAAATATTCTTTTCAAAGTCGTCATTAACTTTTTTTGTATTTATTTGCATTAGAACGGACAATTGTAAGCCCATGATGCTTAAAATGCATTTGGAACTTGATGACCATCCACCATCATCAATTGGAGAAGCTGAAGAACGATACATTGTACACAAGAATTCTAATAACGGCTTGAGACAATTTGTAGAACAACTCGAAGAACAGATAAATGCGTTAAAAGATGTTTTATTACAAGCAAAGGAGGATGTAAATCGTATTGATAAGGCTCCTGATATTAAAAATACTCGTAATGCAATGCAAGAATCAAAATCTAACAAGAAAGCGAACAAGTTCAAAAAGAAAAACAAATTAAACGGTAAACATAACAATACTGAAAATATTGCCAAAGCCAGTGAACGACACCATACGAACACCACCATAACAAAGAAAAAGCAAAACGTTATTGATTTAAGACGCAATTGTGTTTACATACAAAATGTTCAATGTTCTGATGCTGATTCTGATTCTGATTCAACTTTGGAGAAGGCATTCTGTAATGTTCGCAAATTAGCAAATGAAATGAATGCAAAGATTCCTGACGATTCTATCATTAATATCGACGTGGAGATGAAGGATAATTGTCTTGACTACTATGTTCACTTTTGTAGAGCGGCTAGTAAAGAAGAATTTCTAAAGAATCGACATTTTCTGAAATACCATCCAGAGACAAGTCCTTTAAGAATATTCGATTATAATGAGTGGGGCATTGTTGAAATAAAAGATTTTCGTTCATCTGATTTGAGTTTGGAAGCGGCTTACGTTAATGTGATGGGAATAGCGGAAAGAATGGGAATACCGGATGATTGGAATATTCGATCTTCTATCGATCATATGGACGTGTACGTTAGTACAAATCCAAATTTTCTTAATTATTCTGTTCGATTCAACGATAACTTTCACAAGAACGAATTTGTACGCAGAAAAGATAAATTAAAACAATTTCCCGAAACAAAATTTGTAGAAATTTTAGATTGGGGTGAACATAAATTACGTTTACGTAACGTAAACAACGTTAGCGTGACTGTAGCTAGTGCTAATGTTATTGGGTTGGCGGAACTGATTGGTTTATCATTAGTCACCGATAATTTCCAACGTATATATGTTCTTAATTATGTTCCTTATTATGTTGACTCTAGTGGACTTTCTTTTGTTGTTGAGTTTTCTAGCATGGAAGTAAAAGATGAATTTCTAAAGAGAAAACATAATTTAGAAAAACTGACATATTTTTATAGTGATATTGAAATATCGGATATTAATGAAAAAAAGAACATTGTATTGATCAAATATGAAACTGGTCATCTAGTCACTGCTTTTAGTTTTATTGGATTAGCGAAACAGCTAGGTGTCTCGCTTACTCCTGATCAAATTCAAAATTTCTTTGATTTGTCAGAATTCACTCATTTGTACTGAACAAATGAAAGAGGAGTGTGTTGAGGAATGAAAATTCACATTTCCAGAGATCACATACAAGCCTCTTACTTAACACTTTCTTATTAAAACATTGCATATCCAAACACAATGCATGCCCTTAGACATACGTCGATACTTTTAAAAGGTTTTTCTTTATTTTTTTTTTACATTTTAACTTGAATTCATGAAATGTTTTCTTTTTTAAGTTTAGTATTAATTATTCTATTATTTTCTGTATATAATTATTTTTATTTTTTTGTAATTAATTTTAAAATAAAGTCGATATTTGTTTTTAATAAAAAAAAAACTGTGTTTCTTCTTTTAAATAAATTCTCAAAATTTTACTTTTAATGATTGATTATTAGCTTCACTAAGTACTGTTCGTGTGCGCAATGGTCTCAACAAACGGTGCCACATGCTAAAGGTTTCAATTTCGTTTTGCATGTGTCGTTATACGGTCACCACCTTCTCCGGATCTCGGTTTGGATATTGTCAACTGAAATCCAAAGCTTCATGAACTACTGGGTGTTCGAAAAGTTGGGCTACACAAATTATGTGGAACTGCTTTATTGCCTGTTTTTTTAATTGGTCATTACAACCCTTCAGTCTGGATTACGACCTAGCTTCTCACACCACTTATGTTGTGTGTGTTAATTTTATACATGAGTGTGGCGGGACCTACAGTTTAAAGTCGTCTCCATTCAAGGTAATTTTTTATTTACTCTCAGAGTTTTTGCCAGAAATCTGCCGAAGATATATTTCATTTTGTTGGAGAAGTCTGACCTGGGATTTTGAACCTTGGCTTCACGTCTAATAAGCCCACATACTAACTACTAGACTACTTTGATCATGTAGTAATCAAATTACCCCAAAATATACATACACATACATAATTGCCTAGCTTCTGACATCACTCATGTTGTGTGCGTTAATTTTATACGTGAGTGGCGGGACCTACAGTTTAACGTCGACTCTGAACGACAGAGTTTTTGAGAAACTTTTTCATGGCAGGCTTATTTACTCGCAGAGTTTTTGCCAGAAATCTGCTGAGAGGAAATCGCCGAAGAACCTCTGCAGGAATGGAATTCCACATACGAATAGTCTGACTAAAAAACGTATTTTTTCTATAATGCAGTATGTGATCCACTGGCCAATCGACCACATACGGATGTACTGTCCAAGAAAGACGAGCTTTACGTAGAAATATATGATTTTCGGGAAGAGGTCCCCTTATTTCATTCGAGCAAAATCCTTTTGTATAGCGATAGAAAAGTGAAACACAAACTGCATTGTAACATTGCTCCAATGATTCAATGGAGTTGGATACACTACCGTCATTAACCGGCTACAACGGCCTCTCCTGTACACGATCGAGAAACCGCAAAATAGTCGTTGAGGCACCGACCCATACATTAGAGTTGTATTCCATTCTCGGACGGTTATAAATGATGTAAATAGTAAGATCAGATGATATGATCTTAAGAAAGAACTGAATGAACTGAAAAATGTTAAAATTAGTTTTAAATTAAAGAAAAAAAATTGTGCTTTTACTATGCCACGTGGATTCAGTTTATCAGAACAAGAACAAGATAAAATTTTTGCTTTTAAAGATCAAAATTTGAAGTTTAGAGAAATTGCTCGGAAATTGGGAACAAGTGTGACTGTGGTAAGAAATTTTTTGAGCAATCCTGAGAATTATGGACAAACAAAGAGATCCGGACGGAAAAAAATTCGTTTCTCAGCCAGAAACAGCCCACATTATTCGTTTAGCGAGCAATTTAACTTTGAGTCTAAAAATGTATAAAGGCCTTACTTAACGGGTGTTTCTGTATCATAAACAACCATATGGAGATCATTAACAGAAAATAAGAACCTAAAATATTCAAAAATTACTCAAGTATCGCGGTTGCTACCCCGTCATATGGCGGCAAGGTTACAGTTCGCCAAAGAACATATGCAAACTAATTGGACTGAGGTATATGACTTTACTCAATTTTTGTAAATGTGAAAATAACCACCAGTTTTATTTAAGATTATATTTTCCGCTGAAAAGAAATGGAATCTTGAAGGTCCGAATGGAAACTGAGGCTATTGGAGCGATATTCGAAAGGAACCTCAAGATTTCTCCAAGAGAAATTTATTTTGGTGATGGATCACTGATGGTTTGGAGAGCATTTTGTTGCGATGGGTGTCTTGAAATTCAATTCGTGTCATGTAAAATGAACAGCTTACAGATTATGTCAAAGCTCTGGAAATTAGTTTATTACCTTTCATAGCTCAAAATAACTTAAAAAATTATATTTTTCAGCAAGATAACGCTGCCATTCACAACAGGGAAATCGGGAAATCGCCAATATGAAAATTTAAATTTATTAAAAAAAACTCAATTTGTCACAAATGGTCAAATATTGACCAAAACTTAATCAATACATTAGTAGAGAGTATGACCTCTAGCTAGAATATTTAATCTTATAAAAAATAAAGATGGACTAATTCGCAAATAATTTCATTAAAATTGTGTTTTATTCTTAAGAATTAAAAATGTTTTTATATTTCTGAAACATCGACTTACTTGTTATTTTAAAAAATATTAAAAAATACAAGAGCAACATAGAAATGTACCATATCGATGAATAGTACACTCCGACATTTATCTGGCAGCTATAGAGATAGGTTTTAATCACATGTTCAGACTAACATTGTAAAGGGTGTTTTTTTTAGAGGTATAGAACTTTAAGTTGGCATTACTTTTCAAGATGGCGACCGATTTAACAGCTGTCAAATGATTTATTCTCAGTTTGGTTTGGCAATTCATCATGAATAGACTCACGCCTGAACAACGCTTGCAAATAGTGCAATTTTATTTCGAAAATAATGGTTCTGTGCGGAAAACGTATCGCGCACTACGTCCATTTTATCGTCGACAAAATCGTCCATCAGAGCAGTTAATTCGATTAACCATGGAACGTTTTCGCACCACTTTTACTCTTATTGATAACTAGCATCTCCAGAGACGCTGTACGGTGCGTACAGAAGAAGCTATTGCTGCTGAAGAGCGTAGCATTGAGGAAGACCCGAATGAGTCCATCCGCCATCGAGCACAGGAATTGGATCTGTGTCCATCCACTTTATGGAAGATTTTGCGGAAGGATCTTGGTTTGCGTGCTTACAAAATCCAACTCGTGCAAGATTTGAAGCCAAACGATCATCAAGTAAGGCGTAGATTCGTCGAATGGGCCCAAAACAAGATTACCGTTGTTCCCGATTTTCATAAGCGAATTTTGTTTAGCGATGAAGCGCACTTCTGGTTGAATGGCTACGTCAACAAACAAAACTGCCGCATTTGGAGTGAAGGTAATCCTCAAGTGTATGTGGAAACACCGTTACATCCAGAAAAACTGACTCTTTGGTGCGCTTTATGGGCTGGTGGAATCATTGGTCTGTACTTTTTCAAAAACGATGGTGGCCAGAACGTTACAGTCAATGGTGAACGGTATAGAGCCATGATTACAAACTTTTTTATTCCTGAATTGAATAACCATGATGTCCAGGAGATGTGGTTTCAACAAGACGGCGCAACATGTCACACAGCTCGTGCCACAATACACACGTTTGGTGACCGCCTAATTTCACGTTTTGGACCTGTGAATTGGCCTCCAAGATATTGTGATTTAACACCACTAGACTACTTTCTGTGGGGTCTTTGCGGTAAAGCCACAAACGTTTGACCATTTGGAAGACAATCATCGAAAATTGGACGTCCAGATTGGACTACATCCGCGCCAGCCGTGGCGGTCATATGCCAGAAATCATATTTAAAATGTAATGCCACAAGATTATCTTCCGGATAAATAAAATTCATGTCAATCGAATAATCCATCGTTGTTTTATTGCAACTTAAAGTTCTATACCTCTATAAAAAACACCCTTTAGAAGAAACGCTCTCTAAAACACGTTTCACTTAAGAGTAGAATATTAAAATTTTTCACTTGATTCATTCTTAAACTCAAAATACTAGCGGTTTGTTTTTTTTTTAACGGAATAATAAGTCATACGTAGCTTCCGATGAACATTACTTTTAAATGACATGTTTTTATCAAAAAAAAAACTATATTAATAAAGCATTTATTTTCAATACAAAATTACCGGTTTTTAAGTTATACGATCAATATTTATTCCTCTTAATATTCTGCAAATACTTCCTTTATGAATTTAAATTTTAAAAAATTTAAATTTAAATTTAAATAATTTAAAAGTAAGTTTTTTAAAGTTTTTTTTTTCCCGTTTTTAATGCATTTTAATGCAAAATAGTAGTGAACACAAATTGAATTATTCATGCAAACCGCCAAGTGGATGCTTTGAATTTTAATTTTAAATTATTTGCACATTTTAATGCCTTCCACCTTGGGGATTTTGTTTAAAAACAATAAAAGAAAAAACAACAAATTAAATTTAAATTTAAGCTTAAATTTAAATTAATTAATTAACAAAACAAACATTCATTTATGCAATGAAATTGTATTTAAAAATAATACAGTGCGACAGTCAAAATACACCCCCCCCCCCCCCAGCTAATGACATAATGTAGGGTTGTGAGTAGAACCTCTCGAACCATCCAAACTTGTTTTATTTCACAAAAAAAACGGCATTTTTGATCATTTCACACAAAATTATTGATTACCCAAATATTTTTCAACCTATTTTCATAATTCAAAGTTTTTTTGAAAAGGGCCTTAAAATGGTATACATAAATACAATGACTCCAACGCATAATCGGACAAGAGTGTAATTGATATAAATGTTCAATAATCAAAAACAAAATATACTTAATGTGTTGTTTTTTTATTTTGATTTTGATTTGATTTTAACTTCATATACTTACATCTAGAGATAAGTAGAAAAACAGTAACTTCTCTAATGATAAGGACACATTTAAAGAAAAAAGAAAAAAAAAACAAATTTAACTCAAATTCTATCGCTCAACAAATAATCGGACAAAGCGAAGTAGAAATGTTTTAGGTATAAAAATCAGGCAGTTAATATTTTGTTGCATATCCTTTGTTATCAACAACAGCCTGTAAGGGCTTGGGAATTGATTTTACTAAATTTTGGCATACTTCGGGCTGTATGGAGTTTCAAGCTTCTAACAAACTCTCCTTTAGCTTGACTAAAGTTTTGAATTTTTTTCATATACTTTTCTGCCTAATTCTTCCCAAAAGTACTCAATTACATTGAGGTCTGGGCTGTGAGTAGGTGTTTCAATCACTTTCGGGCAGTTGTGAATCAACCAAAGCTTTGGAACTCCGGATGTATGCTTAGGATCGTTGTCTTAATAAAATGCAAATTGCCAACTCCAGCGCTAGACATGCATCCCCAAACCATTACAGAGCCGCCTCCTCCATGCTTAACAGTAGCTTTTGTATTTTGATGGTTGAATTCTGTATTTGGTTTACGCCCCACAAATTGCCTACCATCCGAACCATGCAAACAATGTAAACTTTCAATGGAAATGTATTTTAAGTCGATTTACCACAAAATTACCTGATTCCAAAAATTGTAATGGTCGTTTTGATTTCTAAATTATTTCATTTTTCATAAATATACATTTTGCTGACAAAGCTGAGAAATAATTTATTACTTTGATTTTTTTGTTGGTTCTTAATGGGTTAGGTATCTACATATAAATATAATCTTTCTCACCACACTTACTTTATAATGTACTAAATACCATTTAAAAAAAAAGAACCAAGTAGAAAAAAACAGAAAATAAGATTGGGGTTGCCATAGTGCAAATCTTGGAAACTTCACAAGGTCGTAATTTTTTTCATATAATGGAATTTCGAAATTGGAAGCTTCAAATGTCAATATTTACAGTTATTTTCGGAAAAGCGGTTTTATTCCTATTAATATAATAGAATGATCTAGAAGTACTTAGCGTAGGTGATCACGCGTTCTTAATCGGTCTCTTTTGCTTTTGAACTTCAAAGTGTTCACATCGTGAACACAAAGATTAGTTAATACATTTTATTAAAATGTGACGCTAAATAAAGTTTCGTTTTTTTTTTTTTGTTATTTGTGAAGTTATTTGTGAGTTAAATAAAGAAAATAGAATAAAATAGTAAATACTAATTGAAAATAGAAAGATATCTCCTGTTATATTCAGTACGAATATGTTAAAGAATTTACATTGTCGAGCATAAAAATGTGAATTCAAAAACTCCTAACCTGCATGAAGTTTGCTAAAAGACCAGAAGAGCCTGAAATCATCTTTACCTGAATTCATATTTAACCGTAACTGAAGATCATGTGCATCACTTCACCATAAAATATCCCGATTTATCAATGTGTTACTTCACGACAACATGGCTGAATTTTTATACATAGATATTAATACTTATGCTTAATTATTATTGAAAATTATTATTAATGAAGTATCCTAATTTTTGCTTATTTTGATAAGAAGTCACATAAAGTCACTTTTATAATGGAATTAAATAATTGAATTTTGTATTTATATATATAATCAAAGATTGCTGAAAAGATCATAAATATGATATTGAATTAATTTAAAAAGAAATATTAAATGTAATAATTTGAATTTTAAAGATTTTTAAATAATGAATTTTATAAGGAAAAAGTTTAAACTTTAAAAGAGAAATCTCCAACTTTTGATTATGCTAACATAGAACAATTTTTCTATATTATAATAAAATTCTATTGAAATATTTGTACCTTTTGTTATAAATTACTACCTAAAAATGAAAAGAAATGTAACATAAAAATGAAAAGAATGTAATAATATAATATAATTTTGTATTAAAATTATGAAGACTAAAATTAGTTTAAGACTTAACCTATAAATTAACCTATAAATTTGCATTATTGAATTTAACCTATTTGCTAGAAGATTTTGAATATATAACTAATATAGCAACCACATCATCGACATCATGCTGGAGGCCTTCATCATTAAATCGATTGATTTGGTAAGTCTATAATGAACTTTAATTTAAAATTTTTAAGTTAACTTAATAAAAGCTAAAAGAAACCACAACCAATTAGATCGTTAGCATAATTTTTCTTTTGCCACACTGTGCATTAACATATGTTTGCTATGTTATTTTCATTTCTTTTTTTTACATTATTGTTATGTTTCAATTCCAAAATGTTCCTATAATGCTGGCGATCGTATCTTTTGAATTTCTTTTGGTTTTTGTTTCTTTTACATTTACAATATTAACCCATTGAGGCTCGGTCTAATTGTTAAAATAGTATTTTTTTATATATTCATTTCATGTAACTGAAAGAATGATAAAATTAAATATTTCTTTAATTTTGTATATCTGTATATACATTTTTTTTTCCTACTATAATTGAATTATATATATATATTCTCTTTTTTCTGAATTATATTTGAATATGCTTAAGATTAGATACAATAGTTATACTTATTGTTAGAATTAATGAAGTTAATAAATTTGTATCTTAAATAGAATGTTAAACTGAGGCTTTAAAATAGGGGTGTTTTCTGACAGTGAAGATTTAGAGTAGTACTAGACGTTGGCCTAAATTTGGGGTTTCCACAAAATACTTTCTTTTGCCTAGGAAACTTGGAAGGCGTGGGTTATGAGGCAACATCCCTCAACAACATCAGAGGTGATGATATTTTTCTGAGAGTTTTGACTAACCCAAACCATAGTTAAACTACCAAAATGACTAGATTGGGGCATAGTTAACGACTTAATTGAGAATCTAGTCATCCCAGCCCTTACAGCTTAAACATCATCACAAAATAGGGAGTCTATAATAAATTGTATTGTAGACCGATTTTGCTAGGAAAGGACCGAACTCCCCCACCCGACTGTTGCTAGCAACTCAATGGCTCCCGCAGTCCTCTTCCTGCATAATCACTGCATATCGTATCCTTTTACATCAGCGGTTTAACATTATTTTTACATATTCTACTTTGATATATGATTTGATATGGTACACTTTGGTACGGTAGAATACGATACAATAAAATGGCGATGGAACGGTATTACATTACATTACAGTACATTACAAAAATGGCGCCCAACGTGGGGCTAGAGGTTCTAGATTGTTTTTTGGATCGGAGGCATAAAGCTTGAAGAGATCAAAAAGAGGTTGATAATTCAGTGCTGGTGCGAAGAGCAAAGTTATCAAGGAATCTCTGGCTCTATTATTTATTTTTTTCAATATAATACTTTTTAGAGATCATTTTCATAGAAAGATAAATGATTGGATGTAGCAAAAATTAGTTTGGTAATAATGTGTAGGATTTTGCTGGAAATTTTCAGTTATTTGAGTAATAAATTTCGAATAGACTGACCGCTTAATACCTATATATCCTTTGCTATTCCTTTTGAGTTATATCTAAGAATTTATTCACTTCTATTGTGGTATACTGATGAAATTATTATGCCTAAATTCGTTAGCGATGTTCTCAGCCTCTAACATACATAATGGATTTCATCTATTGTGCTGTTTGCAAGTAAATGACCGATGTATGGTAGAGATCTATAGATTTTTTTTTAGTAATTACTAAGTGCTGATAGGTGAGAATTTAGTTATAATACTTTTCATTCAGATATTACACCATAGCCCAATTTGTATAAACTCGTTAGTCAAAACATAATAATTTTTCTCTCAGTTATTTTTTTTCCGTCTAGTAGACTTTTCTATTTTCTTTCTAAAAGAAAACACCCGGTAGATATTTGTACATCATTATTGAAGTTATAGTTTTATTTGAATTGTTTTTATCGTTTTCGTTTATTTTAAATTTTTCAAAAAAAGGTTTTTTTTTTATTTTGAAAGTGTCTGAGTCAGGATTAATATCTTAGCACACTTTAATATATTTTTTAAGGTAGAAAATCAGTGTAAGTTTTTTTTTTATTAAGCAATTTTTTTCCTGAGTTATATTTGGTATATTGGTATCAATAGTATTTTTTTTTATTTTCTTGTTACGTTGTGTAGAATATTGATAACAGTCAAAATGTCGATGGAAAGAACTCCTTCACGGACAGATTTTCCTCCACCGTTACCTTTGGCTCCAGATTATATTGAGCCTTCCGCATGTCATGTTTGCATGGAAACAATGGTTGAAGAAGACGACTGTTTGATTATTAATGAATGCTCACATGCCTTTCATAGGTCGTGTATTGAATCATATTTATCATCTACTTCTGAATGTCCAGTGTGTAAGCACTCATGTCAATTAAATGAGCTGCGTAAGTTAAGAATTAGCTCTAAAGCTCAATCAAGTAGAGCAATATCCAGAAGCAAAACGAGAGGAGCATTGGCAAAACATTATAACACTCGTAGTAGCAATCGCAATGCAACTCAAGATTTTAATCAGTCAGTCTCCAATACTGATTCTAATATACCTCAAGCAAGTTTACATGAAGACAATCAGTTAGACCCAATTATTTTGAACTCTCCTGTACATAACCCAAGTCAATCTGCTCAACCGACAAATGGAAACAAACAACCTTTTGATATTGATTATGATAAAATAAATCGAATGATTCAAGCAAATGTTACCAGAATTTTACAAAATATAAGTATAGGACCTGCAAATAATAATAGCAATGATCAGCCCAATAACATCCAGGATAATCTTCACGCGAGTCAAGCTCAACGTCCCAACAGTAATCCTAATAATCCCTATTTACTTTCTCCGATAGCAAATTCAAACTCAAATTTAAGTTCAGTACATGCTGATAAGATAGCATCGGTTATTCAAAATTGGAACATTAAATTTGATGGTTCATCAACAGGTTTACAAGTAGAAGAATTTTTATATCGAATTAAATCGTTGACCAAGGATACATTTAATGGTGATTTTTCAGTTATTTGTCGAAACTTACATATCCTTTTGACAGGAAAAGCTAGAGATTGGTACTGGAGGTATCATAAACAAGTCGAGACAATAAATTGGAAGGACTTTTGTAACGCTCTTAGATGTCAATATAAATCGTATAAAAGCTCTTTTGACATAAGAGAAGAAATTAGAAATAGAAAACAAAAGTTAGGTGAAACTTTCGATTCCTTTTTCGATTCCATTTTAACTATTATGGATCATCTTCCTATACCGATGTCTGACGCAGAACTGATAGAAATTTTAGCAAGAAATTTGAGACCTGAGATACGGCAGGATTTACTTTATGTCCCCATACACTCTATTTCACATCTACGAAAGCTTGTGCAAATGCGAGAAAACTTTTTAAGTGAGGAAACTGTGCGTAAAAATCTGCATGTCAATCGCAGTCAAAATTCAACTTTTGCAAGAAAATATATTTCAGAAATTGACGCGACAGAAGAAGTTAACATTGATTTAGACGTAGATGCTGATTGTTCTATTGAAGCAATTCATGGTAGCGAGATCAAGTCAAAATGTTGGAATTGTGACGAGATAGGCCACCATTGGGAAAATTGTCTTGAGAAAAGATCTATATTTTGCTATGGTTGTGGCACAAAAAATGTCTATAAACCTAATTGTGTGAAATGTGTTACCAATAAACACCAACAGTCAAAAAACTTCCGAGGTATAGTAGCGAAAGAGAAAACTTAGCAGAAAATATTACCCCAACTTCTAATAGATCATTACAACCTGATAACACTGAAAATATTGCTTTAAATCAGGATAAAACTAAAAAAATTAGTATATTTAAACGTGAAGTAAATATTGAAAATATGGAAAATGATGACGTTTCTAAAATTATTATACCAAAAATGCCCTATCATAAACGATGGGAATTGTATTTGCAAAAACGTAAACAGGTTTTCCGTCTATCTTCACTTGATTATCAACGGAAAACAAAACCTAAACGTTCCACTTCCCGATTACGTAAATATTACAAAGTTCGTAGAATCTGTAGGAAACTTCTGGTGTCGTCTATAGTATCTAATCCAAAAGACTTGCGATACTACGCAAAAGTAAAGTTTTTAAATTTCAATGAATTAGGATTAATAGACACAGGAGCAAATGTTAGTTGTATAGGTTCAGATTTAGCATCTTATGATTTTTCAAAACTACAGAGCTTTACAAAGTGTAAAAATTTTGTGAAAACTGCAGATGGTCATTCGCAGACAGTTTATGGATGGCTGGATGTTGAAGTAAACTTCAAAAATCATTCTAAACAATTAAAATTATTCATCGTACCATCGTTAGCACAGAGATTAATTTTAGGAATTGACTTCGTAAAGTCTTTTGCTATTTTTCCAGTCATAATTGGATGTACGGATATAATTTCCTTTGATAAATCTTCAAACGCGCTTCTTTCTGAGTTAACAGATATTTCCGATAAACTTAAAACTCATTCTGAAAATGTAAAGCATTCCGAAACCACAAGAGAAAACTTCTACCCACTCTCTCAAAGTCAGCAGTTGCAGCTTAATGCTGTCATTGAACTTTTTCCTAATTTTGAAAAGCAAGGATTAGGGAGAACCACTCTTATTAAGCATTCAATGGATGTAGGGACCGCAAAACCAATTAAATCAAGATTTTATCCGGTTTCTCCAGCAGTTGAGCAATTAATGTATGGTGAACTCGATCGAATGTTAGAACTAGGTGTAATAGAACCATCTACATCTTCTTGGAGTTCTCCGATGAGATTGGTGGTAAAACCTAATAAAGTTCGTTTATGTTTAGATGCACGTAAAGTCAATGCAGTAACTAAAAAGGATGCCTATCCGCTTCCAAACATTGAGGGTATTTTCGCAAGGCTTCCAAAAGCAAACCTCATAACGAAGTTGGATTTAAAGGATGCATATTGGCAAATTCCTTTAGATGAAAATTCGAAAAGTCTAACTGCTTTTACAGTACCAGGTAGACCACTTTATCAATTTGTTGTCATGCCTTTCGGCCTCTGCAATGCACCCCAGACAATGTGTAGATTAATGGATGAAATCATTCCTCCAGATCTAAAACATTCTGTTTTTGGTTACTTGGATGACTTAATAATTGTATCAGAAGATTTTCACAGTCATCTTGAAATTCTAATTCGTATAGCATCACAATTTCGAAAAGCTAACTTAACGTTAAACATCTCGAAATCAAAATTTTGTGTAACAGAGGTAAACTATTTAGGTTATGTGATTGGAAACGGTGGTATCACAACAGATCCCGAGAAAATTAGAGCAATACATGATTGGCCTGTTCCTAAGACTATTAGGCAAGTTAGAGGTTTTCTTGGATTGGCAGGATGGTATCGACGTTTCATTGACAATTTCTCTACTGTAGTATTCCCTATCACAGAGTTATTATCCCGCAAAAAAATGTTCAAATGGACAGAAGAAGCACAAGAAGCATTTGATAAGGTTAAAACTTTGTTAACCTCAGCTCCAGTGTTGTCAAATCCAGACTTTAGCAAGAAATTTTTCCTTCATTGTGACGCTAGTGATTTCGGAATAGGAGCAGTACTAGTCCAGTTAGATGATCAAGGACAAGAACGACCAATTGCTTACATGAGTAAAAAGTTAAATTCCGCACAACGAAATTATAGTGTTACAGAGAAAGAATGTTTAGCAGCCGTAGAAGCAATAAAAAGGTTTCGTTGTTACTTGGAAATGCAAGAATTCGAGGTCATCACTGATCATTCAAGTTTATTGTGGTTAATGCGTCAACCCGATTTAAGTGGGAGATTGGCACGATGGGTATTCAAGCTTCAACCTTACAATTTTTCTATTAGCCATCGAAAAGGTAAAGACCATGTAGTACCTGATGCTTTGTCCCGTATACCTTTAAATGAAGTTTTAAGTGTAGAAGCAACTGAACCAGAAATTGATTTGAATTCTCCTCATTTCTCAGACCAAGAGTATGAGCAGTTAAAGGAAAAGATACTGGAAAATGCAGCGAAATATCCAGATGTAAAAATTATTGATAAATATATTTATTACCGTGTGGATCATTACACCGGAGATGAAGATCAAGAAGAAAGATGCTGGAAACTATGGGTACCAGTTAAATTAAGAGAGCACGCAATTGCTAGAGCACACGATAGTACGGTTACAGCTCATGGTGGAATGGCAAAAACGTTAGCACTACTAAGAAGAAATTTCTTTTGGCCTGGATTGGTTCGAGATGTTCGTGATTACGTACGTCATTGCGAAGTGTGTAAAACAACAAAAGCCCCTAATTTTATCATGAAACCTCCTATGGGAAACCAGACCACGTCAATTCGACCATTTCAACGTCTTTATATAGACCTCTTAGGCCGTATCCTAGAAGTAAAAATGGTTATATTGGTCTCCTTATAGTTTTAGATCATCTTAGTAAGTTTCACTGGATTTGCCCTTTACGAAAATTTAGTTCAACGGCCATCATAGAATTTTTACAGAAACAAATATTTCATACATATGGAGTCCCCGAAAGTATTATTAGTGATAATGGCAGTCAATTTCGTGCCAATGATTTCAATGCATTTTTGACTTCATATGGTATCAAACACATATATACCGCATTATACTCTCCACAATCTAATGCATCTGAAAGGGTGAATCGTTCACTTATCGCTGGTATAAGAGCGTATTTAAAATCTGATCATCGATTATGGGACCAGAAGTTGTGCATTAGTTAGTTGTGCACTTCGCAATTCGTTTCATCAGCCCATAAACACTGCACCATATCAAGCTTTGTTTGGCTTTAACATGATAACTCATGCTTCTTCCTATGAGTTGTTACGTAATCTTAAACTTTTAGATGAGCCTTCGGCGAAGGTAAATAGAGAAGATAGCCTGCAGTTAATAAGACAAAGTCTTAGAAAACACATAAGAGAAGCACACAAAATTAATCAACAGCAATACAATCTTCGATCAAAAGTTCCGACATTTAAAGTAGGTCAGGAAATCTATAGAAGAAATTTTGCCCAAAGTAGTGCCGGGAAAAACTTCAATGCTAAATTATCACCTTTATTTGTAAAAGCTAGAATTCGTGAGAAAATAGGTAACCACTATTACGTTCTGGAAGATTTGGCAGGAAAATTTATAGGTACATATCACGAAAAGGACATTAGACCCTAAACGACTTTTTCCTATAAATTTTGTATCGGATGCCTCCAAAATTTCTTGGTTTGTAATGGTCGTTTTGATTTCTAAATTATTTCATTTTTCATAAATATACATTTTGCTGACAAAGCTGAGAAATAATTTATTACTTTGATTTTTTTGTTGGTTCTTAATGGGTTAGGTATCTACATATAAATATAATCTTTCTCACCACACTTACTTTATAATGTACTAAATACCATTTAAAAAAAAAGAACCAAGTAGAAAAAAACAGAAAATAAGATTGGGGTTGCCATAGTGCAAATCTTGGAAACTTCACAAGGTCGTAATTTTTTTCATATAATGGAATTTCGAAATTGGAAGCTTCAAATGTCAATATTTACAGTTATTTTCGGAAAAGCGGTTTTATTCCTATTAATATAATAGAATGATCTAGAAGTACTTAGCGTAGGTGATCACGCGTTCTTAATCGGTCTCTTTTGCTTTTGAACTTCAAAGTGTTCACATCGTGAACACAAAGATTAGTTAATACATTTTATTAAAATGTGACGCTAAATAAAGTTTCGTTTTTTTTTTTTTGTTATTTGTGAAGTTATTTGTGAGTTAAATAAAGAAAATAGAATAAAATAGTAAATACTAATTGAAAATAGAAAGATATCTCCTGTTATATTCAGTACGAATATGTTAAAGAATTTACATTGTCGAGCATAAAAATGTGAATTCAAAAACTCCTAACCTGCATGAAGTTTGCTAAAAGACCAGAAGAGCCTGAAATCATCTTTACCTGAATTCATATTTAACCGTAACTGAAGATCATGTGCATCACTTCACCATAAAATATCCCGATTTATCAATGTGTTACTTCACGACAACATGGCTGAATTTTTATACATAGATATTAATACTTATGCTTAATTATTATTGAAAATTATTATTAATGAAGTATCCTAATTTTTGCTTATTTTGATAAGAAGTCACATAAAGTCACTTTTATAATGGAATTAAATAATTGAATTTTGTATTTATATATAATCAAAGATTGCTGAAAAGATCATAAATATGATATTGAATTAATTTAAAAAGAAATATTAAATGTAATAATTTGAATTTTAAAGATTTTTAAATAATGAATTTTATAAGGAAAAAGTTTAAACTTTAAAAGAGAAATCTCCAACTTTTGATTATGCTAACATAGAACAATTTTTCTATATTATAATAAAATTCTATTGAAATATTTGTACCTTTTGTTATAAATTACTACCTAAAAATGAAAAGAAATGTAACATAAAAATGAAAAGAATGTAATAATATAATATAATTTTGTATTAAAATTATGAAGACTAAAATTAGTTTAAGACTTAACCTATAAATTAACCTATAAATTTGCATTATTGAATTTAACCTATTTGCTAGAAGATTTTGAATATATAACTAATATAGCAACCACATCATCGACATCATGCTGGAGGCCTTCATCATTAAATCGATTGATTTGGTAAGTCTATAATGAACTTTAATTTAAAATTTTTAAGTTAACTTAATAAAAGCTAAAAGAAACCACAACCAATTAGATCGTTAGCATAATTTTTCTTTTGCCACACTGTGCATTAACATATGTTTGCTATGTTATTTTCATTTCTTTTTTTTACATTATTGTTATGTTTCAATTCCAAAATGTTCCTATAATGCTGGCGATCGTATCTTTTGAATTTCTTTTGGTTTTTGTTTCTTTTACATTTACAATATTAACCCATTGAGGCTCGGTCTAATTGTTAAAATAGTATTTTTTTTATATATTCATTTCATGTAACTGAAAGAATGATAAAATTAAATATTTCTTTAATTTTGTATATCTGTATATACATTTTTTTTTCCTACTATAATTGAATTATATATATATATTCTCTTTTTTCTGAATTATATTTGAATATGCTTAAGATTAGATACAATAGTTATACTTATTGTTAGAATTAATGAAGTTAATAAATTTGTATCTTAAATAGAATGTTAAACTGAGGCTTTAAAATAGGGGTGTTTTCTGACAGTGAAGATTTAGAGTAGTACTAGACGTTGGCCTAAATTTGGGGTTTCCACAAAATACTTTCTTTTGCCTAGGAAACTTGGAAGGCGTGGGTTATGAGGCAACATCCCTCAACAACATCAGAGGTGATGATATTTTTCTGAGAGTTTTGACTAACCCAAACCATAGTTAAACTACCAAAATGACTAGATTGGGGCATAGTTAACGACTTAATTGAGAATCTAGTCATCCCAGCCCTTACAGCTTAAACATCATCACAAAATAGGGAGTCTATAATAAATTGTATTGTAGACCGATTTTGCTAGGAAAGGACCGAACTCCCCCACCCGACTGTTGCTAGCAACTCAATGGCTCCCGCAGTCCTCTTCCTGCATAATCACTGCATATCGTATCCTTTTACATCAGCGGTTTAACATTATTTTTACATATTCTACTTTGATATATGATTTGATATGGTACACTTTGGTACGGTAGAATACGATACAATAAAATGGCGATGGAACGGTATTACATTACATTACAGTACATTACAAAATCCTCAGTTTTTAATAAATATTCTTTGGCGAATTTTAGTCTACGCTTTTTATTTTTGAGGCTTTATTTTAATTAAATGGCGCTTTTTTCTGATAACTCTTCCATAATCTTTGTACTTATGCAAAGTATTTCGCCCAGTAATAAGATTAACATATTTTCCAATGCAAGATTTCAATGATATTTTGAGATCTTTTGCGGTTTTAAAAGGATTTAGTTTGATTTCTTTCAAAATCGAACGTTCTTCTCTATCGTTCAGTATTTTCCCTTGGCCTTCTTGGCCTGCTTTTATTGTCCAGTCTAAATTCATTACGAAATCTTTTAATTATGTCATGGACAGTGGATTTGCTTTTTCCAGTTAATTCGGCAATTTCTCTTACAATTTTACCTTCCAAATTTAATTTGATTATTAATTGTCAAATTTCGACAGTCGTCTCTTTACCACTCGGAGCCATTTTCACTTAAAATTAAAGTTTTTGCACTTTTTGTGATTAAAATCAACACGACAAAAACTTTTTTAGTTTTAATAATGTTTTTTCAAAAAATAACAGTATTTTTTTCTATGCCTACTCTCCTTTGTCCGATTATGCGTTGGAGTCACTGTATATGGTTCAAACTTATTTGTTCTGAGTTTTGTTGGGGTAAACTTGAAAAATATTATTTTTTTCTTATTTTTACATGTTTAGCTATTCTTAATTGCAAAATTTAATTTAAAAAATATTAAAAAAAGTGATGACATTCTGAAAGTGCATTATCTTGTGAAGAAATCGACACTTCGTTTGATCAAATTGGACAAAAATTACCGTAGTTATGATTTAAATTAGTAAAACAGTACTGTTAGACTTGTTATATATGTATGTCATCTTTGGTTAAAATACTTGATTTTCCACTCTCTAATAAGCAAACTGTTCTTTTCATTCATTTTTTTTTTTTTGTTTAGCTTCGTCTTCCTTTCATTTTTTCCTCTAATTTTCCCCTATTTTTGCGATTTTTAGTCGATTTTCTTTTCTCCTTTTTCCAAATTTTTCAATTATGTTAACTTAACATAATATTCGCTGTAAAAAAAAAGAATATAACTTACGTAGCTACCTTCGCACACATAAAATCCAAAGGTAATGTTTCGCATTTTCGCTCTGGCGGATCATGGGCTTTGAACAGCGGGCTCACGTCAAATAAGCCAGCACACTACCTACTGGACTCTTCATTTATTTATATTTAATACACATACGGCACGGAACAGAAAAACTAACGGCTTATTCGTCTGCCTCACATACAAGACAAAAACATTTGATTCGGAACGTAACAAAACGTAAAGGCCCCGTTTAGTCAAACGTCAATGGAACGTAGTGTAACATACGTTCGTTTAACGAAATTACATTACGACGGTTCGGCAAGTGTTTTCATTTCTAGCAACAGAAAAGTAAAATACGGCAGTAATGTTTCGCAATTTTCGCTCATTTTGAAATGCAAACAACTTTTTAGGGAATATTGTGAAGTTAATGGGGACTTTTAAGGAAGTGAAGCATAAAACAGGCAATAAAGTGGTTCATATTAACAAGGAAATTGCATTTTATAGCCATCAACGGTCAATTTGTGTGGCCCAACTTTTCGAATACCCAGCAGTTCATGGAGCTTTGAATGGCAGTTGAGAATATTGTTACGTTTTTTACCCTTTTAAAAATGTTTAAAATATGAGTTCGTAGATTCGTTCGTAGAAATAAAAATAAATTTGTGTTTAGTTTTAATAAAAAATTCTTTATTATTCGCACAATTCTGCGTGTCATCTTTCACGACTTGATTTAAACAACAATAATTTGCTTTAATTGTTATTCTTCTTTGCACTCTTCCGCGCACACAATAACAATTGTTCAATAGATCTTTATAACAGAGGTCTTCAAACCACAATTCTTCTCTTCACACTTCACGTGTCTTCACACAAGACTGACTGAATTCCTTCTGATCCTGTTGCCTGCTTCGTATTGCCTTTTACATCGCAGGGTAAACAGTCTGATGGATGCTCTTGAAGGAGAATGACCTGAATGCATTCGCGAAATCTCTATAAATGTAAACATGTTGTTTACGTTATCGCTGTTTGTGTATTTTGTTTATGTTTGTCCTTGCAGTGTTGTTGCTTGTTTGTTTACTTTGTTTGTCCCCTAATTTGTACTACTGTTGTTGCTATATTTTCGTTTATTCGTTGATCATGTAAACAAGTCCATTGTTTTTGTTTTGTAGCTTTTATTTATCATTTTAATGTTAAACGAGAACACCGTTTCCATTTTTGTAACAATATCTAAACCGTGACCCTGAGAAGGTGGCCATATAACAACACATGCAAAACGAAATTGAAACCTTTAGCATGAGACACTGTTTAAGTAGAATGCAATTGTTGAGACCATTGCGTACATGAACAGTGTTTATAGTGAAGCTAATAATCAATCATTAAAAGTAAAATGTTGAGAATTTATTAAAAAGAAGAAACACAGTTTTTTTTTTATTAAAAACAAATATCGACTTTATTTTAAACTTAATTACAAAAAAGTAAAAATAATTATATACAGAAAATAATAGAATAATTAATACTAAATTTAAAAAAAAAAACATTTCATGAATTCAAGTTAAAATGTAAAAAAAAATAATTAAAGAAAAACCTTTTAAAAGTATCGACGTATGTCTAAGGGCATGCATTGTGTTTGGATATGCAATGTTTTAATAAGAAAGTGTTAAGTAAGATGCTTGTATGTGATCTCTGGAAATGTGAATTTTCATTCCTCAACACACTCCTCTTTCATTTGTTCAGTACAAATGAGTGAATTCTGACAAATCAAAGAAATTTTGAATTTGATCCGGAGTAAGCGAGACACCTAGCTGTTTCGCTAATCCAATAAAACTAAAAGCAGTGACTAGATGACCAGTTTCATATTTGATCAATACAATGTTCTTTTTTTCATTAATATCCAATATTTCCATATCACTATAAAAATATGTCAGTTTTTCTAAATTATGTTTTCTCTTTAGAAATTCATCTTTTACTTCCATGCTAGAAAACTCAACAACAAAAGAAAGTCCACTAGAGTCAACATAATAAGGAACATAATTAAGAACATATATACGTTGGAAATTATCGGTGGCTAATGATAAACCAATTAGTTTCGCCACCCCAATAACATTAGCACTAGCTACAGTCACGCTAACGTTGTTTACGTTACGTAAACGTAATTTATGTTCACCCCAATCTAAAATTTCTACAAATTTTGTTTCGGGAAATTGTTTTAATTTATCTTTTCTGCGTACAAATTCGTTCTTATGCAAGTTATCGTTGAATCGAACAGAATAATTAAGAAAATTTGGATTTGTACTAACGTACACGTCAATATGATCGATAGAAGATCGAATATTCCAATCATCCGATATTCCCATTCTTTCCGCTATTCCCATCACATTAACATAAGCCGCTTCCAAACTCAAATCAGATGAACGAAAATCTTTTATTTTAACAATGCCCCACTCATTATAATCGAATATTCTTAAAGGACTTGTCTCTGGATGGTATTTCAGAAAATGTCGATTCTTTAGAAATTCTTCTTTACTAGCCGCGCTACAAAAGTGTACATAGTAGTCAAGACAATTATCCTTCCTCTCCACGTCTATATTAATGATGGAATCGTCAGGAATCTTTGCATTCATTTCATTTGCTAATTTACGAACATTACAGAATGCCTTCTCCAAACTTGAATCAGAATCAGCATCAGCATCAGAACATTGAACATTTTGTATGTAAACACAATTGCGTCTTAAATCAATAACGTTTTGCTTTTTCTTTGTTATGGTGGTGTTCGTATGGTGTCGTTCACTGGCTTTGGCAATATTTTCAGTATTGTTATGTTTACCGTTTAATTTGTTTTTCTTTTTGAACTTGTTCGCTTTCTTGTTAGATTTTGATTCTTGCGTTGCCTTATCAATACGATTTACATCCTCCTTTGCTTGTAATAAAACATCTTTTAACGCATTTATCTGTTCTTCGAGTTGTTCTACAAATTGTCTCATGCCGTTATTAGAATTCTTGTGTACAATGTATCGTTCTTCAGCTTCTCCAATTGATGATAGTGGATGGTCATCAAGTTCCAAATGCATTTTAAGCATCATGGGCTTACAATTGTCCGTTCTAATGCAAATAAATACAAAAAAAGTTAATGACGACTTTGAAAAGAATATTTTTTTTTGTGTTTAAGTTTCCTCAACACACACTTACTTGCTGTTTATGTGAAGAAAATGGTAGAGATGGGCACAACCTATGCGAAATATATCACTCGTACTGATATTTAATGGAATATTATACGTGGCACAAGGATTTCCATATTTTTCCGACATTTTGCTGAACTATTCTTAACAACTGACAACCGTTCTCCAATAGAATTTGTTTAACATTAAACGCTACCGTTTCAATCCTGCTTATTTATTGCTGCATTGAGAAGAGAAACATCCTTTTAATATCTGAATATCCCAAAATTCTCGCTAATCACTTGACTTCATTCTTCATCATCATTATATTGACGGGTAATTAAAAATTTTCAGAGCAGGTAGTTAAATTGTCAAAGAAATAAATTCTTAGAAATTCCCGTCATAGCAATAATGCCAAAAGAGTAATAAAAGGATCGCAATTGAAAAATGGGTTGATTGCGGTTATGCTACCTACCGTACAAGTATGACGTCACATAAAACAAATGTGCACTAAGGTGGTGGAAAATACATGAAGAAGAATATCCTCCATATTTATCAAAACTTGCCTTGCAAGTTCATTTTATACCAGCGCAAATAGCGCTGCTGCCTAAATTTTGTGAGCATCATCAAAAATTAATTTTGGTTCTCTGGCCTGTAGTAGTTCATAGCTGCGTAGTTCATGAAGATTCTGGGGACGTGTCCAGTCTGTCTTTACTGCTCGTATTTTATCTTCATCCATGGATATGCCATCTGCTGTAACAAGATTCCCCAAATATTTCATCTGTTTTTGAAAGAATGCACATTTCTTTACGCTTAATTTTAGTCCAACCATCGATATTCATTGCAGAACTACTCCCAGGTTCTTGAGGTGCTCGCCGAAAGTTCTGCCCATCACTGTTATGTTATGGAGGTTCACTAGACAAGTCTTCCAATGCATTCCCTTTAGTATACGTTCTATAAGCCGCCAGAACGTGGCCGAAGCATTGCACAGTACAGTTCAGTTAAATTTATACATGAGTGGCAGCGAGACCTACAGTTTAAAGTCGACTTTAATCGCAATTGAAAAATGGGTTGATTGTGGTTATGCTACCTACCGTACAAGAATGACGTCATGCAAAACTAATGTTAATGCACAATGGTGGAAAAGACATGAAGAAGAATATCCTCCATATTTATCAATACTTGCCTTGCAAGTTCATTCTACATATACCTGCAAATAGCGCTGCTGCCAAAAGAGCTGTCTCTTTAGCAAGTAAGGTTATTATCGAAAAAAAGGAGAACAGAATTGGACCTAAGTCGTCACAGACAGCTTAATTTTTATGAGCTTCTATCATAAGAATTTTGAAAATTAAAATGTCCAGAATTTTTCCGTGCATCCATCCTTTTTCTGCACTAAACCCATGCTCGAACCCACAGTCGTCTTTCTTTTTTTCTGCGCAAAATATCACTGAAAATCCGCAACACAAAACGGGAAAATATTCATCTTCCATTATGTATGAAAATATATACATATGTATGTATACGTGTTTATGTATGTATGTATGCACGTATGTATTTTTTTCGCAACACTCTTGTCAAATATTTTTCAAGTGTGACCCATATGGCAAACATGTTTTCCCCGATTTCTGTTTGCCGCTATTGAATGAAACAAAAATGGGAAAACAAGTAAGCGTAGTGTGACCACAAAACAAAATTTTAGTCGTTTCAGTCCTATTTCGGGCAAAGAAGAGAAAACAAAATTTTTGGGCAAATAATTGCCATATGTGACCGTACCTTTAGTGAGCATTTGAAGTCGAAATCAATAACATCATAAGTGTGTTAAGTATGAATATGATGAGTAGCGGGTTCCATGATATTGAAATAAGTATGAATGCGTATATGTAAGTATCAGAAATTATGAGTATGATTCGATTCTACTCATCTTTTTTGCTTATCTCTGATACCAACCTATGATGTTATATAAAAAAATATTATTTTTAAGCTCATTCATTCATCCACAGTTAGTGAACCCGACCTCCTATATGGTGTTGCTTTCTGGTGAATTGCTCTGGATAAACTACACAACGTTAGACTTCTTGACAAGGTCAGAAGATCTGCGGTCATTTATACAACTGTTGCTCTGCGCACCACCCCCACAAAAACCTTATTCGCAATGCTCAACTGGTTTCTCGCTAAGCAGGCAGATAAGCTTGCTGCGACAAGACTTAAGCCCTGTCTCGTTGGCACATTGTACCTTCTGGTCACTCCTCAATTTTGGAGGTTGTGGCTGTGGCCCCATCGAACATCGATCATCTCCCTGCGGAATACTGTTTTGACAGAGGTTTCCAAATTCTGATTCCGAGTAGGGATGACTGATACCTCAACACCGTCCCCCTGACCTCCTGGATATATACACGGACGGCTCTAAACTCGACACTGGGGTCGGGAGCGGAGTCTATTCTGGAAAACTGTACCTAAGCATCTCTCTCCGATTGTCGGATTACTGTAGCGTGTTTCAGGCGGAGGTGATGGCAGTTTACCGTGCCGCTCAATGTATCCTCGTCAACGGTGCTCCTTTTACCCCCTTCTCTGACAGTCAAGCCGCCATAAGATCTCTGTCGGGTGTTGTGAATAACGCCAGGATCGTCAGGGAATGTCGTGACTGACTGGACCTTCCTTCTGGGCACTTTAGTGTCTCACTGGTCTGGGTCCCCGGACATAGTAATATTCCGGGGAACTGCAGGGCTGATGAGAGATTCCTTCCGGAATCCTCTTCAGTAGCTTCGGTCAAGCTGGCCCGAAAATTCTTTTTAGACGCCAACCTATCCTGGGCCAATGAGGAGTCTTGCTAAACCGCTAGACTCACCTGGCCCCTGATGGATTGAAGGTGTACCAACCAGTTACTTGGACTTGGTCGTGGCATCATCTAAATCACAGTGGCCATGCTTACAGGTCATTGTGTTATGGGTAGACATGCGGAAAGGATGTGGCTCCCATTTAACGACTTCTGCCGAGGATGCAGATCCGCTGAGGAAGAGGAGACTGTTGCGAGGTGCAAATATAGGTTATTTGACTCTCCAATCCTTGTCAGCTTGTAGGAGCTATCATCCATTGATGTCAAGGATATAGCTTCGTTCATCAAACTTTCAGTTGGTCAGCGCAAACTTCTTTCTTTTCCCTAATTTTGGTAGAACTGGGTTGTACAGAGGCAGCGATCACTGGTGGCATCACAAAGGGCCCCTACGCGTGCTCAAGTGAGCTCTTTGATATCAGAGCTACCACTTCGACCTAATTCAGCTAGCTGAATATCACCAAAAAATAGCATCTTAGGAAGTTTTATTTAATACATCTTTATTTACAAAGTAAGAATTAATTCATTTAACTTAAAAGAAAAGTAATTCAGCCAGCTGAATAACATACAATTTTCTTTTCTTATGACTTTTTATTTAATAAATCTCGAAATACAAAAAAGTACACTCTTATTCAGCAAAGCTGAATTTGTCTAATTCAACTTAAATGTGATTATTTTGTAATAATAACGTAGACATTTTAGAATCGTACTAATTCAGCTGGCTGAATATAAGACCAAAGTTAATTTATGTACATTTTTTGTATAACGAGTCTTTAAATATGAGAAAAATTTTATTTCTTCAGCTAGCTGAATTAGTAAATTCAGATAAAATTAAAATAGTTTTTGGATTATTTAGAAGTTCAGCTCGCAGTGTTTGTTCTCCATCAACGCTGTCACGCTGTTATTTTAGGGACAAGATGAAATGTTCATCTTCCCTTTAAACTGTTCTCCCATCGTGAATGCCCATTGTGCATGGAAATCCTTCGTTCTTCCGCTTTTATAGCCGCTGTTTGTCCTGGATACTCGGGGCCAGTGTGTATAAAGTTAGCTACGAATGTTATATTTTCTTTTTTGGTTTTTTTTACAGTGAATGTTGCCTCAATGGAGACTGTTAAGTTAACATAATTGACAAATTTGGAAAAATGAAAAAGAAAATCTTAAGAGAATTATCAAAACATATAATTTGGACTGAAAGTGAATGGAAGGACAAAGATTCCTAAACAGTTAAGAATTTATTTAAAAGAAGAAATCAATTGTAAGACACACACAGTTTTTTATTAAAAACGAATATCGACTTTATTTTAAAACTTAATTAGAAAGAAATAAAGATAATTATATACAGAAAATAATAGAATAATTAATACTAAACTAAAAAAAGAACATTTCAAGAATTCAAGTTAAAATGTAAAAAAGGAAAAATTTTTTTGAAATGTAAAAAAAATTTAAAAAAAAAAACATTTTAAAAGTATCGACGTATGTCTAAGGGTATGCATTGTGATTGGATATGCAATGTTTTAATAAGAAAGTGTTAAGTAAGAGGCTTATTTATATGTAGGATGGCAGCCCTGATAGAATAGGACTCTGTAGTTTATTAATTGAATAATAGAAATAAATTGTAAAGTATGAAGAAGAGAAATAAGCAAGTGTTTGGTATTTTTCTTTTTAGTTTTTGTCAAGTCAGTTGAGCAGTCGCAAACGCAGAAAAAAGTTGAAAAGTTGTGAAAATAAAAAGTCGAAGGTCTTTAAAAAACGCAAAGTTGAAAAATAGAAAATTGTGAAAGAAAACTAAAGTTGTGAAGAACTGATAAAAAAAAACTAAATTTGTAAAGAATTAAAAAAAGAAAAAATAAATTTATTAAAGAATTAAACAGAGGTTGAGTTTGTGAATTTTAAAATAACTTTAAAACAATTTTTTGTAAATTTCTTAAATTACTTGAATTTCTTTCATTTAAACTTATATATTAAAAACATTAAAATCAAAACTGAATTTTAAAATAAATAAAAAACTAAAAATAATATTAAAAATCCGAGTGTTTTTATTTAAATATTATAAAAACATTCTTACATGTATGTGGTCTCTGGAAATGTAAATTTTCACTTTTCTTCGTTCGTCTTTGCATCGTCAATGAATTTTGACAAATCAAAGAAATATTGAATTTGATCAGGATTAAGTGAGCAACCCAGCTGTTGCGCTAATCCAATAAAACTAATAACAGTGGTTACATGATTATGCTTATACTTTATCGAAACAATGTTCTCTTTTGCATTAATATCCGATATATCAATAAGATGTTTTAAATTTTCCATTTGCATTAAATTCTGTTTTTTCATTAGAAATTCATCTTTTACTTGCTTGCTAGAAAACTCAACAATTAAAGAAAAATCCCGATCACGAAAATGAAGAACATGATTAAGAACATATATACGTTGGAAATTATCGGTGGCTAATGATAAACCAATTAGTTTCGCCACCCCAGCAACAGTAGCACCAGCTACAGTCATGCTAACGTTATTTACATCACAAATACCTAATTTATGTCCACCTCCATCTACAATTTCTAAAGATTCTGTTTCTCGAAATAGTTTTAAATAATGTTTACCGAGTAGAAATTTCTTTCTCATGAAGTCTCTCTTAAACCGAACATAATAATAAAGAATTTTTGGGTTTGCACTAAACACGTCTATATGATCGATAGAATTCCTAACATCACATTCATCCGCTATTCCAATTTTTTTCGCAATTCCAATCACATTAACATATGCCGTCTTCAGACTCAAATCAGAGGAAAAAATTTGTTTAATACTAACAAGGCCCCACTCACTATAATCGAATATTCGTAAAGGACTTGTCCTTAGATTGTATACATAAAAATGTCTATTCTTTAGAAATTCTTTTTTAATATTCGCGTTACAAAAGTGAACATAGTAGTCAAGACAAAGTCTAAGCTTCTTCTTGACGTCTATATGAATGACAGAATCGTCAGGAATTTTTGCATTCATTTCATTCGCTAATTTGCGAACATTATAGAAAGCCTCCTCCAAACTTAAATCAGAACATTGAAAATTTTGTATGTAAACACAATTATCTCTTAAATCAATAACTTCTGGCTTTTCCTCTGGCTTGGTGTTCGTATGATGTCCTTCGCTGGCACTGGCAACATTTTCAGTATCATTATGCTCACCGCTTAACTTGTTTTCATTGCTCGATTGTTTGTTAGAGTTTGATTCTTGCGTTGCATTATTGTCAACATCAGGAGCCTTATCAATGCGATTTACAACATCAATCTCCTTTGCTTGTAGTAAAGCATGTTTTAACGCTTTCATCTCTTCTTCGAGTTGTTGTATTGATTGTCTCAAGCCGTTAATAGAACTGTTGTGTTCAATGTTTCGTTCTTCAGCGCCTCCAATTGATGATGAGTCGTCAAGTTCCAAATGCTCACCGCTTAACTTCTTTTCATTGTTCGCTTTTTTGTTAGAGTTTGATTCTTGCGTTACATTATTGCCCACATCAGGAGCCTTATTAATGCGATTTACAACATCATCCATTGCTTGTAGTAAAGTATCTTTTAACGCTTTCGTCTCTAATTCGAGTTGTTCTACAAATTGTCTCATGCCGTTATTAGAATTCTTGTGTTCAATGTTTCGTTCTTCAGCTTCTGCAATTAATGATGGTGGATGGTCATCAAGTTCCAAATGCATTTTAAGCATCATGGGCTTGCAATTGTCCGTTCTAGTGGAAATAAATACAAAAAAAGTTAATGACGACTTTGAAAAGAATATTTTTTTTTTTTTGTGTTTAAGTTTTCTCAACACACACTTACTTGCTGTTTATGTGAAGGAAATGATAGAGATGGGCACAACCTATGCGAAATATATCACTCGTACTGATATTTAATGGAATATTATAAATGGCACAAGGATTTCCATATTTTTCCGACATTTTGCTGAACTATTCTTAACAACTGACAACCGTTCTCCAATAGAATTTGTTTAACATTAAACGCTTTCGTTTCAATCCTGCTTATTTATTGCTGCATTGAGAAGGGAAACATCCTTTTAATATCTGAATATCCCAAAATTCTCGCTAATCACTTGACTTCATTCTTCATCATCATTATATTGACGAGTAATTAAAAATTTTCAGAGCAGGTAGTTAAATTGTCAAAGAAATAAATTCTTGGAAATTCCCGTCATAGCAATAATGCCAAAAGATTTCTAAAAGGATCGCAATTGAAAAATGGATTGATTGCGGTTATGCTACCTACTGTACAAGAATGACGTCACATAAAACAAATGTGCACTAAGGTGGTGGAAAATATGTACATGAAGAAGAATATCCTCCATATATATCAATACTTGCCTTGCAAGTTCATTCTATACCTGCAAATAGCGCTGCTGCCAAAAGAGCTGTCTCTTTAGCAAGTAAGGTTATTACCGAAAAAAAAGAAAAAGAATTGGACCTAAGTCGTTAGGTTAGAGGACGTGTATTTGTCAATTACCCTTACCCCTGGCCAGGTGGAGTGGGCTGTTAGGTCTTTCAAACCATTCAAGTCACCAGAACCGGGTGGTATTATCAAGGGGTCACATTCAACATGGGGAGGAGATAATCCTCCCTTGGTTGCTTGCCATCTATAACGCTAGTCTCAGGCTCCTTTACATCCCTTGGAGCTGGAGAATACCTTGGGTGATCTTCATTCCCAAGGCTGGGAAACCGTCCCACACTAGGGCGAATGAATACACTTTGGCCATTTTTCTGGACATTGAAGGTGCATTCAATAACGTCGACCCGGACGCCATAGTTAGGGCTCTTGGTTCTCTGAACCTGGGACAGAATCTGGTCAGGTTCATCGAGCTTCTCCTGAAGTCGAGGATAGTAACCTCCACAGTGGGGGCCACGAATTGTCAGAGAATGGTTCGTAGGGGTACACCGCAAGGCGGTGTTCTATCACCACTTCTCTGGAATCTTGCAGTCAACTCACTCTTGAGGGGACTGGAAAACTCTGGCAATGAGGCCATAGCTTACGCTGACGACATTGCCATTGCTGCGTTGGGAATTTGTCCGCAGACACTGTCGGATAAGTTGAATTTGGCGCTATCAATCGTGCTGGACTGGCGTAGGGATTTTGGACTGTTTATTAACCCCTCTAAGACCGATACGATTCTTTTTACGAGGAAATATAAAATTCCGACCTTCTCCCTTCCCAGCATATGTGGCACCAAACTCACGTTGAGTCCCGAGGTTAAATATCTGGGCCTGATCCTCGATCCCAAACTCAACTGGAGGGCGAATCTGGCTGCACGGGCACGCAAGGCGGCATGTGCTGCTTACTGCTGCAGTAGAGCGGTCGGAACCAGATGGGGTCTTCGCCCAAGGATCATGCGTTGGATATATTCTACGGTCATCGAACCCAACCTCCTATACGGTGTTGCTTTCTGGTGGACTGCTCTGGACAAACAACACAACGTCAGACTTCTTGACAAGATCAGAAGGTCTGCCGAAATTTATATAACTGGCGCTCTACGCACCACCCCCACGAAAGCCTTGTTCACAATGCTAAACTCGCTTCCTACTGTGCTTCTCGCTAAGCAGGCAGCCAAGTTTGCTACGACTAGACTTAATGCTCTCTCTCGTTGGCACATTGTACCTTCTGGTCACTCCACTATTCTGGAGGTTGATCCAGTGACCCCTGTGGACATGGACTATTTTGCTGCTGAATGTTGTCTTGACAGATGTTTCCACTCTTTGATTCCAAGTAGTGGTGACTGGAATCCTAATACGGTCGTCCCCCCGGAAGTCCTGGATATATATACCGACGGCTCTAAACTCGATAATGGGGTTGGAAGCGGTGTTTACTCTGGGAAACTGGACCTGAATATTGCTCTCCGTCTGCCGGACTACTGCAGTGTGTTTCAGGCGGAGGTGATGGCAATTTACCGGGCCGCTCAGTGGATCCTCGTCAACGATGCTCCTTTCACTCGCGTCTCGATCTTTTCTGATAGTCAGGCCTCGATAAGATCTCTATCGGGTTTCGTGATTAGCTCTAGGATCGTTAGGGAATGTCGCCGCTGTCTCGACCTTCTCTCGGGGCGCTTCACCAGTGTCTCTCTGGTGTGGGTCCCCGAGCACAATGAAATTCCGGGAAACTGCTCTGTTGAATTGGGTATGCCACTTGCCTCGGTCAAGTTGACCAATGCGCGGAGGTTCTTTCGGGACGCCAACCTGCTCCACCGCTAGACTCACCTGGCCCAAGATGTGTAGAAGGCTTCTTTTTTTTTGTTATATTCCCAACCTTCTTTTAAGAGTTGAAATACGAACTGTTTAGCTTCTTCTCTTTAAAAGCATAAGAAAATACAAAATCTTTCGAATACAGTGGATCTTGAATAGTGGATACGATCTTTCCCAAATTATTGATAACTGCTGTAGTATATGTGTGAACTGGTGCATTGCACTGAAACAAAACTTTGTTTTCTGTGACGTCATACTTGTACGGTAGGTAGCATAACCGCAATTAACCCATTTTTCAATTGAGATCCTTTTAGCACCCTTTTGGCATTATTGCTATGACGGGAATTTCCAAGAATTTATTTCTTTGCCAATTTAACTACCTGCTCTGAAAATTTTTAATTACCCGTCAATATAATAGATGAAGAATGAAGTCAAGTGATTAGCGAGAATTTTGGGAAATTCAGATATTAAAAGGATGTTTCCCTTCTCAATGCAGCAATAAATAAGCAGGATTGAAACGAAAGCGTTTAATGTTAAACAAATTCTATTGGAGAACGGTTGTCAGTTGTTAAGAATAGTTCAGCAAAATGTCGGAAAAATATGGAAATCCTTGTGCCATTTATAATATTCCATTAAATATCAGTACGAGTGATATATTTCGCATAGGTTGTGCCCACATCTATCATTTCCTTGATATAAACAGCAAGTAAGTGTGTGTTGAGGAAACTTAAACACAAAAAAAAAAAAAATATTCTTTTCAAAGTCGTCATTAACTTTTTTTGTATTTATTTCCATTAGAACGGACAATTGTAAGCCCATGATGCTTAAAATGCATTTGGAACTTGATGACCATCCACTATCATCAATTGGAGAAGCTGAAGAACGATACATTGTACACAAGAATTCTAATAACGGCATGAGACAATTTGTAGAACAACTCGAAGAACAGATAAATGCGTTAAAAGATGTTTTATTACAAGCAAAGGAGGATGTAAATCGTATTGATAAGGCAACGCAAGAATCAAAATCTAACAAGAAAGCGAACAAGTTCAAAAAGAAAAACAAATTAAACGGTAAACATAACAATACTGAAAATATTGCCAAAGCCAGTGAACGACACCATACGAACACCACCATAACAAAGAAAAAGCAAAACGTTATTGATTTACGACGCAATTGTGTTTACATACAAAATGTTCAATGTTCTGATTCTGATTCTGATTCTGATTCAAGTTTGGAGAAGGCATTCTGTAATGTTCGTAAATTAGCAAATGAAATGAATGCAAAGATTCCTGACGAGTCTATCATTAATATAGACGTGGAGAGGAAGGATAATTGTCTTGACTACTATGTTCACTTTTGTAGAGCGGCTAGTAAAGAAGAATTTCTAAAGAATCGACATTTTCTGAAATACCATCCAGAGACAAGTCCTTTAAGAATATTCGATTATAATGAGTGGGGCATTGTTGAAATAAAAGATTTTCGTTCATCTGATTTGAGTTTGGAAGCGGCTTATGTTAATGTGATGGGAATAGCGGAAAGAATGGGAATATCGGATGATTGGAATATTCGATCTTCTATCGATCATATTGACGTGTACGTTAGTACAAATCCAAATTTTCTTAATTATTCTGTTCGATTTAACAATAACTTGCACAAGAACGAATTTGTACGCGGAAAAGATAATTTAAAACAATTTCCCGAAACAAAATTTGTACAAATTTTAGATTGGGGTGAACATAAATTACGTTTACGTAACGTAAACAACGTTAGCGTGACTGTAGCTAGTGCTAATGTTATTGGGGTGGCGAAACTAATTGGTTTATCATTAGCCACCGATAATTTCCAACGTATATATGTTCTTAATTATGTTCCTTATTATGTTGACTCTAGTGGACTTTCTTTTGTTGTTGAGTTTTCTAGCATGGAAGTAAAAGATGAATTTCTAAAGAGAAAACATAATTTAGAAAAACTGACATATTTTTATAGTGATATGGAAATATTGGATATTAATGAAAAAAAGAACATTGTATTGATCAAATATGAAACTGGTCATCTAGTCACTGCTTTTAGTTTTATTGGATTAGCGAAACAGCTAGGTGTCTCCCTTACTCCAGATCAAATTCAACATTTCTTTGATTTGTCAGAATTCACTCATTTGTACTGAACAAATGAAAGAGGAGTGTGTTGAATAATGAAAATTCACATTTCCACATACAGACCACATACAAGCCTCTTACTTAACACTTTCTTAATAAAACATTGCATATCCAATCACAATGCATGCCCTTAGGCATACGTCGATACTTTTAAAATGTTTTTCTTTAATTTTTTTTTACATTTTAACTTGAATTCATGAAATGTTTTCTTTTTTAAGTTTAGTATTAATTATTCTATTATTCTATTATTTTCTGTATATAATTATTTTTACTTTTTTGTAATTAATTTTAAAATAAAGTCGATATTTGTTTTTAATAAAAAAAACTGTGTTTCTTCTTTTAAATAAATTCTCAACATTTTACTTTTAATGATTGATTATTAGCTTCTCTAAGTACTGTTTGTGTGCGCAATGGTCTCAACAAACGGTGCCACATGCTAAAGGTTTTAATTTCGTTTTGCATGTGTCGTTATATGCTCACCTTCTCCGGGGTCTCGGTTTAGATATTGTTACAAAAATGGAAACAGTGTTCTCGTTTAACATTAAAATGATAAACAAAAGCTACAAAAACAAAAACAATGGACTTGTTTACATGATCAACGAATAAACAAAAATATAGCAACAACATCAGTGTATAAAAAAGGGGATAAACAAAGTAAACAAACAAGAAACAACAACACTGCAAGGACAAACATAAACAAAATACACAAACAACAATAACGTAAACAACATGTTTACATTTATAGAGATTTCGCAAAGGCATTCAGGTCATTCTCCTTCAAGAGCATCCATCAGACTGTTTACCCTGCGATGTAAAAGGCAATACGAAGCAGGCAACAGGATCAGAAGGAATTCAGTCAGTCTTGTGTGAAGACATTTTCCAATTTAATCGAGAAATTTCATAACGTTTAAAGATGCCCAAGGGAACTTTTTTGCCCGATCCAGAAAAGATCCAAATTAAATTTTTTTTCATGATCAAGGATGTTCCAATAAAGAAATTGGTCGTAAAACTAAACATTCCGAAGGTTTGGAGCGTACGTTCTTTAAGAAAGGACAGAATTATGGTGTTCGGAAACCTAACAAGGGAAATACAATATTAACAAGAAGACAAATTAATCTTATTAAACAAGAAGCAACCCGTAACAAATTGAATTCTACACAAATAAAGAACAAACTAAATCTTCCTGTGACTTCCAAAAACACGTTGCTTACATTCTACGAAGAGATGAAAACATAAAATGGAAGAAGCCAAAGTGTAAGCCAATGCTCAGAAAACAGCATAAAGCAAATCGTCTAAAATTCGCACGAAAATACATGAAATGGTCAGAGGAGTGGAAAAAGGTAATTTTCTCTGACGAAAAAAAAAAACTTGATTTAAACGGTCCTGATCCTCATACTCATGTTATTGGCAGGATTTGAGATCAAACGATTTTCGGTTGTCAAAACGTAATTTCGGCGGTGGTAGTATTATGGTTTGGGCAACAGTTTCTGCAGTTGGAAAATCTAAAATTTGTTTTGTTCCAACAACAATAATGAATAGCACAATTTATAACGAATTGCTCTTCTCACTCTTTTATGGATGAAAAAAATGGATGAAGATGGCATATTCCAGTAAGATAATGCTGGAGTATAAATTATAGTTTAACAAATACAGCACACCTCTGTTGAACTGGCCGTCTTGCAGTCCGGACTTAAACCCAATGGAGAACTTGTTTGGATACATGGTCCATAAAGTTTATTCAGATAACGACCAAAACGAAAACATAATAACTTCAACAGAGCTAAAACTAAAAATAAAGCAAGTTTGAGAGGAAATTGATTCCGATCTTCTTAAAAAATTTGTGAAATCAATGTCAGACCGTATTTTTAAGGCAATCCACAACAAAGGATCATCCACCCATTATTAAACAATGCGTTTATAGGAAAATCCCATTAAAAATGGTAGTTAAACTTTAAAATTGAGTTAAAAAAATAAAATCAAATGAAATACAAATAAAGTTTTTAATTAACAATATTTTAAATGAAGTCTTATACTAGAAAATCGCAATAAACGGCATTATTGATACCAATATTTCATATAAAATGTCAATTAATTATTGCTCAATAAATTCATAAATTGTTATAATATTGATTAAAACTTCAAGTACAGCACTGTCATAAGTACGTTCAGTGTGCATATTACTATTTTCCTAACACTTTCTATTGACATTTGACAACTCAAATGTCAACAACAAACAAAAACAAAACAACGACAAACAAAAAATGGAAGGTCAGCAGAAGGGAATGAGAAAATATATCCAACTGATGTCATATAAAAAAGAATTTTAATAACATCATGGACTTGATGTCATGTTTAATTTTTGTCCCTTTCGATCCCAATGTTGTTTGATGATAATTTCTAATTTATTTCGAAAAGTTATTTATAATACCCTGAACTGAGATATTACTGGGCATCCAGTTCCTGCTCTGAGAAAAGCAGCTTCTGTTCTAGCTCTTGACTGATAATATATAACAGTTCTCGCAATTTCATCCTTGGGTTTATGCAGAATATGTGAACTGACGGGTATATTTTGAAAATATGACGTATTCAGCAGTTAATAAATAAACAGTGTGACAAGCAAAAGCTTTCTTTTCTGCAAGCTATGCAGTATTATCAAATTTTTCTTTTGCATCCTTCTGAGACGAGCCACTTTGGAGTCAGAAATATCCCCTACTAAGCGCAACAGCTCGGCGTTTTGGTTAATCATTAGTAAGATCTTTTCCAATGTTAAATTGTTTTCCATTTTTTCTAAAAATTTTTGACATTAATTTTCGCGATTAAATTAAAAGCAATGTTGTTGAAGTAATCAGCTGTTTTGTTTACCAGCTGTCAAATAAATTTTGTATCTGAACACTAAAAATATTGTTATCAATAAACCGAATATTAATTCAATAAAAGTACATGTCTGAACATAGTCTTAGTTGCTTTAATAAAAATATTATTTGCCCACTAAATAATTTCTTGTTTAATTTGTTCTAATTCTTAAAAAAAAAAGTTGTGTGCGTTTATAGGAATATGCACCATCTGACATTCAAAGCTCCATGAACTACTGGGTATTCGAAAAGTTGGGCTACATAAATTGTCTGTTGATGGCTATAAAATGCAATTTCCTTGTTAATATGAACCACTTTTTTGCCTGTTTTATGCTTCACTTCCTTAAACGTCCCCATTAACTTCACAATATTCCCTAAAAAGTTGTTTGCATTTCAAAATGAGCGAAGATTGCGAAACATTACTGCCGTATTTTACTTTTCTGCTGCTAGAAATGAAAACGTAATTTCGTTAAACGAACGTATGTTACATTACGTTCCATTGACGTTTGACTAAACGAGGCTTTTACGTTTTGTTACTTTCCGAATAAAATGTTTTTGTCTTGTAACGAATAAGTCGTTAGTTTTTCATGTTCCGTGCCGTATGTGTATTAAATATAAATAAATGAAGAGTCCAGTAGGTAGGCCCATGATCCCCTCAAAACGAAATATGAAACAATATTTCTCCGGTGACTTCCTTCTGGCAAAAACTCGGAGAGTAAATAAAAAAAATTGCCACAATAAAGAGTCTCAAAAATCTATCGTTCGGAGTCGACTTTAAACAC
Source organism: Sarcophaga subvicina (assembly GCA_936449025.2). Taxonomy (NCBI): domain Eukaryota; kingdom Metazoa; phylum Arthropoda; class Insecta; order Diptera; family Sarcophagidae; genus Sarcophaga; species Sarcophaga subvicina. The sequence goes on from OW388084.2 coordinate 100,492,824, forward strand.
TCATGTATAAAATTAACATACACACACACAACATAAGTGTTGTGAGTTAGTTTAGATCATAATACTGATTGAAGGGTTATAATGACCAATTATGTATGCAAGTACTATTTAATGCAAAAAAAGTACTTTTTCAGTTATAATTCCGTACCATTTCAAAATTTCAGTTTTGCTACACTGATCTGTCTATCATGATAAATACGTATTTATTCCACCACAGAATTTATTAACAAAGACTTGTCGATTGCAGTGTATTTTTGTCTACCGCACTACATTAGATGGCGAGAAATTATAGTTTCAATCGGCATAAAATATTTTTCTTTATTTATCTCTCCGTTTATACCAACTGGATGTAAACAATTTTCTTTGCTGATCGAAATTCTAAAGTATTTCTGTGGGAATTTGTTTAGGGTTTGGTTTTCTTGCCCTGACAACGGGTTGAAGTCGCCGTAGTCTAAAACGCAAGGCCACGGTTCAAACCCCAGGTCAGACATCAAAACGAAACACACACAAAAATATTTCTTCGGCATCTTTCTCTCAGCAGATTTCTGGCAAAAACTCTGAGAGTAAATTGAAAATTGCCATGAAAAGTTTGTCAAAAAAATCTGTTGTTCGGAGTCGGAGTCGACTTTTAAACTGTAGGTCTCGCTGCCACTCATGTATAAATTTAACTGAACTGTACTGTGCAATGTTTCGGCCACGTTCTGGCGGCTTATAGAACGTATACTAAAGGGAATGCATTGGAAGACTTGCCTAGTGAACCTCCATAACATAACAGTGATGGGCAGAACTTTCGGCAAGCACCTCAAGAACCTGGGAGAAGCTCTGCAATGAATATCGATGACTGGACTAAAATTAAGCATAAAGAAATGTGCATTCTTTCAAAAACAGATGAAATATTTGGGGAATCTTGTTACAGCAGATGGCATATCCATGGATGAAGATAAAATACGAGCAGTAAAGACAGACTGGTCTCGTACCCAGAATCTTCATGAACTACGCAGCTTTTTGGGACTATGCACATACTACAGACCAGAGAATTGAAAAAATTATATTTTTGATGATTATTTCACAAATTTTTATGCATGATCGGTCAGAACACTTGAACGACTTACTGCGAGAGGGGATATTTTCATTTTCAAAATTCTTATGATAGAAGTTCAAAAAAATTAAGCTGTCTGTGACGACTTAGGTCCAATTCTGTTCTCCCTTTTTCAGTAATAATTTAGGCAGCAGCGCTATTTGCGCTGGTATATGTAGAATGAACTTGCAAGGCAAGTATTGATAAATATGGAGGATATTCTTCTTCATGTATTTTCCACCATTTTAATGCAGATTTGTTTTGAATGACGTCATTCTTGTATAGTAGGTAGCATAACCGCAATCAACCCATTTTTCAATTGCAACGACGGGAATTTCCTTGAATTTAATTCTTTGACAATTTAACTACCTGCTCTGAAAATTTTTGAATACCCGGCAATAAATGAATCAAGTCCAGTGATTATCTTCAAGTCATATTATCAAGTCTTTTTTAGATTATCAGGCACGTGGGGAATTGCCGACAATTCATTTGTTGACCTACCTCCATTGAAAAATTTGAATTTCTGCCAATGACTTAAGTGAATGGATCGGCGGAAATTTTGATAATTGAAACGTTAATACAACACTAATATACTATATGTACATACATGTCTTAATTTATATTTAACGATATAAATTGATCTTGAAATAAAATTTTAAAAAGTTTCTCAACAAACAATAATTTAAAAGAATTTTTTAGTTTTTTTTATTTAAAATTCAAAATCGAACTGCTTGGCTCGGCTGTCATCACTTAATTGTCTTTGATATTGGAAAACTATTCTTTTTTGTTTTTTTTTTGTTCCAACTCAATCCAGTGTTCATATGTGATCATGTTTCATGTTATCAAGTCCACTTACTATATTTATTTTAGTTCAGTTTACTTTAACTCAACGGGATCCGCTTAATCCTTGCGGGTGCGATCCAACATACATACATACATACATAAAATAAAAATATAAAGAAAAACATAAAAATATGAATCTAAAATATCTAAATATATATACATATACAGTGGTGGCCATATAATTAGAAACGACTTAGCAACATGTATGTTTGTTAATTTGTTTTACAGTCTGCACTGTGTACCTGGGATCAAAGGCTTTGATTGGAGGACGTCTTACATAGGTTTTTCCATTAGATTGGGACAAAATAAACTTAGATTCGTCACTCCAGAGAACACTGTTCCAGAAACATCGTTTCTAATTATAAGGCCACCACTGTATACAGTGTAATTTAAGACACGACATTTTGGTTACATAGTTTTGACGACCGTGTCAACGAACTGTCGTTGCGGCCCTTGACCTTTCAAAGGCCTTTGACACGGTCGACCATCCCACACTCCTGAGAGATATACTAAACTCAACCTTGCCCAACGACCTAAGACGCTGGACCTCCAATTACCTTGGAGGTAGGCAGGCATACGTTGAGTTTAGGGGGCAAAAGTCCTCTCACAGGAGAATAAAGATGGGTGTCCCACTGGGGGGAGTCCTGTCGCCTATCCTGTTTAACATCTACCTCACCTCACTCCAAACGCCACCTCCGAACATCTCCTTGGTCTCTTACGCGGACGACTGTACGGTCTTTTCCTCGGGCATTAACATCGACGAAGTCAGCTCCAACATAACCACCTACCTCTCGTTCCGGGTGGAATTCTTTCGGGAAAGAAAATTACGAATATTTGCACCAAAATCAACGGTATCCCTCTTCACGACATGGACGAAGGAAGTAAGAATTACGTTAAACGTCGCAGTGGAAGGAAACATCATTCCCACAGTTAGGTACCCAAAGATCCTCGGGGTCACCTTCGACAACTTGCTTCACTTCGCCACACATGCGACTAACATCAACGCCAGCGTGAAGAGAAGAAACAAGGTCCTAAAGGCTCTGGCTGGCACCACATGGGGAATGGACAAGGAAACCATCCTCTCCACCTATAAGGCTATCGGACGGTCTCTCCTCAATCATGCTGCTCCAATCTGGACATCATTCCTGAGTGACACACAGTGGAGGGCACTACAGACGTCACAGAACAACGCCCTGCGAATAGACACAGGATGCGTGAGGATGACTAGTATAGACCATCTCCATAATGAGACGAAGATGCTGACGGTCAAGACACAATGAGCTGCTAACAAAACAATTCCTGATAGCCTGCTACCAACCTTCCCATCCAAACCACCACATAGTCTTAAATGATCCCCCTCCTCGCCGCATAAGACAAGACCTCACCACATACAACTCAGACATTGTACACCTCATACCGACACACTGTCCATCAGGGAGGCACAAAATACTCTTCACAATGCCATCGTCGCGACGGCCAGAGACGAGCTCAGCCATAACAAGGTCATTAATCGGCACCCACCACCCATAGCCGATTCGGAAAGGCAGCTTCCAAGAGTAACGAGGACTATTCTGGCCCAGCTCAGATCAGGATGGTCAAACTTCCTGAATAGCCACAGGGCTAGAATTATCCCGGGAACCGAAGATAGCTGCCCATCATGCAACCAAACACCACACGACAGGTTGCACATTTTTAGCTGTCCAGCGAAACCGACAGCCCTGCGACCAGTAGACCTATGGCTGAACCCTACGATGACAGCTAACTTCCTCGGACTACCTACCACATGACGTTAACAACACGCACATACAACCAACAACAACAATCCCATCTCAAACCCTTCCCATCCTCATCAAATTACACGGCACACAACAAATAGAACACATAAACTAAAATTATCTTTATATTACATACAGGGAAAAGCTTCCGGAGACAACACCCGAACTGTTACAGCAACATAGTTTTGATAATTTTTACATCTTATCGAAAAAATTTCAAGTCCATGATATTTTTCGTAAGATTTTAGTAATATTATGAAGAAAAATTAATAATATTTTGCTACCTAGTACAATTCGACCTCCGGGTACACGTCCTCTAACCATGCTACCCATATTTGGTTAAGAATTTTAATGTACGTGTTATATAGATAAACACAAATTTTATCCTGGTCATGAATTTAATTAAAAAAAATCCTTTATTATGGAACACAGCAGCACATCTCCTGAGTAAACTGTCGACTAATGCCATACAATATTGCTTTGGAATCGCATACCAAACGCTTTGGGTTTCTTCGCACAAATCGTTTAAATTTTTTTTGGTTTTACTGCACGCACAGTTTCCTCAACATTATTCCACAAGTTCTCAATACGATTGAGGTCCGTGGATTGAGCTGGCCACTTAAGAACAGTGATTCACTAGACGTGAAGTGTGCTTAGGGTCATTATCATGTATAAATTTCCATATTTGATACATGTTGTCTTCAGCGAATGGTATCATAGTGTCTGTTTAAATGTTTTTGTAAACGTGCTGGTCCATCTTAGTATTAATCTTGTAAATGAGACCTACAACATGCCAGGAAAATGCTGGCCACACCATCACATTTCCACCACCATGTTTTGCCGTTTTAAAGGTGTACTTTGGGTGATGCTCCAGGTTTGGAGGGCGCCATACATTCTGCTTTCCATCACAATCGAAACGGCAAAACTTTGACTCGCCGCTCCAAAGTATATGTTTCCAAAATATCATCGGTTTATTGAGATGTTCTCTCGAAAACGCTAGTCGGGATTTTTATTGTCCAAGGCGAAATATCAATACTAAAATCCGATGTCTAAAAACGAACGTACGTCCCGTCGACGTTTGACCAAACCTGGCTTCTGTTGTACTGTTACATTCCGAATCAACGGTTTTTATTTTGTATACGATAATCATGTATAAGTCGTTAGTTTTTCTTTTCTCCGTTCAGTAAGTGAAATATAAAAATAATTTTTTACAAAAGTACCACATGATGCCAAAAAAAGTACTCTTACAGTTATAGTTAAGCACCATTTTAAAATTTCGAATTTTACAACACTGCCATGAAATGATAAACAATGATTTAAAAACAATAAAAAAAAACGAGTTGCCAGATTATTAAAGATGTATGTATGTATGTATCTATGTTTTATTGCTTGCTCCTTTGTTTACTCTCCTCTATACCACAATGTACACAGTGACGACTCGGAATTTTGACATTTAACCGTATACTAAGAAAGAGACAGCAAATATTACCAAAAAGTATTTCTGTCCCTCTCTGATTGTCTGTCTGTTTTGTTTATTTATGTTTTTTTAGGTTTTGGGGTGGGTTTTTTATATTGGCGAGAGTTAATAAAAAATGAAATTTTTGTGTAAAACTATTAATAAATAATAAAAACAACTAATAACAATAACAACTTTAACTTTTTCTTTCAAGAAATTAAAAAATATTGGCAACTTTCAGCAAGAAAATTTTTTTATGAGCAGTACGTCTTATTTTGATCTTGTAATATTTAGCTTCTTAATTATCTCTTGCACAAGAAACTTAATTCATTGTGACCGAAAATCACGCACATTTCGATTAATATTTAAATATTTAAGAATCTTTAAACTTTTCATTGAAGAAATTAAAAAATATTCTAAATTTTCCCTTTTTAACACAAAATAAATGTTTGTTTACATTTAATTTTTCTACTTTTTCCGCAAGTTTTCACTCTGTATATCTGTTACTTCTAACACATTTGATTCGCAAAACTTTTAACATATTCTTTCTCCCTCCAAGAAAACGGTTAAGGCAGCTGATTTTAGCGTTTTTTAAACGTCACAATTGTCATCACTGGTTACATTGTGGTATACACAATATTTGCTTATCTTTTGAATTATAAACAGGAAGTTTCCCTTATCAATGCAGGATCGAATTAATTTCCAAACGAAAGCGTTTAGTTTTGAACAAATTCTGTTAGAGAACGGTTGTGTTTTGTTAAGAATAGTTCAGCGAAATGTCGGAAAAATATGGAAATCCATGTGCCACGTATAATATTCCATTAAATATGAGTGAAAATGATATATTTCGCATTGGTTGTGCGCACCTCCAACATTTTATTCAAGTAAACGTCAAGTAAGTGTGTGTTGAGGAAACTTAAACCAAAAAAAAAATATTTCTTTCAAAGTCATCATTAATGTTTTTGTATTTATTTGAATTAGAACGGACAATTGCAAGCCCATGATGCTTAAAATGCATTTGGAACTTGATGACCATCCACCATCATCAATTGGAGAAGCTGAAGAACGATACATTGTACACAAGAATTCTAATAACGGTTGGAGACAATCTGTTCAACAACACGAAGAAGAGATCAAAGCATTGAAAGATGCTTTATTACAAGCAAAGGAGAATGATGAGGTAAATCATAATAACGACTTGAGAGAATCTGTTCAACAACTCGAATTAGAGATGAAAGCGTTAAAAGATACTTTACTACAAGCAAAGGAGGATGATGTGGTAAATCGCATTAATAAGGCTCCTGATGTGGACAATAATGTAACGCAAGAATCAAACTCGAACAAGCAAGCGAGCAATGAAAACAAGTTAAGCGGTGAGCATAATGATACTGAAAATGTTGCCAGTGCCAGCGAAGGACATCATACGAACACCATGCCAGAGGAAAAGCCAGAAGTTATTGATTTAAGACGCAATTGTGTTTACATACCAAATGTTAAATGTTCTGATCCAAGTTTGGAGAAGGCTTTCTATAATGTTCGCAAATTAGCAAATGAAATGAATGCAAAGATTCCTGACGATTCCATCATTAATATAGACGTGGAGAGGAAGGATAATTGTCTTGACTACTATGTACACTTTTGTAGCGCGGCTAGTAAAGAAGAATTTCTAAAGAATCGACATTTTCTGAAAGACCATCCAGAGACAAGTCCTTTAAGAATATTCGATTATAATGAGTGGGGCATTGTTGAAATAAAAGATTTTCGTTCATCTGATTTGAGTTTGGAAGCGGCTTATGTTAATGTGATTGGAATAGCGGAAAAAATGGGAAAATTTCGGATTAGGAATTATATCGATCATATAGACGTGTTTAGTACAAACCCAAATTTTCTTAATTATTCTGTTCGATTCAACAATAACTTTCACAAGAACGAATTTGTACGCAGAAAAGGTAAATTAAAACAATTCCCAGAAACAAAATCTTTAGAAATTTTAGATGCAGTGGGACATAAATTACGTTTACGTAACGTAAACAACGTTAGCGTGACTGTAGCTAGTGCTAATGTTATTGGGGTGGCGAAACTAAGTGGTTTATCATTAGCCACCGATAATTTCCAACGTATATATGTTCTTAATTATGTTCCTTATTATGTTGACTCTAGTGGACTTTCTTTTGTTGTTGAGTTTTCTAGCAAGCAAGTAAAAGATGAATTTCTAGAGAAAGAACATAAATTAGAAAAGGAATATTTTTATAGTGATCCTATTGAAATTTTGGATATTAATGCAAAAAATAACATTGTTTCGATCAAGTATTCATATAATCATGTAGCTACTGCTATTAGTTTTATTGGATTAGCGAAGCAGCTGGGTTTCTCACTTAGTCCTGATAAAATTCATAATTTCTTTGATTTGTCAAAATTCATTGACGATGCATGTACTCAGAGGAGCGAATAGGAGTGAAAATTCACTTTTCTAGAGATCACATAAAAGCCTCTTTTTAACATTTTCTTATTAAAACATTGCATATCCAATCACAATGCATGCCCTTATGCATATGTCGACACTTTTAAAATGTTTTTTTTTTTAATTTTTTTTTTTACATTTCAACAAAATTTTTCCTTTTTTTACATTTTAACTTGAATTCATGAAATGTTTTTTTTTTTTTAGTTTAGTATTAATTATTCTATTATTTTCTGGATATAATTATTTTTACTTTTTTGTAATTAATTTTAAAATAAAGTCGATATTTGTTTTCAATAAATAAAAACTGTGTTTGTGTTACAATTGATTTCTTCTTTTAAATAAATTCTTAACTGTTTAGGAATCTTTGTCCTTCCATTCACTTTCAGTCCAAATTATATGTTTTGATAATTCTCTTAAGATTCTCTTTTTCATTTTTCCAAATTTGTCAATTATGTTAACTTAACAGTTTCAATTGAGGTAACATTCACTGTAAAAAAAACCAAAAAAGAAAATATAACATTCGTAGCTAACTTTATACACGTTAGCCCCGAGTATCCAGGACAAACAGCGGCTATAACAGCGGAGCAACGAAGGATTTCCATGCACAATAGGTATTCACGATGGGAGAACAGTTTAAAGGGAAGATGGACATTTCACCTTGTATCTAAAATAACAGCGTGACAGCGTAGATGGAGAACAAACACTGCGAGCTGAACTTCTAAATAATCCAAAAAATAATTTTAATTTTATCTGAATTTACTAATTCAGCTAGCTGAAGAAATAAAATTTTTCCCATATTTAAAGACTTGTTATACAAAAAATGTACATAAATTAACTTTGGTTTTATATTCAGCCAGCTGAATTAGTACGATTCTAAAATGTCTACGTAATTATTACAAAATAATCACATTTAAGTTGAATTAGACAAATTCAGCTTTGCTGAATAAGAGTATACTTTTTTGCATTTCGAGATTTATTAAATAAAAAGTCATAAGGAAAGAAAATTGTATGTTATTCAGCTGGCTGAATTACTTTTCTTTTAAGTTAAATGAATTAATTCTTACTTCGTAAATAAAGATGTATTAAATAAAACTTCCTAAGATGCTGTTTTTTGGTGATATTCAGCTAGCTGAATTAGGTCGAAGTGGCAGCTCTGATATCAAAGAGCTCACTTGAGCACGCATAGGGGCCCTTTGTGATGCCACGAGTGAACGCTGCCTCTGTACAGACCAAGTTCTACCAAAATCAAGGAAAAAAAAGAAGTTTGCGCTGACCAACTGCACATCAAAGCACGACTACCCCACACTGAAAGTTTGATGAACGAAGCTATATCCTTGACATCAATGGATGATAGCTCCTACAAGCTGGCAAGGATTGGAGAGTCAAATAACCTATATTTGCACCTCGCAACAGTCTCCTCTTCCTCAGCGGATCTGCATCCTCGGCAGAAGTCGTTAAATGGGAGCCGCATCTTGTCCGCATGTCTACCCATAACATAATGACCTGTAAGCATGTCCACTGTGATTGAGATGATGCCACGACCAAGTCCAAGTAACTGGTTGGTACACCTTCTATCCATCAGGTGCCAGGTGAGTCTAGTGGTTTAGCAAGACTCCTCATTAGCCCAGGATAGGTTGGCGTCACGCCCCGACGAAAGAAAAGGACGATGTGGTTAAGGATGCCTTCTACGCTAAACTCGAGGACGTATATGATAAGTGCCCGACTCATGACGCCAAAATCGTCCTCGGGGATTTCAATGCGAAGGTCGGGCGGAAAGGTATCTTTGGCCCCACTGTCGGACAGTTCAGCCAAGTTTCGATTGCGCATTAGCGCTTCGAGGTCTGCGCACTCTAGTGCATTGCGAAAGCTGGACGTTAAGAAGCTGCGATCACAAAGGACAGCTGAGGCGTTCTCCGCTCAACTCTCGGATAAGCTCCGTCGTTCCCCATCTAATCTCAACGACATTGGCGGACTGTGGGCCAACATCTCCCACTCCTTGCGCACTACTGCGGAAACAGTCCTTGGTTTCGAACGCCCACCCCAACGAAATCAATGGTACGATGAGGAGTGTCGCGAGGCAATTGCAGCGAAAAACGCCGCATACAAGAAAACGTTGCAGTCAGCCGCTACGCGAGCCATTGTCGATAACTATAGAGAGAAGAGAAGGGATGCGAGACGCCTTTTCAGACGCAAGAAGAGGGAGCAGGAAAGGCGTGAGCGTGAGGAAGTCGAGATGTATAGATGTAGGAATGACGCTCGAAAATTCTATCAAAAGGTTAAGCGTCTAACCGAGGGTTATAAACCCGGAGCGTCTTCCTGCAAGGATGAAAATGGAAACTTAGTAACAGATCCGCAGGGAGTACTGAGGTTATGGAGGCAACACTTCTCTACTCTGCTACAAGGCGATGACGACACCAATACCGCCTTTAGAGATGATGTTCCGAACCCGATCGATGATGACGGCATGGAGATTCCGCCGCCTAGCCATGAAGAGGTCAAAGTCGCGATTACGCGACTTAAAAACAATAAAGCAGCAGGTCCTGATGGCCTCCCCGCTGAATTGTTTAAGACCGGATGTAATGAGTTGGTAGGGCGCATGCACCAGCTTATTTACAAAATATGGCTAGAGGAAAGTATGCCCAACGATTGGAACCTCAGTGTCCTCTGTCCTGTCCTGAAAAAGGGAGACCCTACTATATGGGCCAACTATAGGGGTATAAGCCTTCTCCCTATCGCATATAAGGTTCTTACAGGCGTATTGTGTGAACGACTGAAGCCACTCGTCAAAACACTGATTGGACCTTATCAGTGCGGCTTCAGACCTAGTAAGTCCACCATCGACCAGATCTTCACACTACGCCAAATCCTGGAAAAGACCCACGAGAAACAAGTCGACACACATAAGGGATCGTGTTTTTGCCGCAATGTCTGAGCTCGGTATACCTGCGAAGCTGATAAGGCTTTGCAGAATGACGTTGAGCAATTCCTGTAGCTCCGTCAAGGTAGGAATGGACCTCTCCGAGCCTTTTGATACCGTGCGAGGTTTCAGACAAGGCGACCCCTTATCATGCGACCTCTTCAACTTCGTCATGGAGAGTGTTCTGCGAAAGGCAGGAGTGCATCGCAGTGGCACTATTTTTCAAAAAAGTGTCCAGTTGCTTGCGTATGCTGACGATATTGACATCATAGGGCGTACGAAGCGAGATGTTACGAGTCTACTAAGATGGGTTTGGCAGTAAATGAGGGCAAAACAAAGTATATGTTATCGACAAGTAGAGACGTGCGGCGTATTGATTCTCAGATTACGGCCGATAACTATACTTTTGAAACAGTCAAGGAATTTATTTATCTTGGCTCCGCCGTTACCACCACAAATGATGTCAGTCTGGAGATCAAGCGCAGGATCACTCTTGCCAACAGGTGCTACTATGGTCTCAATAGACAATTGAGTAGTAGAGACCTCTCTCGTACGACGAAGCTAACACTCTACAAGACGCTCATCCTACCCGTGCTTCTTTATGGCGCAGAGGCATGGACCTTATTAAGTACTGATGCAGCAGCCTTGAGAGTGTTCGAGAGAAAAGTACTGCGTAAGATCTTCGGTCCAGTACGTGTTGGCGATGATTTCCGCATTCGATACAATAGTAAGCTGTATGAGCTCCTCAACGACATGGACGTTGTACACCGTATTAATATCCAGCGGCTGCGCTGGCTCGGCCATGTCGTTCGAATGGATGAGGATGCTCCAGCGAGACGGGTATTTGATGCGGGGATCTGCGGAAGTTGACGAAGAGGACGACCTTGTATCCGTTGGAAGGACCAAATCGAGGGAGCCCTGTCATCGATTGGTGTGACCAACTGGCGTAGGCGCACAAGAAGCAGAGGCGCCTGGAAGGATGTGTTGCGGCAGGCCGAAATCCGTTAATCGGGTTGTTATGGCCAATTAAGTAAAGTAAGTAAGTAGGTTGGCGTCTAGAAAGAATTTTCAGGACATTTTAATTTTCAAAATTCTTATGATAGAAGTTTATAAAAATTAAGCTGTCTGTGACGACTTAGGTCCAATTCTGTTCTCCTTTTTTTCGGTAATAACCTTACTTGCTAAAGATACAGCTCTTTCGGCAACACGCTATTTGCAGGTATAAAATGAACTTGCAAGGCAAGTTTTGATAAATATGGAGGATATTCTTCTTCATGTATTTTCCACCACCTTAGTGCACATTTGTTTTATGTGACGTCATACTTGTACGGTAGGTAGCATAACCGCAATCAACCCATTTTTCAATTGCGATCCTTTTATTACTCTTTTGTCATTATTGCTATGACGGGAATTTCCAAGAATTTATTTCTTTGACAATTTAACTACCTGTTCTGAAAATTTTTAATTACCCGTCAATATAATGATGATGAAGAATGAAGTCAAGTGATTAGCGAGAATTTTGGGATATTCAGATATTAAAAGGATGTTTCTCTTCTCAATGCAGCAATAAATAAGCAGGATTGAAACGGTAGCGTTTAATGTTAAACAAATTCTGTTAGAGAACGGTTGTCAGTTGTTAAGAATAGTTCAGCAAAATGTCGGAAAAATATGGAAATCCTTGTGCCATTTATAATATTCCATTAAATATCAGTACGAGTGATATATTTCGCATAGGTTGTGCCCACATCTATCATTTCCTTGATATAAACAGCAAGTAAGTGTGTGTTGAGAAAACTTAAACACAAAAAAAAAAAATATTCTTTTCAAAGTCGTCATTAACTTTTTTTGTATTTATTTCCATTAGAACGGACAATTGTAAGCCCATGATGCTTAAAATGCATTTGGAACTTGATGACCATCCACTATCATCAATTGGAGAAGCTGAAGAACGATACATTGTACACAAGAATTCTAATAACGGCATGAGACAATTTGTAGAACAACTCGAAGAACAGATAAATGCGTTAAAAGATGTTTTATTACAAGCAAAGGAGGATGTAAATCGTATTGATAAGGCAACGCAAGAATCAAAATCTAACAAGAAAGCGAACAAGTTCAAAAAGAAAAACAAATTAAACGGTAAACATAACAATACTGAAAATATTGCCAAAGCCAGTGAACGACACCATACGAACACCACCATAACAAAGAAAAAGCAAAACGTTATTGATTTAAGACGCAATTGTGTTTACATACAAAATGTTCAATGTTCTGATGCTGATTCTGATTCTGATTCAAGTTTGGAGAAGGCATTCTGTAATGTTCGTAAATTAGCAAATGAAATGAATGCAAAGATTCCTGACGATTCTATCATTAATATAGACGTGGAGAGGAAGGATAATTGTCTTGACTACTATGTACACTTTTGTAGCGCGGCTAGTAAAGAAGAATTTCTAAAGAATCGACATTTTCTGAAATACCATCCAGAGACAAGTCCTTTAAGAATATTCGATTATAATGAGTGGGGCATTGTTGAACTAAAAGATTTTCGTTCATCTGATTTGAGTTTGGAAGCGGCTTATGTTAATGTGATGGGAATAGCGGAAAGAATGGGAATATCGGATGATTGGAATATTCGATCTTCTATCGATCATATTGATGTGTACGTTAGTACAAATCCAAATTTTCTTAATTATTCTGTTCGATTCAACAATAACTTTCACAAGAACGAATTTGTACGCAGAAAAGATGATTTAAAACAATTTCCCGAAACAAAATTTGTACAAATTTTAGATTGGGGTGAACATAAATTACGTTTACGTAACGTAAACAACGTTAGCGTGACTGTAGCTAGTGCTAATGTTATTGGGGTGGCGAAACTAATTGGTTTATCATTAGCCACCGATAATTTCCAACGTATATATGTTCTTAATTATGTTCCTTATTATGTTGACTCTAGTGGACTTTCTTTTGTTGTTGAGTTTTCTAGCATGGAAGTAAAAGATGCATTTCTAAAGAGAAAACATAATTTAGAAAAACTGACATATTTTTATAGTGATATTGAAATATCGGATATTAATGAAAAAAAGAACATTGTATTGATCAAATATGAAACTGGTCATCTAGCCACTGCTTTTAGTTTTATTGGATTAGCGAAACAGCTAGGTGTCTCGCTTACTCCGGATCAAATTCAAAATTTCTTGGATTTGTCAGAATTCACTCATTTTTACTGAACAAATGAAAGAGGATTGTGTTGAGGAATGAAAATTCACATTTAAAGAGATCACATACATGCCTCTTACTTAACACTTTCTTATTAAAACGTTGCCCTTAGGCATACGTCGATACTTTTAAAAGGTTTTTCTTTAATTTTTTTTTTTACATTTTAACTTGAATTCATGGATTGTTTTCTTTTTTAGTTCAGTATTAATTATTCTATTATTCTATTATTTTCTGTATATAATTATTTTTACTTTTTTGTAATTAATTTTAAAATAAAGACGATATTTGTTTTTAATAAAAAAAACTGTGTTTCTTCTTTTTAATAAATTCTCAACATTTTACTTTTAATGATTGATTATTAGCTTCACTATAAACACTGTTCATGTACGCAATGGTCTCAACAATTGCGTTCTACTTAAACAGTGTCTCATGCTAAAAGTTTCAATTCCGTTTTGCATGTGTCGTTATATGGTCACCTTCTCCGGGTCTCGGTTTAGATATTGTTACAAAAATGGAAACGGTGTTCTCGTTTAACATTAAAATGATAAACAAAAGCTACAAAAACAAAAACAATGGACTTGTTTACATGATCAACGAATAAACAAAAATATAGCAACAACATCAGTGTATAAAAAAGGGGATAAACAAACAAACACTAATATACTATATGTACATACATGTCTTAATTTATATTTAACGATATAAATTGATCTTGAAATAAAATTTTAAAAAGTTTCTCAACAAACAATAATTTAAAAGAATTTTTTAGTTTTTTTTATTTAAAATTCAAAATCGAACTGCTTGGCTCGGCTGTCATCACTTAATTGTCTTTGATATTGGAAAACTATTCTTTTTTGTTTTTTTTTTGTTCCAACTCAATCCAGTGTTCATATGTGATCATGTTTCATGTTATCAAGTCCACTTACTATATTTATTTTAGTTCAGTTTACTTTAACTCAACGGGATCCGCTTAATTCTTGCGGGTGCGATCCAACATACATACATACATACATACATAAAATAAAAATATAAAGAAAAACATAAAAATATGAATCTAAAATATCTAAGTATATATACACCCAAACCTTTTTTACACGGTAGATACGTTCCAGTGGTTACCATGTAAAAAAAAAACGCGTAATAAAGTCAAATATTATGTATGTATGTAAGTGTATAAACAAACTGAAAAATATACATAGGATTGATGCAGCAGCCTACATATGCCTATAAAATTGAATAACTTTATAAAAACGCACAGATTTAGTTGAATAGTATACACAGAGTTGTTATTTTATTAAACGATTTTATCCGTATAAAAAGGAGCGAACAAAAAAAATGGTAAATTTGTTAAAAAAAACCGTGTTATTTCAAATTCGCGTAAAAAAAAAACCGTGTAAAAACAGGTTTGGGTGTACATATACAGTGGTGGCCATATAATTAGAAACGACATAGCAACATGTATGTTTGTTAATTTGTTTTACAGTCTGCACTGTGTACCTGGGATCAAAGGCTTTGATTGGAGGACGTCTTACATAGGTTTTTCCATTAGATTGAGACAAAATAAACTTAGATTCGTCACTCCAGAGAACACTGTTCCAGAAACAACGTTTCTAATTATAAGGCCACCACTGTATACAGTGTAATTTAAGACACGACATTTTGGTTACATAGTTTTGACGACCGTGTCAACGAACTGTCGTTGCGGCCCTTGACCTTTCAAAGGCCTTTGACACGGTCGACCATCCCACACTCCTGAGAGATATACTAAACTCAACCTTGCCCAACGACCTAAGACGCTGGACCTCCAATTACCTTGGAGGTAGGCAGGCATACGTTGAGTTTAGGGGGCAAAAGTCCTCTCACAGGAGAATAAAGATGGGTGTCCCACTGGGGGGAGTCCTGTCGCCTATCCTGTTTAACATCTACCTCACCTCACTCCAAACGCCACCTCCGAACATCTCCTTGGTCTCTTACGCGGACGACTGTACGGTCTTTTCCTCGGGGATTAACATCGACGAAGTCAGCTCCAACATAACCACCTACCTCTCGTTCCGGGTGGAATTCTTTCGGGAAAGAAAATTACGAATATTTGCACCAAAATCAACGGTATCCCTCTTCACGACATGGACGAAGGAAGTAAGAATTACGTTAAACGTCGCAGTGGAAGGAAACATCATTCCCACAGTTAGGTACCCAAAGATCCTCGGGGTCACCTTCGACAACTTGCTTCACTTCGCCACACATGCGACTAACATCAACGCCAGCGTGAAGAGAAGAAACAAGGTCCTAAAGGCTCTGGCTGGCACCACATGGGGAATGGACAAGGAAACCATCCTCTCCACCTATAAGGCTATCGGACGGTCTCTCCTCAATCATGCTGCTCCAATCTGGACATCATTCCTGAGTGACACACAGTGGAGGGCACTACAGACGTCACAGAACAACGCCCTGCGAATAGACACAGGATGCGTGAGGATGACTAGTATAGACCATCTCCATAATGAGACGAAGATGCTGACGGTCAAGACACAATGAGCTGCTAACAAAACAATTCCTGATAGCCTGCTACCAACCTTCCCATCCAAACCACCACATAGTCTTAAATGATCCCCCTCCTCGCCGCATAAGACAAGACCTCACCACATACAACTCAGACATTGTACACCTCATACCGACACACTGTCCATCAGGGAGGCACAAAATACTCTTCACAATGCCATCGTCGCGACGGCCAGAGACGAGCTCAGCCATAACAAGGTCATTAATCGGCACCCACCACCCATAGCCGATTCGGAAAGGCAGCTTCCAAGAGTAACGAGGACTATTCTGGCCCAGCTCAGATCAGGATGGTCAAACTTCCTGAATAGCCACAGGGCTAGAATTATCCCGGGAACCGAAGATAGCTGCCCATCATGCAACCAAACACCACACGACAGGTTGCACATTTTTAGCTGTCCAGCGAAACCGACAGCCCTGCGACCAGTAGACCTATGGCTGAACCCTACGATGACAGCTAACTTCCTCGGACTACCTACCACATGACGTTAACAACACGCACATACAACCAACAACAACAATCCCATCTCAAACCCTTCCCATCCTCATCAAATTACACGGCACACAACAAATAGAACACATAAACTAAAATTATCTTTATATTACATACAGGGAAAAGCTTCCGGAGACAACACCCGAACTGTTACAGCAACATAGTTTTGATAATTTTTACATCTTATCGAAAAAATTTCAAGTCCATGATATTTTTCGTAAGATTTTAGTAATATTATGAAGAAAAATTAATAATATTTTGCTACCTAGTACAATTCGACCTCCGGGTACACGTCCTCTAACCATGCTACCCATATTTGGTTAAGAATTTTAATGTACGTGTTATATAGATAAACACAAATTTTATCCTGGTCATGAATTTAATTAAAAAAAATCCTTTATTATGGAACACAGCAGCACATCTCCTGAGTAAACTGTCGACTAATGCCATACAATATTGCTTTGGAATCGCATACCAAACGCTTTGGGTTTCTTCGCACAAATCGTTTAAATTTTTTTTGGTTTTACTGCACGCACAGTTTCCTCAACATTATTCCACAAGTTCTCAATACGATTGAGGTCCGTGGATTGAGCTGGCCACTTAAGAACAGTGATTCACTAGACGTGAAGTGTGCTTAGGGTCATTATCATGTATAAATTTCCATATTTGATGCATGTTGTCTTCAGCGAATGGTATCATAGTGTCTGTTTAAATGTTTTTGTAAACGTGCTGGTCCATCTTAGTATTAATCTTGTAAATGAGACCTACAACATGCCAGGAAAATGCTGGCCACACCATCACATTTCCACCACCATGTTTTGCCGTTTTAAAGGTGTACTTTGGGTGATGCTCCAGGTTTGGAGGGCGCCATACATTCTGCTTTCCATCACAATCGAAACGGCAAAACTTTGACTCGCCGCTCCAAAGTATATGTTTCCAAAATATCATCGGTTTATTGAGTCGGGATTTTTATTGTCCAAGGCGAAATATCAATACTAAAATCCGATGTCTAAAAACGAACGTACGTCCCGTCGACGTTTGACCAAACCTGGCTTCTGTTGTACTGTTACATTCCGAATCAACGGTTTTTATTTTGTATACGATAATCATGTATAAGTCGTTAGTTTTTCTTTTCTCCGTTCAGTAAGTGAAATATAAAAATAATTTTTTACAAAAGTACCACATGATGCCAAAAAAAGTACTCTTTCAGTTATAGTTAAGCACCATTTTAAAATTTCGAATTTTACAACACTGCCATGAAATGATAAACAATGATTTAAAAACAATAAAAAAAAACGAGTTGCCAGATTATTAAAGATGTATGTATGTATGTATCTATGTTTTATTGCTTGCTCCTTTGTTTACTCTCCTCTATACCACAATGTACACAGTGACGACTCGGAATTTTGACATTTAACCGTATACTAAGAAAGAGACAGCAAATATTACCAAAAAGTATTTCTGTCCCTCTCTGATTGTCTGTCTGTTTTGTTTATTTATGTTTTTTTAGGTTTTGGGGTGGGTTTTTTATATTGGCGAGAGTTAATAAAAAATGAAATTTTTGTGTAAAACTATTAATAAATAATAAAAACAACTAATAACAATAACAACTTTAACTTTTTCTTTCAAGAAATTAAAAAATATTGGCAACTTTCAGCAAGAAAATTTTTTTATGAGCAGTACGTCTTATTTTGATCTTGTAATATTTAGCTTCTTAATTATCTCTTGCACAAGAAACTTAATTCATTGTGACCGAAAATCACGCACATTTCGATTAATATTTAAATATTTAAGAATCTTTAAACTTTTCATTGAAGAAATTAAAAAATATTCTAAATTTTCCCTTTTTAACACAAAATAAATGTTTGTTTACATTTAATTTTTCTACTTTATCCGCAAGTTTTCACTCTGTATATCTGTTACTTCTAACACATTTGATTCGCAAAACTTTTAACATATTCTTTCTCCCTCCAAGAAAACGGTTAAGGCAGCTGATTTTAGCGTTTTTTAAACGTCACAATTGTCATCACTGGTTACATTGTGGTATACACAATATTTGCTTATCTTTTGAATTATAAACAGGAAGTTTCCCTTATCAATGCAGGATCGAATTAATTTCCAAACGAAAGCGTTTAGTTTTGAACAAATTCTGTTAGAGAACGGTTGTGTTTTGTTAAGAATAGTTCAGCGAAATGTCGGAAAAATATGGAAATCCATGTGCCACGTATAATATTCCATTAAATATGAGTGAAAATGATATATTTCGCATTGGTTGTGCGCACCTCCAACATTTTATTCAAGTAAACGTCAAGTAAGTGTGTGTTGAGGAAACTTAAACCAAAAAAAAAATATTTCTTTCAAAGTCATCATTAATGTTTTTGTATTTATTTGAATTAGAACGGACAATTGCAAGCCCATGATGCTTAAAATGCATTTGGAACTTGATGACCATCCACCATCATCAATTGGAGAAGCTGAAGAACGATACATTGTACACAAGAATTCTAATAACGGTTGGAGACAATCTGTTCAACAACACGAAGAAGAGATCAAAGCATTGAAAGATGCTTTATTACAAGCAAAGGAGAATGATGAGGTAAATCCTAATAACGGCTTGAGAGAATCTGTTCAACAACTCGAATTAGAGATGAAAGCGTTAAAACTACAAGCAAAGGAGGATGATGTGGTAAATCGCATTAATAAGGCTCCTGATGTGGACAATAATGTAACGCAAGAATCAAACTCGAACAAGCAAGCGAGCAATGAAAACAAGTTAAGCGGTGAGCATAATGATACTGAAAATGTTACCAAAGCCAGTGAAGGACATCATACGAACACCATGCCAGAGGAAAAGCCAGAAGTTGTTGATTTAAGACGCAATTGTGTTTACATACAAAATTTTCAATGTTCTGATTCTGATTCTGATTCAAGTTTGGAGAAGGCTTTCTATAATGTTCGCAAATTAGCAAATGAAATGAATGTAGAAATTCCTGACGATTCTATCATTAATATAGACGTGGGGTGGAAGCCTAAAAATCGTCTTGACTACTATGTTCACTTTTGTAACGCGGATATTAAAAAAGAATTTCTAAAGAATCGACATTTTCTGAAATACCATCCAAAGACAAGTCCTTTAAGAATATTCGATTATAATGAGTGGGGCATTGTTGAAATAAAAGATTTTCGTTCATCTGATTTGAGTTTGGAGACGGCCTATGTTAATGTGATTGGAATAGCGGAAAAAATGGGAATAACGATTGATTCGGATAAAATCGATCATATAGACGTGTTTAGTACAAAACCAAATTTTCTTACATATTCTGTTCGGTTTACCACAGAGTGTAAGAGAAAGGAATTCGTAGAAAGAAAATATCTTTTAAAACAATTACCAAAAACAAAATCTTTACAAATTTTAGATACAGGGGGACATAGATTAAATTTACGTAACGTAAACAACGTTAGCATGACTGTAGCTAGTGCTAATGTTATTGGGTTGGCGGAACTGATTGGTTTGTCATTAGCCCCCGATAATTTCCAACGCATATATGTTGTTAATTATTTTCCTTATTTTCTTAATAATCGTGGACTTTCTTTAATTGTTGAGTTTTCTAGCAAGCAAGTAAAAGATGAATTTCTAGAGAAAAAAAAATTCTTAATCCACAGGACATGTTTAGAAACAGTTAAGATTAAAATTTCGGATATTAATGCAAAAAAAAACATTGTTTCGATCAAGTATTCATATAATCATGTAGCTACTGCTATTAGTTTTATTGGATTAGCAAAACAGCTGGGTTTCTCACTTACTCCTGATAAAATTCATAATTTCTTTGATTTGTCAAAATTCATTGACTATGCATGTACTTAGAGAAGCGAAGAGGACTGAAAATTCACTTTTCTAGAGATCACATAAAAGCCTCTTACTTAACACTTTCTTATTAAAACATTGCATATCCAATCACAATGCATGTCCTTATGCATATGTCGACACTTTTAAAATGTTTTTTTTTAAATTTTTTTTTTACATTTCAACAAAATTTTTCCTTTTTTTACATTTTAACTTGAATTCATGAAATGTTTTTTTTTAAGTTTATTATTAATTATTCTATCATTTTCTGTATATAATTATTTTTATTTTTTCTAAATAATTTTAAAATAAAGTCGATATTTGTTTTCAATAAATAAAAACTGTGTTTGTCTTACAATTGATTTCTTCTTTTAAATAAATTCTTAACTGTTTAGGAATCTTTGTCCTTCCATTCACTTTCAGTCCAAATTATATGTTTTGATAATTCTCTTAAGATTCTCTTTTTCATTTTTCCAAATTTGTCAATTATGTTAACTTAACAGTCTCACTGTAAAAAACCAAAAAAGAAAATATAACATTCGTAGCTAACTTTATACACACTAGCCCTTAGTATTCATGACAAACAGCGGCTATAAAAGTGGAAGAACGAAGGATTTCCATGCACAATGGGCATTCACGATGGGAGAACAGTTTAAAGGGAAGATGGACAATTCACCTTGTCCCTAAAATAACAGCGTGGATGGAGAACAAACATTGCGAGTTGAGCTTCTAAATAATCCAAAAACAATTTGAATTTTATCTGAATACGCTAATTCAGCTAGCTGAAGAAATAACATTTTTCCCATATTTAAAGACTCGTTATACAAAAAATGTACATAAATTAACTTTGGTCTTATATTCAGCCAGCTGAATTAGTACGATTCTAAAATGTCTACGTAATTATTACAAAATAATCACATTTAAGTTGAAATAGACAAATTCAGCTTTGCTGAATAAGAGTATACTTTTTTGTATTTCGAGATTTGTTAAATAAAAAGTCATAAGAAAAGAAAATTGTGTGTTATTCAGCTGGCTGAATTACTTTTCTTTTAAGTTAAATGAATTAATTCTTACTTCGTAAATAAAGATGTATTAAATAAAACTTCCTAAGATGCTGTTTTTTGGTGATATTCAGCTAGCTGAATTAGGTTGAAGTGGCAGCTCTGATATCAAAGAGCTCACTTGAGCACGCATAGGGGCCCTTTGTGATGCCACCAGTGAACGCTGCCTCTGTACAGACCAAGTTCTAGCAAAATCAGTGAAAAGAAAGAAGGTTGCGCTGACCAACTGCACATCAAAGCACGACTACCCCACACTGAAAGTTTGATGAACGAAGCTATATCCTTGACATCAATGGATGATAGCTCCTACAAGCTGACAAGGATTGGAGAGTCAAATAACCTATATTTGCACCTCGCAACAGTCTCCTCTTCCTCAGCGGATCTGCATCCTCGGCAAAAGTCGTTAAATGGGAGCCGCATCTTGTCCGCATGTCTACCCATAACATAATGACCTGTAAGCATGGCCACTGTGATTTAGATGATGCCACGACCAAGTCCAAGTAACTGGTTGGTACACCTTCTATCCATCAGGTGCCAGGTGAGTCTAGTGGTTTAGCAAGACTCCTCATTAGCCCAGGATAGGTTGGCGTCACGCCCCGACGAAAGAAAAGGACGATGTGGTTAAGGATGCCTTCTACGCTAAACTCGAGGACGTATATGATAAGTGCCCGACTCATGACGCCAAAATCGTCCTCGGGGATTTCAATGCGAAGGTCGGGCGGGAAGGTATCTTTGGCCCCACTGTCGGACAGTTCAGCCTCCACTCGAACACTACCTCCAATGGTATGAGGCTGACCGATTTCGCCGCGGCGCGTAACATGGTAGTATGTAGCACTAAGTTTCAACATCTCGACATTCACAAGGTCACATGGATGTCCCCTGATCGATCAACATCCAACCAGATCGATCATATTGTGATAGACGGAAGGCACGTATCCAGTGTACTAGATGTGCGCACATTCAGAGGTCCAAACATCGACTCGGACCACTACCTTGTCGCAGCCAAGTTTCGATTGCGCATTAGCGCTTCGAGGTCTGCGCACTCTAGTGCATTGCGAAAGCTGGACGTTAAGAAGCTGCGATCACAAAGGACAGCTGAGGCGTTCTCCGCTCAACTCTCGGATAAGCTCCGTCGTTCCCCATCTAATCTCAACGACATTGGCGGACTGTGGGCCAACATCTCCCACTCCTTGCGCACTACTGCGGAAACAGTCCTTGGTTTCGAACGCCCACCCCAACGAAATCAATGGTACGATGAGGAGTGTCGCGAGGCAATTGCAGCGAAAAACGCCGCATACAAGAAAACGTTGCAGTCAGCCGCTACGCGAGCCATTGTCGATAACTATAGAGAGAAGAGAAGGGATGAGAGACGCCTTTTCAGACGCAAGAAGAGGGAGCAGGAAAGGCGTGAGCGTGAGGAAGTCGAGATGTATAGATGTAGGAATGACGCTCGAAAATTCTATCAAAAGGTTAAGCGTCTAACCGAGGGTTATAAACCCGGAGCGTCTTCCTCCAAGGACGAAAATGGAAACTTAGTAACAGATCCGCAGGGAGTACTGAGGTTATGGAGGCAACACTTCTCTACTCTGCTACAAGGCGATGACGACACCAATACCGCCTTTAGAGATGATGTTCCGAACCCGATCGATGATGACGGCATGGAGATTCCGCCGCCTAGCCATGAAGAGGTCAAAGTCGCGATTACGCGACTTAAAAACAATAAAGCAGCAGGTCCTGATGGCCTCCCCGCTGAATTGTTTAAGACCGGATGTAATGAGTTGGTAGGGCGCATGCACCAGCTTATTTACAAAATATGGCTAGAGGAAAGTATGCCCAACGATTGGAACCTCAGTGTCCTCTGTCCTGTCCTGAAAAAGGGAGACCCTACTATATGGGCCAACTATAGGGGTATAAGCCTTCTCCCTATCGCATATAAGGTTCTTACAGGCGTATTGTGTGAACGACTGAAGCCACTCGTCAAAACACTGATTGGACCTTATCAGTGCGGCTTCAGACCTAGTAAGTCCACCATCGACCAGATCTTCACACTACGCCAAATCCTGGAAAAGACCCACGAGAAACAAGTCGACACACATAAGGGATCGTGTTTTTGCCGCAATGTCTGAGCTCGGTATACCTGCGAAGCTGATAAGGCTATGCAGAATGACGTTGAGCAATTCCTGTAGCTCCGTCAAGGTAGGAATGGACCTCTCCGAGCCTTTTGATACCGTGCGAGGTTTCAGACAAGGCGACCCCTTATCATGCGACCTCTTCAACTTCGTCATGGAGAGTGTTCTGCGAAAGGCAGGAGTGCATCGCAGTGGCACTATTTTTCAAAAAAGTGTCCAGTTGCTTGCGTATGCTGACGATATTGACATCATAGGGCGTACGAAGCGAGATGTTACGAGTCTACTAAGATGGGTTTGGCAGTAAATGAGGGCAAAACAAAGTATATGTTATCGACAAGTAGAGACGTGCGGCGTATTGATTCTCAGATTACGGCCGATAACTATACTTTTGAAACAGTCAAGGAATTTATTTATCTTGGCTCCGCCGTTACCACCACAAATGATGTCAGTCTGGAGATCAAGCGCAGGATCACTCTTGCCAACAGGTGCTACTATGGTCTCAATAGGCAATTGAGTAGCAGAGACCTCTCTCGTACGACGAATCTAACACTCTACAAGACGCTCATCCTACCCGTGCTTCTTTATGGCGCAGAGGCATGGACCCTATTAAGTACTGATGCAGCAGCTTTGAGAGTGTTCGAGAGAAAAGTACTGCGTAAGATCTTCGGTCCAGTACGTGTTGGCGATGATTTCCGCATTGTATCAATAGTGAGCTGTATGAGCTCCTCAACGACATGGACGTTGTACACCGTATTAATATCCAGCGGCTGCGCTGGTTCGGCCATGTCGTTCGAATGGATGAGGATGCTCCAGCGAGACGGGTATTTGATGCGGGGATCTGCGGAAGTTGACGAAGAGGACGACTTTGTATCCGTTGGAAGGACCAAATCGAGGGAGCCCTGTCATCGATTGGTGTGACCAACTGGCGTAGGCGCACAAGAAGCAGAGGCGCCTGGAAGGATGTGTTGCGGCAGGCCGAAATCCGTTAATCGGGTTGTTATGGCCAATTAAGTAAAGTGAGTAAGTAGGTTGGCGTCTAGAAAGAATTTTCAGGACATTTTAATTTTCAAAATTCTTATGATAGAAGTTTATAAAAATTAAGCTGTCTGTGACGACTTAGGTCCAATTCTGTTCTCCTTTTTTTCGGTAATAACCTTACTTGCTAAAGATACAGCTCTTTCGGCAACACGCTATTTGCAGGTATAAAATGAACTTGCAAGGCAAGTTTTGATAAATATGGAGGATATTCTTCTTCATGTATTTTCCACCACCTTAGTGCACATTTGTTTTATGTGACGTCATACTTGTACGGTAGCATAACCGCAATCAACCCATTTTTCAATTGCGATCCTTTTATTACTCTTTTGGCATTATTGCTATGACGGGAATTTCCAAGAATTTATTTCTTTGACAATTTAACTACCTGTTCTGAAAATTTTTAATTACCCGTCAATATAATGATGATGAAGAATGAAGTCAAGTGATTAGCGAGAATTTTGGGATATTCAGATATTAAAAGGATGTTTCTCTTCTCAATGCAGCAATAAATAAGCAGGATTGAAACGGTAGCGTTTAATGTTAAACAAATTCTGTTAGAGAACGGTTGTCAGTTGTTAAGAATAGTTCAGCAAAATGTCGGAAAAATATGGAAATCCTTGTGCCATTTATAATATTCCATTAAATATCAGTACGAGTGATATATTTCGCATAGGTTGTGCCCACATCTATCATTTCCTTGATATAAACAGCAAGTAAGTGTGTGTTGAGAAAACTTAAACACAAAAAAAAAATATTCTTTTCAAAGTCGTCATTAACTTTTTTTGTATTTATTTCCATTAGAACGGACAATTGTAAGCCCATGATGCTTAAAATGCATTTGGAACTTGATGACCATCCACTATCATCAATTGGAGAAGCTGAAGAACGATACATTGTACACAAGAATTCTAATAACGGCATGAGACAATTTGTAGAACAACTCGAAGAACAGATAAATGCGTTAAAAGATGTTTTATTACAAGCAAAGGAGGATGTAAATCGTATTGATAAGGCAACGCAAGAATCAAAATCTAACAAGAAAGCGAACAAGTTCAAAAAGAAAAACAAATTAAACGGTAAACATAACAATACTGAAAATATTGCCAAAGCCAGTGAACGACACCATACGAACACCACCATAACAAAGAAAAAGCAAAACGTTATTAATTTACGACGCAATTGTGTTTACATACAAAATGTTCAATGTTTTGATGCTGATTCTGATTCTGATTCAAGTTTGGAGAAGGCATTCTGTAATGTTCGTAAATTAGCAAATGAAATGAATGCAAAGATTCCTGACGATTCTATCATTAATATAGACGTGGAGAGGAAGGATAATTGTCTTGACTACTATGTACACTTTTGTAGCGCGGCTAGTAAAGAAGAATTTCTAAAGAATCGACATTTTCTGAAATACCATCCAGAGACAAGTCCTTTAAGAATATTCGATTATAATGAGTGGGGCATTGTTGAACTAAAAGATTTTCGTTCATCTGATTTGAGTTTGGAAGCGGCTTATGTTAATGTGATGGGAATAGCGGAAAGAATGGGAATATCGGATGATTGGAATATTCGATCTTCTATCGATCATATTGATGTGTACGTTAGTACAAATCCAAATTTTCTTAATTATTCTGTTCGATTCAACAATAACTTTCACAAGAACGAATTTGTACGCAGAAAAGATGATTTAAAACAATTTCCCGAAACAAAATTTGTACAAATTTTAGATTGGGGTGGTAATAAATTACGTTTACGTAACGTAAACAACGTTAGCGTGACTGTAGCTAGTGCTAATGTTATTGGGGTGGCGAAACTAATTGGTTTATCATTAGCCACCGATAATTTCCAACGTATATATGTTCTTAATTATGTTCCTTATTATGTTGACTCTAGTGGACTTTCTTTTGTTGTTGAGTTTTCTAGCATGGACGTAAAAGATGAATTTCTAAAGAGAAAACATAATTTAGAAAAACTGACATATTTTTATAGTGATATTGAAATATCGGATATTAATGAAAAAAAGAACATTGTATTGATCAAATATGAAACTGGTCATCTAGCCACTGCTTTTAGTTTTATTGGATTAGCGAAACAGCTAGGTGTCTCGCTTACTCCGGATCAAATTCAAAATTTCTTGGATTTGTCAGAATTCACTCATTTTTACTGAACAAATGAAAGAGGATTGTGTTGAGGAATGAAAATTCACATTTCCAGAGATCACATACATGCCTCTTACTTAACACTTTCTTATTAAAACGTTGCCCTTAGGCATACGTCGATACTTTTAAAAGGTTTTTCTTTAATTTTTTTTTTTACATTTTAACTTGAATTCATGGATTGTTTTCTTTTTTAGTTCAGTATTAATTATTCTATTATTCTATTATTTTCTGTATATAATTCTTTTTACTTTTTTGTAATTAATTTTAAAATAAAGACGATATTTGTTTTTAATAAAAAAAACTGTGTTTCTTCTTTTAAATAAATTCTCAACATTTTACTTTTAATGATTGATTATTAGCTTCACTATAAACACTGTTCATGTACGCAATGGTCTCAACAATTGCGTTCTACTTAAACAGTGTCTCATGCTAAAAGTTTCAATTCCGTTTTGCATGTGTCGTTATATGGTCACCTTCTCCGGGTCTCGGTTTAGATATTGTTACAAAAATGGAAACGGTGTTCTCGTTTAACATTAAAATGATAAACAAAAGCTACAAAAACAAAAACAATGGACTTGTTTACATGATCAACGAATAAACAAAAATATAGCAACAACATCAGTGTATAAAAAAGGGGATAAACAAACAAGCAATAACAGCACTGCTAGGACAAACATAAACAAAATACACAAACAACAATAACGTAAACAACATGTTTACATTTATAGAGATTTCGCGAAGGCATTCTGGTCATTCTCCTTCAAGAGCATCCATCAGACTGTTTACCCTGCGATGTAAAAGGCAATACGAAGCAGGCAACAGGATCAGAAAGAATTCAGTCAGTCTTGTGTGAAGACACGTGAAGTGTGAAGGGAATAATTGTGGTTTGAAGTTTGAAGATCTCCGTTGTAAAGATCTAACGAACAAATGTTAGTATGTACGCTGAAGAGAATAACAATTAAAGTAAATTATTGTTGTTTAAATCAAGTCGTGAAAAATGGCACACGGAATTGTGCGAATAATAAAGAATTTTTTAAAACACAAACTTATTTTTAATTCTGCGAACGAATCTACGAACTCATATTTTAAACATTTTTAAAAGGGTAAAAAACGTAACAATATTCTCAACTGCCATTCAAAGCTTCATGAACTACTGGGTATTCGAAAAGTTGGGCTACACAAATTGACCGCTGATGGCTATAAAATGCAATTTCCTTGTTAATATGAACCACTTTATTGCCTGTTTTATGCTTCAGTTCCTTAAAAGTCACCATTAACTTCACAATATTCCCTAAAAAGTTGTTTGCATTTCAAAATGAGCGAAAATTGCGAAACATTACTGCCGTATTTTACTTTTCTGCTGCTAGAAATGAAAACGCTTGCCGAACCGTCGTAATGTAATTTCGTTAAACGAACGTATGTTACATTACGTTCCATTGACGTTTGACTAAACGAGGCTTTTACGTTTCGTTACGTTCCGAATCAAATGTTTTTGTCTTGTACGTGAGGAAGACGAATAAGTCGTTAGTTTTTCCTGTTCCGTGCCGTATGTGTATTAAATATAAATAAATGAATAGTCCAGTAGGTAGGCCCATGATCCCATCAAAACGAAATATGAAACAATATTTCTCCGGCGACTTCCTTCTGGCAAAAACTCGGAGAGTAAATAAAAAAATTGCCACAATAAAGAGTCTCAAAAATCTATCGTTCGGAGTCGACTTTAAAAACTCGTGTATAAAATTAACACACACACGCAACATAAGTGTTGTGAGCTAGGTTAGATCATAATCCTGATTGAAGGGTTATAATGACCAATTATGTATGCAAGTACTATTTAATGCAAAAAAAGTACTTTTTCAGTTATAATTCCGTACCATTTCAATATTCCAGTTTTGCTACACTGCCACAGAATTTATTAATAAAGACTTGTCGATTGCAGTGTATTTTTGTCTACCGCACTACATTAGATGGCGAGAAATTATAGTTTCTATCGGCATAAAATATTTTTCTTTATTTATCTCTCCGTTTATACCAATTGGATGTAAACAATTTTCTTTGCTGATCGAAATTCTAAAGTTTTTCTGTGGGAATTTGTTTAGGGTTTGGTTTTCTTGCCCTGACAATGGGTTGAAGTCGCCGTAATCTAAAACGCAAGGCCACGGTTCAAATCCCAGGCCAGACATCAAAACGAAACACACAAAAAAATATTTCTTCGGCATCTTTCTCTCAGCAGATTTCTGGCAAAAAAAAAAATCTGTTGTTCGGAGTCGGAGTCGATTTTAAACTGTAGGTCTCGCTGCCACTCATGTATAAATTTAACTGAACTGTACTGTGCAATGCTTCGACCACGTTCTGGCGGCTTATAGAACGTATACTAAAGGGAATGCATTGGAAGACTTGCCTAGTGAACCTCCATAACATAACAGTGATGGGCAGAACTTTCGGCAAGCACCTCAAGAACCTGGGAGAAGCTCTGCAATGAATATCGATGACTGGACTAAAATTAAGCGTAAAGAAATGTGCATTCTTTCAAAAACAGATGAAATATTTGGGGAATCTTGTTACAGCAGATGGCATATCCATGGATGAAGATAAAATACGAGCAGTAAAGACAGACTGGTCTCGTACCCAGAATCTTCATGAACTACGCAGCTTTTTGGGACTATACACATACTACAGACCAGAGAATTGAAAAAATTATATTTTTGATGATTATTTCACAAATTTTTATGCATGATCGGTCAGAACACTTGAACGACTTACTGCGAGAGGGGATATTTTCATTTTCAAAATTCTTATGATAGAAGTTCAAAAAAATTAAGCTGTCTGTGACGACTTAGGTCCAATTCTGTTCTCCCTTTTTTCGGTAATAATTTAGGCAGCAGCGCTATTTGCGCTGGTATATGTAGAATGAACTTGCAAGGCAAGTATTGATAAATATGGAGGATATTCTTCTTCATGTATTTTCCACCATTTTAATGCACATTAGTTTTGCATGACGTCATACTTGTACAGTAGGTAGCATAACCGCATTCAATCCATTTTTCAATTGCGATCCTTTTAGCAATCTTTTGGCATTATTGCTATGACGGGAATTTCCTTGAATATAATTATTTGACAATTTAACTACCTGTTCTGAAATTTTTTGAATACCCGACAATAAATGAATCAAGTCCATGGATTAGCGAGAATTTTGGTAATTTACATATTAAACGACACACCAATATTTGTAGTTAATTTTGAAATTGAACCCTTTTTAGATTATCAGGCACGTGGGGAATTGCCGACAATTCATTTGTTGACCTACCTCCATTGAAAAATTTGAATTTCTGCCAATGACTTAACACAATGGATTGACGGAAATTCTGATAATTGAAACGTTAATACAACACTAATATACTATATGTACATACATGTCTTAATTTATATTTAACGATATAAATTGATTTTGAAATAAAATTTTAAAAAGTTTCCCAACAAACAATAATTTAAAAGAATTTTCATTTTTTTATTTAAAATTCAAAATCGAACTGCTTGGCTCGGCTGCCATCACTTAATTGTCTTTGATATTGGAAAACTATTCTTTTTTGTTTTTTTTTTGTTCCAACTCAATCCAGTGTTCATATGTGATCATGTTTCATGTTATCAAGTCCACTTACTATATTTATTTTAGTTCAGTTTACTTTAACTCAACGGGATCCGCTTAATTCTTGCGGGTGCGATCCAACATACATACATACATACATACATAAAATAAAAATATAAAGAAAAACATAAAAATATGAATCTAAAATATCTAAGTATATATACACCCAAACCTTTTTTACACGGTAGATACGTTCCAGTGGTTACCATGTAAAAAAAAAAACGCGTAATAAAGTCAAATATTATGTATGTATGTAAGTGTATAAACAAACTGAAAAATATACATAGGATTGATGCAGCAGCCTACATATGCCTATAAAATTGAATAACTTTATAAAAACGCACAGATTTAGTTGAATAGTATACACAGAGTTGTTATTTTATTAAACGATTTTATCCGTATAAAAAGGAGCGAACAAAAAAAATGGTAAATTTGTTAAAAAAAACCGTGTTATTTCAAATTCGCGTAAAAAAAAAACCGTGTAAAAACAGGTTTGGGTGTACATATACAGTGGTGGCCATATAATTAGAAACGACATAGCAACATGTATGTTTGTTAATTTGTTTTACAGTTTACACTGTGTACCTGGGATCAAAGGCTTTGATTGGAGGACGTCTTACATAGGTTTTTCCATTAGATTGGGACAAAATAAACTTAGATTCGTCACTCCAGAGAACACTGTTCCAGAAACATCGTTTCTAATTATAAGGCCACCACTGTATACAGTGTAATTTAAGACACGACATTTTGGTTACATAGTTTTGACGACCGTGTCAACGAACTGTCGTTGCGGCCCTTGACCTTTCAAAGGCCTTTGACACGGTCGACCATCCCACACTCCTGAGAGATATACTAAACTCAACCTTGCCCAACGACCTAAGACGCTGGACCTCCAATTACCTTGGAGGTAGGCAGGCATACGTTGAGTTTAGGGGGCAAAAGTCCTCTCACAGGAGAATAAAGATGGGTGTCCCACTGGGGGGAGTCCTGTCGCCTATCCTGTTTAACATCTACCTCACCTCACTCCAAACGCCACCTCCGAACATCTCCTTGGTCTCTTACGCGGACGACTGTACGGTCTTTTCCTCGGGCATTAACATCGACGAAGTCAGCTCCAACATAACCACCTACCTCTCGTTCCGGGTGGAATTCTTTCGGGAAAGAAAATTACGAATATTTGCACCAAAATCAACGGTATCCCTCTTCACGACATGGACGAAGGAAGTAAGAATTACGTTAAACGTCGCAGTGGAAGGAAACATCATTCCCACAGTTAGGTACCCAAAGATCCTCGGGGTCACCTTCGACAACTTGCTTCACTTCGCCACACATGCGACTAACATCAACGCCAGCGTGAATAGAAGAAACAAGGTCCTAAAGGCTCTGGCTGGCACCACATGGGGAATGGACAAGGAAACCATCCTCTCCACCTATAAGGCTATCGGACGGTCTCTCCTCAATCATGCTGCTCCAATCTGGACATCATTCCTGAGTGACACACAGTGGAGGGCACTACAGACGTCACAGAACAACGCCCTGCGAATAGACACAGGATGCGTGAGGATGACTAGTATAGACCATCGCCATGATGAGACGAAGATGCTGACGGTCAAAAGACACAATCAGCTGCTAACAAAACAATTCCTGATAGCCTGCTACCAACCTTCCCATCCAAACCACCACATAGTCTTAGTCCTCGCCGCATAAGACAAGACCTCACCACATACAAATCAGACATTGTACACCTCATACCGACACACTGTCCGTCAGGGAGGCACAAAATACTCTTCACAATGCCATCGTCGCGACGGCCAGAGACGAGCTCAGCCATAACAAGGTCATTAATCGGCACCCACCACCCATAGCCGATTCGGAAAGGCAGCTTCCAAGAGTAACGAGGACTATTCTGGCCCAGCTCAGATCAGGATGGTCAAACTTCCTGAATAGCTACAGGGCTAGAATTATCCCGGGAACCGAAGATAGCTGCCTATCATGCAACCAAACACCACACGACAGGTTGCACATTTTTAGCTGTCCAGCGAAACCGACAGCCCTGCGACCAGTAGACCTATGGCTGAACCCTACGATGACAGCTAACTTCCTCGGACTACCTACCACATGACGTTAACAACACGCACATACAACCAACAACAACAATCCCATCTCAAACCCTTCCCATCCTCATCAAATTACACGGCACACAACAAATAGAACACATAAACTAAAATTATCTTTATATTACATACAGGGAAAAGCTTCCGGAGACAACAGCCGAACTGTTACAGCAACATAGTTTTGATAATTTTTACATCTTATCGAAAAAATTTCAAGTCCATGATATTTTTCGTAAGATTTTAGTAATATTATGAAGAAAAATTAATAATATTTTGCTACCTAGTACAATTCGACCTCCGGGTACACGTCCTCTAACCATGCTACCCATATTTGGTTAAGAATTTTAATGTACGTGTTATATAGATAAACACAAATTTTATCCTGGTCATGAATTTAATTAAAAAAAATCCTTTATTATGGAACACAGCAGCACATCTCCTGAGTAAACTGTCGACTAATGCCATACAATATTGCTTTGGAATCGCATACCAAACCCTTTGGGTTTCTTCGCACAAATCGTTTAAATTTTTTTTGGTTTTACTGCACGCACAGTTTCCTCAACATTATTCCACAAGTTCTCAATACGATTGAGGTCCGTGGATTGAGCTGGCCACTTAAGAACAGTGATTCACTAGACGTGAAGTGTGCTTAGGGTCATTATCATGTATAAATTTCCATATTTGATGCATGTTGTCTTCAGCGAATGGTATCATAGTGTCTGTTTAAATGTTTTTGTAAACGTGCTGGTCCATCTTAGTATTAATCTTGTAAATGAGACCTACAACATGCCAGGAAAATGCTGGCCACACCATCACATTTCCACCACCATGTTTTGCCGTTTTAAAGGTGTACTTTGGGTGATGCTCCAGGTTTGGAGGGCGCCATACATTCTGCTTTCCATCACAATCGAAACGGCAAAACTTTGACTCGCCGCTCCAAAGTATATGTTTCCAAAATATCATCGGTTTATTGAGTCGGGATTTTTATTGTCCAAGGCGAAATATCAATACTAAAATCCGATGTCTAAAAACGAACGTACGTCCCGTCGACGTTTGACCAAACCTGGCTTCTGTTGTACTGTTACATTCCGAATCAACGGTTTTTATTTTGTATACGATAATCATGTATAAGTCGTTAGTTTTTCTTTTCTCCGTTCAGTAAGTGAAATATAAAAATAATTTTTTACAAAAGTACCACATGATGCCAAAAAAAGTACTCTTACAGTTATAGTTAAGCACCATTTTAAAATTTCGAATTTTACAACACTGCCATGAAATGATAAACAATGATTTAAAAACAATAAAAAAAAACGAGTTGCCAGATTATTAAAGATGTATGTATGTATGTATCTATGTTTTATTGCTTGCTCCTTTGTTTACTCTCCTCTATACCACAATGTACACAGTGACGACTCGGAATTTTGACATTTAACCGTATACTAAGAAAGAGACAGCAAATATTACCAAAAAGTATTTCTGTCCCTCTCTGATTGTCTGTCTGTTTTGTTTATTTATGTTTTTTTAGGTTTTGGGGTGGGTTTTTTATATTGGCGAGAGTTAATAAAAAATGAAATTTTTGTGTAAAACTATTAATAAATAATAAAAACAACTAATAACAATAACAACTTTAACTTTTTCTTTCAAGAAATTAAAAAATATTGGCAACTTTCAGCAAGAAAATTTTTTTATGAGCAGTACGTCTTATTTTGATCTTGTAATATTTAGCTTCTTAATTATCTCTTGCACAAGAAACTTAATTCATTGTGACCGAAAATCACGCACATTTCGATTAATATTTAAATATTTAAGAATCTTTAAACTTTTCATTGAAGAAATTAAAAAATATTCTAAATTTTCCCTTTTTAACACAAAATAAATGTTTGTTTACATTTAATTTTTCTACTTTATCCGCAAGTTTTCACTCTGTATATCTGTTACTTCTAACACATTTGATTCGCAAAACTTTTAACATATTCTTTCTCCCTCCAAGAAAACGGTTAAGGCAGCTGATTTTAGCGTTTTTTAAACGTCACAATTGTCATCACTGGTTACATTGTGGTATACACAATATTTGCTTATCTTTTGAATTATAAACAGGAAGTTTCCCTTATCAATGCAGGATCGAATTAATTTCCAAACGAAAGCGTTTAGTTTTGAACAAATTCTGTTAGAGAACGGTTGTGTTTTGTTAAGAATAGTTCAGCGAAATGTCGGAAAAATATGGAAATCCATGTGCCACGTATAATATTCCATTAAATATGAGTGAAAATGATATATTTCGCATTGGTTGTGCGCACCTCCAACATTTTATTCAAGTAAACGTCAAGTAAGTGTGTGTTGAGGAAACTTAAACCAAAAAAAAAATATTTCTTTCAAAGTCATCATTAATGTTTTTGTATTTATTTGAATTAGAACGGACAATTGCAAGCCCATGATGCTTAAAATGCATTTGGAACTTGATGACCATCCACCATCATCAATTGGAGAAGCTGAAGAACGATACATTGTACACAAGAATTCTAATAACGGTTGGAGACAATCTGTTCAACAACACGAAGAAGAGATCAAAGCATTGAAAGATGCTTTATTACAAGCAAAGGATAATGATGAGGTAAATCCTAATAACGGCTTGAGAGAATCTGTTCAACAACTCGAATTAGAGATGAAAGCGTTAAAAGATACTTTACTACAAGCAAAGGAGGATGATGTGGTAAATCGCATTAATAAGGCTCCTGATGTGGACAATAATGTAACGCAAGAATCAAACTCGAACAAGCAAGCGAGCAATGAAAACAAGTTAAGCGGTGAGCATAATGATACTGAAAATGTTGCCAGTGCCAGCGAAGGACATCATACGAACACCATGCCAGAGGAAAAGCCAGAAGTTATTGATTTAAGACGCAATTGTGTTTACATACAAAATTTTCAATGTTCTGATTCTGATTCTGATTCAAGTTTGGAGAAGGCTTTCTATAATGTTCGCAAATTAGCAAATGAAATGAATGTAGAAATTCCTGACGATTCTATCATTAATATAGACGTGGGGTGGAAGCCTAAAAGTCGTCTTGACTACTATGTTCACTTTTGTAACGCGGATATTAAAAAAGAATTTCTAAAGAATCGACATTTTCTGAAAGACCATCCAGAGACAAGTCCTTTAAGAATATTCGATTATAGTGAGTGGGGCATTGTTAAAATAAAAAATTTTCGTTCAACTGATTTGAGTTTGGAGACGGCCTATGTTAATGTGATTGGAATAGCGGAAAAAATGGGAATAACGATTGATTCGGATAAAATCGATCATATAGACGTGTTTAGTACAAAACCAAATTTTCTTACATATTCTGTTCGGTTTACCACAGAGTGTAAGAGAAAGGAATTCGTAGAAAGAAAATATCTTTTAAAAAAATTCCCAAAAACAAAATCTTTACAAATTTTAGATACAGGGGGACATAGATTAAATTTACGTAACGTAAACAACGTTAGCATGACTGTAGCTAGTGCTAATGTTATTGGGTTGGCGGAACTGATTGGTTTGTCATTAGCCCCCGATAATTTCCAACGCATATATGTTGTTAATTATGTTCGTTATTTTAGTTGTAATCGTAAACTTTCTTTAATTGTTGAGTTTTCTAGCAAGCAAGTAAAAGATGAATTTCTAGAGAAAAAAAAATTCTTAATCCACAGGACATGTTTAGAAACAGTTAAGATTAAAATTTCGGATATTAATGCAAAAAAAAACATTGTTTCGATCAAGTATTCATATAATCATGTAGCTACTGCTATTAGTTTTATTGGATTAGCAAAACAGCTGGGTTTCTCACTTACTCCTGATAAAATTCATAATTTCTTTGATTTGTCAAAATTCATTGACGATGCATGTACTTAGAGAAGCGAAGAGGACTGAAAATTCACTTTTCTAGAGATCACATAAAAGCCTCTTACTTAACACTTTCTTATTAAAACATTGCATATCCAATCACAATGCATGTCCTTATGCATATGTCGACACTTTTAAAATGTTTTTTTTTAAATTTTTTTTTTTACATTTCAACAAAATTTTTCCTTTTTTTACATTTTAACTTGAATTCATGAAATGTTTTTTTTTTTAGTTTAGTATTAATTATTCTATTATTTTCTGGATATAATTATTTTTATTTTTTTCTAAATAATTTTAAAATAAAGTCGATATTTGTTTTCAATAAAAAAAACAGTGTTTGTGTTACAATTGATTTCTTCTTTTAAATAAATTCTTAACTGTTTAGGAATCTTTGTCCTTCCATTCACTTTCAGTCCAAATTATATGTTTTGATAATTCTCTTAAGATTCTCTTTTTCATTTTTCCAAATTTGTCAATTATGTTAACTTAACAGTCTCCATTGAGGTAACATTCACTGTAAAAAACTAAAAAAGAAAATGTAACATTCGTAGCTAACTTTATACACACTAGCCCTGACAAAACAGGACAAACAGCGGCTATAAAAGCGGAAGAACGAAGGATTTCCATGCACAAATGGCAATCACGATGGGAGAACAGTTTAAAGGGAAGATGGACAATTCACCTTGTCCCTAAAATAACAGCGTGGATGGAGAACAAACATTGCGAGTTGAGCTTCTAAATAATCCAAAAACAATTTGAATTTTATCTGAATACGCTAATTCAGCTAGCTGAAGAAATAACATTTTTCCCATATTTAAATACAAAAAATTTACATAAATTAACTTTGGTCTTATATTCAGCCAGCTGAATTAGTACGATTCTAAAATGTCTACGTAATTATTACAAAATAATCACATTTAAGTTGAAATAGACAAATTCAGCTTTGCTGAATAAGAGTATACTTTTTTGTATTTCGAGATTTGTTAAATAAAAAGTCATAAGAAAAAAAATTGTATGTTATTCAGCTGGCTGAATTACTTTTATTTTAGCTAAATAAACTAATTCTTACTTCGTAAATAAAGATGTATTAAATAAAACTTCCTAAGATGCTAGTTTTTGGTGATATTCAGCTAGCTGAATTAGGTCGAAGTGGTAGCTCTGATATCAAAGAGCTCACTTGAGCACGCATAGGGGCCCTTTGTGATGCCACCAGTGAACGCTGCCTCTGTACAGACCAAGTTCTACTAAAATCAGGGAAAAGAAAGAAGGTTGCGCTGACCAACTGCACATCAAAGCACGACTACCCCACACTGAAAGTTTGATGAACGAATCTATATCCTTGACATCAATGGATGATAGCTCCTTCAAGCTGACAAGGATTGGAGAGTCAAATAACCTATATTTGCACCTCGCAACAGTCTCCTCTTCCTCAGCGGATCTGCATCCTCGGCAGAAGTCGTTAAATGGGAGCCGCATCTTTTCCGCATGTCTACCCATAACATAATGACCTGTAAGCATGGCCACTGTGATTTAGATGATGCCACGACCAAGTCCAAGTAACTGGTTGGAACACCTTCTGTCCATCAGGGGCCAGGTGAGTCTAGCGGTTTAGCAAGACTCCTCATTGGCCCAGGATAGGTTGGCGTCTAGAAAGAATCATCAGCCCTGCATTATTACTATGTCCGGGGACCCAGACCAGTGAGATACTAAAGCGCCCAGAAAGAAGGTCGAGACAGTGACGACATTCCCTGACGATCCTGGCGTTATTCACAACACCTGACAGAGATCTTATGGCGGCCTGACTGTCAGAGAAGGGGGTAAAAGGAGCACCGTTGACGAGGATACATTGTGCGGCACGGTAAACTGCCATCACCTCCGCCTGAAACACGCTACAGTAATCCGACAGTCGGAGAGAGATGCTTAGTCGCCAGTTTTCCAGAATAGACTCCGCTCCCGACCCCAGTGTCGAGTTTAGAGCCGTCCGTGTATATATCCAGGAGGTCAGGGGGACGGTGTTGAGGTATCAGTCATCAGGGCTTAAGTCTTGTCGCAGCAAACTTATCTGTCTGCTTAGCGAGAAACCAGTTGAGCATTGCGAATAAGGTTTTTGTGGGGGTGGTGCGCAGAGCAACAGTTGTATAAATGGCCGCAGACTTGACCGCTTGATCTTGTCAAGAAGTCTAACGTTGTGTAGTTTATCCAGAGCAATCCACCAGAAAGCAACACCATATAGGTGATTGGGTTCACTAACCGTGGATGAATGAATGAGCTTAAAAATAATATTTTTTTATATCACATCATAGGTTGGTATCAGAAATAAGCAATGAGTATTCAAAAAGATGAGTAGAATCGAATCATACTCATAATTTCTGATACTTACATATACGCATTCATACTTATTTTAATATCATGGAACCGCTACTCATCATATTCATACTTAACACACTTATGATGTTATTGATTTCGACTTCAAATGCTCACTAAAGGTACGGTCACATATGGCAATTATTTGCCCAAAAATTTGTTTTCTCTTCTTTGCCCGAAATATGACTGAAACAACTAAAATTTTGTTTTGTGGTCACACTACGCACGTTGGATTTTCCCATTTTTGTTTCATTCAATAGCGGCAAACAGAAATCTGGGAAAACATGTTTGCCATATGGGTCACACTTGAAAAATATTTGACAAGAGTGTTGCGAAAAAAATACATACGTGCATACATACATAAACACGTATACATACATATGTATGTATATAATTTCATACATAATGGAAGATGAATATTTTCCCGTTTTGTGTTGCGGATTTTCAGTGATATTTTGCGCAGAAAAAAAAGAAAGACGACTGTGGGTTCGAACATGGGTTTAGTGCAGAAAGAGGATGGATGCACGGAAAAATTCTGGACATTTTAATTTTCAAAATTCTTATGATAGAAGCTCATAAAAATTAAGCTGTCTGTGACGACTTAGGTCCAATTCTGTTCTCCTTTTTTTCGATAATAACCTTACTTGCTAAAGAGACAGCTCTTTTGGCAGCAGCGCTGCTTGCAGGTATATGTAGAATGAACTTGCAAGGCAAGTATTGATAAATATGGAGGATATTCTTCTTCATGTCTTTTCCACCATTTTAATGCACATTTGTTTTGTGAGACGTCATACTTGTACGATAGATAGCATAACCGCAATTAACCCATTTTTCAATTGCGATCCTTTTAGCACCCTTTTGGCATTATTGCTATGACTTGAATTTCCAAGAATTTATTTCTTTGACAATTTAACTACCTGCTCTGAAAATTTTTAATTACCCGTCAATATAATAGATGAAGAATGAAGTCAAGTGATTAGCGAGAATTTTGGGAAATTCAGATATTAAAAGGATGTTTCCCTTCTCAATGCAGCAATAAATAAGCAGGATTGAAACGAAAGCGTTTAATGTTAAACAAATTCTATTGGAGAACGGTTGTCAGTTGTTAAGAATAGTTCAGCAAAATGTCGGAAAAATATGGAAATCCTTGTGCCACGTATAATATTCCATTAAATATCAGTACGAGTGATATATTTCGCATTGGTTGTGCCCACATCTATCATTTTCTTCACATAAACAGCAAGTAAGTATGTGTTGAGGAAACTTAAACACAAAAAAAAAATATTCTTTTCAAAGTCGTCATTAACTTTTTTTGTATTTATTTCCATTAGAACGGACAATTGTAAGCCCATGATGCTTAAAATGCATTTGGAACTTGATGACCATCCACTATCATCAATTGGCGAAGCTGAAGAACGATACATTGTACACAAGAATTCTAATAACGGCATGAGACAATTTGTAGAACAACTCGAAGAACAGATAAATGCGTTAAAAGATGTTTTATTACAAGCAAAGGAGGATGTAAATCGTATTGATAAGGCAACGCAAGAATCAAAATCTAACAAGAAAGCGAACAAGTTCAAAAAGAAAAACAAATTAAACGGTAAACATAACAATACTGAAAATATTGCCAAAGCCAGTGAAGGACACCATACGAACACCACCATAACAAAGAAAAAGCAAAACGTTATTGATTTAAGACGCAATTGTGTTTACATACAAAATGTTCAATGTTCTGATGCTGATTCTAATTCTGATTCAAGTTTGGAGAAGGCATTCTGTAATGTTCGTAAATTAGCAAATGAAATGAATGCAAAGATTCCTGACGATTCCATCATTAATATAGACGTGGAGAGGAAGGATAATTGTCTTGACTACTATGTACACTTTTGTAGAGCGGCTAGTAAAGAAGAATTTCTAAAGAATCGACATTTTCTGAAATACCATCCAGAGACAAGTCCTTTAAGAATATTCGATTATAATGAGTGGGGCATTGTTAAAATAAAAGATTTTCGTTCATCTGATTTGAGTTTGGAAGCGGCTTATGTTAATGTGATGGGAATAGCGGAAAGAATGGGAATATCGGATGATTGGAATATTAGATCTTCTATCGATCATATTGACGTGTACGTTAGTACAAATCCAAATTTTCTTAATTATTCTGTTCGATTCAACAATAACTTGCACAAGAACGAATTTGTACGCAGAAAAGATGATTTAAAACAATTTCCCGAAACAAAATTTGTAGAAATTTTAGATTGGGGTGAACATAAATTACGTTTACGTAACGTAAACAACGTTAGCGTGACTGTAGCTAGTGCTAATGTTATTGGGGTGGCGAAACTAATTGGTTTATCATTAGCCACCGATAATTTCCAACGTATATATGTTCTTAATTATGTTCCTTATTATGTTGACTCTAGTGGACTTTCTTTTGTTGTTGAGTTTTCTAGCATGGACGTAAAAGATGAATTTCTAAAGAGAAAACATAATTTAGAAAAACTGACATATTTTTATAGTGATATTGAAATATCGGATATTAATGAAAAAAAGAACATTGTATTGATCAAATATGAAACTGGTCATCTAGTCACTGCTTTTAGTTTTATTGGATTAGCGAAACAGCTAGGTGTCTCCCTTACTCCTGATCAAATTCAAAATTTCTTTGATTTGTCAGAATTCACTCATTTGTACTGAACAAATGAAAGAGGAGTGTCTTGAGGAATGAAAATTCACATTTCCACATACAGACCACATACAAGCCTCTTACTTAACGCTTTCTTATTAAAACATTGCATATCCAAACACAATGTATGCCCTTAGGCATACGTCGATACTTTTAAAAGGTTTTTCTTTAATTTTTTTTTTTACATTTTAACTTGAATTCATGAAATTTTTTTTAAGTTTAGTATTAATTATTCTATTATTTTCTGTATATAATTATTTTTACTTTTTTGTAATTAATTTTAAAATAAAGTCGATATTTGTTTTTAATAAAAAAAAAACTGTGTTTCTTCTTTTAAATAAATTCTCAACATTTTACTTTTAATGATTGATTATTAGCTTCTCTAAGTACTGTTT
This sequence comes from Sarcophaga subvicina, assembly GCA_936449025.2. NCBI lineage: Eukaryota > Metazoa > Arthropoda > Insecta > Diptera > Sarcophagidae > Sarcophaga > Sarcophaga subvicina. The sequence goes on from OW388084.2 coordinate 100,534,947, forward strand.
GTGTGCGCAATGGTCTCTACAAACGGTGCCACATGCTAAAGGTTTCAATTTCGTTTTGCATGTGTCGTTATATGGCCACCTTCTCCGGGTCACGGTTTAGATATTGTTACAAAAATGGAAACGGTGTTCTCGTTTAACATTAAAATGATAAACAAAAGCTACAAAAACAAAAACAATGGACTTGTTTACATGATCAACGAATAAACAAAAATATAGCAACAACAGCAGTACAAATTAGGGGACAAACAAAGTAAACAAACAAGCAACAACACTGCAAGGACAAACATAAACAAAATACACAAACAGCGATAACGTAAACAACATGTTTACATTTATAGAGATTTCGCGAATGCATTCAGGTCATTCTCCTTCAAGAGCATCCATCAGACTGTTTACCCTGCGATGTAACAGGCAATACGAAGCAGGCAACAGGACCAGAAAGAATTCAGTCAGTCTTGTGTGAAGACACGTGAAGTGTGAAGGGAATAATTGTGGTTTTTAAGATCTCCGTTGTAAAGATCTATTAAACAATTGTTATTGTGTGCGCGGAAGAGTGCAAAGAAGAATAACAATTAAAGCAAATTATTGTTGTTTAAATCAAGTCGTGAAAGATGGCACACGGAATTGTGCGAATAATAAAGAATTTTTTATTAAAACTGAAAACAAATTTATTTTTATTTCTACGAACGAATCTACGAACTTATATTTTAAACATTTTTAAAAGGGTAAAAAACGTAACAATATTCTCAACTGCCATTCAAAGCTTCATGAACTACTGGGTATTCAAAAAGTTGGGCCACACAAATTGACCGTTGATGGCTATAAAATGCAATATCCTTGTTAATATGAACCACTTATGCTTCACTTCTTTAGAAGACACCATTAACTTCACAATATTCCTTAAAAAGTTGTTTGCATTTCAAAATGAGCGAAAATTGCGAAACATTACCGCCGTATTTTACTTTTCTGCTGCTAGAAATGAAAACACTTGCCGAACCGTCGTAATGTAATTTCGTTAAACGAACGTATGTTACACTACGTTCCATTGACGTTTGACTAAACGGGGCTTTTACGTTTTGTTACGTTTCGAATCAAATGTTTTTGTCTTGTATGTGAGGAAGACGAATAAGTCGTTAGTTTTTCATGTTCCGTGCCGTATGTGTATTAAATATAAATAAATGAAGAGTCCAGTAGGTAGGCCCATGATCCAATCAAAACGAAATATGAAACAATATTTCTCCGGCGACTTCCTTCTGGCAAAAACTCGGAGAGTAAATAAAAAAAATTGCCACAATAAAGAGTCTCAAAAATCTATCGTTCGGAGACGACTTTAAACACTCATGTATAAAATTAACATACACACACACAACATAAGTGTTGTGAGTTAGGTTAGATCATAATCCTGATTGATGGGTTATAATGACCAATTATGTATGCAAGTACTATTTAATGCAAAAAAAGTACTTTTTTAGTTATAATTCCGTACCATTTCAATATTTCAGTTTTGCTACACTGATCATGTATCATGATAAATACGTATTTATTCCACCACAGAATTTATTAATAAAGACTTGTCGATTGCAGTGTATTTTTGTCTACCGCACTACATTAGATGGCGAAAAATTATAGTTTCTATCGGCATAAAATATTTTTCTTTATTTATCTCTCCGTTTATACCAATTGGATGTAAACAATTTTCTTTGCTGATCGAAATTCTAAAGTATTTCTGTGGGAATTTGTTTAGGGTTTGTTTTTCTTGCCCTGACAATGGGTTGAAGTCGCCGTAGTCTAAAACGCAAAGTCACGGTTAAAATCCCAGATCAGACATCAAAACGGAATAAAAAAAAAAAACAAAATATTTCTTCGGCGTCTTTCTCTCAACAGATTTCTGGCAAAAACTCTGAGAGTAAATAAAAAATTGCCATGAAAAGTTTGCAAAAAATCTGTCATTCGGAGTCGACTTTAAACTGTAGGTTCCGCTGCCACGCATGTATAAATTTAACTGAACTGTCAAGTTGTGATTCTGCTCAAAGATAAAATAAGTCTGGTAACTCTAGTTTTATTATATAAATTTATTAAATCGCGGCCAAACAAAGCAATGCCTTGAATGCTATTTTGATCATAAAAGCATATTAAAACATGGACCATCAATAGTCTGAGTTTTCAAACTGCTACGGTATTATTCCATATAAAGATCTTAAGTATTTTCTATTTTAACTTGTATCACAAAAAAATATTTTTTTTACTTTTCCTCAACAGAAGAAGCTCTTAAAATGTTAAAAAAAAAAAAATTTTTTGTACGAGATGTTATTTTGCAACACTTGGTACTATTTTCTTATTTTTTATTTAAATTTTATATTTATTGTCTGTCTGTCTGTCTGTCTATATCAGGCTGGAAACTTAAAACCTCAATGTCGTTTTCGTTAGTTCGTTACTATTATGAACAAACCCCACAGTAGTTAGGATCTCCCTCCTCCTCCTCTGTGTGGATTTAAATTTTTATTTTATTTCTAAAGAAAACCGCATTTTAAAAAATATTATTTAAGACACACAATATAAAATTAAAGGTTTTTTAAAATACAACAGCAAAAAGACAACAAAGAAAAAGAAAAATAAACCACAAAAGGTGATGTGTCTAGCTTTGTATCAGATGTTGTATAAATAATTTACAAATACACTCAAAGAAATTTTGAAGTGTTGGCCAGAAGAATAAATCGGTTTATTGTTTAAGACTTTATTAGTAATTGAATTAAAATTATATAAAATAGCAAATAGCAAATAGCAATAGTAAATAGCAATAGCAAATAGCAATAGCAAATAGCAATAGCAAATAGCAAATAGCAATATGAAATAGTATTTCTTCAGTGACTTCCTCTCAACAGATTTCTAACAAAAACTCTAAGAATAAATAAAATCATGCCATGAAAAGTTTCTCAAAAAGCTGTCATTCGTAGTCTACCGAAAGAGGACCCTCTGGACTAGCATTTGCATGGTGTAGTATTTCTTATATGTTCCAAAATGGCCACTGATCTTCTAAGGAATTTTTAAGCAAAAAATTGATATTTTCAAAGGCAATTTTCTAGTATTTGTCGTAAAATTAGCTACTAAACAAGTGGGCTTTTTCAGAGGGATACTGTTAACTAGCTAACAGTGCTCTGTTAAAGGCAAATTTTGTTCTGTTAAGAGCAAATTTTGCTCTGTTAACGCCAAATGTAGCGCTGCTAAAATTTATGGATTGCATTTTGGATTTTATTAAATGATCAGCGGAGCAATTGGGTCAATTAAAAACAACAAATCTCCAGGCTTGGACAATATTTCCCCAGAACTCCTTACAACCGACCGCGCTACTAGCGCTCGCTTATTGGAACCCGTCATAAAGGCATTCTGGAGTAACGAATCACGAAATCACCTCCGGCGCAATTATAAATCTTCCCAAAAATGGCGATTTGACCGACAGGAAGAGCGAATATAATAAACAAAAGACTGTCAAAAGCAATTTTTCTCAGAGGGGAACAAGCTGGCTTCCGTTCCAACAAATCTTGCGTCGACCAGATCAATAGTCTCAGGATTATTGTGGAACAGTCAGCTGAATGGAGATCGCCTCTTTATCTCGTATTTGTTGACTTTGAAAAGGCTTTTGATACGCTCAAACACATGGGCATATGGAACGCACTGGCTTGCAAGGCTGTCCCAACTAAAATAATAAACTTGATAAAGACTCTGTACAACAACGCAACATGCCGCGTACTACATGAGAAACAGCTAGGAAAGAGCATCAAATTAAAAACCGGAGTCCGTCAAGGTTGTGTGCTGTCACCACTCCTCTTTAACTGCGTCCTCCATGTAGTGATAAAAAATTCGACAAATCATAGGAGGACATATGCTTATTAAGCCATTCTTTCTCCGACATGCAGTCGAAACTGGATCAAATCACTCAGAATGAATGCTAATGCAACGAGGAAATTCCTAATATACGGCAAGGAAATTGATGAAGTGGAGTCCTTCTGCTATCTAGGCAGTATAATCGATAAATCCGGTGGTTCATCAGCAGATATTGCCAGCCGCATTAATAAAGCACGCAAAGCTTTTGCCCAACTTAATCCCGTTTGGAAATCATCTGATATATCGAGACGCACCAAAATTAAAATTTTCAACTCCAACGTCAAATCCACATTACTTTACGGTTGCGAAACGTGGAATATGGCACCCCGAGATTCCCAGTCTATTTAAATATTTGTTAACAAATGCCTGCGTAGAATCATGCGTGTTTACTGGCCCTCCATAATATCCAATGCTCAACTCTGGTCAGATACAAACCAGCAACCAATAGAGATGCAAATAAGAAGACGCACACCTGGAAACGCTAAATCACAATCGAATTATCCAAACTACGTCTACAGTGGAACGAAGTCAAACACCGCGCTGACGATCGAGCTCATTGGAACCAACTTGTTGCGGCCCTATACTCCCTAGAGGAGTAAGAGGAACATATATTTTGAATTTTCAAATTCGAATTTATCTTCACACACATTGAAATTTGTGCTTTTAAAAGTCATTCTGTTACAATAACATTTCCGTTAACAGCTGCAATAGTTGGCAATATTATTAATTGCATTAAAACAAATTGCTAATGTTGCTAAATAAATCGAAATTGGCAACACTAGTATGCAATATCAAAGCAAATATCAATATAAGACATAGACTTAGACTGACTTAGCTGACTATTATTCAGCTTCTTTTTCTTATTCTCTTTTGCGCTTTTTGTAATGTTTTTATTATTAAGATTTGTTGAATCATTATTTTTATTGTGGATGTTATTTAGTTTAAACATAACACCATTAAATACATGTTTAACCATCGAAGAAGACTCGTACGTACTTTACTTTGGCTATTCGTGCCGATATACTGTTGCTGCTGCTGCTGCTCTGTACCTAACAATGCATCCACGATGAGTGTTGTAAGTACATGTACTGCGCCATGTCTTAATGATTTTCCTATGAACACACATTTAATGTTTGTTGGAGTATTAATTTTAATTTTTCTTTCTTCTTCTTTTAAGTTTTTCTTCTTCTTGAAGTTTTTATTTTTTCTCGTTTTTTTCTTTATATTCATCGCTTCAGTGATGTTGTTTACGCGCATTTTGTGTCTGCCTGTTGCCAGCCTTCTTTTTCACTTCACTTCTTCACTTTGTTTCTTTTGGTTGGGTTTGGTTTGGTTTGGTTTGGTTTTCTTTAAATTGTGCGGTTAAAGAATATTTTTTTTTCTAAATCTCCTTCATCTCTCTTACCCCTTAGTAAGCTTACAACTCATACATGTACGAACATTTTATTTAATAACGAACAGAGATGAGCACCAGTTCACTAGAAGCAATGTTTGCCACATGAGGTAGCAAGTCTAATAGATTTGCATGTGATGGTTAATTTCAATACGTTTAATTATTAACATTAGACCCACATGGGCACATACTCATGCGAACCGTAAATCTAAATCATCATTAATTTAAGGTTTCCATATGTATGTACATATGTATGGTTTTTATACAGTTTTTATCGCTTTCATATTCTCATGTTTTATGTTTTTTGTCTTGCCTGGTGGTTGGTGGTGGTGTTTAATTAGTTACTTGTCTTAACCGTTTGCCAAATGACTAACGGATACACAAAGAAATATAATTTTTAGTAAAAAAAAACAACAACAAAAAATATATGAATTTTTAAACAGAACAGAAGTAATGACAACTAAAGACATTCGCATTTACACCTTAAAGAGAAAAATCCAAAATGCTTTGCAATGTTTGGGTTACAACAACTTTCCTTAAAAAAAACCGCTTTAAAAAAAACTACCGAATATTTTCTCAAATTTCCTTTTTTTATTTGAAAGTACAATCCTTCCGGTAAATAATGGAAAATAATTTCATTCAAATTGGCTGCCTCGGCTGGCCATGCAGTAGCCTACAGCAGAAGATGCCGATTTTGGCAAAGAAAAATCATCTTTTCAAGCAAAATTGTCACATTTGGAGCACAGAAAACCCGCACGCATACATTGAAAAGCCGACGCATCCAAAACGAGTCAATGTTTTATGCGGATTTTGGTCCAGAGGCATAATTGGGCCATTTTTTCTTCGAAAATGAGCAAGGAGTGGCCGTTACAGTCAATGGCGATCGTTATCGGGCCATGTTGAACGAATTTTTGTTCACAAAAAAATTGAAGAGGAGGATATTGGCAACATTTGGTTTCAACAGGACGGTGCTACGTGCCACACAGCCGAAGCTACACTCAATGTTTTGCGCCCTGTTTTTGAAGATCGCATTATCAGCCTTAGAGCTGATGTCGTTTGGCCACCTTGGAACTGCGATTTGCCACCGTTGGACTATTATTTGTGGGATGCCGCCAAAGATAAGTGTTACGCCGACAAGCCAGAGACAATTGACGCTTTAAAGGAGAATATTCGTGAAGCCATTGGTGAAATACAGCTGCACACAATCGATAATGTGCTTAAAAATTGGACCGATCGTATAGGCGGCTACTGCATGGCCAACCGAGGCAGCCATTTGAATGAAATTATTTCCCATTATTAAAAGGAAGGATTGTAAAGGGTGTTTTTTATAGAGGTATAGAACTTTAAGTTGGCATTACTTTTCAAGATGGCGACCGATTTAACAGCTGTCAAGTGATTTATTCTCAGTTTGGTTTGGCAATTCATCATGAATAGACTCACGCCTGAACAACGCTTGCAAATAGTGCAATTTTATTTCGAAAATAATGGTTCTGTGCGGAAAACGTATCGCGCACTACGTCCATTTTATCGTCGACAAAATCGTCCATCAGAGCAGTTAATTCGATGGTTAACCATGGAACGTTTTCGCACCACGTTTACCCTTATTGATAACTCGCATCCCCAGAGACGCTGTACGGTGCGTACAGAAGAAGCTATTGCTGCTGTAGAGCGTAGCATTGAGGAAGACCCGAATGAGTCCATCCGCCATCGAGCACAGGTATTGGATCTGTGTCCATCCACTTTATGGAAGATTTTGCGGAAGGATCTTGGTTTGCGTGCTTACAAAATCCAACTCGTGCAGGATTTGAAGCAAAACGATCATCAAGTAAGGCGTAGATTCGTCGAATGGGCCCAAAACGAGATTACCGTTGTTCCCGATTTTCATAAGCGAATTTTGTTTAGCGATGAAGCGTACTTCTGGCTGAATGGCTACGTCAACAAACAAAACTGCCGCATTTGGAGTGAAGGTAATCCTCAAGTGTATGTGGAAACACCGTTACATCCAGAAAAACTGACTGTTTGGTGCGCTTTATGGGCTGGTGGAATCATTGGTCCGTACTTTTTCAAAAACGATGGTGGCCAGAACGTTACAGTCAATGGTGATCGGTATAGAGCCATGATTACTAACTTTTTCATTCCTGAATTGAATAACCATGATGTCCAGGAGATGTAGTTTCAACAAGACGGCGCAACATGTCACACAGCTCGTGTCACAATAGATTTATTGAAAGACACGTTTGGTGGCGGCCTAATTTCACGTTTTGGACCTGTGAATTGGCCTCCAAGATCTTGTGATTTAACACCGCTAGACTACTTTCTGTGGGGCTATGTAAAGTCATTGGTCTATGCGGTAAAGTCACAAATGTTTGACCAATTGGAAGACAACATTCGCCATATTATTGCCGATATACGGCCACAAATGTTAGAAAAAGTCCTCGAAAATTGGACATCCAGATTGGACTACATCCGCGCCAGCCGTGGCGGTCATATGCCAGAAATCATATTTAAAATGTAATGCCACAAGATTATCTTTCGGATAAATAAAATTCATGTCAATCGAATAATCCATCGTTGTTTTATTGCAACTTAATGTTCTATACCTCTATAAAAAACACCCTTTAGCTCAGCCAAATATTTCGTAAGAGTTCCTATTGTACTCAACTTTTCTAAGTCTCAACTATATTTGAAGGAAATGATTCTTTCAGATAAAATTTAACGAGAGTGAGTTTCATTATTTCTTTAAAATTTTTAATGAAACAATAAAGTTCAACTCCTTTTTTTTTTGGGTTTTTTCCAACCAAAAATATATTTAAGCGTGTATCCAAATTTCTTATTAAATCCGGGCATTGTATGTTTAATAACAATTAAATGAAATCATTCATAAAATGTGTTTCTCTTTTGTTTATTTCTCTTGTTTTTGTTTTTGCGAAATTAATCAAATTCATAACAGTGAAACAACATAAAAAAATAATAAAAAAAAAATAAAAAAATTAAGAAAAAAAAAATTGAATTTCAAATGGATTTTGCGTGACTAATTGAACTTACAAAACGAAATATTTCGAGTGGAGTTTTTTGTTTTTTTTTTTTTTTTTTTTTTGCACAATAAAATACAATTTTTTCGGATCATTTCGAATTGTTATGAAGAATTGTAGAAACAAATATATTTTTCCGATGTTTTTTTTTGTTCATTAATTAAAAAAAACAAAATAATTTCATGAAATTACATTTTCATTTAAACAAAAATACTCATATCGTACGTGTAGTATGTACGATATGTACATACCTATCTATCTGGTGCGTAGTTTAATCCTCTCATATAAAACAAATAAAAATGTTTTGTTAAAATTATTAATTATTAAATACTAAATGTAACTGAATTAATAATAATAATGAGTAAAAAAAAGAAATAAAAATATTTGAAATATTTTTCTTTTTTCATATAAGACGTAGCATTATATCCATCCCTGTAATATGGATTGAGAAAAAGATTCGATTATTTAAAATTCGATTAGCCCAACTGAGAGGAAAACATCGACAACGAATATCACAGAAGGTTAAGCAATATATATGTACATACTTGGTCATTAAAACCCATCAGTCCGGATTACAAGCAAGCTTCTCACACCACTGTAGCATGATTTTACAGTTGTTAATACCAACACAACATTTCATGTATTGACAACTGTAAAATCATGCTACATCACATACATATGTTGTGATGCGTGTGAAGATAAATTCAAATTTAAAAACCAAAGACGCAAACCCTTACTTTTAGCAACGGCTCTTTCTTGGCTCTAACAGGGTAAACTATGCTATTAACAGAGCACTGTTAACTGTTTAACAGCAGCAATAATAGATTAGTCTTCTACTTTGCAATTATTTCAGACTATTGACATAAAATATAATTCTCATAACGATCGTTATTTTTTGCGAACAAAACTGATGAAATATAAAGGATTGTTGGTGAGGGTTGGAGGCTAGCTAGCTATCCCACTACCACGATTCGAAAGAGGACCCTCTGGACTGCCATTTGCATACAGGTATGGTGTACTATTTCTTATACATATGTTCCAAAATTGCCACTGACCTTCTGGAGGATTTTCAAGCAAAAAATTGATATTTTCAAAGCCAATTTTCTCAATACCATATCACTTTATATGTGACCATGTTGCTGAATATATTAAAAGGTCTTGGAGCCTTGCTTTGAAGATGATATGGTGGTCCTCATAGACCTAAAGTATTTCCTAAAATTAACTCCTAAACAAGTGGGCTTGTTTAGAAGGTTACTGTTAAACAGCCAACAGTGCTCTGTTCAAGGTAAATTTTGTTCTGTTAATAGAACATTCTGCTCAGTTAACGTCAAATGTGGCGCTGCTAAAATTTATGGATTGTGTCTTGGATTTTCAAATTCGTACTTCATAAGTATATACCAGAGATCAGCAATGAATCGCTTTTTTGCTACTCATAAGAACGCATGAAATTTTGAATATAAGTGAGTCAACAATATTGAAATTTAACTATGTTTTCTGATTCATTCGTATTCACTACAACGTTGACTTATAAGTACAGGTTGCAATGAGTATGCTTACAACGTTGACATCAAACTCATAACATTCGAACTATGTTTGATTCATACGCCTACTTATTCAGATTCATAACTGTGAGTGACTCGAATCATTCATTAAAGTTTGTAGTCTTAGTTGTTGTTGCATTTACAAACAAAGAAGAAAGACCCATAAACAAAAAAGATAAACACAGCAAGCAGAGCAAACACACAACCTTCTTGTGAGTATTGGTGTGTTCGTACGCGAATCATACTTATTTTGTGATTCGTGTATACGATGAGTCATGGAGAGTCGAAATCAATAACAACATCATGCGTATTGTTAAGTATGAGTACCATGAGTATTTCAAACTTTGAATGTGAGTAGTATGAGTATGACATTAAAATAAGTATGAATGCGGCGTATAAGTATCAGAAATTATAAGCATGATTCGAATCTACTCATCGTTTTGAATACTCATTGCTGACCTCTGGTACATACATCATTAACAGAGTAAAAAACGCGTTCAGTGCCCTCTACGTTAATACAAAGTGTTGGGTCTGAAACCTGACTTGTCCCAGGTAGGACAACTTACTTGAACCTGACACGACGGTTGTGAAAATATGACTGCATAAGTGGTGTATACTGGAGATATTTTTACGCTTTTATGCTATGAAAGCCTGGAGGCTAAGGTCATTAGATTTCTTTGTGTGATCAGGCAAAAATTCTATAATAATTTGGTATTGTTAAGAGTAGTGACTACATGAACCCATGAGAATTCAGGACATTCTTACCAGATGGTGCCCACTGATTTGTAAGAATTCCGTGCAAATCTTTATTGATGCCTTCAAATGGTATGGAACTGTGGGTAGCGAATATTTTTTCGGAATCATTAAAAATGGCTCAAGCCATAAGGCTATGAAAATATTGTAGCGCCTTTCTGGCGGAAGTATCGACAATACAGGCTGCCGGGGAAAATTTTTATGGATGCAAATATATCATATCTCCGAGTGCGATATTTCCTTGCTATCTGGCAGGCAGGCGGCCATCGAAGCACTAAATTTCAATGTATTGTACTCCAAGCCAGTGCGTAGCTATGACAGATATCAAAATGAGGTAGCGAAACATTGTGATGACCATCTCACATGAGTGCCACAACACAGTGACATTCCAGGTAACGGTTTTACACAGATATCGAACTTTCCGATGAATTTTCATCTTTAGGGATCCCTCTGAAGACATGTGAGCTTATAATTGACAATTCATGGATGATATTCATGGATTCCGCCTAAGCCGGAAGGTCACTTCAGATCCAGAGAGAACGGCCAGTAGAATGTGGCCAAAACTAGACAGACGGCGTTCGAAAAGATTACTGAAACTCAAAGTATCGTCATTACGAAGCATTGCATTATGGGTAAGCATGTGTGGTGTATTAGACTTGGACACATAACAATGTCTACAGAAAAAGTAGGGATAAGGTAGAAGATGAAACTGTTCTTCTCCTCTTAGGTAAATGCTCAGCACTAAGGCGGAGGAGAAAAAAGCACCTTAGTGCCTACTACATAGTTGATCTGGTGGAACTGTCACGCATTGATATTGACAGTCTGAGTTACTTCATGAAGAAAGCTTAAAGTGGTTTCGAGGCTAGATTATAACGGAGAACTGTGATATCACAATGGGCCCTATGCGGTCTAAGTGCGTGCATCTAACTTTTTTGGATGGTCGGTCACCTCTGCCTTCCGACCTACCATGCACTGTAATTTTGATTTCAGAGATGCACAACGATAATCGCTGAAGATAATCGAATCGTTTGAAATCACTTGGATAATGCTGGGTATCAAATCTAATGTGTACGTAAATTGTACCAATAAATGTCAAAGGAATGAAAAACAAATCATTTAATGCTAATTACCACCACATTGCCTCTGATTGCAGTATGTGCTCGTCAGACAAATTGAAGAAGAAAAAAAAAAGCGGAATAAACATCATGTCGCAGAAAAATTTTGTTTCAATTATAAAAAGGGAATAAAATTAAAATCCGAGGGGGTTGTTCAGTGTTCATTTCATTGACGAAAATGCAGAGAAACTACTCTATTGAGTGTTGTCTGACGGTACAAACTAATAATTGTTAGCGGGTACGGAGTTTTTTTTGTTGTTGTTTTTTTTCAACGAGAATTTATTTCTTTAAATACACACTTGCCAGCCAGCATAGGAATATGTTTTCTTTTTTTAATTTTTTTGTGTGTCAAGTATTTAACCGTTAGATGTGGATGACGATGACGACGACGGTGATGATGATGTCTTATAAAATGGAATGTTTGTTTGCAATATACGAGTACACACAAGTGTGTGCGTGCCTCCCTTTAAAATAATATCCTCTCCTCATGCATTGTTCCCAAGTTCTAAAGTATTTTAAACGGTTTGTTTTCTTGTAGAGTGTAATGGAAAAGTACAGCATATTTTTGCAATTACTTATGCTGTCATCGATTTTCTCTCGCTCTCTCTCTCTCACACTCTTTCTTTTTATATATTTATAAGGAGTTTATGTTTCTTTTGAGACATGAAACAGCAGCTCGATAATGTTGTTGGCGATAAAAATATTTCTGTGTTGTTAAGTTTTGTAAAAATGCCAACAGAAACGAATGTTTCTTATTATTTTTTTTTTGTTTCTTCATTTCATTTGTATTGTAATGATATGAGAATTTATTTTATTTTTAATTTATATTTTTGCTTTTGCAAATTTTTGTATTTGCGAGCGTTTTTTATTTTTTTTTTACACCCACTTACCGGTCATTGACACTTGTAACACAAATGCTCAGTGCTATGCTGAAGTTGTTTAACAAGAAAAAACGAAAAACATAAGCAAGTAAATGGATCTGGTGTAGTCCTTTAAAGCATTTACCAGAGATTATTACAACAAAAAAACGCGGAAAATATTATTTAAATTAGCCTACCTACCGGCGGTAGGTTCCAGATGTAATTAATTTTGAAATGACTAAAAATATTTCCAAAGATTGGCATGTGTATGAAGATAAATTCGAATTTGAATATCCAAGACGCAATCCATAAATTTTTAGCAGCGCCACATTTGATGTTAACAGAGCAAAATTTCCTTTTAACATAATTCCAAAGTAGAATACTAATCTATTATTGCCACTGTTAAACAGTTAACAGTGCTCTGTTAATAGCAGAGTTTACCTTGTTAGAGGCAAGAAGTGGCGCTGCTAAAAGTTTGGGTTTGCATCTTTGGTTTTTAAATTCGTTGTACATACACACATACATACTGGGTTCATTCAGGATTACGACCTAGCTTCTCACACCACATATACAGTGAGCGCCATAAGTGAGTCAACACCCACTATAATTTTAAATTTTCTATTATGTCCTAAAGTATAAAAAAAGTTCCCTTATCATGAATTGTTTTTTTGTTTTAACATTTTAAACGTTTTATTTTTGGAAATTTATTCGACTATTTATTTTTATTTACTATATTTAGTTTTCTCGCTATCCTAAGAAAATGAATTATTTCAGTGGTGTTTACTCACTTTAGACGCTCACTGTATATGTTGTGATGTGTGTGAAGATAGATTAGAATTTAAAAACCAAAAACGCAAACCCACACTCTTAGCAGCGCCACTTCTTGCCTCTAACAGGGTAAACATTGCTATTAACAGAGCACTGTTAACTGTTTAACAGTGGCAATAGGTAGATAGATTGTACTTTGCAATTATTGCAAACTATTTACATAAAATATAATTCTCATTATGATTATTATTATTTGTGAACAAAAGTGTTGAAATGTCGGTGGGGATGGAGGACGGAATTATTCCAACTATCCCACTACCACGGTTCGAAAGGGGACTCTTTGAACTACCATTTGCATATAGTCTGTATGGTCTACTACTTCGTATATGTTCCAAAATGGCCATTGATCTTCTAGATAATTTTCAAGCTAAAGATTGATATTTTTAAAGCCTATTTTCTCAATACCTTATCACTTTATATGGAACTTTTTTGCTGATTGTATTAAGAGGCCTTGGCAACTTCCATTGCATATAGTATTCCCCAAAATTAGCTCCTAAACAAGTGGTCTTGCTCAGATGGATACTGTTAAACAGCTAACAGTGCTCTGCTAAGAACAAATTTTGTTCTGTTAAGAGGAAATTTTGCGCTGTTAACGTCAAATGTGGCTCTGCTAAAATTTATGGATTATGTCTTGGATTTTCAAATTCTAATTTATCTTCATACACATGAATTTTTTAACTTTTTTAATGTTAAATTTCTTTGTGTGTTAAAAATGTCTGTAAGCCGTTCTTTGGTGGCTGATAAATCCCTCAATCTTTGGTTGTTATGAATACTACCAACGGACTTTAGTGAAAACAATTTCCCCTCCTCTATATTTTTTGCATTTCTAGGGATTCCATTTTCAACACATTTTTGCATTACTTCAGTTGGAGACGAAGAGACCTTTTTTCCCCTTTTGGTATTTGAATTTTAGCTTAGCTTAGGGTTTTTTTACGTATTAAATAACATTTTTTAATTCTATTGTTGATAATAAGTTCTGCTTCTCTATCTTTCTCTCTTTCTCTCTTTCTTTCCTTTTTTTGTAGGTACATACCACCAACATTACTGCTACTGGAAGCAATCGATATGAGGGTCGGGAATAATGTGTATGATACGATATGTTCGTATATTTTTTGCCTTTCAATCTATGATATGGAGTGTGTGTGTGTGCGTGTGTAGTTAAGGGTTATTTGTTCTTGTTTTATAATCTTTAGGGGTATAAAATTACTTTATTTTCATTCCTTTTTAAATGTATTCTGATCCCTTGTATACCCCAAGGCACTTGTGTGCCGGAGGTTTAATAGACAATTTCTTTGTAAAATTTAATTGATTCTCATTGGAGTATCAATTGTAAATAGGGACAGAAGATATTCTCATCCATCTTATCTTCAATTTATTTCGATTTAGTCATGTATTTAAATTTTATTGGTTATAATTTATTTGTATGTTTAGCAAAAATCAATAAAAGAATGCCTGATAATAATTAAAAACAGGTTATGGAAGACTAATTTTAAATCACGAGAAGGATTAGAGAACAGAAGGTGATCTCCAACCATATCTCTTAAGGAATGATAAGGAAAAACCGTCACATTCCAACTATAAGCAAATTCAGATGCGAGTGAAGATAAATTCGTATTTAAAAATCCAAGACGTAAACCATAAATTTTAGCAGCGCCACATATGGCGTTAACAGAGCAAAATTTTGCTCTTAACAGAACAAAATTTATCCTTAACAGAGCACTGTTAGTTGTTTAACAGCATCCATCTGAACAAGCCCACTTGTTTAGAGGCTAATTTTAGGACAAATACTAGGTCTATGAGTACCATATTGTTACGCAAATCGAAACGACCTAATATCGTTTAACAACAAAAGCGATAAGCAAAAGCCACACGATATAAATACACACTAACACCAAGAATACAATGAGCGTGTTGATTATCTAAAGCTGCACACACACACATATGTACAACGAACCTGGTTGCGCCTGGTATCAACAACAACATGTATGTGACAAAAAGGGGATAGACAACATAAGCAAAGTACACAAACAACAATGTATTAGCAATAGAATTCTCGAGAAGGCGAGAGCAAGAACCTTCCACATCGAGAACATTCATCATACTGATTGCGTGCGTATATAAGAGGGCAGCAGGGCCAGCAGCGAGTCAGTATGAATTCAGTCAGCCTTGTGTAAAGTTGCGTGTGATCAAAATAAGTCATAGTTGTAAAGATCCAGTGAATACTTGTGTGAACTAGTAAAGTGAATAAACAGATTATTATTGTTGTATCGTTAAGTTGTATACGGTGGCACACAAAAGTAGTGTAAAGAATAAAGAGTTTAACTGAAATTAAATTTTACTTTGTTTGCAATTAACGAACTCATATTTAAACGTTTTTAAAAAGGTTAAAACGTAACAATATCATACTCAAAGGAAGGTTCCAAGGTATCGTAATATAATCAACAAAAAAGTTCCATATAAAGTGATATGATGATGGGGAAGAAATTGGCTTTGAAAATATCAATTTTTTGCTTGAAAATTCTCTAGAAGATCAGTGGCCATATAAGAAATAGTACACCATACAGACTATATGCAAATGGCAGTCCACGGGGAAGTGGTATAGCTGAACTAATTTTGTGAGTCGGGACTTACAATTTAAAAAAATCGATTTTTGGTCAAAAATATATGAAAATTCTCTAGAAGATAAATGGCCATTTTGGAACATATAAGGAATAGTACACCATACAGAATATTTGCAAATGGTTGACCAGAGGGTCCTGATAGTGGGATAGCTAGAATAATTTTGAGAGTTGAGAAAATTTCCGTGCTCCACACCCACCAACCACTCTTTACATTTCAACACTTTTGTTCACAAATAATAGTGATCGTAATGAGAATTAAATTTTATATCAATATAGTCTGCAATAATTGCAAAGCTGAAGATTAATCTGCTTACTGCCACTGTTAAACAGTTAACAGTGCCCTATTAATAGCAAAGTTTACGCTGTTAGAGCCAAGAAGCGGTTCAGTGTGGGTTTGCGTCTTTGGTTTTTAAATTCGAATTTATCTTCATGCACATAACACTGGGTTGTCTTTAAATTGCAAATAAAATTGCCAAGTAGTTCATGGTATTGTCATCAGTTATAATCTCCAATTACCAGGATATAAGCAAAAATTTTAGTTTAAGAAATTATATACAGTGATGGAAGTAACGATAGGGACACAATAAATTTTCAAATTATTATTATTATACTATTTTATTTCAATACTCGTATTCGGTGTCCGTCGGTTCCTTGATGCTATAAGATGAGACCAAACTATGTTGTTTTATTCTTAAGTACTTCCCACTACTATATAAAAATATATGAAAATTCTCTAGAAGATCAGTGGCCATTTTGGAATATATGTATAAGAAATAGTACATCATACAGACTATATGCAAATGGCAGTCCACGGGGTCCTCTGTCGAACCGTACAAGTGGTATAGCTGAACTAATTTTAAGAGTTGAGAAAAATTTCCGTCCTCCACATCCATCAACCATCCTTAACATTTCAATACTTTTGTTCACAAATAGTAATGATCATAATAAGAATTATTTTTCATGTCAATAGTCTGCAATAATTGCAAAGTAGAAGACTAATCTACTATTGTTAAATAGTTAACAGTGCCCTGTTAATAGCAAAATTTTGCCAGTTAGAGGCAAGAAGTGGCGCTGATAAAAGTGTAGGTTTGCGTCTTTGGTTTTAAATTCGAAATTATCTTCACACACATTAATTTTTCATATTTTCGTTTTGTTGGAGATGTCTTGACTTGTTGTGACTTGAACCGTTGCCTCACATCTAATAAGCAAACACACTGCCTGCTAAACTAAGAATAAAACGATTTAAATACATACCCTTTTTAACAACTAAAAATTATTACGAATCTTAAACTCTGCACGGGGCTGTGACACATCATTATTGACTGAAATTGAAAATTCTTTCGCTTTCAAATGATTTCCAAATGAATCACATGATGATTATTCACTCGGTTTGCATCGTTTCATTTTCGTTTTCCGCTATAAACTCTGGCCATAACCTTTAACAATAAAATTTCTTTTTTTATTTTTAATCACAGAAAAAAAACAAAAACAACAAAAAGAAAGAAAAGAAAAAAACACAGAATCATTCAAGTGTCAAGAAATGTAACCGGGTGGTGGTGGAAATTCGAAAAAAAAACGAGAGAGAGAGAGAGAGTGAGAGAAAAAATAAAAACCAACAACTGAATGAACTTTAAGTGGCACTGCGAACCGGGCAAAATGAACAAAAAAAAACAAAAAACACATTTCCTGTTTGTTTGTTTGTTTGTTTTTTGTTGTTATTGTTTAATGCCATTACATTTCAGTTACGCTTTAAATGAAATCAAATGGAATCAGCCAAACCAAACAGCCAAACAACCATCGTGTGCAACAACAACTGCAACACCAACAGCAACAAAAATATCATGAGGTTTTGTACTCAAACAAATGCACGAAAAAGAAATAATCGAAAACAACCAACGAAAACTAGTTAAAATGTGATACAAACATACACACACACAATATAGAAAAGTTAGAAGAAATCGTATTGAGTTAGAAAGCCTAAACATACTCGTACATATACAGAGACTCTGATACAATCGCTTCCATTGATTGTAATTAAACGCTTGCTTTGGTTTCATTTTAATTTGACTGAAAAAAGGTACGAAAACGGGTAACACAATAAGGGAGAGTGGAAGGTATTCTACTGTACGCTACATTCGACATAGACAGAGAAGTTCTAATTTTAGCTTTCATAGAAATTTTCAGTTACAAACACTGCATAGAAGTCGCCGTAGTCTAGTAGGTAGTGTGTTGGCTTATTAGACGCAAAAGCCAGGGTTCGAGCCCCAGGCCAGACATCAAGACAAAATACAAAAAAAATACTTCTTCGGAGACTTCCTCTCAGTAGATTTCTGGCAAAAACTCTGAGAGTAAATTGAAAATTGCCATGAAACGTTTCTCAAAAATCTGGCGTACGGAGTCGACTTTAAACTGTAGGTCCCACCACTCATGTATAAAATTAACACACACAACATAAGTGGTGTAAGAAACTAGGACATTGTACAATGGGTCAATTCGACCTCCGGGTACTGTACTTGCCTTAATTGACAAGTACACGTCCTCTAACCTAACCTAACCTTTACGTGAGGGTATTTAAATACGTATCTATCAAGTTTACCAACTAACTCATTACGAACTGATGTATTTGATATTCTGCTGGCTATGCAACTTGAATGTATTTTGAATAAAATACTTGCAGGGGTTATTACTTTAGCTAGTTTTGGCACTAGCAGTGCCATCTGCTGTAGTGTAGCTGAAGTTGCCGTAATCTACCTGTTAATTGGTTCATGAGACACGAGCACATGGTTCAAACCCCAGACATTTTGAATAAAACCAAAGAAAAGATAGTATAAAGAATGTGCATTTTAACATATTTTGGAATATTTTTCAAAATTATTTCTTGACGCGGGGGGAAAGATAGAAGGGAAGGTTACAGAAACCAAGAGCGTAACAATGCGTTGTTCTCATCATGCGTTGTTCTCATCGTGCGTTTTTGTTGTTTGACCACTTTTTTATTTATTTTTCTGGTGTTAAAAGCAGACGTCGGCACCAATGTCCCTCATGGGAAGAACATCTTCGGCTTTTTACACACATAGGACACGAACATCAGGAATGTTCGTTAAAAAGAGCGTAAAAATCTTGTCAGTTTTTAAAGAAGAAGGTTCATGTCGCTTTTTTCAGCCTTCAATGATACACCCAAAGAAATATCACAGTAGTATTCACTAATATCAATGAGAAATGATTTCGATTTTTGGAAGAATACTTGCCAAGTTAAATACGGTGTCTTAGTGTCTTAGTGCAGTACAATTTTTCTATATTTTCCGATGACATTATTACTAACAATTTTCCTCTAGGTTAACACATGCCTATGGTTATGGATTAGTGAGTGAGAGAGAGAGAAAATAAGTTGAGAGAATTTATTTATTTACAGCCATAGAAAAGTGTTAGTAATATACGCTATTTTTATTTTTATTTCATCAACATACATATGTAAGGCTGTCTATCTTTCGCTTAATAATTTTAGATAAATAAATATAAAATAAGAAATCAATTTTATTATTAAAAGAACATACAGCTATCCATCTTCGGCTTAAAAATTTAGGCCATGTTTTTTAGATAAATAAAAATAAAAAGAATAAAAAACCATTTTTTATTAAAAGAAAAAGAAACGAGCATTCCAAAGCATTTAAAAAAATTAGACTATGAGACAAAATAAAAAATAAAATACGCCCAGCTAATGACATAGAACATTTTTAACACAAAATATTCTTCGAGTGTTATTCTGAAATAAAATGATGAAGCATCTGCAGCACATGTATTCTTGTCGCAGTCTGATCGACAACTTAATCAAAAAACACAAGAATACATACACATGTACATACGTACGATGAGAGCAACACATTGTTACGCTCTTTGTTTGTGTTCATTTTCCTTCTGTCTTCCTCTCCCATCACCCAGAAATGATTTAAAAAAAATTTGGTGAGAGCGGGTTGTGATGTTACGACCCGCCATAAGAAATTTTACTTCTACATGATGCGCATTCTTTATATTCATATTCTTTAATATAAGCCATATTGATGGCCTTTGGCAAAATGTTTAAATTTCGTTAACGAAAACATTCACTTCCAAAAACTTTTTCAACTTCAACTTTAAACAGCAAAAAACGAGGAGAAAGAAAAATGAATAAATTAATCAAGAATATATTTTTTTTTTGATTGACCTGAAACAATAAAACAAAATTGCCTAAAGGTCTTTGGTATTGTTAGAAACAACATAAAAGAAATCACAAAATACAAAATTAATCGAATGATTTTGATAAACAGAAACTCTTGAACAATACCACCATCACCTCACTCACATTTTAGCCACACATTAATTTCGAATCATTAAGTAGGTTTCCTCTTTAAATTAATAAAAAAAAAGAAAACAACGTTTTATTGTTGTTATTAATTTCTAGACACATAGAAAAACATTCGCAACATAAATACGTAGAGTTTTATGTACTCTACACTGAGTTGTCTGTCTTTAAATTGCAAATAAAATTTCCAAGTAATTCATGGTATTGTCATCAGTAATAATCGCTAATTACCAGGATAAGCAAAAAATTTAGTTTGAGAGATAATGCTATAAACACAATAAACGCAATGCAGCAAACGCAGCAGTATCTCAAAAATAGAATATATGGAAGTGCTTATTTTAAAGGCAGCACAACAACAAGCAGAGGTTCTGCTGCTTATCCCTCAGGCTAATTTATTCGCAGCAATGAGAGCATTTATGCTGCCAATGAGGGGATTAATGCTTGTCAATGCAATAACATGTAAGAAATAGATGTAAAGGGTGTTTTTTATAGAGGTATAGAACTTTAAGTTGGCATTACTTTTCAAGATGGCGACCGATTTAACAGCTGTCAAGTGATTTATTCTCAGTTTGGTTTGGCAATTCATCATGAATAGACTCACGCCTGAACAACGCTTGCAAATAGTGCAATTTTATTTCGAAAATAATGGTTCTGTGCGGAAAACGTATCGCGCACTACGTCCATTTTATCGTCGACAAAATCGTCCATCAGAGCAGTTAATTCGATTAACCATGGAACGTTTTCGCACCACGTTTACTCTTATTGATAACTCGCATCCCCAGAGACGCTGTACGGTGCGTACAGAAGAAGCTATTGCTGCTGTAGAGCGTAGCATTGAGGAAGACCCGAATGAGTCCATCCGCCATCGAGCACAGGAATTGGATCTGTGTCCATCCACTTTATGGAAGATTTTGCGGAAGGAACTTGGTTTGCGTGCTTACAAAATCCAACTCGTGCAGGATTTGAAGCCAAACGATCATCAAGTAAGGCGTAGATTCGTCGAATGGGCCCAAAACGAGATTACCGTTGTTCCCGATTTTCATAAGCGAATTTTGTTTAGCGATGAAGCGCACATCAACAAACAAAACTGCCGCATTTGGAGTGAAGGTAATCCTCAAGTGTATGTGGAAACACCGTTACATCCAGAAAAACTGACTGTTTGGTGCGCTTTATGGGCTGGTGGAATCATTGGTCCGTACTTTTTCAAAAACGATGGTGGCCAGAACGTTACAGTCAATGGTGATCGGTATAGAGCCATGATTACTAACTTATTCATTCCTGAATTGAATAACCATGATGTCCAGGAGATGTGGTTTCAACAAGACGGCGCAACATGTCACACAGCTCGTGCCACAATAGATTTATTGAAAGACACGTTTGGTGACGGCCTAATTTCACGTTTTGGAACTGTGAATTGGCCTCCAAGATCCTGTGATTTAACGCCGCTAGACTACTTTCTGTGGGGCTATGTAAAGTCATTGGTCTATGCGGTAAAGCCACAAACGCTTGACCATTTGGAAGACAACATTCGCCGTATTATTGCCGATATACGGCCACAAATGTTGGAAAAAAGTCATCGAAAATTGGACGTCCAGATTGGACTACATCCGCGCCAGCCGTGGCGGTCATATGCCAGAAATCATATTTAAAATGTAATGCCACAAGATTATCTTTCGGATAAATAAAATTCATGTCAATCGAATAATCCATCGTTGTTTTATTGCAACTTAAAGTTCTATACCTCTATAAAAAAACACCCTTTATGTATTAGATGTGACGAGAAAAAACGTCTGAGTGTCACCATTAGTAAAGAAAAAATGAATTGTTTTTTATTTGTTTTCCATATGCCTTGCCGCTGCTGCCTTTATTATAATTAATACGCATGCAGCTTATCTTAGGCCACAATTTCAAAAATGTTGTGCTTGCTGCGTTGCGTTTATTGTGTTTATGGCATGAGTGTAAGAATAGAATAAATAACATTTGCTTACCTTTTTATTTTTTTATCATACGATTTGATAATTTTGGCATATTCTATCGTAACTACACATTCCCTTTTTTGTTTTGTTGTGCTACTCCTTTTTCCTTACGTTCTCTTTCGCACTCGCTTACTCTCCTTTACTTATTGGCAGCTTCAATTGCACTTGATTTTTCAATTTTCCACTTTAAAACACACACTTTTTAATACGTTATTATATTGCTATTAATTACAGCAAATTATTTTTTATTATTATTATTATATTTTTCTCTTTTTTTTAGCTACATTATTCTAAAAACTATTTTTTTTTCTTTTCTTTTTTAGATTCCATTAATTTTTTTTACAGAAGACTTTTTTATTAAACATGAAATGGAGAGAAGGAAAGAAAAATGCAAAAAAAAAACATGAAAGAAACACCACAAATAAATCAGAGCATAAAAAATGTATTTTTTTTTTGTCTCGTTTCATATACAGACGAACAAAAAACAACAACAACAACAACAATAGCAATTAAATTACATTCTATAAAAACATTCGTACGTATACGGTATTCGGTTTTTGTTTTAAACGCAGCACCATTTACTAGTTGTTGTTGTTGTTATTATTATTATTATTGCCAACATTTGTTTGTTGTTGTTGTTATTGTGTGATGTATTAGTAGCTTAAACACTAGACAGGTTCTTTAACTAAGAATTTAAAGCCACGACGGCAACAACTACATCAACAACATGCCATTAACTGGGAACTAGATTTTTGTAAAGAAAGGCAAAAAAACCAAATAAATACACGAATATTTAAAACCTAACCAACAACAACATCAATACCAACAACAATCAACAGTTTAGAGGGGACAGTATCATTATACAAAGAGTTAAAATCTGTAAAAGAGAATGGGAGAGAGAGAGAGAGTGAGAGAGGTAGGCTTAGAAATGTTTAGATTCAAATATAAACAAAAACCCCAACACACTTGCATGGGGTGAAACAAACAGAAAAAATCAATAAAGAATTAATACAACAGCTATTCAATCAATTTGTTGTTTAAAAAGGGTGTGGGATTAATGACTGAAATGTGAGGAGCAATTACAGTGCATTCCACGGCATTATTATTACAAAAATTATTGAAATTCACCAGAAAAAAAAAACAAAAACAAACAAATTATTTGTCAGAGAGATCATATTTACGACTTTGACATTTCACCAGCATGTTTACTCTGAAATTAATAGGCGACGTAATGTTGTAACCCATGGGTAATGAAACATTACATCCAGAAGCTCCTTTAAAACTAAATGTTTTAAGTCTAGTGACGTACTGCAGTTTAAAGCACACGGTACTGCTGATGGAACTAAACTAGCATTTCATTTCGATTGCTGCTAAAACAGAATACTTGGTCATAATAATACCTAACAGGAAACTCTAAACATGTTTGGATAAACTCTTCAATGTCTGCGCTATCTGCACGGGCAGGTCCAAAAGGAAAACAGGTACAGCAAAAGGTGTCTTCATTTGTGTTACAAATGTAGTTAGAAAACATATACTGAATACCTTAAGAGTAAAGGCCCGGTTAGCCAAACGTATACGGAACGTTACAGAACGTAGATTCGCTTTTAGAATACAAAAAGCAATGAAAGCGATTACAGAACCGTAATGTAATTTCGGTAAGTATTTACATTGCTCTTTATATGTTAAAAAAGAAAGTACTTTCTGTGGACGTTTGGCTAATCGGGGCTTAACAATTTACATGGATAATTCAGCAGCGCTGAAGGCTTAAAGAAGACATACACACTTTTGGGGTTACCACTGGTCAAGGAACATAAAAGATTGTCAAGTTAACTTATATTGAATTACCACTTAGATTATGCCAGAGTAAAGCCCCGATTAGCCAAAAGTCCACGGAACGTTACAGAATGTATGTACATTCGCTTTTAGAATACAAAAAGCAATGAAAGCGATTACAGAACCGTACGTAATGTAATTTCGGTAAGTATTTACATTGCTCTTTATATGTTAAAAAAGAAAGTACTTTCTGTGGACGTTTGGCTAATCGGGGCTTAACAATTTACATGGATAATTGAGCAGCGCTGAAGGTTTTAAGAAGACTGCACTTTTGGGGTTATATCTGGTCAAGGAACATAAAACATTGTCAAGTTAACTTTTATTGAATTACCACTTAGATTATGCCAGAGTAAAGCCCCGATTAGCCAAACGTCCACGGAACGTTACAAAAAGCAAAGAAAGCGATTACAGAACCGTACGTAGTGTAATTTCAGTAAGCATTTACATTGCTCTTTATATGCTAAAAAGGAACGTACTTTCTGTAAACGTTTGGCTAACCGGGGCTTAACAATTTATGTGGATAATTCAGCAGCGCTGAAGGCTTTAAGAAGACATATACACTTTTGGGGTTACATCTGGTTAAGGAACGTAAAAGATTGTCAAGTTAACTTATATTGAATTACCACTTAGATTATGCCAGAGTAAAGCCCCGATTAGCCAAACGTCCACGGAACGTTACAGAACGTATGTACATTCGCTTTAAGAATACAAAGAGCAATGAAAGCGATTACAGAACCGTATGTAATGTAATTTCGGTAAGTATTTACATTGCTGTTTATATGCCAAAAAAAGTACTTTCTGTGTACGTTTGGCTAACCAGGGCTTAACAATTTACGTGAACGATTGAAGGCTTTAAGAACACATCCTTTTGGGGCCTCATGTAGTCAAGGAACTTAAAAGATTGTCAAGTTAACTTATATTGAATTATCGAATTAGATTATGGCCAGACATCGAATCATTGCGAAGTGCAGTTGGTAGTGAAGTTTCAGATGATCAGCTTTGGAAGTAAGAACAGGAGAAATAGCATCAAATGACTACTGATTGCTTAACTGTACTTTAAACTTACATAACATAATTGGTCATTACAACCCTTCAGTCAGAATTACGAACTAGTTTCCCACACCACTTATGTTGTGTGTGTTAACTTTATACATGAGTGGTGGGACCTACAGTTTAAAGTCGACTCCGAACGCCCGATTTTTGAGAAACTTTTCATGGCAATTTTACTTACTCTCAGAGTATTTGCCAGAAATCTGCTGAGAGGAAGTCGCCGAAGGAATACTTTTTTTGTATTTTGTTTTGATGTCTGACCTGGGGCTCGAACCCTGGCTTTACGTCTAATAAGCCAACACACTACCTACTAGACTACGGCGACTTACACATTCTAATTTCGTTATGTTTGGCTTTCCGATTATAGAATAGGTAAGAAAAGCCTGACAAAGGCGATGCTGTAAGTAGAAAAATAGCAGGGAAATGGTTTGCTCGCTTTCGATCTGATGGTTTGTTGTTAGGCAAAATATTATCAATCGAAATAGCACATACAACTTGGTTTAATAAATCTCATTTCAAATGAATTATAAGAAAAATATGTTAAATTTTTGATCAAATTTAGAAACAAACTTTCTTGTGAAAGAATATCTAAGACAATCGGTAATAAATACTCTTTCCATCCTTAAATTTTAAACTCCTCATACACACTCTTCACATTGATTTGTAAACCTGTTGTTGTTATAGTACGACATTCGTTTGACCGCAGTAATCGAAAAGTTTATTAATTTGTCTCATTCAATGTTCAAAAAAGTGTTTTGAGAATTTTTATGTTTAAATTGAAAATTTTTAATAAAAAAAAAACACAAATTAGTGAGCAATTAGGAAACCGATTAAATGACACAGAAGAGAGCATACTTGATTATTTAAAACAAAAGAAATATTCTGTTAAGAGAAATTGCTGCAATAATAATTCATTCTGAAACAAAATGAAAACAAACTTAAAGAAAAATTTTCAACAGAAAGGACAGATTCGACCTGAGGTCGTATGTTAAAAAATTAAGAAAAAAAAAACTTGATCCACCACTAGATCTATGGCATGCGTTGTAAATGGGGGAGTACCACCATCGAGTAAGTGGCAAAAAGAGAGTTTAAGCTACGATTACCTAAAGTATACAATGAAAGAAATCTGGGATTTGCCCAAACATATATGTATCTCATGGACCAATGAATGGAAAAAATTATTAACCTACGCAAAAAAATTAACCTAGATGATTCAGACTGCAGCAGTTGTTGTTGACAGGATTTTTTTTTTTTTGAACAACACTTGGGTGATGTCCCCTATTCATACAGTATAGTACATTGTGTTGGAATACAGCAAGGAAGAAAGGTAAGAAGGGGCCGTGTACAACAATTTTTTTAATGATCCGTATGTATATTTTCGTCACTTTTTTCAAGAATTGCTTTTTTTTTAGTAATAATTCCCACTTTCTTTTTTCAATTGTGAATAATCACATGTAATGTCAGACAAACAATTAGACAAAGGATCACAAACAACCAGAGTCTCTGGTGGGAATCGAATCCACGTCATTAGAACATGAAGTTTAGCACACTACCCACTAAACCACCGGTGCACCCGATTGTAAGCGTTGTTCAATAGTAGTATTATTTTGTAGCTTCAAACAACCTATTAAGCAAATAGGACCAGAATAAATTCATCAACGAATTTGCAACTAAACGAAGCGCTAGGATGTGGGGATCATCAATTTATAACGTGAAGCTTCCTGTTTGCTTCAATCAGCAGAATATTTGAAACTTATAGAGGAGGATATTCTTATTACAAATCTTGAAGAATACTCTACAGGTTAATATATGGCATTTACCAACAAGATAACGTAGCAGTACATGTCATGCATCGCATAAAAGTAGGAAATAGTTTTCTTACAGAAATATCGATCTATTAATCCATGCACGGTACGCAATCCCAATATCAGAGGCATTGTAAACTTATGGGGAATATTTACAAGTAAAGTTTTTACAGAATGTAGGCAACTCTTGAATGAAAAATTTTCTAAAAGAGAAACTCAAGGAATCTAAGCTGAATTTCTTGAGTATTGAAATTCAAAGCCTACAAGACCTCGAAAATTCCATGACAAATATAATATTTTTCTGTATTCGTTATCAGAATAGCCTTGTAAAACATAAGCTAACAAGGTTTTTAAAACTTTTTAAATTTGGTTTGTTCTTTTTTATTCACATAAAACTGCGTTCAAATCAATCTCCTCTAACATTACCATTTTCAATAAATTATTTAATTCTTTAAGCCAATAAATAAGCCAATAATTTTTTTTAAAGAAGAAATATAAATTCAAACAAATCTAAGTTTAAAGAAAAGCTAATGCGGTCAAACGAACTCCTTTGACAGTATATACAATATTTTAAGAAAGAAAATTTGATACCTGCATGAAGAGCACTAGCTTTTATTAATTTCCATAAGAAATCTAAATTTAAAAAATTTAATGCGGTCAAACGAATTATTTTGGCTGTATACAGAATACACAATATTATAAGAAAGAAAATCTTATAAAGGAAGAGCACTAGCTTCTTTTAATTTCCATAACAAATCTGAATTTAAAAAATCTAATGCGGTCAAACGAATTTCTTTGGCTGCATGCAATATATACAGTATTTTCAAAAAGGAAATTTGATAAATGAAAAGCACTAGCTTTTTTCTATTTCTATTATAAATGTAAATTTAAAAAAATCGAATGCGGTCAAACGAACTGCTTTACAGTATATACAATATTTTCAGAAAGAAAATTTGATACATGAAGAGCACTAGCTTTTATCAATTTCCATGACAAATGCAAATTAAAAAAATCTAATGCGGTCAAACGAATTTCTTTGGCTAAATGCAGTAGAATATACAATATTTTCAGAAAGGAAATTTTATAAATGAAGAACACTAGATTTTTGAATTTCCATGACAAATCCAAATCAAAAAAAATTGAATGCGGTCAAACGAATTTCTTTGGCTGTTATTGCATATATGTACATAAGTACATATACAGTATTTCAAGAAAGAAAATTGGATAAATGAAGAGCACTATTTTTTAATTTCCATGACAAATCCAAATTAAACAAAAATTGAATGCGGTCAAACGAATTTCTTTGGCTGTATGCAGTATAGAAAATATTTTCAGAATCGAATTTTGATATATAAAGGGCCCTAGTTTTTTTAATTTGTATAACAAATCTGAATTTAAAAAATTTAATGCGGCCAAACAAATTGCTTTGGCTGAATGCAGTATATACAATATTTTCAGAAAGGAATTTTGATAAACGAAGAGCATTGCTTCTATTAATTGCCACAACAAATCTAAATATAAAAAAATCTAATGCGGTCAAACGAATTTCTTTGGCTAAATGCAGTACATACAATATTTTCAGAAAGGAATTTTGATAAATAAAGGGCACTTGCTTTTTTTTAATTACCATAACAAATCTGATTTTAAAAAAATCTAATGCGGTCAAACGAATTGCTCTGGTTGAATGCAGTATACAATACTAGCTTTTTTAATTTCCATGAAATAAACAATTTTTTTAATTATTTTTGAAGCACAATTATTTTTTCCTTTTTTCAAACCTTGTTCCTTAAAAAACACATTTTCCTGGTTTTGTAATTTTTTTGTTGCTGTTTACTGTGTGTTCAACTTTGTCTTTTTTTCTATAATTTATTTACGATATTAAAGTTTTATTCTGTATTTCTTTTAGAATTAATTTTTTAAATCTTTTGTTAATAATTATTCTTTTGTCATACATATTTTATTTAAAGTTAAAGGTTTTCTTTTGTTTTTTTTATTATTTTCTATTGATTTCAAATTTATTAACATTTTTTTTATTCAATTTGGTTTTTGTTTTTGTTTTAGTGACGTTCTATTCGCTCTTTCTGAGATAAAAGAAGAAGAAAACTCGTTTCTTCCAAAACAAGAGAAGAAGGAAGAGACACAGAAAAAAAACACACAACACAACATTCAGTTCATATTATGAAACTTTTTTAAAAACTTTTAGATTCGATTTCTTGTTTTTATTGTTTTAGACTGGTTGGTTTTGTTAGAGGCTTCGCTAATGATGCATGTTTTTGGTGCTGTGGTGATATTTATTTCTTGTTTTTTTTTCGTTTACAGATGGAGTTTTGATGACGACACAACAAAATCTTATAAAATGCCCACGTTTGTTCGAAAAAAAATAATACACCAAAAATAATAGAAACAACAACAACAAATATGGCGAAATAAGGCAGAAAATCAACTGCAACTGTTGCTGTCAACAACAACAATAACAACACCAACAATGGCTGCCAAAATACATACAATTAATTTGCATTTTTTGATGAATAAACCGAAATAAAATTAAAATTAACAGAAGAAAAAAGAAAACAAAAACAATCGCATTTGTTTAATTTTTAACAATTTCAAAACACTTTTATTTTTTAGTTTTTCTTTTCATTTTCGATTTTTTTTCTTTTGCTAATTGCAAAAGAAATAAAAACTATCAAAAAACTTTTTGCTTCTTTTTCTTTGTAATTTGTTAAAATTTTCTTCACTCACTTCATTTTTTCTTTCTTTGCTTTTCCTTTGAAACACTTTTTTTACACGCAAAAACACAAAACAAATATTTTATTTTCTTTTACTTTTTACATCTTCTTTAATAAATTTTATTTTAATTTATAATTTTTTTTTTGTTTTAAAATAATTTGTTTATATGTAAATATAACAACAACCACACGAACACTCACAAAACTAAATTAATTTAAACCGTGCCCGTCAACGTTTTCTTTTATGGAAGTAAAGAATTTTAAAATCATCCGTTAAACACCAGCTTCGCTCGCGATGTGCTGCTGATACAATAGTCCACAAACAAAACGAACGAACAGCTCCGCAACCAACCGTACGAATTGGAAACACAAACTATACAACTACCACCGCAACACCTATTCCAGCAACAAAAACCATCATATAGGTATAATATACAATAACAAAAAAAATCCCAAAGAAACAAAAAAAAGTATACAAAACATAAAACAACAACAAAAAATAATGCATGCAAAGTAGAGTAATAGAATTGAGTTAAACTACATACATACATATATATATATTGAGGTGGTCAAACTTTATTGTTGTTGTTTATATTTGAAAAAAGAGCTCGTTTTCAGTTCTCTCTTCGATATAAAAACAAAGAAATGTAACCCCACCACTACAATAAGAACAAACCAAACATAAACAATCTCCATTACATACATACATCAACCAGCATTAGGTAGCAGCAGTAACAAGGAAAAAACATCAATACCAAATTGCATACATATTGTTTTTATTACAACTGAAGTTTTATATTTGTAAACATGTTTTAATATCAAATAATTCTCCTTAATTGCTAGCATACTTATGCAAGAGAGCGTGCGAGAGAGAGAGAGCAAGAGACAAGATATGAAGTTGTTGTTATCACACAACAATTTTTGAGAATGTTGCTAATGTAAGCAAATTTTCATAAACTCTAATAAACATTTTTCATCCATTTAATCCATTGGCAACATGGTGTCTTTGCTACAGTGTTGCAATATTGAAATTTTGAAATAGTACTGAACTATAACTGAGAGAGTACCTTTTTGCATCAAATGGTAGTTTAATGAAAATATATTTTATACTTACCGTACGGAATGGAATAGGAAAACTAACTAACTCATGTTTCTCATATACAAAACAAAAACAGTTGATTCGAAAAGTAAGGTTTAGAAAAAAATGTCGACGCAACGGTTCATTCAGCATTCTCATTGCTTTTCGTAATCTAAAATACTTACGTGTTAGCCTCTGGCTAACCTTTACCATTAGCCTGACTAACCCCATTTATAGTTGAAAAGCGCAAATCATAAAATCAGGAAACTGTCTGTTTGTAACCGGCAAATAAAAAAAATAAATTAATAAATTCTTGAATAATTTTTCCTGATCCGATTTTTAGATCCGATTCAAACAAAAAAAGCACAAAAATTTATAAATATTTCGACAAAGAACATAAAAGAAAGAAATTATTCAAAAATTCATTTACAAAATAATTAAAATATTTTAAATAGAATGACACAATGGCAACATTGTTTTAATGCAGTAACCATACATATCGGTGACTGCCTCCACTAACAGATGTGAATATTACTTATTCTAGACATGCACCGTCCAAATCACAATATACAGTACATGGATTTATGGTTAAAATGCAACTCTGTGTTATTATCAAGCAGATGTCATCTCTAGTTAGAGTTCGACATAACGAATTGACAGCCGACAAGCACGTGTTTACTTTTTGTTATTGGATTCTATACACACAGTAGAAGCAAATAAACTGCAACAGTATTTTTCGCAAGCTTTACCACACACAATTCCATATTAAAACAAAACAATTAGAATTTAACCATGGAAGAAGAAGGACCAGCTGAGGCAACAATTGATTTTGTGCCGGCTATTTGCTTTGTACCCAGAGGCATTGCAAAAGATAAACCGGATAAAATTGTGTTGACCCAGGAAGAATTGGCCCGTGTAATAAAGGATACCAAAGATCGTTTGAACAGTGATGATGACGACGACGAGGACGATGATGATGATGAAGAGAACGAACAACAGAATCAGGAAATGGATGTTGATGATGATGAGGACGACGACGAAATAGGCGAAGAAACAAATGAAAATCGTAATCCGGACGATGAATTTGCCTTCGAGCGTTATGATAATGAAGGTAATCCACGAGTAGCCGATATTGGCAATATTGTAGATCCCGATCATCAGCTTCCCGATGAAGATGACGATTCTGAGGCTGAGGATGAAATTATTAAACCCACCGACAATTTGCTTTTGGTGGGCCATGTACAGGATGATGCAGCCAGTATGGAAGTTTGGGTTTTCAATGAAGAAGAAGAGAGTTTATATACCCATCATGATTTTTTGCTGCCTAGTTTTCCTTTGTGCATTGAATGGATGAATCATGACCCGGGAAGTGACAAACAGGGCAATATGTGTGCTATTGGCTGTATGGATCCCGTAATTACTGTATGGGATTTGGATATACAAGACTCCATAGAGCCCACCTTTAAATTGGGTTCAAAGGGCAGTCGTAAAAAGAATAAAGATGCCTTTGGTCATACGGATGCTGTTTTAGATTTGTCCTGGAATCGTCAGTATGAACATATTTTGGCCTCAGGATCTGTTGATCAGACACTAATACTATGGGATTTGGATGAAGGACAACCTCATACAACCATTACAGCATTTGAAGAAAAAGTCCAATCAATTGCCTTCCATCCCGAAGAGGCACAAAGTATATTGGCTGGTACCGCTGACGGTTTAGTGCGTCTCTTTGATTGCCGCGATCCCGAGCAGGTGAACAGTTCATTCATTAAATGGAAAACACCCGGTGAAGTGGAAAAAGTTTTGTGGAATCCTTGTGATAGTAATTATTTTGTTATTGGCTCCAATGATGGCTCGTTACACTATGCCGACAAACGAGAACCCAAGAAATTGTTGTGGTCTTATAAGGCTCACGAAGAGGAAATCTCTGGCATTTGCTTTAACTCGGAAGTTAAAAATCTTTTAACGTCCACCTCAACAGAAGGTTGCCTTAAAATTTGGAATTTCAATTCTACAGAAATTAAACCAGTCTACTCACATGATTTCCAAATGGGCCGCTTACAGTGTATGAAACAATGTCCCGAAGATCCCTTCACATTGGCGTTTGGTGGCGAAAAACCTCCCAGATGTCGTGTTTTCAACATTAAGAACTTTGAGGCAGTTAGAAGAGTATTCGATATACCCGAAGCCGAGCAGGAATAATAAATAAATTTTCATAGAAATATCGCGTTTTTTTTTTAAAGTTCATATAATTTTTAATGTACAGTCTTGTATAATAATTTACTATTTTTTATATTTTATTATAAAATAAATTTAAAGCTACATACATACATACATATGTTAAAACAAATAAAAACTATTATTTAAATATGAACGGAACGGAAGATGCAATAAATGAGGGCAAAACGAAGTATATGTTGTCGACAAGTGGACGTATGCGGCATATTGGATCCCAGATTACGGTCGATAACTATACTTTGGTTATAGTCAATGAATTTGTTTATCT
The DNA here is from genome assembly GCA_936449025.2 of Sarcophaga subvicina. Lineage (NCBI taxonomy): Eukaryota > Metazoa > Arthropoda > Insecta > Diptera > Sarcophagidae > Sarcophaga > Sarcophaga subvicina. Next base: position 100,568,285 of record OW388084.2, read on the forward strand.
TTGCTCCGTCGTTTTCACCAAAAATAATGTCAGTCTGGGGATCAAGCGCAGGATCACTCTTGCCAACAGGTTCTACTATGGTTTCAATAGGCAATTGAGTAGCAGAGACCTCTGTCGTACGACAAAACTAATACTCTACAAGACGCTCGTCCTCCCCGTGCTTCTTTATAGCGCAGATGCGTGGATACTATTAAGCACTTATACTACAGCCTTAAGAGTATTCGAGAGAAAAGTCCTACGTAAGATCTTCGGTACAGGGCGAGATGGCGATGATTTCCGCATCCGATACAACAGTGATCTGTATGAGCTCCTCAACGACATAGACGTTATACAGCGTATTAATATCCAGCGGCTGTGCTGGCTCGGCAATGTCGTTCGAATGGAGGAGGACGCTCTGGCGAGACGGGTATTTGATGCGGGGATCTGCGGAAGTCGGCGTAAAAGACGACTTTGTATCCGTTGAAAGGACCAAATCGAGGAAGCCCTGTCATCGATTGGTGTGACCAACTGGCGTAAGCGAGCAAGATGCAGAGGCGCCTGGAAGGATATGTTAAGGCAAGCTGAAATCCATTAATCAGGTTGTTAATGGCCAATTAAGTAAGTAAGTAAGCAGATGAGAGAAATAGGAATAGGAAATATAAACTTATAGAATTTTCTATTTCACATGTCAAGTAATGTCAATATCGGTAGTTGCTGGAATACGACAGCTTCTATTAGTCTTGTCCAGAGGTCTACTGGTGTCAAGGGTATTCCTCGCTCTGGACAATTAAATAAGTGTAATGTATCGCGAGGTCCGCGTCTGCATGTTTGGTGACAGTTTGAGGCGTCGGTAATGATTCCTGCCCTACACACATTCAGCATCCCACAGAATCCTAAACTGAGCTGGGGTCTATTATCTCGAGTGGACGTAAATTTAAGACTATTTGGGACGCAGTTCGTAATAGCCGAGTTTACCGCTAATAGGAGTTGTGCCTTCTGCACATTACTAACTGCCATGGCGTCAACTATAGGGGCAAAGAACTTCTGAAAGGTAGATCCTAATATGTTGATTGGATGCGTGCTTTCGTACTATCTGGTTATTTGGATGATGTGCAAATTGTTTAGCAAGCATAACATTATGTGGCTTAACTGACAGAATTTTCTTCTCCTTATGCAGGTGGCCGGCACTTGTCTTTTTTACGCATCCTGTTGCCATTCTCAGTGCTCTTTTCCATGTTCTCTGTAGACCCCTTCAATGGGTGTCACTGGGAAAGCAAGTCCATTCTGACGCCGCATAGTTAAGTATGGATTGCATAGTTAGTATTACCAACTTCGATTTGCCTCAAGATGACCTTGCTAGTGCTTTTACAATCTTATTCCCTTATTTTATAGTAGACGTATATCCTGCGGGTGATGCTTGGTTAATATGTTACTAACGTTGACCAAACAGAGATTGCATACATACATACATTGCCTCAAGGTCATTGTAGAATAGCTCACCTGAGCCTATGACGAATCGAAAAAGCTATTTGGAGCACTAGAAACGTAGATATATGACCACAAGTTCATTTAAAAACTTAGCTCGTCATTTTCTCCTTTTCTGTGAAATTTATTCTTCTACTAGGCGTTTCAGGTTAGTTATTGGTTTCGGTACCAATTCGGGCATTGCGAGATTAGACCGCTTAGAAGGATCTGGAACAGATTAAAGCCGGACTATTGCAGGATATGTAGCGATGAGGAGTTGGAAAACTATCGAACACCCCTCTGCAACTGTCCAGCCCCTAGTAGGTTGAGGTTGAAGACCCGGGACAGGGGCTTCTTCGAAGGGTTGGACCGACATTAGAGCTCTCCATAGATTCGTAAATAGGTTGAGCTGGTTGCGAAATGTGGTTCTCTTATATCCCCCCTTTTCTACCTATTCACATAAATAATCGGTCTTTACAACCCTTCAATCAGGATTACGACCTATTTTCACTTATGTTGGGTGTGTTAATTTTTATACATGTGTGGCGGGACCTACAGTTTAAAGTCGACTCCGAACAACAGATTTTTGAGAAACTTTTCATGGCAATTTTTAATTTACTCTCAGAGTTTTTGCCAGAAATCTGCTGAGAGGAAGCCGCCGAAGAAATACTTTTTGTATTTTTGTTTTGATGTCTCGCCTGGGGTTTGAACCCTGGCTTTACGTCTAATAACCCAACACACTACCTACTAGACTACGGCGACTACTACTTTCTCTTCTCGTTTTCCAATTTCCTTATCTCCTTTACTATCCTCTCTCTCTCTCTCTTTCCCTCTAGGACGAATTCAAGTTTCATTTTGACCACTGGGTATTGTACTTGTACACGTTCTCAAGCCTAATCTACTAGGCGTTTATAAATCCTGGATTTTTAAAGCCACTGGTATTTTAAAAGTAAATGTTTAAAGCTATAAAATGGCATCGTAAAGTGCTTAATCGATAGTTTAAAGCGAATGGAATATTGTATATCTGAATTAATAATGCATTCTTATAAGGCATTGGTTCATTAGCGCCCGGATGAATTCAGCAAAATGTTTGTAGCTTCTAGAAGATATTCTTTATCATGAAGAAACATCTACAGATAACAAGGCCATACGCTATAAGCATATGTTCCAACAATACCGATATACTTATTAAGATTTGTATGCAGTTCTGTTTGCAATTGAGTTGAAAATTTATAGGGCATGGTCTAGAGGAGCACATGAAGGAATTCTGGTTGAGTTACAAAATTCAGACTATTATTACGGAATTTATTTCACTTAAAAGCGTTCGTATATCGGTTTTAATGATCATATATCAACTGTTTATCAAATCAATACTAAAAATTGCTAAATCTACCTTTCATTATTAAACTTATTATTAATTATACATTGGTTTTATTACTTATCCTAATAATAGACACTTAAATAAAATTCAATGCCACTTAACAATAATAAAATTCCTTATTTTTCATGTACTGGTTTTAGCTGATACCAAAACAATATGTTCTCCACGTAGAAATAGTTGAGGTAGATGCCGCCTGATTTCCACACGTTTTCTTCCTAAGCTTTTTGCAGTCTGTTTTGGCAAAGTGATGCCCAGTTGTTGTAATAAATTACTACAATCTTGAGAAGGTTGAGAGCAAACCAATTTATCTTCAATGTATTTATATTTGCGCTGCTCTAAACACTCCTCCACATTAGTCAACAACAGATTCCAATGACGATCGAACATACGCAAAACACCCTCTACAAAACCCTTGATGCCATGTTCTTTTCGTATAATTACCTTGACCGTCTTCCCCTCATTTACAAAGAGCTGCAACTGTTTAAGCGGTCCTTCGGCCTGGGCCATTTGCATTAAAATATTGCGTTTATGTTTACTTCTCACTTTGGGTTGAGTTTTAATAGCCAACTGATAATCTTGAAATCTTCTTTGTGTTGAATCTTCTTTTACTAAAAATGGATTCTTATGTTTCGGCGTTACATTGTTGCCAGAAGCGCCTGGCGCAGGATTCACGCGTTTATTTAAATTCCAAATGCCAACCTTTTTTAAAGCTGTTTCAAATGCAGCCATATTTTGGTAAATGATTTTCGGTGGTTTCTCTGTTACTTTATAATCGGTGGCATACAGGGCTTTCAGTGGATTAAAAGCATCGCTAGTAACATCCAGTTCGAGGTCCTGTTTGGGTTCTTCTTCTACCTGCGTTTTTTCCTTCTCTTTTTGTAATTGCTCTTCTGTTTGAGGTTCTTTATTTGCAATTGGAATTTCTTCATCTTTTTGTTGTGTTTCTTGCTCAATTTTGGAATGTTTTTTTTAATGAATAATAATTATTTTAAAGAATTATTTAAAGTTTGTTTGGTATTGTTTGTTGTTTTAATATATTGTGCCACAGTTGGGTGATCAGCTGTTTGTTTGTTGATACTCCCGGTTGATTTTTTCAGTGATGGGCATTTATATTCATTTCATAACCAAAGTAAAACGTAAATATGTAAATAATTTGTATGACAACACTGGAATAAATATATTATTTCTTATACGTTGTTACTTTGCTGCTGATAATAGAAAGTTTTAAAAAACAATAACGCACTACGGATTCTATGTATCGGACGCGGAAAATGAATATAGGAATCATAAGTCAAGCTTAAAAAATCTTTCAAAATATCTCAATTATCCCAGAAATAATTTTTCTTATCCCCATTTCTAAATTTAATTCCCATTTTGGATGAAAAAATACTCCTTAACCGTACAAAATTCAAGCCAATAAAATGCAACACTGTGTAAACAATGCATACTTGTTTGTTACTTCTACGAAATGAGTTCATTCAGTCACTAAATTGTAATCAACGTTGTTGGGTTTATGTTGTTGCTTGTTTCGCGAATAATAGTTATTAAGATTAGAATATAATAGTGGAAGAAAAATAATGAAATTATTTTGAAAAAAAAAGAGAAATATTAAAACAAAAACATGTGTTTAACAAAAGAAAATGGCTTGACAAATAAAGCATTCAATTAGATTAAATAATTTGTTAATAAAAAAGGTGCAAAAGAATATTACTGAGAGAAAAATATACCATTAAATTGTGTGAGTGAATGTGGATGATGATGATTATAATATGATGATTGATAATAATGAAGATGTTATTATATTTTCATTTTAATTCTTTTGATGTTTTGTTTTGTGTTTGACATTTGGTGCTGCTGCTAAGGGAATAAATAATACAAATGAAAAATATATACATATGTATGTAGTTAAATAGTGAAAATGAAGTAAATAAAAATTAATTCATTTTTAAAAAAGAACTGGATTTGTTGAAATAGAATTAAAAAAATAAAAAAAAATAAAAAATTGTGAGAAAATAATTTTTCCATCGATTATTTGTGCTTGGTTGCCTTAGCACTACACGGAAGTTGGAAAAATATTTCATAATTATTATAAAAAAAAGGTGAAAAAACCAAAAAAATATTGCATTATATTGTTAATTGCAACATTTTTACTGCGTTGTTTTAAGTTTTTTTTTGTTTTTTTTTGTGGCAATAGTGTTAATTAAACAAAAGCAAAACAGTGTATAATAGAGAAGAAAAAAAATTACGACAACAACAAATGCAACTAAAAAAATACAGTGAAAATTAAATTGCCTGCAATTTACAAAAGAAATATAAATTTTTCCCAGCCCGGCAAATTTTTCGAAAGGAAATAAAAAAAGTTGTCCGGCCAGCAGCAAAAGGAAAGCAGTTCCAAAAAATAAAACCAGTTGCCTTTGGCCTACAACTGTTCAATGTTATTGTAGCCATCGCCATCATTAGTGTCAAACATATCGACAACAACAATAGCAACTGTTCCCCAAAATAAAGCTTTAAATCATCACATACGTTTTGTTTTTCGTTCACTTTACTAAAACCTGGTTTTTGGTGTTATTCTCAGTAAACAAGAACAAAAACAAAAACAACTACTCTTGCAAATATTTTTTTCTGTTTTGGGGTTTTGTTTTTATTTTACCTTTACAACAACAACACACAGCTGCCTCCTCCCCAGTGTAATAATAGTAAACAACCGATTGCATGAATAAGAACAACAACAACACCAACAACTACATTCAAAAAAATATTCATCAAAACCAGTTTTTTTCTGAATTTTCTGTTTACCTCACACCGATATCAGCTGCTTCTTTTTTTGTTTGGCTTTGGTGGGGGTTTGTTTGGGTATTTGTTTTTTTATAAACTGACAGCTGTTACACTAACTAGCTGGTTGTGTGCTGGTGCTGTTGCTGGTGCTGCTGCTGTTTTGCTGTTCAGATACCCCTCACTCTCGCTCTCTGTTTACAAGGGTAAGTGTTTGTATTTGTGTATGTGTGTGTTTGTTTTAATTCTTTTGCCAAAAATTCTAAAACCAGAAATTCAATTTAATTTTCATCATATTTTTCTTTTGCTTACGACGTGTCTGTTCTGTCTGTTCTTAATTTTTTGTTTGTTTTTGTTTTCTTAAATGATTAATCATTTGCACATCTGCACTTGTTTTATCATCAGTTTTTCTTGTCTTCATTGTGGCATCTTCTTCATCTTCATCTTTCACAAATGTTGCAATTCTCTCTTTGTTTTTTTTTTATGGGCACGTTAGTTTGAATGTGTGTGCTTAGTTTTGTTTCTTTTGTTTATTACACGATTTTCTTCACATTGTTTTTTTTTGGTAATCACAGGGGACTCTTCAACATGTGTTTATATTTTGTGTCTATTAAATGAATAGAAAGATTTGCCTATGACTGTTGGGGAAAAAATTTGGTTGTGCCATGACCTATTTTCTAACCCGCATCGTAATGATTGTTGTTTTTCTAATGTTGGTGGTGGTGGTCGGGTTAAACGAAATTTACACTCGCCTACAACAATACATGTATGTATGTATGTATACATCAACGAGAAATGAATGAAATGTTACGCTGTTTTTATGTTTTACGGCATCATATGTATGTACATATGTGTGTGCACGGTTTGGGGTATATTACGTATACACTGGTATCTCCCTTTACAGACACCTCCCATAAGTGGACACTCCCTTTGCACGCAAAAGAAAAGCATTGCAGTCAGTTACCCTTGAACGAGCATTTCTCATTTGAAAAAAAAAACAATTTTCTTGGGTGGACGTACAATGGCTTTTTTCCGATTTCGGGGTTTTCCCAAATAACGTAGATGTACGTTTGTCTATTGTAGTTTGGAAAGCATTATACTTTCGTTTGTATGCATTAGTGCGGGCGTAAAAATGGCGCTGAAAATAAATGAAAAAACTCTTGAATAAAAACTAACGAATCCTAGACAAATTGATTTGATTTAAATTTGTAGATTTCTTGACCGAACAGTCCCCTTGCAGGGACACATTTCCCTGGTCCTTTCGGTGTTATCTCAAAAGAGATTCCACTGTATTTAAGTTAGTGGTTGTTGAAAAACTCAACACATCTACATCGTCAGGATTTTAAATTCGAATAAAACATACTCATCATCCCTCCATTAAAAGTTTTTTTTATCGAATTAGGGAAGGCATTTTTTTTCGAACACTTTTTCAAACAAGAACAAACGTAAATACATAGATTGATGAACTCAGACAAACTCTTTCCTAACGGTATCCGTACAAGATGCGCTTATTGTTGTTAGAACCCTACAACGGACGCCGATGTGATATTCGTAAGGCACTTGATTGCACTCGCGGATTTTTTGACCTAGAAAGTGTATGTAAATTATGCTCCTAGGTTAGGTTAGGTCGGAGTGGTAGCTCTGATATCACAAAGCTCACTTGAGCATGCATAGCGGCCCGTTGTGACGCAGTCCCTGTACTGAACAAGTTCCACCAAAATCAGGGAAGAGGAAGAAGTTGGTCAGCGCAAGTGCTGCACAATTATAGTCCTCAGTTGCAAAGAAAATAATTTCAACTTATTTTATATTTTCCAACCATTACTCCAACATGTTTAGTCGGCATGTGTGTGAAGATAAATTCAAATTTAAAAATCCAAGACGCAATCCATAAATTTTAGCAGCGCCACATTTGGCGTTAACAGAGCAAAATCTTCCCTTAACAGAACAAAATTTGCCCTTAACAGAGCACTGTTAGCTATTTAACAGTAGCCATTTGAACCAGGCCACTTGCCTAATGCAGCTAATTCTAGTAACTACTCTAGGTCTATGGGTACCATACTATATGCAAAGGAAGGTTACAAGGCTCTTCAATATAATCAGCAATATAGTCACATATAAAGTGATATCGTATTGAGAAAATTGGCTTTGAAAATATCAATTTTTTGATTGAAAGTTCTCTAAAAGATAAGTGGCCATTTTGGAACATATAAGAAATAGTATACCATACAGACTATATGCAAATGGTAGTCCAAAGGGTCCTCTTTCGAACCGTGTTAGTGGGATAGCTGCAATAATTTTAGGATTTGAGAAAATGAGCAACCTTTATCCGCCTCCAACATTTCATATATTTCAACTTTATTATTCACAAATAATAATGATCACAAGGAGAATTAAATTTTATATCAACAGTCTGCCATAATTGCAAAGTAGAGGACTAATCTACTTATTGCCACTATTAAACAGTTAACAGTGCTCTGTTAATTGCAGACTTTACCTTGTTAGAGGCAATAAGTAGCTTTGCTAAAAGTGTGGGTTTGCGTCTTTGGTTTTTAAATTCGAATTTATCTTTACACACATTTAAAATTGCTATTTTTTTAGTAGTTTGTTTTAACTGTATTCTATTGTAAACTATATACCGTATACGAAGTCATAAATTTTATAATTTTTACACAATATTCCTAGAACAACGCCATATCGGTGAAAGCTACAATTAAAGCATCACAGAGCCAATCAATGGTCACTTGAGGACATGCTTAGAATTATTTCGGTTAATTTAATGGGCTTGGGTAGTGGATTCCTGTAGGAAATAGTACTTTGTGGTTGACACAATGCTATTTAGTTAATATTGGCAATTGCTTCTCTTCTTCCGCAGAAGTAACGATACTAATCGATACTAATTTTCTATTGGCAACCCTTTTTTTTGTCTACAAACAGTTGCAGTAGCTGGTATTGTTATTCATGCACCACTACTAGTATATGGATTAACAGCTCACCACACTGATCCCTATACATACATAATTATTGTTATTGACAAACAAATAAAAAAAAAAATAAAAAACCCACACATATACCACCCAAAGCTATTAAGTTGGTCGTCTATTGTCGTCTGCTTTTGCTCCATAAACAGACTTGAATGGAAAACTTGTCATAACCATCTATTGTGAGTCGCATCTGGGTTTGTTGTGTCTGTGTCTTCTTTCCATAATTGTCGTTATCATCGCTTGTGGATGGTTTTCTTTTTTTATTTCAAAAACAAATATTTTTGCGTACAACAACACGTTTATTATGGATGTTTTTCTTTTAAAAAACGTAACAACAACAACCACAACAATAACGATAACAATAAACCTGCATTCTCATCAAGTGACAGCATAAAAACTCACTTTCATTTAAGAGTTGCTTTTACAAACAAACAAGAAACGATGCGCTGTTATTGTTGTTGTGGTTGTTGTATTTACAATCTTACTACAGGGTAATAAATAAAAAATGTTACAAAATATTTGATTTCTAAATAATGAATGCCCACCATTTTAATAACCATGTAAAGTTCCAAATTAGTTGGTTTGTTAAAGAAAGGAAAAACTTGATAAAATTTTAATAATTTTTGTATACATTTTGATTATTCGTTTGTGATATTATTGGTACAGACATAATTGGTCATTACAATCCTTTAGTCAGGATTACAACCTAACTTCTCATACCAAGGAATGTTGTGTGTGTTAATTTTATACATGAGTGCCAGGGACCTACAGATTTTTGTGAAACTCTTCACGGCAATTTTATTTACTCACATAGTTTTTGCTGTTAATGGTAATTGCTTGTAAAATTTGTATTAAAAACACACTTTTTGTCCACCAATTGCATCGCATTAACAAAACTGCCAAGTTAAATGCAACGTGTCCAAACTGCAGCCTGATACGACTGAGTATGCAAGCAGTCAGCTTTCCTGCTATATCAGTGTATCGCTGTTCCACTGCAGTTGCTGTGGTTCTGAGAAACAGGAGGAAACTATTGTGCGTCTCATGTGTCACTGCCATTAAGACACGATGATTCTTAGACTCTTTTTTAGGATTACTGTACTCTCCAATGTAAAGATTGCTGCAATGCAAGATTTATTTATGTGTGTGAAGATAAAATCGAATTTAAAAACCAAAGACGCAAACCCACACTTTTAGCAGCGCCACTTCTTGCCTCTAACAGGATAAACTTTGCTATTAACAGAGCACTGTTAACTGTTTAACAGTGGCTATAGTAAATTAGTCTTCTACTTTGCAATTATTGCAGACTATTGTTATAAAATTTAATTCTCATTAGGATCTTTATTATTAGTGAACAAAAGTGTTGACATGTAAAAGACGGTTGGTGGGGATGGAGGACGTAAATTTTCTCAACTCTCAAAATTATTCCATCTATCCCACAATATATCTAGCTATCCCACCACGGTTCGAAAGAGGACCCTCTGGACCTGGACTACCATTTGCAAAGAATTTTCAAGCAAAAAATTGATATTTTCAAAGTCATTTTTCTCAATACCATATCACTTTATATGTGACTATGTGGCTGATTATATTAAGAGGCCTTGGAACCTTCCTTTGCAAATAGTATGGTACTCCTATACCTAGAGTATTTCCTAAAATCAGCTCCTAAATAAGTGGGCTTGTTGAGGTGGATGCTGTTAAGCAGCTAACAGGGCAAATTTTATTCTGCTAAGAGGAAATTTTGGTCTGTTAACGTCAATTGTGGCGCTGCTAAAATTTATGGATTGCGTCTTGGGTTTTCATTTTTTAATTTACCTTAACACAGTGCTCTGTTAATGGCAAATTTTGTTCTGTTACAAGGAAATTTTGCTCTATTAATGCCAAATGTGGCGCTGCTAAAATTTATGGATTGCGTCTTGAATTTTCAAATTCGAATTTATCTTCACACACATGATTTATTTTGGATTATGATTTAATATTTGATTTTTTTTAACGTGAATTGAACTTCAGTGTGAAATTCCAGTGAAATTCAGGATATTTTTTTTTTCAGTTCGTGTCTTTTAATACTTGACACCCTATTTTATTGCGTTACTTTACATTATAAACGTTTCATTCTATAATTTCTTGAAAAAAAGAAGAGAAAAAAAAACCGGAAGTAATGTGTGGTTTTAGTTATTATCCCCTATGTTTTCCTTCAAAGATCGAAGTGGAGTGAATTTTAAGAAAAGATTAAATTACTTACAAGCTGTTTAAATATATTCATACGTACGTATTCCGTTTTAAAATATCAAATTTTAATATGTTGTTGGCGTTGAAAAAAAAAAAAGAAATATTTTTAAACATTTGATGATAATGATAATGAAACTTCATGATTTGATAAGGTTAATATGTTGATTTTTTGTTTTCCAAGTGGGCTATAGTTTGGCGTTTAAAAAAAGAAATTTTTATCTTCAATAGATTAAATTGTATTAAAAAAAACAACGTTGATAACAAAATTATAAAAATATTATTCAGTGTCATGGAAATTATTTTAATTAAACGAATTCTGAAATTGTTACTTTCGTTATTAAATTCTCTTGTGGCTTCCTGGACATGGAGACATTGAAGCTAATAACACAGCTGATGCACTCACTGGTAAAACCAAACGATTATTCAAACAAATTCATACATGACATACACTCAGTTACTAAAGTATACATACGGTTAACAAATTTCAAAAATTTTTAACCAAGACCGTCTTAAAATCGAGGAAAGTTGTCAGACAATTATAAAGATCTTCAACGAAAACGGTTTGGTTAAAAAATTTCTGATATTTGTTAACCGTATGTATACTTTTGTGGCTGAGTGTATGTGTGTGAAGATAAATTCGAATTTGAAAATCCAAGACGCAATCCATAAATTTTAGCAAAGCCACATTTGGCGTTAACAGAGCAAAATTGCCTCTTAACAGAACAAAATCTGTCCTTAGCAGAGCACTGTTGTTAACAGTATCCACGTGAACAAGCCCACTTGTTTAGAAGCTAATTTTATTACAAATACTAGGTTTATGAGTACCACAGTACTATATATGCAAAGAAAGGTTCCAAGGCCGTTTAACATATTCAACAAGAGAGTTACATATAAACTGATATGCTATTGAGAAAATTGGCTTTGAAACAAAAAATTTTTTGATTGAAAACTCCCTAGAAGATCAGTGGCCATTTTAAAACATATAAGAAATAGTACACCATGCAGACTATATGCAAATGGTAGTCCAGAGATCATAATGAGAATTATATTTTATGTCAATAGTCTGAAATAATTGCAAAGTGGAAGACTAATCTACTTATTGCCACTGTTAAACAGTTAACAGTGCTCTGTTAATAGCAAAGTTTACCCTGTTAGAGGCAAGAAGTGGCTTTGCTAAAAGTGTGGGTTTGCGTCTTTGTTTTTTAAATTCGAAATTATCTTCGCACACATCGTGTGGTAACACACTAAGGACCATTATTACAAGGACAACTTTAGCTAAAGTGTACTTTAAAGTCACCTTTAACTTCTTTTTGTTATTACAACCGAACAGATAAAATAAAGTTAACTTTTTCAAAAATATGGCAGTACTGTTAGTCTTTGGTTTTTAAATTCGAATTTATCTTCACGGAGATAATAAACATCCCCGTTGCATAGTGGCTTTACACTTTAGTGAATGAAAGATGGGAAAACGGTTACACTTGCCCTAGATATACATGTCATGTTTATATAGGCCCAGGTTCACAATGTTGACAAATACTTCTGCAGTTGCTCTAAAGACGAAGACGAATAGGAGACAATAGAACATCTTCCCTATTATTGTCTGGCACTTGGGAATCAAAGATGTAAGAATTTTTGGGCATCTAGATGATATACATTTGGGCCTGCACTAACTAAACTATCAGGAAGGGAAATTGGGAAATACCGGTCAGAATTTAAAGATAAACGGCCTTATATGAGACCCTAGCGAGATGTACTTTTTGTGGTGACTGCATACGTACAATACGTAACAAACATAACTGGTCATTGCAAACCTTCAGTCAGGATTACAACCTCATTTCTCCCACCACCACCATGTTGTGTGTGTTAATTTTATCTATGAGTGGTGGGACCTACAGTCTAAAGTCGACTCCGAAGGACTTTTCATGGCAATTTTTGATTTATTCTCACAGTTTTTGCTAGAAAACTGCTGAGAGGCAGTAGCCGAAGAAATATTTTTTCATATTTCGTTTTGCTTCTGACTACAGATATTGTAAAATGAAGGATTAAAAGCGAACAATAAATGCTAACGGTAATACTACGGTCAAGGCTTTCTTGACAGCAGTTAGAAATACTGCTTTAAATCACTCTAAGTGCGCTTTGGTAGCTGGCTTCCACCATTGATTGAGGAGCCTTACACCTGTGGCCTGTAGCAGCAGCCTATTGTGCCCATTTAACAAGTATAATGAGTTGACATCAGATGTGTTGATTTTCAGGAATATCTCCTACCTCGATAGGGCTTAAGGTTTATCCGAATGCTTTGGCAATTTCTGTAATAGCATGTAGTGACTGGAAGGCAATATAATACCAGAAACAGCCTATTCATCGATATTGTGTTTTAGTTTTGGATTTTAAAAATTTAATACACGATCCTCTTATAAACCTCACTCTGAGGAATTTGAGTTTAGCGGGTGGAGCTTGCCGTACACAAACAAGATCACTCTGTCGCCCATTCTGCCCATTGTGTTACTCAGTCTCATAATCCGCTAGTGGTGGATATGAACCACCCCGAGCTTCGGATAATACGGGCCTGTTCCCTTAGTGGTATGTTCGCCACTATGTCCAGATCTTTAAACGTTTTGTTACCCAAAAACCGATGACCTCTGTCTTGAAGTGCAGGGCACTCAAATAAAAGCTTTTGTACCGACTCCGTTTCTTCCACGTCCTGGCAGCTTCTGTAGTAATTCTGGTAAGGCAGACCAAGCTTGTCAGAGAAACTGTCAATAGCTCAGTACCCACTTAGAACTCCTGTTAGAGTGCGAACCATTCTCTTGTCGATCTCATGTAGTTCCTTGGTATTCCGGCTGACCACTACTGGAGTACCCGTTACCAGGTATGTTGGACCACTCACGGTTTGTTGAATTCCCTGTTGCTTTTTCCAATTTGAAAAAGTATTCATTTAGGGGCGCATAGATAATTTATTGGTATACTAGGCTGCCTAATGGGAACAGAGGAAAGGGTCGACCAAAGACCACATGCAAAAGAAGTCGAATGAAAAATATGAGGAGAAGAAAACGGAGATGGAAAGAAATAAAATTGTTAGCGAAAGATTGAATAGTTTAGAGCAGCACTTTTAAGACCACATTGTACCCATAATTTTCTGCCTGAATACTTTAGTTTTTAATACTTCCTATACTATACGTTACGCTTTGAAAATGAGATTCCTAAAACTCTATACAATTACTACAAACTCTGTAAAATGCTCTTTCTCTGTCTCAACAAATTTGTACATTTTGTTGCTCTAACTTGATCGCTCTATCTCATAAGCGTCTCAGTGACTAAAGGTTAACTAAAAGGGTACGTTTATGACGCATAAGAACGTTAAAGTACATAATTAAACATGATTTAATTCAATTCAATGAATGACGAGTTTAAACAGAAATGAAAGTGGGTAGAAAAACGAATTAAAATTATATTTATATGTGTACATATTAACAACTTATGGAAAAATGTAACTTTTAATGCCTTATTCAAGAAATTTAAATTAATTTAAACGAAAAAAGATTCCAATAAATTTAATTTTATAATTTGATTTTCGCCATACTAAAGCACTTTCCTTTATGTGTGTGAAGATAAATTCGAATTTAAAAACCAAAGACGCAAACCCACACTTTTAGCAAAGCCACTTCTTGCCTCTAATAGGGTAAACTTTGCTATTAACAGAGCACTGTTAACTGTTTAACAGTGGCAATAAGTAGATTAGTCTTCTACTTTGCAATTATTTCAGACTATTGGCATCAAAATATATAATTCTCAATATGTTAATTGTACTAATTTTCTAACTATCCTACTATCACGATTCGAAAAAGGACCATCTGGACTACTATTTGCATACGGTCTGTATGGATTACTATTTCTTATATGTTCCAAAATGGCCACTGATCTTCTAGTGAATTTTCAAGCAAAAAATTAATATTTTCAAAGCCAATTTTCTCAATAGCATATTACTTGATATGTGACTATGTTGCTGATTATATCAAGTGGCCTTGGAACCTTCCATTGCATATAGTATGGTACTCATAGACCCAGAGTATTTACTAGAATTAGCTCCTAAGCAAGTGGCCTGGTTCAGATGGATACTGTTAAATAGCTAACAGTGCTGTGTTAAGGGCAAATTTTGTTCTGTTAAGAGCATATTTTGCTCTGTTAATGCCAAATGTGGCGCTGCTAAAATTTATGGATTGCGTCTTGGATTTTTAAATTCGAACATATCTTCACACACATAAAATAATCATGTGCACAATCCTTCCGTTAAATAATGGAATATAATTTCATTCAAATGGCTGCCTCGGCTGGCCATGCAGTAGCCTACACCAGAAGATGCCGATTTTGGCAAAAAAAAAAAAATCATCTTTTCAGATGAAGCTCATTTTGATCTTGGCGAGTTTGTAAACAAGCAAAATTGTCGCATTTGGGGCACAGAAAACCCGCACGCATACATTGAAAAGCCGACGCACCCAAAACGAGTCACTGTTTGGTGCGGATTTTGGTCCAGAGGCATAATTGAGCCATTTTTCATCGAAAATGAGCAAGGAGTGGCGGTTACAGTCAATGGCGATGGTTATCGGACCATGTTGAACGAATTTTTGTTCACAAAAATTGAAGAGGAGGATATTGGCAACATTTGGTTTCAACAGGACGGCGCTACGTGCCACACAGCCCAAGTTACACTCGATGTTTTGCGGCCTGTTTTTGAAGATTGCATTATCAGCCGCAGAGCTGATGTCGTTTGGCCACCTCGGAGCTGCGATTTGACACCGTTGGACTATTATTTGTGGGGTGCCGTCAAAGATAAGTGTTACGCCGACAAGCCAGAGACAATTGACGCTTTAAAGGGCAATATTCGTGAAGCCATTGGAGAAATCCAGCTGCACACAATCGATAATGTGCTTAAAAATTGGACCGATCGTGTAGGCTACTGCATGGCCAGCCGAGGAAGCCATTTGAATGAAATTATTTTCCATTATTAACCGGAAGGATTGTACTTTCAAATAAAAAAAGAAATTTGAGAAAATATTCAGTAGTTTTGTTTTTTTTAAAGCATTTTCAAAAAAAAATTTTTTGCGGACCCTTTCGAACTTGATGTACTTTTCTTTTTGACAGAATAGTAAAGCCAGTTATTATATGAATAATGGATTGCATTTTACTATACCTTATACACACCATTACTAGTTGATTGAAATCTTTTTTTTTTTTTTTTTAATAATATTGTTTAATAAAAACGTTTATAATCGTATCCATTATTATTATTATTTTATTTCCTTTACGTTTTTTTTTTTCTTAAATAATTTATTACATTCCATATTACGAGTATAGAATTAAAGGGGAAGGAAGGGAGAGAGAGAGGGGCGAATAATATGGACATATGTACACTCGGATATATAAAGATGCATTTTAAATTGTTTTAATTGTTAATTTTCTTGTTTGTTTTCGTTATTTTCTTTCTTTCTTTCCTGTCTACTTGTCTGTCTTTATTATTATTGTTGTAGTTATTTTTGTAATCGGGAATTTTTTAATGAATCAACGGTGGAATGACGTTTTATTTGAATTTCTTATTTAGAATTCGAATCTTGAAAAACTCGTAAAGATTACTTACACTTCCGAAATGATGGAATTTAATACATCAGGCAGGGCCTTTTAGTTTAACTTCATAACAACAGCCAAAAAAATGAAATTTGATAACCAAGCACTGCTGCTGTTGATTGCAAACGAACAATGTTTGTGTAGTTTTTTCTTTTTGTGAAGCACTGTAAAGTATTTTAAATATGAACAGCTGGCCACACAAACTCTATTTTTAAAAGCAGATGCAACATAGCATAGTCCTCATGGAAAATTAGACACAAAAATGACACTTTACTTGCGTTTGCCATCCATGATTTTCAGCCTATGAAATCGATATGAATATACATACTTATAGACGATAACGATAGGTTGTCTATTAAGGACTTGATGATTAAAGCGGCGGAAGCGATATTACCAAGTAATATTTACTTAGAATGGGAAAAGGAAAACAATTTTCGGAAATTTTTAATTAAAAAAAATGTGATTCTTCATAAGTGTTTTAAGCAGAGATTCTATGCTGGTCTGGCAGCTATGTAGGTTGAGGAGAGGTTAGTAACAATAGGCTTTAAAGTCTCATGCCTATTGTTATGTATATATGTATATATAGGGCCCCTTTAAAAGTTTAAGGGCCATTATTATAACTTGCCGTTAAAGTTGGGTTTAGTTAAAGTTGACTTTAGCTAAAGTGAACTTTAAAGTCAACTTTAAAGGTAAATTTAACTAAAGTGAACTTTAAAGTCAACTTTAGCTAAAGTGAACTTTAAAGTCAACTTTAAAGGTGACTTTAGCTAAAGTGAACTTTAAAGTCAACTTTAAAGTCAACTTTAAAGGTAACTTTAAAGTCACCTTTAACTTCTTTTTGTTATTATAACCTACAGATTAAATAAAGTAAACTTCTTCAAAAATATGGCAGTGCCGGAGTAATGTCGATAACACTGCTCAACTAAAAAAGACGGGCTTCTTTTTTTGTTGTATTTGTTGATTTGTTTATATTTGTAGTTACCATATTGAAAATAATATATAATATGGCTAGTTCAAGGCGTAGTCTAGTAAGTAGTGTGTTGGCTTATTAGACGAGAAACCAGGGTTCGAACCCCAGGCCAGACATCAAGACAAAATACAAAAAGTATTTCTTCGGCGACTTCCTCTCAGCAGGTTTCTGGCAGAAACTCTGAGAGTAAATAAAAATTGCCATGAAATGTTTCTCAAAAAATTGTCGTTCGGAGTTGACTTTAAACTGTAGGTCCCGCCACTCATGTATAAAATTAGCGCTCACAACATAAGTGGTGTGGGAAACTAGGTCGCAATCCTGACTGAAGGGTTATAATGACCAATTATGTATGTATGTATGTATGGCTAGTTCAAACGTAAACTTAACTTTAAAAGTTAAAGTTAGGATGATCCTCCATTTAGCTTAATGCTCACTTCTACCTTATTGTCCACTTATAATAATGAAAAACAATTTATCTGCCCCTTAAAATCCTCACTTTACTTAACGGCAAGTTGTAATAATGGCCCTAAATTTAAAAATGCATTGCCAAACAAAAATGGGTTGAAATTTTAACAAATTTAGTCTTTTTGTTGTGAAGTATAATTGTTTCGGGTTAGAAATGGAATATTATTTCATTTATATGGCTGCCTCGGCTGGCCTCACAGTACCTCATTTGATCGCATACATTTTTAATGCACTTTTTCGAGTATATGGGATCGTATCTCGGCAATGGCATCATGAATGTTGGCCTTCAAATGCTCAATTATTTCTCGTTTGCCGGCATAACACTTTTCTTTAACGGCGCCCCTCAAAATATAGTCCAACGGTGTCAAATTATAGCCTCTTGGAGGCTAATTGGCAACACAATTTCGGCTAATTAAATGGCCATCAAATGTTTGACGCAATAAATCGATTGTGGCATGAGATGTGTGGGAAGTTACACCATCCTGTTGAAACCAAACATCGTTCACATCAATACCATAAAGAGCGGGTACAAAAAAAAAAAATCGGTTATCATGGTGCGATAGGTGTCTCCATTGACTGTAAGTGTTGCGCCATGCTCATTTTCAAAGAAATATGGGCCAATGATGCTTCCGCTCCACCAGCCGCACCTAACAGTCACTCGTAATGTAAGCATTGGCTTTTTAAGACCACATGTGGGTTTTCTGAGCCCTTAACGCGGCAATTTTGCTTATTCACGTACCCACCAATATGAAAATGAGCTTCATCTGAAAAGATGATTTTTTTTTGGCAAAATCAACATCATCGTGCAGTTTATCGCTGGCCCATCTAGCGAAGCAAAAACGAAGCGGATGGTCATAAGGCTTCAATTCTTGAACCAATTGAGCATTGTAAGGCATCATACGGAGATCTTTTCGCAAAATTCGACGTAAACTAATGCGTGAAATATTCAATTCTTGAGAACGATAACGATTTGATGTTGATGGATTGTTACGCTTACTCTCAGCCAGAGCTTTGATATCTTCGTGTGTACGCACTGTACGAGCACACGCTCACGTCTTGGCGCATCAACAATGAAACCAGTTTCACGAACTTTAGCAAATAATCTTGCGTATATCGGACACTGTTGGTCTTCCTCTGCCATTAAATTTTCTACGACATTTTCGTTTAATTTCTGATTAATTTTCTTTGTTTTGAAAATAAATTTCCAATAAATCTTAACGTTGCTCATGCGTAAACCGATTCATTACGTTCAGTGGAGATAATATACGGTATATTGTGTCAGAATAGAATGACATAAGTATTGCCAGATTTGAAATGGTTCAATGGTTCAAATTTAAACAAATAGAGGGCCTATCCTATGCAACTAAGCTGTCAAATAGACTTGTTGTGCTTTCATTATTAAAAAGTACGAACTTCGTTATGAAGTCAGTTTCTGGTATAAAAATTCTTCAGTTTCATCTAATTCACTGCTCTGAAATGAGCGGTATCTTTCCACAAGATATACAGACCTACAGTTTAAAGTTGACTCCAAACGACAAATTTTTGAGAAACTTTTCGTTGCAATTTTTTATTTTCTCTCCAGAGTTTTTATCGGAAAATCTGCTGAGGAATATTTTTTTATATTTCGTTTTGTTGGACCTGTCTGGGGTTTAAGCCGTGGCCTCACGTCTAATAAGTCAACACACTACCTACTAGAGTATATTAACACGTTGACTGCCGACTACGAGATAACTCGTAGATTGCGTTCCCTTCTAGGGCGCCAAAATACGAGTTATCTCGTACTCACTAATGTGAAAAAATCAAATTGTCGTTTTTTGGCAAGTATTCTGAAAATTGCCGCGTCAGTCACCGTGTTAAGCATACTCGCTTCTTAAAGGCTAGCTACCCACAGAATGTTTAACCTTACATGCCTGTAGTAATTGTCAACCACCTTCCACCTAGAAAGGAGCAAGTCGCTGAAAGAATTTTTGTTTTCCGAGTTCGATTTTGTTCGATATGTCTGAGCTAAGTTTTGAACCGCTAATTTGTAAACTTGGATAACTTTTCACTGTACTATGTGATTTCAAGTGCAGCCCTTTCGCTGACCAACTTCTTCCTTTTCCCTGATTTTGGTGGAACTTGGTTAGTACAGGGACTGCGTTCACCCGTGGCATCACAACGGGCCGCTATGCGTGCTCAAGTGAGCTTTGTGATAACAGAGCTACCACTCCGACCTAACCTAACCTATGTGACTTCAATGAATTCTAACGAAGTGAAATATAAGCTTTTAGACAAGCTATAGCGTTCATAAAATATTACCACAAATGTTAGCTTTTTCACTTATCTACCACTAACTTGTAACCAAACGTTATGGAACTCCCGCTCTTTATCGTCTGGTTGGTTTTTCAGTATTTAAGTTGAGATAAGTGAATGAAAATAAATACGTTTTTGATTATT
This sequence comes from Sarcophaga subvicina, assembly GCA_936449025.2. NCBI lineage: Eukaryota > Metazoa > Arthropoda > Insecta > Diptera > Sarcophagidae > Sarcophaga > Sarcophaga subvicina. Next base: position 100,588,581 of record OW388084.2, read on the forward strand.
TAATGGAATTATTTAAAATATGTATGTATTGTACGTACATATGTACGTCATAAATACGCTGCTTTACGTATTTCAAATTTGTCGCCATAACGTTGGAGACTGCTTTCTTTGATTAAAAAAAAAAACCACAAGCATTGTATTTCTAAAGAAAACCCTGCATTGATTGCAACCCCAAAAATTCCTAGAAACTACAACAAAAATATCACAGAGACTGTAGTGTAGAATTTTTAATTTTTTTCCCCATTATTTTCTGTTTAAAATTTTTTATTTGTTACAAGTCTTTTTAAGGGGAGATTAAGTAAAAAATGAAAAAATCAGCCAATAATTATTCTAAAAAAAATAAAAAAAATATTAAAAATGTTTATCACGTATAAAACTACTCGTACGAATAGAAACTTGAAGTTAAATTTGATTTACTTACGTATGTACACACACATATACAGTGTTGGCCAAAATATGGTGGACAAAATTTAAATTCTAATTACTCTGCTCTCAAACGAAAAAAGAAAATGTGTGTGAAGGCAAGATCGAATTTTAAAACGAAATACGCAAACTCACACTTTTAGCAGCGTCACTTTTTGCCTTTAACACGGCAAAATTTGCTACTAACAGAGCACTGTTATGGTCTGTTAAGGTAAAACTTTGCTCTGTTAACGCCAAATGTGACGCTGCTAAAATTTTTGGATTGCGTCTTGGATTTTCAAATTCGATTTTATCTTCACACACATAAAAAGGAAACCCTTTAGTAATTCTGAATTTTGTGTGAAATAAAATTGTCTGAAATAAGATTGTTGGAATAGACAACCATGCCTCATATACTTACTTACTTACTTAATTGGCCATAACAACCCGTTTAACATATTACGGCCTGCCTTAACACATCTTTGCAGGCGCCTCTGCTTCTTGCGCGCCTACGCCATTTGGCCACACCAATCGATAACAGGGCTTCCTCGATTTCGTCCTTCCAACGGATGCAAGGTCGTCCTCTTCGCCGACTTCCGCAGATCCCCGCATCAAATACCCGTCTCGCCGGAGCATCTTCCTCCATTCAAACGACATGGCCGAGCCAACGCAGCCGCTGGATATTAATACGCTGTATAACGTCTATGTCGTTGAGCAGCTCATACAGCTCACTGTTGGATCGGATACGGAAATCATCGCCAACTCGCACTGGACCGAAGATCTTGCGTAGGACTTTTCTCTCGAATATTCTCAAGGCTGCTGCATCAGTGCTTAATAGGGTCCATGCCTCTGCGCCATAAAGAAGCACGGGTGGGATGAGTGTCTTGTAAAATGTTAGTTTTGTCGCACGAGAGAGGTCTCTACTACTCAATTGCCTATTGAGACCATAGTAGCACCTGTTGGCAAGAGTTATCCTTCGCTTGATATCCAGACTGACATAATTTCTGGTGGTAACGGCGGAGCCAAGATAGATGAATTCCTTGACCGTATCAAAAGTATAGTTATCGGCCGTAATCTGAGAATCAATACGCCGCGCGTCTCTACTTGTCGATAACATATACTTTGAAGAACAAAACGAATAAAAAAAACAACGGTGTATGTAGATTTATTTCTGTAACTGTATAGTTCGAAATAGTTTATCCTTCTATTCAACTACAACTTCCCAAACATTTTCTATGGATGAAGATCAGTGGACTGGGCGTGTCAGCAAAACATTAACATCTTTTTCTTCTAAAAAGCCTTCATCAATTCGGATGGCTGTTTAGGATAATTATTGTATTAAAATTTTCAATGTTGAGGCATTTTGTCATATGCATGAGGTGTAGTATCCTCTCCTCAAATATAATTTTATACATCTGTTTGCCCATAATCCCCTAGAGTTTGTGAAAAGGTTCTTAATTATTAACTGATAAGGAACCCAATCCCTTACCATATCATGTTTACTTCCATGTTTAACTGTTGAAGGAGCCATAGTCTAATAAGAAGTGTATTAGACGTGAGGCCTCGGTTCAAACCCCAGATCAGACATCTCTAACAAAACGAAACACGGAAAAATAATTCTTCGGCTACTTCCTCTCATCTGATTTCTGGCAGAAGTAAAATAAAAAAGTGCCATGAAAAATTTCTTAAAAATCTGTCGTTCGGAATCGGCTTTAAACTGTATGTCCCGCCATTCATGTATAAAATTAACACACGCAGTATAAGTGGCGTGAGAAGTTAGGTCATAATCCTGACTGAAAGATTGTAATGGCCAATTATTGTATGCATGTATGTATTTTTTGACCGATACTGTATGTTTCCAGGAACATACGATACACCATTGAATAGACGTTGTTCGGATTCTGGCTACTGACGTTCACAATTTTTTTTCTTTCTTTCCTTTTATTAGACAAATAAAAGTAATTATATTTACTTTTATAACAATAACAATAATAATAATTTTTTAATAAAAATACATACATACATACATACGTACGATACGTCGTATAATAAAATATTAAATGCTCTCCAGTGAGAGGCGAAAAACGTGTACAATTTTTAATTATTAGTTCCTGTAAATAGGAAAACATTCTGTCGGTCTGTAAAAAGGTCACAACGTTTTATTAGAAATATATTTTCTTCTCCGATATATTTCGCCTTCATAATATGTTTAAGACAATGAAAAGCAATTCGTTTTAAAATATGGGTCGAAAATGAAATCTTCAAACAAAAGTACGACCTATAAAAATATATTTACGTATGGTTGCTATTAATATATGCCTTAAATATACAGAGGAGTGAATCTCTTTTACTGTGTACCTTTCATTGCATACTCAAAACATCATGTATGTCAAGAAATGAGAATTCCTGGAACACATAATGCGAAGCCCATGGAACTAGGACAGAATTGTTAAAGGAAGAACTGTTCGAAGAAACAAGCAAATACCATCAAGTGAAAATATCTAAACATGACCCGACATACAGTGATTGACAAAATAATGAAGACTCTTTCAAAAATTCATTAATGTGTTCTTATTCTGACTAAAGGGTTACAATGATCAGTTAAGTAAGTAAGTAAGTAGTATGGGGTTCAATTGCTGATTAAATAAATACAAAAATGTATAAACTGGGGCAATAAAGTTCCTGGACCAGTTAGGCAGAATAACCTGAAAAAATATATATATACCAGACGATAGATAGTCTAATTAGTCTAAAAACTAACAGGAGTCAAATAGTTGCTGGCAAACAACAGTGCGCAGGTGCTAATACAGAAAGAATAATTCTAAGAAATCTCTTTGTAGATAACAACAGCAGCCCCGCAGATATTAACATACAGATTTCAGTTAAACTCGGGAGTAAAAGTTTGATGTCGATCGGTAATACTATCAGTAGGGTCGTATAGCTCGAAAGTTCATAGATATATTCATCAACCCTGAATAAATCGGGGATAACCAAAGGATAATGATGTAGCGCGAAGCTCCAAGAACCTGAGAAAGTGTGTCCTTATATAAAAAATAAAATAACTACCAGATAGTAAGAAGGTTAATAGAGAAAAGTTCATATGTAATACATAGATTTTCCCTGTGGAAGAGTTTTCTGTCTCTAATAACCCTAACTTTCATTATGTCATTATGATCATTATTATTTTGAAATAAAAATGTTGAAATGTATGGGATGGTTGGAGGGGGATGGAGGGTGTTAATTTTCCCAAGCTATCTCACTAGCACTATTCGAAAGAGGACACTCCGGACTACCATTTGCACGTAGTCTGGTAGGTGTACTATTTCCCATATGCTCCATGTTCCATGTGTCTCTATGATGTAGAATTTCTTATATATTCCAAAATGGCCACTGATCTTCCATAGAATTTTCATATATTTTTTTTGCCAAAAATCGATTTTTTCAAAATTGAAAATTATTCCCCCTATCCCACGGTTGGAAAGAGTACCCTCAGGACTACCATTTGCATATAGTCTGTATAATGTACTACCTCTTATATGTTCCAAAATGGCCACTGATCTTCTAGAGAACTTTCAAGTAAAAAATTGATATTTTCAAAGGCTATTTTCTCAATACCATATCACTTGATATGTGACTATATTAAGAGGCCTTAATACTCATAGACCTAGTGTATATCCTGAAATCAGCTTCTAAAGAAGTGGGCTTATGCAGATGGATACTGTTAAGCATTTAACTGTAAACTGTTAAGGGCAAATTTTGTTCTGTTAAGAGAAAATTTTGCTCTGTTAACGCCAAATGTAACGCTGCTAAAATTTATGGATTGTGTCTTGGATTTTCAGATTTGAATTTATCTTCACACACGTTAATTACACTGTGAGTATTTCCAGAACTCAAATACTTAGTGTATATCCTGAAATCAGCTTCTAAAGAAGTGGGCTTGTGCAGATGGATTCTGTTAAATACCTAACAGTGCTCTGTTAAGGTTAAAGTTTGTTCTGTTAAGAGCAGAATTTTGCTCTGTTAACGCTAAATATGGCGCTGCTAAAATTTATGAATTGCGTCTTGGATTTTCAAATTGGAATTTATCTTCACACACATTAATTAAACTGTGAGTATTTCCAGAACTCAAAGACCTAGTATATATATCCTGAAATCAGCTTCTAAAGAAGTGGGCTTGTTCAGATGGATACTGTTAAGCAGCTAACTGTTATCTGTTAAGGGCAAATTTTTTTCTGTTAAGAGCAGAATTTTGCTCTGTTAACGCCACATGTGGCGCTACTAAAATTCATGGATTGTGTCTTGGATTTTCAAATACGAATTTATCTTCACACACGTTAATTAAACTGTGAGTATTTCCAGAACTCAAAGACCTAGTGTATATCCTGAAATCAGCTTCTAAAGAAGTGGGCTTGTGCAGATGGATACTGTTAAATACCTTACAGTGCTCTGTTAAGGTTAAAGTTTGTTCTGTTAAGAGCAGAATTTTGCTCTATTAACGCCATATGTGGCGCTGCTAACATTTATGGATTGTGTCTTGGATTTTCAAATTCGTATTTATCTACACACTTATTAATTAAGTTGTGAACTGGAATGCTACTTCTCTTCCTCAGTGTAAATTCTGTTGTGATGTCGTTTGTCATACAATCATCATTTCTTATTAATTGTATGTGCAGCTTAATTTAATTTATTTTATTTTATTTCCATTTTAAATAGAAAAATTCTATGCATTTATTATCGTATGAAATGAACATTTTTTTATACATTCTGTTTAATGCCATTTAAATCAGTGGATCTATTGATTCTTCTCCATTTATTTTCAATATAAAGAAAATGAAAAACGAAAAGAGAGACAGAGAGAGAGAGAGAGAGAGAGAGAGAGAGAGAGAGAGTGAAAAGAATAATTTAACCAGTTTTTAATTGAATTTTATCCATTTTTATTGTCTAGTTTTTCTACGAGGGTCTTTATTTTTTCATTGTAATTGAAATCGTATTCGTATTTTTGTATGCCACATATTCTATGGAATCGCCTAGACACTCGACATAGTCAGTCAGCCAGTTTAGTTGCGTTTATTTTTGTTTTTGATTCATTTCCCCATTTGATAGTCATGAATTATATTTCATTGTCCATGTAATTCTTTGGAATATTGGCTGACCATTGTGAACTGTGGCAGAACATGTGTTGAGCGTTGCAATTTTTTTTTTAAATTTGTATTTGTTGTTTTGTGCTTTTTTATTTTCGTTTCTGTTTTTGTTTCTCTGTTTCTGTTGCAATTGTTATTTACACGTATTTTTATTTTAAAGTTTTTTTTTTTAAATTTAAATTGCATTTTGTTGCATGCCACGCAACCATCAGCCAAGCGAAAATGTTTTATAAATAAATGTTGTATACACATACGAGTCCCTTATATAAATTATTCACCTGATTCTTTCCATATTTAACAGACATTTTGCAAAGTCTATAATCATACGGCCCTCGTATGTTGCAACATACATACATATTTCTATCGTACGATGACATTGTTCAGTTGGCATGTTTCAATGTTTTGCTTTTGCATTTTTATTAAATTTTCGTATGGCATAGAAGTAGTAGAAGTAGAAGTATTGTTAAGTTTATAAGTTTTCTATTCTAAAAATTATTTCGGCAAATAAATCCATACACAGTTACACAGTTGACCTCATTCACTTTTTTTCTTTAATTTCTTCTAAGTGTTAGAGCGTTTTTTGGGGGGGAATTAAACTGATATGCCAATGAGAAACAAAGAATACTCAGACGTCTTTAGTTATTAAAATCGTTATTATTAGCAAAAATTATGATGACACAGAAGGTGTTGTAAAAAGAAATCCTTTATTTCTGCTTGCGTTATAATTATTCCATTCTGTTCAAATATAAACACTCAAACCATTTTTCCACAATATCCATCATCCGTCATCCTACCCAAGCATTGTTAACATAGGGAATATTTGAAATCCGATATCTCAAGTTCCAAAATCATTCGGGATATACCACTTATTGGGTTTTATTAGGGACACCATAGGCTACAATTTGTATATAGTGGGATATGTGCAGCAAATCACCTTTTTCCATAATATCCATCATCCGTCATCCTACCCAGGCACTGTTAACATAGGGAATATAACCGATATCTCAAGTTCCAAAATTATTTTGGGATTTATTGAGTTTAATTGGGGACACCTTAGGCTACAATTTGTATATTGTGGGATCTGCAGCATGTCCCACTTTATGTATATTTGGGTGATTTCTTCCTTGACTATTTTTCGCATTTTCTGTTAACCACTTAACATTGCTCTGTTAACTTTAACATTAGCTCTGTTAAAATTTTTGGTTTTTGTCTTTGCTAGTTAAATTTGAATTTATCTTCACGCACATAGACTACGGCGACTTCTGCGTGAGAATGCATATGTGTAATGCATATGTATAATGCTTATGTATAATGCATATACACTGAGCGCCAAAAGTGAGTAAACACCACTGAAATAATTCATTTTCTTAGGATAGCGAGAAAAGTAAATGAGAATGTTCGAATAAATTTTCAAAAATAAAAACGTTTATTTATTACTTATAGAATGTTAAAACAAAAACAACAATTCATGATAAAGGAACTTTTTTTATACTTAAGAACAAAAGTGTTGACTCACTTATGGCGCTCACTGTATGTAATGCATAGTGCTACGTTTTTACCTTTTAAAAACGTTTAAAATACGAGCTCGTGGATTGCAAATAAAATAAAAATAAATTTACGTTTAGTTTTAATTAAAATTCTCTATTATTCGCACAATTCTGTGTGCCACTGTTCACAACTTGATGTAAACAACAACAATTGCTTTTCTTTGTTATTCCTCTGTTTATACCCTTTGACGCAGTCTAGTTGGTAGTGTGTTGGCTTATTAAACGTGAAACCAGGGTTTGAGCTCCAGGCCAGACATCAAAACAAAATACAAAAAGTATTTCTTCGGCGACTTCCTCTCAGCAGATTTCTGGCAAAAACTCTGAGCGTTAAAATAAAATTGCCATGAAAAGCTTCTGAAAAATCTGTTGTTCGGCGTCAACTTTAAGTTGTAGGTCCTGCCACTTATGTATAAAATTAACACACACATTATAAGTGGTTTGAGAAGTTAGGTCGTAGTCCTGACTGAAGGGTTGTAATGACCAATTATGTATGTATGTTATACCCTTTGCATAAACAATAACAATTACTAAGCAATTATTCAACAGATCTTTGTAACGCAGATCTTCAAACCACAATTACTCTCTTCAAACACAGCGCGTCTTCACACAAGACTGACTGAACTTCAGGAACTCACTCGCCCGCATTGCGTTGCCCTTTATATGGCAGGGTAAACAGTCTGATGAATGTTCTTGAAGGCGAATGTTCATGACTTCGCCTTTTCGAAATCTCTATAAATGTAAACATCGTTGTTTACATAATGTAAATAAATGTAAAACGTAATGTAAACATCGTTGTTTACATTTATTCTTGTAGTGTTTCTTGTTGTATTTTCGTTTACTTGTCTACCATTTTTTATGCTGGTGTTTGTTTGTGTATTTTTGTTTACTTGATTACCATTGTTTTTATGCTGGTGTTTGTTGTTATATGAAGCAGTACAATAATTTGTAAACAGGTTTGTTTACTTGCATTGTTTTGTTTTTGTAGCTTTTGTTTATAATTTTAATGTTCAGCGTTCAGCAAAACATCAGTATCCAGATTTTTTCATTTTCGTAGCAATATGTATGTATTAGGGGGTGATTTTTAAACAGTTTGGATTTTCAAAATTGAAAAAAAAAACTCAAAAAAATTGCTAAAGTGAATGAAATATTTATTTGAGGTAATAAATGAATGCCAGCCAATTTCTTTTTAAAGTTAATTCCGTGCAAATGTCGCCCTTGGCTGTAATGTTCTCTCCTATGGATGGAATTGTGGTTGGTTTGCTTCTGTTCTCTAAATTCCCTTCAGATTTCCTCACAAAAATTTAATTGCTGCCTTAAAACGTAACATTAAGTTCTTGGTATCGTGTACCGTATGGCATGCTTAGTATCCTAGTAGCGGAAACCACAAGCCATTCAAGTTTAATCCGTAGTTTCTAGGCAAAAATGGTCAGTAATCATAGCACATTGGCCATTAACAACCCGATTAACGAATTTTGGCGTGCCGTAACACATCATTCCAGGCGCCTATGCTTATTGCGCGCCTACGCCAGTTGGTCACAGCAATCGATGACAGGGCTTCCTCGATTTGGTCCTTCCAATGCAAACAAGGTCGTCCTCCGCCGATTTCAGCAGATCCCCGCATCAAATACCCGTCTCTCCGGAGCATCCTCCTCCATTCGAACGACATGGCCGCGCCAGCGCAGCCGCTGCACAACGCCTATGTCGTTGAGGATCTCATACAGTAGGTTCTGCTATACACAGCATGGGTGGTGTGAGCAGTCAGGTTGTAGTCTTGGCTAAAGGTTTATATGCATATTTTTTTATCGACTAGTAGGAGAAAAGTTTTCTTTTCACAACGATTTTCTTTATGTTCTACTATTCATTACTCATTTACCACATATCAGTTATTTGTAATTTAAGTTAATTATGAATTAATCCACGCAGCAAGCGATCACAAACAAACTGGAACGTTGCACACATGCCGAGCACAAGTACAAATTGTTTTTGAAATATTAACAGCAACACAGAGAGAACGAACACAGGCAAAAATTTATCATGTGGAAATTTCAGCGAAGTTTCATTAGTTTGGCTTAAATGGGCTTATTTAGTTAAAAGCAGAGAGTTTTTCTATATATTTTTTGTTTGTTTTTGTTTTTGTAATTTTTCATTTAAAAAGAAAACTCACATGTGAATAAACTGTGCCTTGTGCTCTGTTATTTTATTTCATTTTGTTTCGTTTGTTTTTAAAGAATTTTTTCTGTTCCTGTTTCTGTTTCTATTTCTTTGAATTCTATTCTAAAAAAAAAAATTTTCTTTTCTTAAATATTTCGTAATGAAATAATTGCGGTAGCAAAACTCCATGCCATTTGCAAATGGAAAATTATACGGGCATTTATGGAAATGGATGGAAACCATGAAATTATTTTTTATTTTGTTTTTCTTTTGGCCAGAATAGCGATTGTCTTTGAAGAACAATGGATTCGTTTGTAACAATTCTAAAGAAAATATCACATATGCAGCAGCGAGGTTTAAATAAATCGTTTCTTGATTTATCAAAATAATGCGTACGCCAGTTTCACACTAATTTTCTAAATTGAGGCCACAAGTTAAACGCATTCTTAATGTATTTAATTTTCTAATGAATAGAATAATATTTCATTGCTTAGATAATTAAAATCAGAGATCAGCATTGAATCGTTTTTTCGCTACTCATAAGCACTCATAAACTTTTGAATATAAATGAGTCAATAATATTGTTACGTTTTTACCTTTTTAAAAACGTTTAAATATGAGTTCGTTAATTGCAAACCAAGTAAAAACAAATATGTGTTTATTTTCTCTTAAAACTCTTCATTCTTTACACTACTTTTGTGTGCCACCGTATACAACTTAACGATACAACAATAATTTGCTTGTACACTATTCTATTTCACACTTCTGTCCGCGTTAAAACACTAACAACTGTTCGTTAGATCTTCTCTGCTTACAACCTTTTTGCAAGCAATACCACTTGTACGTTCAAACCGCAACGCGTCTTCACACAAGGCTGACTGAATTCTTACTGACTGCTGCCTGCTTTGTCCAGCCCTTTTATAGTCCGACACAACCAGTCTAACGAACATTCTTGAAGTGGAAGGTTCGTGATCTCGCCTTCTCGAGAGCTCTATTGCTAATACATTGTTGTTTGTGTACTTTGCTTATGTTGTCTATCCCCTTTTGTCACATACATGTTGTTGTTGATACCAGGCGCAACCAGGCTCATTGTACATATGTGTGTGTGCAGTTTTTGATAATCAACACGTTCATTGTATTCTTAGTGTTAGTGTGTATTTGTATTTTTTATTATTCCTTTATATTATTTATTATTATTATTTTATTTATTTTTATTTTTTTATGTCCGTTTAATAAAATTTACTGGCACTAAGCTGTAAACTCTACTAAAATTTTGCAATAAATTTAATTGCATTCAATATACCACTTACGGTTCCCCTTTTTCTTACCTCTTTACCTACAATTTAACTTGGCCAGTCAGTTAAAATTCACGTAACTTTTTTTCTTCTTTCTTTAAAAGGTGATATGGGCTAATTTTAAAGCTTTAAAACTGATAAAAAAAAACCGAAAAAGAAACAGCAAAAACAGTAGCAAATAAATTATAAAATTAAAAACATGACTGACGTTAATTTTTATGTCAGATAAAAAAAATTCTCACTGTTATACACAAATAAACCTGAGGTTTGCTGACCGCAATTCACTTTCGAGAATGCCTTTTTAGATTAAAAAAAAAAATTATTCACATAGTAATACATTATTAACGTAAATACATATTTCTTATTTGGTTTTACATTTTTTCTTGTACGCTTGCGTAATTTTTAATTATTTAATATTAGGTGTAGTAAAAAGAAACCCATTTTTAGTGGGATAGCTGGAATAATTTTGAGAGTTTAGAAAATTTCCGTCCTCCATCCCCACCAACTATCTTTTACATTTCAACACTTTTGTTCACTAATAATAATGATCATAATGATAATCCATAATGATAAGCCACTGTTAAACAGTTAACAGTGCTCTGTTAATAGCAAAGTTTACCCTGTTAGAGACAAGAAGTGGCGCTGCTAAAAGTGTGGATTTGAGCCTTTGGTTTTTAAATTCGAATTTATCTTCACACACATTAAAACCATTCAGTCGGGATTACGACCTAGCTTTTCACAGCACTTATGTTTTAATTTTATATATGAGTGGCGGGAACTACAGTTTTAAAGTCCACACCGAACTACAGATTTTTAAGAAATTTTTCATGGCAATCTCATTTAGATGCAGAGTTTTTGGCAAAAATTTACTGAGCGGAAGTCGCCTAAGAAATATTTTTTTGTATTTCGTTTCATTAGAGATGTCTGACCTGATGTTTGAACCGTGACCTCACATCTAATAAGCCAACACACTACTTACTAGGTTACGGCAACATACTGGTTAACAAATTCCGGTTAATTCTGAATAGTCTGATAGATGACATAGATCTCCTCTTATTGTAATTTCCCAACAAAAATTTTGAATGCCTTACAGCCAATTGGCTTGAGGAGAGTTTTAGCCTCTCTTTACCTTCCCTTTCGTTCAGCATACTTTTCCAAACAATCGCTCCCACTTCAAAGAAGGGTTCTCAAACCATCAACAGGTTGGAAGTTCTCTTCCTGGCAAGTTTGCCTGCTTGCTCATTGTCAAGAACTCGCAGTTTTCCCTAACTAGCCCATTCAGCTTCCACAGACAGTCTCATACTACCTTCGATTTGATAGGAAGTCGCCGTGAGAAATATTTTTTCATATTTCGTTTCGTTGGAGATGGAAGTCTCCGTAGTCCAGTAGGTAGTGTGTTGGCTTATTAAACGTAAAACCAGGGTTCGAGCCCCAGGCCAGACATCAAGACAAAATACATAAAGTATTTCTTTGGCGACTTCCTCTCAGCAGATTTCTGGCAAAAACTCTGAGAGTAAATAAAATTTGCCATGAAAAAAGATCCTCAAAAATCTCTCGTTCGAAGTCGACTTTAAACTGGGACCTACAGTCATGTATAAAATTATCACACACAACATAAGTGGTGTGAGAAACTAGGACGTTGAACAATGGGCCAATTCGACCTCCGGGTACTGTACTTGTCTTAATTGACAAGTACACGTCCTCTAACCTAATCTAACCTTCGTTGGAGATGTATGACATGGTCACATCTAATAGGTCAACACACTGCCTACTAGACTACGGCGACTTCATTATACCCCAAAATTCGTGTGTGAAGATAAATTCGAAAAACCCTCATTTTTAGCAGCGCCACTTTTGCTATTAACAGACTACTGTTAACTGTTTAACAGTTCAAATCTGAAAAAGACTACCATGGACTCACGTCTAAACAAGCTAATACACTGACTACTAGACCACAGCAACTGTAGATGGTTTACGGCGACTTCCTTAAGCCACAAAATCGTGTGTGAAGTTTAATTCGAATTTTAGCATCAAGGACACAAAACCTCATTTTTTAGCAGCGCCACTTTTGCTATTAATAGACCACTTTTAACTGTTTAACAGTTCCAAACTGAAAAAGACTTTACCATGGCCTCACGTTTAACAAGTCAACACACTGACTACTAGACCACAGCAACTGTAGATGGTTTACGGCGACTTCCTTAAGCCACAAAATCGTGTGTGAAGATAAAATCGTATTTTTAGCATCAACGACACAAACCCTATTTTTTTTAGCAACGCCACTTTTGCTATTAATAGACCACTGTTAACTGTTTAACAGTTCCAATCTGAAAAAGACTTTACCGTGGCCTCACGTCTATCAAGTCAACACACTGACTACTAAAAATCTCGTGTTGAAAACAAAGGATTCTGAACTTCTTTGAAGGTTTACAATTGCTTTACACGTTAGTGTCTGAGAGCCATGTTAGCGCTCTCTGGAATGCTATATGCCTAAGCAAAAAATGCCTTAATCTTTAATAAAGGTTTCTTCTTACTACCTCTTCTATTACTTTAGCCGGTGACTTAACTTGTTTTCTTGTGTTTTAATTAAAAACTTTTTAAGCGTCGGGTTTATTATGATTTTTTTTTTATATTTTCTTCAATTTTGTTTTGTGTTTTGTTTGGAGACCTATTTTTACTTCATAACTTTGTTTACATTTTTATGTTTATTTTTGCATTTGATTTCCGTCTTCGTTCTGTTTTTTTCTTTTTCGGTTTATTTGTTTATTAAATAAATTGTTTGTATATTGAACGTGGGGGTTTTATGTGGAATTCAATGACATTGAAAAGTATTTTTGTATGCCTCGCAAAAAGAGAAAAACAGTGTATTTAAATTGAAAGAGAAAAATTTCGAATGAAATCAAACAAAGCTTTAAAGCTCTACAAAGTTTTTCTCATGTCGTAATATATGATTTATAGTAAACGGGGTTTATAATAAATTGTAGGCACAAGCAATGTATTTATGTATGTATGTGATCTATTTATATGCCACTTATTCCCCGATGTTAGATTATTAATAAATTAATTAATTTTAACGTAGGCATTAGACAATCATTTCTTTTCATTGCTTGTCTTTAAAGCATATTGCTTCCACAGAGCATATCCATTTTATTTGGTTTACTGTAGTTGTATACATACCAGAGATCAGCAATGAATCGTTTTTTCGCTACTCATAAGCACTCATGAAATTTTGAATATAAATGAGTCAACAATATTGAAATTTAACTATGTACTCTAATTCATTCATACTCACTACACAACGTTGATTTATAAGTACATGTTGCAATGGGCATCAAACTCATACCATTCGAAATATGTTTGATTCATAACCCTACTTATTTAGAGAATAGCAAGCAGAGCAAACGCACACAACCTTCTAGTAAGTATTTCAGTGTTCGTACGCGATTCATACTTATTTTGTGCTTCGTGTACATATATGTTGAGTTAAGGAGAGTCAGAATCAACAACATCATACGTGTTGTTAAGTATGAATATGACGAGTACTTTAAACTTTGAATATGAGTAGAGGTTCCATGATATTAAAATAAGTGTGAATGCGTAGTATAAGTATAAGAAATTATGAGTATGATTTGATTCTACTCATCTTTTTGATCATTGCTGATCTCTGGTATACATACATAATTGGTAATAGAACCCTTTCAGTCAGGATTACGTCTTAGTTTCTCACAGCACATACATATGTTGGGTTAGGTTGGAGTGATAGCCTTGATGCCAAAAGCTCACTTGAGCACGCACAGCGACCCGTTGTGACGCCCAAGTGAACGCAGTCTCTGTACTAACCAAGTTCTACCAAACTAGGGAAGAAGAAGAAGTTTGTTAGCACAAGGGCTGCACATTTAAAGCTAAAGACTACCCCACGCTGGAAAACCAGCCCGAAAGTTTGATAAACGAAGCTCTATGCTTGACATCAATAGACGATGGATCCATCAAGCTGACAAGAATTCGAGAGCCAAATAACCTATATCTGCACCTCGCAAGAGATGGACATTGACAAAGAAAGTGGATAACAGTCTCCTCTTCCTCAGTGGATCTGCACCCACGGCAGAAGTCGTTGAATGGGAGCTGCATTCTCTCCGCTTGTCTTTCCATAACACAATGACCTGTAAGCACGGCCACAGTGATGATGTCGCAACCAAGTTCGAGTAACTGGTTGGTGCGCCTTCTATCCATCGAGGGCCAAGTGAGCCTAGCGGTGCAGCAGGACATCTCATCTTAACCCGGGATATGTTGGCGTCTCAGAAGAATTTCCGCTCTTTGGCATCCCCAGGTCGACTGAAGAGGATTCCGGAAGTAGCGCACCAGCCCTGGCGAGCTTGTCGGCTTTGTAGTTTCCCGGAATATTATTGTGCCCTGGGACCCAGATAAGTGTGACACTGAAGCTCCCAGAAAGAAGGTCAAGGCAACTGCGACATTCCCTGACGTGCCTGGAGTTATATTCACAACGTTCGACAGAGATCCTATGGCAGCCTGACTATCAGAAAAGATCGAGATACGGGTGAAAGGAACACAGTAGACTAGGATGCATTGAGCAGTTCGGTAGATGGTCATTACCTCCGCCTGAAACATGGTACAATAATCCGTCAGTCGGAGGGAAATGTTCAGGTCCAAGCACATATGTTGTGTGTGCTAATTTTATACATGAGCGGCCGGACATACAGTTTAAAGTCGATTCCTAATGACAGATTTTTGATAAACTTTTCATGCTAATTTTCAATTTACTCTCAGAGTTTTTGCCAGAAATTTGCTGAGAGGAAGTCGCCGCGGAAATATTTTTTCCATATTTTCCTTTTGTTGGAGGTGTCTGACCTAGGGTTTGAACCGCGTCCTCACGTCTAATAAGCCAACAGACTACTTATTAGACTATGGCGACTCGATATTTATGAGCTTCTCAGCACTGATTGTATAATCATCTGAATGCCGATCTCGCTAAGTAAAGCCTACTACTGTTTGTGATTGTTTAAACGCCGCCATAAAAAGTAGGAATCAACTGTTAGCAAGGTTTCCCACCACTACAGCACATGCTCGGAGGGCCTTATTTCTAGGCAACCATAGATGGCAGCACTATTATTCTTGGACCTGCTACACCAGACCGACCAATTACCTTCTTAGCTGGAACAACAAATGTCGTTGAGTTCCTCATACAGCTCGCTGTTGGATCAGATGCAGATATCACCGCACTGGACAGAAGATCTTACGTAGGACTTTTCTCTCGAATACAGCACATGCTCAGAAGGCCTTATTTCAAGACAACGATAAGTGGCAGCGTTATTATCCTTGGACCTGCTGCACCAGACCGACCAACTACCTTCTTAGCTGGAACAAGACAAACGGAAACAAGGTAGAATAACAACCAAACAGAACTTATGGCCACAAAACCAGCTAACCGGATAAGACTGAAAATGCTTTGTGGAAGCCATATGCTCCCGAGATGGGTAATGGAAAAAAATACTGCCCAGAGAGCGAAAACTCTGTGATAACGTTTTTAGTCTTTTAATTTTGCTTACATCCATCCATATATTGTCCACATAATCTAAATGCTCTAAAGACTACACGCTGCACAACGTCCATGTCGCTGTTGGATCGAATGCGATAAACATGGCCAACTCGCACTGGACCGAAGATCTTATGTGGGACTTTTCTCTCGAATACTTTCAAGGCTGCTGCATCAGTGCTTAATAGTGTGCATGCCTCCACGATAACGGTTCTAAATTTCTGCAATTTTCACTGTCTCTCTCTAGGTCAGACTCACAACTGTCGTTGTGTATGTGCCTGGCCTACTTCCGAGTGAACAAAATTTCTCTCTTTTTGATTGCTTGTAGGCGATTACCGTTTTCAAATTGTCCAATTGTATTCAAGAAATTCTAAAGCGTATGACCTCACCTTTCATAACCGGTTACCATCTGAACCCACATGTCGTATTTCACGGCATCTGGTATGTTTAGTACCTTGTACACCGTGTATGACGGACATTTTCGATACGTGACTTTTTTAAATCCAATAATTTACACTTTTTTATAGAAAAACTAAACTTATCCACCGTAACTGTTTCATTTCAGATCTCATCTGTGAAGTTTATTCGTAGAGACTTTTTATACGACTCTTAAGACTTGCCTCACCATGACTTCTAGTCATTTAGACAGTGCTAACGATACAGAATGGCTGGAAGATCTATTAAAAGAAGTTCAACTCGAACAGTTCCTAGAGCGTATCAGAGATGACTTGCAAGTCACACGACTGGCACACTTTGATTATGTGCAAGCCGAAGATTTGGAACGTTGTGGTTTGGGGAAACCTGCCATTAGGCGTTTAATGGAGGCAGTACGCAAGAAAAAGGCACAACAATGGCGTAAAAATATCCTTTCAAAGCTGATTGGTGGCGGTAAACAGCCGTCATCGAAGAAATCTTCGAATGGCACTAGCAAAGAGAAACAACAAAATACTCAATTAACCTGCCTAATACATGAGAAGGACATAACGCTGGGCAGTAAGCTAGGCGATGGTTCATTTGGTGTGGTACGTCGAGGTGAATGGCTGTCGGCGCCAAATGGCAAACATTTGCCGGTGGCTGTAAAGGTATGAGTTAATAAGTTTTAATGCCCTGTTTTGGAAATCAATTGAATTTGTTTTCTTGTTATTCAGGTCCTTAAAGCGGATAATCTTACACAACCGGGCATAATTGAAGATTTCTTTCGTGAGGTCCAGGCAATGCATGCCCTGGATCATTCGAATTTGGTGCGTTTATATGGTGTGGTGCTATCTCAACCCATGATGATGATCACAGAATTGGCCGAACGTGGTTCGCTTTTGGACACGCTACGCAAACAGTGCAAACATACTCCCTTGACAACGATATGGAATTGGTCTGTACAAATAGCAACGGGCATGGCTTATTTAGAAAATAAAAGATTCTTACATCGTGATTTGGCGTGCCGTAATGTCCTACTGGCCTCAGGAAATAAAATAAAAATTGGCGATTTTGGTTTAATGAGAGCTCTACCTCAAGAAGATGACTGTTATGTGATGTCCGAGCACAAGAAAGTTCCTTTCCCATGGTGTGCACCCGAATCATTGCGTTTTCGACAATTCTCGCATGCTTCCGATACCTGGATGTTCGGTGTGACGCTATGGGAAATGTTCACATTCGGTGAGGATCCCTGGGTGGGCCTGAATGGTTCACAGATTTTGCGTAAAATCGATAGAGAAGGTGAACGTTTACATCATCCCGAGGCCTGTCCGCCGGATGTCTATGAAATGATGCTGCAGTGTTGGGATAAAACACCAGCTGAGCGGCCTACTTTTGCCGCCATTAAGTAAGTTTTCTGTTCGTTCTGTTTTATTCATTTTTATTTTGAGGATGTTTTTTGAATAATTTCATTTTGTTTTGCAGAGAATTCCTGGTTGGCGTATCACCACCTCTGGTAAAGGCTGCCAAAAGTTTCAATGAAACCAATCGCTTGCAAATCGAAGCAGGCGATACTCTGGCTATTATAGATGGCCGATCAGAGCTTAAGCTGATCAAGGGCCAAAACCAAAGAACCTTCGATATTGGCATCTTTCCACGCCACCTTCTAGAGAAGACTAAACAAACCAACAGTGATCTAATACGACCAATGCATGAAAGCCTTAGGGCCACGGGTCATTCGGGTTCACCTTTCGGTTTCTGTTGGGGTGGTGCCGGAACAATGGCTACCAGCAGTAGTGAAATGCATGCAGAAAGAGCACGTAAAACGGCTTCGTTGCAGGCACACTCTATGCAACAATTGAATCATGCTAAAGAAAGGAAATCTATAGTGAATAAACAATTTTCATATAATAAACTGGTTAATGAGAGGGCCGCCACAGAGTTACAGAGACAACAATCAGCAGCAGCAACGGGAAATAAAACGGGCAAAAATAAAGGTCCACAAAGGCCTCCACCGCCACAACTAAATAAACAGAATCATCATCAGCAACAGCAGCCGCAACAACAAGAAGGTATTCTTATAGATATTTCCCCAGAATTTAATAGTGGCGGTGGTGGTGGTGGTGTTGGTATTGCTTCATCTCCCTCCAACACAACACAAAATTCCTCCCTTTTGCACTTGGGCGAAAGTTTATCAATGCATGTGGATAACTCTTTTTGTATACTCGATGCACCAATTGATGTACCTACCGAAGGCGAAGACATTCCTCATACACCGACATCGATAACGCCAAGTAATTTCGATTTTGCAAATTCGCCATCCGTACGTTTACAGCCACCTCCATATCAAATGCCACCAACATACTCGAATACAATGGAATTTAGTCAACAACAGCAGCAGCAGCAGCAACAGCAACGTGATCCTTTTGATACAAGTAGAATAAATGTAAATGGCACTGCGAATAATACAAATACAACAACAACAGCACTAGCAACAGATATTGATATTAATAATGCTTTATACTCGAATGTTATGAAAACCCAACAGTCACAACAGGATACGCCCTTAAGGTAAGTCGAAACAAATATGAACCAGCAATTCGTTATGTGTGTGAAGATATTTGAATCGAATTTGAAAATCCAAGACACAATCCATAAATTTTAGCAGCGCCACATTTAGCGTGGTCTTAACAGAGCAAAATTTGCCCTTAACATAGCACTGTTAACTGTTTAACAGCTTCCATCTGAACAAGGTCACTTAGTCTGTATGGTGTACTATTTCTTATAAAGGGTCCGCCAAATAACTTTTTTTGTTTTGAAAATGCTTTAAAAAAAACTACTGAATATTTTCTCAAATTTCTTTTTTTATTTGAAAGTACAATTCTTCCGGTTAATAATGGAAAATAATTTCATTCAAATGGCTGCCTCGTCTGGCCATGCAGTAGCCTACATCAGAAGATGCCGATTTTGGCTTCAGATGAAGCTCATTTTGATCTTGGCGGGTATGTAAACAAGCAAAATTGTCGCATTTGGGGCACAGAAAACCCGCACGCATACATTGAAAAGCCGACGCACCCAAAACGAGTTACTGTTTGGTGCGGATTTTGGTCCAGAGGCATAATTGGGCTATTTTTTCATCGAAAATGAGCAAGGAGTGGCCGTTACAGTCAATGGCGATCGTTATCGGGCCATGTTGAACGAATTTTTGTTCACAAAAACGGAAGAGGAGGATATTGGCAGCATTTGATTTCAACAGGACGGCGCTACGTGCCACACAGCCGAAGCTACACTCGATGTTTTGCGCCCTGTTTTTGAAGATCGCATTATCAGCCGCAGAGCTGATGTCGTTTAGCCACCTCGGAGCTGCGATTTGACAACGTTGGACTATTATTTGTGCAGTGCCGTCAAAGCCAGAGACAATTGACGCTTTAAAGGACAATATTCGTGAAGCCATTGATGAAAGACAGCTGCACACAATCGATAATGTGCTTAAAAATTAGACCGATCGTGAAGGCTACTGCATGGCCAGCCGAGGCAGCCATTTGAATGAAATTATTTTCCCGTATTAACCGTAAGGATTGTACTTTCAAATAAAAATAAAAAGAAATTTGAGAAAATATTCAGTAGTTTTTTTAAACCATTTTCAAAAAAAAAAAAGTTATTTGGCGGACCCTTTATGTTCCCAAATGGCCACTGATCTTCTAGAGAATTTTCATATATTTTTGGCCAAAAATCGATTTTTTCAACATTGAAAATCTCAACTCTCAAAACTAGTTCAGCTATCCTACTATCACGGTTGGAAAGAGGACCCTCTGGACTACGATTTGCATATAGTCTTATATGTTTCAAAATGGCCACTGATCTTCTAGAGAATTTTCAATCAAAAAATTGATATTTTCAAAGCCAATTTGCTCAATATCTTACCACTTTATATGGGACTTATTTTAGCTGATTGTATTAAAAGGCCTTGGAACCTTGCTTTGAGTATGATATGGTACTAATAGACCTAGTATTTCGCCTAAAATTAGCTCCTAAACAAATGGGCTTGTTCAGATGGATACTGTTAAACAGCTAACAGTGCTCTGTTAAGAGCAAATTTTGTTCTGTTAACACCAAATGTGGTGCTGCTAAAATTTATGGTTTGCGTCTTGGATTTTCCAATACGAATTTATCTTCACACACATTCAATTCGTTTCGATAGCAGGCATGGCATCTCTTTTAAGACTATAATGGCCTGTCAATTTAACCAAAAAGTAAAAAAATGATGCCACTTCCTTATTAATTTTCTATTTCTAGAAATATTTCCTTACAAAATACCAACTACAATAGCCCTTCGGCACGAAAGAGTTTATTTGGCGGCCCACCAGACACTTTCTCAACAGCTTCCAATGTATTATTGACTGGAAACAAAGAAAATATACCGCAATTACCTACAGAAACATCATCAACATCATTATCAACTAACAATATACGACCGTATGAAACAACAACAAAAACACAAACAGCCACCATATCTGCGGCAGAAGACTCGGCATTGCAGAAAAATTTAAATGCTTTATGCCTGGAGAAACAAACAGCTGCTGACACCAGCACCACCACTGCAAATGAACGTGTTATGTTGGATAAGAATTTTATAGCCGAACTGGAGAAAGATATGTACTCGAATAAGGGCCAGAATGATTACGAAAGAAACTCTTCGCAAATGTATGCCAATAAAGAAGCGGTTTTTAAGCAAAATTTAACGCCACTTAAAAACCCTACAGCAACACCGTCAAATCATTCAAGTCCCTCATCGAATAGTGGTGCCTCGCCAAAAATGCAAAATATTGAAAGACAAAGTGCTGCTGCGCTATACGGCTTATCTCAGAGCACTGCACCAAAAGCGAATAATTTGGAAAATGTTACAGCCCCGGCGGCAACAACACTCAATACTCAAAGCGTGGTTAATCGCATATGGTATGAGAGAGTAGCAAATCAATCGGAATATTATGCCCAACCAGCTTTAGAGAATATTTACTCAAATCAAGGCATTTATCAAGCCACACCGCTTTCAGCCACCACAGCCACTGTAGCCAATGCCAGTGGCAATGCCAGTGCCACTGAGGCGAATCACAGTTTTGTTGCCATTTCAAATCGTGTGATTACCCCCAAACCAGCTAACCAGCAAATGTATGCTTCATCTGCTTCCATATATGGCAGTGTAACTGCTGGACATAATATTTACGATTCTGTAGCACCCACCCCGTCTACTTACTACGGCCAGATTCCCTTGAGTCATTTAAGCCATGCAAATGGTCAAATCTATTCCAATGGAAATGTCGGCGCTAATCCAGTTCCATCTGCTATTTACGATGAAGTAGCATTGGATGATTACCTAAGACCACATCGTCCAGCGCCTTTAGCACCGCCTCAATTATCTGCCCAGCAGATACAGAGACGTCTAGAGAAGCTGAAACGTCAACAAGAGTCTCAAAACGATGGCCATAATTCATCATTGTATGCACCACCGCCATCGGACTATGAGCGTGAGAATCAGAAAATCCAACAGATAATGCTGGATTTGGGACCAAATACTCAAGAGATAGATGTACGTAATGCTTTAAGAGCTGCCAGTGGAGATATAAATTTAGCCATCAGACACTATAAAATCGATCAATTGTCGAGGTAAGTTCGAAACGATTATTTTTTTTTAACACAAGTCGAGTCTCTTCGTGGACTGCAAAATATCTGAGTCATCCTTGCAGAAAATTCAATCTAAGTCTCCTACATGGAAAACAGAAATGTTGTATGTTGTTAGACTTTGAGCACAATTGAGATCAGCTTTACCATGTCAGGTCGGATATCCATTGCTTACGTTTTTTATGAGTTGAACCTACATATACACATGTAAGGAACACTAATCATCATAATCAGCCTTAACTACATACCAACGTATCCCTACTATTTAAGTTCTGTATTGTGCCATTACGAGACCTTTTCAATTTTCCCGTGGTTCACTCCCTGCTAAGAGTTGTGTATTTCAGATTGAGCAGCGGAACTAATGTAGGGGGAGACCGTGGTTAATTATCTGAGCAATCACTCTGCTCGAAACTAGTTCTGTTCTGCAGGCAGGGCCTCACTATGTCTCTGAACAGAAATAGGATAGCAATGTGTTAGGTTTTAGAGTATTGTTATGTTTGAGGCAATGATGCTGCTTATGGACCGGCTGTTGATATAGATTAGTTAGGTCTTCCCCGGTACATTTATCCGCTCTGAACTATCAGATTATGTGAGTGAACTTTTCTTCACGTAACAGAAGAGATCGCACAAAATCTAGGCTTTTATGGCCAGAGGGCAAAGCAGGCGAGAGGGTTAGTGAAGTTCAGTCAGTCTTGTGTGAAGACAGGGTGCGTTTGAAGAGAGTAACCGTGGTTTGAAGATCTCCGTTACAAAGATCTGTCGAATAATTGTCTAGTAATTTATATTGTTTATGCAAAGGTTGTTTATGCAACCATAGGAATAATAAAGAAAAGCAATTGTTGTTGTTTTCATCAAGTAGAGAACAGTGGCACACAGAATTGTGAGAATAATTAAGAATTTTAATTAAAACTATTGAAGTCGCTGTAGTCTAGTAGGTAGTGTGTTGGCTTATTAGACGAAAAGCCCGGGTTCGTATCCCAGGTCCGGCATCAAAACGAAATACGGCGTCTTCCTCAGCAGATTTCTGGCAAAAACTCTAAGAGTAAATAAACCTGCCATGAAAAAGTTTCTCAAAAATCTGTTGTTCGGAGTCGACGTTAAACTGTAGGTCCCGCCACGCACGTATAAAATTAACGCACACAACATGGGTGGTGTGAGAAGCTTGGTCGTAATCTTGATTGAAGGGTTGTAATGACCAATTATGTATGTATGTATGTATCAGAGATCAGTTACGAGTATTCAAAAAGTTGAATAGAATCGAATCATACTCATAATTTCTGATACTTATACGCTTTCATACTTATTTTAATATCATGGAACCTCATATTCAAAGTTTGAAGTACTCATCATATTCATACTTAACAACACATATGATGTTGTTGTTGATTTCGACTCTCCATAACTCAACATATACACGAAGCACAAAATAAGTATGATTCGTGTACGAACACTAAAATACTCACTAGAAGGTTGCGTGTTCTGTCTTGCTTGCTCTTCTGTCTTTTCTCTTTTGTTGTAAATGCAACAACAACTAAGACTGTAAATTTTGATGAATGATTCGAGTCATTCGAATTTCGTATTTAACTTCGTTTATGCTTCTTTTTCTAGCCGTCTTTCAGTCATTGTTTAATCGCAAGCGAATCTTTTATGAGTAATTTATCAGTATGTTTTGGGGTCCTTTTATTGTCATTTAACAGTCATGTTTGTATTAATCTGGACTCCTTTTTGCGTCATTTATGATTATAATTTGAGTCATTTATTAGTCGTATTTCTAATTATATTTTACTCTCTTCAATTGTTTTTTAGTCGGTTTTCTGAGTCCTAAGTTTATACTGCCACGATTTCAAAAATCATGTTCGTATGAACGTTATATAACAAAGAAAGAAAATTAAGTTTATATTCGTGAAGTATATATGTACATCAGACATCAAAGTTTATATAAAAAAATGTTTTTTTTTCCTTAAAAACAAAGAAAAATTTTCTATTTAAATAAAACAAAATTGCCATAGCCATCTTTGAATTGCAATCACTTTTCAAACACCTGCATGATCTTTTTTTGATTAAGCGTTTTTCAATCTTCAGTATAAGTAGTATATAATAATAAATAATGTAAATAATAGTCACATTTTAAACGTTTGGATGATTAATTTTCGATTGCTATACAATTTTTTATTGTATTTTAAATCGAACTTATTTTACTCATTGGCGCGACTCATTTATGAGTCCTTTTTTAATCGTGTAACTGACTAATAAGTTTTTGATCATCAAAAGTACTCTAAAAAGACTCAGCAAGGTGATTTTTCAGAAAACAATCTTCCAAATGCTAGCTGGGTCAGAGTACATAGTTAAATTTCAATATGTATTGTTGACATACTTATATTCAAAATTTCATGAGTGCTTATGAGTAGCGAAAAAACGATTCATTGCTGATATCTGGTATGTATGTGCATAGGTTAGGTTATGTTTAAACATCCGGGAATATGTTTACGTCTTTTTTTGTGTTGCCTTTGAATAATTATCACATATGAAATATTCTCTTAATTATCTTCTATTTTTTTATTACTTTCAGGCTTGGCCTTGCAAATCGTCCACAATGTGAACAAGCTTTACAAAAAACTGGCTGGAGTTTAGAACTAGCAGCAGCTGTTTTATTGGAAACTAC
The DNA here is from genome assembly GCA_936449025.2 of Sarcophaga subvicina. Lineage (NCBI taxonomy): Eukaryota > Metazoa > Arthropoda > Insecta > Diptera > Sarcophagidae > Sarcophaga > Sarcophaga subvicina. The sequence goes on from OW388084.2 coordinate 100,613,420, forward strand.
TTCCTAAGGAAACAAAAAAATAAACAAAAATACTTCATCTATGAAACAACAAAAGAATAATATTGATCATCGACTTCAGTCCTTATTAAAAACCATTCCATAACATTATTTTCCCCGAGATTACATAAAACACAAACATATAAAAGTATTACAACCATTTTAGATACAAAAAGAAAGGAATTTATAAAATATATTTTAAATAAGATTATAAATAGTACAATTACAACAACAACAACAACAAAAACATCACAAATTAAATGTCTCTACTTACGAATTTTGCTTATGAAACGCTTAATTGACAAGAAAGATAACTAGAAATGAAAGAATATTTATACACGAACACAAACTATATATGGCAACCGTCCCTTGTTTTGAAATGAAATTTTGAAATTGCTTTAAAACAGATTTTAAATTATAGACTCCTAACTACCTATTCACCTAAGCATCAGGATCCGATCAAATATATGCAGCAGGTTATTGAGGAGAAAGCACGATTTATATTCACATACACATGTTAACATATACGGTGGCTGTATAATTATTGGAAATTTATTTAAAAAAAAAACATTGTAATTGTTTTAAATTGTTTCAATTAAATTAACTTACCTATAAGGACCTGTGGTATCATGTTAGAATACGAAATAATTTTAACATTTTATGTCTACCATGCATATGCTTTCGATATGTATTTAAAGCCTTGTAGCCTAAATGAAATGATTAATGTTATTGCATGCTTGAAACAATTTTATTTCATTCATTGTAAATATATAAATTGTTTACAAAATGTATGTATTTTATATTTAGTTTATCTATCTCGCTCTCTTAAAAACATATGTATTTGCCCTTCTTAGTTAAGTAAGTTTTTATTTTTAGTGAATAATTTAATTAAAATTAGTTAGTCTTTCTTTTTCCTTGTTCTCCAGTGACTTGGTGGTAACTAATAAACATGAAACGAAACATTTTTTGTATTTAATTTTTTTTTAACAAAACAAAATTTAACTCAAATTACTTGAAATATTTCAATTATTTTATTGCATTTCCTTATCCTTTTTTTTGTTTTTTAAATTTAGTTTCTCTGTCTGCAATGCAATTGAATTTATTTGTCTTTTATTTTCGTTACTAATTGAATTGAAATCTACAAATATTATATTTTATTGTCTATTATTACTTACTTACATTTATACTATGGAGCAAAAGTGAACCATTTTTCTTAGTAACTATTTTACTATTTTTTTTTAAAGGAGTACTTTATTAAAAAATATTTTATATTTTATAATTATTAACTAAGAGCGAACCTCTTTACACATAAAAGACTCAATAGTAATAATAAAAAATGGTTCACTTTTGCCCTATAGTGTACATACATACTTGCAGTTATTGTATGGTAAGCTTTTAATCGATATTAATTAAAAATATAAATAATTAATTAAACAAACAAATAAACAATACAGATTACTATTTACAAATTGTTTGTTTGTTTAATTTTAAAAATAAAAAACAAATAATACATGTTATATTAACGATCAAATAAATGTGAACAATTTTTGGAAATAAAATGAAAAAAAATATGAAAAAAATAAAATAAAAATAAAAATAATTATAAAACACAAAATGAATTTGAATTTCTTTTTATGGTTACTTATTAACGGGCGATTTATTTCTTCGGCGACTTCCTCTCAGCAGATTTCTGGCAAAAACTTTGAGAGCAAATGAAATTGCCAAGTAAAGTTGCTCAAAAATCTGTCGTTCAGAGCCGACTTTAAACTGAAGGTCCCGCCACTCATGTATAAAAATTAACGCACACAACATAAGTGGTGTGAGAAACTGGGTCGTAATCCTGACAAAAGGGTTGGTAATGACCAACTATGTATGTATTAACGAGTGATCCAATCAAAACGCACAATGTTCGGGCATGTTCTGAAAAACGCAAATCGCCTAAATTTTGCGTTTTCGTTTTAAAAACGCCAAGAGGGTGTTTTGGCGAACGCAAATCGCCAAAAAAAATTTATACGATTCGAAATCGCCAAATAAGTGTTCTGGAAAACGCTTAACGCTAAAAATTTGCGATTTCAAATCACAAAAGTATATTGAAGTGAACTGATGAAAATATGTTCAAGCAGAACTTCTTAACAAAAAATGTGATTTCAAATCACAAGAGGATTTTGTAGTGAACTGATGAAATATGTTCAAGCAAAACTTCTTAACAAAAAATTATAACAATTTTACACTTTTCTAAATAAAAATGCCAAGCTAAAAACTTGCTTTATTTTTAACCAATTTTTTGCGTCATTTGTATACTTAAATTGGCGATTTAAGCGAATGTACGGTACTAAAACATACGGCTGTAGGGCATATGCTGAATCGGCCAGCAACCAGTAACCACGGTCTCCATTAGAATATTTTTCTAAGTAAAATTCATTGGCGTTACTTAAATTCCACACAAAAGCATCGTGACATGAACCAGGTCTAGATGGGTCAATAGCTCGTATTCTTATTTGGTGGTCACAAATCTACATGCACAGTAATCACTTTGATTGTTTAAATTTCTAAAAATAACCTTCATATGGGAGTACTTACAATTAACACATTTAAACTATAAAACCCCCTTCTGCAAAAATAAAGTTCCTCAGATGGGTGCCGTCTACCAATCCAATTACTCCTGGAATTTTAAATTTTTGATAGAAATGTATTTTTGATGCTTTCGCCTGCTCCGATACGTCTAATGGGATTATCTACCTCAGGACGCGTCCTTTTAATTTTTCTTTTCTGGTTTGCAGCTTTTTTAAACAAATTATGCTTATCAAAAAACCTGTAGGCATTTTTGCTCTTTATTTGTTTAGTTTTGATGTTTTGATTTTTATTTGTAAACCTAAAACATATGTTTTGTTTTTTCGTAAGTGACTTCGAAAAATCGAAAATCGCAAGTAAAACGCGTGAGTTTCAGAACACCCTGAAATAAATTTGGCGTTTTTAAAATCACTTGCGATTTCAAATCGTGCGATTGCCAGAACATGCCTGGTTAATTGTTGTTGTTTTTGTTGTAACAGCTCTGCTGCTGTCTCCGAAAGTGTCTCCTTTTTGGATATTAAGAAAAATGTAAGTTTCATATGTTCATTGTATGTCTATGTGATTCTGGCAGAGATGATATGGATTGAAGAGATGATACACATCTCATAGTGTATGTTCGTGGTCGTCGTTAGGTAATTGGTAGTCCTAGAAGGCCCACTACATGTGTTGTATTCAGCCCACTACATACTAGTCGATGGGTTGTCAGTTTGGCAGGGCAACCAAAGAGGTGCGCCGTGTCGTGTGATCCTTGGTTGCATGATTTGCAGCGATCCGGGGTCCCCGGAATAATCCTCGCCCTGTAGCTGTTCCGGATGATCGCCCAGCCTGATATCAGCCGAGCCAGGATGGTTCTAGTTATCCTGGGTAGCTGCCTTTCACATACCTACATACATAATTGGTCATTACAATCCTTGTCAGGATTACGACCTAACTTCTCAAACCACTTATAATGTATGTGTTAATTTTATACATGAGTGGCGGGACCTACAGTTTAAAGTCGACTCCGAACGACAGATTTTTGAGAAACAATAATATTTACTCTCAGAGTTTTTGCCAGAAATCTGCTGAGAGAAAGTCGCCGAAGAAATCCTTTTTGTATTTTGTTTTGATGTCTGGCCTGGGGTTCGAACCCTGGCTTTACATCTAATAAGCCAACACACTACCTACTAGACTGCGGCGACTTCTTTCCGATATTGCCTTTTACTATCCGATATTGGTGGCGGGCGTTGATTTAGAACCCTGTTGAGACTAAGTTCGTCCATTGCTGTCGTAACTGGCGATTGGTGTAAGGAACGTTGCGCTTCCCTAAAGGTCCACTATTTTTGGCATTAGGTGCAAGATGTCCATGTTGTAGCGTCTAAAATCTTGTCTTATGCGGAGAAGAGTTGGGTCATCCGTGACTGTGGTGGTTAGGGTTGGAGGGTAATTAACAGGCCATGAGATATTGTTTTGTCAGGGGTTCGTTGTGTTGCCTCACTGACTTGGGACTCTTCGTGAAGTAGATCCACACTTGACATCTTCACACATCCCTTAGCCATACGTAATGCGTTGTTCTGCGTCGTTTGTAATGCGCGCCATTGTGTATTACTCAGGAATGAAGTCCAGATTGGAGCAGCATAATTAAGGAGGCAGCGTTCAATTGCCTTGTAAGAGTTAATGATTGTCTCCTTGTCATTGCTCCATGTAATTGTAGATTAGGTTAGGTTTGAGGACGTGTACTTGTTATTGGGACAAGTACTATGCCCAGAGGCCATCGTCCTAGAAGAAAGAGAGAGTATAGTGAAGGAGATAAGGAAAATGGAAAAGGAGAAGAAGTAATAAATGGAGGATAAAGAAAAGGAGGAAAAACAGATGATCTTCAAACACACAAGACAGTGCAACCACAACCTTAACGATCTAAAACTTCTCAACCAGCTCAACCTATATACGAATCTATGGAGAGCTTTAATGTCAGCTGTCGACAATGAGTCCAAACCTTTGAAGAAGCCCCTGTCCTTGGTCCTCAACCTACTAAAGACTGGACAGCTGCAGAGTAGGTGTTTAATATAGGAACAGGTTCCACTTAGACCCGTACCTGATGCCAGCAAGATTGAGCCGCTCGGTAAAATGACTGGACAATATCCAAATTACCCGAGGCAATGGTGACAACTTTACCCTGCAAGTTTTAATATAATCCAATAAAATTGTTTGTATACTCAAATAGCTTGAGAATTTGAAATGATAACACCAGACAGAGAAGTCGCCGTAGTGTAGTAGGTAGTGTGTTGGCTAATTAGATGTGAGGCCACGGTTCAAACCCTAGGTCAGACATTTCCAACAAAACGAAAAAGGAAAAAAATATTTCTTCGGCGACTTCCTCTCACCAGATTTATGACAAAAACTCTGAGAGTAAATAAAAAATTGCCATGAAAAGTTTCTCAAAAATCTGGCGTACGGAGTCGACTTTAAGCTGTAAGTCCCGTCGCTTATGTATAAAATTTACACACACAATATAAGTTGCCTAAGAAGTTAGGTCGTAATCCTGATTGAAGGATTGAAATGACCAATGTAGTAAGTAAGTGTGTATTTTTATGCAAATATGTGTACAGTTTTGGTATTTTATTACGATCAGCGTAAACGAAACTCTCATTCTTGAAATTCTGATAGAATTCTGGAACATTTTTTTTACGACTTTACGTACGTAAACCCTTATCGTGTGGACTACGTTTAAAGGAGATCATGCCACTTCACTAGGCATATTATTTTTATCAATTAAGAATTAATCAGATTTTAAACGACTCATTATTAAATTAATTTATAGAATTGAATTTATTTGAAATACTTAAATATTTAATATGAACGTACATAAATAACCTTTGAACTATTCAACTATATTCGTATACAGTTACTGTTTATGTAATTATTTATAATTTTTATTATTAAAGAATTCACATAATATTTTCAAACAGATTTTAAGTAAGAGACTGAAAAAAATTACTTAATTTTGTGTAAAAACTAATACAAGGCTGAGTCCATTGCACAGTGGTTTTTTTTGGGAATTTTTTGACAGAGATTTTTGGAAAATCCTAAAACCTTTCTGGTCCCCTAACGGCAATTTTCAATAAATCTATTGAACTGGGTTATTTTCCAACTGCTTGGAAAAAATCATTCATAATTCCATTGTTTAAAGCTGGCAATAAATTGGAAGTTTCTAACTACAGAGGTATAGCAAAATTTAATGCAATTCCAAAACTCTTTGAAAAAATTGTGACTGACTATGTATATCATCAAATATCTTCAATTTTAACCTCATATCAACATGGCTTTCGAAAATTATGTTCAACTTCTCCAATATCTTGGAATTAACAACTAAAGTAAATGAAGGGTTCATCAACAGGCAACAAACTTATGTTATCTATAAAGACTTCAGTAAAGCATTTGATAGAGTCAACCATGATCTTTTGCTTTATAAACTAAAGGGTGTTTTTTATAGAGGATTATTCGATTGACATGAATTTTATTTATCCGAAAGATAATCTTGTGGCATTACATTTTAAATATGATTTCTGGCATATGACCACCACGGCTGGCGCGGATGTAGTCCAATCTGGACGTCCAATTTTCGATGACTTTTTCCAACATTTGTGGCCGTATATCGGCAATAATACGGCGAATGTTGTCTTCCAAATGGTCAAGCGTTTGTGGCTTTACCGCATAGACCAATGACTTTACATAGCCCCACAGAAAGTAGTCTAGCGGTGTTAAATCACAAGATCTTGGAGGCCAATTCACAGGTCCAAAACGTGAAATTTGGCGGTCACCAAACGTGTCTTTCAATAAATCTATTGTGGCACGAGCTGGGTGACATGTTGCGCCGTCTTGTTGAAACCACATCTCCTGGACATCATGGTTATTCAATTCAGGAATGAAAAAGTTAGTAAATATGGCTCTATACCGATCACCATTGACTGTAACGTTCTGGCCACCATCGTTTTTGAAAAAGTACGGACCAATGATTCCACCAGCCCATAAAGCGCACCACACAGTCAGTTTTTCTGGATGTAACGGCGTTTCCACATACACTTGAGAATGACCTTCACCCCAAATGCGGCAGTTTCGTTTGTTGACGTAGCCATTCAACCAGAAGTGCGCTTCATCGCTAAACAAAATTCGCTTATGAAAATCGGGAACAACGGTAATCTCGTTTTGGGCCCATTCGACGAATCTACGCCTTACTTGATGATCGTTTGGCTTCAAATCTTGCACGAGTTGGATTTTGTAAGCACGCAAACCAAAGATCCTTCCGCAAAATCTTCCATAAAGTGGATGGACACAGATCCAATTCCTGTGCTCGATGGCGGTTGGACTCATTCGGGTCTTCCTCAATGCTACGCTCTACAGCAGCAATAGCTTCTTCTGTACGCACCGTACAGCGTCTCTGGGGATGCGAGTTATCAATAAGAGTAAACGTGGTGCGAAAACGTTCCATGGTTAATCGAATTAACTGGTCTGATGAAAGATTTTGTCGACGATAAAATGGACGTAGTGCGCGATACGTTTTCCGCACAGAACCATTATTTTCGAAATAAAATTGCAATATTTGCAAGCGTTGTTCACCCTTGGGTGTTTTTTATAGAGGTATAGAACTTTAAGTTGGCATTACTTTTCAAGATAGCGACCGATTTAACAGCTGTCAAGTGATTTATTCTCAGTTTGGTTTGGCAATTCATCATGAATAGACTCACGCCTGAACAACGCTTGCAAATATTGCAATTTTATTTCGAAAATAATGGTTCTGTGGTTGGTTATCGTCGACAAAATCGTCCATCAGAGCAGTTAATTCGATTAACCATGGAACGTTTTCGCATCACGTTTACTCTTATTGATAATTCGCATCCCCAGAGACGCTGTACGGTGCGTACAGAAGAAGCTATTGCTGCTGTAGAGCGTAGCATTGAGGAAGACCCGAATGAGTCCATCCGCCATCGAGCACAGGAATTGGATCTGTGTCCATCCACTTTATGGAAGATTTTACGGAAGGATCTTGGTTTGCGTGCTTACAAAATCCAACTCGTCAAGATTTGAAGCCAAACGATCATCAAGTAAGATTACCGTTGTTCCCGATTTTCATAAGCGAATTTTGTTTAGCGATGAAGCGCACTTCTGGTTGAATGGGTACGTCAACAAACAAAACTGCCGCATTTGGAGTAAAGGTAATCCTCAAGTGTATGTGGAAACACCGTTACATCCAGAAAAACTGACTGTTTGGTGCGCTTTATGGGCTGGTGGAATCATTGGTCCGTACTTTTTCAAAAACGATGGTGGCCAGAACGTTACAGTCAATGGTGATCGGTGTAGAGCCATGATTACTAACTTTTTCATTCCTGAATTGAATAACCATGATGTCCAGGAGATGTGGTTTCAACAAGACGGCGCAACATGTCACACAGCTCGTGCCACAATAGATTTACTGAAAGACACGTTTGGTGACCGCCTAATATCACGTTTTGGACCTGTGAATTGGCCTCCAAGATCTTGTGATTTAACACCGCTAGACTACTTTCTGTGGGGCTATGTAAAGTCATTGGTCTATGCAGTAAAGCCACAAACGCTTGACCATTTGGAAGACAACATTCGCCGTATTATTGCCGATATACGGCCACAAATGTTGGAAAAAGTCATCGAAAATTGGACGTCCAGATTGGACTACATCCGCGCCAGCCGTGGCGGTCATATGCCAGAAATCATATTTAAAATGTAATGCCACAAGATTATCTTTCGGATAAATAAAATTCATGTCAATCGAATAATCCATCGTGGTTTTATTGCAACTTAAAGTTCTATACCTCTATAAAAAACACCCTTTATATTCGTATATGAATTATGTTAAATAATTCACATAATATTTTCAAACAGATTTTAAGTAAGAGACTGAAAAAAATTACTTAATTTTGTGTAAAAACTAATACAAGGCAGAGTCCATTGCACAGGGATTTTGTCGATGGCAAAAAAGCAATTTTTTGACAGAGACTTTTGGAAAATCCTATGTTGGTGTTCAAGGCAAAACGAAGTACTATATGTTATCGACAAGTAGAGACATGCGGCGCATTGGATCTCATATTACGGCCTATAACTATACTTTCGATATAGTCAAGGAATTTATTTATCTTGGCTCCGCCGTTACCATCAAAAATGATGTCAGTCTGGAGATCAAGCGCAGGATTACTCTTGCCAACAGTTGCTACTATGGTCTCAATAGGCAATAGGGTAGCAAGAACCTCTCTCGTACGAAAACACTTGTACTCTACAAGACGCTCATTCTCTCCATGCTGATTTATGGCACAGAGGCATGCAGCCTATTAAGTACTGATGCAGCAGCCTTGAAAGTATTCGAGAGAAAAGTCCTACGTAAGATCTTCGGTCCAGTGCGAATTGGCGATGATTTCCGCATCCGATCCAATAGTGAGCTGTAAGAGTTCCTTAACGACATAGACGTTGTACAGCGTATTAACATTTAGCGACTGCGCTGGCTCGGCCATGTCGTTCGAATGGAGGAGGATGCTTCGACGAGACGGGTATTTCATGCGGGGATTTACGGAAGTCGGCGAAGAGAACGACCTTGTTTGCGTTGGAAGGACCAAATCGAGGAAGCCCTGTCATCGATTGCTGGGACCAAATGGCGAAGAAGCCGAGGCAAACAAAATATGCTTGAAGTCGTACCACTGTACGAAAGTACAAAAACTATATGTATTACAATAAATGTGTTTAATATTTAATATTATTTACGAAATAAATTTCCAGTTAATAGAATGTTAACATGCAATTTAATTTTTAATTTCAATTAACATAAAACATGGGGCGTTACCAACAAATTAGCCTACAACAACAGCCCAACCACAACTTATTAAAAAAATATTAAAAACAATACCAAACAGTATTTAAATTAAATCATTATAACCGTAGTTCCATTACGTTAAACGACATTTACAGCGGCGGGCCAATGTTTGTCAAACCTGCTCGAGATGCTTTGCCAGAACAGAAAGGAATCGAACGTTATTTTTGGGTGCCACTTTTTAGTTTCGCATCCATTGGCATCGATCCCACATCATTGCAGAGAACATATGTCAACTATTTGTTGGCCTGGACGCCCATGATGCTGTTGCTAGCACTTTGTTTTCCCATTGTTATCTATGCCAGCCAGTACAAAGAAGATTTGAATCTGGTAACGGATGCCTTAACGCCGATTTGGCAGGCGATTATGGCAATTCTGAAAATCATGTATTTCATGTGGAATAAACAAAAAATTGTCAAATTGGTTCGTAAATTATGGTTGTGGAATCTAACGTGTAAGTCTAACGATTCAATAAAAAAAAAAAAAAATTCAACTTCTGATCAATTTCGTCTAGGCAAAGGTGAAGAATTGAAAATATTGGTGGACGAGAATCGAAAATGTTCAAAGTTTTCAGAGTTTTTCTATGCTTGTGTCCTAGCCACTGGTGTTATGGCTTTGATTTCACCGCTGCTTATTGCTCTGTTCTATCATTTAAAAGGCAAAGGATTTCGAAACAATTTGGAACTACCATGGAAGGCAGTGTAAGTTAAAAAAAAATAGTCAAATAAAATGGCGAGTAGTCGCCTTTTCTGCTCATCAATTCGAACCGGTTTTTATCGACAAGCACCGCAGATCAGAATCTGCTTACATTATCGCCATATATGGTCCACATTATATCGGTCATTATCATACATACATACATACATACATACATACATACATAATTGGCCATTACAACCCTTCAGTCAGGATTAAGGCCTAGCTTCTCACACCACTCATATTTTGTGTGTTAATTTTATACATGAGCGGCGGGACCTACAGTTTAAAGTCGACTCCGAACGACAGATTTTTAAGAAACTCTTCATGGCAATTTTATTTACTCTGAGAGTTTTTGCCAGAAATCTGGTGAGTGGAAATCGTCGAAGAAATTTTTTTATATTTCGTTTGGATGTCGGACCTGGGATACGAACCCGGGCTTTTCGTCTAATAAGCCAACACACACCTACTAGACTACGGCGACTTCAATAGCAGCAGGGAATCGCAAACGAAAATTGAATCCATTTAGTGTATTGAAGTCGTAGCCGTAGTCTAGTAGGCAGTGTGCTGGCTTATTAGACATAAGGCCTCGATTCAACCCCACCTCAGCCATCGCCAACAAAACGAAATATGAAAAAATATTAGGCGACTTCCCCTCAGCAGATCTGCGGCAAAAACTCTGAGAGTAAATTGAAAATTGTCATGAAAAGTTCCTCAAAAATTTGTCGTTCGGAGTCGACTTTAAACTGTACGTCCCGCCACTCATTTCTAAAATTAACACACACAATATAAGTGGTGTGAGAAGCTAGGTCGTAATACGGATTGAAAGGTTGTAATGACCAATTATGTATGTATGTATGTATGACAGTTTTACTGCTAATTCATGCGCAACTCAAATATCAAGTGGAATGTTAGTGAATGCCCAAATACCTAGTAGGTAGGTAGGTAGAAGTGGCTGTCCCCTCTATGGAGTCATGAGCGGACACACTTAGGCCGCACACAGGGCTCATTGTGATACCACAGTTTCACATTCTCCCCTATTCCAGGAACCATTCTGAGCTTCCGATGAAGCGACACAGACTGCCAATATCCATGCATGACAGTTCATCCATATCATTCATGTATTAGGCACCCAGGTATCTCTTTCTCCTCTGACCAAGTGCCGGGCAAGTGCACAGTAGGTGAAGAATAGTTTCATCCTCCTCTTCATCTCCACAGCTTCTGCGGAAATCATTCGCGAGGTGTCCAAGACCAATACGCCTTGCATGCGTTTCTATAATACAATGCCCCGTAATAACCCCGATAACAGCGCTTAGCCTGCTTCTTTGGAGTTTAAGCAGAGTCGCCGTGCGCTTCCTATCCAATCTTGGCCAGATTTTTAGCGCCGTTCTGCCCTTATCCGAAGTTGCCCACCTACTGTTGACAAGGTCCACGATTGCATTGTAAATTATAAACCTGCAGGTATGCAAAGGGATCCCCAATGTAGAGAATTCATCAGAGAGTTCGATGATCATGCCCCTTCTGGCCAAATCATCCACTCTGCAGTTGCCGGGAATATGTCCCGGTACCCATGTGATACAAACATCATATCGGTTCGCCATCTCATTGAGACATCTGCGACAGTCGTGCACCGTCTTGGAGTTTATTACAACGGAATCCAATACCTTGATAGCCGCTTGGCTATCTTAAAGTATGATGATTTTCCGTCCGTGAACATTTTTGTCCACAATAATTTTCACCGCAGCCTGAATTGCTGACACCTCGGCCTGAAAGACGCTGCAGTGATCTGGTAGCCTTATAGACTTGCATATTCCGATTGATTTCGAATAGATACCAATTTCAACGGCTCCTTCCAATTTGGGGCCATCCCCGGTAATGCTCCACTTTCTTTGTCAATGCCAATCTTTTGCGAGGATCAGATTTAGGTAATTTAGCTCTTCAGTTCTTGTCAGCTTAGCTGAGTTATCATTCATTGATATCAGGAGTATAGCATCGTTTATTAAGCTTTTAGGCTGGTTTCCAGCATAGGGTAGTAGAAACTTTTAATGCGCAGTGCTTGCGCTGACCTCATTGAGTTTTGTGGAATTCAGTCAGTACACGGGACTGCACTTATCTGTGGCGTCACAATGGGGCGCTATGCGTGTTCAAGTGTGCTTTGGTAATCAAAGCTAACCTAGTAACGTCCATGCAATTTCTGTGCAGGTTTTGCTTAATTCTTTCCATGATTTCATCGACTTCTTTAATAATTAAAATAAGGGAATGTTACTGCCTTTTGCTCTATAGACCGAGAATCTGCTAAGATGGGCTATGAAGTTTTAAAACTTTGCGCTGGCACTGCGGGTTTCAAGCGTTGAACTCTTAGTTTATTCAATAGCTCTCTACTGTCGACATAAAAATCTTGTCGGCAAGTTGAAATGTGTGGCATAGCGTGTCCCAGATAACAGCCGACTACTATACCTTCGGCGTTATGAACGAATTTATAGATCTTGAGATCAGATGGGTCTGCCAGTCTCTGAGGGCAAAACGAAGTACCCGTTGTCAGCAAGTATCCCAAATTACAGCCGATGCCTTCGAGTTTATAGATCTTGAGTACGACGTTAGCAGCAACAACATTGATGGAAATTTTGCCAGTAGGTATTATTGTGGGTCAATTGAGTAGCAGAAAGCGCACGAATATGATAAAATTGATTATCTACGCTACGCTACACAAGTATGGATGCTGTTACGCACTGACGCAACTGCCTTAGCAATTTTCGAGAGAAAAGATTTACGCAAGTCTTCGGTCTAGTGCGACTAAGCGGTGATTTCCGCTTTCAGACCAACAATGCTGCGTTGTGTGAGCTGCTTAACTTGTGACTTAAATAACGTCTTCTTCAGAGCTTGAAATAGTTCTTTAATGTGGCCTCGTGCAATTAATATTACGACGGATATTACCTACAGATAATTTGCGAAAGAATTCCCTTGAACCCCAGATATTTCCTTATTTTAGAGCTCAAGTTTAAGCCTAATGATACGCAATAAAATTATGTTCGGACGAAGCGTGCATTACACATACATACATATGCATACATAACTGGTCATTACAACCCTTCAGTTCGGATTACAACCTAACTTCTCGCACAACTTATGTTGGCAGGAACTACAACTTAAAGTTGACGCCGAACAACAGATTTTTCAGAAGCTTTTCATGGCAATCTTATTTACTCTCAGATTTTTGCAAGTAATTAAGGGGGAGTACCTTCTAAAAACGTTCAAAATATGAACTCGTAGATTGCAAATAAAATAAAAATAAATTTGTGTTTAGTCTTAATTAAAATTCTTTATTATTCGCACAATTCTGTGTGCCACTGTTAACAACTTTGTATAAACAACAACAATTGCTTTGTTTGTTATTCCTCTGTTTACACCCTTTGCATAAACAATAACAATTACTAGACAATTATTCGACAGATCTTTGTAACGAAGATCTGCAAAGCACAATTACTCTCTTCAAATACACCGCGTCTTCACACAAGACTGACAGAACTTCACTAACTCAGTCGCCTGCTTTGTCTTGCCTTTTATATGGCAAGGTAAGCAGTCTGATGAATGTTCTTGAAGGCGAATGTTCATGACTTTGCCTTCTCGAAATCTCTATAAATGTGAACATGTTTACATGTAGCGTTTGTTGTTGTATTTTTGTTTACTTGTTTACCATTTTTTATGCTGGTGTTTGTTGTTATATTAAGCAATACGATAATTTGTAAACAGGTTTGTTTACTTGCATTGTTTTGTTTTTGTAGCTTTTGTTTATTATTTTAATGTTAAGCGATGTAAAAGCAAAACGCTAGTATCTTGATTTTTCATTTTCGTAATAATAGGATTTATTTCTTCCTGACTTTTTTTAAATTTTCTCTTTCCAGTTATTTTTGGGACTTGAGTACACATTCTGGTTACGCCGTTGCTTATATTTGGCAACTATTTGCCATTTATTTTGTTTTGAATGGGAATTTAGCCATCGATTCATTATTTTCATGGTTCATGCATAATGTTGCGGCGCATTTTCGTATACTTCAGTTGCTCATCAAGCTGGATGCCAATATGCGTCGTTGTAAAGAAGACGAAGAGAAATTCTGTCGTACTATAAAACAACGTGTCAGACATCATTTGCGTGTCATTGAATTGGCAGAGACTTTCAATGGCGTCTATCAGAAAATATTTATGAAGTTCACCATCAGTTGTATACAAATTGCAATTTTAACATATCAATTGGCCAAGGGTCATGAATTATCAGCCCAGTTATTCCATTTGTTGTTCATAATATCCGTATCACTGCAATTGATTTTGTACTGCTATGGTGGTCAGCGGATTAAGGATGAAGTAAATATTTTTTCCCTTCTTTTTATAATGATTCATGGCGATTACATTTCTAATAATTTCAGAGTACTTCTGTAGCTGATGCCATTTATTTGAATTTCAAGTGGCATGATTTGAGTGTAAATTCGCAAAAACTTTTACTTTTAACCATGCTGCGATCCCAGAAACCTTGTTTTGTGACTGGTGTATTCTTTGTTGCTGATTTGAGACTTTATTTATGGGTAAAAATATACAAAAATTTCTTATGTTTTTATTCAATTGAAAAAAATAATTAAATTTTCTTAGATTTTTAAAACGGCTGGCTCCTTCATAACTTTATTGCTGAGTATGGGAGAAAAGATGGAGAACTAAATATTAATTTTATTTATACGAATACAATTTGGAAAAACTTGTGAAAGTGAATGTAAAGCTTTTAAAATATTTAACACTTTTTAAAAACGTTTAAAATATGTATGAGTTCGTTGATTGCAAACCAAATAAAAACAAATTTGTGTTTAGTTTCAATTAAACTCTTTATTGTTCGCACTACTTTTGTGTGCCACCGTTTACAACTTGACGAATACAACAATAATTGTTTGCTCGCTATTCTTCTTTGCCTACAGCGCAGATCTTTTCAACGGCGATCTTCAAGCATCGACTGTTCTCTTCACACGTAACGCGTCATCACACAAGACTGACTGAATTCTTACTACTGGTTCCCTGCTTTGTCTTGCCCTTTTATATGCCCACGTAATCAGTCTGATGAAGGTTCTTGATGTCGAATGTTCGTGTCTTCGCCTCCTCGAGATCTCTATCGTTGTCTCGTTGTTGTTTGTGTATTTTGTTCACATTGCTTGTTGTTGCGTTCTCTCTTACTTATCTATCCCCTTTTCTTTCATACTGATGTAACAAGTTCGTTGTATTTGTTTGTGTAGCTTTTGCTCATTTTAATATTAAACGATGTACACCATTTCCATATTCGTAACAATATTTAACACTTTTTAAAAATTTAATTATGTGATTGAAAATAACAGTAAATTTATCAAAACTTAACCTAGTTTTTTTGAGGTTCCAACGGCGCATTCCAAGTAACCCAAGCAACTTTACCAAATGTTCCGAAAAGTTACTCCGATAAATTGATTGAAACTTTCATTCACCAATAAGTATAATTTCTTTGTAAGTAAAAATTAGAATTCAATTGTATTCAGCGTATCACAGAGAAAATGTCCCTCGTAAGTTAACACTTGACACGCTAGGATATTTGGAGGCACCACAACCTGACTTTTTGAGTTTTACAGAATTGCTTCAATGCCTCTAAAGGAATCGTGTTTTTTGTCGCAATGTCTGAGCTCGGTATACCTGCGAAGCTGATATGCAGAATTACGTTGAGTAAACCCTCTCCGAACCTTTTAATACCGTGCGAGGTTTCAGACAAGGGGATCCCTTATCATGTGACCTCTTCAACTTCGTCATGGAGACGCGTTCTGCGAAAGGCGGGAGGAGTGCATCGCAATGGCACTATTTTTCAAAAAAGCTTCAAGTTGCTTATGTACACTGACGATATTGACATCATTGGGCGTATCAAGCGAGATGTTACTACTGCATTTAGTTCTTCGGAACGGTCTACTAAGATGGGTCTGGTAGTAAATGAGGGAAAAACGAAGTATATGTTATCGAAAAGTAGAGACGTGCGCCATATTATATCTCAGATTACTGCCGATAACTATGCTTTCGATATAGCCAAGGAATTTATTTATCTTGGCTCCGCCGTTACCACCAAAAATGATGTCAGTCTGCAGATCAAGCACAGGATCACTCTTGCCAACAGGTGCTACTATGGTTTCAATAGGCAATTGAGTAGCAGAGACCTCTCTCGTACGACAAAAATAATACTCTACAAGACGCTCATTCTCCCCGTGCTTCTGTATGGCGCAGAACCAAGGAGCCTATTAAGCACTTATGCAGGAGCCTTGATAGTATTCGAGAGAAAAGTCCTACGTATGATCTTCGGTCCAGTGGGAGTTGGCGATATTTTCGGATCCGATCCAACAGTGAGCTCTATGAGCTCCTCAACGACATATGCTACATATTAAAATTCAGTGGCTGCGCTGGCTCGGCCATATCATTCGAATGGAGGAGGATACTCCGCCGAGACGGGTATTTGATGCGGGAATTTGCGGAAATCGGCGAAGATGACGACTTTGTTTGAGTTGGAAGGACCAAATCGAGGAAGCCCTGTCATCGATTGGTGTGACCAACTGTCGTATGCGCGCAAGAAGCCTGGAAGGATGTGTTACGGCAGGCCGAAATCCGTTAATAAGGTTGTTAATGGCCAATTAAGTAAGCAAGCTTCAATGCTATAGACCTCCGCATATACCAAGAAGCACATGATATTTATTTTTTTCTTTATATGCATACATACTTATATAAGCCCTTTAGTCGGGATTACGACCTACTTTTTCACATCACTTATGTTGTGTGTGTTTATTTCATCCATAAGTGGCGGGGCATACAGTTTAAAGATGACTCCGTACGACAGATTTTTGAGAAACTTTTCATGGCAGTGTCCAATTCACTCTTAGAGTTTTTGCCACAAATCTGCTGAGATGAAGTCCGCCAAGAAATACTTTTTTTCCATTTTTCGGTTTGTTGGAGATATCTGATCTTGGGTTTGAACCGTGATCTGACGTCTAATAAGCCAACGCACTACCAACTAGACTACCACTAATTTCTGACAAGAGCAGTTCACTGACACATGAGAGTTTCTTCCTCCTCCTCAGACCCACGTCCTCTGCAGAAGTCATTAGTTGGAATGCCGAGTCATTTGGTATGCCTAGGACATTGGTCCGTATGAATCGCTATTGCGCGGTGGATAGCCACGCGATTTAAGGGAAGAAGTGAGAGTATTGCAACATTGCACATACCTTCTGCTACCAACGAGAGCCGAAGTAATGGGAATACCTATCCAATGTAATATGTTGGAGATTGCCAGCTCCGTACCGGCCCTGACCAGCTCATCAGCAATGCAATTTCCAACGATATCCCTGTGTCCCGGAAGAGACAATTGTCTTTTTAAATCATCCAAAATTTCTCCGAATAATCCTTGACATTCATGGACAATAACCGACATTGAACCTATGTTCGTTAGAGACTTAATCGCAGCCTGGCTATACGAGGAAATCAAGAGATTATCAGGGAAAATCCCGCGACCTAACAAGCATTGTGCCGCTTTCAAAATTGCCATGACCTCTGCTGTGAAAACACTGCAGTACTTAGGCAGCCTGTACATACATACATAATTGGCCATTATAACCCTTCAGTCAGGATTACGGCCTAGCTTCTCACACCACTCATGTTGTGTGCGTTAATTTTATACGTGAGTGGCGGGACCTACAGTTTAACGTCGACTCCGAACGACTGAATTTTTGAGAAACTTTTTCATGGCAGTTTATTTTACTCTCAGAGTTTTTGCCAGAAATCTGTTGAGAGGAAGTCGCCGAAGAAATATTTTTTTTTCATATTTCATTTTTGATGTCTGACCTGGGATACGAACCCGGGCTTTACGAATAGTAAGCCAACACACTACCTACTACACCACGGCAGCCTGTAAGAAAGTTTAATATTAGGACCCTTCATAAAGATACCACAGCCCACCCTGGCACTCATCTTTGAGCCATCAACATAAACTTCTAGGGTCCCATTGGGTGCCTCCAGTTCCTTAGGCCAAAACTCTAGAGTTGAAATTCTAAATTTGAATGTTTTCTATGAAGTTAGGTTTGTACATTTCGTTGTTCACAATCATGGTATCTAAAGGGTGGGGCATTTAAAAGTTTAAATTTAAAAATACAATAAAATAAAATTTTGGAATTTTGCCAAATTTATTGTTTTTGTTGTAAGGTACAATTGTTGCGATTATAAATGGAACATTATTTCATTCATTTGGCCGCCGCGGCTGGCCTCATAGTACCTCATTCGATCGGACCAATTTTCGTGCACTTTTTCAAGTGTCGTATCCTGGCAATGGCATCACGAATGTTGGCCTTTAAAAGCTCAATTGTGTCTGGTTTGTCCGGCATAATACTTTTCTTTAACTGAGCCCCACAGAAAATAGTCGCACGGTGTCAAATCGTAGCTTCTTGCCGGCCAATTGACATTACCATTTCGGCTAATTAAACAGCCATAAAACGTTTGATGCAATAAATCGATTGCGGCATGAGATGTGTGGCCAATTGGAGCATCCTGTTGAAGCCAAATTTCGTTCACATCAATACCATGAAGAGCTGGTACAAAAAAAAATCGGTTATTATGGTACGATAGGCCTATCCATTGTCCGTAATGGTTACGTCGTCCTCATTTTAAAAGAAATATGGGCCTATGATGCCTCCGCTCCTCAAGTCGCAATAAACACTCACTCGTAACGGGTGCATTGGCTTCTGTAAGACTAAGTGTGGGTTTCCAGAGCCCTAAATACGGCAATTTTGCTTTTTAACGTACCCACCAAGATGAAAATAGGACTCTTCCGAAAAGATGATTTTTTTTTGTCAAAATCGACATCATCGTTAGCCCGTCTAGCGGAGCTAAATCGAAGCGGGTGGTCATGCGGCTTCAACTCTTGAAGCAATTAAACTTTGTAAGGCGCCATACCCAGATCTTTTCGCAAAATTCGATATAAACTGGTGCATGAAATGTTCAATTCTTGAGAACAGTGACGAGTTGATGTTGATGAATTCTCACGCAAACTCTCAGTTACAGCTTCAGTATTTTCGGATGTACACACAGTACAAGCACGCTCACGTCTTGGCGCATCAACAATGAAACCAGTTTCACGAACTTTAGCAAATAAACTTGCGTATATCGGTCACTGCTGGTCCTTCTCTGCGATCAAATTTTATATGAAATTTTCATGGAGTTTGCGAGCAATTGGATTTGTTTTGGAAATAAATTTCCAATAAATCGTAACGTTGCTCAAGAGTAAATCGATTTATAACGTTCAGTGGAGATAATATACTGAATTTTGTGACTGAAACAGAATAACAATGCCAGAGTCTAAATAACCTATGGTTCAAATTTAAACCGATAAATAGACATCGTGATACAAAACATTTACTAATTTCTTTAAAATTGTCTCTACATTTTCGCGTCTACAACTGTTAGGCTGCAATAAGTCAATGTGTAGACTGTTATGAGGGTCTGGTGTTTCTCTGGCTAATCGCTTATGCTGCTGTCATGCAATAGGCATTCTTTTAGAGGATGAAACAACTCCCTCCAGACATATGTATCTCTGCTATATTCACTATTTTAAACTCTTCTAATTGTTTTATTTTTAAATAAAATAGAATTGGAGAGAATGGAACTAAAGGGTGTTTTTTATAGAGGTATAGAACTTAAGTTGCAATAAAACAACGATCGATTATTCGATTGACATGAATTTTATTTATCCGAAAGATAATCTTGTGACATTACATTTTAAATATGATTTCTGGCATATGACCGCCACGGCTGGCGCGGATGTAGTCCAATCTGGACGTCCAATTTTCGATTACTTTTTCCAACATTTGTGGCCGTATATCGGCAATAATACAGCGAATGTTGGCTTCCAAATGGTCAAGCGTTTGTGGCTTTACCGCATAGACCAATGACTTTACATAGCCCCACAGAAAGTAGTCTAGCGGTGTTAAATCACAAGATCTTGGAGGCCAATTCACAGGTCCAAAACGTTAAATTAGGCGGTCACCAAACGTGTCTTTCAATAAATCTATTGTGGCACGAGCTGTGTGACATGTTGCGCCGTCTTGTTGAAACCACATCTCCTGGACATCATGGTTATTCAATTCAGGAATGAAAAAGTTAGTAATAATGGCTCTTTACCGATCACCATTGACTGTAACGTTCTGGCCACCATCGTTTTTGAAAAAGTACGGACCAATGATTCCACCAGCCCATAAAGCGCATCAAACAGTCAGTTTTTCTGGATGTAACGGTGTTTCCACATACACTTGAGGATTACCTTCACTCCAAATGCGGCAGTTTTGTTTGTTGACGTAGCCATTCAACCAGAAATGAGCTTCATCGCTAAATGGACGTAGTGCGCGATACGTTTTCCGCACAGAACCATTATTTTCGAAATAAAATTACACTATTTGCAAGCGTTGTTCAGGCGTGAGTCTATTCATGATGAATTGCCAAACCAAACTGAGAATAAATCACTTGACAGCTGTTAAATCGGTCGCCATCTTGAAAAGTAATGCCAACTTAAAGTTCTATACCTCTATAAAAAAACACACTTTACAATGTGATGGTATTGTGCAAGTTGTGCTAAATATTGGTAGGGGCTAGGGGGTATTGTGTCTACCATATCTTAACGTTAAGAATTTTATTAAATTTGTATGTAATTTGTTATTAAAAATTTAAGAGAATGTATTTAACATGAGTTCAATCGACCTTAAATGATAAATAATTCTCTTCTCTAAAATCATACACATTATATTGGCCGCCGACTGTAACCAGACAGGGCGTAACCGATAACCTAGACATTTAATTATACAGATTTTTATTTACGAAATCAATATAAATAATAAACCTTTGGCATTGTGCTGCATTTTCATTCAAAAGCAAATGAAATTTTATTGCAAAATGTTGACAGCGAAACCCAGCCGGGAGCTTTTACCATCTCAAAAGGGCATCCGGAATTATTTCGTTATACAAAAGGAGCGTTTTAATGCCATGGGCATTGATCCGACTTCAATGGAACAAACAATTTTCAATCCTTTGCTACTATGGATACCGTTACTGGCGCTTATAATGCTCGATATATTCATGTTGATATCGGCATGGGAATACCGGAACAATATGGATTTGGTGACCGATATATTGTGTCCATTTTTTCAATCATTTTTATCGGTTATCAAAATCTTATGTTTCCTTTGGAATAAACAGAAAATTGTAAAATTAGTGAAACATATTTGGATGTGGAATTTGGAAGGTAAGATGAAAATTTATTCGCGTAAAGAAATCAAAATTAATTCAACGGGAGTTATGAATGAAACTAGCTATTGGAGATGAACTACAAGTGATTGTTGATGAGAATAAAAAGGATCGTTTGTATTCCATAATGTTCTATCGCTGGGTATTTGTTACGGCCTCGATGGCTTTAATATCACCGCTGTTGGTTGCTGGTATTTGTTATCTGAAAGGCAAGGGATTCATGGACTCACTGGACCTTCCCTTTAAGGCGGCGTAAGTTATCGTTTGCATATATCAATAACTGTAATAACGCTCATTTATTAAAATATTTTTCTGTTTTTTTTTATTTCCAAGCTATCATATCGTAGTGAATGAAAAGTCTCCAACAGGTTATCTACTGGGCTATCTTTGGAATATGGTGGTCGCTAATTGCATGTTTAATGGTGCCCTTTCCAATGATACACTGTTCTTTTGGTTTGCCCATAATGTCTCAGCACAATTTCGTATTTTGAAATTACGTTTTAAAAAGGCTGGCGAAATGAGCACTTTGCCGTACAATGAAGAAAAGTTCTTGAAGTCGTTGAAGGCCATAATTCAATATCATTATCGTGTGATTGATTTGGTCCATGAATTTGATGATGTTTTCAAGGTGACCGTGTTTTTTAAATACACCATTAGTTATTTAGAAATTGCTTGCCTGGTATTTCAAATTTCGCGAGGCGGTGAACTATCCACCGTGGTATTTCACATATTATTCTTGATATCAGCTTCACTGCAATTAATGCTTTACTGTCAGGGTGGCCAAAGGATTATAGATGAGGTATTAGCTTTAATTTAGTTGTTTTTTGTAATTAATTTCAATATGATTTCTCTGTGTAGAGCACCTCGGTTACAACAGCCATTTACATCTATTTTCCCTGGCATAAAATCCCTACTAAAGTGAGAAAATTTTTACTGATGCCCATGCTTAGATCTCAGAAGCCGTGCATTTTAACTGGCGTCTTTTTTGTTGCCAATTTACAACAATTTGTTTGGGTAACTGCTCCAATTGATTTAATTATATTAAAGTAATTATCTTGCCTTTTATTCTTTTCAGGTTTTTAAGACCTCTGGTTCCTTTTTCACCATGCTCATGTCCATGGATTCTAAGGGGAGAAGTACTTAAAATGATGATTTTTAAAATTCTTTAATAAATATCATATAAAATAACATATTGTTACGTTTTTACCTTTTAAAAACGTTTAAAATATGAGCTCATAGATTGCAAATAAAATAAAAATTATTTGGTGTTTAGATTTAATTAAAATTCTTTATTGTGCACACAATTCTGTGTGCCACTGATCACAACTTGATGTAAACAACAAAAATTGCTTTTCTTTTGTTATTCCTCTGTTTATACCCTTTGCATAAACAACAACAATCACTAAACAATTGTTCGACAAATCTTTGTAACGAAGATCTTCAAACCACGATTACTCTCTTCAAACGCACTGTATCTTCACACAATACTGACTGGACTTTTACTCACCCCGTTGCCTGCTTTGCCTTGCCTTCTATATGGCAACGTAAACAGTCTGATGAATATTCTTGAAGGCAGACCTTTATGATTTCGCCTTCTCGAAATATCTATCGGGTCCGCCATCTAACGTGTGTGCTTACTTCGTGCATGATAACACTTAGCTCATGTCTGACAGATAATTATTTTTTCTTCGAAAATGAGCAAGGAGTGGCCGTTACAGTCAATGGCGATCGTGATCGGGCCATGTTGAACGAATTTTTGTTCACAAAAATTGAAGAGGAGGATATTGGCAACATTTGATTTCAACAGGACGGTGCTACGTGCCACACAGCCGAAGCTACACTCGATGTTTTGCGCCCTGTTTTTGAAGATCGCATTATCAGCCGCATAGCTGATGTCATTTGGCCACCACTATTATTTGTGGGGTGCCATCAAAGATAAGTGTTACGCCGACAAGCCAGAGACAATTGACGCTTTAAAGGACAATATTCGTGAAGCCATTGGTGAAATACAGCTGCACACAATCGATAATGTGCTTAAAAATTGTAGGCTACTGCATGGCCAGCCGAGGCAGCCATTTGAATGAAATTATTTTCCATTATTAACCGGAAGGATTGTACTTTCAAATAAAAAAAGAAATTTGAGAAAATATTCAGTAGTTTTTCTTTTTAAAGCATTTTTTAAAAAAGGAAGTTATTTGGCGGACCCTTTATAATTGTAAACATCGTTACATACGTTTATTATTGTAGTGTTGTTGGTGTATTTTTGTTTACTTGATTACCATTTTTTATTCTGGTGTTTGTTGTTGTATTTTTGTTTACTTGATTACAATTTTTTTATGCTGGTTTTTATTGTTATATTAAGCAGTACGATAATTTGTAAACAGGGTTGATTACTGCATTGTTTTGTTTTTGTAGTTTTTGTTTATAATTTTAACGTTTAAGATATGTAAAAGCAAACACCAGTATCTAGATTTTTCCATTTTCGTAACAATATAATATAAAATATCATATTACATAGGGTGGGCCATTTAAAAGTTTAAATTTAAAAATGCAATGCAAAATAGAAACGGTTTGAAATTTGCATAAATTTATTTTTCTGTTGTGAAATACAATTGTTCCGATTATAAATGGAATATCATTTCAATCATATGGCTGCCGCGGCTGACCTCAACGGACCTCATTCAATAGTACCACTTTTTCTAGTCGTATCTTGGCAATGGCTTCACGAATGTTGGCCTACAAATGCTCAATTATCTCTGTTTTGTCGGTATAACACTTTACTTTAACGGCGCCCCACAGAAAATAGTCCAACGGTGTTAAATTGCAGCTTCTTGGCTACCAATTGACATTACCATTTCGGCTAATTAAACGGCCATCAAACGTTTGACGCAATAATTCGATTGTGGCATGAGATGTGTGGCAAGTTGCACCATCCTGTTGAAACCATACATCGTTCACATCAATACCATGAAAAGAGGGTACAAAGAAATCGGTTATCATGCCGCGATAGTTGTCTCCATTGATCGTAATGGTTGTGCATCGTCCACATTTTCAAAGAAATGTGGGCCAATGATGCCTCCGCACCACAAGACGCACCAAAAGTCACTCGTAATGGGTGCATTGGCTTCGGTAAGACCATGCGTGGGTTTTTTAAGCTCCAAATACGGCAATTTTGCTTACTAATGTACCCTCCAAGATGAAAATGATCTTCATCCGAAAAGAAGATTTTTTTTTGGCAAAATCGACATCATCGTGCCGTTTCTCGTTGGCCCATCTATCGAAGTGAAAACGAAGCGGATGTTCATGCGACTTCAACTCTTGAACCAATTGAACTTTGTATGGCGTCATACCGGGATCTTTTCGCAAAATTCAATGTAAACCGGTGCGTGAAATGTTCAATTCTTGAGAACTATTACGAGTTGATGTTTATGGATTCGCACGCACATTCATAGCCGCAGCTTCGATATTTTCGTGTGTACGTACTGTACGAGCACGCTCACGTCTTGACGCATCAACAATGAAACCAGTTTTACGAACTTTAGCAAATAAACTTCCGTATATTCGTCACTGTTGGTCTCTGCCACTAAATTTGCTACGACATTTTCGTGCAATTTGCGACCATTTGGGTTCGTTTTGAAAATAAACAGCGTTGCTTAAGTGTAAAACGTTGCTCAAGTGTAAATCGATTCATTACGTTCAGTGGAATATACTGAATTTTGTAGCAGAATAGAATGACATAAGCATTGCCAGATTCGAAATAAACGATGGTTCCAATTTAAACCGATAGATGACCTAACCTATATATGGTTTATTAGATGTGAGGCCATGGTTCAAACACAGACATCAGGTCAGAAATTTCCAATAAAACAGAAATGTAAAAAAAATTATTTTTTCGCTATGTTATGCTATTTTATTTATTATTTCAACAGAGTGAGCTAATGTCAATGAAGTTATTTTCCTCGCAGCTCTTCCTTAAGGCAAACAATATGCAGAAAGCTCTTGAAATGTACAAGACTTTTTGCAACATTCATCCACAATGCCTCCATACATACGAAGTCGTCGTGTTTTTGCCAATAAATTTTCTGGTTCGAATTGGAAAATATTCGATAATGCTGCTGAGCCATAAGCCGGATATAAACCATTGTCAATAGAGGGCATATCAATAGCTGAGGGACCTAAAATTCAGAAAACAAAATTACAAGTTTCTGAAAGTGTCTTTAAGATTCTATACTCACCAGATCGTTTTTTCATCATCGTATTGAAACCATTCTCACATACCAGCCACATCATTTGACTTAGTTTAGCTCCACACATACGATCGGAATGGCTTTGGATTTCGATTACAAATAGGCAGACCAAAAGAATTGCTAGGAATTTCATTTTTAAAGATGGAATGGATGGATAAGCGTGAACAAGTGTAAGTATTTCAAATGACTGATGCTGTATAAGGATTTCAGAGAGTATTTTATACTGAATTTCAAAAGGTGGAAAGGCGCTTCCTTTATGGTTAAGAATATTGTACAGTGGGTGCATTAAGAGCTATGAACACATTATAATAATTGTCTTAATTAGTAAGAAGTTCACATTAATTTTCATTTGAATACGTTTTCCCCCACTGTGATTGATTTTATTTTATTTTATTATTTATAATTTAAAGGAATAAATTTATTCGGTTGTCTAATCTTCCCACGTAACATACATATGTAATGTGTGTTTAATATTTAAAAATAAAAGTGTTGTTTGCATATCTTGTAAGGCAATTGATTGGTTTTTGTAGAATATTGTTACGTTTTTACCCTTTTAAAAACGTTTAAAATATAAATCTATGTTTAGTTTTAATTAAATTCTTTATTGTTCGCACAATTCTGTGTGCCTTGTTCACAACTTGATGTAAACAACAACAATTTGCTTTGTTTGCTATTCTTCTTTACACTCTTCTGCGTAAGCACTTACAATTGTTCGACAGATCTTTATAACGCAGACCTTCAAACCACGATTATTCTCTTCAGATGCAACGTGTCTTCACACAATGCTGACTGAATTTTTACTGATCCCGTTGCCTGCTTTGCCTTGCCTTTTATGTGGCGACGTAAACAGTCTGATGAATGTCCTTGAGATCGAATGTTTGTATCTTCGCCTTCTAGAGATCAAAAAATATTTCTTTGGCGACTTCCTCCCAGCAGGTTTCTGGTAAAAACTCTGAGAGTAAAAATAAAATTGCCATGAAAAGTTTCTCAAAAAATCTGTCGTTTGAAGTCAACTTTAAACTGTAGATCCCGCCACTCATGTATAAAATTAACACACAGTGGTGTGAGAAACTAGGTCCATAATCCTGAGTGAAAGGTTGTAATGACCACTTATGTTATGTTATATCCTTGATATGATAATGGATGATAACTCCATTAAGCTGACAAGAAATTAAATGCACCTCGCAAGAGGTGGGCATTGACAAAGAAAACCTGAAACAATTTCTTTCTCTTCAGCAGACCCACAATCCCGACAAATGTCGTACGATTTCAGTGGCAGTCTTTCCGCATGTCTTTCCATAACGCAATGACCTGTCAGCATGGCCATGGTGCTCGAGATAATATTACGATCGAGTATGAGCAGTTGGTTAGTATGCCTCCACCTGTCCATCCTAGGCAAGCAAGTCTAGTAGTGAAGTAAGATTCCTCATTTTACCAATGTTTAATGGAATCTGTATATATAATCCGCCATTATCTGTTTCATACCATTCGATTATTTTTTCTTTGTAATCTTTTTAAAAACATAGCATACATAACTAGTATTCTGGACAAATATAGGATATATATATATATTCGTTCATTTAGCGTTTCACATTTTTAAATTAAATTAAAACAAAGTGTGTGGGAGATATTTGCAAATTGTTTATTCGTTTGAAAGGCCTATTGATGTCATTATTGTTGAATATAACTTCTTCAAATGTTCATCATGGATCCGATGGGTGGAGGCCATCCGAAATGTCCAATTTTACATATCTGACCGGTGCCATGGCTTCTGTCGGATTTGAGGCTCGCTGTTTTTTGTGGCTGTGACTTAGAACTAAGTCTAACGGAGTCAAATCGCACGATCTCGGTGGCTAGTTCACATTATCTTTGCTTGAGATGACCGTGTCCTCAACTCGCTCGCACGGCATATGCGATACGAATTATAGTCCGATAAAAGTCACATCATACTGTAACTTTTTCGGTATGCTTTGCAATTTCTTGGATCTAGTTAAGGTTCCAAATTCAACAATTTTGTTAGTTCACCCCGAAATGGGCCTCACCGCTTAAAATGAATTTTCGATTACAAATTGATTGATCAGTTGCAAACGGCACCAATGCCCATACGTATTTGTCTATGGTTGTTTATCTTCAGTTCCTAGATCAGTTGAATTCTGTGCAGGATGAGGCCAAAGTTGTAGTTTTCGGAAGTCCTAGTTCGAGTGTGCAACTCGCAGTCGTCTGCCTCGAATTCTGCTGTGAAGAGCGGCAATTTATTGAACCACTTTAATGGTCGTCACGATAGGACAATTATTGCTATCGTAAACGAAACGAAGCGCACTGTACGTTGCCCAGAGCACCCATTTCGTTAAAACAATTTTATTATTTGCACTTGATATTGAATAGTATATCAGTTCGCATTGATTTAGCAAAAACAAACAACTAATTTGATAGATGTAGCTTCAAGATCGTAAGTCTCTGTTGAAAGACCCGCTACAAGTTTCACGTGTTTTAGAAGTAGTATAGGTCACCTAGTCGACCATTCATATACCAAAATATACCTTTTGTAACGCTGTTTTCCTACCACACATGTCCAGATTAATGTCTATTAAAAGCGGTTACATGATAATCAGACTGTTTACCCTGCCATATAAAAGGCAAGGCAAAGCGGGCGAGTGAGTTAGTGAAGTTCAGTCAGGCGCGGTGTATTTGAAGAGAGTGAGTAATCGTGGTTTGAAGATCTCCGTTACAATGATCTGTTGAATAATTGCGTAGTATTTTATATTGTTTATGCAAAGGGTGTAAACAGAGGAATAACAAAGAAGAGCAATTGTTGTTGTTTACATCAAGTTGTGAACAGTGGCACACAGAATTGTAAGAATAACAAAGAATTTTAAATTAAAACTAAACATAAATTTATTTTGATTTTATTTGCCATCTACGAGCTCATATTTTAAACGTTTAAAAAAAGTAAAAACATACACTTTTTGAAGTCGCCGTAGTCTAGTAGGTAGTGTGTTGGCTTATTAGACGTAAAGCCAGGGTTCGAGCCCCAGGCCAGACATCAAAACAAAATACAAAAAGTATTTCTTCAGCGACTTCCTCTCAGCAGATTTCTGGCAAAAGCTCTGAGGGTAAAAAAATTGCCACGAAAAGTTTCTCAAAAATCTGTCGTTCAGAGTCGTCTTTAAACTGTAGGTCCCACCACTCGTATAAAATTAACGAACACAACATAAGTGGTGTGAGAAACTAGGACTTTATACAATGGGTCAATTCGACCTCCGGGTACTGTACTTGTCTTAATTGATAAGTACACGTCCTCTAACCTAAAAACATACCAATATTTACTGTAAAGTACTTGATAATAAATTTGCTTTATTTTAATCCTTTTTTATTCTTGTATTTAAGTAAGTATTTAAAATCTAACATTTCCTTGGTAATTTTTTAGTATCTAAATTTGCATGTTGTTATCTTAAAATCCATTAACAGTGTAGGTAACTATTTAAGGCAAGCAATACGCAGAAAGCTCTTGAAACGTACAAGACTTTTTACAGCATTCTTCCACAATGCCACCATACATGCGAAGTCGTCGTGTTTTTGCCAATAAATTTTCTGGCTCGAATTGGAAAATATTCGCCAATGCTGCTGAACCATAAGCAGGATATAAACCATTGTCAATAGAGGGCATACCAACATCCGAAGGACCTAAAATTTAAAATCGAAAATTAAAAGTTTCTAAAAGCGTCTTTAAGATTCTATACTCACCAGATCGTTTTTTCATCATCGTATTGAAACCATTCTCACATACCAGCCACATCATTTGACTTAGTTTAGCTCCACACATACGATCGGAATGACTTTGGATTTCGATGACGAAAAGGCAGACTAAGAAAATTGCAAGAAATTTCATTTTTTCACCGCGAAATATTAGGAAAGTTCGATCTCAATGTGTGGACAAGTGTAATTAAAGCAAATTACTGATATTCGATAAGGATTCTTAGCAATTATTTATACCAAAATCTTTTAAGAGCAGTAAGAGTTGTTAAAGGTGCTTCTTAGGACATATTTTAGTTCCTGCATATGAATTTTTTTTCTTTTTGAATAAATAATTTCTTGGTAGGTTTTAAAGTAAGCACAGTGGTACAATTCGACATATTTTTTTAACAAATATTTGATTTTATTTTATTTGCTTTCTTAAAGTCTTTTATTGATATTTTAAAAGCAGTCGCACTTCGTTTTTCTGGTTTCTTTACAATATTGAAAGAAGATCCAAATAGGTAGGTAAGGTTAGGTTGGAGTGGTAGCTTTAATACCAAAAGCTTATGTGAGCACGCATAGCGGCCCGTTGTGACGCCACATGTGAACGCAGTCCCTGAACTGACCAAGTTCTACCCAACTAGGGAAGAAGAACTTGGTCAGCACAAGGGAAAACCAGCCCGAAGGTTTGAAAAACGAAGCTATATCCTTGACATCAATAGTTGATAGCTCCGTCAAGCTGACAAGAATTCGAGGGCCAAATAACCTATATCTGCACCTCGCTAGGGATGGGCATTGACAAAGAAAGTGGATAACAGTCTCCTCTTCCTCAACGGATCTGCACCCACGGCAGAAGTCATTAAATGGGAGCTGCATCCTTTCCGCTGCATCTTTTACCTGTAGTCGCCGTGGTCTAATAGGTAGTGTGTTGGCTTATTAGACGTAAAGCCAGGGTTCGAGCCCCAGGCCAGACATCAAAACAAAATACAAAAAGTATTTCTTAGGCGACTTCCTCTCTGCAGATTTCTGGCAAAAACTCTGAGAGTAAATAAAATTGCCATGAAAAGTTTCTCAAAAATCTGTCGTTCGGAGTCGACTTTAAACTGTAGGTCCTACTATACTCATGTATAAAATTAACACGCACAACATAAGTGGTGTGAGAAACTAGGTCGTTATCCTGACTGAAGGGTTGTAATGACCAATTATGTATGTATGTATCCTTTCCGCCTGTCTACCCATAACACAATGACCTGTGATTGAGATGATGCCACGAGCAAGTCAGAGTAACTGGTTGGTGCGCCTTCTATCCATCGAGGGCCACCGCCAGACTCTTCTTTGAACCAGGATAGGTTTGCTTTACGAAAGAATTACCGCGCAATGGCCAACTTGACCGATGTAAGTGGCATATCCAATTCGATTGAAGAGGATTCCGGAAGGAGTGCACCAGCACTGGCGAGCTCGTCGGCCCTGCAGTTTCCCGGAATGCTACGAAATGTCCAGTGACCCAGACCAGTGAGACACTGAAGCGCTCAGAAAGAAGGTAGAGAAAGCGGCGACATTCCCTAACGATTCTGGAGTTATTCACAACGCTCGACAGAGATCTTATGGCGGCCTTACTATCAGATTCTGGAGTTATTCACAACGCTCGACAGAGATCTTATGGCGGCCTTACTATCAGAGAAGACCTAGTCACGCGAGTGACAGGAGCACCGTTGACGAGGATCCATTAAGCGGCCCGGTAAATGTCCATTACCTCCGCCTGAAACACTCTACAATAATCCGGCAGTCGGAGGGAAATGAAATAGGTAAGTGGGTGTATGTAGAATTTTTTTTCCTTAACTGTAAACCAATATTCAATGCTTCTATTCCACTGTGACTGAATCCATATGAAATTAATTTATTCTATCGTTCCATTACATAATTATCTTATAATTTATAATGACGTCTACCTTGATGTAACCTTGAATTCACTGCGGTTACCATGTGAGAATTCAAAATTTGTATAATTCTACAGGCTTATGCTTATGTATGTCGACATAGTGTCAATTTCTATATCGTATGGAATAAATTAATCACGTCATGTAAACTTTCTAATGGAAGTATGTCTTGTAGCATTTGAGAAAAAGTAATAAAAAATAAGAATTTCTCTTTAGCGGTGGTAAGAAATAAGAAGAAAATGTTTTTGACTCATCAAAAGCATCACAAACCCTGCCATCTAGGACCCAGGGTTCCTGGACTAGAACGAGCTCCACATCATTCACTGCTAGGCGGAGTAGTAGAGCGGCGGAAGCAGTTTTGGAATATTGAAGATTAATTTGGATGACTCTCAGCATCGTCATAAGAATCAACCATTGTCGCATCGGCATCCTCTTCGTCTGATAACGGGGAGGTTGCACCCGCGTCAATATTAATCTGTCAAAGAATTCTCCAACCAGCTCATGTTTAGATATTTTACCTGTCGAGGAGCTTCGTGAAGAGTGGCTTCACACGCTCCTGCATTCGACATCCTCAACAATAGGATTCGAACAGTAAGGCTCCGAGACGGGTCAGAAGAGGTGGGGTTCAATGGACTAGGGTCCGATTGGCCGGGATCTGATGGGATGGGGTCCGACGGGGGCTGTAAGACTGCTTGAGAATCCGATTTATATACACTGAGCTCGATTGAACTGAAGCCATAGTTTCTCACGCCCCCTCGGGTAGGAAGAGCGGAAGAGAGTCCTCGTTTAGAATGATCACCGTCTCGCGGTATTCACCCTAATAGTCAGCAACTTTGGTCACCCTCCAATTGTAGATGGGAAGATTCGTGTTGCTGGCCCTGAAGATCCTCAGAATGATTTCGGGGTCCGATGGTCCCTGCCAAACCTCGCTGGTCTTACTGATTGCCGCCTTGTAGAGTTCCATAGAACGAAAGTCGGAGCAGGCTACCAATTTAGTCTCTGAAACCATCCTGAGGTGCGACAGCTGGGTGAAGGACCGTAATTGGAGGCCAAAACTCGAAGAGGACATCATTGCGGTCCAGGCGGCACCCGAAGAATACATGGGCACATTCAAATCAGGTCTGGTGGTGGACGGTGCTTCGGGCTAAGGTATAGAGACCAACCTTGTTATTGATTCCTTGTGTGCCAAGCAGGATGTTGCTGAAGTCACTGGGGCTTTGAAACCCCTAGAGGCGGGGGCAACTGCTTCTTTAGCAGGAGCCTGCCTGGGAGTAGTGTTTTGCGTCCACCGGCGTGAGTGGATGCTTTGGGTTTTTGTTTGGTGTTGTTGTTGGGATTTATGGCTAATAGGGTCCCCTCTGAAAGACGCTATCCCTGTCCGCGATGTGTAGTTACCCATAAATTGTCCTTTGGTTATCTAATGCAAGCAGAGAGGCCGCGCAAGGGTTAGCACCAGCCCTTATGGGATCAGGTGCTCAGTGCCAGACCGCATACAAATCGGGAGTCTTCTCCGAACTGAACATACACCACCAACTTAACGGCGTCGGACAAGGAACATACTTTGAGGCCTGCCAGGGTTTTAACAGGACGAGGGCGGTTGTAGCTTTAGCCTGAAGCCGTTCACACTACGGGTTTCACCTTGGTGCTAGCGTGCATATGCAACTAGGTCCAGTAAACTTCAGCCACCAGCTCAGGACAGTCCATTTAGAAACCTGAGGATAGAATGATCCGAAGAAAAGAGAAAAGGGCGTCATGCCAAGGGGTATGAATGAAAATATATGAAAAGATCAAACATGACATCGATCCAAAACAGAGTC
Organism: Sarcophaga subvicina; assembly: GCA_936449025.2. Classification (NCBI taxonomy): domain Eukaryota; kingdom Metazoa; phylum Arthropoda; class Insecta; order Diptera; family Sarcophagidae; genus Sarcophaga; species Sarcophaga subvicina. The sequence goes on from OW388084.2 coordinate 100,646,610, forward strand.
TTCCCACGATATTAGGGTAACCTTTAGTCATGCACTCTAACCCACTCTGGGTTACAGAGTGAGTCGAAGTACAGTAAAGCCCCCACATTGCGAGAAGATTGTGTACTTAAGGCCGTCAAACTATGAAAGCAAATGGAAGTGACTTGGTCGATTCACTAATAATGTATAAAAATATTGCGTGTGTTTAATAGGAAGAAAGGCTATGGACTAGTGATAACTATGTGAACAGCTTGTAGTCGCCATAGTCTAGTAGATAGTGTGTTAGCTTATTAGACGTAAGGCCACGGCGACTTCCTCTCAGCAGATCTCTGGCAAAAACTCTGGTCCCGCCACTCATTATAAAATTAACACACACAACATGAGTGGTGTGAGAAGCTATGATTACGAGTCCCTTAATTAGCCCACTGTTTAGCATGTCGCATTGACTGGTTATTCCTTTTGAAGTCTTTCTCTCTCTCTCTCTCTCTTTCTCTCTGTCCTATCTTAGAATCCTTAGGCTATGAGTGCTACGGCCACCAACCTCTTGTGAATCCAAATACCAAGCAGATAATACTGGACCTCTGTTTTCTGCTTTCTTTTCCTCTATAATTCTGAAGAAGAAAGTAACCTGCTTATTGGCAGTTTTACCGATTTCTCTTCTGTTCTAGTTCGTCTCCAAATATGCAACCAGATCTTGCCGAATCATCTGCAAAACTTCATTGACAATAACAACGCAGTGAATGACCAGGTAGAGGTATCCATCATAATCCAGTCCTATAACTTCCTTTTTTACTTTCTCATACCAGATGCGATCTAAAGCCTTTAGTGTTGCCTGACAATCTTCTTAAATTCTAACGCTTGACGACTTCTGTATATATACATACATACATATGTACATACATAATTGGTCATTACAACCCTTCAGTCAGGATTACGACCTAGTTTCTCACACCACTTATGTTGTGTGTGTTAATTTTATACATGCGTGGCGGGACCTACAGTTTAACATCAACTCTGAGCGACAGATTTTTGAGAAACTTTTCATGGTAATTTTATTTACTCTCAGAGTTTGTGCCAGAAATCTGAGAATTCCTGACATTTGCCGGAAAAATTAATGCACGTGCAGTGAATTTTTCTGGTGTGGTGAGTTTTAAAAGTGGTGAATTTTTTAAAGGGTGGTGGATTTATCCAGTGAGGTGAATAAGTTCGAAACGCTCCAAAGTACCGTTACTCCATAAAGATACTGACTGTATAACCATAGTTCATTATACTATCGATGGTGAATTAACCGGTATCTGTCTGGAATAATTTTCCCCCCAAATTAGCGGAGCCACATTGGATTCAAAATCCATCACACACCACTAAATTGGAAAATAAATAATAGATTTGGGGGTATTATTATTAAATATTGAAAAAGAAAAAAGTATGTGTGTCAAAACTAAGATGCTATAAAAATGTAACAAAACAAAACAGGGTAAGATCACCAAAGGATGCGAGGTAAAGAGGTTTTGATTTAAATTCTTTCTTATTATAACAATGGAAAGAATTGAAAGAGGTAACCAACATTTCATTTTTATTTTTTTTCTCGTATTTTAAACGTTTTTATTATTTATTTAATTTTGAAAAAGTCCTACGAAAGGAAAGAAAGAATTTTGTTAGTGCAAGCAAACACAAACCACAGCGCGCATACCCAAGCACAATTTAACATTTTATTTTATTATTAAGGAGTTCTTTATTAGCACAAACAAAAACCGCAACGCAACATACATACAGCATGTTAAATTATCTTTATCCGAAGAGAGAGAGAGAGAGGCTTTGTTGCTGTTAGTTTTAACACAAACCACAACTCACTCACATGTAAAAGGGTAGATGCCTTATATACAAAAGGTAATGTTTAGTTTCACTAAAAAAGTTTTATTAGAGAGAGACGAGGTTTTTGTTTAGTCTAAACAAGCACCACAATTAGCAACAATTGGAATTTCTGTATTGGCAAAAAGATAAAAGAATTTAAATCACTATGTTAGTGATAGGCTTTGGAAATTTTTAAATTGAAGATGAGTTTAAAAAATTTTCTGGCATCTCTTTACACATAGTAAAGCAGTTTTTATTTTAGTTATCGAATGTTAAGCTTCCGTATTAGTTCGCGCCGGAAATTCATGTGAAGAACATCGGGTCTTAAGGAAATAAAAAATATCCAATTCGAAAAGAAAAGTGAAGTGAAGTGAACAAATAAAAAAAAGAATACTATCTAATAACGGAATGAATTAAAAGTTAATAAACGGTTTTTACACGGTGCGAGGTATCACGGTATTGATGTTTACAAAGAAGTCTTCTCAACCATTTTGGCTTGACACACACACACGCACAGTCTGATGTCAGTCAATTGATGCTAAAAATCGTTATTGTATCTTGGGAACTACTTTCTTTTTGTCCATGAAGATGCATGGTCGGTGTGGAATAATATTAATACAGTTGAGTGTTTGATAGTTAGTTAATAACTCTGTACATATCCATTGTACTTGAAGATAAATTTTTCTTGTGTGGCTTTTCGTCACGCAGTAGTCACACACACAGTGCTGCTTCTGTGCTTAGCTGCAAAAGCTTTTGTCATTGCATTGTAGTCACAGAAGTTAGGTTATAAGGACCGATTTTTGTACGCAGTCTGTCGCATTTTAATGTGCAGTTGGCACATGCAACGTTCCGGTACAACAAAAGCAACAACAAAAACATCACTTAGACTATTAATTCAACTAATAAAAGGTAAGAAACTAGTTATTTTTTATTTTTCCTGGTATTTTAAACGTTTATGTATGATTAAGAGACATAACATTTTCCAATTCAAGTCCCTCAGTGTCAGGAAGATGAGTGTGGAAATGTATGGACTGCTTTTATTTTGTTAGCATCCAATTTCTCTCCTACTGTCTAAAAAACATTATAATGACCAAGAAGTATGTAAATTTTCAATGATTTCTCCTCCCACTTCCCGCCTCTCAATTCTTTTCCTTTTCTGCAGGTAAACAAATTTCTCCTCTTCCCTTTATGCCTCTTCCCTGTGCTTATAATAAATTTATGATAGATTTTAATATGTAACATCATTTGTATTGATCGCGAATGTTCAAAAAGCCAACAGGAAAATGAAGAAGAAGAAGAGGAAGTCTTAATGTAACATCAAACTTCTTAAAACATAAGAAACAAAATCGTTTTCCATCACTGACTTATGCTGTTAATACTGAAAGTGGGCTCATATACAAAAGCTAATGGTTGCCATTATTATGTTAAAAGTTAAAACAGCTTTGGCGGTGCATTAAAATGTTTGTGTGTGTTAGTGATATGTTTTAACTTTACGATTCTTTTAATTAATCTATACAAGTGAGTTTTACAAACCCATACATATGTATGTATGTTTATACAATGTGCGGTCTAAAAACTTTAAAGAGAGCTTTCATTCTGTTACTGCACTCTTTTGTTTTTGCTTCTTTTGTTTATCAATATGCGTGTGTGTCGGCCTTAAGACGAACCGGTTACTTTTTCTTATCAGTTCTTGAAGTTAACAACACCAACACCAGAAATATAAAGCAATCCACGGAAAATATTTTTTGTTAAATAAACGACACATGCTGTTACGCGCTTTTGTTAAACGCTGCTCAACAAACTGTGTAAACAAACGCTTGTCTGTAATAAAAACACGTGAAGTTTTACGGAAACAATCTTCCTCAAATTATTCCACAAGCATGTCTTTAAATGAAGCCAAACGTATTGCCGCTTATCAGGCCGTCGATGAGTGGGTGAAGACCAACACTGCTGTGGGTATAGGCAGTGGTTCAACAGTGGTATTTGCCGTTGATCGTTTGGCCGAACGTGTAAAGAATGAAGGACTGCAGGTAGTGTGTGTACCCACCAGTTTCCAGGCACGTCAGCTTATTGTGGAAAATAATTTAACATTAGGCGACTTGGATCGCAATCCCCATTTGGATGTGGCCATTGATGGTGCCGATGAAGTTGACAAGGATATGGTCTTAATTAAGGGCGGTGGTGGTTGCCTGCTGCAAGAGAAAATTGTGGCCTCTTGTGCCAACAAACTGATAATTATAGCCGATTACACTAAAAACTCTCAGAAATTGGGTGAACAATATAAGAAAGGCATACCAATTGAAGTGGTGCCCATGGCCTATGTGCCCATAAGAGAAAAAGTACAGAAAATGTTTGGTGGTGAATTAAAATTGCGTATGGCTGTGGCCAAGGCTGGTCCCTGTGTTACCGACAATGGCAATTTCATTTTAGATTGGCATTTTCCTCAAGAACAAGCTTTCAATTGGACAGAAGTCAACAGAGATTTATTGCTGATACCCGGTGTAGTGGAGACGGGACTTTTTGTTAATATGGCCACCAAGGCCTATTTTGGCATGGCCAATGGTGAGGTGAAGACTCAACAAAAGTAGTTTAATTAAGTTTCTTTATATTTTAAGTTTATAAAATTGCCTTGTAATGTTAAATGTGTTGGCGTTTTCTATGGAAAGGCACAAGCATATCCCACTAATTTACTCACAATAAGACTAAGGAGTTGCATTTGTTTAATATACTCAGTGAAACAACGGTTACAATAAAATAGGTTTTTAAAATAAAAGTTTTGCTTTGTTTTCATTGGAACTGTGCTAGAATGCTTAATAGAAAGACGAAGTGCTTGAAAATAATCCGGTGAACAGCTGCCAGAGGTACTTCGGGTCTGAAGAAAGAGTTTGTTTGCTTGGTCGACTGTGGTCATAGGTAAATTCTTATTGATTATTAGTAAGCCCATGCAGTCCTCTCTTGGGCGCTTTCTTCATAGACGTCTTGCCTTAATCCTCCAGGAAGTATAAAGCGGAGTATTTTGTACTGTATTGGTTGAACGGATTCAAGCTGAGGGTTTCTAAAAGTATAATTTTGTGTCATTGGATAGTAAACTACCCTGAAAGGCGAGCACTTTGCTTACCAAGTGGTATGAATTGGTTTAACGGAGTCTAGCTAAGTGTCTCCAAAAGGGTAGTTTGGTATCTTTTTGGATAGGAAACTACCCTGGAAGGAGAACACTTTGCTTACCAAGTAGTTTGAAGAGGAAAATGATGTTTTCGTCCAGCGATGGTGAATCCATGACTGCGTTTCCTATGTGGATATTCAAGTTGCCTAAATGATCTAGCTGGGCAACTATATTGGCTCGAGATTGGTTTGCACTATCTGGTTGGGACCAAGGTGATACTGTGTGGGGTTCCAGGGCGTTGTAATATGTGCGATAATTAAGCTATAAATATGCTGGCAAGAGATGTGCACAAATCTAATAGAGCGACCAGTTGGATATTACTTGGAACACTTTTTCGGACTGATCAATCAGGTAATAAAACGGAAAGTGACTTCTTAATGATGGTATAGGAAAGGTTGAAGAAATGCTAGACTAACAAGGCCCAGATTGAAATGCTTTAGAACGAAAATGGTTCTAAAACTGAAAGGTTTCCATGAGAACAAGGACCAGTGATTGGAGCACTCCTTTCTACTAGAGTCTGCGAGAAAAAGAGAAGATTGAATAAGCTTGGCCGGGGCCAAGGTAATGAAAATAGAGGTGCTACCCATACTTTTCTAACCTAACCTCAAAAATTTTTATGTTGTTGAGGATTTAAAATCTTTAAAATAAAAAACAAAAGAATAATCTATACAAAAAAAAAGAATCACACTCCATTTTATTGAATAAATATTGCTTAAATTAATGTGATATAATTTGTTTTCACGTTATCATATAATACCAGAAGTCTTAAAACGTTTACAACTACGTTCATATAGAGATACGTTCCCATTGGTATACCATATATAAAAAACTATAGTATTACCGTAGTAGATCCTTATATTTTAACACATACTTCTTCAATGCAACATATAAATTGTAATATAATTCACTCTGAGTAGGTTGGGATATGAAATAAATTACAAATAATGGATTTTAAAATGATTTTTTATTTCGTCCCGGCATAATGGAATCCTTAACGTAGTTGAATAATGATAGGAGACCTTGTTTTTTGCCACGTGAAAAGTAATTTGTTACAACATCTTGACCCATATGATGGTCGTTAACAGTGGTGGGCAGGACATTATCGTTAGCGCTTAATGAAACGAATAAAGCAAAAGGCACCATCCACAGGCATATAGTGAAGTAAGCTAAAATCTATAAAGAAAAAGGAAATATTTAAGGATCAATGTTCAATGAAATTTGTGTTTGGGTAACTATGCTAAAATAAATATTAAAGGTAGCATGTTGAATCGTTAGCTGTCGAAAAGGGGTCAGGGAATGCATTTTGAACTTTGTGGCATTCGTTGCTCTTTATTCTGGTAGCAGCGAAGAAAAAATTGAATTAATTGCCACTAAATTTAAACACTAGCTACCACCACAGTCACTTTCTGTAGTATTATACGACTCCCTTACATTTAAATATAATAAAATTGGGACGCTTAACTCACCTGTGTAAATGGATAGTATACTGAGGTAAAGTACTGGAAGGCTAATAGATGATTTGCAATCAAACAAATCACTGTGCCAATAAAGGATAACGAAAGAAATCGTATAAAAGGAAAATTGCTCATAATGGCCAGATGCAGGAACTGTGTAACGAAGCCCATGATTACCATACTCCAGGGTAAATCATCACAGAATATAAACATGGTATAAACAAACATTGTAAAGCTAATCATCATCATAATGACTTTGCGTGCAGCAGTGGTATATTCTTCCACCAATTCGGCAATATAATATAGGCCGGCGGCTACAAAACAAAGGAAAACAATTAAGAATTCTTAGTTCATACTACAGAATTACATACCAATTGATATTGTTACAAATATTATTTGAAATATTAAAGCTATCCAACTTAATATGTACATGAAACCCATATTTGTTTGCCTAATATCTGATTCACTAATTATTGTTGTTTATTTTTGTTTCTTTGTGAGACGATAACACTTTGTTTTGTGTTTGACTTTCCTTCCACCTGCTCGATTTTTGTCAATTGTTTTAATTTGCTTTTGTCTATGTTGTTGTTGTGTTTTACACTTTTATGTAATGAAAAACAACTTAATTTCTTAATATTTCTTTAAAATTTCATTATTTATATATTATTTGTATAAATACATTTTTATTTGTTGATGCGGTTTAATTAATTTACTACTGGGCCTAAAATTGTTAAACGTCACCATCAGCTGCTGATTACATTGCTTTATCATGGAAAACAATTCATAATGTGAAGCTTTTGTATATATATAAGAACATATTAAATAGTAGTGTTGGAAAATGATTTCATATATATGAAAAATGTTTTGAAACCAAATTTTAAAATAAAATTTGTAATTATTAAATTAATTATTAAATTAATTAATACACGGTATATAATAACTTTAAAGTTCATCTATTCATTCTATAATGAACCGTAAGATAGGCTCAATTGCTGAGAACGCCTTGTAACCGGTAAATTTAGGTTTTTCGTCACAGAGCAGCTATTTTCTTCAGCATTTAGAGGGGCCACACTGACAGAAATATCTTTATTTCAAGGTTTTGACCGATAAACATTCGATAGCCATTTGGCAATCAGAGAAAATAAAAATGCAAGTATGATGATCTTCTGAATCGACAGTAGAATTGAAGAAAATAGAGCCACTTGTGAGAGAAGACGGAATTTCCTGCAGTAAAAGATTCCTATCAATTCATGTAATCTTCATTAAGGCCAATTAAGCATAATACATACATACATACATAATTGGACATTACAACCCTTCAGACAGGATTACGACCTAGTTTCCCATACCACTTATGTTGTGTGTGTTAATTGTATAAATGAGTGGCGGGACCTACAGTTTAAAGTCTACTCCGAACGACGGTTTTTTGAGAAACTTTTCATGGGAATTTTATTTACCCTCAGAGTTTTTGCCAGAAATCTGCTGAGAGGAAGTCGCCGAAGAAATACTTTTTGTATTATTGTTTTGATGTCTCTCCTCGGGCTCGAACCCTGGCTTTACGTCTAATAAGCCAACACACTACCTAGTAGACTATGGCGACCTCAATTAAGCATAATATAGAGGGCAAAAGCCCCCCACTTTGTTAAACAGTTTCACATAACAATCCCAATACCATTAGAAAAGAACTCTATAAGCGTGATTAGATTCAATAACCATCATCGAATCTATCGAATCACATCATTACTAAGCCCTCATCATGTATCAATTGGCTTACTGTAGTAGCTTCTTTCCAGCCCCCAGCTGAGCAATACTTTCTGACAGTCAAACCGGCATCTGAACACTCAGTTCGTTCTAGATCATGTGGGATGGAATTCACGGTAATAAGCAAGCGAATGAGCTGCTGGTAGGGTTTGTAACTTTCTTTGGGTTAATTGGGGTATACACGGCGAAAGATAACATGAAGAGAGACGAAGATATTCGTAGATAAGAGCTTTGAGGCAATATGTAGATTGTCTGTTGAAGGGGGCGACACCTCCGAACACATTGTTGTAAGCTGTGCAGCGTTTCATCTCAGAATGAAACGCTTGAGTGCTCTCAACTACTAGGCAAAAATCTATCCTTACTGACACATCATATATTACACGACAGTGACAATGAAATGAGAGATGCTACGGAATACTGTATAAGTTATCAAAGACACAAACCATGTGTAAAAGATGGGCCAACCGCATAACCATTGCGTTATACATCAAATTTGTTTTCAATGGGCCGCTTTTAAAGGTCCAGCCCTGTAGTATTGTTTTTGCTTGTGTATTCAACAATTTTTTCTGTTAAAAATTACTATAAAAACAAAGCGTAACTTTTAACAGCGAGCTGTTAAAATACCGCGTCCAACAGTTTGTTTGCAGACATATTCGACAGTTCCTTTAAAAAAGTATTTTTCCAAAAGCGCATAAGCAGAGAGAGAGAGAGAGAGAAGAGAGCTAAGAAGAGAGAGAGAGAGAGAAAGAGGTTTTTCAAGGCTTTAGAAATGAGTATAAAAATAAAATGTTTATAAACAATGTTGCTGACTTTATTTTAAACATAAAAGTAATGTTTACAAGGGTATATTAAACAGTGGGTGTATAGGGCAAGTGAGTGGTTAGAATGAGGTTGCGAGAAAGAGGCTTTTCAAGTCTTTAGAAATGAGTATAAAAATAAAATGTTTATAAACAATGTTGCTGACTGTATTTTAAACACAAAAGTAATGTTTACAAGGGTATATTAAGTAGAAGGTGTATAGGGAAGTCGGTTGTTAGCTGTAATTAAAAATAAATCTTCGATCTAAAAATGAAAAACATGAACGAAAAAGAAAAAAGGAAATACAAAACAAAGAGAAAATAAAAGAAAAACGTTATTGAATTGATTTATTATGTGAGCCGAGTCATTTGTCATTTCGTTAGAGTCGGCATTAAATGGAAACGGCATTTTGTTGTTGCCATCGTTTTTTTAAACGCCTGAGGCGTTATTTGCCTAGGTGTGGGCTGTACATTGTTGCGTTGAAATTCTTTGTCAATTAAAAGAACAAAAAAAAATTACTTTAAGGCCTCCTTCTATAAGAGGCAATTGTTAAATTAATTAAAATATTATGAGAGCGACAATTGCCGAAAGGTATTAAAAGTCACTGTCAAAGTTTAATCCTCTCTACTTATTGTTAAATATTTAATTTCTAATTAATTTGAATATTACGCGTTTAATTTTTAATTAATAAACCATAACGTAATGAAGAAAACTTCATTTTTGACAAAAACTTTTCTAGGTTTCTGCTGCTATTGCGGGCTGCTTTGTTAAGCACAAAACTTTTCTTGAAACTTTCTTAAGATTTTTTTTATTTATTTTTCCTTTGTTTTTGGCTTTTTGTCAACATTTCTATTTTTTGTTTATTAATTAATTGTAATGTTTTATTAAGTTTTAATTAGTTTGTTGGTTTATTCAAGAAATTCTAAAATACATTTATTTTTTTTCTTTTTCTGAGAGTTCTAAACATCATAGTTTGCATGAATTCGGCACATAATTTGTGGTGAAAGACAACAACATTCATCAGAATTTTTGGCAGGAAGAAGAATACAATTTACGCAATAATCTTTGTTTTCCTACAAAAGTTTACTTTTGTGTGGATAAATTGAAATACGGGATTCAGAACTAATTTTTACAGAAGATTTGGATTCAGATTGGATTCAGTGGCCAAACCTCTATTCTAGCAAATGGTTGTTTATCCGCCCTGTAATGATTTTTTCAAGCAAATGTACTCACTGCCAAAATAGATAGGTTTAGGTTAGAGGACTTGTAAAGGGTGTTTTTTTTATACAGGTATAGAACTTTAAGTTGCAATAAAACAACGATGGATTATTCGATTGACATGCATTTTATTTATCCGAAAGATAATCTTGTGGCATTACATTTTAAATATGATTTCTGGCATATGACCGCCACGGCTGGCGCGGATGTAGTCCAATCTGGACGTCCAATTTTCGATGACTTTTTCCAACATTTGTGGCCGTATATCGGCAATAATACGGCGAATGTTGTCTTCCAAATGGTCAAGCGTTTGTGGCTTTACCGCATGGACCAATGACTTTACATAGCCCCACAGAAAGTAGTCTAGCGGTGTTAAATCACAAGATCTTGGAGGCCAATTCACAGTCCAAAACGTGAAATTAGGCGGTCACCAAACGTGTCTTTCAATAAATCTATTGTGGCACGAGCTGTGTGACATGTTGCGCCGTCTTGTTGAAACCACATCTCCTGGACATCATGGTTATTCAATTCAGGAATGAAAAAGTTTGTAATCATGGCTCAATACCGATCACCATTGACGGTAACGTTCTGAAAAAGTACGGACCAATGATTCCACCAGCCCATAAAGCGCACCAAACAGTCAGTTTTTCTGGATGTAACGGTGTTTCCACATACACTTGAGGATTACCTTCACTCCAAATGCGGCAGTTTTGTTTGTTGACGTAGCCATTCAACCAGAAGTGCGCTTCATCGCTAAACAAAATTCGCTTATGAAAATCGGGAACAACGGTAATCTCGTTTTGGGCCCATTCGACGAATCTACGCCTTACTTGATGATCGTTTGGCTTCAAATCTTGCACGAGTTGGATTTTGTAAGCACGCAAACCAAGATCCTTCCGCAAAATCTTCCATAAAGTGGATGGACACAGATCCAATTCCTGTGCTCGATGGCGAATGGACTCATTCGGGTCTTCCTCAATGCTACGCTCTACAGCAGCAATAGCTTCTTCTGTACGCACCCTACAGCGTCTCTGGGGATGCGAGTTATCAATAAGAGTAAACGTGGTGCGAAAACGTTCCATGGTTAATCGAATTAACTGCTCTGATGGACGATTTTGTCGACGATAAAATGGACGTAGTGCGCGATATGTTTTCCGCACAGAACCATTATTTTCGAAATAAAATTGCACTATTTGCAAGCGTTGTTCAGGCGTGAGTCTATTCATGATGAATTGCCAAACCAAACTGAGAATAAATCATTTGACAGCTGTTAAATCGGTCGCCATCTTGAAAAGTAATGCCAACTTAAAGTTCTATACCTCTATAAAAAACACCAATTGAGACAAGTACAGTAGCCGGAGGTCCAGTTGATCCATTATACAACATCCTAAAGGGGAGAGGATAACAGGGGCAATAGGAAAAAAGGAGATGAAGTAAGAAAGTGAGAATGAGGAAGCAGAGGAATTACACAGACTATCAACACAAGAGAGCGTGACTACACTATTGAAGCCCTAGCACTGCCCAAACAGCTCAAACTAATAACGAATCTATGGAGAATCTTTATGTCGGCTCTCGACACAGAATTCAAACCCTCAAAGAAGCCCTTGCCAAGAGTCTTCACACTCAACCTACTAAGGGCTAGATAGTTAAAGAGGAGCAGTTTGATATTTCCAACTCCTCCTCATCGCAAAATACCCAGTAATAGTCCAGCTGAAGTCTGTTCCAGATCCTTGTCAGCGATCTAAACTCGCAGCGCCCCTTAATAAACCCAATAACTAACCTTAAGCTGGCCTTGTCCAAGCCCAGCAGAGAACCTGTTCTTACAATGTCTATAGCAGGCCATAGACAGCTAGAAACATAACCACCCGATTCATTCCCCCAACGCCTCTGCTCCTCCCCTCTGACCCATCCATTGATGAGGCCACAGAGGTGACAGATTGGGGGATCAGGACCAATTATCACATCGCCCTCAGAATGTGAACCTAATCTAGCGAGAGCATCTGCTGTCTCATTACTGAGTATTCCGCTATGACCCGGAATCCAGCATAGACAGATTCGGTCTGGTCCAAAAGACGTTAACTACTCCGTGATTTGCACCAGACCGACGCAATGGCCCTTAGAACATACTGACTATCAACGAAGATCGAAGTCGCCGTAGTTTAGTAGGTAGTGTGTTGGCTTATTAGACGCAAAAGCCTGGGTCCGAGCCCCAGTCCAGAAATCAAAACAAAATACAAAAAGTATTTCGTCGGCGACTTCCTCTCAGCAGATTTCTGGCAAAAACTCTGAGAGTAAATAAAAATTGCCATGAAAAGTTTCTCAATAAATAAAATTCTGTCGCTCGGAGTCGACTTTAAACTCTAGGTCCCACCACTCATGTATAAAAAATTAAAACACACAACATAAGTGGTGTGAGAAACTAGGACGTTGTACAATGGGTCAATTCGACCTCCGGGTACTGTACTTGTCTTAATTGACAAGTACAAGCCCTCTAATCTAACCTAACGTAACATAATCAACGAAGATCATATAAGATTCCGAATCCGAAGTAGGCCTTCCAGCTATGGCCTCGATAGCCTTTAAGATTGCGAAGATCTCTGCCTGAAACACGCTACAGTCATCCTTTAACTTGAAGTGAAGCTCAAGACCGAGTTCCCTACAGAAAACCCCAGCACCTGTACCTCCACCTAACTTCGACCGATCTATGAAGATGGGCGTAATTCTGCATTCCATAGTGCACTATCCGGTATAAGTATCCTCAAACCATTTAGGAACACAGCCTCAGGCACAATATAGTTCGGTGGCTTTTTCCGAAAGTCTGTACCTCCCCTCAGGAAAGAAGACGTTTAGAACTCTGAACCGCTGTTTCCAGCAGCCAGAACAGATGAATCGAAATCATTGTCGGGAGTTGGAGATGGTTTTTGTATTAGAAAAACGGACAAGAGAATTAGCTTCAGGCCAGCGGATAACTTATGTCAGTAACAATAACCACATCTCTTGATAATGCCTTCTTAATGGATCATTACAACCATTTAGTCAGGTTTACAACATAGCTTCTCACACCTCCTGTGGTCTGTATCAGAGACCAGCAATGAAGCGCTTTTATGCTACTCATAAGTACTCATGAAATTTTGAGTATGAGTGAGTCAACAATATTGAAATTTAACTATGTACTCTGATGCATTTGTACTAACTACAGCGTTGATTTATAAGTACAGGTTGCAATGAGCATGAGTACAACGTTCACATCAAACTCATAACATTCGAAATATGTTTGATTCATAAGCCTACTCATTTAGATTCATAACTTTAGAAAAATACTCGAATAATACTCATAAAAGATTCGAGTGATTCGAATCATTCGTCAAAATTTACAGTCTTAGTTGTTGTTGCATTTACAAAAAAAGAAGAAGACAAAGACAGCAAGCAGAGCAAACACACAACCTTCTTATGAGTATTGTAGTGTTCGTACGCGAATCATACTCATTTTGTGATCCGCGTATACGATGAGTCATGGAGAGTCGAAATCAATAACATCATGAGTATTGTTAAGTATGAATACCATGAGTATTTCAAACTTTGAATATGAGTAGTATGAGTATGACATTAAAATAAGTATGAATGCGTATAAGTATCAGAAATTATATGTATGATTCGAATCTACTCATCGTTTTGAATACTCATTGCTGACCTCTGGTGTGTATGTTAATTTTATCCGTGAGCAGAACAAACTACAGTTTAACTTGTGTTTTGCAATCTATTTTTCTCACACCACCCATGTTGTGTGTGTATGAATTTTATCGACAAGCGGCGGGTCCTGCAGTTTAATAATTTAATGTAGACTTCGAACGACCGATTTTTGAGAAACTTTTCATAGCAATTTTATTTACTCTCAGAATTTTTCGGGAAAAAACTGTAGTACCCGCCGCTTGTCGGTAAAATTAATACAGAATTTTTTCCCGAAAATGCTGAGAGTAAGACGATTATTTTTGATTCGATATATTTGAACTGGGGTTTGAACCACAGACTCGCGTCTAATTAGCCAACACACTATCTAGTAAACTAAGGTGACTTTTTAATAATAAAAACAGTAAAAAGTGTAGTTAGTTACCTTAGTAGCCGGTATACAAAAATTGCAAAAATCTGCCTCAACTAAAAAGTGTATGGAATCGTGAAAACATTTTTGGCCTAAAGGAGCATGGCGAAGAAGCTTGATAGTACGATGCGCCATCTAAGTGCTGTTTATGCCATATATAGGACTTTGAAGTGGCTAAAACTGCAGCCGAGGAGTGGTGAATTTGATACTGCGTTTGTTAAACTTGCTTCCGGTAGCCAGTGAAATATAATGGTTTCTGGTTCTTTTATAAAGAGGTCCATGCCCCAATATTTCTCAATATTTAAAGCCATCCGTATAACAAAAAGTCGCCACACGGGCATTGGTATCATGAAACTGTTTTAAAAGAAAATTAACCTGGTATCAAAGCATTTGGTTACGAGTGTTATGTTAGGCACCCTGACGAATAATGAAGTCGCCGTAGTCTAGTAGGTAGTGTGTTGGCTCATTACACGTAAAGCCAGGGTTAGAGCCCCAGGCCAGACATCAAAACAAAATACAAAAAAGTATTTCTTCGGCGACTTCCTCTCAGCAGATTTCTGGCAAAAACTCTGAGAGTGAAATAAAATTGCCATGAAAAAGTTTCTCAAAAATCTGTCGTTCGTAGTCGACTTTAAACTGTAGGTCCCCCTACTCATGTATAAAAATTAACACACACAACATAAGTGGTGTGAGAAACTAGGTCGTAATCCTGACTGAAGGGTTGTAATGACCAATTATGTATGTATGTGTACTCAATTGGCCATTAACAACCCGATTAATGGATTTCGGCCTGCCTTAAAACATCCTTGGGTGTTAATCCTGGAAAAACGGAGGTCGCACTCTTCACGAGAAGGTACAAGCCTCCACCTTTTCGTCCACTGAAATTGTATGGGGCGGAACTTGAACTCAAGGAGGAAGCGCGCTTCTTGGGCCTCATCCTGGATAGGAAGCTATCATGGACACCAAATATAACCGAAAGACTGAGAAAAGACTCTATCGCCCTATACGCATGTAGCAAAGTGTTGGGGAAGAAGGGGGGGGGCTGAAATATAGGATGACTCACTGGACCTACACAGCGATGGTCAGACCTATCCTTACCTATGGAGGCCTAGTGTGGTGGGAATCCCTTAATAGGACAACGAACTTGAGCCTTGTACGCAAGTAACAACGATCTACTTGTATAATTATCAGCGGTGCTCTGCGCACTACACCTACGATCGCTCTGGAGATAATCTTATACCTTCTGCCGCTTGACCTCTACTGCAAGCGTGGCGGCAAAGGTTAGCAGGCGTCTCTGGGCTACTGGACAATGGCATGCATCGGGCATTGGTCATACAAAGATACTGGGAGAAATTAATAAAAGTATGTATGTATGTATATATGTGTGTAAGCGAGTATTCGTGCATGTATCGCGACTATACTTTGTTGATACAATTTCTGGCCCTGGTTAATCCAATCCCCCCATAGTATGAAGACGTTATGCCGTAAGTGTCGTCTCATATCGAATTCGTATCTCTGTCGGTTGGGTAAAGAGGGTTGTCTCCAGTGCACTAGTAAATGATTTTTTTCATCGTTTTTCATATCCCACACATAATCACTTTGGATCTTCTGCATTATTTTAATGAGATACCTTCCATCCATGTCCTAATTACGCCTTTGTAGAGTCAGTTTGCCATTCTCGGAGTTAGCCTTCAATTAAAATCTATGGCCCGCCTGCATATGGATTAGTATCTGTGAACTTTTGCTGTCCTCTCATTAAAGTTTTGTTTCAATTCCATTTTCCTATCCAGGTTAACAACCATGTATTGCAACTGGTAGGATATTCTATTCATATGTGGCGCTCACTATCATTCTTACATTCGCAACTGATACTAGAGGGCACCTCTGCTTTAAGAGTGCAGCAATAACATTTCAGTGCTTAGCATGCGATCTGCTTTTAGAAACTCAGAGAATATGTTTGCAGGACCAGAGGACTTATTTGCTTTTAGTTCTGATATGGCGGTCATAGATACAATAATAGTTCTGCTTCATTATTATAATTATAATTGATCATTTCAATCTTTTCACAAAATTATGACGTAGCTTCTCACACCACTAATGTTGTGTGCTCGCCGTTGACAAATAATGCCATGTTATCAACGAAATATTGACTTAGAGACGTAGCCAGCCCGAAATTCACGCAAAACAGTGACTTTTTAGGGATGCATTAGCCACTCCTGGATTAGTATCGTTTTAAATTTGACAATTTTTGATTGTTCATGTATCCATACATCCCAAAATGGGCCTTAACACTGAAAATAAGATTTCACGCGGTATGTTGCTTGAACGCATCAACCAGTTTGATCAATCAATTTTATTATTTGCATGTGTTGTTGAATGCTACACTGGTTCATAATGGTTTGGCACAAAATACACTGAATAAATGACAACTAATTTGACAGATGAAGTCGCCGTAGTCTAGTAGGTAGTGTGTTGGCTTATTACACGTAAAGCCAGGGTTCGAATCCCAGGTCAGACATCAAAACAAAATAAAAAAAAGTATTTATTCGGCTACTTGCTCTCAGCAGATTTCTGGCAAAAACTCTGAGCGTAAATAAAAATTGCCATGAAGAGTCTCTCAAAAATCTGTCGTTCGGAGTCGACTTTAAACTCTAGGTCCCACCACGCATGTATAAAATTAACGCACACAACATAAGTGGTGTGAGAAACTATGACGTTGTACAATGGGTCAATTCGACCTCCGGATACTGTACTTGACTTAATTGACAAGTACACGTCCTCTAACCTAACCTAATTTTCCAGATGTAACTTCAACAAAATGGCCGTTATCAACTGTCATAACGAGAAATATTTTTTCAAATTTTTCGTTTTGTTGGAGATGTTTGACCTGCGATTTGAACTGTGGCCTCACGTCTAGTAAGGCAATACATTACTTAGTAGACTACAGTGACTTCTGTTCCCATAGACTGTCTTATTCAAAGAAAACTATGTATTCTTTTTCCCTAATACGGAGAGGGAGTGGGGAAAGTTATTTTTGTTTACCCAATACATTACTTAGTAGACTACAGTGACTTCTGTCCCCATGTCCCTGTCTTAATCAAAGAAGACTATTCTTTTTTCCCTAAGTTGGAGAGGCAGTGGGGAAACTTAGTTTTGTTTACAATTCAATTTGCTCTGAGCGTATGATTTATATTAACTTGTTTTTATTGCATTTCATTCATATTAATCATACGTCTAGTAGTGGCGTAGTTTTATTATACTCATGCTCTTCCTGTCTCTCTGTAATTGCTTTATTTCTGTTGAATTGATTTGTTGTTGTTGTTCATGCTGTTGCTATTGTTATTGTTTATTTTATTTACGAGCATTATTATTGTTTTTTTTGTGTATTTTATACTCCTGATTTAATATGCCGTTGCTGCTGGAATATTTTCATTAGTAAAAAACAAAAACAACAACACTAAACGAAATGAAAACAAAGTCAAGAGAAAAAAAGTTGAATACACGTGAAGTATTTTTTGTTTTCAATTTAACACAGAGATGGTGCTGCACTGATTGTTTATTAAGGAAACAAAAATAAAGAAAAGAAGTATAGAAAGGGAAAGAGAGAAAAGAAGCAAAATGGAATTGTGCATGCAAAAACATGCAATTTTATTTAAAATGAAAACGAAAACGAATACTAAATGAAAAATAAAAAAAAATAATTAAGAAAAAAAAAATTAAAAAAATTAAAAAATAAAACAAAATAATAAAAATGAAAAAAAAATTAAGAAAAAAAGAAAAAAAAATAAAAAAAAATAAAAAAAATTAAAAAAGAAAAAAATGAAAAAAATTAAAAGAAAGAAAAAAAATTAAATAAAACGTTACAGAAAATAAGCAATGAAAACGATATGCAAATAAATGCAATAAAGCTTTAGTTTATACAGAGAGATAGATAGAGATATAATAAGAGAGAGTGAGAGAAAGAGCACTCCATTAAAAACAAATGAGTTCTTGGAATAGAAAAAAAGGAATTGGGCAGGGAAACCCAACATAGACATTACTTTCAGCAGTAACTGTAAGGCAGCAACAATTTACCTTTTTCTTGTAACAGTTTAGTTATTCGTTTCTCTCTCTTTCTCTCCCTCTAATTGAGATATCTTCAGCTCTTCTATAAAGTAAAATTCTTGCTTATTATCTTTATTCTAATTGGAGAAATACTTTCCATAGAAATTGTTGCTTTTGGCCATAATAATGACTTTGTGGCCCCATGTAACTAGAACTCAAGTGCAATTTTCCATGCAGACATCGTAAGAGAATGTAAAGTGGAGCTCACAGGAAACTGGTAAATATTCCAAGAACTTTAACTAGAAATTCAAGGTAAACTTAGGAATATTTTACAGATATTTGCGAAAAAACCCATTCAAAATCATGGCATAGGCCTCTAAATGAATATTCAATAAAACTTTCTTTTTATTTCAAATGAAAAAAATGTCAATTAAAACATTGTTGTAAAAAAGAGTTGCTTTGCTCCTGCGAAGCTAAACCACAGAGTCTTCGCGCATGATGCAGGGAAGATGTAAACATTGTCTGATTCCTAAGTAGATGCCTTGGGATGTGTTCAAAAGTATTTTATTTATTTACCTCATGTCAAATATATCGCATGAGTGTGTCGGACCGTAATGTAAACTGTTTTGGTGTCCTTGATACCATGGCTATCCAGCCAACTAAGTCCGAAATTAAATATTTTATTTGAATTTGTATGATTTGTGCAAAAGCTTAATATTTCCATTTGATTATATATGATTAGAAAACATTGTTTTGTTATAAAATTCAAGGGTTTGTTTTCAATGTTCTTTCTTTTTCCTAATTTTGTGATTTTTAATCGATTTTCCTTGTTTTCTTTTCGAAACTTTCGAATTATGTTAATTTAACAGTCCCTGTTAACTTAACAGCCTCTGTTCACTTAACAGTCTCTGTTTACGTAAAAGTCTCCGTTCACCTAACAGTCTCTCTTCCTGTAACAGTCTCTGTTCACTTAACAGTCTCTGTTAACTTAACAGCATCGTTAACTTAACAGTCTCTGTTAACTTAACAGCATCGTTAACTTAACAGTCTCTGTTAACTTAACATCATCGTTAACTTAACAGTCTCTGTTAACTTAACATCATCGTTAACTTAACAGTCTCTGTTCACTTAACAGCATCGTTAACTTAACATTATCTGTTAACTTAACAGTCTCTGTTAACTTAACAGTCTCTGTTCACTTAATAGTCTTTGTTGACTTAACAGTCTCTGTTACCTTAACAGTAGCTCTGTTCACTTAATAGTCTCTATTGACTTAACCGTCTGTGTTCACTTAACAGTCTCTGTTAACTTAACAGTCTCTGTTTACTTAACAATATCTGGTAACTGAACAGTCTCTGTTAACTTAACAATCTCTGTTCACTTAACAGTCGCTCCTAACCTAACAGTCTCTGTTAACTTAACAGTCTTTGTTAACTAAACAATAACTGTTAACTGAACAGTCTCTGTTCACTTAACAGTCTCTATTGACTTAACAGTCTCTATTGACTTAACAGTCTCTGTTCACTTAACAGCATCTGTTTACTTAACAGTCTCTGTTAACTTAACAGCATCTGTTAGCTTAACAGTCTCTGTTCACTTAACAGCATCTGTTAACCTAACGATATCTGTTAACTGAACAGTCTCGTTAACTTAACAATCTCTGTTAACTTAACAATCTCTGTGCACTTAACAGTCGCTGTTTACCTATTAGTCTCTGTTAACTTAACAGTCGCTGTTAACCTAACAGTCTCTGTTAACTTAACAGTCGCTGTTAACCTAACAGTCTCTGTTAACTGAACAGTCTCTGTTAACTTAACAGTCTCTGTTAACTGAACGGTCTCTTTTAACATTTAACAGTCTCTGTTTACACCTAACAGTCTCTGTTAACTTAACAGTCTCTGTTAACTGAACAGTCTGTCATTTTTTCGAATTTTCTTTTTATACTTTTCCAAAAGTTTCTACTATGTTAACTTAACAGTCTCTGTTAACTTAACAGTCTCTATTAACTCAACAGTCTCTATTAACTTAACAGTCTCTGTTAACTTAACAGTCTCTGTTCCCTTAACAGCATCTGTTAAATTAACAGTATCTGTTTACTTAACAGTCTCTGTTCACTTAACAGCATCTGTTAACTGAACAGTCTCTGTTCACTTAACAGCATCTGTTAACTTAACAGTCTCTGTCCACTTAACAGCATCGTTAACTTAACAGTCTCTGTTCACTTAACAGTCTCTGTTCCCTTAACAGCATCTGTTAACTTAACAGTCTCTGTTCCCTTAACAGCATCTGTTAACTTAACAGTCTCTGTTCACTTAACAGCATCTGTTAACTTAACAGTCTCTGTTAACTTAACACTCTCTGTTCATTTAACAGCATCTGTTAATACATAACAGTCTGTGTTAACTTAACAGTCTCTGTTAACACTTAACAATCTCTGTTTACACTTAACAGTCTCAGTTAACTTAACAGAGTCTGTTTACACCTAACAGTCTCTGTTAACTGAACAGTCTGTCATTTTTTCGAATTTTCTTTTTATACTTTTCCAAAAGTTTCTACTATGTTAACTTAACAGTCTCTGTTAACTAAACAATCTGAATTAACATAACAGTTTCTGTTAACTTAACATTCACCGTAAAAATGGTTCCCTTTACTGCCTTTAAATTAGTGTTGTTGGGTCTAAATTGTGTGTTTGCTGAATGGACTCTGTACACTAATTTTCACGGATAAATCCTATTCGGTATGTAAACAGGCAAAATTGTTGAATTTGGAACGATACCAATCCATAACAGATTCAAGAGCGTCCAATGTATCGTGAAAAATCCACTGTTTGATGAGGATTTTGGGAGTGGCAGCACCATATTGGTCAATATTTCTTTGAGAACGACGTTGATGTGGTCATCATTGTCAACAATGAGCATTATAACCAACTTCTTTTGGCCTGGTTAAGATGCTTTGGACACCAACAATAACATGTGGTTTTAAGAGGACGATGCTACCTGCCATATATGTATGTAGCTCATGCCACATTGCCTATTCTGCTTGTGTGATTTGAGAGCATGGTCCTCGCACATGAAAGGTGATGTGACTTTGCCACCGATATTGTGCGGTTTGCTTCCGTTAGACCCTCGTGTGTGAGGTTTCCCTATTTCGCATGTGATGCGAATAAGCCACAAACCACAGTAGTGCTTAAAACCAATACAACGCATGTCCATCAGTCAAATTCAGCCATGGGAAAATGAAAAATTTGGATGCCCTGTCCCTGGAGACGCTCTAGTGGACATTTGAACTATACATACATATTAAGGCCAAGGTCGTTCAAACAAATAAAAAAATTTTAATGATACCACATATTTACTTGCTTAATTGTTCGTTACAACCCTTTAGCATTAGCATTGTGACGTAGTTTCTCACACTCCTTCTAGAGCCTCCGTGATGGATATTTGAACTATCCACACACATTAATGCCAATAGGTCTTCCAAACAAATAAAAAATTTCAATGATAACATACACATACTTACGTAATTGCTCATTATAACCCTAGCATATGCATTATGACGTAGTTTCTCACATCAGCCATATTGGGTGTGAGGCGGAACCTTTAGTTTAACCTCTACTACGAACGATAACTTTGGAAGAATTTTCATGGAAATTTTATTTTACTCTCAAAGTTTTTGCTAGAAGACTGTTTAGGTTTTGTTTGAAATCTCTGTGGTTTAAACCCTGGGCCCTTGTCTCATAAGCCAACAAACCTACAAGACAATGGCGACTTCAATACTCCTCTCATTTTTAATTTTCTTAAATTCATACACATGTTTCTTAAATATTGTATCGTAATTAACCTATACTATGTTCAGACATGCACTTTTATTGCGTTAATATTCGGTTTATTGTTTACAATATTTTAAGTTTTTAGACATAACAATATACGCAGTTCAGCTGCTTATTCAATATTCATTTGACAGATGGTAAACAAAACAGCTGGTTGTTTCAACAACATTGTTTTTGTTTTGTACGTTTTGTTTTTTTTTTTTGTTTGTTGTTGTTGATATTTGAGTTTATTGCGATTTACTCAATATAAGTGCATGTCTGAACATAGTATTAAATATCTTCAATGGGGTTTTTATTGTCATTAAAAAATAAAAAAAAAAATTTGAAAATTTCAAATCGAATATCGTTTTAAAATTTAATCGCAACTTGCGCCTTCATTCCTCACTCACAATATTTACTTTTGTTTTTATCATACACTGTCTAATGCCAGAAAAGTTATTCCAATTTTGATTTATTTATTGCCAATACCCTGTGAAAGGTAGTAGGTTCATTATCTACTCTTATTACCCTTCTACACACACAAGGTGGCAAGAACACTGTGTTAACGCCGACCTAAAATAAGTCATTCAACCAAACATAATATTCGTACGTATAATTTCAGTCTTTTGTTTTTAGCCGAACATTTTCGAGCCATAAAACATGCTCATTTATAAGATAAAAAAGAAAGGGCTGTGGAAACAACAACAACAACAACTACAAAAACAGAAAACAATGTCATAAATTATGTGCTAAAATGTTGGTTAGCTACCACAAACAAAAAAAAAGAAAATGTGAAGAGACGAGAATAATAATAAATTTTCCTCCACAATAATGCATATGAGAAGAGCAAGAGGTGTTTGAACAACACCCAGTTGATGTGAGTTTCCTTTGGCATAGAGCCAGCTAGGCCTACGAAGGCTATGTAAGACTATGTAACGTTATCCGTAAAAGAAGAGAGAAAGAGAGGGAGAGAGAGATGTATAACACACATCTGACATTAAGTTCTTTGGTGTAGCAAACTGCCTTACAAGTGATAAAACAAGTCGCCTTGGTCTAGTAGGTAGTGTGTTGGCTTATTAGACATAAGGCCACGGTTCAAACCCCAGATTGGACATCAAAACGAAAATATGAAAAAATATTTTTTCGGCAACTTCTTCCTCTCAGCAGATTTCTGGCAAAAACTCTGAGAGTAAATAAAATTGCTCAAAAATCTGTCGTTCGGAGTCGACTTTAAACTGTAGGTCCCGCCATTTCATGTAGAGAAATTAACACACACAACATGAGTGGTATGAGAAGCTAGGCCGTAATCCTGACTTAAGGGTTGTAATGGCCAATTATGTTATGTATGTAAACGCGTCTAAAGTGCATTCAGCTTAAACGAACTTTTTTTTGGCTTCCAACAATCCATTACTTGGGGGATAACTAATGAAGCCATCCATCATGGCCATCTTCACTGTTCAGGGTGTATTGATATCCCAATTATGCAGTGTCCCGGCACAGACTTTCACACTTTAACACTTGACAATGGCCATTTCGTTGTAGCTACGTCTGTCGACTTTAAACTGCAGGGAAGCTAGGTCGTGATCCTGACTGAAGGACCAATTATGTATGTATGTATGTCAAATTAGTTGTTATTTATTCAGTGTGTTTTGCCAAAATGTGTCTGAAGATAAATTTGAATTTAAAAACCAAAGACGCAAACCCTGACTTTTAGCAGCGCCACTTCTTGTCTCTAACAGGGTAAACTTTGCTATTAACAGAGCACTGTTAACTAGTTAACAGTAGCAATAGTGGATTATTCTACTACCTTGCAATTATTGTAGACTATTGACATAAAATTTAATTCTCACTGTGATCATTATTATTTGTGAAGCAAAGTGCTGAAATGCAAAGAATTGTTGGTGGGAGTAGAGGACGGAATTATTCCAGTTATCCCACTACCATGGTTCGAAAGAGGACCCTCTGGACTACCATTTGCATATTGTCTGTATGGTGTACTATTTCTTATATGTTTGAAATTCGAGACAATCTTCTCAATACTTCATCATCACTTTATATGTGACTATTTTGCTGATTATATTAAGAGGCCTTGGAACCTTCCTTTGCCTATAGTACGGTACTCATACTCCTAAAGTATTTCCCAAAATTAGCTGCTAAACAAGTGGACTTGTTCAGATGGATACTGTTAAATTGCTAACAGTGCTCTGTTAATAGCAAATTTTGCACTGTTAATGCTAAATGTGGCGCTGCTAAAATTTATGGATTGCGTCTTGGATTTTCAAATTCAAATTTATCTTCACAAACATTTTTCTAATCATTATGAACCAGTGTTAGCATTCAACAACACATGCAAAAAAATAAAATTGTTTGATCAAAATGGGTGATCTGTTCAAACAACATACCCCGTGAAATATCATATTCAATTAAGAGGCCCATTTTGGGATGTATGGGTACGTGTACAATAAAAAATTGTCAAATTTAAAATGATACCGATCCATGAGTGTCTAATGAATCCCCAAAAAGTTACTGTTTTGTGGGGATTTTGAGCTGACTACGTCTTTGGTCAATATTTCGTTGATAACGGCGTTGGCTTTTAAGCGCTGATGCAGCAGCCTTGAGAGTATTCGAGAGAAAAGTCCTACGTACGATCTTTGGACCAGTGCGAGTTGGCGATGATTTCCGCATCCTATCCAACAACGAGCTGTATGAGCTCCTCAACAATATAGACGTTGTTGCGTTGTAGCGTATTAACATCCAGCGGCTGCGCTAGCTCGGCAATGTCGTTCGAATGGAGGAGGATGCTCCGTCCAGACGGTTATTTGATGCGGGGATCTGTGGAAGTCGGCGAAGAGGACGAAATTGTTTGCTTTGGAAGCACCAAATCGAGGAAGCACTGTCATCGATTGGTGTGACTAACTGGCGTAGGTGTGCAAGAAGCAGAGGCGCCTGGAAGGAGGTGTTATGGCAGAACGAAATCCGTTAATTCGGCTGGTAATGGTCAATTAAGTAAGTAAGTAAGTAAGTAACGGCGTTGGTCATGGCAATATTTGTCAACGGCGAGCACTTTAGGGCAATGATTACCATATTCTTTTGGCCTGAACTGTATGCGTAGCCTAATAGGTAGTGTGTTGGCTTATTAGATGTAAGGCCGTGGTTCTCATTCCGTTCTAGACATATCCAACAAAACGAGATATGAAATATTATTTCTCACGGCGACTTCCTCTTAGCAGATTTCTGGCAAAAACTCTTCCATGAAAAGTTTTTCTAAAATATCTGTTCGGAGTCGACTTTAAAACTGTAGATCCGTTCCGCCACTCATGTATGCAATATACACTCACAACATAAGTGGTGGGTGAGAAACTAGGTCCTTATCCAGACTGAAGGGTTTTTGTTGTTATAACAGCTCTGCTGCTGACCCCCTAAAGAGTCTCCCTTGGGAAAAAACTTCTTGTTGAAACAGTTTTTGCTGGGTTGACAATCCTTGGCTGTTAGGTAGTCGGGTTGTTCCATAGTGTAGATCCGATTGTCGTGGGAACGCAGGGTTGTAATGATCACTTACGGTGTGTATGTAAAAAGCTGTCGAAATCCTTACACCCAACCTTTAACGCATGTTAAGTAAATTCCAAAAAAGTATAGAAACAGACAGACCATGCATGCTTATACAGTTACTTACACACATGCATACACAATGGATGGCTATAGTGCCCACGCATTTTACCTAAAAATATGCTTTAAATACGTATGCTTGTGTATGTTTGTAAATGTATGAGTAGGTATAAATAAATTAACATACATAGTTATGCTTACAGTACAGAAAAAAAAAGCAAATCACATTAACGGTGTACGATAAATACATACACACATGCTTTCGTATGGTGGAAATATTCTACACGTACGTACATGTATACTCATTTGCTTGCCTTAAGGTATTAACTTTGCATGTAATAAACTTATTAATATTTAAGTGAACGTATGTATGTACACACATGGACTCTACTGTAGAGGGCAGGCGTTCAGAAACAGTGGGAATAGACGAATATGTATATATTTTTGGGTTGATAATCAAAAACAAATAACGAATTATGGTTATAAATAAAGTTTGACAAACAATAAATATATTTGAAGTAAACTTAGCAAAGAAATTGGGAACGAAAAAAAAAACTAGCTCTGGGTAGAGAACATTAGAAAAATAGACTTTTCACAACTAGCTTAAGTCTCTTCGTACTTTTGTTGGCCCCTTTAAAGGTTTGAGATAAGGTTACAGTCTATGGAAATGTTAGATACGAATGTGGGTGAAGATAAATTCGAATTTGAAAATCCAAGACGCAATCCTTTAACTTTAGCAGTGCCACATATAGCGTTAACAGAGCAAAATTTTCTCTTAACAGAGCAAAATTTGCCCTTAACAGAGCACTGTTAACTGTTTAACAGTATCAATCTGAACAAGATCACTTGTTGCGGAGCTAATTTTCGGAAATATTCTAGGTCTATGAGTACAATACTATATGCAAAGGAATGTTCCAAGGCCTCTTAATACAATCAGCAAAAACGTACCATATAAAGTGATATGGTATTAAGAAAATTGGCTTTGAAAATATTAATTTTTGATTGAAAATTCTCTATAAGATCAGTAACCATTTTGGAGCATATAAGAAATAGTACACCATACAGACTATATGCAAATGGTAGTCCAGAGGGTCTTCTTTCCAACCATGGTAGAATAATAATGGTGGAATAATTCCGTCCTCCACTCCCACCAATCATCCTTTACATTTTAACACTTTTGTTCACACATGATAACGATCATAATGAGAATTACATTTTATGCCAATAGTCTACAATAATTGCAAAGTAGAAGACGAATCCACTTATTGTCACTGCTAAACAGTTAACAGTGCTCTGTTAATAGCAAAGTTTACCCTGTTAGAGTAAAGAAGTGGCGCTACTAAAAATGTGGGTTTGCGTCTTTGATTTATAAATTCGAATTTATCTTCACACACATTAGATACGTGCTTCTGGTCACTCCACTATTCTGGAGGTTGATCCCGGGGCCCCTGTGAACATGGAGTATTTCGCTGCTGAATATTGTCTTGACAGATGTTTCCACTCTCTGTTTCCAAGTAGGGATGACTGGAATCCTAATACGGTCGTCTCCCCGGAAGTCCTGCATATATATACCGACGGCTCTAAACTCGATAATGGGGTTGGAAGCGTGTGTCTACTCTAAGAAACTGGACCTAAATATTTCTCTGCGTCTGCCGGACTACTGCAGTGTGTTTCAGACGGAGGTGATGGCAATTTACCTGGCCGCTCAGTGGATCCTCGTCAACGATGCTCCTTTCACTCGCGTCTCGATCTTTACTGATAGTCAGGCCGCGATAAGATCTCTATCGGGTTTCGTGATTAGCTCTAGGATCGTTAGGGAATGTCGCCGCTGTCTCGACCTCCTCTCGAGGCGCTTCACCAGTGTCTCTCTGGTGTGGGTCCCCGGGCACAGTGAAATTCCGGGAAACTGTAGGGCCGACGAGCTCGCCAGAGCTGCTGCGCTCCTTCCGGAATCCTCTTCTGTTGAATTGGGTATGCCACTTGCCTCGGTCAAGTTGACCATTGCGCGGAGGTTCTTTCGGGACGCCAACCTATCCTGGGTCAATGAGAAGTCCTGCTCTACCGCTAGACTCACCTGGCCCAAGATGGATAGAAGGCGCACCAACCGATTACTTGGTCTTGGTCGTGATGTCATCTCGACTACAGTGGCCGTGTTTACAGGTCATTGCGTCATGGGTAGACACGCGGAAAGAGTGAGGCTCACTTTCAACGACTTCTGCCGTGGATGCAGGTCCACTGAGGAAGAGGAGACTGTTGTTCACTTTCTATGCCAGTGCCCGTCTCTTGCTAGGTGTAGATAGGTTATTTGGCTCCCCATTCCTTGTTAGCCTAACGGAGCTATCATCTATTGACATCAAGGATATAGCTTCGTTCATCAAACTTTCTGGCTGGTTTTCCAGTGCGGGGTAGTCGTGCTTTGGATATGCAGATCTTGCGCTGACCAACTTCTTCCTCTTTCGTGATAGCGGCGATATTCCCTAGAGTTATTCACCAAACACGATAGGCCTGACTATCAGAAAAACAGAGACGCGAGTGAAAGGAGCACCGTTGACGAGGATCCATTGAGCGGCCCGGTAAATTGCCGTCACCTCCGCCTGAAACACGCTGCAGTAATCCGGCAGACAGAGAGAAATGTTCAGGTCCAATTTCCCAGAGTAGACACACGCTTTCAACCCCATTATCGAGTTTAGAGCGGTCGATATATATATATTCAGGACAACCGGGGGGACAACCGTATTAGGATTCCAGTCGTCAGAAAGTGGAAAACCCTATCGCGACAATATTCAGCAGGGAGATAGTCGATGTTCACGGAGGCCACTGGATCAACCTCCAGAATAGTGGAGTGACCAGAAGGTACAATGTGCCAACGAGACTGGGCATTAAGTCTAGTCGCAGCAAACTTAGCCGCCTGCTTAGCGAGAAGCACAGTAGGAAGCCAGTTGAGCATTGCGAACAAGACTTTCGTGGGGGTGGTGCGCAGAGCGCCAGTTATATAAATGGCCGCAGACCTTCTGACCTTGTCAAGAAGTTTGACGTTGTATTGTCTGTCCAGAGCAGTACACCAGAAAGGAACGCCGTATAAGAGGTTGGGTTCGATGACCGTAGAGTATAACCAATGCATGATCCTTGATGACTAACTGCGTACCATATCATGGAGTAACTGTCGCCTTATCATATTCCAGAACAGTCTTTAATTCAATATCCCTGGATGCATTTGCTCTGATTGTCATTTGCCTAACAGTGAGAATTCTTCAGTCCAGTTCATACATTCTCTGATCCCACGTACCATCGCTTAGAAAACCTTATTATGGTCCTGTAGCTTGAGGCACAGTTTGGTTTCTGATTATTCTATGTAGAAGCTATGTCCCTTCTTATCCCATATTTAAATATTGTGATATTTTTTCACATTCTAATCTATTTATCGGATCTTTCATTATGAGCTTTCTATTTTTACATTCAAACAAAACAAAGTGTGTGTGAGATATCATCGAAATTTTCTTCTTCGTTTCCATTACGGGCAACTAATTTAAAACAACCAGTATTCGTCATACATTTAATGCCCCTTGGCTGTATTCCCATACATTTGTTGTCACCCAAAAAAATTAATGTTTTAATGAAAACAGAACAGAAAACCTCGTCCTAGTGACAAGAACTACAACCAACAAATTTCGTTTTGTTGACTTTATAATTGCGTACAAAGGCAAACGAAAAAAAAAACACAAGGTATTAAATAGGGTGACAGACACCTTCTCACTCCACCCACCAAAATAAAAACCCGAAAAAACTGTTGGAATATTTTAATTCATACATCCAATGGTAGGAAGGCAGATTACCACTGGAGGAGACAAAAGTGAAAACAATTTACGTTCAAATGCAATTTATTCACTGCGTGAGTGCGTCACCAGAAAGAAAAAAACGTATTTTTTTTTTTGGGCAGACCTACGAAAGAAAAAAATTTATTTTAAATTTAATGAAAAACGATTTTATTCCGGCCATAAATTTATATGCGATTACACTTTTGTACAGGATTTGATATTTTTTTTACATTAAATATTGGGTGAGGGAAAAAGTATTTGTCTTATGTCCATTATAAATTTGAAATTTTGAATGAAAAACGAATTTATTCCGGCCACTTTTGTACAGGATTTGATTTTTTTACATTAATTATTGGGTGAGGGAAAAAGTATTTGTCTTACCTTCATTATGAATTTGAAATTTGAATGAAAAACGATTTTATTCCGGACATTATACAGGATTTGATTTTTTTTACATTAAATATTGAGTGAGGGAAAAAGTATTTGTCTTACCTTCATTATGAATTTGAAATTTTGAATGAAAAACGATTTTATTCCGGACATAAATTTATATGCGATTACACTTTTATACAGGATTTGAATTTTTTTTAAAAACAGTCTAAGAAAAGGACATGCAAATAAAATCAGTTGTTAAAATAAATTTATATTGGGTGGGGGAAAAAGTATTTGCCTATATTTTTAACACACTCAATTCCACTGTCGGCTAGAATATTTTTTTTAAACGGTACTGTGTTACCACTTTCCATGCAAATTAAAAGACGAAAACATTCCACACACACCTACAATATAGCGGGCAATGCCTCTTGTTCTAAATTCAGGAGGTTCTTTCAGGGATACAGAAGAATAGTCTTACCGGATGATCTCTTCCTCCTCTTTCGTGTCTTAACTTCTGCACAATAAAACATCTTCAGCTTTCACTTGAGTTCAATACTGCAAATTCTCTGGGTGTCAAATTAGATGTCATTTATTCGATCTGAAGTCGCCGTAGTCTAGTAAGTAGTGTGTTGGCTTATTAGTCGTAAAGCTAGGGTTCGAACCCCAGGCTAGACATCAAAACAAAAATACAAAAAGTATTTTTCGGCGACTTCCTCTCAGCAGATTAATGGCAAAAACTCTGAGATTAAATGAAATTGCAATGAAAAAGTTTCTCAAAAAATCTGTCGTTCGGAGTCGACTTTAAACTGTAGGTCCAGCCACTCATGTCTAAAATGAACACACACAATATAAGTTGTGTGAGAAACTAGGTCGTAATCCTGACTGAAGGGTTGGAATGATCAATTATGTATGTATGTATGTATGTTATTCGATCTGTTTTGCCAAATCACTATGGGAGACCAGAAATAACATCGTGTGTTCACTGAAAGTGTTATGGAGCAGTAGGCAACTCACTTTAATTTTCATTGAAAAATTGTCTTTAGCGATGAGTCCAATTTCTGGATGAATAAAGAAAACAAAATTTTTTGAATTTTGGATGATATCTATCCGTATGAGATCCATATGAGATCGTTCAATGCATTCCGAAAAAGTTACCGTTTAGTGTTGGTATTGTGCTGGCGGCATTCGCGGTTTACATTTCTTTGAGAACGACATTAGCCCGGTATTTACTATCAATGGCGAGCACTGTAAGTTGATGATTTCCAACATTTGCGTGCGTATGGATCTGTATTATCTGCCTTATATGATTGTGTAAATATGCCAATAAGCCCATATTGGTGCTGAGTGCGACCTCAGTTGCATTTTCACAACTAAGACCGCCAATATTTGCCATTAAATAGGCGAACGTGACCTTAACACAAACTATTGCTGTTTAAAGCTTAGTCTCTTATCAAACATTACGACAACGAACTTTATTGCGTTCTTCGATATTATCACGTGTTTAAGCCGTGTTTTAACCTTCCAAAGATGGCCAATATTTGCCATTAAATAGGCGAGCATGCTCTTAACACGAAGTATTACTTTTTAAAGCTTAGTCAGGCTTTAATCATTATGTCAATGGACTTTATTGCCTTCTGCGAGATTATTACTTGTTTAAGCCACGTTTTAACATTCCAAAGACCTCCAATATTTGCCATTAAAGAAGAGAGCGTGCCCTTAACACAAACTATTGCTGTTTAAAATTTAGTCTCTTATCAATCATTACGACAAGAGACTTTATTGCGTTCTTCGAGATTATTACATGTTTAAGCCGCGTTTTAACATTCCAAAGAACGCCAATATTTGCCATTAAATAGGCAAGCTTACCCTTAATGCAAACTTTTGCTGTTTAAAGCTTAGTCTCTTATCAATCATGACGATAAGGGACTTTATTGCATTCTTCGAGATTATCACGTGTTTAAGCCGTGTTTTAACATTCCAAAGATCGGCAATATTTGCCATTAAATAGGCGAACGTGAACTTAACAAAAACTGTTGCTATTTGAAGCTTAGTCTCTTACAACAAGGGACTTTATTGCCTTCTTCGAGATTATTACGTGTTTAAGCCGCGCTTTAACATTCCAAAGATGGCCAATATTTGCTATTAAATAGGCGAGCGTACCCTTAATGCAATATATTGCTGTTTAAAGCGTAGCCTTGTATCAATCATTACGACAAGGGACTTTATTGCGTTCTTTAAGATTATCACGTGTTTAAACCGCGTTTTAACATTCCAAAGATGGCCAATATTTGCCATTAAATAGGCGAGCGTGCCCTTACACAAACTATTGCTTTTTAAAGCTTAGTCAGGCTTTAATCAGTATGCCAATGGACTTTATTGTCTTCTTCAAGATTGTCACGTGGCCACCTATCTTTCCATTTCTATTTATTATCTTCGTCTGTAAGTACTTAACAGTACCTCTTACGTTTTCTGTTTACAGAATACTTAACAGTTGTGTACTTGGATAACAGAAGGTGTTCTTCTTGTACGCATCCTGCAGTGGTATTCAAGTGGGTGAAGCTGGGGTTATCAGACATCCTTACTTTGTGCTTTACTCTCTCTCTCTCCCTCTCTCTATCTCATTTAAATCTGCATTTGCAAACACCTGTTGTTGTTGTTGTTGTTTAAGTAGATTAGATTGTTTGTTTTTATGGTTTTCTGTTTCTGCTCGTTTTATGGCTTAAAAATTTAAATCACAAGCGTGGGCTTATTATGGCGGTGAAAGTAATTTGAATTAAAAAAAAAGATGGAGAAGGAAAGGAAAATTTTAAACACTCTATTAATTTAATGGTTTCGTTTAATAAAACTGAACTCCTATAATTATTTTCAATTAAAAAAGTTTTAAATTAAAGCAACAAATACACGTAATTGCTTTAAAATCGCGTGAGGAATACGAGTTTATAATTTCAAAGTTCATTTTCAGCAACACTACTCTCTCATTCACTCTGACTCTCTCTCTCTCTCTCTGTAAAAAGTCAATTACACTAATTTGCAATTCAATTAACAGCTCTTTAGCTCTCTTAACATGAACATAAAAGTTTCGTTAGGTAATCTCTTTGCCTGCATTAAACTGCCTCATGAACAACAAACAGCGTTTGCATGAGCCTGTTTACATCAACTTGCTTAAGTTCATGTAAATGCCTACACTCCATATGTAAAGGGTGTTTTTAATATAGAGGTATAGAACTTTAAGTTGCAATAAAACAACGATGGATTATTCGATTGACATGAATTTTATTTATCCGAAAGATAATCTTGTGGCATTACATTTTAAATATGATTTCTGGCATATGACCGCCACGGCTGGCGCGGATGTAATCCAATCTGAACGTCCAATTTTCGATGACTTTTTCCAACATTTGTGGCCGTATATCGGCAATAATACGGCGAATGTTGTCTTCCAAATGGTCAAGCGTTTGTGGCTTTACCGCATAGCCCCACAGAAAGTAGTCTAGCGGTGTTAAATCACAAGATCTTGGAGGCCAATTCACAGGTCCAAAACGTGAAATTAGGCGGTCACCAAACGTGTCTTTCAATAAATCTATTGTGGCACTAGCTGTGTGACATGTTGCGCCGTCTTGTTGAAACCACATCTCCTGGACATCATGGTTATTCAATTCAGGAATGAAAAAATTAGTGATCATGGTTCTGTACCGATCACCATTGACTGTAATGTTCTGGCCACCATCGCTTTTGAAAAAGTACAGACCAATGATTCCACCAGCCCATAAAGTGCACCAAACAGCCAGTTTTTCTGGATGTAACGGTGTTTCCACATACACTTGAGGATTACCTTCACTCCAAATGCGGCAGTTTTGCGCTTCATCGCTAAACAAAATTCGCTTATGAAAATCGGGAACAACGGTAATCTCGTTTTGGGCCCATTCGACGAATCTACGCCTTACTTGATGATCGTTTGGCTTCAAATCTTGCACGAGTTGGATTTTGTAAGCACGCAAAGCAGGATCTTTCCGCAAAATCTTCCATAAAGTGGATGGACACAGATCCAATTCCTGTGCTCGATGGCGGATGGACTCATTCGGGTCTTCCTCAATGCTACGCTCTACAGCAGCAATAGCTTCTTCTGTACGCACCGTACAGCGTCTCTGGGGATGCGAGTTATCAATAAGAGTAAACGTGATGCGAAAACGTTCCATGGTTAATCGAATTAACTGCTCTGATGAACGATTTTGTCGACGATAAAATGGACGTAGTGCGCGATACGCTTTCCGCACAGAACCATTATTTTCGAAATAAAATTGCACTATTTACAAGCGTTGTTCAGGCGTAAGTCTATTCATGATGAATTACCAAACCAAACTGAGAATAAATCACTTGACAGCTGTTAAATCGGGCGCCATCTTGAAAAGTAATGCCAATTTAAAGTTCTATACCTCTATAAAAAACACCCTATACATCCTATATGCCTTGGCGTATGAGTAATTTGTATTTGCAAATAGTATACAGGCGTAAACCTGAAACGTTTACACAATAATTTTAAGGCACGCCAGTCATTTCATATTATTTTTCGAAGAAACAAATTTTAAACACGAATTTCTAATGGAAAAGGATTTCATGTTGATTAACAAATTGTTATTCGATTCGTATATCGTGTTGCAATCATTGCATGTGTACATGTACACGAATAAAGTTTACCAAGTGCAAGAGCAACTTTCCTGCTTAAGGAAGTCACTTTTAAATTGTTGTTGGCAGTTTTAAATTTTTAATGAATTTATTTACAGGCTGTTAAGCAACCAAGGACCTTGATTGGAAATTGTATTTTCAAGTTCTTAAATTATGAAATTTATTTGCATTTTAGAATATTTAGGTCAGGTATTTGTTCTCTTTTTTCAAGATTAAGGGTTAAAAAAGTTAAAGTTGGGTTTAGTTAAAGTTAACTTTAGCTAAAGTGAACTTTAAAGTCAACTTTAAAGTTTTAAATTCATTTCGTTATTACAACCTACAGATAAAATAAAGTAAGGTTAGGTTAGGTTAGGTTAGAGGACGTGTACTTGTCAATTAAGACAAGTACAGTACCCGGAGGTCGAATTGACCCATTGTACAACGTCCTAGTTTCTCATACCACTTATGTTGTGTGTATTAATTTTATACATGAGTGGTGGGACCTACAGTTTAAAGTCGATTCCGAACGACAGATTTTTGGAGAAACTTTTCATGGCAATTTTATTTTACTCTCAGAGTTTTTGGCAGAAATCTGCTGAGAGGAAGTCGCCAAAGGAATATTTTTTTTGTATTTTGTCTTGATGTCTGGCCTGGGGCTCGAACCCTGGTTTTACGTCTAATAAGCCAACACATTACCTATTGGACTACGGCGACTTCAAAAATAAAGTAAACTTTTTCAAAAATATGGCAGTGCCGGAGCAATGTCGCTAGCACTGCTCAATTAAACAAGTTTTTTTTAAACGTGGTGGCTCATTTTGTTTATATTTAAAGTTGCCATATTGAAGATAATATGTAATATGGCAAGTTCGAACATAAACTTAACTTTAAAAGTTAAAGGTAGGATGATCCTCCCTTTAGCTTAATGCTCACTTCTACCATATTGTCCACTTATAATAATTAAAAACAATTTATCTGCCCGTTAAAATCTTCTCTTTAGTTAACGGTAAGTTGTAATAATGGCCCTAAGCCTTATAATACAGCGGGATAATGAAGGCTTTCAGTGAAATTTATGAGCGTAAACAGAAGATTCTACATTGGATGTACACCATCTGACCCACATGGCCTAATATAACAAATAATCTAAAGGGTCCGCCAAATGCCTTTTTCTTTTTGAAAATGCTTTAAAAAACAAACTACGGAATATTTTTTCAAATTTCTTTTTTATTTGAAAGTACAATCCTTCCGGCTAATAATGGAAAATAATTTCATTCAAATGGCTGCCTCGGCTGGCCATGCAGTAGACTACACGATCGGTCCAATTTTAAAGCACATTATCGATTGTGTGCAGCTGTATTTCACCAATGGCTTCACGAATATTGTCCTTTAAAGCGTCAATTGTCTCTGGCTTGTCGGCGTAACACTTATCTTTGACGGCACCCCACAAATAATAGTCCAGGTGTCAAATCGCAGCTCCGAGATGGCCAAACGACATCAGCTCTGCGGCTGATAATGCCATCTTCAAAAACAGGGCGCAAAACTTCGAGTGTACCTTCGTTCTGTGTGGCACGTAGCGCCGTCCTGTTGAAACCAAATGTTGCCAATATCCTTCTCTTCAATTTTTGTGAACAAAAGTTCGTTCAACATGGCCCGATAACGATCGCCATTGACTGTAACGGCCACTCCTTGCTTCTTTTCGAAGAAAAATGGCCCAATTATGCCTCTGGGTCAAAATCCGCACCAAACAGTGGCTCGTTTTTGGTGCGTCGGCTTTTCAATGTATGCGTGCGGGTTTTCTGTGTCCCAAATGCGACAATTTTGCCTGTTTACATACCCGCCAAGGTCAAAATAAGCTTCATCTGAAGCCAAAATCGGCATCTTCTGGTGTAGGCTACTGCATGGCCAGACCCGAGGCAGCCATTCGAATGAAATTATTTTCCATTATTAACCGGAAGGATTGTACTTTCAAATAAAAAAAGAAATTTGAGAAAATATTCAGTAGTTTTTTTTTTAAAGCATTTTCAAAAAAAAAAGTTTTTTGGCGGACCCTTTATAATGTTGCCTGA
The DNA here is from genome assembly GCA_936449025.2 of Sarcophaga subvicina. Classification (NCBI taxonomy): domain Eukaryota; kingdom Metazoa; phylum Arthropoda; class Insecta; order Diptera; family Sarcophagidae; genus Sarcophaga; species Sarcophaga subvicina. Next base: position 100,683,303 of record OW388084.2, read on the forward strand.
TGCAAACGACGGTATTAGAGTTATTACATTTTAAATCCGAAATCCTTCATATTTGTTGTGCAAAGATATGTTGTTTTCTCTTTCAGCTAAGCAGCTTCCTTCTCTCACCTCCAACGTGATCCATAATGGGGGTAAACCAATGCTATTTCCTTCGTTTATACATACATACATACATAATTGGTCATAACAACCCTTCAGTCAGGATTACGACTTGGTTTCTCACACCACTTATGTTGTGTGTGTTAATTTAATACATGAGTGGTGGGACCTACAGTTTAAAATCGACTCCGAACGACAGATTTTTTGAGAAACTTTTCATGGCAATTTTTTATTTACTCTCAGAGTTTTTGCCAGAAATCTGCTGAGAGGAAGTCGCCGAAGAAATGCTTTTTGTATTATGTTTGAAGTCTAGCCTGGGGTTGAACCCTGGCTATATGTCTAATAAGCCAACACACTACCTACTATACTAAGGCGACTTACTTCCTTTGTTTATACTTCATTTATTTTCATTCGTGGCAACTTCTAGAATCTTACTGTTGACTTGTTATTGTTTTTCTTTTATGTCTTTCATTTTACCAGGATAAAAACTTAGCTATTACTCTGTCTTTACAGCAACACATAGGACAAGATAGGGCACTTGGGTTTAATTAGTGATCCCACATAAGACCGGCAATTATTGGCTGAAGGTCCAACACGCCAATTCGTCAAGATATTCGCCGTAAGGGTTTATGAGCTTATTGTTCAGCATTTCCTCAATCAATATTTTTATCATTTAAATGTTCTATTAAACCGTTTAAGGACTCTGGCATTAACTGACAGCAGATCGTTTTTTAAGATAGAATTGTGACAGCGGAAGAGAATGAAATCAGTTCTCTGATATCGTTGCAGTTTTTTTCAAAAGTCATAATTTTTTTCACGATGTGGAAATCTTTCAAACTTTACTGGAGTTTTTTTAGTAACTTGTTTTGAAGAAATCTGTACGTGTGTAGTGCCATTGTTCGCTTGTGGAATTATACTGAAGCACACTCTATTAAAAGTACAGTGTATAACTTCTTCGCACCAGATCTCTGACAAAAACTCTAAGAGTACGTAAGAAATTGTCATGTCGACTTTAAACTGTAGGTCCTACCACTCATGTATACAATTAACACACACAACATAAGCAGTGTGAATAACTAGGTTGTAATTCTAACTGTGGCGTTAGGTTAGGTTAGGTCGTAGTGGTAGCTTTGATCATGTCACAAAGCTCGCTTGAGCGCGCATAGCGGTCCGTTGTGATGCCACGGGTGAACGCAGTCCCTGTACTAACAAAGTTCCACCAAAAAAAAAAAAAAAAAAAAAAAAAAAAAAAAAAACAGAGAAGAGGAAAAAGTTTGTCAGCGTAAGGGCAGCTCATCAGAATCACGACTACCTCACGCTGGAAAACCAGCCAGAAAGTTTGATGAACGAAGCTATATCCTTGATGTCAATAGATGATAGCTCCGTCAAGCTGACAAGAAACGAAGAGCCAAATAATCTATTCCTGCACCTAGCAAGTGACGGACACTGACAGAAGAAGTCGATCACAGTCTCTTCTTCCTCAGCGGATTTGCACCCGCGGCAGAAGTCGTTGAATGGCAGCCGCATCCTTTCCGCGTGTCTGCCCATAACGCAATGGCCCGTAAACATGGCCACTGTAGTCGAGATGATGTTACGACCAAGTCCAAGCAACTGGTTCGTACGCCTACTATCCATCAAGGGCCGGGTGAGTCTAGCGATTCAGCCAGACTCCTCATTGACCCAGGATAGGTTGGCGTCTCGAAAGAATTTCCGCACAATAACCAACTTGAACGAGGCAAGTGGCATGCCTAACTAACTGAGGCGTTGCAATGACCAATTATGTACATATGTTTATATGTTTAAAAGCCGTAAATTTCATTCTAAAGTAAGGAAATTTTGTGCTACATGACCTGAAGTTGAGACACGTTTGCATGTCTGATTGCTTTAAAAAGAAATCAGTTTTCCATCGAATTATCAATGGAGACGAACGATCTATATTTTGTGGAACAGAAGCAGTATGAGCTAATACAACCAAACCAGATTATCACCGGCAGTGTTGCAAAATTGAAATTTTGAAATGGTACTGAACTATAACTGAAAGAGTACTTTTTTGCTTTTAATGGTACTTTTGTAAATACATATGTACATAATTGGCCATTATCCCACTACCACGGTTGGAAAGAGGACCCTCTGAACTACCATTTGCATATAGTCTGTTGTACTGGTGTACTAAATATTTCTTACATGTTCCCAAATGGCCACTGATCTTCTAGAGAATTTTCATATACACATTTTTGACCAAAAATCAGGATTGTCACACCGCTTATTTTGTTAATTTTAAGTGAAGAGACCTTCTGTTTAAAGTCGACTCTGAACGACAGAGTTATGAAAAACTTTATCATGGTAATTTTATTTACTCTCAGAGTTTTTGTGAGAAGAAGGTCGCCGATGAATTACTTTTTGATATATCGTTTTGATGGAAATGTCTGACATGGGGTTGGAACCATGAGTTCACGTCTAATTAAGCCCGTACACCAGACTATTTATTTATTTATATTTAATAATACACGGCACGGAACAGAAAAATGAACGACTTATACGTGTTCCTCACATACAAGACAAAAACATTTGATTCGGAACGTAACAAAACGTAAAATCTCCGTTCAGTCAAACGTCAATGGAACGTAATGTAACATACGTTCGTTTTTAGCATATGAAGAGCAATGCAAATGCTTACCGATATTACATTACTGTTCGGCAAGCGTTTTCATTGCGTTTCGTATTCTTAAAACGAATGTGCGTTCCGTGGACGTTTGGCTAACCGGGGCTAAAGCCTAATTCTACCTTTAGCATTACGTTGAACATGTTGCATTAATAGTTGAAAACCGCAAGACATAAAATATGTGATAATAAAAAAGTACTTAAAGCGTCGCGGGGGTACTGCGGTATTTTTAAAATGAAAAAGTACTGAAAAAAGTACTAAAGTACTGAATTTTTCAACAGCGAAAAACATCCTGACTATGCAACCAGCCGTGAGCACATTTTGCGGCGTTAGTTAAAAAGATTTTCGAAAACAGTAGATGAGACGTTGTTGACGTTTTCTTTGATGTATGCGTGTGTTTTGTTGTAGTGACGAAATAAGAGAATCTGATGAGTGTAATGCATTATCAAATGCATCTGTCAGATTATTGATACGACTATTTCTCCGAGCATGAAACAATTTGTCGTGTTTGTAAATTTTATTTCTGCACTCTGCTGCATCCTCACCAAAGCATCCTACTGGTAATAGTGTGTTCTTCCTAATTTGCTTTGAATGAATAATCACTTTATGGAGGGTTTGTGTCATGGGAATCCAATCCTCGCTAGAGAGAGCAACAGACTCCTTTGAGTTTTTCCCGCACAGTTTTCGTATTTTCGATGGTCGTGTAGGACTTTGCACTGCTTCCTTTAGGACAACAGCTGTCTTTTTCTCCCTTTTTACGAGCAGACATACGCGCTTTATTAATAAATCTGTCGTAATTTCTTTGGATGAAGACATAATTGCTGCTTCTCTTCTCTTGCTACGATTCGACATTTCATTAAAACACATTCGTGGCCGACCTGCTTTAGAGTACTTTGGTACTTCAGTTAAAACTTTTTTAAAAAATACTTCAGAATTTAGCCATTTCATGTTTCGAGACATAAATACATTAGTGTTTCTGAATCATTCTGACCACTTTGCATCTAATTTTACGCAATATATCCTTATTTTTTCTTTTAAATGTTTTAAAGAATCCTCAGGAGGATTTGCAGTTCCACTTTTTTCCAGAACGAAGTTCAAAAGTGCCTCCTTTTTCTTTTCTTTAGCATTTGTTTTTTTTTGCCAAATTTTGAAGAGCTCTTCATTTCTGAAGCCAAGGTAGTCTAGTAAAAAGCAAATATCTTAAGTTATTGCAAGTTATTGCAGGAAAAAACTTTAGAATATGTTGCACAAGACCACATGCTATTTTCGAATTTTGTTTTTTCACTGGGCAAAGTTGGAAATTTTTTTAAAAGTTTAAATTTATGGAATAACAAAATAATAATTGAATGCGCGAATATGTATGTAAACAACACACGTTATTTCTATGTCTATTTATTTTTTTTAACTTTTTATTTTACAATTAGTTAATACATACCATAAACTTTATTATTCATTAAAAATATTTTTTTTTAACTTTTTAATTTTATTCAAAAACACTATTTGACCAACTACTTAAATTAAACTACTTGCACTTGATTATTTAACAATAGTAAAAAGTTCTATGTTTGTCGCTCTGTAGACTAACGGTAAATACCGGTTTAGAAAAACAAAATTTATTTTCTGATAACTTGAAGTGTTGTCTATCATGCTGTAATAAAAAATTTACAAAAAACGAAAATTAAAAAATTACATTTTGGCCAAAAAAACTGACTTTTAGTGGACAATACTTTGAACGAAATATTCATTCAAAAAACTGTCTTAAGAAACCATTTATTTCCCATGAATATGACCGGATATTAGGTTATGTTATCAATAAGGGAGTCAACTTACGATCCTGTGTAGAAGAGATACTTTGGCTTTAAGGCCACTGCTGATATTTCTCAACCCGCAGCCTTAACCCCTTATCCGAATGTAGAAAACATTAGAGACTCCAGGATTTAGTTTATATCGATTTAGGATCATTTGGATTTGAACGGGTAATCGATTAACGAGAGAACAGGAACACAGTAGTTTACATCACTGAAGTGTGGCCATTGTATTGATGCACAAATTGATGCCAAAGAGCACAAAGCATATCCACTATCCTCCTTTTAATTCCATATATTGTTTAAGTGGTTTATATTGATAGTTTTTTCAGTAAATAGGCCTTCATTTGCATTCTTTTTTAATGCCGTAATGCATGTGGCTTTAATTCAAAACGATGTAATCGTTCAATAGTAGAAGTTTTCATATGATTTACATGGCATTGTTGATGTTAAAGCTGTTGTCTGTCATAAAGCCAAACCAAAATCGTTTGAAAAAAAACAGGGAAAAATTCATTCCTTTTTGTGCGTTTAATTTACGAGTGTTTTATTTTAATTAAAGTCAATGCATTTCACATTTGCTGCCAATGTTTTGGCATTGCAGGCGCATTAATTTTTCAACTGATTTAACAACAACAGTAGAAGCAGCACTAGCAGCACTGTCAGAAGTAGCAGTACTGTTAGCAGCAGCACTAGACGGGCAGTGGCTATAGTGTGTAGTAAATAAGCCCATGTAATGAAATTGTAAATGAAATGAAATTTTAATTAAAAATATTTTTATTTTATTTTTCTTGTATTTTTTTTTAATTTCTTTACTTTCACATTACAATGGCTGTGTATTGTGGACGGGCATATATATGTATGTATGTATGTATGTATGTAATGTGCTTAATTAATGTTATTAAAATGAGTATACATTTAAATGCCCGTCCAATGTTTAAATTAATTTCATTAAAAATTCTTCATTTTTATTTAAAATTTTTTTGTTTAAATTTAAATTCTTTAAATCATTCAATCCGCATTCATGTGAAAAATTATTTTAAATCTCCCCAAAGTATCATTTAATATGCGTTACAAAATAGCAACAACAACAACAACAACTACAACAAAACATATATTTAATTTATTATTAATGCTTATTTTAATCCTTTTAAGCTTAAATATGATAAATACGACCATAAACGCATTGCGACACAAATTAATTGCTACTTTCGTTAGCTCTACAGCTTTTTGTTGCTGCTGATGTGGTTGGTGTTTGTTAGTTGTTGGCTGCGTTTCTTTTTTTGTTATAATACCATTACGTTTGTATGTTTTACTATAAAGAGAGAGAGAGTGAGAGAGGGAGAGAGAGAGAGAAAGTATAGAAAGTATGCTCATTTACATATTTCAACATGCATTTGCCATAATATCCTCACAGAGTAACTTTTCCTCTTTTTTTTCTATGATGACAACCAGCAAAGAACTTTGGCAACAGTGAAGTAACAGTAAAAAGAATTATGTTTGTGTGAAGATAAATTTGAATTTGAAAATCCAAGACACAATCCATAGATTTTAGCAGCGCCACATTTAGCATTAACAGTGCAAAATTTCCTCTTAACAGAACAAAATTTGCCCTTAACAGAGCACTGTTAACTGTTTAACAGTATCAAAACTGAGCAAGGTCACTTGTTTAGGAGCTAATTTTAAGGCATACATACTAGGACTATTAGTACCATATCATACTCAAAGGAAGGTTCCATGGTCTCTTAATAAAGGGTGTTTTTTATAGAGGTATAGAACTTTAAGTTGGCATTACTTTTCAAGATGGCGACCGATTTAACAGCTGTCAAGGGATTTATTCTCAGTGTGGTTTGGCAATTCATCATGAATAGACTCACGCCTGAACAACGCTTGCAAATAGTGCAATTTTATTTCGAAAATAATGGTTCTGTGCGGAAAACGTATCGCGCACTACGTCCATTTTATCGTCGACAAAATCGTCCATCAGAGCAGTTAATTCGCACCACGTTTACTCTTATTGATAACTCGCATCCCCAGAGACGCTGTACGGTGCGTACAGAAGAAGCTATTGCTGCTGTAGAGCGTAGCATTGAGGAAGACCCGATTGAGTCCATCCGCCATCGAGCACAGGAATTGGATCTGTGTCCATCCACTTTATGGAAGATTTTGCGGAAGGATCTTGGTTTGAGTGCTTACAAAATCCAACTCGTGCAAGATTTGAAGCCAAACGATCATCAAGTAAGGCGTAGATTCGTCGAATGGGCCCAAAACGAGATTACCGTTGTTCCCGATTTTCATAAGCGAATTTTGTTTAGCGATGAAGCGCACTTCTGGTTGAATGGCTACGTCAACAAACAAAACTGCCGCATTTGGAGTGAAGGTAATCCTCAAGTGTATATGGAAACACCGTTACATCCAGAAAAACTGACTGTTTGGTGCGCTTTATAGGCTGGTGGAATCATTGGTCCGTACTTTTTCAAAAACGATGGTGGCCAGAACGTTACAGTCAATGGTGATCGGTATATAGCCATGATTACTAACTTTTTCATTCCTGAATTGAATAACCATGATGTCCAGGAGATGTGGTTTCAACAAGACGCCGCAACATGTCACACAGCTCTTGCCACAATAGATTTATTGAAAGACACGTTTGGTGACCGCCTAATTTCACGTTTTGGACCTGTGAATTGGCCTCCAAGATCTTGTGATTTAACACCGCTAGACTACTTTCTGTCGGGCTATGTAAAGTCATTGGTCTATGCGGTAAAGCCACAAATGTTTGACCATTTGGAAGACAACATTCGCCGTATTATTGCCGATATACGGCCACAAATGTTGGAAAAAGTCATCGAAATCATATTTAAAATGTAATGCCACAAGATTATCTTTCGGATAAATAAAATTCATGTCAATCGAATAATCCATCGTTGTTTTATTGCAACTTAAAGTTCTATACATCTATAAAAAACACCCTTTATAATCAGCAATATAGTCCCATATAAAGTGTTAGATCCTAGTTAGATCCCTCCACTCCCACCAACAACCCCTTAGATTTCAACACTTTTGTTCACAAATAATGATCATCATAATGAGAATTATATTTTATGCCAATAGTTTGCAATAATTGCAAAGTAGAAGACTAATCTACTTATTGCTACTGTTAAATAGTAAACAGTGCTCTGTTAATAGCAAAGTTTACCCTGTTAGAGGCAAGAAGTGGCGCTGGGTTTGCGTCTTTGGTTTTTAAATTCGAATTTATTTTCACACACATAAAATAATTTATTTACGATCGGAATTTCGGATGTTTTTTGCATCGCATATCATTAACTATAGTAAGACAGCTGAAAGTATCAAATTGTATTGACAATTATTAATCGAAAGAAATGTGCGTACCAAAGATAAGTAGTAAACTGTAGCATATATACGTAACTGATCATTACAACTCTTCAGCCAGGATTACAACCTAGCTTCTCACACCGCTTATGTTGTGTGTAGTAATTTTATCCATAAGTGGCCGCAGCTACAGTTTAAAGTCAACTTCGAACGACAGATTTTTGAGAAATTTTTTCATGGCAATATTTTATTTATTCTCAGAGTTTTTGTCAGAAATCTGAGGAAATATTTTTTCATATTTCGTTTGAACCGTGGCTTCGCGTCTAATAAGCCAATACTCTACCTACTAGACTACGACGACTGCTGCAGCATGATGTGCTTAACTTCTAATCCTATCAACCCTTTTGCAGATGGCAGCAATATTTCATATTCTCGTTCATATTCTTTTAATTGTAGGCCAAGCACTTTGGATATTGAGACTAAAAGGCGTAATAAGAGTGAAAGACTTACTCATATCCGACATACGGTCAATCTCCTTATGAGGTTGGAGGAATAGGGTCGTTTACAATGAGCAAAAGACCCAGTGTAATATTGCATCATCTGTATGTATGGATGGTGGTGTAAATATTAGAGAGTCAGGAGCTTTTTACTCTCGTGGGCATGAAAATTTATTGTGATGTTCGCTGGAACCAGCACATTTTTCTAGTGCCGAAAAAAGGTTTGGAGTGCCGGAAGATGTATTCAAGTGTCAAGAAATACTTCACTTCATCTGATCTCTTCGCATATCTAGATCACTACTATCCGTGCGAGAATAAAATAAAATTCTCCTGTATGAGCCGGTGCCTTGAAGTCTATTTTGAGTCTTCTCGATCGTGTACATGAAAGGGTGATGGTGCTAATTAATGACGGTAGGGTATCCAACTCCATTGTTGAATGTAGTTTGTGTTTCATTGTTCTACCGTTACTACAACGGATTTTGCTCGAGCGAAATAAGGAGCACATGTCCCCGAGAATCATAAATTCCTATGTAACATTCGTCTTTCTCGGCCAGCACACCCGTTTGTGGTCGATTAGCCAATGGATTGCACACTGCATTACAGACAAAATTTCGATCTTTAACCGGTTTGTTTGTATGTGGAACTTCCTTTCTGCAAGGGTCTTTCTTTTTTTCTATTTCACTTATGATATAAAGAGAATTCAGAACTAGTGTCCACCAACACTACTCTCTCTTTCCTTCTGTATTTACTGTATTTTCCTAGTTCCAACAAAATACAGTGTATGAATAGGGCCTGAGTATTGATCGTAAAAAAATTCCAAAATTGTTATTCCTTGTTGTTCTTAACTTGTTGACCTTTCTTTGTCCTTAGACTACTTAAAAAATTTTGATTACGTATCTTAGCTTATGTACGTACCTATAATCTACAGCTCCTACAAGTATTGAAGCCAAACGGGCTGATTTAAAACTGGCCGCATATCGACGCCTCCATTCTATAACGTTCTAAGTGTACTTAGAACGGTTTTAATGTTCTTGCATTTTTAAATTCTACGTTCTCCAACTTAAATACTGTCAAAATTTGGTTAAGATGCGCCGATCCGTTCCGAAGTTGTAGGGAAAAATCTTCTTAGAATACGCATATGGTCGTATGTCGCGTGAAAACTTTGAGAGCTCATAACTCAAAACACACTTTTTCGACGTAGAATGTTATAGAACGGAGGCGTCGATATATGTAAGCATTTTTATGAAAAAATTTTGTTTTCCATTGAGGCTCATTTCTACGATGAAGATCATCTTTCGCAGCAATACTTCTTGAGTAATTATCAATGGAGGATGACTCAGAAGAGACTAACCTTTTAAGGCACTTGGTTGCACGCCATAACGAATAGTTTGACTGTGTTACACCGAAATCCCTTACAACCTTTTAAATATTTTGCCCTTGATGTTATCCTTCAAGATTCCAAAAGTTCACTGAGACGTTCTAAGCATGCTTTAAGCTTTCCTTAAAAAAACTAATCTCTTCACGAAGTCGCCGTAGTCTAGTTGGTAATGTCTTGGCTTATTAGACATGAGGCCTCAGACGCACTATGTGGCATTTTGCCTGAAAACCTGGCCAAAATTAATAGAAGTGTTTTATGAGTTAATGGCTGGAATTTTTTGATAGTATTAGTGATAATTAGGCCCAAGAATGAACCCAACTGATTTCTGTTCAAATCGGTCCGTGATTTCGCCTAGCCCCCATACAAATTCCCCTCGAAATTGCACTTATTTACACATAATTATGGTAATTATGCAACAATCATGATAAAATTTAGCATGGATCAGTTCTGTGTACCAAGAAATCATGGCGTAAAGTTTGGTGAAAATCGGATCACATTTGACCCTAGTCCCCATATAAAGTCCTCTTTAGAAATTCACGTTTGCGCTTATAAATGGCTTAAAAACATCGGTATCGTGATGAAATTCGGTATGAACGTGTATTTCGTAAATCTAAATCGTATTACCAAATTTTGTTATGGTCGGTCCATAATTGGCCCTTGGTCCAAAATAGGGCCCCTTAAGGAAATATGTTTAGCAATTATAATTGGCTTAAAAATTTTATTACCTCGATGAATTTCGACATGAGCATGTTTAATATGAATGTGAATCATTTATGGTCACATTTTATTATGATCGGATCATAAGTGCCCCTAGGTATCACATACGGTCCATTAAGAAAATCAAACATACATCTCATATTGTTATAATAGTCGATATACATACATATGTAATTAAGTTTTTAAACTTCTATGATAATTAATATTTATTCATATTTATTTTACAAAAGTGAAACCAACTACAATCGTTAAAATCGTTATCATTTTCATCACCAATGTCAGGAAGGGGTAACTTCATAGTATCTGATGAAAATGCTTTTCTATTCCTTCGCGATTTTTGTGTACTGCAGCTTATTAATTAGGGTCACTGCTTAAAAGTAACCTATTAAGGACATCTCGATTGGTATCGCTTCAACTGAATTTCCTCGCATAATTCGTACGCCATATGGCTTTATTGCCTATGGCCTTATTACACTGCGTCTAATTTTTTTAATTTTTCGAAAAAAGTAAAATTTTCAAAAAATCGCCAAAAATAATTGCGCAAATTTGCGCAAACTTTTCTTTTCGTTCCTGAATGTAGAGAGTTCATATTTTCTTGTGGTATATAACATTAAACTACTAAAAACTACTTTCACCTTTAAATTCCTTATTTTTTTTTGGTTGGGTAAAAAATTGTGCAATTTTTATTATTTTTAAATTTTGAACGAATAATTTTAACATTAATATATGAGATATATATATAAAAAAAAACTGAAAGTAGCAGTTGCTCATACCTTTCAAATAAAAAAAATCAATATAAAATCTCTATTCGTTTAGCCACAAAAAATATCATATAAACCTATTAAAATTTCAAAAAAAAACACCAAAAACGCATTGAATTTTCTTCACTTTCCTGACTTTGACATCGTCTCAAATCTACAAATCTCAACTTAAAGTTGTGAAAATTCACTATATAATGCAGAATTTTGTTGTCTATCGAATTGCATACTCAGTTTCTTAAATTTCTTTAAATCCTTTAATCTTAAACTGTGGATCCAGCCACTCGTGTATAAAATTAACACACACAACATAAGTGGTGCGAGAAGCTAGGTCGTAATCCTAACGGAAGGGTTGTAATGACCAATTATGTAGGTATGTATGTAACCTTTTCACGTGCTGGGAAAATATTCTATTAAGTGATGACCCTCGGAGAAATATTTTTAATGCAGATATTTGCAGATCGTTTTTGGAAACAGCTTTAAAATATTTTCTGAAGTTCGTTTTAACTGTATGCTACTGTAACTAACAGTAGTGTATGACATATGATGCATTTCCCAACCGCAACCGTTACAACTTGTAAGCGTATTAATATCTATGAATTGCTTAGCAAATGCATTTAAAATACGTTCTAAGTAGTTACGCTCGGATGTGTGTGTGGGAAGTCTTCGACTATGGTTTTTTAATTTCCTCTTACATGCATTTAACAGACTTTAAGAACACACACACGCACACACACGTAACCCAAGCATTAACATAAAATGTAACAGTTTTCCCCGTTTCCTTTCGTTTCGTTTCGTTTTGTTTTTCTCATTCATTTTTCTTTCCATCGTGACAGACAGAGAGTTAAATGCTGTGTGAAACTAGTTTGTCACACACTCATGCACACCTAAACACAAGTACACGGTACAAGTCCTTATGCAAAACGTGATGCATCATAAATGAAAGGGAAAAGAAGAGAGATAAACTGGAGAAGAATCATCATTTGTATGCATTATAGCGTGTATGCACAAGAAACCTCACATTTTTGGGTAACACAGTACAGTACAGTATAGCATGCATGAAATGATGTCTGGTAAGCTTGAATGCATGCATACAACGTTTTTTTTTACACCACACTTATACAACCATACAATAGTTATTGTTGTGTTCTATTCTGGTAAAATTCTTGTGTCTTTTTTATGGTACACGCTGTTGTGTTGTTGGGTGTTGTGCACTAGAATGTATCATACACACAAGTCTTGTTGCTCTTTTCTTTTCTCCATTCTCTCGTTTTTGCTTATTTTTTAAATGGGTTTTTGTGGGAGAGAGTGTAACTATGCGTGTAGGTGTGTGTATCTGTATAATGCTATTGTATTGGCTTTTGTATTTACTGTTAATAATTCATATTTTCTGCTGTCATTTTTATTTATTTATTCGACATAAAATATTCAGCAATTGTTGAGTGTGTGTATGAAAATGTCTGCATATGAATTATTTTTTGAGACAGTAAGAGTGAGCCAAAGAGAGAGAGAGCCAAAAAGAGAGAGAGAGAGGTAGTATTATACAATTGATAATTTATTTAATGGTAATATTAAGCAAATGAAGTTGAACGATTTTCTTTGACAGCACCAAAGTGAATTTAATTTGGCTTGCAAGTGGCTTTACCTTTTGGGATGTCAGTAAGAAGATGATAAATAGGCGTGTGTAGCCAAAATGATAAATGTATAGACGCTTAGGGTTGGAATATTAAATAGACTTTCAATTGCACACAGTAGGCGTTTATTTAAAAAGCGTTGAAAGACTTTTACACACCATATAATTACTCGAACTGTAATGAGAAAGGAAAAAGGTGGTACAGGAGATTTTCATGTTCGGCACTCGTTTTACACAGTACTACCGCAACACAGTTCAATAATATACACAGTTTTATGCCATTATCCGGAGTACATTAGGATATTTCCAGGCTATTGAGCAACTATTTAGTGACTACAGGAACAGCCATGATATCCGTATGGAAGACATTTCAGTGGCCTGGGAGTCTTTATATCGTTACGTTTTTACCTTTTTAAAAACGTTTAGAATAGGAGTTCGTTGATTGCATACAAAATAAAAATAAATTGGTGTTTAGCTTCAATTAAACTCTTTATTGTTCACACTACTTTTGTGTGCCACCGTATACAACTTGATGTTACAACAACAATAATTGCTTGTTCGCTATTCTCTTTGCGCTTCTGCTTGCGTAAGCACTGACAACTGTTCAAACCACGACTGTTTTCTTCACACGCAACGCATCTTCACACAAGACTGACTGAATTCTTACTACTCGTTGCCTGCTTCGCCTTGCCTTTTTGTATGCTCGCGTAATCAGTCTGATGAACGTTCTTGATGTAGAATGTTCGTGTCTTCGCCTTTTCGAGAACTCTATCGCTACTTCATTGCTGTTTGTGTATTTTACTTACGTTGTTTGTTGTTGCTTTCTTTCATACCGATGCTGTTGGTTTACTTGGAACAAGTTCGTTGTATTTGTGTGTGTGTAGCTTTTGTTGTTCATGCTAATGTTAAACGAAATTACACCGTTTCCTTTTTCGTAACAATATTTTCCTAATGTCCATATGGAAGACATTTCAGCGATCCAGGAGTCTGTATCAGCTCATAATCTGCCTGCATTATTCCATTAAAATTCCAGCCTTGGATGTATATTTACAAAGGTTTTCAAGGAAGAAGAAGAGATGATGTGACTCATCATCTGTTCGAATAGGGGAGCGTATAGCCTGTCGGTACCTAGAAAAGATTTTATGACTTCAACATTACGATGTACAGTAAGCCTCAAAAGAAACTGTACATTAAAAAAAATATATATATACATTAATAAATTACCGTTATTTTTATTTTAAAAAATTTCGAAATATCAGATTTTTTCCGACACTCTCCTTAACTATTAAAAGTTGGGTTTGATGATTCTTAGAATTTTATCCTTAGTGTACAGTTTCTTTTGACGCTCACTGTAGCTGCTTAAGCTAGCCAATCATCAGGTTTCATCTGATTGCAGTAAGAGTTGCTTGCTGGTGAACAGGATGGCTGCTCATATACTAAACAAAATTATTTTCCGCAACATTATTATCGAAGTTCATAAGGAGACAAGTCGTGTTTCATACATTACAACTCTTCAGCCAGGATTACAACCTAGCTTCCCAACATCAGTTATCTTGTGTGTGTTAATTTCATACATAAGAGGTGGGACTTACAGTTTAAAGACGATTTCGAGTGAGATAATTTTGAGAAGCTTTTCATAGCCATTTTATTTACTCTCAGAGTTTTTGTCAGAAATCTACTGAGAAGAAGTTGCCAAAAGAACTATTTGTTCATATTTGAACCGTGGCCTCACGTCTAATAAGTCAACACACTAGCTCTTGGACTACAACGACTTCAAGCTGTATTTATTGATCCTTAAATCATGTAGATTCAGGATAATAGTAGTGCAGTGTTGTAGAGAGTATTGCTCATGCTCGCCGTAATAGAGTAGGTAGTGTGCTGGCTTATTAGCCTATGATTCAAATCCTTCAAATGCCTTGAATGAAACGAAATATGAAAAAATATTGCTTACGGCGAACCCCTCGTAATAGTTTTCTAACAAAAACTCTGAGAGTTTATTAAATCTCTTCTTCGGAACCCACGTTAAAATTTAGATCCAGTCACTCGTGTATAAAATTAACACAAACAATATGGGTTGGGTGAGGAGCTATATTGTAATCTTAACTAAACGGTTGTAATGACTAGAGAATGGTCATCACTAATACACGCCTGTCGTGTAGAGCACATCCATTTGTAATCGAGTGGCCTGTGCATAGCCGTGTTATTTATATGTGGAACTTTCTTCCTGCACAAATCTTTTCAGTCACTTATAAACAGTTTCAAATCTAATATCCATCAAGACTCCCTCCCTCCCACAATATATTTTCTCAGTTCCAACACAAGACACTGTGTGAGTAGGGGACGTCTCCGTTTTTATCTTTTTAAAAACGTTTAAAATATGAGCTCGTAGTTTGCAAATAAAATACAAATAAATTAGAGTTTAGTTTCAATCAAAATTCTTTATTATTCGCACAATTCTGTTTGCCACTGTTTACAACTTGATGTAAACAACAACAATTGCTCTTCTTTGTTATTCCTCTGTTTACACTCTTTGCATAAACAATAACAATTACTTCGGCAGATCTTTGTAATGGAGGTCTTCAAACCGCTATTACTCTCTTCAAACGCACCACGTCTTCACGCAAGACTGACTAAACTTCATTAACTCACTACTACTACCTACTTTGCCTTGCCTTTTGTTTGGCAGGGTAAACTGTCTGATGAATGTTCTTGAAGGCGAATATGTGTGACTTCGCCTTCTCGAAATCTCTATAAATGTAAACATCTTTGTTTTCATTCATTATTGCTGTTTGTGTATTTTGTTAACATTTATTCTTGTTGTGTTTGTTGTTGTTGTATTTTTGTTTACTTGTTTATCATTTTTTATGCTGTTATTGGTTGTTGTATTTTTGTTTATAATTTTAATGTTAAGCGATGTAAAAGCAAAACACCAGTATCTAAATGTTTCATTTACGTAACAATATGTCTCTAGTAATACAGGTCGGCTTGTATTGCTTATAGAATGACGTAAAATTTCGAGTGAAATTGCGTTCATTTCTGAAGGAAACTTGGTCTTATACACTCTACTACATCTCTTTGTACGAATAGCGTGCAAGGCAGACTTTTAATTTCAAAATTAAGCGAATATTTGTTGGTCTGCTGACTATGTTCTTAACTTATGACACTATTTGATTTGTTTCTTTGCTAAAGAACGTCCATCTCTGTAACTCTTATTATTCTTTTTCATACATACTATCAGAAGAACTAAAATTTTAGATTTCATGGCACGAGCACAGTCGTGTAAAAGCTTGTCTACCATGGAATCTGATTGCCATTTTCCAATACCAATTGCCCCAATTAAAATAGTCCGCAATAGACATGAATGACATTGTAACACAATATATTAGCCAACAGATACTCGTAATTAAACTCATTTAACATTCGTTAAATGGCTGAAGGTTAAAAGCATTCGCTTTTGTTGCCGGCTAAATAATGGCCAAAGTTTTTCGTTTACAATCTTTCCTCTTCTCTCTCTCTCTTTCTCTCCAGCATTGGCAATAATTTTAAATTAATTTGCAATTTTAAAAGTAAAAAGTTTTCTTGTAACAAATTGTATTCACAGCACCTTGTTTCTCTCCTTTGCTTCACATGTCACGTTTACCGCCTGTCTTCCCATGTGGTATTTCAGCATTCTGTCACAAGAAATTTTGATACAAATAGGGTGTTACGTTCTGATGAGAACTTTTTCTCTTGCGGCTGTGGCACAAGGTAAGCGAGGGTGGTTATGGGAATAAATTATTTTCGAGGGGATTTAAATTTTATTTTTTTTGGTTTTTTTCTCTTACCACCACAGCAGCGTCTTACGTGAAGTGTCAAGGTGTCATGACTGGCTTTTAATTCTCTTTTGAAATTTTTGTGTTTCTTCTTTAGAAAATTTCTTGTTTTTTTCCCGATAGTTTTTGATTATTTTTTCAAGGTGTTCTAAAAACATAAGTAAAGTGAAATAGGAAAGAATATTCTGGTCAGCAAAACTTATCTAAAGAATGGCAATGCAAGGAAGAAAATGGCTTTGAATAATAGCAACCCCAAGCAAATACTTGGAAGACATAATAATGCCTGATATTGAGCAAAATCCACAACCGAGTGCAAGGAACTTAGACTATCACAAAACTGGCATTGCCAAAAAGGAATTAAAGCAGCAAGTCTAAGCAAAAGCTGTATTGCGTTCCGTTTCTCATACTTACAATAAACAGGTAATCTGAAAAGCCTTGACTAGGTTTTACCAGACTCTGAAGTCGCCTTAGTCTAGTAGGTAGTGTGTTGGCTTATTAGACGTAAAGCCAGGGTTCGAGCCCCAGGCCAGACATCAAAATAAAATACAAAAAGTATTTCTTTGGCGACTTCCTCTCAGTAGATTTCTGGCAAAAACTCTGAGAATAAATAAAATTGCCATGAAAAGTTTCGCAAAAATCTGTCGTTCGGAGTCGACTTTAAACTGTGGGTCCCACCACTCATGTATAAAATTAATAAACACAGCATAAGTCGTGTGAGAAACTAGGTCGTAATCCTGACAGAAGGGTTGTAATGACCAATTATGTATGTATGTAGAAAAGATATAGCGAGGCATTCTAATGTTTCTCCTGTCCGTGTGAATAGTTACTGGGCCAGTTAAAAAAACATGGACGCTGACAAACTAGGTAAGATAGGTACTAAGCTATCAGTCACGGCTGTTGGTCCCATGATTGCTTCTGCTGTCTTGAAGAATGAAGCTTGAAAGATGATCGATGACATCTATCTGTTCTATAACGTGTCAGCTATCACAAGGAATTCAATTTACGGGGGTTTAACGCAGATCCCCGCATCAAATACCCGTCTCGGCGAAGCATCCTCCTCCATTTGAACGACATGGCCGAGCCAGCGCAGTCGCTGGATGTTAATACGCTGCACAACGTCTATGTCGTTGAGAAGCTCATACAGCTCACTGTTGGATCGTATGCGTAAATCATCGCCAACTCGCACTGGACCGAAGATCTTACGTAAGAGTTTTCTATCGAATACTCTCAAGGCTGGCGCAAGTTAAGCAAAACATGGTATTATGATATGCAGAAGAAGTGCAAGGGAATATCTAAGATGCGGAATCTGTTTTGTGTTGATATAACGAGAGCAACTATTAGCTGACAGTTCCCTGGCTTTGTTTTTTCCACAATTGCTTTAATAACTAAGACCCTACTTAACCCAGTTTTCATTAAAAGCCATAAAAATAACGGGAATATGTACAGAAGAGCGCAATATTATCGTTTGTAAACGTCAACAAAAAGAGGTTAATTTCGCTTAAGGCAACAACAATGCTTTGCCTTTGCACATGCTTATGGAAATTTAAAATATTTTACCGCTATATTGTGTCTCTGTAGACTTTGTTTCCCTGTCCCCTCTCCCCTTATTTTTTTTTGTTAACTGTTATTAGGTTGACTTTATAATGAAGTTCATTAAGAGATAAGAGAGCATGAATGAATGAAAGCAAAAAAAAAATAAAAAAAAAACGAAAGAATTTAACTCTCAACACGTTTCCGGAATGAATACCTCGCGTACAAGAATAATTTCATTAAAAAACAAGGATTTACGGGAAAGGTTTTTTTGTTGTTTCTTTTACACATTTTTCATGATTTTCGCGATTAAAAAAATGAATAACTTCTGCTCTTTTTTTTTTTTTCTTTTGATACACATTGTGTAAGCCAAATCCTATTAAAAAAAGGTCGTGGATTTTGTTTTTTTTCTCAGACAATAACTGGTAAAAATAAATTAAAATCAGTATCACAAGAACGTTTTTTTTTACGGGGTATGGTGGTTAAAGGTAGGAATAAAAAGTTGTTTTTGTCATTACGAAACAAGTCAAAGCAGCAGCAAATGATACCCGGTTTTTTAAATTAAATTTACACCTTGCAGGCAATTTGTATTACATATCTGCTGACATTCAAAATGTATCAATACAAAGTTTGTATGCCGTTCTAATAGGGTATATAAATTATGTAGATATGCAAAGTTACCAAACAATGCATCAACTATAAATCCGATGCCTGATTGCTTTTTGACTGCGTTGGCCGACGTTTTGAAATAGTATACATTGTAAACATTTTGTACAGCGGCTTTATGAAACACTATACGTTGTTCAAACACAAAGCAACTAACATTTTGGAAGTCAGCTATTATTGTTAATACTGAATACCAACAACAACAATGGCAATGACAATAAAATTAAAATATTTTTAAACATTTTAATTAAGAGGATCGACTTTAAGTTTAACTTTAAACTTGAAACTTATACTATGTTCAGACATTCACTTTTATTAAGTCAATATTCGGTTTATTGTTTAAAATATTTTATGTGCTTGGACATTACAATATACTCTTATACTATGTTCAGACATGCACGTATATTGAGAAAATCGCAATAAACGGCATTATTGATATCAATATTTCATATAAAATGTCAATTTATTATTGCTCATTAAATTCATAAATTGTTATAATATTGATTAAAACTTCAAGTACAGCACTGCCATAAGTACGTTTAGTGAGCATATTACTATTTTCCGAACACTTTCTATTGATATTTGACAACTCAAACGTCAACAACAAACAAAAACAAAACAACGACAAACAAAAAGTGGAAGGTCAGCAGAATAATAACATCACAGACTTGATGTCGTGTTTAATTTTTAACCCTTTCGATCCCAATGTTGTTTGATGATAATTTCTAATTTATTTCGAAAAGTCATTTATAATACCCTGAACTGAGATATTACTGGGAATCTAGGTCCTTATCTGAAGAAAGCAGCTTCTGTTTCTACCGCCGCAACATCTCGGCGTTTCGGTTAATCATTAGTAAGACCATTTCGAATTGTACATTTTTTTCTATTTTTTCTCAAATTTTTTTGGCGCTAATTTTCGCGATTAAATTAAAAGCAATGTTGTTGAAGTAATCAGCTGTTTTGTTTACTAGCTGTCAAATAAATTTTGTGTCTGAACACTAAAAATATTGTTATCAATAAACCGAATATTAATTCAATAAAAGTACATGTCTGAACATAGTATTATGCTTATGCAATATTCATTTGACAGCTCGTAAACAAAACAGCTGGTTGTTTTAACAACATTGTTTTTGTTTTGTTTGTTGTTTTTGTTTTTTTGTTTGTCGTTGTTGATATTTGAGTTGTCAAATATCAATAGAAAGTGTTCGGAAAATTGTAATATTGCTCACTGAACGTACTTATGACAGTGCTGTCTTTCAAGTTTTAATCAATATTATAACAATTTATGAATTTATCGAGCAATAATTAATTGACATTTTATATGAAATATTGAGATCAATAATGCCGTTTATTGCGATTTACTCAATATAAGTGCATGTCTGAACATAGTAATTATTAGGTTCGTGGGTAGGCTCTCATCTATTGGGATTTCTTCAAGTTTTACATCATTTTTACAATTACTGTTCAATGATTGTAGGCAAGCTGATTTCATTCTCAATGGGTTAAAGTTTGCACTAGTTGTGGGAGAACTCATACATAAAAATATGTACCTCACCGGAGCAGGCAATTTTTCGAATTATTTATTTATTAATTACAATACAAATTATATTTTAATTATGTACGAGAGGAGTAACTTGACCATAAGTCCGGTGTAGTATCACAGACCAGAGTCTCTGGTGGGAATCGAACCCGCGACCCACACGCTAATACTCTAGCACACTACCCACTAGACTACCAGGGCACCCTAATTTTTCAAATTGTGTTTTTCTTGTCTTCCGAGAAGAACTCATATTTGGATGATAAGATGTTTAAAGTTTTACGGTGTAGAGAATCGTTACAAAGCCTGGGGCTCATATAACAACCACACACGATCGCTTTAAACTTTTACCAGCTGATGTCTGCGATGTATAAATCGTTGCTTCTGGCCAAAAACCATATATAATATTGAACTCCCTCGTATTACAAGCCAAAACCAAATCTAGTAAGGCATACTGAAAGAAAGTTTGTATGGATAGGACACACATTGAGATCCACAAACTGGGTGGCAAAGCCAACACAGCAATATAACCCTCAGGCAATAGTTGTCGTGGGCGCCTACGAATATCGTAACGATCGGTAATGAAGTATAAAACATCAGTTGCATGTTTTTCATGGGAAAAAAACAATAAAAACAGTTGCCAACAGACTCCAATGGCAGACACTTATTAAGACCGTTTGTTTGTGGGCTGGAGAATGGCAGAATAAGAAAAGAAAACGCGAAAAAAAACGTTGGATTTTAAAGAATCTCTCTTTCTTTTTCATTTTCATTTCATTTTTGTTTTTAAATTTCCAATTTTTTTAATTTTTTTTTTAATTTAAAAAACCTCCATAATCCTTCCCACACATTCTTGTTCCAAGTTGCAACATATCATGTTTCTAAAATTCTTTTTTCTACTTGAGTTGTCAATATTACTCCTACGAATTGTTGCAATCGCACATAACATTACACGTAAATGCAGCCATTTTAATGTAAAAAAGGAAGAAGAAAATTACAAAAAAATGCTACTGCGTACTACTCAATGCCCCAAAAAATTTGTGCAAATATGTACTTGGAAATACATATACACACACACCCACACGCAAGCATCCTTAGGAATCTTAATATTTTAAGGGCTTAAATTGCCGGTTGTTAGAAATGTTCAAAACATTTATTCGCAGCACATTTGTACTCATATGATGGCTGATGGTTGCACACTTATTTGCTACACTCTACTAACATATGTAGCATACATATGTATGTAGCCATGAATGACTGAATTTGTATGAATTTTGTAGCAATTGTCGTTTGCCTTACAATTGCAATGAATGCACAATGGGTGGGTAGACTACAATTATGCATGCCGGTTTTGGTGCCGACTATAGTAACTACGGAAGGTACACTGAGTTGTGCAACACTGAGTTGTGCCAAGTAAGACAAGGTTATTAAGGCACGAAAGGCTGTAGCGGAAGGAATTTTAGAAATAACAGCAATAAACAGCAATATTGGCAGACTATAACCGACATAACCTAGCTTTTATAGTTGCTGTACACTTGCCACTATAGTTGGTGAAGACCTGCAGTTGTTATAATCATGGGGACCTACAACAAACAATAAATATTGAGGCGGGGATTTGTTTTAATTTTTTCCCGACGAGGTTAGAAAATTCATTAAAGCGTTCCCTAAACCTAGAAGTGTTAGAGATATGTAGCGCTCAATAATTTTAATAATACCAACCTAGAAGCCACCCTCATCTGTGAGTGTGCTTCAAAGTGGCTTCCAACTACGGCTTTTGCGATTGCAGCCAAGGCCCCTTTTTCTTTCTTTTAAACAGTTTCTTACCAAAAAATTCAGAACAAAATTTCAGTTCCACCCCCGTCATCTTCTCCGTGATGTTTTCTGGTGTTAGAAGTTTAATTATTAGTTCCAAGGCCCATCGCTCGTTCTGCCTCTCTTTTGAATTTTGCTCTGTCAGCAATTAATCCCTCCATGCGTTCTTTAAAAATATTTTCTGTAGAAACCACGGCCTGAATGCCATCGGCTTATATAGACAGATGGTAGTCTCTGTAACGTCCGTCATACCTGCATGGTCGTATCCCCCATATCTTGTATCCATTGGTAACCATTATTAGACTTCACAAGCAATTTCTTAACTTTTGCGTTTAGTCGACTTACAGTCGCCGTACATTTTGCTAAACTTGGCCATTGTATCGTTGCATTCTTTTCGTGGAGTACTGCATCCGTCCTGATTCCAAAGGTAATTTACCGAAGTCTTTGGAGTGACATAGAAAGCCACCAGTTTACCAGTGTTTCTGTTATCGATCATATCGACGCCTCTGTTCTATAACATTCTAAGTCGAAAAAGTGTGTTTTAAGTTATGAGCTCTCAAAGTTTTCGAGCGACATACGACTATGTGGGTATTCGAAGTAGATTTTTCCCTATAACTTCGGAACGGATTGGCGCATCTTAACCAAATTTTGACTGTATTTAAGTTAGAGAACGTAGAATTTAAAAATGCAAGAACATTAAAAACGTTCTAAGTACACTTAGAATGCTATAGAATGGAGGCGTCGATATATAACCCGGTGCCTATTTTTGCTCGCCTACAGTTAAGGTTGCTTGTGTAATAACAAGTGTCCAGCAAACAAACCTTATTGCTCTAAGAGAGCAAAGACCATGATCATATTAGTTGCATTAACGCCTCACATTGTATAGGGCATCGCTGTGGCCTCACTACTTAGACTATAGCGGAGAAGTTACGATTACTTATGTCCCTATACCCATCACATTGTTACGTTTTTGCCTTTTAGAAACGTTTAAAATATGAGCTCATAGATTGCAAATAAAATAGAAATAAATTTGTGTTTAGTTTTAATTAAAATTCTCTATTATCCGCACACAATTCTGTGTGCCACTGTTCACAACTTGATGTAAACAACAACAATTGCTTTTCTTTGTTATTCCTCTGCTTACATCCTTTGCATAAACAATAACAATTACTACAGAATTATTCAACAGATCTTTGTAACGGAGATCTTCAAACCACGATTACTCGCTTCAAACACACTGCGTCTTTACACAAGACTGACTGAACTTCAAAAATTCACTTGCCTGCTTTGCATTGCCTTTTATATGGCAGAGTAAACAGTCTGATGAATGTTCTTGAAGGCGAATGTTCGTGACTTCGCTTTCTCGGAATCTCTATAAATGTAAACATCGTTGTTGAAGTCGTTGTAGTCTAGTAGGTAGTGTGTTGGCTTATTAAACGAAAAGCCAGGGTTCAAGTCCCAGGCCAGACATCAAAGAAAAAATACATAAAGTATTTCTTTGGCGACATCCTCTCAGCAGATTTCTGGCAAAAACTCTGAGAGTAAATAAGAAATTGCCATGAAAAGTTTCTCAAACATCTGGCGTTCGGAGCCGACTTTAAACTGTAGGTCCCGCCACTCATGTATAAAATTAACGCACACAACATAAGTGGTGTGAGAAACTAGGTCGTAATCCTGACTGAAGGGTTGTAATGACCAATTATGTATGTATGTATGTTTGTATAATTTATTTTGATTTATTCTTGTAGAGTTTGTTGTTGTATTTTTGTTTACTTGTTTACCATTTTTTATGCTGGTCTTTGTTGTTGTATTTTTGTTTACTTGTTTACCATTTTTTATGCTGGTCTTTGTTGTATTTTTGTTTACTTGTTTACCAAGTTTTTATGCTGGTGTTTGCTGTTGTATTTTTGTTTACTTGTTTACCATTTTAATGTTAAGTGATGTAAAAGTAAAACATCGGTATCTAGATTCTTCATTTTCGTAACAATATTAACCCACAGCTAAGTACGTCTCGCTAAGGTTTTCAAGTCAATGTCGTATCCAGTTGAGGTAACTTGCTTACCAAGTCGGAAGATTTGTTCCAGTCGACTATCCTTCGTCCATGTAGCTTCCTTTACCAACCCATCTTGCCTACCACAGTCTTAGAAACATCACAGTCCTTGGCCATAAAATCTTATTCGTACAGCATCTTTGCAAAACAAAAAAAAAAACGTAAATCGTAAAACATTTTGCACAAGACAAGACAGAAATGACAAGAAAATAAAGAAAACCTTTAACGTACGACAAAATAAATGTTTCTCTCTTGCATGGCATTGAAATTGATCGCTTTTCTATTTTATTTCACAAAAAAAAAAAAGAAAAACCAAAAACATCACAGCAAAAGTCGATTTTATATGCGATACATGGCTATGAGAGTTCTGGTCAATCATTGGCACTTGAAGTTTTTATCATATGAGGGGTAACAGAGACTTCTTAGACCATCTCATGCTAAACGTTATGACTGCTGGTGTATTAAAGGAAATGTCATGTCATACCACAACTTCTTTCAGAAATAAAATTTTATTTTTGTGATACTCGTACCTGCTGCTGCACTCACTTGTCTCTTCTCATTTATGTTGTGAGTGTGACATCAAAAATACGTTTCTGCTTAAAAAATTGGTTTTTATGTTCATGCTTCTTCCCGCTTAATGCAGTTTTAATAAAAACTTCGATAAAAATGTTTATGTTATCGCTAAGAAAACAATTATCGAAGCCACCATAACCACAATGTGAAAAAGTAATTGAATTTTCAAGGTCACGGAATAAGCAATTTTTATGGGGAGGGGGGGGGGGCGGATGCTGTGCCAAGATTTCTGATGTTATGGAGTATGTGGTATTGATGAACACTAATATGTGTGGACTAATTTCAGCTTCTTTACTGCTCTTGTATTGCTTATTCGTTTTCAGATGAGCTTTATTAAGGCCTCATGGTGGATAACTTTTGCTATTCTTAGTACTACAATGGCGAGTGTGTTGAACGTAACCTTTTCATCTGAGCCAGTTCTACTGAATTGTTAACCTTCAAAAACTTATCGATTTAACGTACCAGTTTCGTTACAAAAATAAAAACTAAGACCCTAAAAAGCTTCGCCCTTACCAGCAAAAATTATGTCAGTCTGGAGATCAAGCGCTGGTTCACTCTTGCCAACAAGAGCTACTATGGTCTTAATAGGCAATTGAGTAGCAGAGGCCTCTCTCGTATGACAAAAGTAATGCTCTACAAGACGCTCATCCTCCTCCTGCTTCTTTATGGCGCAGAGGCATGGACCCTATTAAGCACTGATGCAGCCGCCTTCTATGATCAACCCTATCAAAAGCTTTACTGAAATCAGTATAAATTACATCAGTCCGAGCTCTGGCAAGAAAACCCCTGAAAACATGCGTAGTAAATTCAAGAAGATTAGTGACAGTCGACCTACCTTTCAAAAAACCATGTTGGAAAGGGGATATTAAAGATCTCGTATTAAAAAAGAGGTAATCCGTCACCAGTTTCTCCATTAACTTGGGAATAGCACTGAGTTTGGCAATACCCCTGTAATTGGAAATATTGGATTTATTACCCGACTTATGCAAAGGAATTATAAATGAACTCTTCCAAATAGATGGAAAATGACCAGCCCTCAGAAGCCCATTGAATATAAAGGTCAAAGGACCACTCAAAACAACAGCGTACTTTCTCAAAATACAGGCCGGTACCCCGCCAGGGCCCGGTAAGTATGTAAGTTTCAGTCCAGACAAAGACTCAAGAACAGATTCCTCATCAAATGAATATAAATTAGAAATAGAGACACTTCTCACTGAATAAGGATACGAAAAGCCGCTACTCAGATCAGATCCCGAGTCCAATTGCCTATAAGTAGACTGAAAAAAGTCAGCAAACATATTAGAAATATTAAGGTAACTAGAGGACGATACGTCCCCATAAAACATCTCAGTGGGAAACAAAGATGATTTACGTTAAGCTCGAACGAAGTCATAAAACGACTTAGGATCGCTAGCGAAGTTCGACCTGACTCTAATCATATATTCCTCATAACAGTAATGATTCATTCTACGATAATCCGCACGCGCCCTAGAGTAAAGAGCATAATCAATATCAGTAACTGATCTAACAAACTTCTTAAATAATCTTGATTTTCTGTTCCTCAACCTTGACAGTCTAGCCGAATTCCACGGAGGACCAGAACACTCCAAACGACTATTTACAAATGGAACACACTCCCTAAAACATTTAAATAATACCTCATAAAAGCTATCCAAGATCCTGTCAAGTGAAAGAGAGTCATATGGTGGTGAAATTAGTACAGACGACCAATCTACAGAGGCTAGTAGTGCTTTCAAATGACTAAAATCCGTACGATAGTTTTTGATTGTAAAGCTTTTGAAACACTCTCCTGCTTCTCCTTCTCTCTCTCCCTCTCTCTCTAGAGGCTTATATGACCGTTAATTAAATGAAAATTTTCTTATTTTCTTTTTTAATTTTGTAATCATTTGAATTAAATTGAAATTGTTGCCCAAAAAGCAACAGGAACTTTTCTCGCAACAACAAAAGTACCACCAGAAATAATTTTAACGAATGTATTAAGGTGCAAACAGTATAACAGCAACTAATCTGCAAGCTTTTGATGTTTTTATCAACAGAAGTTAAGGTACTTTAGGGTGTATATAAGGCTATCTGAAAGCAAAAGAAAAAAACAAGCAAGAGAAATAAAAATAGCATCTCTAGGAAGTGAATTTCAGTTAAGCCTCAACACAATTCTTCGGTCA
Source organism: Sarcophaga subvicina (assembly GCA_936449025.2). NCBI lineage: Eukaryota > Metazoa > Arthropoda > Insecta > Diptera > Sarcophagidae > Sarcophaga > Sarcophaga subvicina. Next base: position 100,710,342 of record OW388084.2, read on the forward strand.
ATCGAACGTGTCAGCCAGAACCATAGGCTAAGTATTAAATAATTGAGGCTCACTCTTATACATCTGCCACTTAAGACACGTTCGCGTTGTCCAGTTCACATCAACTCCTTGTGAGATGATCACCCCTTCAGATCACTCGTGCAGAATATCAAATGTGACATGTAGCGGCTTCTTGTTAAAATTACCTGTCCTGGGTGAATAGGTCATCTAATAATATTGTTACGAAAATGAAAAATCAAGATGCTGGTATTTTGCTTTTACATTGCTTTGCAATAAAATTATAAACAAAAACTACAAAAACAAAACAATGCAGTAAACAAACCTGTTTACAAATTATCGCAATGCTTAATACAACAAGTAGTCGCCGTAGTCTAGTAAGCAGTGTGTTGGCTTATTCGACGTAAAGCCAGGGTTCGGGCCCCAGGCCAGACATCAAAGACAAAATACAAAAAAAGTATGTCTTCAACGACTTTCTCTCAGCAGATTTCTGGCAAAAACTCTGAGCGTATATAAAGTTGCCATGTAAAGTTTCTCAAAAATCTGTCATTCGGAGTCGACTTTAAACTGTAGGTCCCACCACTCATGTATAAAATTAACACACACAACATAAGTGGTGTGAGAAACTCGGACGTTGTACAATGGGTCAATTCGACCTCCAGGCACTGAGCTTGCCTTAATTGACAAGTACACGTCCTCTAACCAAACCTACCCTAACCTACCTGTCCTATGTGAACAGATCATCCAATAATATTTCTACGAAAATGATAAAGCAAGAAACTGGTGTTTTGCCTTTACACCGCTTAACATTAAAATTGTAAACAAAAGCTACAAAAACAAAACAATGTAGTAAACAAACTTGTTTACAAATTATTGCGCTGCTTAATACAACAACCATACACATACATAATTGGTCATCAGTCAGGATTACGATCCAGTTTATCACACCACTTATGTTGTGCAGCTTAAAGTCGACTCCGAACGACAGTTTTTTATGCAAACTTCGTCTCAATGATGTCTCCGAAATGTTCAGTTGTTGAGAACGACGGTGAATTGATGTTGACAGAAATCTGCTGAGAGGAAGTCGTCGAAGAAATACTTTGTATTTTGTCTTGATGTCTGGCCTGGGGATCGAACCCTGGCTTTACGTCTAATAAGCCAACATACTACCTACTAGACTACGGCGACTTCTACAACAACAAGCACCAGCATAAAAAATGGTGAACAAATAAACAAAAATACAACAACAAACACCAGCATAAAAAATGGTAAACAAATAAACAAAAATGCAACAACAAACGCTGTCGTTCCCACGACAATCGGATCTTCGCTCCGGAACGAACCGACTCAACATCGGCCAAGGATTGTCAACCCAGCAAAAAAAGTTTTTTTTCAAGGGAAAAGCTTCCGGAGACAACAGCCGAACTGTTACAACAACAACAATAACAAGAGTAAATTTAAACAAAATACACAAACAACAATGACGAAACAACGATGTTTACATTTATAGAGATTTCGCGAAAGCGAAACCATGAACATTCATCTTCAAGAACAATTATCAGACTGTTTACCCTGCCATATAAAAGCAAGGCGAAGTAGGCGAGTAAGTGAGTGAAGTTCAGTCAGTCTTGTGTGAAGGAGCGCTGCGTTAGAAGAGGGTAATCATGGTTTGAAGATCTCCATTACAAAGAACTGTCGAATCTGTAGTAATTGTTATTGTTTATGCAAAGGGTATAAACAGAGGAATAACAAAGAAAAGCAATTGTTGTTGTTTACATCAAGTTGTAAACAGTGGCACACAGTATTGTGCTAATAATAAAGAATTTTAATTAAAACTTAACATGAATTTATTTTTATTTTATTTGCAATCTACGAGCTCTTATTTTAAACGTTTTTATAAGGCAAAAACGTAACAATATGTAGTTGGGGTTTTCAATAGACTGGCCATTATTCGACTTTAGAGTAGACACAACCAGTATCTATTCGATTGTAGCCTAGACACTCTATGGTTTTGGTACGATTGACCTAGTATTCATGTACTATGATAGTGTATTTGTGTACCTAATAAGCATGCCTGCAATATTTGCTACACTCTGGCACTTTATTGTTGTAAGAAAAAAATAATTTCCTTACGATTTAATTAATTAAACGTAATAAAAACCATTCAATCCAAGAGAAATCATATCACAATACCTCGTAACTAAAGATTAATTCCGAAAATAAATTATTTTCTTTCAGCATTTAAAACGTGCATTTGCTAGTACACTTTAGCTGAAGGTAAGCAAAGAAGCAATACAACTGGACTTGACTCACTAAACCAGGCAAAGCAAAACCCGTACGCAATGGTTTGTGATTGTAATCAGGGAAATTAAAAGCTAAACATACATACGTAAGTCATATTGACCTCACATTTCGCATATACAATACATACATATGTATGTACCTACAGACCTGTATGTAAATCGCATTTCTAAATCATATGAGGAAGTATGTAAGAGTGTGCGTGTGTGTGTGTGTGTACAACATGTCTTGCTAATAGTGTTTCCGGTTTGGTGTGATTACGAATGTTTTGTGATACGTACGTACAATAGATTTAACGATTTTTCATTATGTCACTTTGAGAAATTGTTTGAGGCACTTTTTGTATGTATAGCATATGTATGTATGTGTACATGGGTTTGTTTTCAACATTTTAGATGTGTATGTGAGTGTATGTGCTTTTATGTTTTGTAATTCAAGTACTTGTCTTGTATCGTACGAATTAAATCATCAACAGTTTTTACTTTGTTTTCTTTGCTGTTTAGTTTCTGAATTTCAAAAAGGGGATGGTATCCCCTTAGGTTACGTTTTTGTCTTCAGTTCAGTTCAGTTCTTTAAATATAATTAATTTGTTAATTAAATGGAGCCTAATTGTCCCCACCAGACAAAGATTTTAAATTAGGCAACGAAATTAGTTGTAGTTTTTCTTTATTTTAGAAGAATGCTTTAGTGGTAGTAAGCCATATTCTAGCCCAATCTGGACTATGGACATACTGCTATACTGGGAAGACATAGACACATAAAGGTTGATTATATGATTCCTTATAAGTTAGGTTAGAGGACGTGTACTTGTCAATTAGGACAAGTACAGTACCCGGGGGTCGAATTGACCCATTGTATTTCCTTATAAGTTTCTATATAGAACGTTTGGTTTGGTCTGAAGAACCGGAGATTCCCAATAGGACCTTTGAAGTTCACGCCAATGGCTCAAAGATCAGGGACAAGGGTGGGCTATGGTATATTTATTAAGGGTTCTGATATTAAACTCTCTTATAGGCTGCCTAAACACTGCTGTGTTTTCCACGCAGAGGTCATGGCAATTTTGAAAGCGGCGCAATGCTTGTTGAGTAGCAGAATTTTCCCTCTCTTTATCTCTTGATCGGACAGCCAGACTGCAATTAAGTCTCTAACGAACGTAGTTTCAATGTCCTTGTGAATAAATTGCAAGGACAAAAGGATATCATTTGAAAAAAGCATTGCTGATTAACCGATCACACCCTGTACCGAGAGCTTTCAATCTCTGGCATGTTAAAGGGCATAGGTATTCCATTCGTTTTACAGGGAAGCTCAATCTCGATGACAGGCAGGAACTTATTGCTAGACTCTGCCGGAGACGTATGGACAAGAAGTGGACCGACTCACTTCTGTCTTTAAATCGCATGTCCGCCTAGCGCTTAATAACGATTTTTACGGGCTACTGTTCTTTTGGTGGACATACCGAAAAACTTGATATTCCTGAGGCTGTCTTTTACCTTAAATGTCAAGAAAAATACGCATATGGCTGAATGGTCTTTGGCAACTGACCGAAAAAGGTCTTCGTTTTGTTTGGATTTTGGGATGGCGGTATCATTGGTTCACACATTTTTTTTGAGAATAATGTTGGCCAGCACAATATTGTTACGTTTTTACCTTTTAATAACGTTTAAAATATGAGGTCGTTGATTGCAAAAAAAAATATTGTTACGTTTTTACCTTTTTAAAAACGTTTAAATATGAGTTCGTTAATTGCAAACAAAGTAAAAATAAATATGTGTTTATTTTCTCTTAAACTCTCTTTATTCTTTACACTACTTTTGTGTTCCACCGTATACAACTCAACGATACAACAATAATAATCTGTTTTATTCACTAGTTCACACAACTATTCGCTTGATCTTTACAACCACGACTTATTTCGTTCACACGCAACTTCACACAAGGCTGACTGAACTCTTACTGACTGCTGCCTGTTTTGTCCAGCCCTTTTATAGTCCGACACAACCAGTCTAACGAACATTCTTGAAGTGGAATGTTCGTGATCTCGCCTCCTCGAGAGCTCTATTGCTAGTACATTATTGTTTGTGTACCCTGCTTACGTTGTCCATCCCTTTTTGTCACATACATGTTGTTGTTGGTACCAGGCGCAACCAGGTTCATTGTACATATGTGTGTGTGCAGCTTTAGATAATCAACACGTTCATTGTATTCTTAGTGTTAGTGTGTATTTGTATCGTGTGGCTTTTGTTTATCGTTTTTGTTGTTAAACGGTATTAGATCGTTTCGATTTGCGTAACAATATAAATAAATTTGTATTTATTTTTAATTAAAATTCTTTATTCTGTTTGCCACAGCTTGATGTAAACAACAACAATTGCTTTTCTTTGTTATTCCTCTGTTGCATAAACAATAACTATTACTAGACAATTATTCGACAGATCTTTGTAATGGAGATCTTCAAACCACGATTACTCTCTTCAAACGCATCGCGTCTTCACACAAGACTGACTGAACTTCACTAACACACTCGCCTGCTTCGCCTTGCCTTTTATATAGCACAGTAAACAGTCTGATGAATGTTCTTGAAAGAGAATGTTCATGACTTCGTCTTCTGTAAACAACAATGTTTACATTTATTCTTGTAGCGTTTGTTGTTGCATTTTTGTTTATTTGTTTACCATTTTTTATGCTGGTGTTTGTTGTTGTATTTTTGTTTACTTGTTTATCATTTCTTTTTATGCTGGTGTTTGTTGTTATATTAGGTTAGGTTAGAGGACGTGTACTTGTCAATTAAGACAAGTACAGTACCCGGAGGTCGAATTGACCCATTGTACAACGTCCTTGTTCCTCAAACCACTTATGTTGTGTGTGTTAATTTTATACATGAGTGGCGGGACCTACAGTTTAAAGTCGACTCCGAACGATAAATTTTTGAGCAACTTTTCATGGCAATTTTATTAACTATCAGAGTTTTTGCCAGAAATCTGCTGAGAGGAAGTCGCCTAAGACATATTTTTTGTATTTTATTTTGATGTCTGGCCTGGGGCTCGAACCCTCGCTTTACGTCTAATAAGCTAACACACTACGGCGACTTCACTAACTCACTCGCCTAATTTGCCTTGCTCTTTTATATGGCAAAGTAAACAGTCTGATGAATGTTTTTGAAGCCGAATGTTCATGGCTTCGCCTTCTCAAAATCTCTATAAATGTAAACATCGTTGTTTCATTATTGTTGTTTGTGTATTTTGTTAACATTTATTCTTGTAGCGTTTGTTGTTGTATTTTTGTTTACTTGTTTAAAATTTTTTATGCTGGTGTTTGTTGTTGTATTTTTGTTTACTTGTTTGCCATTTTATATGCTGGTATTTGTTGTTGTATTAAGCAGTACGTTAATATGTAAACAGGTTTGCTTATAATTTTAATGTTAAACGGTGTAAAAGCAAAACACCAGTACCTAGATTTTTCCATTTTCGTAACAATATTGTTTTCTATAACTGTAGCCCGATATTCTTCAAACTCACAGTAACTACCTTAAAGTGTCATTTCATAGAATTTCTTTAATATGAACTTTTTCTGTATTTTTCTTAAGCAACTAAATCCACAACTAGCAGTAGCACTAGTTTTATTGCCATTATTTATTATTGTTGTAGTTTTTTTCTGTTTCTTTTAATTCCCCCCAGCAGTTGTAAGGTTTTAAGCACTTTCGTTAACTTTTCACTGTGCAAAGTAGGAAAAAAAGTTTAACAAGAGTTTGTTTTTCTATTCGCTCTGTTTTTAATCGCTCAGCTATCGATAGTTTTAGTTGAAGGTACAGTCATGTTGTTTTTTCCAGACTAAAACTGAAAATGAACATGAGAATTAAAAACAGAAAGAAGAAAACTAATTAAATGGATTTAAAAAAAACAGAATATTGCTAAAGTTTCTCGGAGAGAGTAATTTAAACAAGAATAATGAGGAGGCAATAAAACTGCAGCCAATCTTGAACTTGTTTGAAAAACATTTTAAGTTTTAAATTTAAGACATTTTTTTTAAAGGAAAATTAAAAATATTCTTGAATTTTATTTCCCATATGGGCCACCGAGTGAACTTGCCTGTGAACGGCAAGCTAGTCGCTAAGGATCATACCGCAAAAGTCATTGTGTGTTGTGGATTTTAAGCTGGCGGTGTTAACCATCCATATGGCGTAGCAGCCACTGTTAAGGGCGAGTACTCGACACCACTGACATGTGGTTTCAACAGCACAACGATTCGTGCTTTACAGCTCATGCCAGTCAGACACACTTTGTTTTATTTCGATTTCAAGGAAAGCAAGAACTTAATGAAAGAGCCAAGATTAAGCAAATTTATTGGATGCTGTAGTCACTGAAGTCACCGTAGTCTAGTAGATAGTGTGTTGGCTTATTAGACGTAAGGCCACGGTTCAAGCCCAAGGTCAGAGATCTCCAACTAAATGAAATTTGAAAAAATATTTCTTCGGCTACTTGCTCTGGTAAAAACTTTGAGAATAAATAGAAAATTGTCATGAAAAGTTTCACAAAAAACTGTCATTCGAAGTCGCCTTTAAACTGTAGGCCCCACCTCTCGTGTATAAAATTAACACACACAACATAAATGGTGTAAGAAACTAGGTCGTAATCCTGACTTAAGGATTGTAATGACCAGTTATGTATGCATTTATGCATGCGCTGGATGTTGGGAAATTTTGTTTGGCAATTGTAAGAATATCTCTTCTACTGGAGCTATTTTGACAAGTCATTGTGACTAATCTAATGGGTAGGCGTAGAGTACGCCTAATTGCAAAAATAACTTCCAGCGGATATTGTATGTTTAAACTGTATGTCCCGCCAATCACACATAAAAATGACACACACACAACATAAACGGTGTGAGAAGCTAGGTTGTAATCTAAAGGGTTGTAATGAACAATTATGTATTATTACGGAAAAATCTAGAGACTGGTGTTTTGCTTTTATATCGCTTAACATTAAAATTGTAAGCAAAAGCTACAAAAACAAAATAATGCAGTAAACAAACCTGTTTACAAATTATCGTACTGCTTCATATAACAACAAACACCAGCATAAAAAAATGGTAAACAAGTAAACAAAAATACAACACCAACACCAGCATAAGAAAATGGTAAACAAGTAAACAAAAATATGCCAACAACACTACAATAATAAATGTAAACAACGATGTTTACTTTTATAGAGATTTCAAGAAGGCGAAGTCATAAACATTCGTCTTCAAGAACACTCATCAGGCTGTTTACTCTGCCATAAAAAGGCAAGGCACATTGTACATAGCATATATCCTGAAAGATTTTTTAAAAAATCCCCACTCCATTAGCATGCTTTTCCTATGCTTAGTTGATGACTTTTTGATTTATACTGACTTGCGGAAATATGCCAATGCAATCGTTCATTTTACTAAGAACGACCACGAAATTCCATTCACATGCACAATATTTATGGTCAAATTGGTATTTTGTTTTTGGAAATCATACTCATGCATTGCCATACATGCACTGAGCGTCAAAAGTGAGTAAACACCACTGAAATAATTAATTTCCTTAGGATAGCGAGAAAAGTAAATGAGAGTGAGTGTTGACTCACTTATGGCGCTCACTGTACGTACGAGTTTTCACAAAAAAAAATTTTTGTATTCAATATTGTTTGCATGAATGAACAACGTGTGGTATGAGTGATATTGAATTGTATATGAAATATTGCTTATACGCTGCATTCATTTAACCATGGCCTTGCAGGCATTTAAAGTCGATTATTTATGATATGATTTGATTGTTTAAATTTGTCTTACACTGTGTTTCAAGGTTTGATAAAAATTTTTTCTGTTCTATTTTCAGTTTTTCCTTTAAATCACAAGCAAATTTGATGTGTTTTTGACAAGCATTCAGTCGGCGAACAACTAAAAACAACAAACACTGGCCTTTTGGCACGTACTTTGAAGAGTAAGTATTAAAGTTTTTAAATGTCGATTTCACACAAATTTCAATTTAATTTCAATTTCAATTCTTCTTTGATAATTAAATTCTCAATAAGTTTATCTTGTTTTTTTTTGTTCTTTTTTTTTTGCTGTCCAATCATTTGTTATCTCTCTACTAATACCCATCTGCTTGTCTGTCTTAGCCTGGTTTTTCTCTTTTATCATCAAGATAAATGGTTTATAAATGTGTATTAAAAATTTTGTTAAAAGGAATACGAAACATTTTGTTGAAACAATAAAAAAATTTCCAAAACCCCAGAGATTTTCTTCTTTGGGTAGAAATTAAAAACAATATGAATACAATATGAACACAATTTCAATAAAAAGAAAACCAAAAACTAAAATAACAAAACAATGTTTAGCCAAGAAAGTATTAAGAGTAGGTCAAGTGCGTTTCGAAAGCATGCTTCAACTCCAAGGCATTGTTTAACAAAACTGAGGGCGAAACAAATTCTTCAGGCAATTTGAAGTTTTTGAAACGATTTTATGTAAGAATTTCTATATCAACTCAGGCCATTTTAACACATACACACATACACACATACACACATAGTTGATTATTACAACCTTTCAGTCAGGATTAAGACCTAGTTTCTCACACCACTTAGGTTGTGTGTGTTAATTTTTACATGAGTGGCGGTAGCTACAGTTTAAAGTCGATTCCGAATGACAGATTTTTGAAAAACTTTTTCATGGCAATTTTTTATTTACTCTCAGAGTTTTTACCAGAAATCTGCTGAGAAATTACTTTTTCTCCCATCCAATACCAATAAATAAGATTTATTTACATTAAAGCGTTAAAAAGTATATTTTAACACATCATTGAAATACCGTTATTGTTGCTGTTGTTGTTGTTGGTTGTCCTAAGGCTGTTATTGTTGTTTAGAAAATGGTTGTTTATGCTTGTCACAACCACAAAAACCACAACAATTAATTTAAATTTTCAAAATGTTTACAAAACAAAACAAAAATATTTCATTTGAATACAATCAATCAAATAAACAGGATTTAGAAACAGAAATAAAATAATATTTTTGTTGTTGTTGTTGCTTTTGCATAAAAATAGTTTGTATTAGAATGCGTAAACAACTTAACAGTTTAAAAATATCAAGAAACAGAGCCGTCTGAGCTGGTGGTGTGTTGACTTATTAGACAAGAGTCCGTGGTTCAAACCCCAGCTCAAACATCTCGAACAAAACGATAGCAACGACTTTCTCTCAGCAGTCTACTGGGAAGAAGCCCTAGAGTAAATTAAATTTGGTGGTGTTACAAACTAGGTTGTCATCCTTGCTACAGGATTGTAATTTCCAATTCGCGCTTTAGAACGCGATGCCTTTACCACATTCACTTCTGGTCCTTTGAGCCGCATGTGTTACAATTTTGCTTGTTAACGTAGGTTAACTGAATATACGCACTTAGACCACATAAAACCCATTATAATGACACAGTTTCCCTTTTTACACTTGCTTCGAAACTATTTAGAGCTTCTAATGACTTCGACTGACAATGTCTATCACAGACAGTTCGTTCAATATATATGTATATATACAGTAGACACCAATGTGTTGTTTGCTTCTTCGATATAACGATGATCATGTATGTACCTAAGAGATGGAGAAACATTTTTTTCGAAACATCAGGCTTGAGGATCTGTTACTGTAGCACTCCGGCTGCAGTGTTGTGAATACCCAGCTGGATTTAATTGTTGTTTAAGTTGAACTTTATATGCAAATCCAAGTGCTAAATCTTTCATAATTGACCTCATAATAGGCCTAATTGGTGAGGACCCGATGGAATACATAAGTTCGTATTATACGCCACACTTTTATTAAGAAAAGTAATAGTTGCGCAGGGCTGGCCACACCTGTAACACTTTCAATTATTTTTTAAAACTTTTGAATATTGTTACGTTTTTACCTTTTAAAAAGGTTTAAAATATGAGCTCGTAGATTGCAAATAAAATAAAAATAATTAAAATTCTTTACTATTCGCACAATTCTGGATGCCACTGTTCACAACTTTATGTAAACAACAACAATTGCTTTCTTTGTTATTCAACTATTTATACCCTTTGCCTCAACAATAACAATTACTAGACAATTATTCGACAGATCTTTGGAACGGAGACCTTTAAACCACGATTATTCTCTTCAAACGCACCGCGTCTTCACACAAGACTAACTGAACTTCACTAACTCACTTGCCTGTTTTGCCTTGCTCTTTTATATGGCAAAGTAAACAATCTGATGAATGTTCTTGAAGGCGAATGTTCATGTCTTTGCCTTCTCGAAATCTCTATAAATGTAAACATCGTTGTCTCTTTATTGTTGTTTGTGTATTTTGTTTACATTTATTCTTGTAGCGTTTGTTGTTGTAGTTTTGTTTATTTGCTTACTATTTTTAATGCTGGTATTTGTTGTTGTATTTTTGTTTACTTGTTTACCATATTTTATGGTGGTATTTGTTGTTGTATTTTTGTTTACTTGTTTACCATTTTAATGTTAAGTGATGTAAAAGCAATTTTATTTTCAATCTTTATTTTCGCAAAAATTATCTTGAAGTGTAGGTCGTAGTGGCCCCGTTTGAATCTCACCATTTTGAGCAATTTTTACGTCTTTTTTCTGTTGTTGAACTAAGGCAGGTCGCCGTAGTCTAGTAGGTAGTGTGTTGGCTTATTAGACATAAAGCCCCAGGTCAGACATCAAAACAAAATACAAAAAGTATTTCTTCGGTGACTTCCTCTCAGCAGATTTCTGGCGAAAACTCGGAGAGTAAATAAAAAACTGCCATGAAAAGTTTCTCAAAAATCTGTCGGTCGGAGTCGACTTTAAACTGTGGGTCCCGCCACTCATGTATAAAATTAACACACACAACTTGAGTGGTGTGAGAAACTAGGTCGTAATCCTAACTGAAGGGTTGTAATGACCAATTTTGTATGTATGTATGTATGTATGTGATGTAAAAGCAAAACGCCAGTATCTGGATGCTTCATTTTCGCAACAATAATCTTGTCAATAGCTTGAAGTGTAAGTCGCAGTGTCCACGTTTGAATCTCACCGTTTTTAAAAATTTTTACGCCTTTCACTTAATAAATGGCACTTCAGCTGAAAGATTTGTAACAATTTACAGGCTTACCACACCGGCGGATCACCCATAATATACGTATTTTGCTACCGCTTTTGAATTTCTTTTTATTTCACTTTATATTTGCTGTTTAAGGGAACTTTTTTTGTGACACAATATTTCAAAACGTATTAAGCAATTTTAAAGTTTTATGCTCGTATTTTAAGTGCACCCTATATTTACAGTTATTTTTGTTTTTGTATTTTACTTACTATTGCTGGCAATTTGCAAAATAAAAATCTGTTTTGCATGCCAATAAGTTCCGAGTGTGTGTGCGTGTAAACAATAGAGTCTCTGTAATTCCCTGACGCTCACCTATATGCAGCACACGTACACAGGATATCAATCAAGTGTAGTAGTTGAGTATATGTATGAATGAGTATTATTATCCATACAAACAAACAAAAAGCAGAACTCGTTTAACTATTCTCTGTTTACGAACATGCTCAAATGTGTTCGTTAGGCTGTTAAAAGAAAAATACTATTGTGTTGTATTAGTTGTTGTTGTTGTTTTGTTTGTTTATTTTTTTTAAACATTCTTGTGTGAATGAGTCTTATTCCGTTTCAAGGGTGGTAAATGTATGCATAAATGTATAGGTATGTATGAGTAAAAGCATTTATTTGTTGTTTCATTTAACATACCCAGCAATAACAATGATAATAATCGTTATTTTGTTGTTAAGTTCCGTTATTATTATAATGGCGCTTTACTTTTGTTGAATTTTGTATGAAAATTATTATTTTTGTTTATTTTATTGCAGTTTTTTTTGTTTTTTTGTGTGTTTTAATTTAATTTTATTTTTAATTTAAACACAAACATTTGTTGTGCACACGCGGACGATTTATTAATTGTTGTTTTGTTTATTTGTTTTATTCATTATTTCATTTTTAAAATAAACAAAAAACAAACAAAAAAAGAAGAAAAACAATCAAATGGAATATTTGAATACGTATTATTTGTTTTGTTTAATGTACTGAAACAGATTTTTTTTAAATCTTTAAATAGTATTTAAAAAATAATAATAAATGCCGTATCACGTACATTATTTGATAGAGGCTAGGTTATGTAAGATGGTGAGCCCTCCTTGAAGGAAGAGGTCCCACTTACATACACAATTGGCAATTACAACCCTCCACTCAGAATTACGGCCTAGCTTCTCGCACCGCTCATGTTGTGCGTGTAATTTTTATACGTGAGCGGACGGACCTGCAGTTTAACGACGACTCGGAACGATAGATTTTTGAGAAATCTTTTCATGGCAATTTTATTTACTCACAGAGTTTTTGCCAGAAATCTGTTGAGAGGAAGTCGCCGAAGAAATATTTTTTCATATTTCGTTTTGATGTCTGACCTGGTGCTGGAACCGTTGCTTTACGTCTAATAAGCGAACACACTACCTACTAGACTACGGCGACTTCTACGTCCCATTTAGGCCAGCATTTAAATCCATTGTGATACGGGAATCAAACATTCCCAACTCGAGTCCAAAATAATACTTACTATTTCAGCAAGAGAGTTGGATCAAGGATGTCTGAAAGTAAGATATCAGAAACCTTCGTATTTTTGCGACAACAGAAGCCCACTGATGAATGAGGTTGAAGACGGTCTCTTCCTCTTCCTCAGATCCACAGTTCCTGCAAAAGATGTTTAACAGATTGCTATGTCTATCGGCATGCCTTTCAAAGTACTACAGATGGCCATGCGATTTGAGGCTAGTAATGAGTCGGTGCTTTTCTTATTCTTAAGTGTTCTTAACAATACGGCACGTACCCTCTTTCTGACAACGATATTGAGCCTCTCTGTAAAACGTGTGAAGAATATAGAGTTTAACTAAGGCAATTGCTCTGTAACTTGTCAGAGACTACAAGCGCCATACAGGCTCTGGTCAGCTCATCAGCAATATAATTTCCAATTATATACGAATATTTCTTAGACGATTTCCTCTCAGCAAGCACCAATTCGCCGTAGTCCAATAAGTATTATGTTGGCTTATTAGACGTAAAGCCCGGGTTGGTATCCCAGGTCAAGCATCAAAACGAAATATGAACAAAAATATTTCTACGTTACACAGTTAATCCCGGTCTGATTGTTAGAGTATATCAAGTGATTTTCAGCGAAAATCCCATTACCCAACAAGCATTGCCTCCTTTTCGACGTGATCGCCGCTTGGAAAACTTTACAATGGTTAGGCTATTTATAAGAAATTTTAATATCAGAATCTTTAATGAATGTACACAACAACCTTCAATCTCATGTAACTTTAAGCCGACGATATAACTCCCAAAGGTCGCATTGCAAACCTCCAGGTTTTTAGAGCAAAAGTCCCCAGTTTAAATTCTAAAATTTTGTGCTATAATCAGAAAGTTATAAGGAAACCATATAATCCACTGCAGAGCTGATGAACTTGCCAGGCTGGGCACGATCATCGAACTCTCCGATGAGTTCTCGAATCTGGGCATCCCTATGAGAACCTGCAAGCTCATAATTGATAATGCGATCGTCGATTCCGTCAACGACAGGTGGGCGGCCTCGGACACGGGTAGAACGGCTCGTAAAATCTGGCCAAGGCTGGATGAGGGGCGCACAATGAGTCTACTTAAACTCCAAAGAGGCGCGCTCAGTGTAGTTGTCGGTGTCATTACGGGGCATTGCATTATGGGTACTCATCCGGGGCGCATTGGTCTTGAACACCTTGCTAACGACTACTGCAGAAGCTGCAGAGATGAGGAGGAAGAGGAGACTGTCCCTCATCTGCTGGGTACATGCCCGGCTCTGCCAAAGGAGAAGGAAGTACTTGGGTACTTACTACATGGATGATCTGGAGGAACTGTCAAGGAATGACATTGGCAGCCTGAATCGCTTCATCAGGAGCTCCGAGTGGTTTCGAGACTAGGGGATAACGGATAACCGTGGTAGCACAATGGGCCCAATGCGGCCCAAGTGAGTCCATCCAAAAATTTTTCTTGGATGGGCAGCCACCTATACCTACCTACCTACCTACCTATATAATCCACTCGGATATGTCCATGTTTTTCTAGAATATCAGCTTGTCCTTAGTTCATGTTAAGCCAGGATTTAATTGCATTCAGCCACTGCTTTAATAGAAGCCTTGAAGGGAAGCCAAATTGAGTAAATAGTTCTTTAGTTGAAGTGGAATAAAGTGCACTAGTAGTCAATGAAAAATGTGTCTTAAATTTTTCAATACGTGTGTATCATAATAAAGTTTTCTTAAAAGCCTTTTCCCTTCCCTTTTTTTCTGTTTTCCTTACTTCTTAAAGATTATTTTTCTTTACATCTTTTAATATTTTTTTTAGAAAGATGAGCTTTTTTATACACGTTTTTTCTTGACTTTCATTTTTTGCAACACTCCCTAAAACAATGCCAAAAATTTTCCAACTTTTCATAACCCTAAATGCACACAACAATGTTTGCGGATTTAATTTTTTTTCTCTCTCTCTCTCGCACTTTACTTTACTTCGCTTTTAGCTGAGCTGCTGTGCATGCAGAATTTGCAAAATTTACACATCAGGTGTTAAATTGAAAAACTTTAAAGGAAAAATAGAAAATTTCTATTTATTTCACAAGTCTTTTAAGCTCTTTTTATTTGAAGGAATTTTATGAAAAAAAAAAAATGTAGAAAAAAATATGGTCACGTAATTGTTTTATAGACGTGACCTGTAACTGAGATGGCACAACTAAATGTGCCAACGAAATTCCTATTGGCCATCGTTGTTAACGTCTTCTAATGATACTGTGGTATACTTAAGTATTTTCGTATTTTTTTTCTTCCTTTCATTTCATTTGTTTTAAGGAATTTTATTGCTGTGTTGACCTCAATTATGGTTTGTAAAGCCGAAGCATAAAGAGAATTTATTGAGAGAGAATTTCTGTTTCAATGCTTAAATATTTGTTATCTTCATATTGAAGGTGATTTATTTTATGGTCATAAATTATTGTTAAACTAAAGGTGATTCAAATAATAGAAATTAGAAATTATGATGCAACATAGCATTGGTCAAACTTTGTCACTGTGATGATAGCATTCTTTAGTCTGAAAAATATACTCAAGTCCTCATCAGTTGCACTATCCAACCCAGATCTATGTTTATATACCGCTACGTTATTACGTTTTTAAAAACGTTTAAAATATGAGTTCTTTGATTGCAAACAAAATAAAAATAAATTGATGTTTAGTTTTAATTAAAATTCTTTATTATTCGTACAATTCTGTGTGCCACTGTTCGCAACTTAATGTAAACAACAACAATTGCTTGTTCGCAGTTCTTCTTTGCTTACAACGCATATCTTTACAACGCAGATCTTCAAACCACAACTGTTCTCTTCACACGCAACGCACTCTCTTCACACAAGATTGACTGAATTCTTACTACTCGCTGCCTGCTTTGTTTTGCCTTTTTATATGCCTACATAAACAGTCTGATGAATGTTCTTGAAGTCGAATGTTTGTGATTTCGCCTTGTCGAGAAATCAATCGTGGTTTCATTGTTGTTTGTGTATTTTGGTTACATTCTTTGTTGTTGAGTCCTCGCCTACTTGTCTTTCCCCTTTTCTTTCATACTCATGGTTTTGGTTTTTGTAGCTTTTGTTCATCATTTTAATGTTAAACGATGTTACACCGTTTCCATCTTCGTAACAATACTAACCCATCTCTTTGTAGACTTCACTTCAGCAAGTCAGCCTGTAAGCAGAGAAGCCTGAAGTTGAGCTTCTGGTATTCCTGTAATGTTTGGCCACGCTATACTAAATGCTCCCATTAGAAAGATGTTTAGTACTTTCGGTACTTTTTCCAAAGTACTATGGCCTACAGACGATTCAAAAAAACATTTTTCCATCAGAAGTATAAACTACTCCACCATATGTAAGTGTAGAATTTAGACCCCAAACTGTTATTCCCTTTAATTCAAAATGGCACTAGAAGCCTTGGAATTTCGGTATATTGGCAATTAGAAGTCAGAACGTAGTACTTGGCTTCATCGATAAGAAGAAGCTTCCTTCTATTGAGCATGTCAATTGCAGTGATATTAGCCTAAAGTTTTTCCCTAAACTGTTAACCTAGAATCTGAATTTTTTAATGTACAACCTTCGCCAAAAATTGCTATCCGTAAATAAAAATTACCAGACAACATGAAACTGTATTTAGGAAACCCTAGGTAGGTAGGTAGGTAGAGGAGGCTGCCCATCCAAGAATTTTTCTCACTTAGGCCGCATTGGGCCCATTGTGCCACCACAGTTGTCCGCTATCCCCTAGTCTCGAAACCACTAGGAGCTCCTGATGAAGCGAATGCCAATGTCAATCCTTGACATCAATCCCATGTAGTAAGTACCCAAGTACTTCCTTCTCCTTTGGCAAAGAGCCGGGCATGTACCCAGCAGGTGAGGGACAGTCTCCTCTTCTTCCTCATCTCTGCAGCTTCTGCAGAAGTCATTAGCAAGGTGTCCAAGACCAATGCGCCACGGATGAGTACCCATAATGCATAATGCAATGTGATAACATTTGTCTCCTAGTCTTGAAACTACGTAGAGCTTCCAATGAAACGATTCAAACTGCTGACGTCATTGTTCGACAAATCACACAGATCATCGATGTAGTAGGCACCTGGATGTTTTTTTTCCTTTGACTTAATGCCGGACATGTTCTCAGCAGATGAAGAACCATCTGTTCCTCCTCCTCGTCCCTTCAGCTTCTACTGAAATCATTTGCGAGGTGTCCCAGACCAATGCGCCTCGCATGGGCATTCATAATGCAATGCACCGTCACGACTCCAATGACTTTACTGAGCACGCCTCTTTGGAGTTTAAGCAGCCTTGCAGTGTGCCCCCTATCCAGCCTCGGCCAGATCAATCGCGTCATTTTGCCCATTCGTCGGAGAGTTGGGTGGTCGTGCCTTGTCTGGCCAGTTCATCCGCTCTGCAATTGTCCGGGATATCATTGAGTCCCGGAACCCAAATGATGTGTACATTATACATCTTTGTCACCCTAATTAGGTGTTTTTGGCAGCCCAGAGCCCTGATAGTCGCCTGGCTATTGGTGAGTGTGGTGATGTCATTAGCAAGGTGTCCAAGACCAATGCGCCCCAGCTGAGTAGCCATAATGCAATGCCCCGTAATGACACCGACAACTACACTGAACGCGCCTCTTTGGAGTTTAGGTAGACTCAGATTTTACGAGCCATTCTACCCGTGTCCGAGGCCGCCCACCTGTCGTTGACGGAATCTACGATCGCATTATCAATTATGAGCTTGCAGGTTCTCATAGGGATGCCCAGATTCGAGAACTCATCGGAGAGTTCGATGATCGTGCCCTACCTGGCAAGTTCATCAGCTCTGCAGTTACCCGGCATACCACTGTGTCCCGGTACCCATACTATGTGAATATCATATCGTTCCGCTAGATATCAGCGACAGCCGTACACGTTCTTGGAGTTCAGCACGTTAGAACTTAGAGCATTGAAACCCTAACTCAACTTAAATATTTCTTTGGCGACTTCCTCTCAGCAGATTTTTGGCAAAACTCTGGTAAATAAATAAAAATTGCCATGAAAAAGTTTCTCAAAAATTTGTCGTCCAGCCACTCATGTATAAAATTAACACACACAACATTAGTGGTGTGAGGAAGTAGATCGTAATCCTGACTGAAGGGTTGTAATGGGCAATTATGTATGTATGTACATCAGAGATCAGCAATGAATCGTTTTTTCGCTACTCATAAGTACTCATGAAATTTTGACTATGAGTGAGTCAACTGAATTCAACTACTCTGATTCATTCGTACTCACTACAACGTTGATTTATAAGTACAGGTTGCAATGAGTATGAGTACGTAGTTGACATCAAACTCATAACATTCGAAATATGTTTGATTCATAAGCCTACTCATTCAGATTCATAAATTTAGAAAAATACTCAAAATGATTCGAGTGATTCGAATCATTCATCAAAATTTACAGTCTTTGTTGTTGTTGCATTTGCAAAAAAAGAAGAAAGAAAAGGACAAAGACAGCAACAAAAGTAAACACACAACCTTCTGGTGAGTATTGTGATGTTCGTACGCGAATCATACTTATTTTTTTATTCTTGTAAATGTTGAGTAAAGGAGAGTCGAAATCAACAACATCGTGCGTATTGTTAACTATTAGTAATGATGAGGACTTCTAAATATAAATATGAGTAGCATGAGTATGATATTAAAATAAGTATGAATGCGTATAAGTATCAGAAATTACGAGTATGATTCGAATCTACTCATCTTTTTGAATATTCATTGCTGCTCTCTGATGTACATATGTATGTATGTATGTAAGTCCAACTTAACATTTTTTCTTACTAGGCACTAAGCATTTGCCTCATTTTCTTGTAGTTTCTGTTTTGTTTAGGCTTTATTAAGCATGTTTTAGAATAAGAGTTCTGGGATGATAGGGTTGCCAACTTTCATTGCCTAAAGACAATGCCTCGTTTTCTTGTATTTTTTGTCTGTTTTGGCTTTATTAAGCATGTTTTGGGATCATAGTTCTGAAATTACAGGGTTGCCAACTTTCATTGACAAAAACAATGCGTTCTGTAATAATCTGTTGCTAATTGTAGTAAGTGAGCTAATTGCGTACTTTGCTTATTGTATTCTCATCTTTTCTTATCTTTCTTTGATGTTCGTTATTGATGTTAGGCTCATTGGGGAAATCATGAGATCACGCAATCATATGAAGATTGAAGGTTAGGGTTGCTCATGAAATCCTAGCAGGTAATACTAGGGTGTCATGCCTTTGACCCCAAATGAGGTTAAGAATATATGACATTCCCACTAATCAATCCTAACCTAACCTAATATTTTAACTCGTTTAAGAAAAAGAAACGACATCCCAACCTCGCTTCTTACATCACCACTGATGCGTATGGGTTATTTTTATCAATTAGCGATGGGACCTACAGATTAACGCTGTCTTTGAATGATACATATGCATACATAATTGGCCATTACAACCCTTCAGTCAGGATTACGACCTAGTTTCTCACTCCACTTATCTTGTGCGTGTTAATTTTTATACATGGGTGGACCTACAGTTTAAAGTCGACACCGAACGACAGATTTTTGAGAAACTTTTTCATGGCAATTTTTATTTACTCTCAGAGTTTTTGCCAGAAATCTGCTGAGAGGAAGTCGCCGACCCTGGGGCTCGAACCCTGGCTTTTCGTCTAATAAGCCAACACACTACCTACTAGACTACGGCGGCTACTATCGTCTTCGAACGAAAGATTTCAGAAAATTTGTCGGAGTTGTTGCCGGAACGAAATATTTCTTTCATATTTTGTTTTGTTCGAGATGTTTGAGCTGGTATTTATACCATGGGCTCTCGTCTAATAAGCCAATACCTTGTCTTATAAAGACTACGCTTGTTACACCTCCACATACAAAATATCTACGATTGTAAGGAAAATCCAATATGAGAACCAACATTTCTATTTTAATTTCACAATTTTTAAGATTTGCAGCAGGAATACGAATACGAAGTATCAAGGATTTCATGCTGAATGTGTTTCATCATGTGAGAACCCCTTTCAAATTTTTCTATATTTTCTGCTGCTACAGTTTCTCTATAAATTTTTTTTCTTAATCTCTATTTATTCCTCATAATATCAGAATTACGTTTAAAATCATTTAAAATCCATTAAAATTTTATAATAATTTCTCATAATATGTTTACTCTTTAATAGACGTAGCATTTAAACAGACTTAAATATTAAATGATCGGCTATTAAACACTCAATAAGAGTGTATTAAACAATTTAATTTGGCCATAAATTATGCCAATAAAAATAATATTATTTTGTGTGTGTATTTGGGAGGGAAGAGTCTATTGAAAGCAAACATTTCAGACACAAGATTTAATAGCAAAACTAATAAAAATATAAATGCGGGAAAGGGATAACACACACATACACACACAAGTTCAATAATTCAAATGTGTTTTGTGTAGTAGTAGTAGTAGTATTAGTAGTAGTAGTAGTAGTAGTAGTAGTAGTAGTAGTAGTAGCAGTAGTAGCACAATATATGTATTTGTATAAGTAAATATTAATAGAGTAGCAAAATCTCAATACAAACACACCGAACACACAGAAACACACCCAACCATACATATGTAGTATAAAGTAAACAACAATAAATCTAAACTCACTAATAAACTCATATGAGAGTCTGGTACTATAGGGAGAGAAACTGAGAGCTGCATATTATGAACTCTTTGCTTATGTTCTCTGTTTATATCGTTGTGTGGAACAATAAAATACAACATTTGTATGTTGCTCACACACAAATATACTCATAAATAAACCCTCATAAACGAATGCAACCGAACCCAGTAGACATTTTTGTTTGTTTAAAATAAGAGCTCGTAGATTGGAAATAAAATAAAAATAAGTCTGTGTTTACATACATAAGTGGTCATTACAACCCTTCAGTCAGGATTATGACCTAGTTTCTCACACCACTTATGTTGTGTGTCTTTACGTCTAATAAGCCAACACACTACGTACTAGACTACGGCGACCTGTGTTTGACAATTCTAGACAATTATTCCACAGATCTTTGTAACGGAGATCTTCAAACCACGATTAACTCTTCAAACACCGCGTCTTCACACAAGACTGACTGTACTTCACTGACTCACTCGCCTACTTTGCGTTGCCTTTTATATGGCAGAGTAAACAGTCTGATGAATGTTTTTGGAGGCGAATGTTAGCGGTTTCGCATTCTTGAAATCTCTGTAAATGTAAACATCGTTGTTTCATTATTGTTGTTTGTGTATTTTGTTTACATTTATTCCTGTAGTGTTTGTTGTTGTATTTTTGTTTACTTGTTTACCATTTTTTATGCTGGTGTTTGTTGTTGTACTTTTGTTTACTTGTTTACCATTTTTTATGCTGGTGTTTGTTGTTATATTACGCCGTGCGATAATTTGTAAACAAGTTCATTGTTTTATTAGTGTAGCTTTTGTTTACAATTTTAATGTTAAACGATGTAAAAATAAAACACCAGTATTTAGATTTTTCCATTTTCGTAACAATATTGTTACGTTTTTACCTTTTTAAAAAAGTTTAAATATGAGTTCGTTAATTGCAAACCAAGTAAAAACAAATCTGTGTTTATTTTCTCTTAAACTCTCTTTATTCTTTGCACTACTTTTGTGTGCCACCGTATACAACTTAACGATACAACAATAATAATCTGTTTATTCACTTTACTAGTGCACACAAGTATTCACTGGATCTTTACAACCACGACTTATTTTGATCATACGCAACTTCACACAAGGCTGACTGAATTCTTACTGACTGGTGCCTGTTTTGTCCAGCCCTTTTATAGTCCGACGCAACCAGTCTAACGAACAGTCTTGAAGTGGAAGGTTCGTGATCTCGCCTTCTCGAGAGCTCTATTGCTAATACATTGTTGTTTGTGTACGTTGCTTATGTTGTATATCCCTTTTTGTCACATACATGTTGTTGTTGGTACCAGGCGCAACCAGGTTCGTCGTACATATGTGTGTGTGCAGCTTTAGATAATCAACACGTTCATTGTATTCTTAGTGTTAGTGAGTATTTGTATCGTGTGTATTGTGTTGGTGTAGCTGGTAGCTTTTGTTTATCGTTTTTATTGTTAAACGATATTAGGTCGTTTCGATTTATGTAACAATATGTTATGTTATGTGTTATGAAAATAATGTTATGCTGTTGTAATAGCTGTTGTTGTAATTCGAGTTATCGCATGGATAAAACCAAAGTAATGCTCAGAAACAATTTCTATGTTGCCTGTGGATATAAGAAACCGTTCATTTACAAATCGTTCACAGATGGGTTTAAAATTTAATATTTCTAGTAATATTCATTGCTATTAGGTACCATCATAGCTTGCTTGAAAAGTAGCTACTATTGAGAACTACTGAAGCAAATGTTTGCTGGGTACTCGCCCCTTTATAATCTCATGCACAAAAAGCTCGTACAAATTTTTATTTACAATTTAATATGCAGTTACGAAATTATTTAAAATTCCTTATATCAATTAAAACGTAGTACGAGGTGTGCTCAAAAAGTACGGGTCCTACATAAATTTCGAAAGTTGTTATTTTAAGAACATTCATCCTGAATATAAGTCCACTATTAGTTTTGACAGATTTAAACTTTTTAAAGTCTTAAGAACTTTTTTCGTTTGATTTCTTTAATTTTTTTTTATAAAATTTTTCACAAAAAATGGATTGAAAAGCTCGAATAACAACACCAGTGAAGTAGTAAATATACCGGCCTACATTACTTCATATCATCTGTACAACCGTGAAGCAATTTTAGCCTAAATTAGAATCGTAGATCAGTTTTTCCGCTCTTCTACATGCTAGTGCCAATTGCTGTGTTTAAAAGTTTTAATAAATTTGTGTGCCACATAGCATTTCAGTCCTCATTTTTAGATTTTCATTCCATTTATACATTCTGTATCACTGGCTGGATCTCCATTACCATTCTCCAAACGTGCACAACCAAGTGTGGCTTCTACATCGGAATAAAACTCGTACTGATAGCCACTATAAATCACGTACATAGCCAATGTTGCATCGAAATTCGAAAGATATCCTCAGTGCATAGGGGATTATTGGTAATTTTCTTTGGAACGTTGTCGGTATCGACTTATTTTCCGGTTTCAGATCTCTGCAGTAGAAGGGAAATGATTATGATGTTTGCTTTACTTCTTAAATGCTTATGAAGGTCAAACGAACAACGATTACTTACTTACTTAATTTGTCATTGCAGCCCATTAATCAGGATTACAATCTAGTTTCTCACACTACCCATGTTATGTGGGGTAATTTTTATCCATAAGTGGCGGGACCTGCAATTTAAAGTCGACTCCGAACGACAGATTTTTTTGTGAAACTTTTCACAACAAATTTTTGCTTGTGAAGGTCAAACGAACATCGATTACTGACTTACTTAGATGGTCTTTGCCATGCCACCCCTTCAGTCAGGATTACGATCTAGTTTCTCACCTCACCCATGTTTTGGGTGTTAATTTTTATCCATAAGTGGCAGGACCTACAATTTAAAGTCGACTCCGAACAACAGATTTTCTTTTGAAAATTTTCATGGGAATTTTTTATTCACCCTCAGAGTTTTTCCCAGAAATCTGCTGAGAGGAAGTCGCCTAAGAAATATTTTTCATTTTTGGTTATGTTCGAGATGTCTGAGCCAAGGTTTAAGCCATTGCCTCTCGTCTAATAAACCAAAACACGATCTACTAGACTACGGCACCGTTATTATTCTTCTTGATTTCTAAACGGATAGCATTAGTGTCCTTAAACATGTCTCCTAGGCTAGGTTAGGTTAGCGTGGTAGCTTTAATTTGCCAAAAAGCTCCCTTGAGCACGCATAGCGGCCCGTTGTGATGCCACACGTGAACGCAGCCTCTGTACTGACCAAGTTCCTCCGATCCAAGGAGGGGGAAATTGGTCAGCGCAAGGGCTGCACATTTTCAAAAAGCACGACTACCCCACGCTGGAAAACCAGCCCGAAAGTTTGATAAACGAGGCGATGTCCTTGATATCAATGGACGATAGCTCCGTCTCCGTGGATTGTCTCCTAAGTATACTAAATTTTCTACAACATCAACATTGTTCTACGTGTGTCAGGGCTTGACAGGAAGTTTTAGTGTTTTCGGGCTTCTTGTTCTCCACCTATTCAGGTTTGTTTAGAAGTTAAAGTAAGAAGGCACTTTGTATTGACATTTTAGACACGAATGAATCCAATGGTATGGTATTCTAGATCTCTGACTGAGTATTGTTCTGATTTTGGGTACAGATCATATAAACGATGCCGGATGCTATGAATCTGCATCAGTAATTGTGGATTAATCGCACAGTGAATCCAATCAAACGAAACAAATCATGACATAATTGGTCATTACAACCCTTCAGCCAGGATTACGACGTAGTTTCTCACACCACTTATGTTGCGAACGTTAATTTTATACATGAGTTTCGGGACCTACAGTTTAAAGTCGACTCCGAGCGACAGATTTTTGAGAAACTTTTCATGGCAATTCTATTTGCTCTCAGAGTTTTTGTTAGAAATCTGCTGAGAGGAAGTCGCCGAAGAAATATTTTTTTTTCATATTTCATTTTGATGTCTGACCTGGGGTTTGAACCGAGGCTTTACGTCTAATAAGCCAACACACTACCTACTAGACTACGGCGACTTCCTGTGGAAGCATTATCTTTGCATATTTGCTGTAAACTTAACGGTCTTTTAAAGAACAGCGAATTAGTTGTACAGCGAATGTAAACGTTAAGTCCACAATCGATGTAAAAGTTACGCCTCAAAGGCGATTAAGGCTGCATTCATTCGATGCCATTTGAGGCATTCAATATCGTTGATCTTACCTTCCCTTGAAAAAAAAAGATTGACAGATAACACTTATAGGAACCAACTGAGCAAAACCTTAACTATGCTTATTGTCTGGAGGAAAAGGAGCTGTAATCTACAGTGAGCGTCAAAAGAAACTGTACATTAAAAATATGCATTATCAGATTCCCGTTATTTTTATTTTAAAATTGTTTCATTGCTAGTTTTTAAAACAAAAACAAAATAATTAAAAAAAAAAAATTTGGAGATATTAACAAATTTTTTCGGGCACACTCCTTAAGTGGTAAAAGTTGAGTTGAGCAGTAAAATTATGCCGTTTTTTATCAAATTAGTAAAGTTTTTCTCATATCATATTCTCTCTAGTTTTAGCAAAAATCTTAAGAAACTTTCTGACTTCTTTACCCAGCAGGATAATCGGGGTTGCCATAGAAACCAACCTTGTCGGAATTGGTTTTAAAAACGACGAGAAAAAAATGCTATGTTGTCATGAAAACCGATATTATCATTTTTATGTTCGAATTGGAATTAATATCGGTTTTAGGTGTCACAGAAACCAAGGTTATCGGTTTTCTTATTGGAAATAAACCAACCAGCTGACAGTTGTCAGTTATAATAATAAAAAAAAATATAAAAAAGACTGAATTTTTGTTGTTTTAGTTGCAGTTGTTATTAATAAAAAAATATATCGTCATCCTATATCCAAAATGGTTTATCCACAGAACAAATATACTGCAAATAGAACATTTTTGATTTAGGCCAACGATATCCTGATTTTTACTAAAAGTTTTTTCATTTTTCTATAAATTACTTACTTATTCACCCCTGATTCCCTGAGCTCCACTTTGTTGAGATGTTGGCAGCGGTATGGGACATTTTCCTCTTCTATATCAATGGAGGGCAAAAGGATATCGCTTTCGTTGTAAAGAGTGTTTTTTATAGAGGTATAGAACTTTAAGTTTGCATTACTTTTCAAGATGGCGACCGATTTAACAGCTGTCAAGTGATTTATTCTCAGTTTGGTTTGGCAATTCATCATGAATAGACTCACGCCTGAACAACGCTTGCAAATAGTGCAATTTTATTTCGAAAATAATGGTTCTGTGCGGAAAACGTATCGCGCACTACGTCCATTTTATCGTCGACAAAATCGTCCATCAGAGCAGTTAATTCGATTAACCACGCACCACGTTTACTCTTATTGATAACTCGCATCCCCAGAGACGCTGTACGGTGCGTACAGAAGAAGCTGTTGCTGCTGTAGAGCATAGCATTGAGGAAGATCCGCCATCGAGCATCGAGGTATAGAACTTTAAGTAGGCAATAAAACAACGATGGATTATTCGATTGACATGAATTTTATTTATCCGAAAGATAATCTTGTGGCATTACATTTTAAATATGATTTCTGGCATATGACCGCCACGGCTGGCGCGGATGTAGTCCAATCTGGACGTCCAATTTTCGATGACTTTTTCCAACATTTGTGGCCGTATATCGGCAATAATACGGCGAATGTTGTCTTCCAAATGTTCAAGCGTTTGTGGCTTTACCGCATAGACCAATGACTTTACATAGCCCCAAAGAAAGTAGTCTAGCGGTGTTAAATCACAAGATCTTGGAGGCCAATTCACAGGTTCAAAACGTGAAATTAGGCGGTCACCAAACGTGTCTTTCAATAAATCTATTGTGGCACGAGCTGTGTGACATGTTGCGCCGTCTTGTTGAAACCACATCTCCTAGACATCATGGTTATTCAATTCAGGAATGAAAAAGTTTGTAATCATGGCTCTATACCGATCACCATTGACTGTAACGTTCTGGCCACCATCGTTTTTGAAAAAGTACGGACCAATGATTCCACCAGCCCATAAAGCGCACCAAACAGTCAGTTTTTCTGGATGTAACGGTGTTTCCACATACACTTGAGGATTACCTTCACTCCAAATGCGGCAGTTTTGTTTGTTGAAGTATGCCATTCAACCATAAGTGCGCTTCATCGCTAAACAAAATTCGCTTATGAAAATCGGGAACAACGGTAATCTCGTTTTGGGCCCATTCGACGAATCTACGCCTTACTTGATGATCGTTTGGCTTCAAATCTTGCACGAGTTGGATTTTGTAAGCACGCAAACCAAGATCCTTCCGCAAAATCTTCCATAAAGTGGATGGACACAGATCCAATTGCTGTGCTCGATGGCGGATGGACTCATTCGGGTCTTCCTCAATGCTACGCTCTACAGCAGCAATAGCTTCTTCTGTACGCACCGTACAGCGTCTCTGGGGATGCGAGTTATCAATAAGAGTAAACGTGGTGCGAAAACGTTCCATGGTTAATCGAATTAACTGCTCTGATGGACGATTTTGTGGACGATAAAATAAACGTAGTGCGCGATACGTTTTCCGCACAGAACCATTATTTTCGAAATAAAATTGCACTATTTGCAAGCGTTGTTCAGGCGTGAGTCTATTCATGATGAATTGCCAAACCAAACTGAGAATAAATCCCTTGACAGCTGTTAAATCGGTCGCCATCTTGAAAAGTAATGCCAACTTAAAGTTCTATACCTCTATGAAAACACCCTTTAGTTAAATATATGAGTATAAGAAACTTCCTCATGATTAAAAAACTTCTTACATTGCCTCCGGCAGCTCCAGTGAATTGCTACAATCTCTCAGGATTCTTCTCCTCACTCTTTCTGGCTGCTTTTCTTCCAGTAATAGAAATACCACTATTGCTGTTGACGTTGTATTTATTTCCTAACCTAAACAATTTCAATTTTTAACAAAATTTTTTTTTTTTTTTTTTTTTATCAATTATTAGCAAAACAGCTGATTCGAACATTGGTTTTAATTTACGTTCGAAATTAACGTTGCATTTGGTGTCATGAAACCAACATTGGTTTTTAAAAACGACAATCACGAAAACCGACATGGTTTCTAATTCAACCGCGAATATTTCCATTCAAATGTTTGCTGGGACAGTGCAAATAAACCTACAACATGCCCTTATTTGTGTGTGTATATGTAACAGGGTTATGCATTTTATTCCATGTGTAAATATATGCATTTGCATCTATGTACATATGTATGCATGTATGTATGCATATGTATTGTGTTGTTTTATCCATAAATTTATGAACACATGCATACTTATTCATACGAGAGAGAGCCCATGTTGATTTCTTCTATTTGTGCATGGACTTGTAAGCTTATGTTGTTATTGTTTTTTTTTTGTTATTTCTTATGCTCTGCTAAACAAACCAATAGTTTGTATTGAAATAAATATGCGTCTGAGTGTGTGTGTGTGCCTGTCTGTACTACTGTGTGTATGTGCGGGAATAATAAAAATGATGGAACAATCGAACAAGTAATTGTTTTGTGTGTGCGTGCGAGAGTGTATGCTTAGAAATTTCGTATTAAATTTGCAAAAACAACAACAATAACAACAACAAAACGAATAGAAGTAATGTTATGAATACATTTGAATTGCATGCTTAAAAATCATGGATGCTGGTGTAGAGTACAGTCAAGGCAATAAGTATTAGAACATTAGGTTTGTTTTTAGCTTTAAAACTTATTTCAGCAGAAATTCTTTACATCCTTGAAGCAACTGTTACCTTTTCAGAATATGGGGAATATTTTTTGGTCTGCCTGTATTACTTTATTGTAGTCACTGTAGTCTAGAAGGCTTATTAGATGAGAGCCCGTGGTTTATCTTGTATTACATACACATACACAACATACATAATTGGTCATTACAACCCTTCAGTCAGGATTACGACCTAGTTTCTCACACCACTTATGTTGTGTGCGTTAATTTTATACATGAGTATGGTAGGACCTACAGTTTAAAGTCGACTCTGAACGACAGATTTTTGAAAAAACTTTTCATGACAATTTTATCTCAAACTCTCGGAGTTTTTGCTAGAAATCTGCTAAGAGCCAACACACTAGCCACTGGACTACGGCGATCTCTCTGAAGTATTACTTGGAGCGAATATGAGGCTTAAATCATATTTTTTACTTCTAACCTTTCTGAAGAGGTAGCTGTGACAGTTCAGTCCATGCCGTTCAATGTGTACGTAATCCTCTTTGACAGGAACAACGGGAATAGGGAGATATTAGCAATTTCTCTGACAAGCTCTGTGTGCCCCACCAGCATTACTGCAGAAGCTGCCATGATGTGGAGACAAACGGAATCGATACAACACCTTTTATGCGAATGCCATGCACTTAAGAACGTGCCACTAAGAGAACTGATCGGTTTCATCTGAAGCTCGATGACTAATGGATCATGACAATTGAGCCTTCCTCACACTGGGCCAGAGAGTAAACTTGCTTGTGAATGGCAATACACCCGCCAACTTGACCGATTCTAACCTATGAAATGTGAAATTTTCGTTTTTTAAGTCGGCCTCAAACTGTTCCTGGATACTGTTCCTGGATCTCTTTTCATTGTAATTACCCAGCCTTGGATTACCTCAAATTTATTTGGCTTGAGAAAAGTCGTTGCAATACTCTACCTAGCTTCTCACTGAGCATAGCCTTCCATACGTTTCTTCCCATTTCACTGAAAGGTTGTGACCCTTCCATGAGCTCTCCTTTTCTCAAATTCTTCTGCCTACAAATTGCTGAAAGTGCTAAAATTAATCTCAGATCCAGCAGATTACAAACTTTTCGGCTCTCAAATTCTTCTGCCTGCTTACTGCCATATATTCGCACAAAAATCTGAGATTTACCAGGTACTTTGCCTTTCTGTTACACTTTGCTCTGTGAGCCCCATGCTATTCACAAAGCGACTTTATATGAGCAGAGTACATGGATGTTTTTCTGACTATCAGTACGTATTGCTATGCATCGTCTTTTGTACGTCTTATTCAAGTTGTTTTATTCATAACTGGAGACTTTCAAGTTTCCTTATGGGTTTTGAATATTTTACTTTAAGATAGAACACCATGCTCCTGTTACACCTGCTGCTCTTGAGCTTTGCATACAGCATCAGCCTCTTTTAAAAGAGTATTTAACCGCCATGTGTGAGTTTTTGCCATTAATCTGCTGAGAGGAAGTCGCCGAAAAATACTTTTTGTATTATTGTTTTGATGTATGACCTGGGGTTTGAACCCTGGCTTTTCGTCTAATAATCCTATTATTTAGCCACTACTGTACATAGTGCTTTTAGTCAATGTGAATGGAAATCCATTAAGTGTCTGCTGCTGTTTGGTACATTGTTGCAGTTGATATGAGTCCATACGATGTATTATCTTTCCTTCAAAATTTATTGTTAAAAAGAAACACAAGAGATTTTTGTTGAAAACTTAATAAAGTTTCTTAGAGATTTTTGTTTATTTTTAATTTTTGTTTCAAAAGAACGCACAAGCACATAGAGAACAAGCTTAAAAATAATTTCTTCTAACAGATCTGCTTATTTACTTAAGAACATTTAAATTAATTTAAGTTTTTAAAGAAAATCAAACAAATTTTAAGTCCATCCTTTCATCCATGAAATGTGTTAAAAATCTTTTTTAAATTTCGTCATTAAATTCCTTTTTTTTCGTATTTATTTAAAACAGAAATCCTTAGTGTTACATTTACTGTGTGTTATTTCGTTTTTTCTTCTCTTCTCTTTTACTCATATGGCTTCCTTTTACACATACACATTCACTCACATACTTGTGCAAAGGTTTGTCATTAAAATACGAGCACATTATCACTTATTTCCTTCAGTTGACTTCCGTGGTCGTTTAATCATAACTTTTCTGAACAACTATTAACCTACATGGCCACCATGATTAACCTTTAAAATGGCAACTAGTTCAATATGGGGACACAAGCAAATATTGCTTATAATTTTCTGTATAAAAATATATTAAAACTGCTATTCAGCAAGCTGAATTTGGTATTCAGCTAGCTGAATAAATTTCGATTAAAAAATTCGAACTAAAAATTTTAGTTTCTATAAAAAAGATCATCTAAACTCTTATTCATACAAAAATCACTTATTCAGCTAGCTGAATTGTTTTAATTTCTATAAAAAAGAACATTTAAACTCTTATTCGTACAAAAATGACTTTAACCGCTTATTCAGCTAGCTGAATTGTTTTAATTTCTATAAAAAAGAACATTTAAACTCTAATTCACACAAAAATGACTTTAACCGCTTATTCAGCTAGCTGAATTGCTAAGATTTATATAAAAAGTACACCTAAACTCTTATTCATACAAAAATGACTTCAATTACTTATTCAGCTGGCTGAATTGTTTTAATTTCTATAAAAAAAAAACAACATTTAAACTCTTATTCACACAAAGATGACTTTAACCGCTTATTCAGCCAGCTGAATTGCTATGATTTCTATAAAAAAAGTGCATCTAAACTCTTATTCATACAAAAATGGCTTTAATCACTTATTCAGCTAGCTGTATTGTTTTAATTTCTATAAAAAAGAACATTTAAACTCCTATTCGTACAAAAATGACTTTAATCACTTATTCAGCTAGCTGAATTGCTAAGATTTATATAAAAAAGTACACCTAAACTCTTATTAATACAAAAATGACTTTAATCCCTTATTCAGCTAGCTGAATTGATTTAATTTTTATAAAAAAGAGCATTTGAACTCTTATTAATACAAAAATGACTTTAATCACCTATTCAGCTAGCTGAATTTTATTAATTTTTATAAAAAAGAGCATTTCGACTCTTATTAATACAAAAATGGCTTTAATCACCTATTCAGCTAGCTGAATTTTATTAATTTTTATAAAAAAGAGCATTTCAACTCTTATTTATACAAAAATGACTTTAATCACCTATTCAGCTAGCTGAATTTAAAAGTTGAACAAACGAAATGCAATATTAGTTAAAAATTTATAATAAAATTTCTATTCAGCAGGCTGAATTCCTTTTTTCTAGAGATTTATTTACTTTTCAATAAAACTTTCTTATGAAGCGAGTTTTAATTTCTATTCAACTAGCTGTATGGCTTTTATTCAGCTGGATTTCAATGTAATATATGGATTCAGCAAATTGAGAATACTTTTTCGGGGATATTTTGAACCCTATGCTGCATGTTCTTAATACTTACATTTAAAAACTATTATTCAGCTGGCTGAATTTAATATTTATACAAAATAGAATATACTATTTTACAATTTTGTAAAAACCTACATTGAAACTTGTATTCAGCTAGCTGAATAGCTTTTTTTTTCTAAATTTGGTTTAAAAATTCTGTAAAATTAACTATTTATACGTCTTTTTACGTGATTTAGCTAGCTGAATAAGATTTTAAAGTGTTTTTATAAAGAAAATGTATATTTGTAGTACAAATATGGCATAAAGCTTCAATTCAGCTGGCTGAATTGCTTTTTTCCCAAAATTGTTTTAAAAATTCTGTAAAATTAACTATTTATACGTCTTTTTTACGTGATTCAGCTAGCTGAATAAAGATTTTAAAGTGTCTTCATAAAGAAAATGTATACTTCTAGTACAAAATGGCATAAAGCTTCAATTCAGCTAGCTGAATTACTTTTTTCAAATTTTAAAATTTTAAATTGTGTAAATATTTTCTATTTATACGTCTTTTTTACATCATTCAGCTAGCTGAATAAAGATTTTAAAGTGTCTTCATAAGGAAAATGTATATTTCTAGTACAAATATGGCATAAAGCTTCAATTCAGCTAGCTGAATAGTAACTTCAGAACGTTTTTGTAAGCTTAAAATAATTTATTGTTAAAATTAATAACAATTAAACGTATTCAGCTAGCTGAATATGTATTCTATGCCATATTAAATAATATAAATTTGCTGAATATAAATATTAAGCTGCATTTACTCCAGATCAAAACAAAATTCTTATATTTTTTTAAATTAAAAACAAAATCACAACAGAAAAATGATTTATGTTCAGCTGGTTAAATACCAGTCGTTGGCGTTTATGTGCTAAAAGACAATTTCATATAATAAGCACAACACGAAGGGACCATTATCGTTAGGAAAACAAATCGATTCGATAGGAATAGAGCCTGGAAATAGAAAAAGTATTTGCAAGTGATTTATTTTTTCTTTTTTTACCACCTTTTATGACCATATTTTTTCTGTCAAATGTTTGCAAAACATGAAAATATTTTTGATGATACAATAACAACAACAACAACAACAACAGTTTTATTTTTATGAGCCCATGAGACTCATAATAAGTCGAAAAACGAAACCATGCATATACTAGCATTGCCCATAAATGTACTTCATGTACTCGCATGTTGTTGGCGATTAGAATTGAAGATGAGCGTATAGAGGAGCTGATTATTAAGTATTTGTAACCAACAAACGAAAAAAGCATAAAAATGGAAATAACGGTAACATCTGTATTTATTTGGTATTCTCTTTACAATCATACATTGTACCGTATACAACGGGTTGTGGGTTATTTCCCCTAAAACCAGTAAAAATTTGAAATTCTTTCAATTGTGACTTTTGGTTGTGTTTTCTCAAGTGAAATGACCCCTATGTGAGGGCTTATTTTGCAATATATCGTTTGAAACAGTCATCAGGCAGAGAGAGAGAGACAGACAGACAATACATTTATGGCAAGTAGGCAATGTATGACACAAACAACGGAAATACAGGCAATAAACGTTAAGACAAGAAACCAAACAATAAAAAGAGGACAGAAAAAGAGGAACAAATTAAACGGCTGAAATAAATTTCATTGTAAAACTTATGGCCCCTAAACTCTACAGTGGGTGTTAGTGGCCAATTACCTAAAAAAAATTCGGCGTCCAAACAATTTATTGTACTGCCCTCAATCTTTATAGGGCCTCTCTATGATATCTCTTCCAACCTTGGTTGCTTTGACGTACCTCAGAATGATGTCAGTTAACAGCAAGAAAATCTCTCGCTTCCAGAAGTTTCCTTCCGAAATATGTTACAGCAAGCATGTGTTCGAGTGATTCGTTCTTTATCATGGATAATAGCTGCCCTGTTGTCATGAAGAGAATCTGAGTGTACAAAAGAGGTGGGGTATTATCTCCATTCAATGCTAATTCATGAGCACTCTGTCTTACAGAAGCAGGAAGTCCCCTGTCACTCGATTACCCCCTCCTTCTTAGCGGTCTTCATGAGCCATGGCTGTCTTGAGTGCCAAGTTTTCAACACCGAATCTTTGCATTGAGTTTAGTTTGCGTCAGGTTAAGTTGCCAGCTGCTTCGTAGAGCATAGTTTACTTGGATTCTATAATGCTCCGTTTTAGCGCCGTCATTGCAACCCTTGTCAGGATTACAACCTAGCCTCTCACACCTCGCGTTTTGTGTATGTCATTTAATCCTTGGGTAGCGTGGCATGCAGTTGATGATTTTTAAGAAACTTTTCACGGCCATTCGATTTAATCGCACAGCTTTTGCCGGAAGACTGCTGAGAGGAAGACGCCGAATGAAATAATTTTTTTCATACTTCCTGGGTTATTCGCAGCTATTCGTATCACTGGTGCTCTGCGTACCACACCCCCACAAAGGCCTTGTTCGCAATGCTTAACTGGCTTCCTACTGAGCTCCTCGCCAAGCAGGTGGCTAAGTTCACTGCGACAAGACTCAATGCCCTGTCTCGTTGGCGCGTCGTTCCCTACGGTCACTCTGCTATTCTGGAGATCGACCCGGTGGCCCCAATGGAAATCGATTATCTTCCTGTAGAATACTGTTTTGATAGGGGTTTCAACTTCTTGATTCCGAGAAGAAGTGATTGGACCCCAGACACGACCGTTCCCCTGGAACTCCTGGATGTATATACCGACGGCTCCAAACTCGATGGCGGAGTGGGTAGCGGAGTCTACTCCGGGAAATTGGATTTGAACATTTCACTCCGACTGCCGGACTATTGCAGCGTGTTTCAGGCGAAAGTTATGGCCATCTACCGGGCCGCACAATTGATCCTCCCATACGGTGTTCCTTTCACCCGCATCTCGATATTTGCGAATACCAAGGCTGCCATAAAGTCTCTGTCGAACATTGCGAATAATTCCAGGATCGTCAGGGAATGTCGCCGTTGCCTCAACCTTCATTCTGGGCGCTTCAGTGTCACACTTGTCTGGGTTCCCGGACACTGTGGACACTTTGACATTCCGAGAAACTGCAGAGCCGACGAGCTTGCCAGAGCTGGCGCACTACTCTCGAAATCCTGTTCAATCGACTTAGGAATGCCACTTGCCTCGATCAAACTGGCCATCGCGCGGGAATTTTTCCGAGACGCCAACCTATCGTGGATCAACTAGGAGTCCTGCTCTACCACTAGACTCACCTGGCCCCGGATGGATAGAAGGCGTATAGCGCGGGGTAGTCGTGGTTTGGATATACAGATCTTGCGGCGACCGACCTCCCCCGAACCCAGGAGGGTCAGCTCAGGAACTGCGTTCGCCTGTGGCATCATAAGGGGCCGATATGCGTGCTCAAGTGAGCTTTTGGTATGAAGCTACCACACTAACCTAATCTATCGCTGGGTTTGAACCACAATACTTACTAGGCAGTGTGAAACAACTACAACTATAGGCTGGCATATCTCAACGATCCCGACAGTATTAAGAAGATGTGAATTCTGTCTAATCCAGATAGATTTGTGTTAACAGTTTCTGAATGCATAAGAATCTTGCTCTTCAGGTTTCCAAGCACCATAAAATGACTAAAAAGATGATCTAAATCTCCTCCTCTTCCTTGGCTTCACATTGTCAAACAATTATAACTATTAATCGGCCTTTCTTAACCATCCCGGTAGCATTAAGATGTTGGGAATTCAGCCAAAATCCCCTTTGGCAGATAGGCTGTGTCAACAATCTCTGAGTGCATAAGAATCCTTCGCCTCAGGTTTCCAAGTACCTCGAAATGGCTGAAAATATGATCAGAATCTCCACTTCTTCCTTGGCTTTACATCTTCAAGTAAAAAGTACTGTTAATGACTGAAAAGATGATCATAATCTCCTCCTCTTCCTTGGCTTTACATTGTGAAACAATTATTACTATTGGCCGGCATCTCTTAACCATCCCGGTTGTATTAAGAAGTTGTGAATTCATCCCAAATCGCTTTCGGCAGATATATTGTGTCAACAATCTATGAGTGCATAAGAATCCTTTGTTTTAGATTTCCAAGTACCTCAAAATGAATGAGAAAATCATCAGAATCCATTATTCTTCCCTAGCTTTACATCTTCTGCAGAAGTCGTTGTGCGCCCCTGAAGCGGGCGTGTGCCCCTAACGGTTACGAGGCTTCTAAGATAAACTCTGGATGGGTTTAATAAAAATTTTGACTTGTGTATACCCAATAGAATTGGTCAATTCGACCTCTGAGTACTGTACTTGTCTTAATTGAAAAGTACGTCCTCTAACCTAACCTATACCCACGTCAGGCCAGATTTGTTTGGGTTTTTTACAAGTATGTTCATTATCTCATCTTTCCCATGCTAATGAGTTAATTGCATACTCTGTAAGCCCTCTGTAGAAAAATGTCAAGCCCACGTATGAATTCAATTGAATTATTCTATGTGCCAGGCCGCCGAAGTTTAGTAGATAGTGTGTTAGCTTATTAGACGTGAGCCCACGTTTCAAACCCCAGGTCAGACTTCTCCAATAAAACAAAATTAAAAAATAATATTTCTTCGGCTATTTCCTCTCAGCAGTTTTCTGGCAAAAGCTCTGTGAGTGAAATAAAATTGCCTTGAAAAGTTTCTCAAAAATCTGTCGTTCGAAGTAGACTTTAAACTAAAGGTCCCACCATACTCATGTATAAAATTAACACACATAACATAAGTGGTGTGAGAAACTAGGTCGTAATCCTAACTCAAGGGTTATAATGATCAATTATGTTATATATGTGTTGCATGTAAACCCACATCGAACCAGATTTATCTGGTCTCTCTATCAATATCTCATCTCTCCTTTGCAAATGCGTAAAACTTTGTCTGAGACTATTTGTTTAACCTTCTGTTGAGAAAAGTCAATCCCAGGTATGTAGAAGATATCAGCAATGAGTCCTTTTTTCGCTACTCATAAGTACTCATGAAATTTTGAATATAAGTGTATCAACAATACATATTGAAATTTAACTATGTACTCTGATTCATTCATACTCACTACACAACGTTGATTTATAAGTACAGGTTGCAATGAGTATGCGTATAACGTTGACATCAAACTCATACCATTCGAAATATGTTTGATTCATACGCCTACTCATTTAGATTCTAACTTTAGAAAAATACTGAAATAATACTTATAAATGAATCGAGTGACTCGAAACATTCATCAATATTTAAAGCTTTAGTTGTTGTTGCATTTACAACAGAAGTAAACAGACACATAAGCAAAAAAGACAGAGCAGCAAGCAAAGCAAACACACAACCATTTAGTGAGTATTTTAGTGTTCGTATGCGATTCATACTTATTTTGTGCTTCGTGTTTATGTTGAGTTATGAAGAGTCGAAATCAACAATAGCATTATACGTGTTATTAAGTATGAGTGTGATGAGTACTTCAAACTTTGAATATGAGTAGGGAGGTTCCATGATATTGTTACATAAATCGAAACGACCTAATATCGTTTAACAATAAAAACGATAAACAAAAGCTACCAGCTACACCGACACAATACACACTAATGAACGTGTTGATTATCTAAAACTGCACACACACATATGTACAATGAACCTGGTTTCGCCTGGTACCAACAAAAACATGTATGTGACAAAATGGGATAAACAACATAAGCAAAGTACACAAACAACAATGTAGTAGCAATAGAGCCCTCGAGAAGTCGAGATCAGGAACCTTCTACTTCAAGAATGTTCGTTAGACTGGTTGTGTCGGACTATAAAAGGGCTGGACAAAGCAGGCAGCAGTCAGTTATAATTCAGTCACCCTTGTGTGAAGACGCGTTGCGGTTTGAACGTACAAGTGGTATGCTTGCAGAAAGGTTGTAAGCAGAGAAGATCTGACGAACAGTTGTTAGTGTTAACATGGACAGAAGTGTGAAATAGAATAGTGTACAAGCAAATTATTGTTGTATCGTTAAGTTGTATACGGTGGCACACAAAAGTAGTGTAAAGAATAAAGAGAGTTTAACTGATGTTAAACACATATTTGTTTTTACTTGGTTTGCAATTAACGAACTCATATTTTAAACGTTTTTAAAAAGGCAAAAACGTAACAATATTAAAATAAGTACGAATGCATATAAGTATCAGAAATTATGAGTATGATTCGATTCTATTCATCTTTTTGAATACTCATTGCTGATCTCTGGTATGAATTCAATTCAATTATTTGTTGTACCAGCCTTTGGAAGTAGAACGGATTTGCTTTTACTTTCAATATCCCCGTATCTTGAAATTCCTATAAAAGCAACCCGCCAATATCTCACTTCTCTCCTCTAGAAACATTTAGCATTCTTAAAGCAGCATTATTAAATCGCTGAATTAGTTCGTTGGAATGCAAAAACAAGAGACATTCATTCCCCTGTATCAACCTTTTAACCCACATTTTGCCTCAATGTGGGCCATCAATTTGATGGCGTTTTTTTTAAAGGGAATTTTCAATTTCTACCATTATCTGCTCTGCTCTGCTTTGCTTTGCTACACAAGCGGCCATTGTTAAAATTGTCGTCTTTATTGTTTTTGTAATCTGCTGGTTGCCGTTTAATACAAAAACAAAAACACAAACAAACAAACAAAAAAAAATTGCAAAAATAATCATAAATCAGTTCGATTTGTTTTTCAATTTCTGTTTTTATTCGCGTGTGTGTGTGTTTTTTTCTTCTTTATTTTTTTTTAATTTATCGTTGACAACGTACAGTAAAGTCCTTTTTATTTGTTTAATGGCCTCCTTTTTTGTTTTTTATTTGTAAAAAAATGTGCTCTTATGGTAGGCGAAAAAATATTACAGTTAAGTAAACAGATGTTGTGCTTGTTATGGTATGTGTGCGTAAATTTCATTGTAAAGAATTAAAGAAAATAAATTAAAACAACAAAACAAAATAAATAAAATCGAAATTGTTTTCTATGTTTATAAAGGGTGTTTTTTATAGAGGTATAGAACTTTAAGTTGGCATTACTTTTCAAGATGGCGACCGTTTTAACAGCTGTCAAGTGATTTATTCTCAGTTTGGTTTGGCAATTCATCATGAATAGACTTACGCCTGAACAGCGCTTGCAAATAGTGCAATTTTATTTCGGAAATAATGGTTCTGTGCGGAAAACGTATCGCGCACTACGTCCATTTTATCGTCGACAAAATCG
Source organism: Sarcophaga subvicina (assembly GCA_936449025.2). Taxonomy (NCBI): domain Eukaryota; kingdom Metazoa; phylum Arthropoda; class Insecta; order Diptera; family Sarcophagidae; genus Sarcophaga; species Sarcophaga subvicina. The sequence goes on from OW388084.2 coordinate 100,749,451, forward strand.
TCCATCAGAGCAGTTAATTCGATTAACCATGGAACGTTTTCGCACCACGTTTACTCTAAATTGATAACTCGCATCCCCAGAGACGCTGTACGGTGCGTACAGAAGAAGCTATTGCTGCTGTAGAGCGTAGCATTGAGGAAGAACCGAATGAGTCCATCCGCCATCCAGCACAGGAATTGGATCTGTGTCCATCCACTTTATGGAAGATTTTGCGGAAGGATCTTGGTTTGTGTGCTTACAAAATCCAACTCGTGCAAGATTTGAAGCCAAACGATCATCAAGTAAGGCGTAGATTCGTCGAATGGGCCCAAAACGAGATTACCGTTGTTCCCGATTTTCATAAGTGAATTTTGTTTAGCGATGAAGCGCACTTCTGGTTGAATGGCTACGTCAACAAACAAAACTGCCGCATTTGGAGTGAAGGTAATCCTCAAGTGTATGTGGAAACACCGTTACATCCAGAAAAACTGACTGTTTGGTGCGCTTTATGGGCTGGTGGAATCATTGGTCCGTACTTTTTCAAAAACGATGGTGGTCAGAACGTTACAGTCAATGGTGATCGGTATAGAGCCATGATTACAAACTTTTTCATTCCTGAATTGAATAACCACGATGTCCAGGAGATGTGGTTTCACACAGCTCGTGCCACAATAGATTTATTGAAAGACACGTTTGGTGACCGCCTAATTTCACGTTTTGGACCTGTGAATTGGCCTCCAAGATCTTGTGATTTAACACCGCTAGACTACTTTCTGTGGGGCTATGTAAAGTCATTGGTCTATGCGGTAAAGCCACAAACGCTTGACCATTTGGAAGACAACATTCGCCGTATTATTGCCGATATACGGCCACAAATGTTGGAAAAAGTCATCGAAAATTGGACGTCCAGATTGGACTACATCCGCGCAAGCCGTGGCGGTCATATGCCAGAAATCATATTTAAAATGTAATGCCACAAGATTATCTTTCGGATAAATAAAATTCATGGCAATCGAATAATCCATCGTTGTTTTATTGCAACTTAAAGTTCTATACCTCTATAAAAAACACCCTTTACATACTCTGTTACGTATACATACGTGAACACTGTTGTTTCTTTTAGTGGCATGGATTTGATTAATCATACCATAGAAACAGTTGATTCCAAATCGAAAGCATGTTAGCTAATGTACGATTTGAAGCCACACCTTACGCGGTGCACAGACTATACTTGAAAATATTTGTATAGCGAACCTTCTGATGCAATTCTAATTACTGTTGCAGCAGCTTCTTACGAGGTGTGCCGTTTTGTTGAGCAAGATTCCACTTGGGCCAGTGTTTAGACCCATTACGATACGACAATTAATGACCAATAAGTTGATCCCTAAGATGCCGTAATCTAGTAGGTAGTGTGTTGGCTTATTAGATGCGAGTCCACGCTTTAAAACCAGGCCAGACATCTCCAACAAAACGAAATATAAAAAATTCCGATGGATTCAGGCTTGGAAGATATCCGCGAGTTTATCATGGGTTCGGAATATTTCATTCTGGTACTAAAAACTCTTGCTCCAGTTCCAAGTGTATTCAGACTAAAATTCAACACAGCTTTCAGCGCCACTAAAGAACAAATGGTTTCTAATTTCCCCTGTTATGCCAATACACGCATTAGTCTCTGTGTCTTGCCCAAATCTAGAAAGCACTTAAGAAAATATCCTATAGTTCGGAGTGCTTTAATAAGCATCTTAACAAGGATTTATATTTTAAAAATTGAAAAAAAATGGTTGGGTGGTGGACGCTTTGACAAAACTGAATAGATGAAGGCTTCTGTTACTGGCTATTTGAAGAAGAGAAACAAGTTAAAGTCGCCGTAGTCTAGTAGGTATGGCTTATTAGACGTAAAGCCAGGGTTCCAGCCCCAGGCCAGACACCAAAACAAAATACAAAAAGTATTTCGTCGGCGACTTCCTTTCAGCAGATTTCTGGCAAAAACTCGGGCAGAAAATAAAAATTGTCATGAAAAAGTTCTCAAAAATCTGTCGTTCGGAGTCGACTTTAAACTGTAGGTCCAGCCACTAATGTATAAAATTAACACACACAACACAAATGGTGCGAAGAACTAGGTCGTAATCTTGACTAAGGGGTTATAATGGCCAATTATGTATGTATGTATGTATGTATGTAATTGGATCCCTAAAAAATAACAATTCGACTACAGAATAAATCTTGCTGTTGCGGCTATCTTTACATTGGAGAGTCCAGTTAAAGCTGACAGTAATAGCGATGGTGCCCTCCACAGGGCACTTACACGTCAAGTAAATGACAGTATTTTCCTTCTTCCCAGACCCACAACTTCAGAAGTCTATCTTCCAATAAGGCATTGGTCCGTGGGAATCGTTATTGTGCGATGGATGGCCATTCCACTTGAGAGCGAAAGACAATCAATCCTCTTCTTATACATTCAAGTCAAGTAGAGAAAACCTTTATTGCACGTATCCAGCGCAGATGATCTTCCCTATAAAAACGTAAAGGATACCCAGTCTAACTAAGGCTATTGGAATACCTATGCCTTGTAAGTTCCTATTGCTTTTAGAAGATTAAAAATTTCTCAAAGAAATTCTCAGCTTGCATCGACAACAATGAATGTCGAAATGTTGCTTGTGTCGACCTGACAGAAAATCGAGGTAAGTTCTTCTATGTAAGGGGAAGGACGGCTTTAATGCATGAGAACTTTACCGTTGATATTAGCTGCCCTGTTGTCATGAAGAAAGTCTGAATGCACAAAAGAGCTGGAGTATTATCTCCTTTCTGTGCTAATTCAAGGGTTATCTGTCTGACAGGAGGATGAAGTCCCCTGCTCCCTAGCGGTCTCCATGAAAACCAGGTTAGGTTAGGTTAGGTCGGAGTGATAGCTCTGATTTCACAAAGCTCAATTGAGCACGCATAGCGGCCCGTTGTGATGCCACGGGTGAACGCAGTCCCTGTACTAACCAAGTTCCACCAAAATCAGGGAAGAGGAAGAAGTTGGTCAGCGCAAGGGCTGCACATCAAAAGCACGACTACCCCATACTGGAAAACCAGCCAGAAATTTTGATGAACGAAGCTATATCCTTGATGTCAATAGATGATAGCTCCGTCAAGCTGACAAGAAATGGAGAGCTAAATAGCCTATATCTACACCTAGCGAGAGACGGACACTGACAAAGAAAGTGGATAACAGTCTTCTCTTCCTCAGCGGATCTGCATCCACGGCAGAAATCGTTAAATGGGAGCCTCATTCTCTCCGCGTGTCTACCCATAACGCAATGACCTATAAGCACGGCCACTTTGGTTGAGATGACGTCACGACCAAGACCAAGTAATTGGTTGGTACGCCTTCTATCCGTCAAGGGCCAGGTGAGTCTAGCTGTGGAGCAGGACTCCTCCATTGACCCAGGATAGGTTGGCGTCCCGAGAGAATTTCCGCGCAATGTCCAACTTGACCGAGGCAAGTGGCATACCCAGTTCAATTCAAGAGGATTCCGGAAGGAGCGCACCAGCTCTGGCGAGCTCGTCTGCCCTACAGTTTCCCGGAATGTTACTGTGCCCGGGGACCCACACCAGAGAGACACTGGTGAAGCGCCCAGAAAGAAGGTCAAGACAGCGACGACATTCCCTAATGATCCTGGAGTTATTCACAATGCTCGACAGAGATCTTATCGCGGCCTGACCATCCGAAAAGACCGAGACTCGAGTGAAAGGAGCACCGTTAACAAGGATCCATTGAGCGGCCTTGTAAATTGCCGTCACCTCCGCCTGAAACACGCTGCAGAAGTCCGGCAGACGGAGAGAAATGTTCAGGTCCAGTTTCCCAGAGTAGACACCGCTTCCAACCCCATTATCGAGTTTATAGTCGTCGGTATATACATTCAGAACTTTCGGGGGACAACCGTATTATGATTCCAGTCGTCCCTACTCGGAATCAGAGAGTGGAAACCCCTATCGAAACAATACTCAGCAGGGATATAGTCGATGTTCACGGGGGCCACTGGATCAACCTCCAGAATAGTGGAGTGACCAGAAGGTACAATGTGCCAACGAGACAGGGCATTAAGTCTAGTCGCAGCAAACTTAGCCGCCTACTTAGCGAGAAGCACAGTAGGAAGCCAGTTGAGCATTGCGAACAAAGCTTTCGTGGAGGTGGTGCTCAGAGCGCCAGTTATGTAAATGGCCGCAGACCTTCTGACCTTGTCAAGAAGTCTGACGTTGTATTGTCTGTCCAGAGCAGTCCACCAGAAAGCAACACCGTATAAGAGGTTGGTTCGAACAAAACCAGACGTTATTTTAATTTTTCAACGCTTATTACTGCCCTCGTATACTTTATTGCAAATTTTCTAAGCCTTATTGTGAATCCTTTTAATGGCATTTCTAAAATCCATTACATTCTATACAAGCAATCTGCAGAATATTATCCTGTTATTCAAGCTCATAATAAGCTCAAGACAGCTCAGTCATTATCTTCTCTTGTCTATTTTTTAAACGTCGAATTGATTTCTTAATTCACATTCTCATTTGACCCAAATACCATGGCATTGTGTGTGGTTTGATAGTTTTTCTCCATAACTCTTGCAACAAATTGATTTCTGATTCACTTTTTTTCTTTTCGTATTTTCGTAAGTAAAACACACGAAGTAATCATTTTCATTTCATTTCAAAAAAAGATGAGAAAAATAAACTTCAATAATAAAAATCTTTTTGGTTTTTCTTTTCTCTTCTTTTTATTAAAAAAAAATAATCAAAAAATGTTATGCAAAGACATGTCTGTTCAGGATTAAAATACAACTAATGATTGCCACTATCGAACAAGTGCTACTTGATAGAGGAAAAGGAAATTGTGTTAAGGGGGGGTCATGATGATAAAATTGAGGAAATAAAACAGAATGTTTGAATTTATTTTCGAGTGTGCAGCTAACTAAAACGGAAATCTCTGTAAAAAAAAAGTATGAAATAAAATAAAAATAAAATTTAAAATATTAAGAAATCCATAGAAAATGAAATTGATCTTCTGTTTCTGTTCTTTTTGCATAGAAACTCATTAAAAATATATTTTTTAAGCAAAAGAATACTTTTAAAGAAATAAAAATCTTGTCTTAACAATATGTATTGTTACGTGTCGAAGCCGCCGTAGTCTAGGAGGTAGTGTGTTGGCTTATTAGCCGTAAAGCCAGGGTTCGTGACCCAGGCCAGACATCAAAACAAAAGTATTTCTTCGGCGACTTCCTCTCAGCAGATTTCTCGCAAAAACTCTGAGAGTAAATAAAAATTTCCATGAAAAGTTTCTCAAAAATCTGTCGTTCGGAGTCGACTATAAACTGTAGGTACCGCCACTCAGGTATATAAAAAAAAATAAAAATAAAAAAAACACAACATGGGTGGTGTGAGAAAATAGGTCGTAATCCTGACTGCAGGGTTATAATGACCAATTATATATGTATGTACATATTGTTACGTTTTTACCTTTTAAAACTGTTAACAACATGAGTTCGCAGATTGCAAATAAAATAAAAATAAATTTATGTTTAGTTTTAATTAAAATTTTTTATTATTTGCACAATTCTGTGTGCTACTGTTCACAACTTGATGTAAACAACAACAATGGCTTTGCTTGTTATTCCTCTGTTTACATCCCTTGCATAGACAATAACAATTACGAGGCAATTATTCTACAGATCTTTGTAACGGAGATCTTCAAAGCACGATTACTCTCTTCAAACACACCGCGTCTTCACACAGGACTGACTGAAGTTCTACTGACTCACTCGTCTGCTTTGCCTTGCCTTTTATATAGCAGAGTAAACAGTTTGATGAATGTTCTTGCAAGCGAACGTTAATGACTTCATACGTACATAATTAGTCATTACAACTCTTTAGTCAGGACTACGACCTAGTTTCTCACATCACTTATGTTGTGCGCGTGTGCGACTCCGAACGACAAATTTTTGAGAAACTTTTCATGTCAATTTCATTCACTCTCAGAGTTTTTGTCAGAAATCTGCTAAGAGGAAGTCGCCGAAGAAATATTTTTTTATTTCGTTCAGTTGGAAATGCCTGACCTGGGGTTTGAACCGCGGCCTCACGTCTAATAAGCCCACACGCTACCTACTAGACAACGGCGACTTCAATGTTCATGACATCGAAATCTCTATAAATGTAAACATCGTTGTTTACATTCTTGTAGTGTTGTTGGTATATTTTTGTATACTCGTTTACCATTTTTATGCTGGTGTTTGTTGTTGTATTTTTGTTTACTTGTTTACCATTTTTATGCTCGTGTTTGTTGTTTGTTTACTGCATTGTTTTGTAACTTTTGATTATAATTTCAATGTTAAACAATGTAAAAATAAAACATCAGTATCTAGATTCTTCCATTTTCGTAACAATATATTATTCTGTCATCAGACAGTAAATTCCTCATATAATCGATATTTTCCCCTTTAAGCCGTCGAACAGATGCTTTTCCTTCGCCACAACCTAGTTATTCCACTTCTTATACTACATAAGTTTGCATCTTTGAAATTACACGGAACGATCCTAATCTACCGTAGTCTGGTAGGTAGTGTGTGGTCGTGGTTCAAATCCCAAATCTGATATCTCAAATGAAACAAATATTTCTTTGGCAACTTCCTCACAGCAGTCTCCTGGCAAAACTACAAAATTTTCCTTGAAAAGTTTCTCAAAAATCTCTAGTTCGGAGTCGACTTCAAACTGTAGCTGCCGCCACTTATGGATAAAATTAGCACACACACTATGGGTGGTAGGAGAAGCTAGGTTGTAATCCGGACTAAAGGGTTGTAATGACCAATTCAGTAAGCAAAGTAAGATCCTGGTCTTATGTGAATGCCACGGTTTCTATGAAGTTTTCTTTACTGTGCTGCAATCTAAGATTACGAATGCGATTGCTGAACATCTAGGATTTGAAATGCTCTTCAAACGGGTAGTTTTCTTTTGCATAGCCAGTCTGCGTTAACATCTTTATTTCCATAGCGTAGTCCTGCAGATTTTCTCGAAAAAATTCTGTCGTTCGGAGTTGACTTTAAACTGTAGGTTCCGCTACTCATGTATAAAATTAACACACACAACATAGGTGGTGTGAGAAGCAAGGTCGTAATCTTGACTGAAGGATACATATTGACGAAATATGTATGTATGTATGTATGTAATACTGCAGGGATTAATCAGGTTTCTGTAATCTTTCTTTGTTACCTGTATTCGTTGTAGATTTCTTTTGTATTCGCCGCTAGACTTTCGCTTCAGTATCATCAGCTCGACGTTGTAATTATTCTTGAAGCTATTGAGCAACGTTTATAAAATTTATTCTTCTCACAATTTCATTCGTTGTTGACGAGCACTGTGTCAATTTTTTATGTGAACATTAATAGAGAGGCTGCTGCTGCTATTAATTCGTCAATTTCATTCATTCAGAAATGGACCACATCACTGAAGATGATTTTTCAGAGACCTTTCAGCAAACACTTATGGATGTCTGTGAACGTTTATTGCCAGTTGATTTCATCAGCTGACTTTTGTACGGCTGTAGGTCTAAGTTTTGAAACAAATTTCGAAAAATTATGATCTGCGAAAGGCTGCTTTTTCCTGCATACTCACACGGTCTACAGCGATGTTTTCGGTTTAACTTGTGTTTTGCCGATATATGAGTGCATTGTTCGGTCGTTTAATGAACAAGAGGACTCGAATTTTCCCACCATATTGCCAAACGTGTAGTATTTTGACCGAATGGAAGACATGTGTGTGAAGATAAATTCGAATCTGAAAATCCAAGACGCAATCCATAAATTTTAGCAGCGCCACATTTGGCATTAACAAAGCAAAATATGCTCTTAACTATTTAACAGTATCCGTTTGAACAAGTCCACTTGTTTAGAAGCTAATTTTGGGAAATACTTTAGGTCTATGAGTACCATACTATATGCAAAGGAAGGTTCCAAGGCCTCTTAATATAATCAGCAACATAGTCACATATAAAGTGATATGGTATTGATAAAATTGGCTTTTGGAACATATAAGAAATAGTAGTCCAGAGGGTCCCCTTTCGAACCATGATAGTGGGATAGCTGGAATAATTTTGAGAGTTGAGAAAAATTTCCGTGCTCCACTCCCACCAACCATCCTTTACATTTCAACACTTTTGTTCACAAATAATAATGCTCATAATGAGAATTATATTTTATGCCAATAGTCCGCAATAATTGCCAAGTAGAAGTCTAATCTACTTATTGTCACTGTTAAACAGTTAACAGTGCTCTGTTAATAGCAAAGTTTATCCTGTTAGAGGAAAGAAGTGGCGCTGCTAAAAATGTGGGTTTGCATCTTTGGTTTCTAAATTCGAATTACAGTGGAACCCCGCTATTCGTCCGCCTCTCTATTCGTACAACTCGTTATTTGTACAGTTTTTTCAATTAAAATTTAACTCGCCATTTGTACATTGTTTCGCTATTCGTACTGCGTGCAACATGTGCCACAGAGTGAAAATTCGGGAGACCCCCGCACTTCGCATACTGCGTTTACTTTAACACGTGTTGCTTGTACTCATTTGCCTTTTTGCTATTTTTTTTTAAAGAATAGTGTTGCTATGGATAAAAAACAAAGAGTGATTCTTTTAAACGAAAAGCAGTGAGAAGAACGATTGAAGTTAAAAAAGAAATTATTTCAAAATTTGAAGGTGGAGCTCGTGTGACAGACTTAGCTTCTCATTATGGAATGGCTAAGTCAACAATATCATCTATACTTAAAAATAAAAACGTATTAAAAGAAGCTAATGTAGCAAAAGGAGTGAGAGTTGTTGCCGTCAATAGATCACCTGTAATTGAAGAAATGGAAAAACTGTTGTTAGTTTGGATAAACGAGAAGCAATTTGCAGGTGACAGCATTTCTGAAGCAATTATTTGCGAAAAAGCAAAAAGATTGCATGACGACCTAAAACAAGATATTCCCGGAACAAGTAACACAAAAATTGATGAATTCAAAGCAAATAAGAGATGGTTTGATAGATTTAAAAAGCGAAGTGGAGTTCATAGCGTCATTCGGCACGGGGAGGCTGCTAGTTCAAATAAGGATGCTGCTAAAAAGTTTGTTGGTGAATTTAAAATATTTGTAGAAAATGGGGCGTTTTCTCCATACCAAGTTTTTAATTGTGATGAAACTGGCCTCTTTTGGAAAAAAAAAATGCCAAGGAGGACCTACATCACAAAAGAGGAGAAATCATTGCCAGGGCATAAGCCTATGAAAGACAGGCTTACACTCTCTTTGTGTGCGAACGCAAGTGGAGACCTAAAAATAAAACCTCTTCTAGTCTACTACTCCGAAAATCCAAGAGTTTTCAGGAAAAATCATATCACCAAAAGTGACCAGGGTGTAATGTGGAGGGCGAATCCTAAAGCTTGGGTAACAAGACAGTTTTTCAGTGGATGTATGAAGTCTTTGCCCAAGTGTGAAAACGTATCTAGAGCAAAAAAAATTAACCACTCAAAGCTCTTTTGGTAATGGACAACTCACCTGCTCACCCTGCAGGTTTGGAGGAAGATCTGTCTGGTGAGTATGGTTTCATTCAGGTGAGATTTTTGCCCCCTAACACCACTCCACTTATCCAGCCCATGGAACAGCAGGTTATTTCAAACTTCAAAAACTTTATACAAGGGCACTGTTTCAAAAATGTTTCGAAGTGACCTCTGACACAGAACTCACCCTCAGAGACTTTTGGAAGAACCATTTTAATATTCTCCATTGCTTGAAAATAATAAACAAAGCTTGGGATGAAGTTTCTTTGAGGACACTGAAATCGTCCTGGAGAAATCTGTGGCCAGACTGTGAAAGACTTAGAAGATACTGCCACGGAAGCTGTTGTTGTCGACGAAATTGTGTCCCTGGGAAAATCCATGGGGTTAGATGTAGACAGTGATGATGTGGAGGAGTTAATTGAAGATAACCAAAATGAATTAACAACTGAAGAACTACAAGAACTACAAAGAGAAGATCAGGAAGTGATTGAAGATGAGTCTGCAGAGGAAGAAGAAAACATTTCAACTAAGGAAATTAAAGAATTGTGTCAGCATTGGGAAATTATAGAACTCATTCTCCAAAAATGGCATCCAAACATAGCTGTGGTGAATAGGAGCGTTAACTTATTTAACGACAATGTGATGGAGCATTTTAGGAGGATTTAAAAAAAAGACAAAAACAATCAACTTTGGATATTTTTTGAGTAAAGAACCAAAAAAGCAGAAAAAAGAATCAAGGGAAAAATCTTCTGACGTATTTAATATAGAAAGTGACGATGAATTGTAATATGTAAGCAGAGTTTAAATAATAAAATACGTATTAAAGAACTACATAATTGTATATGTTTTACTTCTACTGTTCAACTCATTAGTTTAAATAAAGACTTAGGAACGAATTAATTCAATTTACATTACATCTTATGTGAAAAAATGATTCGCCATTCGTACAAATCGCTATTCGAACAGCATACTGGAACGAATTATATATACGAATAGCGGGGGTCCACTGTAAATTCTTCACACACGTATAGAAGATCCATCTTGATAAATCACTTTTATTATCTGCACATGTTGGTGAATGTTGTATCCGTCAATGATAATTTGGCTAAACAGATTGAAGAAATGACAACTAATTCGTCAAATATACCTTCAACAAGCTGTTCGTTATCAACTGGCAAAGTTCTAAAGTGCCTGTAGGGAGATCTGAGAAGCGCAGATACTTTGAATATGTCCAGACTTTTAATTTTCATATCTTGCACTTTTAAATAAATTTCAAAATCCTCTTGTATTCGTTTATTCTTTCTCAATTTAATCCTTTTATTTAAGAATTGCAAGGAATTCTTCAAATAGAGATTCTTTTCTTATAAAACAGTTGATTTATTTACAAAAGCTGTTTAACTTTTTTGCGTCAAATTTTGTTCCTCTTTTTTATATTCTGTTTTCTTCCTCCCCCTGCTTTTATTTAAAACTTTTCCTCTTTTTCTTTTGCCATCAAAACTCAAGACGTAAAGCACAGATTGAAGAAAAATCAACGGAAACGTGTTTTTTTGCTCTTCTTCGCACACCCCCCCCACACGAGAGACGTGTTTGAAGAAAGTTTTTCTCCAATATTTTGTGTTGAAATTTCGCATTTCGTGGCATTGCTATTTGCAGTTGCCATTTACATGCCACACTTTGTGGCAGATAAGTTTCAATGACTAAAAGAATACTTTCATACTAAACAGTACGAGAAATTGCAAAGAAAAAAAAAAACACAAAAGAAATGAAGAAAAATTAAAGAAAAAAAATAAGGAAAAATAGTTGCGGAACTCGTGTTGGCGTTAATAAAAATACTGGCTTGTTTGTTTAATTTCAGTTTCTGTTCGTTTTTGTTTTCGTTCTTAGTTTGATTGAGATTTATGAGTCCACAATACCAGCTTAACGAAGAAGGAGATAAAATGTAACCAAAGTCACAATAATTCTGGGATTCTTCTTCGAAAAGAAAATTTCTTAAAAAATTTTAAAGACCGAATAACTGAATGAAACCCAATAACACACATATATAAAGGGTGTTTTTTATAGGGGTATAGAACTTTAAGTCGGCATTACTTTTCAAGATGGCGACCGATTTAACAGCTGTCAAGTGATTTATTCTCAGTTTGGTTTGACAATTCATCATGAATAGACTCACGCCTAAACAACGCTTGCAAATAGTGCAATTTTATTTCGAAAATAATGGTTCTGTGCGGAAAACGTATCGCGCACTACGTCCATTTTATCGTCGACAAAATCGTCCATCACAGCGGTTAATTCGATTAACCATGGAACGTTTTCGCACCACGTTTACTCTTATTGATAAGTCGCATCCCCAGAGACGCTGTACGGTGCGTACAGAAGAAGCTATTGCTGCTGTAGAGCGTAGCATTGAGGAAGACCCGAATGAGTCCATCCGCCATCGAGCACAGGAAATGCATCTGTGTCCATCCACTTTATGGAAGATTTTGCGGAAGGATCTTGGTTTGCGTGCTTACAAAATACAACTCGTGCAAGATTTGATGCCAAACGATCATCAAGTCAGGCGTAGATTAGTCGAATGGGCCCAAAACGAGATTACCGTTGTTCCCGATTTTCATAAGCGAATTTTGTTTAGCGATGAAGCGCACTTCTGGCTGGAATGGCTACGTCAACAAACAAAACTGCCGCATTTGGAGTGAAGGTAATCCTCAAGTGTATGTGGAAACACCGTTACATCCAGAAAAACTGACTGTTTGGTGCGCTTTATGGGCTGGTGGAATCATTGGTCCGTACTTTTTCACGAACGATGGTGGCCAGAACGTTACAGTCAATGGTGATCGGTATAGAGCCATGATTACAAACTTTTTCATTCCTGAATTGAATAACCATGATGTCCAGGAGATGTGGTTTCAACAAGACGGCGCAACATGTCACACAGCTCGTGCCACAATGGATTTATTGAAAGACACGTTTGGTGACCGCCTAATTTCACGTTTTGGACCTGTCAATTGGCCTCAAAGATCTTGTGATTTAACACCGCTAGACTACTTTCTGTGGGGCTATGTAAAGTCATTGGTCTATGCGGTAAAGCCACAAACACTTGACCATTTGGAAGACAACATTCGCCGTATTATTGCCGATATACGGCCACAAATGTTGGAAAAAGCCATCGAAAATTGGACGTCCAGATTGGACTACATCCGCGCCAGCCGTGGCGGTCATATGCCAGAAATCATATTTAAAATGTAATGCCACAAGATTATCTTTCGGTCTCCTAACGACAGCTTTCTTTGTGAAACTTTTCATGATAAATTTATTTGCTCCCAGAGTTTCTGCCAGAAATCTGTTGAGAGGAAATCACCGAAGAAAATTTTTTTCATATTTTCGTTTTGATGTCTGACCTGGAGTTTGTATCACAGCCTCACGTCTTATAAGCCAACACCCTACCTACTAGACTACAGAGGCTCTATGAAACCCAATAAAGGCGCAAAAATTCTGCTGCTTAGTTCACGGCGAACGTTGTAGTTGCGATTCAGCGACTTAAAAAGAATTCTGCTGCATTCAGCTGTTATTTAAGGCTATAGAAACGGGCTGTTAGGCTGCATGCACCAATTTACTTTCAAAATATGGATCGAAGAAAGTATGTCTGGAGGTTGAAACTTTAGTGTCGTCTCTCCGCACTTCAAACATGGAGAACTCATGATATGCCCCGATTACGGGGGTCCTGTCCCATCCTGTCCACAAACACGGAGAACCCATAATGTGCCCCGATTATGTATGATTATTGTCTAAAAGAGTTTTACGAGAAACCTGTTCTGTCCACAAACACGGTGAATCCATCATATGCCCCGATAAGATTTTTACGAGAGTTCTGTCCTATCCTGTCCACAAACACAGAGAATCCATGATATGCCCCGAAAAGATTTTTACGAGAGTTCTGTCCTATCCTGTTCACAAACACGGATAACTCATGCTATGCCCCGATTATGGGGTACAAGTCTTCTCTCAATTGTATATAAAATATCTGCGAGAATCCTGTCCTATCCACAAGCACGGAGAACACATGATATGTCGCGATTATGGGGTTATAAGCCTTCTCTCTATTATATATAAGATTTTTACGAGAGTATTGTGTTAAGTACTGAAGCAATACGTCAACGCACTGTTTGGAGCTTAACAGCAAGGCTTTAGAACTGATCCATCGACTACGTATTCACAATCCGTCAAACTCAGAGCACGATATTAATTTCATTTTTTACAAAATGTCGTGCCTTTTAAAATTAGGGCTAATTGGGTACCAACATCTCGTAATATTTCTTTGATTTCCAAAAAAAACCCCAAGACTTACATACATACATATATGGCTGGCTTATGAGATCCGGTATATAACAATTGAAATCCAAAGACGATTTAAAAGTTTTTAATATATTAACAGCTGATACTATTGCTTTATGTTATTATATATTATTTGTAGCATATTTAAAGGCTTTAAAATTATTTACAAATTTAAAGCCTACATTAAGGGATTAAAATTTATTTTCCTATTATAACACTGGGACTGGGGCTTAGTGTAGTGAGTATAACAGGCCAAAGTCTCTGGTGATTATCGAAACCAAGGATAAATATTAAGAAGAAAATCCTTTTATAATACAAATGTGTGTAAATTTCTTACAATTCTCTTGAAATTTGTAAATAAGGCCTGTTTTTCTCAACTTGCCCAGCACCATCAACTATTGTAAGTAAAAAGGAAAGGAAAAGAAACAAAAAAAGTATGGAACTCCAGGGACTTAAGAACACATTTTCAATGTTTTCAATGACTTTAAAAAAAATTATTTTTCGTTTTTCAACAAAGAAAAGAAATTGAAAAAGAATTTTTTGGGCTGGCAAACATATTTTAAAGTCTACTTTAAGGCTTTTTAAAGTGTATAGCATACTTTAAGGCCTTAAAATGTAACTTAATGTATAAGTATTGAACAATTCTCGATAATCTGTTGGAAACCAATAGATTAAGGTTGCTTTGGGCTGTATTGTATTTCCTTTTCGTTTTAATTTAAAGCATATTTTATGGGGCCGTAGTTTTTTTTAACTAAAAAAGAAATTAGAAAGAAGCAAGTAAATCTCATGGGGATTTTTTATTTATTTGACAACAGTGCAGGCAATATTTATTTGGAATTGAGGGTTTTTGGTGTTAGAGGCTTAAAAACCTCTATTTCTACATTAAATCAGGCATTCCTTGTAAATAAAAAATTACGAAGAAATTCAAAGGAAAAACAGGAGAATAAAAGAATTTCAAAATTCGATTTTATTTTAAATATTTCGAATATTTGTTTTTGCTTGCAATCCTCATATAAGTTTTCATTTGCAACGAAACTAAACAAGTGTAATTCAATACTTTACTTTGAAGTTTTTTTTCATTTTGTCTCCATTTTTTCAAGAGAAATCTTCTTTATTTGTTATCTTTTTAAGGATTTTTTTCTTACAGTTTTCTGTCATCCTTACTTTCGATTCCGTAGAAGTTTTTGGCAAATAAAAAAATTTTATTTTTACTTTTCAACATAAGAAATTTCAACATTAGAAGACAGCAAGCAGCCCAAGCCCAAGGAAAGAGCAACAAAAGTAACAGAAATCAAATGACAGTTTTTCGAGATGAAAAATTGTTGCTGGAAAAAGAATTTTTATTTGTCAAATAAATAGTTTTATTACAACAACAAAACACACAGAAAAAAACAAACCAAAAATAAATGGAAATTGTTTAGAAATGTTCAAATTTTGCATAAGACACAGTGGCGGCTAAAAGAAAAATGACAGGAAATATTTTTTTTTATTAAAAAAACTGTCTGTATTTTTTGTTTTCAAAAGTAAAGCCATGACTTCGATGAAGCTCTTATGTCATTACAATACTGTTACGTTTTTACCTTTTTAAAAACGTTTAAATATGAGTTCGTTAATTGCAAACAAAGTAAAAACAAATATGTGTTTAATATCAGTTAAACTCTCTTTATTCTTTACACTACTTTTGTGTGCCACCGTATACAACTTAACGATACAACAATAATTTGCTTGTACAATATTATATTTCACACTTCTGTCCGCGTTAACACTAACAACTGTTCGTTCGTCTTCTCTGCTTACAACCTTTTTGCAAGCAATACCACCTATACGCAGCGCGTCTTTACACAAGGCTGACTGAATTATAACTGACTGCTGCCTGCTTTGTCCAGCCCTTTTATAGTCCGACACAACCAGTCTAACGAACATTCTTGAAGTGGAAGGTTCGTGATCTCGTCTTCTCGAGAGCTCTACTGCTAATACATTGTTGTTTGTGTACTTTGCTTATGTTGTATATCCCTTTTTGTCACATACATGTTGTTATTGGTACCAGGCGCAACCAGGTTCGTTGTACATATGTGTGTGTGTGCAGCTTTAGATAATCAACACGTTCATTGTATTCTTAGTGTTAGTGTGTATTTGTATCGTGTGGCTTTTGTTTATTGTTTTTTTTTTGTTGTTGTTGCTAAACGTTGTATAAAATTTTTCTAAGGATCTGATTTAATTAATCACCAGTTTTTTTTTGCAAATTTCTGGAAATATCTCGGCAATAGCTTGACTAATACATTGTTATGTTTTTACCTTCCAAAAACGTTTAAAATATAAGCTCATAGATAGCAAATAAAATAAAAATAAATCAGGGTTTAGTTTTAATTAAAATTCTTTATTATGCATACAATTCTGTGTGCCACTGTTCACAACTTGTAAACAACAACAATTGCTTCGTTTGTTATTCCCTTCGCATAAATAATAATAATTACTAGACAATTATCCGACAGACCTTTGTAACGGATACCTTCAAACCACGATTACTCTCTTCAAACGAACCGCGTCTTCACACAAGACTGACTGAACTTCACTCCCTCTTGTTTTACCTTGCATTTTATATTGCAGAGTAAATAGTCTGATGAATGTTCTTCAAACCGAATGTTCATGACTTCGCCTTCTCGAAATCTCTATAAATATAAACATCGTTGTTTACATTTATTATTGTAGTGTTGTTGGTATATTTTTGTTTACTTGTTTACCATTCTTTTATGCTGGTGTTTGTTATTATATTAAGCAGTACAATAATTTGTAAACAGGTTTCTTTGCTGCATTGTTTTGTTTTTGTAACTTTTGTTTATAATTTTAATGCACCAGTATCTATATTTTTTTTTAATTTTCGTAACAATATGTTCTCCAATTAGGGGAAAAATTCCATGCTTGTAAAACTTTCTAGGAATTTTTCATGCAATAAAGCCAAAATCGGTCGTGTTGTATGGCTCATCACTTGTCTTGTTGAAACCACACACCAACTAGTTTACTATTTTCAATTGAAGATGAAACTATAATCGGTTATCACACGGCCATGGTGTTCTGAATTGAAATTGGCGTTTCTAAAGAGTCACTTCCGCTGGATCACATAAGCCACAATTTTTCTTGTTTATGCCACCATCAAGTAAGAAATGAACTTCTTTGCTGAAGAAAAAACTAAATTAGGCCGTTACTTCAGTCGAATATTCTGAACATGATGCCTCTCTTGCCTATTACCCTCTATGCTTGTAATAAAGTAAACTTAACTGGTCATTACAACACTTCAGTCAGAATTGCAACCTAGCTTCTCACGCTACTTATGTTGTGTGTGTTAATTTTATTCATAAGTGGCGCTGACTACAGCTTAAAGTTGAATGAGAGTTTAATTTACTCCCACAGCTTGAAATCTGCTGAAGGGAAGTTACCGAAGAAATATTTCTTTCATATTTCGTTTGGATTATGACCCATCTTCTCACGACACTTATGTTATTTGTGTTAATTTTATACATGAGTGGCGGGACCTACAGTTTAAAATCAACTCCAAACTACAGATCTTTGCGAAACTTTTCATGGTAATTTTATTAACAATCCGAGTTTTTGCCAGAAATCTGCTGAGAGGAAGTCGCCTTCAAAAATAATTTTTTCATATTTTTCGTTTTGTTCGCGATGTCTGACTTAGTTTTTGAAGAACATACTACCTACTACAGACTAAGGACTACTTAAAAAACTATTGGGGAGAAACTAGGACGCTAAACGTAAGACGACCCATTGGATATCTATTGCAGCAGTTCGACATATCTTGACTTATGGATGCCTGGTATATTGCGTGCATTGCGTACTTGGTTTATGTCTACGCTAGAGATAATTTTACGTCTCTTACCGCTGAATCTCTAACGTTAGGACTCAGCAGCTAATACTGGTCATCATTTAGAGGCGTCGTCACATTGGCGCTGTTTGAAATTCGGCCACTCTATGCTGCTGATGGTATTGTGAACCTTTAGGAATAAAGAATCCTTAACACCACACTACAACCTCTCACTGAATTTCAGGATGTCCAATTACATTCAAGTATTCATGAATGGTTGAAAACTGTATAGAGATGTGAGATGTAGGCATCTAGCTGGAGTCTCTGGGTGTAGCTCATTCAATAGGGCTACCAGATCTATAAACTACAAAACGGATGAATTTGCCAGAAATGATACAAACATCAAGCGTTCGGGTGTGTTCTCTACATTATCCATTAAGTCCGTGTGGGTGGCTTCAGATACCGGCAAGATAGGGCAGTAAATATCGGCAAGGCTGGATGAGGGCCCCGCCAACTCCAAAGGAGCACGCTTTGCATGGTTGTCGCAGTCATTATGGAACATTGTATTCGGGTACTAACAGCTCTGACCATACGCTCAAAAAATTTCTGCAGGAATTATAGAGTCGAGGTGAAGAAAACTATCCTCTTAGGAGAGGGAAGCAGCTGGGCTTCATTGAGAATCGAAAAGGCTTCATCAGAAAGTCCGAATGTTCCCTGTGTTAAGGCTTTGTTAACACATTGGGCTAAACTTGGTTTAAGAGTGTCTATCCTTTTGGGTTGACAGTCACTTTTTACTTCTTTAGTTGGACAACATGAGTGTCGGAATCTCTAGCTTAAAGTCGCTTCCGAACGACAAGCTATATAAGTTAGGTTAGGTCAGGTTAGAGGACGTGTACTTGCCATTTAAAACAAGTGCAGTACCCGGAGGTCGAATTGACCCATTGTACAACGTCCTAGTTTCTCACACCGCTTATGTTGTGTGTGTTAATTTTATACATGAGTGGTGGGACCTACAGTTTAAAGTCGAGTCCGAACGACAGACTTTTGAGAAACTTTTTCATGGCAATTTTTATTTTAACGCTCAGAGTTTTTGCCAGAAGTCTGCTGAGAGGAAGTCGCCGTAGAAATACTTTTTGTATTTTGTCTTGATGTCTGGCCTGGTGCTCGAACCCTGGCTTTACGTCTAATAAGCCAACACACTACCTACTAGACTACGGCTATATAACTTGAACAAAAAATGTTTAGTATTCTTATAATTTTAGCCCATACTGTAATGTCTATATATGTACAGTATTGCACTACTTACTCATACCTTCATATATATTTAAAATTTGTATAAAATTCTTTCGTTATTTTATTCTATCTGTGTGTCTCTGTCTCTCCTTCTCTTTTACGTTGTGTGTAACTATTTAAAAATAATTTTCCTCACATTATTCGTCCTTCTCTGTATGCAAAATGAAAATGTGGGCCAAATCGATTTGCCCACGGCAAAAAGCAATAAAAACTTGAAAAATATTTTGAATTATTTCGTAAAAGCCAATTGAATAAATGCAACAACAGCAACAATTTTTACATTTGAAACATTTAATTAAACACACTTTGTAAGTGGAAACCTGCCTGCCAGCCTGCCTGCCTGCCATATTATCAATTCAAAGTCAAATTGTTTTGAGAAATTAGCAAAAAAAGACTTTTTGACATTGCTTTTGAGTTGCTAGGACTCTGGTAAATTAATTGAATTTTTGATTGTTTAAATGCCAAAGAAAAGAAGTGAAAGAAAAATACTTAAGAATTCTTTTCTTCGGCTTTTATTACGTGTCATAATAATTATTTCAATAAATTTGTACAAAATTATTTACAAATATGGCAAGTTAGGGGACCGTCTCTTTTCCAAAAATTCATAGTTTTCCATCTTACTTACTTAATTGGCCATTAACAACCTAAGCGCCTCTGCTTTTTGTGGGCTGGTCACACCAATCGATCCAATGCAAACAAGGTCGTCCTCTTCGCCGACTTCCGCAGATCCCCGCATTCGAGAAATCCCATCCATCGCATGTATGCCTCCAAGATGAACTGTGGCGTTAGACGCGCTGTTTTCTCAGTCGGTCTGGTTGGCTGTATTTACAGCCAAGCTACTATTTTTGCCCTTCGATTGCTTATTATCACCTCTCAGTAAGTAGAGAGCCTTCAGAAGAATCTTCAAAGATCCTTGTTGTCAGGAGAATGCTAATGATGCTGGCTTTAGTGTTGAAATTCCGAGGTGAAAGCAGTTACTTACTTACTTACTTAATTGGCCATTAACAAACCGATTAAAGGATTTCGGCCTGCCTTAACACAACCTTCCACGTGCCTCTGCTTCTTGCGCGCCTACTCCAGTTGGTCACACCAATCGATGACAGGGCTTCCTCGATTTGGTCCTTCCAATGCAAACAAGGTTGTCCTCTTCGCCGAATTCCGCAAAACCCCGCATCAAATACCCGTCTCACCGGAGCATCCTCCTCTATTCGAACGACATGGCCGAGCGAGCCCCGCAGCTGGATATTAATACGCTGCACAACGTCTATGTCGTTGAGGAGCTCATACAGCTCACTGTTGTATCGGATGCAGAAATTATCGCCAACTCCCACCGGACCGAAGATCTTTCGTAGGATTTTTCTCTCGAATGCTCTCAAGGCTGCTGCATTAGTGCTTAATAGGGTCCATGCCTTTGCGCCATAAAGAAGCACGAGGAGGATGAGCGGGTATTAGTTTTGTCGTACGAGAGAGGTCTCTGCTACTCAATTGCCTGTTGAGACCGTAATAGCACATGTTAGCAAGAATGGTCCTGCGCTTGATCTCCAAACTGACATCATTATTGGTGGTAGCCGCGGACTATATCGGAAAGTATAGTTATTGGCCGTTATCTGAGATCCAATACGCCGCACGTTTCTACATGTCAATAACATATACTTCGTTTCGCCCTCATTTACTGCCAAACCCATCTTACTAGACTTCCGTTCAATAGCACTAAAGGCAGCAGTAACATCTCGCTTGGTACGCCCTATGATGTCAATGTCGTCAGCTGGACGCAAGCAACTGGACACTTTTTTGAAAAATAGTGCCACTGCGATGCACTCCTCCCGCCTATCACAGAACACTTTCCATGACAAAGTTGAAGAGGTCACATGATAAGGGATCGCCTTGTCTGAAACCTTACACGGTATCAAAAGGTTCAGAGAGGTCCATTCCTACCTTGACGGAACGGCATGAATTGCTCAACGTCATTCTGCATAGCCTTATCAGCTTCGCAGGTATACCGAGCTCAGACATTGCGGCAAAAACATGATCCCTTATGGGGCTATCGAATTCTGCTTTATAGTCGACAAAGAGATGGTGTGTGTAGATTTGTTTTTCGTGGGTCTTTTCCAGGATCTGGCGTAGTATGAAGATCTGGTCGATGGTGGACTTGCCAGGTCTGAAGCCGCACTGATAAAATCCAATCAGTGTTTTGCCGAATGGTTTCAGTCGTTCACACAATACTCCTGTAAGGACCTTATATGCGATAGGGAGAAGGCTTATACCCCTTTAGTTGGCGCATATCGTAGGGTCTCCATTTTTCAGTTCACTTTTTCTAAAAGTATACGCGCCTGTTAGAAGTCGCCGTAGTCTAGTAGGTAATGTGTTGGCTTATTAGACGTAAAGCCAGGGTTCGAGCCCTAGGGCAGACATCAAGACAAAATACAAAAAGTATTCCTTCGGCGACAACCTCTCAGCAGATTTCTGGCAAAAACTCTGAGACTAAATTGAAAATTGCCATGAAAAAATTTCTCAAAAATCTGTCGTTCGGAATTGTCTTTTGAACTGTAGGTCCCGCCACTCATGTATAAAATTAACACACACAACATAAGTGGTGTGAGAAACTAGGACGTTGTACAATGGGTCAATTCAACCTCCGGGTACTGGACTTGTCTTAATTGACAAGTATACGTCCTCTAACCTAACCTAACTTAATCACATGCTTCAAGAGCATCCAATGCATTCTAAATTTTTGTATTTTAGACTAGCGTGAGCATCAGTTCATATTCACTTTTAATGCCACTATAAGCTGATGATTACCAATTTCTGTTGGCCTGAACTGGATGATCTGAATAATCAAGGACATCTGGTTTCAATAAGACAGTGCTATGTACCACACGGCTCATCCCACATTGCGCATTCCGCACTAGCGACTTGAGGGCATGATCAACTCACGCTGGTGTGATGATCGTGCAAGTTTTGAAGTGGGGTTTTCTTAAGTAGCAGGCGTATGCGCTCTTAAAAGCCAACAAACCCAAGATAATCCATGCCAACTTGATTTATTCGCTGAAGGTCATGAAAAATTTCACATTTTAGATGCCTCCACCTTCAGATGTCTAGCAGTTAATTTGCACCCACGTGTATCCGTCGCCCAAGAATGTGTTCTGATGATTTATTTCCATCACCACAGAAACTACATGTAGGACTCGAGACAACTCCTATTGTAAATATGTATACTCTGAGTCCACAGTGGTCTGTCTAAAGGCCGTTTACCAACCTCAGGTTATTTCTGAATATTCTGATGCCCGACTCAGATGTCTTCTCATTTTAATATCTTAAGTTTGGAGTGCTTCAAACCCACTTTAATTTCTCTTCACCTTCCCTTTCATTGCACATAAATTTCCAGACATCCGGTGCCACTCCACATAATTGTTGTGGTCCCATTAAGAGGGTGAAAGCTCCTCATCAACCGTGCTTGTTTGTTTGCTAATTGCCGAGAATTTGCTCCTGATATGGAACCCAGTAAAGAAAATGTTTTGTTTTTTATTTGCCCATCAATATTTAAATTCCCTAGAGTCTCTTACTATCTCCGATTTATTCTCATAAGAATCCAGTGCTCAAAATGAAAGTTTGACTGTGAGATAGTATTGCTTTGTCCTGTCTTTTGTACTACCTATCCAAGTTAAGTTCAGCTTATTGCCGATGGATTTAGGCTTGAAGAGATTCGCAAGTTTATCATGGATTCGGAATATTTCATTCTGAAGTGTATTAATACCTAAATTCAACAGAGCTTTCAGCGCCGCTAAACAGCAGACGGTTTCTAAATTTTCCTGTTATGCCAATACACGTGTTAGTCTTCTTGTCTTGTCCAAATCTAGAAAACACTTAATAAAAGATCCTATAGTTCGGAGTGCTTTAATAAGCATCTTAGCAAGCATTTGTGGTGGACGATTTGACAAAACTGAATAGATAAAGCCTTCTGTTGCTGGCTATTTGAAGAAGATAAGCAAGTTGAAGTCGCCGTAGTCTAGTAGGTAGTTAGTTGGCATATTAGACATGAGACTACAGTTCAAACCTCAGGTCTAGACATCTCTAATATAACGAAATATGAAACAAATATATGTGCGGCGACTTCCTCTCAGTAGAAACTCTGGCAAAAACTCTCAAAAATCTGTCGTTCGGAGTCGACTTTAAACTGTAGATGCCGCCACTCATGTATAAAAAATTAACACACATAACATGGCCGCTGTGGGGGTTTTTTATAGAGGTATAGAACTTTATGTTGCAATAAAACAACGATGGATTATTCGATTGACATGAATTTTATTTATCCGAAAGATAATCGTGTGGCATTACATTTTAAATATGATTTCTGGCATATGACCGCCACGGCTGGCGCGGATGTAGCCCAATCTGGACGTCCAATTTTCGATGACTTTTTCCAACATTTGTGGCCGTATATCGGCAATAATACGGCGAATGTTGTCTTCCAAATGGTCAAGCGTTTGTGGCTTTACCGCATAGACCAATGACTTTACATAGCCCCACAGAAAGTAGTCTAGCGGTGTTAAATCACAAGATCTTGGAGGCCAATTCACAGGTCCAAAACGTGAAATTAGGCGGTCACCAAACGTGTCTTTCAATAAATCTATTGTGGCACGAGCTGTGTGACATGTTGCGCCGTCTTGTTGAAACCACATCTCCTGGACGTCATGGTTATTCAATTCAGTAATGAAAAAGTTAGTAATCATGGCTCTATACCGTTCACCATAGACTGTAACGTTCTGGCCACCATCGTTTTTGAAAAAGTACGGACCAATGATTCCACCAGCCCATAAAGCGCACCAAATAGTCAATTTTTCTGGATGTAACGGTGTTTCCACATACACTTGAGGATTACCTTCACTCTAAATGCGGCAGTTTTGTTTGTTGACGTAGCCATTCAACCAGAAGTGCGCTTCATCGCTAAACAAAATTCGCTTATGAAAATCGGGAACAACGGTAATCTCGTTTTGGGCCCATTCGACGAATCTACGCCTTACTTGATGATCGTTTGGCTTCAAATCTTGCACGAGTTGGATTTTGTAAGCACTCAAACCAAGATCCTTCCGCAAAATCTTCCATAAAGTGGATGGACACAGATCCAATTCCTGTGCTCGATGGCGGATGGACTCATTCGGGTCTTCCTCAATGCTACGCTCTACAGCAGCAATAGCTTCTTCTGTACGCACCGTACAGCGTCTCTGGGCATGCGAGTTATCAATAAGAGAAAACGTGGTGCGAAAACGTTCCATGGTTAATCGAATTAACTGCTCTGATAGACGATTTTGTCGACGATAAAATGGACGTAGTGCGCGATACGTTTTCCGCACAGAACCATTATTTTCGAAATAAAATTGCACTATTTGTAAGCGTTGTTCAGGCGTGAGTCTATTCATGATGAGTTGCCAAACCAAACTGAGAATAAATCACTTGACAGCTGTTAAATCGGTCGCCATCTTGAAAAGTAATGCCAACTTAAAGTTCTATACCTCTATAAAAACACCCTTTACTAAAGGGTTGTAATGACCAAATATGTGTGTTTGTAAACAAGTTCTCACTGTGAAAAGGCAACAGAAGAGAGTCCTTTTTTGAAAATTTATTTTGTTTTTATTGTTAAAATTTGGCCCCAAACCCGTGTACTCTTTAATTAAAAGAATGCCTTCAAAATTAAGTTTATTGTTTAAAGGCACCTAAAGGTATGCTTACTTTGTTAATTATTTATTAAATAATTATGTTATTAAGCTGGTGGCATTGTTACTAAAATAAACATAAATTCTTGTTAAAGTTCATAGTTATACACTCAATTATATGTAGTCTTACCCAATCAAAGTAACACTTCTTTTTCCAGCCTTAAGTTTTCCAATAAAAAAAATAAATGTTGCCCTAAGGTATGCTCTCAATTACATATTGTAAACTCACCTAAAGGTATACCTAAAATGTAATTATTTAATTAATTATTCGTATTAAATTACATGGTGCAGGAGATATTGGGTTGCTGTTCATAGACAAAAAAAAAATTGTAGCATATTTTAGGGTTGATTTTCAAGCCTTTACTTTAATAAAACACATTTTAATGAGTATTTTTTTTTTGTTATTATATTTTTATTTCTTTTATTAGTTGGTATTTATTATAGTTTATTTGTTTCAGCATTTTTGGTTTTTCTTTTTTCCATTTTATTTAATTAAAGAAATTTGAAATTTTTTGAATTTTTTTTTCGTTTATTATTTAAGAAATTTAGTTTTTTGTTTTTATTTTTGTCTTGAAAGCTTTGATATGATTATAGAATAGTTTTATAGTTTTTAACAACAATTTATATAATTATAGCTATAGTTTCTGTTCATTTTTAATTGATTTTTAATTAAGTTTTTTATTTTTCATAAAATATAATTAGTTTTGAGTAGCAATTTATTTAATTAAGAAACTTTTAGGGACAGAAAATTATAGAATTAAAAATAAAATGAATAAATTTGATAGCACCGCATAGTTTTTAAAATGTTTTTAGATTTCTCTGTTTTTCTTCGTAATATTTTCAGTTTATTTTTTTTTTTGTTTTTATAAAATTTAATTTATATTCGTTTAAATTTTTAAGAGCATTAAAGGAAATTTATTTTAAAGAAAATGATAAGAGAGATAAACATTTGAAAAATTTAATTAAATTCAACTCAAATTCAAAAGTCAACTTTTAGGCTTTTATGCTTATGAAGCTGGAGTAGAAATAATATATTGCCTACCTTAAGGCTGTAGGTAATTAAAATAGAAGAAAGAAATTAATTAAATTAATGTTTTGCAACTACTTCCTCTATACACAGCAACCATATTCATTCCATTCCTAAAAATGTTGCATATATTTTTGGGCTTTTTATTTTGAACTTAAGTTTTATAACAGGCCTATTATTAGGATTTTTAATTCATCAGTTCAGAAGAAGGAAAGTAAATAAATTAACGTTTTGCAACTACTTTCTCTATACGCAGCAACCATATTCATTCCATTCCTAAAAATGTTGCATATTTTTGGGCTTTTTATTTTGAACTTACGTTCTATAACAGGCCTATTATTAGGATTTTTAATTCATCAGTTCAGAAGAAAGAAATTAAATAAATTAACGTTTTGCGCCTGCTTTTTTACACGCAGCTACCATATAAGTATTTAAAGATGTTGCATATTTTTGGGCTTTTTATTTTGATCTTAAGTTCTATAACGGTCCTATTATTAGCATTTTTAGTTCATCAGTTCAGAAGAAAGAAATTAAATTAATTAACGTTTTGCGACTGCTTTTTTACACGCAGCGACCATATTCATTACATTCATAAAAATGTTGCATATTTTTGGGCTTTTTATTTTTAACTTACTTTCTATAACAGGCCTATTATTAGGACTTTTAATTCATCAGTTCAGAAGAAATAAATTAAATAAATTAAGGTTTTGCGCCAGCTTTTTTACACCCAGCGACCATATTCATTACATTCCTAAAAATGATGCATATTTTTGGGCTTTTTATTTTGAACTTGAAAGTTTTTGAAATTTTATACGCCTATTATTCGTATTTTTAATGCATCTCGCATACTCCAAATGACAGACTTTTAAGAAACTTTTCATGGCATTTACTCCCAGAGTTTTTAGCAGAAATTTGCTGAGAGGAAGTCACCGGCGAAATATTTTTTCAAGTTTGATTTTGTTGGAGAATCTCTAACCTTGCGTTTGAATCATGGCCTCACGTCTAATAAGCCAACACACTACTTACTAGACTACAACAACTTCATACTTAAAGTATACTCCATATTATTGCTCCTAAAAATATGCATGTCCTAGAATAGATGTCCATACAACCATATTCGATAAGCTTTGCCTTAAGATACCGAGAAGTTATTCTTTCTTATATGTTCTAATGAAAAAGGCTTTATATAATACTATTATTAGTATTTTTAATTTATCAGTTCATTTAATGCATTCATTTAGGCTCAAATTTATTAAGAAATTAATTGTTAAAAAATTGATTTTTTTTTAAACATCACATCACCACACACTGTATATCATTTTAAATTTGCCGTCAATTTAAGTCCTCATCTCCGTGAATTACATTCCCTAAGAAACATGACAACCATATTGGCCAAAGTCGAGAATAGAATATTCGGAACATCATCGCAGTCGTTATAAGTAAGACACTCGGCAACCTGAGCTAAAAGATTCTTGTTCATACAAAGATTGTTGGGATACGCTCTGTCAAAAGCGATTCGGACTGAAAATATGTCGACTTACAGACAGATTTTTGAGAAACTTTTCAAGTCAATTTGATGATTTACTCTCAGAGTTTCTGTCAGAAATCCGCTGAGAGGAAGTCGTCGAAAAAATATTTTTTGTTTTCATATTTCGTTTTGATGTCTGACCTGGGGTTTGAATCCGGGCTTTACGTCTAATCAGCGAACACACTACCTACTAGACTACGGCGACTTCAAGATTGGAGACATCAAACGGCTTTTGTAATTATACGACGAGATAGGCGATATCGGTGTTACAACGGAATTCTGTAGCATCTGAATAAGCTAAAGCAGCATTTAATTTAATCTTACTTAATTGATTACAACACTTTAGTCAGGACTACAACCTAGCTTCTCATACCACCCATGTTATATAAATGAGGGGTGGAATCTACTATTTAATGTCGTCTCTGAGTATATTGGAGCAACTTTTCATGGCAATTTTATTTTCTCTCACAGTTTTTGCCAAAACACTACTAGGACAAAATCGCCGAAAGTCATTTTTTCATATTGAGTTTTTAAAATATCGTAGCAAGGTTTTGAACCACGGCCTAAAAGTTTTTTTTCTTTAATTAAATTTTTCAAATGTTTTTTTTTTAAATTTAATTTATATTTTTTTAATATTTAACATCAAATATATATTTTATTTATTTTATTTCTTTTTATTTTTTCTATTTATTTTATAAATATTTTTGTTTTCTTCTTTTTTAATAACATT
Source organism: Sarcophaga subvicina (assembly GCA_936449025.2). Taxonomy (NCBI): domain Eukaryota; kingdom Metazoa; phylum Arthropoda; class Insecta; order Diptera; family Sarcophagidae; genus Sarcophaga; species Sarcophaga subvicina. The sequence continues at coordinate 100,777,413 of OW388084.2, forward strand.
TATAAATTTCTTTTACAAATTTTAACTTATTTCTTAAAAAAAAAAGATTTTTTCTTTTTGGAAACTACTTTTCATAGAGATTTCTTTATTGATTTTTTCTATTAATTAATTAAGGAGTTATTGTTATAATTGTTTATAAGGTATCGTTCTCTCAATTTTATTATTGATTTGTTGTTTGAATTTGTTGTTTAATAGGCCTTTAAAGTAATTGAGTATAACAGTGCGATAATGCCTGTTATTTTAAATTTTTTTTCAAGGGTTTCCCCTTGATTTCCAAGAAAAGCTGACTTTGTGGCTTATTTGGATTCCTTTTTTTTGGTTTTTAGTATGGAAAAAATGTTTCTTTTTTATCTATAGAGCACATTAACTAAATTTATTTATTTTTTTATATATTTTATTAATAGAAAATACATTTAACTACATAAATTAGTATTTAAGAAAAATATCTAAATTTGTTATTGATTTTAAATAATTAAAATAAATATTATTTTATTTCTATTTTTCAAAGGAAATACTTAATAAATATATTAAAATTAGGTTCATTATTCTAAAGACTTTCTTACTTTTTTCTTAAGAAATCCAAAGTTTAACTGAAAGTTAAATTTATAACCCTTAAAGTATACCATGGTTTTTAATTAAACACTGCAGGGCTTTAAACTTTATTCTCGAAACCATGTTTATAGATATCACGAAAAAGGCTTTTTACGTTTTTCTTAAGAAATATAAAATTTAACTAAAAGTTAAATTTATAACCCCTAAAGTAGGCAATGATTTTGAATTAAATTTTTTAGATATCAAGGATTTTGACTCTTTAATCTTTCTTAAGAAGCTCAATTCGTACTTGTATAACCACAAAGTTTATCATCACTAAAGAATAATTTATAACCCCTAAAGTAGGCAATGATTTTGAATTAACTTTTTTAGATATCAATGATTTTATACTCTCTATTTTTTCTTAAAAAACTAAATTCGAACTTGTATAACAATAAAGTTTATCATCCCTAAAGAATAATCAATAACCCCTAAAGAAGGCAATGATTTTGAATTATCTTTAATTAAAAAACCATGACCTCTTTTTTAGATATCGAGGATTTTATACTCTTTAATCTTTCTTAAGAAGCTTAATTCGAACTTGTATAGTATATATAATCTATAACCCCTAAAGTAGGCAATGATTTTGAATTAACTTTAATTTCAAAACATGACCTCTTTTTTAGATATCAAGGATTTTATACTTTTTATACTTTCTTAAGAAGCTCAATTTGAACTTGTATAGCTACAAAGTTTATCATCCCTAAAGAATAATTTATAACCCCTAAAGTAGGCAATGATTTTGAATTAACTTTAATTTAAAAACCATGAACTCTTTATTAGATATTAAGGATTTTATGCTCTTTAATCTTTCTTAAGAAGCTTAATTCGAACTTGTATAACCACAAAGTTTATCATCCCTAAAGAAGAATCTATAACCCCTAAAGTAGGCAATGATTTTGAATTAACTTTAATTTCAAAACATGACCTCTTTTTTAGATATCACGTATTTTAAACTCTTTAATCTTTCTTAAGAAGCTTAATTCGAACTTGTACAACCACAAGGTTTATCATCCTTAAAGAATAATTTATAACCCCTAAAATAGGCAATGATATTGAATTAATTTTAATTTAAAAACCATGAACTCTTTTTAGATATCAAGGATTTTATACTCTTTAATCTTTCTTAAGAAGCTCAATCCGAACTTGTATAAACACAAAGTTTATCATCCATAAAGTATACTTCACTTTGCAGTGTTCAAATTATTTGGCTTATAAATCCTAATCAAGTGGCAATGGACCGTTTTAAATCTCTTCTTTTTATATATTTCTTACTCATTACGAATCCCCAACTTGTATAACAATATAGTTTATAACCCCTAAAGTATACTTCACTTTGTACTACTCAAATTAGTTACCTTATAAAGCATAACCAAGTGCCAATATACCCTCTACAAGTCTTATTTACTTATTCTTAATTTATTTTTTGTCATTTAAAATCCCAAACTCGTATTTTAATTAAATATAAGCCCTAAGATAGGCCTTGTTTTATTTTAAACATCAAATATTTTCTTCAGTATTTGCACCTCTTTTCATCTATCATATCTCATTGTTTCTATTTCGTTAAGCCTTGTCCTATACCTTCTAATATATTTATTAAGTTTCCTTTTAATTATTGTTTCTCTCAACACTGTCATTTTGTTTTACTTTTGTTTATAAAATTCTGTTTTACACATAATTTTTTTATAATTTGTTTTTTGGTTTTTGTTATTAATTTATATAAAAAATTATCTAAATAAAATAAATTTGTTATTATTATTTTTGTTATAAATTGTTTTCTTTCTTAAATTATAATAAAATCGTTGATACACTATGAATTCGTTTCACATTAATAAAATGGCGTTTTGTTTTCCTTATTAAAGTTTACTTTTTTTGTTGCATGATTTTGTTATAAAAAATTTTATTAAAAAAAAATTTGAAAAAACCAGTGGATAATATTTTTAGTAATATTTTACACATTTACGTGTATTTTAAAGCATACTTGCAATTATAGTATCTTAAATATATAAAATTTAAGCATACTTTCAGGCGTTAGAACATTAAATAATACTCGGAGCTAGAAGGTATATTTAATTATTGACTAATTATTTACTTTCTCTCTTAAAGTATACATACATACATAATTGGTCATTACAACCCTTCAATCAGCATTACGACCTGGCTTCTCACACCACTTATGTTGTATGTGTTAATTTTTTACATGAGTGGTGGGCCCAACAGTTTAAAAACGACTCCAAATGACAGATTTCTGAGAAACTTTTCATGTCAAATACTATTTACTCCCAGAGTTTTTAGCAGAAATCTGCTGAGAAGAAGTCACTGACGAAATACTTTTTCAAGTTTCATTTTGCTGGAGATATTTGAGCTGAGATTTGAATCATGGCCTCACGTCTAATAAGCCAACACGCTACTTACTAGACTACAGCGACTTCATACTTTAAGTATACTCCATATTATTGCTCCTAAAAATATGCATGTCCTAAAATAGATGCCCATATAACCATTAATGATAAGCTTTGCCTTTTCTCTCATAGATGTTCTAAGGAAAAAGGCTTAAAGTTTTCTTAAAAACTGCCAATTAAACAAATTAAATGCTTTCTAAATATGACTACAGGCATTTAACTCTACATTTAGTTACACAAAGTAGCGCTTTTGCTTCAGGGTCTTACACACGCTGAAGTTTTTGTTTTCTAACTTAAAGTAGATTTTATTTTATAACGCCTGAAAATATGCCTTTAAAACAGATGCTTATTTAATATAAGTATAAGAGTTTAATTTGGAGACTTTAAGGCTTGGAGACCTATTTTTTTGTATGCCTTAAACAAGGCTTCAGTTTTTACTTATGCCTTAAAGTATACTTTATTGGACATTCCTAAAAATAAACTTTTGAAATTTGCCTATAAAATATCTTTATGCTCGTTTAACTTTACAAAAAATAGTTTTCTTTAATGCCTTTGCTTTCTGCTTTCCGTTTTCTTAAATAGACTTTATATTATTGCTCCTTAAGGTATGTCTGCGAAGTATTACTATAGAAGCTATAGTTTATTCACAAAAAAATATTCTTGGTCTTAAAGTATGTTGTATTCGGTTGTGCCTTTTAGTCCCAAAAGACATTCTCTGATGTATACATGTATAAGAAATTTCAAAGTATACTTTTAGGAGAAATTGCATTTAAAATTTTAAAGCCCTAAAAACTTTAAAATATAACACGCCCAAATGAAAGGAAATGTTATTCGATTATATTTCAGATACAGTTTTAAAGCAGAACTCTATTAAAGCACTTTGCGTCTAAAAGTATGCAAGAATTTAAATTTTATTTGATAAAGAAAATCGATTTCTTCGGCATCTATTTTATAAATTTTAAATATAACTTTAGCTGCGTATAAAACATTTTATTAGAATTGAATTTCAATTTTTCTAATTTAATTAACTAATCAATTAACGCCTGAAAATATGCTATGGTTTTCAATATTATTTTGAAAGCCTGTAAGTATGCTTTGATTTATTTTCTCCTTTTTTAATTGGTTATTAATAAAAATATTATCCATTAATTTTTATTTAAAAACAAAAAGAAAATTTATTGTTATTTTGTTTATAACTTATGAATACAATTTCTTTTTTCTTTTCTTTTCTTGAGTTTCTTATTTTAATTTGCTTCACTTCTCTCTTTCGCTTTTCATAAATATATTATTTGTTATAAATAAAGTACAATAATTTTGCTGCAACCATTTTTGAAATTCTGGCTTTAATAACACTTCCAAGAAATGTGTGTGTATGTATATGTATGTATGAATTTAATAATTGTTTAGCTTGAATTATTCAAAATCAATTTACTGCTCATCCTCTGGTGGCATTTTGGCTAAAGTCAATAGAATCATGGTTAACTCTTTACGTGATATCTTACCATCCTTATCATAACCAACGCCACGTAATATGGTTTCTTCGAATGCCTTCAAATCGGAGGCATCATAGTCATCCTGAGAAGGAAAGAAAATATAAAAAATATATCAGAAGCTCAGTAGGTAACCAATTAAGCACGATGTAAAGTGTTTTGATTGATTAGAAATAATTTTTTAAATAAAATTAATTTTTATTTTTTAAATACTAAATAATTTTTAAAACAATATATTGTTATGAGAATATGTTTTATATCGTTTAACATTAAAAATATAAACAAAAGCTACAAAAACAATGAACTTGTTTACATAATAAACAAGTAAACAAAAATAAAACAACAAACACTACAAGCATAAATACAAACAACAATAATAAAACAACAATGTTTACGTTTATAGAGATCACGAGAAGGCGAAGCCACAAACATTCGCCTTCAAGAACATTCATCAGACTGTTTACGTTGCCAAATAACGGGTGATTTTTTTAGCTATTATCTTTTTGGCAACACTGGTTTAAACAGCTCACGCACGTTTCGTGTTTTGTTTCACTGTCAAACATCTTCAATTTGGTCTATAATCTAACCATGAATCGTCTTACAAACGAACAACGCTTGCAAATCATTGAATTTTATTAACAAAATGCGTGCTCTGTTAAGAAAGTTCATCGAGCGCTTCTTCCATTTTATGGTCAGTTTAATCGCCCCACTGAAGCGGCTATTCGGGCTATTGTGACCAAATTTCGCACCAAGTTTACATTGTTGGACATTAAACCACCAACACGCTTACGTAGAGTGCGAACTAAAGAAAATATCGCAGCTGTATCGGCCAGTGTTAATGATGACCATCAATTATCGATTCGTCGCCGTTCGCAGCAATTGGGCCTCTCTTACTGAATAACGTGGAAAATTTTGCGTAAGGATTTAGGTGTGAAGCCTTTCAAAATACAGCTGGTGCAAGAATTGAAGCCGAACGACCTACCGCAACGCAGAAATTTTGGTCAATGGGCTCTTGAAAAGTTGGCCGAAGATCCACTTCTTTATCGAAAAATTATGTTCAGCGACAAAGCTCATTTTTGGCTCAATGGATACGTAAATAAGCAGAATTGTCGATTTTGGAGTGAAGATCAGCCAGAAGCATTGCAAAAGCTACCAATGCATCCAGAAAAAGTCACAGTTTGGTGCGGTTTATGGGCTGGTGGCATCATTGGACCGTACTTCTTCAAAGATGCTGCGAATCGTAACGTAACTGTGAATGGTGAGCGCCACCCTGAGATGATATCCAACTTTTTTTGCCCAAAATGCAAGAGCTTGACTTGCATGACATGTTGTCGCAACAAGACGGTGCCACATGCCACACAGCACGCGTAACAATGGACTCATTTAGAGGCGAGTTCATTGAACATTTTTTTCTCGTTCGGTCAATTGGCCGCCTAGATCGTGCGATTTAACGCTTTTAGACTATTTTTTGTGGGGCGCTATGTTAAAGCTCATATCTATACAGACAAGCCCGCTTCAATTGACGCATTGGAAGACAACATTGAAGCATTTGTTCGTGTAATACCGGCCGAAATGTTGGAAAGAGTATGCCAAAATTGGACTAAGCGGATAGACCATTTGAGGCGCAGTCGCGGTCAACGTTTGCATGAAATAATCTTCAAACATTAAATTATATGGAGCGTACTATCGAATCAAATAAAGATTTCATGAATTTTTCTGAATTTTATGTGTTTTTTTTGAAAACTTTTCCTATATCTCTTAAAAAATCACCCATTAAAAGGCAAGGCAAAGCAGGCAATGAGTCAGTAAAAGTTCTGTCAGTCTTGTGTGAAGAGGCGATGTGTTTGAAGAGAATAATTGTGGTCTGAAGATCTCCGTTACAAAGATCTGTCAAATAATTGTCTAGTAATTGTTATTGCTTATGCAAAGGGTGTAAACAGAGGAATAACAAAGAAGAGCAATTGTTGTTGTTACATCAAGTTGTGAACAGTGGCACACAGAATTGTAAGAACAATAAAGAATTTTAATTAAAACTAAATACAAATTTATTTTTAATTTATAAGCAATCTACGAGCTCATATTTTAAACGTTATTGTTAATTCAGTATTGTTGTTGTTGTTATTTACCTTTTTCACTAATTCCAACAAGTCCTTTAGGAAACCTTTCAATTCTTCATTTTCTATGGAGCCGCTATTATCCTGCAAACAAAGAAAAAGGAAGAAAATTTTTTAAAAAGGAATTGAAACACGTGTATGAGGAAAGCAACATTATTTCCAAAAAAAATAAATTTTTTTTCCTGTACAACATGTGTAACTATTGATTTTCTCAACAGTAATGGCTTTACTTATAAGTACAGACATACCATCAAAATATTGTTTTGAAGAATTTTTTCGGAAAAGAAGTTGGTTTTTCTTAAGACAATAATTAATAAATAAGTTTTGTTGGAGTACTTACCCTATCGTATAGAGAGAAAACTTTCTCAATATCTTCTTTAGTCAATCTGGCTGCACCCTGTGTTGGAAGAAGAAAAGAAACGAAATAAAAATTCGAAAATCTCATTAAAATTCAAAAGTTTTTTTTTCTTTATTTTGTAATTAAAAATATAAAAACAACAATTAAAAATTGAATTTAATTAAAACAAAATAATTTTTGTTTTTTTTTTTTTGTCAACACACTTAAGGCAATAATATGTGGTATGGCATGGTATGGTATGGTAACATACGAATATTACTTTAAAAGAAAAAGAAGAAGAAACTTAAAAACCCGCAAAATTTTTTATGAAAACAACAATTTTTTTAAATTTTCGTTCATTTTTCTGAATGCAAACATCAGTCAATCACTTCATCCTTGCTTGATGTTGTCGTCAAGCACATCTGTTTAGAGAAACTAGGAAATATATGAATTCTCAAATTCCAATTCAAAAATCTGGATTAATACGGATGATATCACACACAATATATATCTTCAACTTGCCAGCTGACTGATTTTTCTGTAGCTTAAATACATACATAATTGGCCATTATAACCCTTCAGTCAGGATTACGGCCTAGCTTCTCAACACCACTAATATTGTGTGTGTTAATTTTTATACATGAGTGGCGGCGAGACCTACAGTTTAAAGTCGACTCTGAACGACAGATTTTTTTGAGAAACTTTTCATGGCAATTTTTATTTACTCTCAGAGTTTTTGCCAGAAATCTGCTGAAGGGGAAGACGCCGAAGAAATCTTTTTTCATATTTCGTTTTGATGTCTGACCGGGGATTTGAACCGTGGCTTCGCGTCTAATAAGCCAACACACTGCCTACTAGACTACGGCGACATTCTGTAGATTAGCGATTTGGTAAATTATCATGAAGACACATGGAATTGATTTTATCAATCATGCCACTTTTCTACTTTTTTCCAGATTGAATTTGTCGGTTGGTTGACTAGGCTTTACGCAATGTCTTGTTACTATAATGGACAATCGAACTGCGTAAAAGGTATCACAACACATTCCTTTAACCTCAGGCCATTTGACAGAGTATAGGATTGAAAGCATAAAATACCTCAAACCAACACCATTGCATCAATCAAAAATGAATGAGTATATTTCCTTCTCGAATACGATTGAAAGCATGAAACACTTAAAACCAATACCATTGCATCAATCGAAAATGATCTCATTGACCAATGGCCTATGATGTCAACAGTTCTATGCAATTCGCCCATTAAGTTCTCAATCTTCCTTATGTTTTCTGCGGCCATCAATCAATCATCAATCACCATCAATCAAGACGTATGTATATTTAGCTTCTATCAGAAGCTCTTAATGAAAGTCCAACTAATGAAACCATTCCTTATCCTCGTGATGTGGCTCAAAATGTCCGAACATATCTACAAAAACTATATTAAAAGAATGGACTCGTGCATCGAATCAGAGCCGATCATTTAAATGATTTTGTCTTTCATATACTTCTAGCCAGGTTCTGTGTTGGCTTATTTGGCGTGAGGCCTGGGTTCAAAACCCAGGTCAGATGTCTCCAACAAAACGAAATATGAAAGAAATATTTCTTCTTCGGTGGTTTCCGCTTGGCAATCTTCTGGCAAAACCTCTGAGAGTGAATAGAATTACCATGAAAAAAATTCTCAAACATTTGGAGACGTTTGGAGACGACTTTAAACTGTAGGTCTTGCCACTTATGGATAAAATTAACACACGCAACATAAATGGTAGAAAATGATCTCATTTGCCAATGGCTTATGATGTCAACAGTTCTATGCAATTCGCCAATTAAGCTCCCAGTCTTCCTTTATGTATTCTGCGGCCATCAATCTAAAGTTCAATCAATCATCATCATCAATCAAGACTTAGACCTAGTATCTATCAGCAGCTCTTAATGAACATTCAATTAAACTGAGATTAAAGGCTAATATTACTAAAGAGAAACAAAACTAGGTTGTAATCCTAGCTGAAGGGTTGTAATACCCAAGTATGTACATACTCCTGATGGAGGTTGGAAACAGCATTATGCTCTATGGAAGCGAAATTTGGGCCGCAATGGTAGATGTAAAAAAGCTGACGAACTCACTTGTATCGGTACAGAGAATGGCTGCATTGCGTATCACGTCGGCATATCGTACAGTGTCCGCCCCAGCCGTAATTGTAATAGCAAGTATAATCCCTGTGGATCTGCTGGCGGCAGAGGGGATGGAGATTTATATTGCGAAATCGGTCACTTCAGGGAAAACACCATTTCAAGGTGGCAACGACGATGGAACGATGAAGAGAGAGGAAGATGGACGACGAGACTTATTCCGGACATAAGGCTATGGATTGATCGAAAATTTGGAGAGGTAAATTACTACGTTACACAGATGCTATCGGGTCACGGATATTTTAGAAAATATCTGCACAAAATGGGCAAGACCTCATCCCCTTACTGTCTTTACGAGGAAGGGGAGGTAATCGACGATGCAGAGCACACTGTTTTCGAATGTGCACGCTGGCAGAGCTATCGCTCTGCACTGACGTCGATAGTTGGAACGATCACGGCCGGTAACATTGTCGGGGTTATGGTCGCGAGTAGGGCTAATTGGACCTCAGTGGCGAATTATGTGGAGAGCATTCTAAGACTGAAGAAGAGGGATCTTGAGCCTAGGGAACATATGGGCACGCCGGCATAGATGAAACTGGTACACGTGTCAAGCGAAATTCGAAACAGGGACCTGGACGAAAGGAATAGTGGATACACTTAGATGTCTCTTTAACTTTCGACACGCAATCCGGACGCGGATATGAACATGCAGGGGCCAAACGGCCAAAGGGATTCCACTCCGAAGCAATACCACCGTAGTACCGGAATGGGCGCAACAAGTACACGAGACGAGGGGGGATTTAGTGGGTGAGGGCCCCACACACGGAGGATGTGACGACTTCCTCTATAGTGCGGTTACGTACATTTACCCCTCCTCGGCGTAAAAAAAGTATGTAAAGGGTGTTTTTTATAGAGGTATAGAACTTTAAGTTGGCATTTCTTTTCAAGATGGCGACCGATTTAACAGCTGTCAAGTGATTTATTCTCAGTTTGGTTTGGCAATTCATCATGAATAGACTCACGCCTGAACAACGCTTGCAAATAGTGCAATTTTATTTCGAAAATAATGGTTCTGTGCGGAAAACGTATCCCGCACTACGTCCATTTTATCGTCGACAAAATCGTCCATCAGAGCAGTTAATTCGATTAACCATGGAACGTTTTCGCACCACGTTTACTCTTATTAATAACCCTACGCTGCGTACAGAAGAAGCTATTGCTGCTGTAGAGCGTAGTATTGAGGAAGACCCGAATGAGTCCATCCGCCATCGAGCACAGGAATTGGTTCTGTGTTCATCCACTTTATGGAAGATTTTGCGGAAGGATCTTGTTTTGCGTGCCTACAAAATCCAACTCGTGCAAGATTTGAAGCCAAACGATCATCAAGTAAGGCGTAGATTCGTCGAATGGGCCCAAAACGAGATTACCGTTGTTCCCGATTTTCATAAGCGAATTTTGTTTAGCGATGAAGCGCACTTCTGGTTGAATGGCTACGTCAACAAACAAAACTGCCGCATTTGGAGTGAAGGTAATCCTCAAGTGTATGTGGAAACACCGTTACATCCAGAAAAACTGACTGTTTGGTGCGCTTTATGGGATGGTGAAATCATTGGTCCGTACTTTTTCAAAAACGATGGTGGCCAGAACGCTACAGTCAATGGTGATCGGTATAGAGCCATGATTACTAACTTTTTCATTCCTGAATTGAATAACCATGATGTCCAGGAGATGTGGTTTCAACAAGACGGCGCAACATGTCACACAGCTCGTGCCACAATAGATTTATTGAAAGACACGTTTAGTGACCGCCTAATTTCACGTTTTGGACCTGTGAATTGGGCTCCAAGATCTTGTGATTTAACACCGCTAGACTACTTTCTGTGGGGCTATGTAAAGTCATTGGTCTATGCGGTAAAGCCACAAACGCTTGACCATTTGGAAGACAACATTCGCCGTATTATTGCCGATATACGGCCACAAATGTTGGAAAAAGTCATCGAAAATTGGACGTCCAGATTGGACTACATCCGTGCCAGCCGTGGCGGTCATATGCCAGAAATCATATTTAAAATGTAATGCCACAAGATTATCTTTCGGATAAATAAAATTCATGTCAATCGAATAATCCATCGTTGTTTTATTGCAACTTAAAGTTCTATTTGTATATGTTTCGTATGTATGTATATATTCCGTACATAACTACAAGTTCCAAGCACTATAATGAAATTATACTACTGTGCGGCTTATGTGACAAAATTCTCTAAAAATTTCACTGGGTTTTTATGGTCTTGTTCTTCTTTTTTTTCTTCATCATTTTTTTGGTTTCTAATCGAAATTATTTCTATTTTTATACGTAATAATTATATTGCTTTTCAAAAGGAAAATTTAACATGTTTTTGGGTAAAATTCCTACATTTAATATGTAAATTACGTTTGCTATTGAAAATAAAATTAAAAAAAAAATAAAATAAAATCACATGGAAATGTATAGTTTTTCCTTGGCTTTACCACATAAAGGCTAAAAAAACAGAAAGTTTTTCTCTATTTTTTTTAGATAATTTATAATTTATTAATACATTTTATATGTCTGTCTGCTTTTCGTGTCTTTTTTGATTATTTTTTATTTTATTTTATTATCAATGTGGGTTGTTTCCGAAACCAAAAAAAAAAACGAAAAAAACATCCTTGAACTTTCAACATACAAAACACCGAAAACTTTTTATTTTATTTTCCCAAAGACATAACACGGGCAACAAGAGCAGCGGCAGCATTATAGAGACACGATGTTTAATTCGATAATTTCATTTTATTACAATCAGGTAATGTATGCAGTACACTGAGAGAAAACACACACTTGAGAATGTAAAGGGTGTTTTTTAAAGAGGTATAGAACTTTAAGTAGGCAATAAAACAACGATGGATTATTCGATTGACATGAATTTTATTTATCCGAAAGATAATCTTGTGGCATTACATTTTAAATATGATTTCTGGCATATGACCGCCACGGCTGGCGCGGATGTAATCCAATCTGGACGTCCAATTTTCGATGACTTTTTCCAACATTTATGGCCGTATATCGGCAATAATACGGCGAATGTTGTCTTCCAAATGGTCAAGCGTTTGTGGCTTTACCGCATAGACCAATGACTTTACGTAGCCCCACAGAAAATAGTGTAGCGGTGTTAAATCACAAGATCTTGGAGGCCAATTCACAGGTCCAAAACGTGAAATTAGGCGGTCACCAAACGTGTCTTTCAATAAATCTATTGTGGCACGAGCTGTGTGACATGTTGCGCCGTCTTGTTGAAACCACATCTCCTGGACATCATGGTTATTCAATTCAGGAATGAAAAAGTTTGTAATCATGGCTCTATACTGATCACCATTGACTGTAACGTTCTGGCCACCATCGTTTTTGAAAAAGTACGGACCAATGATTCCACCAGCCCATAAAGCGCACCAAAGAGTCAGTTTTTCTGGATGTAACGGTGTTTCCACATACACTTGAGAATTACCTTCACTCCAAATGCGGCAGTTTTGTTTGTTGAAGTAGCCATTTAACCAGAAGTGCGCTTCATCGCTAAACTAAATTCACTTATGAAAATCGGGAACAACGGTAATCTCGTTTTGGGCCCATTCGACGAATCTACGCCTTACTTGATGATCGTTTGCCTTCAAATCTTGCACGAGTTGGATTTTGTAAGCACGCAAACCAAGATCCTTCCGCAAAATCTTCCATAAAGTGGATGGACACAGAACCAATTCCTGTGCTCGATGGCGGATGGACTCATTCGGGTCTTCCTCAATGCTACGCTCTACAGCAGCAATAGCTTCTCCTGTACGCACCGTACAGCGTCTCTGGGGATGCGAGTTATCAATAAGAGTAAACGTGGTGCGAAAACGTTCCATGGTTAATCGAATTAACTGCTCTGATGGACGATTTTGTCGATGATAAAATGGACGTAGTGACATATACGTTTTCCGCACAGAACCATTATTTTCGAAATAAAATTGCACTATTTGCAAGCGTTGTTCAGGCGTGAGTCTATTCATGATGAATTGCCAAACCAAACTGAGAATAAATCACTTGACAGCTGTTAAATCGGTCGCCATCTTGAAAAGTAATGCCAACTTAAAGTTCTATACCTCTATAAAAAACACCCTTTACTAGAGAACCTCATTAGCTTTCTTCACAATGTTAATAAATGAAAAGGAAAGTGTCTCTTAATTATGCCGTCACTATGTAGTGAAATGACCCCTAAGTTTGATTATGTATACTCTGCTATTTGAATTTGGTTTCTTTACGAAAAGCAACACAAAAAGAATAAGAAGAATATAATTTATTTCCATTTGACACTTTAAGCATTTACGTGTCATTTGTAAATTTTCAGAAAATGGAAAACAGGTAAAAAAAACCGAAAATGCTATTGTATAACCACAGGCGAATAAAAAAAGGGTTGACATGTTGTCTAATGAAAACCGTAACCGTGTGTAATTATACAAAGAAATGCTTTTAAACATATCAAAAGGGAATTGAATAATTTTAAAAATACACTTAATTTATGCAAAAAAAATTTTTTTTGTACCCCTAAAATATGCTACTTTTTCTTTAATGTTTCAGAGCATTATTGCAAATTAAGAATAATTTTAATTAAAATTCGGTTTTTATAAGCTATGGTGGCATCCCTTTTTCCAAAAAATTATGTAAAAGTTGAAAATGGAAAGTTTTTTGTTGCATACTTTAGGGTTGAAACAAATTTTTTTTTTCATTACTAAACTTGCTTGCATGCTTACGTACTCTCAACAATATTTGAATTGGAAATTTTTTATTTTGAAAAATTTTTTAAACAAAAATAAAAGTTTGTAAATAATTGTAGTGCTATTACGTAATAACAATGGTGCATACTTTTTGGCTGTTAAGCATTAAAGAGTATGTGTAGCAAAAAGATTTATATGTTGACAATGAATATGATCGTAAATAACCATAACGCCATAAGGTCTGTGACAGATTTTTCAACGAATTTTTCTTTTTCTCATAAATTTTTTTCAAAATGTTCATACATGAGTATGTAGAGAAGACAAGAGATTTTTACTTTTTGTACTCAAATGTTTTTTACATAAAAATATGATTTTATCAGGGCTATCTACCATGGTGAGCTAACATAAGTATTCTTTGGCTTAATTTTTATAAAAGAAATGGCCTGTACAGGACGAGACATATTGGCAATATCAGAGGCTGCGTAAGTGACAAAACCGTGTCTTTTTCGGGATGCATTTCTTGGATCTGATGTAGTTTGCTATCGTAGTCAATTTGACAAATTCCGATAATTTTTCGATAAAAAATTGAAATCAGTTGCCAATTGCTACGGAGCTCATTTAGCGAATACTTGTCATAATTTAACGTTGTTTATCTTCAGTTCCTGCCTGTGTGATAATTAGTGGTGCGCACTACTCCTACAGTGGCACTGGAAATAATTAAAGGCCTCCCACCGCTTGATCTATTGCACTCGAGTACCCTAGAGAAATTTGAGGCTGTCGGAGACATTGACATGATACCGCGATATGACTTCTCAATGAAATTCATGACAACCATCCCCGATAAAGAGGTCGGAACGAATGATGCTGTGCACCTCGTCAAGGACTCCGTCTAAATCTTCACTGATGGATCCAAGCTGGGAGAAACCGTTGGTAGCAGAATTTACTCGGAGTCAATCGGTATCGCCGAATCTATAAGGCTACCGGATTACTGCAGCGTTCTCCAGGCGGAAGTGTTGGCAATACAGGTTGAGGTTACGATTATTTGCGCTGCGAATGTCCCCAGTGAAAACATCACCGATACTCTCCGATAGCCAGGCGGCCATCAGGGCTCTGAGCTCCAATGTGACGAACTCCAGGACGGTCTACGGCTGTCGAAAACACCTAAAAACGGGGTAGCGGAGAGGTTTAATGTGCACATGACTTGGGTTCCGGAACACAATGATATACCGAGCAACCACAGAGCGGATGAACTGGCCAGACACGGTACGACCATCGAACTCTTCCACGAATTTTTGAATATCAATCTCATGATTGACAATGTAATCACGGACTCTGTCTACCGCTGGTGGGTAGCTCCGGATAAGGGCAGAATGGGGAACATAATCTGGCCGAGGCTTAATGGAGGGCTCCCTGCAAGGCTGCTTAAACTCCAAAGAAGCATGCTCAGCGGTTATTGGAGTCGTGACGGGGCATTGCATTATGGGCGTCCATGCCTGTAGAAGTTGCATGGATGAGGAGGAGAGAGAGACTGCTCTTCATCTGAGGAGAACATGCCCAGCACTAAGGAGAAGGAGACATCTTGGTGCCTACTACATGGATTGATTGACAACGAGGTCGCGGACTCTGTCAACCGCAGGTGGGCAGCTTCGGATAAAGGCAGAATGGGGAACATAATCTGGCCGAGGCATAATGGAGGGCGCCCTGCAAGGCTGCTTAAACTCCAAAGAAGCATGCTCAGTACGATTATTGAAGTCGTGACGAGGCATTGTATTATGGGTGTCCATGCGAGGCGCATTGGCCTGGGATACCTCGGAAACGATTTCTGTAGAAGTTGCATGAATGAGGAGGAGAACATGGGAACATGCCCGGCACTATGTCAAAGAAGAAAGAGACATCGTGGTGTCTACTACATCGATGATCTGGGTGATTTGTCGAACATTGATGTCGGCCGTTTGAGTAGCTTCATTGGAAGTTCTAAGTGGTTCCAGGACTAAGGGGATAATTGACATGAATTGTAGTAACACAATGGGCCCCTAAGTTTGTGCTCTAAACCCATCTACGCCTGTAGTAATTCTCTAACTTTAAAACGAAGGCTTGTGATTTCCCCATGAAGAAAAAGAAAATCTCCTGAACTCATCTCTTCTCGGCATATTGGTTGACTATTCGACCTGAGTAGTTGAATTAGTCTTAAATCTATGATCTGGTATAATCCAAAGCTTCCTAGTGGATGTCAACAGTAACTAATACATGGGCAGTTAGTCCAGTTAGTCCAGACGACAACGGAATACATAAATTTCTACTCCATGCTAGGCAATATCGCTTATGAGATCGACCATTAGGAAACTAATTATTGGGAGGCTTGAAACCATGCCCATTTCCATACCTATTTTTGTATCTATCTTCCATCTCTCTCTCTCTCTATCTTCTTTCTCTTGCTTCACAGAAGTGTTATTCCTATTTTCTTTCAGTGTTTCTAAACATTTTCATTAAAAAAGAATTTTTTTCTTCTCTCTTCTATGCCATCATGCCCATATATTTGGTAATAAATTTTATTTTTTTCTTTTTTTTCTACAGGAAACTTAATTTAGTTTTAATAGGACGTCATTTAAAAATGCATTCCACGCAAAAAGGAAAGAGAAAGTGAAAGAGAAAACGAAACAGAAAAATACCGAAAATACGTGCAACATTTTTGTTTCCTCGAGAAGCGATTTTTTTTGGAGAACTTTAAAAACGTGCACATGAACCATCAGGTACGAAAATTTATTCTTTTCTCTTGTTCTACTGCAGTAGTGGTTAGCTGTCGGGGTGACTGGCTGGCTGCTTGACTAACTGACTTCTTAATGGCAGTCTCTTGAAACGATAATTTAATGTCTTAATAGCGTTTTAAGCACCATGCGAATGACTATTTTCTTATGGCAATAAATATGTGTTCCAGCAGATGTATGAGTGTTTTCCATGCTATGCTCCTTGTTAAATAGTCAGAAGGTCGTTGATTAAGAATTCGGGTTCAGTATTGCTTTTGGTATGGTATCGTATAGTATGTGTGAGATATGAATTTAATTGCTTTAGAAAGAGTGTTAAAGACTACAAGTATCGGGTCCGCCATCTAACGTTGTTTTTTTTTCAACTAGTGCTTATTTCGTGAATGATAACACTTAGCTCATGTCTGATTTGACAGATAATTAGTTTTATCCTTCCGCTGAATGAATATGGTTGTGTATACGCTTGAACAACGCTGGGAAATATTGCGATATTACTTTGAAAATCATGGTAAGAATGTGTGCAGAATGTGTGCGAAAATTTCGTACGGATTTTGGAAGAAGAGAAGCACCGTCAGCTCCATATGTTCGTTATCTTGTAAAAAAAAACTGAAAGAAACTGGCATCCTCATCGATAAACCAAAGCGTGAAAAACCAAAAACAGTGTGTACTCACGAGAATATTGCTGCTGTGGCAGAAAGTGTGCGTGAAGCGCCATCAACATCAATTCACCGTCGTTCTGAACAATTGAACATTTCGGAGACATCATTGAGACGAATTATGCATAAAGATCTTGGTATGATGCCATACAATTGGTCCAATTGGTTCAGGAGTTGAAGCCAATTGACCATTCAATGCATTTTCGCTTCGCTACGTGGGCCTAAGATCGACTTACAGAAGATGCCGATTTTGGCAAAAAAAATAATCTTTCCAGATGAAGCTCATTTTGATCTTGGCGGGTATGTAAACAAGCAAAACTGTCGCATTTGGGGCACAGTAAACCCGCACGCATACATTGAAAAGCCGACGCACCCAAAACGAGTCACTGTTTGGTGCGGATTTTGGTCCAGAGGCATAATTGGACCATTTTTCTTCGAAAATGAGCAAGGAGTGGCCGTTACAGTCAATGGCGATCGTTATCGGGCCATGTTGAACGAATTTTTGTTCTCAAAAATTGAAGAGGAGGATATTGGCAACATTTGGTTTCAACAGGACGGCGCTACGTGCCAAACAGCCGAAGCTACACTCGATGTTTTGCGCCTTGTTCTTGAAGATCGCATTATCAGCCGCAGAGCTGATGTCGTTTGGCCATCTCGGAGCTGCGATTAGACACCGTTGAACTATTATTTGTGGGGTGCCGTCAAAGATAAGTGTTACACCGGCCAGCCAGAGACAATTGACGCTTTAAAGGACAATATTCGTGAAGCCATTGGTGAAATACAGCTGCACACAATCGATAATGTGCTTAAAAATTGGGCCGATCGTGTAGGCTACTGCATGGCCAGGCCCGAGGCAGCCATTTGAATGAAATTATTTTCCATTAATAACCGCAAGGATTGTACTTTCAAATAAAAAAAGAAATTTGAGAAAATATTCAGTGTAGTTTTTTTTAAAACATTTTCAAAAAATAAAAGTTATTTGGCGGACCCTTTAGTTAAGGTAGCAATTCTTTGTCACTTGAACCGTAAGACATGCTACGAAATATTTATCTTCTCTTAATTTTTTTATTTTTTTTTATTTTTTTGTAAAACCAGCACTCAGGGGGTGGCCCCTACTCATGCAGTGCATTGTGCAGGTTTAGGAAAATAGGTTTAGGAAAATAGGTTATCTTCTCTTTATTTAGAGCAACTAAAAGTAATGCTAACCAAGGTCCATATAAATAAAAATGTTAATAAATTTACGCTAAGCTGTGGGCTAATGTGTAGTTAAAGATTGGCGTTAAAAGCCACTACAGAATACCTACATTTACAGAGGTTCTATCACCTATAGAATGCTGAATTTCAAGTATAATTTCCATACAGCTTCAGAAATCTACACCATGAAAAAGGCCTCTGATCTCATGTATATACAAACAAGTTTTAAATTCTTGTGAAGAATTTGAAGTCGCAGAATGTTAAAGTTTCCAACTTATTTCTCCATTATCGTAGAAATCGCATATCACTGCAGACAATAACATAATCTAACTAACTGAATTTTATTCTGCATTCTAGTTTTTAGAGCACAACCTTCAAGTATTTTTGAAAACGAAATTACCGCAGTATGTTGAAGTCGCCGTGGTCTAGTAGGCAGTGTGTTAGCTTATTAGACGTGAGACCTCGGTTCGAAATTATGAAAATAAATATTTCTTCGGCGACTTCCTCGTAGCAAAAACTTCCTCACAAAAACTCTGAGAATAATAAAAAGAAATTGCCTTGAAAAGTTTCTCAAAAATCTGTCGTTCGGAATCGACATTAAACTATAAGTCCCGCCACCCATGTATAAAAATAAACGCACACAACAAAAGTGGTGTGAGAAACCAGGTCGTAATCCTGACTAAAGGGTTGTAATTACCAATTATGTGTGTATGTTGTAGAGACGCACTGCAGGGTCTGCAAATGTTTTTAGCCTTAATAGGAGTGCTGGAAATTATTGTGCAGTAAATGGATTGTAATCCTGAAAACGGAAACTTCTTCCTATGGAGGAAGAGAAAATTATATGTATGATACATACTGAAGAAATCTGGCGTATATATTTTGAATATTGTTACCTTTTTATCTTTTAAAAACGTTTAAAATATTAATTAAATTCTTTATTGTTCGCACAATTATGTGTGCCACTGTTCACAACTTGATGTAAACAACAACAATTGCTTTTCTTTGTTATTCCTGTGTTTATACTCTTTGCATAAACAATAACAATAACTAGACAATTATTCAACAGATCTTTGTAACGAAGATCTTCAAACTACGATTACGCTCTTCAAATACACCGTGTCTTCACACAGGACTGATTGAACTTTACTAACTCACTTGCCTGCTTTGCCTTGCCTTTTATATGGCAGAGTAAACAGTCTGATGAATGTTTTTGAAGGCTAATGTTCGTGGCTTCGTCTTCTTGAAATCTATATAAATCTAAACATCGTATATTCTTGGAGCGTTTGTTGTTGTATTTTTGTGCACTTGTTTACCATTCTTCTTATGCTGGTGTTTGTTGTTGTATTTTTGTGTATTTTTTACCATTTTTTATGCTAGTGTTTGTTGTTATATTTTTGTTTACTTGTTTATCATTTTTTTATGCTTTTATTTGTAAACAAGTTAATTGTTTTGTTTTTGTAGCTTTTGTTTATAATTTTAATGTTAAATGATGTAGATTTTTCCATTTTTGTAACAATATTTAAGACAATGCGACAACAAAATTGCTGTATTTGCTGTGTTGTGTTTATTGTGTTCATAGCATTACTACATATGTATATAAATGAGTGGTTTTCTCGAACAGGGCTTAACAATTGAAGCTTTATAACATACATAGATAATCAGTCAGGATTACGACCTAGTTTTCCACACCACTTATGTTGTGTGCGTTAATTTTATACATGAGTGGCAGATTTTTGAGAAACTTTTCATGGCAATTGAAATTAATCTCAGAGTTTTTGTCAGAAATCTGCTGAGAGGAAGTTGCCGAAGAAATACTTTTTGTATTTTGTTTTGATGTCTGGCCTGGGGTTTGAAACCCGGCTTTACGTCTAATAAGCCAACACACTACCTACTAGACTACGGCGACTTCCATGAAACTTTACAACAATTCAGCCAAAAACTCTACCAGTTTCAGACGATAAATCGTACTAAAAAACTTATTCTTATTGGGTGGAACTAAATAAAGGTGGCAAAATCATGTTAAAAATTTTTTTTTTAAATTTCCATGTCTTTGTATAAAATGGAGAAACTCGAATATTTTTTAATAATAATCTGTATATTAATTATCAGTCTAATGTGCCTAACGGGGGGGAATAAACGTGGAATTGTTCGCATTTGTTTGTGGTTGTTATTCGTATATAATGCGGGAGTAAAACAATACCATGCGGTGGCGTATAAGTGTTGTGGAATTCTTATGTGATAATATTGCACATACGCGGTAGGAAAGTGCTGGCTAAGTGGTGTTTCGCATACGTTTTAATGTTTTTATTGTTTTTGATTCTTCGCTTTTTTGGGAAACTATACATTTTCATTCATAAAATTTTATACTTAATTAAGTCGATTAAAAACTAAATTCTAAAAACTACAAATTTTCATTAAAACTACAAGAATACTGTCATGCATTTTAGATACAAATTTTTTAATTAAAACTTTTTCTCTTTATTATTCGATTAAATTTTATTTTTTGTTTTTTTTTTATTTTAGAAAACACTTAATTAACGCAATGTACATACATACATATATATTTTAACGTTTTTTCATGCAAAATTATTTTTAATTTTATTTTTTGTTTAACTACAGCAAGCCGAGCGCGGTTTGCTATGTGTTCTACATTAACGAATATTTTTTGTTGTTATTTTTTGTTGTTATTTTTTTTCTGTTGTAAGTGTTCTAAACTAAAAACAAAAACAAGTAACAGTTAAAATTAACAACGTTTAACACAAACAAAGTAATAAAAATGAACGTAAAAACAAATTATAAAACAAAATGGAAACCAGGAAACGGAAATACATTTAAATGGTTTATTGTTTGTATTTCGTTTTTCTTTTTTTGCAAATGTTCGTAATTTTATTTCAGTTTTTTTTTGGGTTTTGTTTGGCTGGTTTCTCGAGGTACTTACTTCAATACCTTCCTATTCATTGTTATTATTTATGGTTATTGTTGTTGTTGTTATTGTGGTGAATTAATTTTTTTGTTATATGATGTTGTTAATTTTTAGTTTTGGTGATTTAAGTAGTGGTGGTGTATTTAAGTGTAGCGTACCAACCCATATCAGTGTGAGTTTATTTTTTATTTTTATTTTTATTTTATTTTTTTTTTTTTTTGTATGTTAGTTTGCAACAATTTTTTGTTTATAACGAGTGCGTGCATTTCGTTTTTAAAAAGAAATTTTAAATTTTAATTTTATTTTATTTTTTGTTAAGTAATATTTTATGAAAGTAATTAATTTTTATGGCAATAATTATATTTAGAAAAATTGTTTAAAATTTAAAAAAAAAATTAAGGAATTGATTTAAATTTTTATGAATTAAAAAATATGAAATAAATGGAATTTTTATTTTATTTTAAAATTTATATAA
This sequence comes from Sarcophaga subvicina, assembly GCA_936449025.2. Lineage (NCBI taxonomy): Eukaryota > Metazoa > Arthropoda > Insecta > Diptera > Sarcophagidae > Sarcophaga > Sarcophaga subvicina. The sequence continues at coordinate 100,799,245 of OW388084.2, forward strand.
AATTTATATTAAAAGTAGAAAAAAGTAAACAATTATTTAAAACAAAAAATTAATTTTTATTTAATTTTTTTTAATTATTTAAATTATAAAAAAATTTTTGAAAAATAATTTTTTTAAATTTATTCATTAAAATTTAATTTTCAATTATTATATTTTATTTTAAACAATAGATTAAAAAAATAAAAAAAGATTTTTAAATTTTAATTAAATTTTAAATTTTAATTAAAATTTAATTTTAAAAATTTAATTATAAATGAATTTCAATTAGTATTAAAAACAAAATTCAGTAAATTTGATTTTAAACAAAAATTAAAAAAAATTGAATTTAAAAAATAAAAAAAGTATTTTAAATTTTAATTTATTAAAATTGAATTTTAATAAATATTTAAAACAAAGCAATTTATTTTAAACAATAAATAAAAAAGTTTGAAATATAAAAAAAAATATATATTTTATTTTGAACAGTAATAAATATTTAAAAAATTCAATAAATTAAAAAAGAGTTTAAAACATTAAAAAAATTAAATTAAATAAATTAAAAAAATAATTTTAAATTTTGTTTTAAAACAGTTATATTTTAAACAGTAATAAAAATTCAAAAAAAATCATTACATTTGATTTTAAACAATAAATGAAAAAGGTTTAAAATATTAAAAAAAAAATTTAAAGAAAGAATTTAAATTTTTATTTTATTAAAAATGTAATTTAAATGATAATAAATATATTTTATTTTTAATAGTAAGAAATATTAAAAAAACAAATTCAATAAATTTTATTTTAAACAATAAATTGTAAAAAAAAATTAATTTTAAATCATTAAAATTCAATTTTGAATAATAATAAATACATTTTATTTTAAACAATAATAATATTAAAAAATATTCAATAAATTTTATTTTAAACAATAAATTAAAAAGTTTTAAATTTAAAAAAAAAATTATAAGAATTTTATAAATTTAAAATCATTAAAATTCAATTTTGAATGATAATAAATATATTTTATTTTGAATATTTTATTTTGAAAAAAAGTTTAAAATATTAAACAAAATATTTAAATTAAAAAAAATTAAAAATGGAATTTTAAATTTTAATTAATTAAAATTGAATTTTGAATGATAATAAATGTATTTAATTTTTAACAGTGAGAAATATTAAAAAAATCAATAAAAAACAATAAATTATAAAAATTTAATAATTAAAAAAATTAAATTAAAAAAAAATTAAAATAGGAATTTTTGAATTTTAATTCATTAAAATTTAATTTTAAATGATAATAAATATATTTTATTTTTACCAGTAATAAATATTTAAAAAAAATTAAATAAATTAAAAAATTAAATATTAAAAAGAAAGGAATTTTAAATTTTTATTCATTAAAATTTAATTTCGAATAATAAAAAAATTGTTTTATTTTTAACAGTAATAAATATTTAAAAATACAAGTCAATATATTTTATTTTAAACAATAAATTAAAAATAATTTAATAATAAAAAAATGTAAATTAAAAAAAATTAAAAAAGGAATTTTAAATTTTAATTCATTAAAATTGAATTTTAAATCATAATAAATATATTTTATTTTTAACAGTAATAAATATTAAAAAAAAATTAATAAATTAAAAAATTTAAATAATTCAAAAATTCAAAAAAAAATTTTAAATATTAAAAAGAAAGGAATTTTAAATTTTAATTCATTAAAATTCAATTTTGAAAAATAAAAAAATTGTTTTGTTTTAAATGGTAATAAATATTAAAAAAAAATTCAATAAATTTTATTTTAAGCAATAATATTAAAAAAATAAATTTAAAAAAATTAAAAAAAAGAATTTAAATTTGAATTTATTAAAATTGAATTTTGAATGATAACAAATATATTTTATTTTTAACAGCAAGAAGTATTTAAAAAATAATGCAATAAATATTTTTTAAATAAAAAAATTTTAAAAAAGAATAAATTTTAATATTATAATTCATTAAAATTAAATTTTTATATATATTTTAGTTTAAAAAGTAATAAATATTTAAAAAAGATATAAACAATTTTTTTAAACACAAAAAAATTTAAACAAAATTTATTTTGATTAAAATTTTATTTTAAATAAGTAAACAAATATGAAGAAAAACAAATTAATATGTTTAAATCATTGTTATTGTTATTGTAATTAATAAAAATAAAAATATAAAAACGTATTAAAATAAATAAAATCATGTAGTTTTCGTAACAATTAATATTCATTTAGAAGAGTTAGTAAAAACCAGTGTTATGAAAATGAAATGAAAACCACATAAAAATTTAAAAAAAAAATTATTTTATTTACGTGCCATTCATGATGCAATAATTCAATTATTTTTTAATCAAATTCATAAATTGTTTTTGTTTTTTATTAAATTAATTAATTCATCACCAGGGATAACGTGTTTCAGTGTTTTTACAGTTTCATATGAAAAGTGAAAGATTTTTTTTTTTGTGAATTAAAGAGCAGTGATTGAGTAATAGAGGTTAGGAATTGGGAAAGAAGAAAAACAATTAAAAGAAAATAAATTTAAAGAAAATATATATATAATAAGATTTATAGATATTTTTAGGTTTGCTATTTATTATTTATTTATTTTGTATTTAATTTTCTAATTAATTTCGTTTTTTTTTTAATTTTTTGCATAATAATAGTATTTAGAAGGAATTTTTGTTGTACGATTTTTTTTATCACAATGCAATAGGATTTTAGTTTAAATTGGGTATGATTTGCCACAAAAAAATTAAAAAAATTAAAAAATATAAAAAAAAAATTACTAAATACAAAAAATATAAAAGAAAAGTTCATTTTAAGATTTAACGAATTTCTATGGAAGAAAGCATCTCAAAACAAAGTTTATAATTTTTGTCTAATCTTCTGCTTAGGGTAGGCCAAACAATAGTAGGTTAGGATAGAGGACGTGTACTTGTCAATTAAGACAAGTACAGTACCCGAAGGTCGAATTGACCCATTTTACAACGTCCTAGTTTCTCACACCACTTATGTTGTGTATGTTAACTTTATACATGAGTGGTGGGGGGACCTACAGTTTAAAGTCAAGTCCGAACAACAGATTTCTGAGAAACTTTTTCATGGCAATTTTATTTACTCTCAGAGTTTTTGCCAGAAATCTTCTGAGAGGAAGTCGCCGAAGAAATACTTTTTGTATTTTGTCTTTGATGTCTGGCTTCGGCTTTGCGTCTAATAAGCCAACACACTACCTACCAGACTACAGCGTTTAATGTTTAATCTTCTACTTAGGGCAGGCCAAACAATAGTACGCCTCTTGGGAATTCGTATGCTATGAAGCGTCCGACGTCACCAGCACAAACGTTATACGAGTAAGGGTATTTATTCATACGTACATAATTCTTCATTACAACGCTTTAGTCAGGATTATGACCTAGCTTCTCACACCACTTATGTCGTGTGTGTTAATTTTATAGATGAGTTACGGGACCCACAATTTAAAGTCAACTCCGAACGACAGATTTTTTAAGAAACTTTTCATGGCTATTTTTATTTTGCACCTAGAATTTTTGCCAGAAATCTGGTGAAAGAAGATCGCCGAAGAAATAATTTTTGGATTTCATTTTGTTGGAGATGTCCGTGGCCTCACGTCTAATAAGCCAACACACTACCTACACCACACTACGGCGACTTCAAATGACTACATTCAGCTATTTATGTAGTTGGGCAAGTGCCTCAAAATAAATTTCAATGCACTAGCCCCTACATGAGAGTTGTATTCCATTTTTGAACGGATATTAGTAGTCTAAACAGTAAGGAAATCAGATGGAATGAAGCATTTTTTTGCATTCTATTGACATATTCAGCGAACAATCCCATAGAAGTTTGGACGAAAAGGTGGAGAAGATTGGAAGTCAAGGAGATCAGATCGTTAACAAAAATAAAACTTAGAGTAGATAGAACAAAACCATAACGAACACAGTTTTAAATTTGAACTCGTCTGTTGGGAAACCATCTATAAAACTGCATATTATTATACTCATGTATAAGACTAACACACACAACATAAGCGTATATGTAATCATTAATAATGGTAAACTTTATAGATTTATTGGCAACCAGTTGCAATGTGAACTATGTTTCACTGTTCCGTCGCTACTGGAAACGACTAAAAACTTGTTTCCTAAAATCACTCATTTTTACGTAGTACTCATCAGTTTTGTAGAGCACATTAGTTTGTAGTCGATTGGTCACTAAAATGCATTACGCATTACAGAGAAAATTTGTTCTTCAGCGGCATTTTTCGGCCATCTTGTTTAAGCTACGTCTGCCAAACTAGTTGTAAACTGATGTGATGTGAACTGGCCATGGAAACCATGCGATTTGACCACGTTAGATTTTGTCTTCTGGTGATTTCTTCAGATACAGGTCAAGTCAAAGTCATGGATAATTCTTATATGCTTTAACCACAGAAGCCATGGTGGACATTTCGAATGCGGTATGCTGAAGCATCAAGAGATTTTTCAAACGAATAAAAAATGTTTTCATTTGGTCTGTCAGGATTTCATTTAACCTTGCGGTTGGACTAAATGACTCATAATAGGGTTTATATTTAGACGATAAGTTTTATTTCCATAAAATACTGAACTTATTTCTTAATCGGTCTACTAAACATAAATTTTCGTTTGAGGCACTTTTTACAAATTAGGTACAAACATTAAAAAGAATGATAAAAGGAGTATAAAAATTTCATTAAAAAAATTAAAAAAAAATTAAAAACTTCTAAATAATAACAACAAAAGAAATTCAATTAAAAATCACATCTCATTAAAAAATTAGAAATTAGTAATAAAATCTAGAATTTTCTCTGAAGCATATTCTTTCCCATGCAGCCTGAAGCCTTAAAACATTAGGCAAAATTAGTTCAATTATTACTTTCCAACACTCTACCAGAAAGAGCTTCCAACTAAATAAGTAGGCTTGTCTTAATGGCTGACTATTGGATTGGGGTTGTCCAATATGCCTTTGTAAAGGGTGTTTTTTATAGAGGTATAGAACTTTAAGTTGGTATTACTTTTCAAGATGGCGACCGATTTAACAGCTGTCAAGTGATTTATTCTCAGTTTGGTTTGGCAATTCATTATGAATAGACTCACGCCTGAACAACGCTTGCAAATAGTGCAATTTTATTTCGAAAATAATGGTTCTGTGCGGAAAACGTATCGCGCACTACGTCCATTTTATCGTCGACAAAATCGTCCATCAGAGCAGTTAATTCGATTAACCATGGAACGTTTTCGCACCACGTTTACTCTTATTGATAACTCGCATCCCCAGAGACGCTGTACGGTGCGTACAGAAGAAGCTATTGTTGCTGTAGAGCGTAGCATTGAGGAAGACCCGAATGAGTCCATCCGCCAACGAGCACAGGAATTGGATCTGTGTCCATCCACTTTATGGAAGATTTTGCGGAAGGATCTTGGTTTGCGTGCTTACAAAATCCAACTCGTGCAAGATTTGAAGCCAAACGATCATCAAGTAAGGCGTAGATTCGTCGAATGGGCCCAAAACGAGATTACCGTTGTTCCCGATTTTCATAAGCGAATTTTGTTTAGCGATGAAGCGCACTTCTGGTTGAATGGCTACGTCAACAAACAAAACTGCCGCATTTGGAGTGAAGGTAATCCTCAAGTGTATGTGGAAACACCATTACATCCAGAAAAACTGACTGTTTGGTGCGCTTTATGGGCTGGTGGAATCATTGGTCTGTATTTTTTGAAAAACGATGGTGGCCAGAACGTTACAGTCAATGGTGATCGGTATAGAGCCATGATTACTAACATTTTCATTCCTGAATTGAATAACCATGATGTCCAGGAGATGTGGTTTCAACAAGACGGCGCAACATGTCACACTCGATTTATGCCACAATAGATTTATTGAAAGCCATGTTTGGTGACCGCCTATTTTCACGTTTTGGACCTGTGAATTGGCCTCCAAGATCTTGTGATTTAACACCGCTAGACTACTTTCTGTGGGGCTATATAAAGTCATTGGTCTATGCGGTAAAGCCACAAACGCTTGACCATTTGGAAGACAACAATCGCCGTATTATTGCCGATATACGGCCACAAATGTTGGAAAAAGTCATCGAAAATTGGACGTCCAGATTGGACTACATCCGCGCCAGCCGTGGCGGTCATATGTCAGAAATCATATTTAAAATGTAATGCCACAAGATTATCTTTCGGATAAATAAAATTCATGTCAATCGAATAATCCATCGTTGTTTTATTGCAACTTAAAGTTCTATACCTCTGTAAAAAACACCCTTTAGTTTCTGCCTTTCGGCAATTAAATTTCTCTTGAAAACAACAAGATTTTGTACTTTAATTAACAAAAACCTTAAACGACAATTTATTCCACACAATTAAACATTTAATGGCTAATTGCTGAGAGAGAAACGGAGAGTAAACAAAACTCTTTTTCTTTACTCTACGGCCACAAGAGTAAACAAATAGCAAACAACCGAGAAAAAAACAGAAACCATTCGGTTTTGCAATAACAATTACAATAAAAGTAACACAGGAAACGGAAACAAAGTATTGGGACATAGGGACTAAATATTAGAAATAAACACAAAAAATACCACAACACCACAACAACGAGGAATTGCCACAAAAAAATTGCCCATATTTTGTGAACAGAAACTTCCGCTTGACATTAAAAAGAAAACACAAATGGCATGGGATTTAAAGAAAAAATAAACAAGAAACAAAGGCAGAGCAACAATGATTGAAGAGCCCTAGGAGAACAGAAACAATGGTGATTGACAATCACCATCTTTTGAATGCCCAATTGGTTGTGCATGCACAGAAGAGAACGTTTGCAAATACCACAGCTGGGGTATGGTACTTTTTGATAACAACATTGTGCATCCATAAGCTACAGAATACACACGTATATCTGGGAGGATTGACAGTGTATGCTGTTGCATAACAATCAAAATTTTAATACAAACAATCGATTAAAAGCGGCTCAATTTTATCTAGGCCTTAGGTTCGAACTTCCTTTAAGTTTCTTCCGGTACATACATAATTGGTCATTGTAACCCTTCAGTCAGGACTACAACCTAGCTTCTTACACCATCTTGCATGAGTGGCAGAACCTACAGTTTAAAAGCGACCCCGAACTCCGACAGACTGTTGAGAAACTTTTTCATGGCAATTTTATTTTACACTCAGCGTTTTTGCCAGCGTTTTTGTAGGCAGGACCTACAGTTTAAAGTCGACTCCGAACTCCGACAGACTGTTGAGAAACTTTTTCATGGCAATTTTATTTTACACTCAGCGATTTTGCCAGAAATCTGCTGAGGAGAAGTCGCCGTTTTGTTAGGTTAGGTTAGGTTAGAGGACGTGTACTTGTCAATTAAGACAAGTACAGTACCCGGGGGTCGAATTGACCCATTGTACAGCGTCCTAGTTTCTCACACCACTTATGTTGTGTGTGTTAATTTTATACATGAGTGGTAGGACCTACAGTTTAAAGTCGTCTCCGAACGACAGATTTTTATTTATTGAGAAACTTTTCATGGCAATATTTATTTACTTTCAGAGTTTTTGCCAGAAATCTGCTGAGAGGAAGTCGCCGAAAAAAATCCTTTTTGTATTTTGTCTTTGATGCCTGGCCTGGGGCTCGAACCCAGGCTTTTGCGTCTAATAAGTGTTGGCTTATTAGTACTACCTACTAGACTACGGCAACTTCAAAGCCGTTTTGTTGCAGATGTCTGTTCTGCGCTTTGAACCGTGGCCTCACGCCTATTGTGCCAATAAACTACCTACTAGACTACGACGCCTACAATTTAAACTGTAACGACTCGTATACTATCGTACATCTCCAGGAGTTTTTTTTTGCTTCCATTAGTATTAAGCATTCTCCTGATTTCATAGGCTATCCACCTCCTCTTTCTACGTGCAATGCAACTGCAATGCATTGTAAATGGCCGGCCAGTCTTTAATTGTTGCATGAGTTGGATTTAAGTCGCCGCAATGTAGTAAGTAGTGTATTGGCTTATTAGACGTAGGGCCACGGTTCAAACTCCCGGTCAGACATTTTGATCAAAACGAAATATGAAGAAAAAATATTTCTTCGGCGACTAACTCTCAGCAGATTTCTGGCAAAAACTCTGAGAGAAAATTAAATTGCCATGTAAAACTTCTCAAAAAACCTGTCGTTCGGAGGCGACTTTAAACTGTAGGTCCCGCCATTCATATATAAAATTAACACACACAACATAAGTGTTGTCAGAAGCTAGGTCGTAATCCTGACTGAAGGGGTAGTAATGACCAATTATGTATGTGTAAGCTGGATTTTGTACGGATGGAGGTAGAAATTCAAATGTAAATCACGCTATAACGAGCCATAAGTTATATTGAGTTGCTAAGAATGCCTTGGAATCGATAAATTCATATTATAGGCCACACTTTCCCTAACAGAAGCGATATACTTACAACTTTGTTAGCTATTATCTTTTTGGCAACACTGGTTTAAACAGCTCACGCACGTTTCGTGTTTTATTTCACTGTCAAACATCTTCAGTTTGGTCGATAATTTAACCATGAATCGTCTTAGAAACGAACAACGCTTGCAAATCATTGAATTTTTGTTATCAAAATGTGTGCTCCGTTAAGAAAGTTCATCGAGCGCTTCTTCCATTTTGTGGTCAGCGGCTATTCGGGCTATTGTGACTAAATTTCGTACCAAATTTGCAGTGTTGGATATTAAACCACCCATCAACACGCTTACGTAGAGTGCGAACTGAAGAAAATATCGCAACTGTATCGGCCAGTGTTAATGATGACCATCAATTAACGATTCGTCGCCGTTCGCAGCAATAGGGCCTCTGTTACTCAACAACGTGGAAAATTTTGCGGAAGGATTTAAGGGGTGAAACCTTTCAAAATACAACTGGTGCAAGAATTGAAGCCGAACGACCTACCGCAATGCAGAATTTGTGGTGAATGGGCTCTTGGAAAGTTGGCCGAAGATCCATTTCTTTATCGAAAAATTGTGTTCAGCAACGAAGCTCATTTTTGGCTCAATGAATACGTAAATAAGCAGAATTGTCGGTTTTGGAGTGAAGATCAGCCAGAAGCATTGCAAAAGCTATAAACACATCCAGAAAAAGTCACAGTTTGGTGCGGTTTATGGGCTGGTGGCATCATTGGACCGTACTTCTTCAAAGATGCTGCGAATCGTAACGTAACTGTGAATGGTGAGCGCTACCGTAAAATGATATCCAACTTTTTTTGCCTAAAATGCAAGAGCTTGACTTGCATGACATGTGGTTTCAACATCACGGTGCCACATGCCACATAGCACGCGTAACAATGGACTTATTGGGAAGCGAGTTCGGTGAACATTTTATTTCACGTTCGGGACCGGTAAATTGACCGCCTAGATCGTGCGATTTAACGCCTTTAGACTATTTTTTGTGGGGCGCTATGTTAAAGCTCATGTCTATACAGACAAGCCCGCTTCAATTGACGCATTGGAAGACAACATTGAAGCATTTATTCGTGTGATACCGGCCGAAATGTTGGAAAGAGTATGCCAAAATTGGACTAAGCGGCTGGACCATTTCAGGCGCAGTCGCGGTCAACAGTTGCATGAAATAATCTTCAAACATTAAATTATATGGACCGTACCGTATCGATTCAAATAAAGATTTCATGCATTTTTCTGATCTTTTATGTGTTTTTTTTTTTTGAAAATTTTTCCTATAGCTCTTAAAAAATCACCCATTATAAGGTAATGCATACATTATAAAAATGTACTGAGTTTCTGCCTAAACTGCCTTTAAAATTTAATTCAAGTCAATGCCTTAATGTAGGCTTTAAAAAATGTAATTTTTTTTTTTTTGTAATTTAATCCATACCTATACTTATTTTAAAAAATTATTCTAATAATTTCTTGAGATGTTTCATCTGTATGTTTAAAGGAATTATCACAGCTATTTTTACAAAACAAGCCAGTTAATGCATTTTTATGTGTGTGCCTTATATTGCAAAAATATTGAATTTTTTATAAAGCCTACATTAAGACTATTGTTTAAATTAGAGACTCATCGAGTGACTAGAAATAATGCTTTCCTTTTTAATTACGTCGTTTTTTCTTTTCTCTTCAATCAAATCACTCACTCCCTCCGTCTCTCTTTCCGTCACTCTCCTAATCTTGCTGGTTTAATATACAATTGCTGTCAACCATATTTAAAATAATTCGTTTCTCTTTTTACTCTATTTTTTCTTTTTTTTTAATTTTCTCTCTCATTTATTGTTATTGTTAATGTGTAGCCAATGTTAGACATGCATGACCTTGTTTTTGTTATTGTTGATTTAAAAAAATAAAAATCTTACTCATACTCATACACACACTTAAAGGCAAACCTATGTATACAACCTTGAACTCTTTATGTGTTTGCCGTTTTGTATTTATTGCACACTCGGATTGTTTGTTGTTGTACTTTAAATCTCTACTCTCGCTGTGTAAATTGTATACAAATAACGGCATAAAGAAATTGAAAAGGAAAAAGCAGCAGCAGCCACCACTATTTGAGAGCCTATCATACTCGCTGAGAACAATACATTTTGATGATGATGACGATGATGATAATAATGATGTTGTCGTTGTTGTTGTTGTTGTTGTTATTAAATTATATTATTTGTTTGTTATTTAGTTCGTTCGCTAAGATCCATCGTACAATAAAGCAATGCTGAAAAGCATCGTTTTGTCTTAAGTACGATTTCTTTAAATTTTGTTGACAACAATAGCACGGACAACAAAAACAACAACAACAAAATCAACAAAAACAAAAGCTGTCTTTATTTATATTTTTTATCTTCTTTTTGAGAATTTTTATTGTCTCTCGCGTTTGAAAATTGTTAAGAACGACAAAGGCAAGACAAGTACTACTTCTTGCTGGTCTCTATAGCCTTAAGCCATAAACAATTGCATACTCTAAGGCTAAAACAAAAAGTATGAGAAAAACAAAATATTCCACAGTCAGTCGTCTCACAAAAAGTCAAAAGTTGTGAGTGCAATTGTTTACAACACATAAATTTGGAGAGACAATTTTTATGGCCAAAGATAAAAAGCGAAACAAAAATTCTTAACGCAAATTTTTGTTTTTCTATGTATTTATAGTTTAGAAAAGTTTTCATTCTCTTGCTTAAATTATTGTTATTTTGTTAGCGTTTCAGTTTTTTTTTTGGCAGAATTAAAATAAAAACTTTATTCAGCAATTCACAAAGCCATAACTTCAACTAATTCTTACAAATTACCCTCTAACAACTCTTCATAACTGAATTAACACCCTATTTATCTAGCTTATTAGAAACAAAATTATGTAACCTAATATTGCATAAAAAATATCCTTAAAATGTTAAGAAATATTTAATTCAGCTTGCTGAATACTTTTAAAGTTATAGTTTTACGTAATTTATCTATAAAAATATTTCATATGGAAATAAATTCCCTATTCAGCTAGCTGAATTGAACAAAATTTTGTATTTTCAAAAGATACTTTGAGAAAATATGTTCACAATATTAAAAATTTGCAATTCAGCAAGCTGAATACTTTATTAAGTCAGAATTTTTGCTAATTTACGAAAAAGAACTCTCTATATTTGATAAAATTTCCTATTCAGCTAGCTGAATAGAACAAAAACGTCATAATTTTTGCTAATTTACTAAAAATAACTCCCTATATTTGATAAAATTTGATATTCAGCTAGCTGAATAGAACAAAATCGTTTAACAATAAAATGTATTGAATAAAACATTTTCTCGTACCTAAAAACTGATCAATTTAGCTATTATTCAGCTAATTTTTCATAATTGTTTATAAATTATCTATGCTAACTTTTTATATAATAACAAAATCTATATTCAGCTAGCTGAATGGCCTAAAACATGATCAATTGAGCTAGCTAGCGTAGAAATTACCAATTCAGCTAGCTGAATAATTTACAAATTCATATTTGTTTATAAATTATATATGCTAACTTTTTATATAATAACAAAATCCATATTCAGCTAGCTGAATGACCTAAAAATGATCAATTCAGCTAGCTAACCTAAAAACTGATCAATTCAGCTAGCTTAATAATTTACAAGTTTGTAATTCTTTCTAAATTACCTATGCTAACTTTTCTTATAATAACAAAATCCATATTCAGCTAGCTGAATGACCTAAAAAATGATCAATTCAGCTAGCTAACCTTAAAGCTGATCAATTCAGCTAGCTTAATACTTTACTAGTTCGTAATTCTTTCTAAATTATCTATGCTAACTTTTTATATAATAACAAAATCCATATTCAAAATACATATCTGAATGATCTAAAAAATGATCAATTCAGCTAGCTGAATAATTTACAAATTCATAATTGTTTATAAATTATATATGCTAACCTTTTATTTAATAACAAAATCCATATTCAGCTACCTGAATGACATAAAAAATTATCAATTCAGCTAGCTAACCTAAGAACTAATCAATTCAGCTAGCTTAATAATTTACAAGTTCGTAATTCTTTCTAAATTATCTATGCTAACTTTTTTTATAATAATAAAATCCATATTCAGCTAGCTGAATGATCCGAAAAATTATGAATTCAGTTAGCTAACCTAGAAATGATCAATTCAGCTAGCTGAATAATTTACAAATTCATAATTGCTTATAAATTATCTATGCTAACTTTTCTTATAATAACAAAATCCATATTCAGCTAGCTGAATGACCTAAAAAATAATCAATTCAGCTAGCTGATCAATTCAGCTAGCTGAATACTTTACGAATTCATAATTCATTATAAATTATCTATGCTAACCTATTATATAATAATAAAATCCATATTCAGCTAGCTGAATGACCTAAAAAATAATCAATTCAGCTAGCTAACCTAAAAACTGATCAATTCAGCTAGCTGAATACTTTACGAATTCATAATTCATTATAAATTATCTATGCTAACCTATTATATAATAATAAAATCCATATTCAGCTAGCTGAATGGCCTAAAAACTGATCAATTTAGCTAGCTAACCTTAAAACTGATCAATTCAGCTAGCTTAATACTTTACAAGTTTGTAATTCTTTCTAAATTATCTATGCTAACTTTTTTTATAATAACAAAATCGATATTCAGCTAGCTGAATAGAAGATAAATTCGTAAAATTAAGCATTTCCTATAAAATATTTTTAAAAGGTAAAAAATTATTCAATTCAGCAAGCTGGATATATCATAGCCTCATACATTTTTCCAATTTGTCTGTAAGAACTCTTTGTATTTGAGTAACACGCCTCTATTCAGGAAATTAGGAAATTATGCTGTTGAATTTTCTCTTAAGAGCTGACTGTCTGGTTGGACACAGTGCTTATAAATCTAGCTGTGGTACTTAGCCTGAGTAAGGCATCGATAATGACTGTTCTCATTGCCAGCCAGGTAGTAATCAGAGCTCTTCCGGGTGCAATCTGAATAACTTGGCATATGTAGCGACTCCCTTAAATGACTCTCTTTATGATCGTAGGGATCATAGGGAGAAGGCACATTTTTTCCGACCTACAGTCCACACATAAATAATATAATATAGGTATACCTCTGTGAGCTTATCTTATAGGAAAAGGGCCTTATCAGTTGCCGACAAAATCTGGGTATCATTTGCTGACTCACCAGGCTGAAAACATGGGTAGACATGCAGTGAAACTTAGCTTAGCTGCAAATAACTTCTGCAAAGATTATGGAGAGGTTGAAGAGGGGAAGAGTAAACTTGGCTTTATTTTGTCCCAAGTTTTCTCAGTAGTCTAACGAAGCTATCATTATTGGATATCGCATCCAATGCTTTATTCATTGAATTTATAAGCTTGTCTTCAGCTTAATTCAAAGAGAGTCATATTATGCAGACAAAGCCCTGATTCTGTGTTTAAATACCGGTTATTCACGACTACACTGTCAGTTCGGAAGCATACTTTCAGGTGGATAACACACAAACTCAATCGAGCTTAGATTTAACCAAGATGTCTCTCCTTTTTAACCCAACCTAAAGGGCTAAATGCCAAATTAATTTTTCTATTTTCTAGTTCTACTAGCTGAATTGCTGAATTTGTGAAAAGAGAAATCTTTCTACAACCCATTTGGCTTTGAATGCCAAACCATAAACAGTTTGTTAATAAAATTAAAGGAGACTCATTTCATTTCATGGCCTTAATCTGCTAAAATATTTTTATTGTAGAATAAAATTTAACTTAAATATGTAAATGTGAACAATAAAATTCTTTAACAAATACTTGTGTACAGCAGCAGCATATTTTAAGGGATAATAAAATAAAAACAATAAACATTGGCAAAAACAGACAAACGAATGGCAAGAAAGACAGAAAAATGCATGACAATCATTAGATAGGAAGGGAAAACGATATAAAATATTTACGAAATCCGTACCAACAATAAAATGTGACCCCGCCCCTCAATTTATAACAAACAACCAAGAATATGCTTCAGTATTTATGCAAATACGTTTATGCCTATAGAAGTATGCAATACGGTTTTAGGAATTTAGTAGTCTTCAACAACTGAGAAAAGCTGATTTAAATAATAATACAAGAATTAAAATAAAATGAAAAGGAATTTCAAGTTATTTTGAAATAAATTTAATTAAATTAAATCAAATCAAACGAAATGAAATAAAATAACATATAAATTAAATAATTTTTGAAATATTTTTAATTATTAAGAATTTTGTATATATTTTTAGGAGTTTCATTTTATTAAAAGGGGGTGCAATTTGTCTAAATTGATGCTTAATTTTTATAAATTTAATTTAATTTTAATTTCATTATTTTTTTTTACAATTTAGCTTATTATTATCATACGTTCCAAAAAAAACTGCTTTTTCACAAATTTTTTAAATTTTTTGCGAGAATTTTTTAAGCAACAAAAAAATTAATTTAACTCACCTTAAAAACTTGGCGACACAGGAAATTTTCTTTAACTGGAAGCAACCTGTTTGGGGAAATTGAAAAAAATAAACGAAAATCGAAAATTAATAAAAAATAATAATGTAGTATACTTCTAGGAGTAAATAAAAAAATACTTTTCCAAAGCATATATACAAGGCTGAAATTACAATGATAACCATACATAAATAAAGGGTGTTTTTTTTATAGAGGTATAGAACTTTAAGTTGCAATAAAACAACGATGGATTATTCGATTGACATGAATTTTATTTATCCGAAAGATAATCTTGTGGCATTACATTTTAAATATGATTTCTGGCATATGACCGCCACGGCTGGTGCGGATGTAGTCCAATCTGGACGTCCAATTTTCGATGACTTTTGTCCAACATTTGTGGCCGTATATCGGCAATAATACGGCGAATGTTGTCTTCCAAATGGTCAAGCGTTTGTGGCTTTACCGCATAGACCAATGACTTTACATAACAGAAAGTAGTCTAGCGGTGTTAAATCACAATATCTTGGAGGCCAATTCACAGGTCCAAAACGTGAAATTAGGCGGTCACCAAACGTGTCTTTCAATAAATCTATTGTGGCACGAGCTGTGTGACATGTTGCGCCGTCTTGTTGAAACCACATCTCCTGGACATCATGGTTATTCAACTCAGGAATGAAAAAGTTAGTAATCATGGCTCTATACCGATCACCATTGACTGTAACGTTCTGGCCACCATCGTTTTTGAAAAAGTACGGACTAATGATTCCACCAGCCCATAAAGCGCACCAAACAGTCAGTTTTTCTGGATGTAACGGTGTTTCCACATAAACTTGAGGATTACCTTCACTCCAAATGCGGCAGTTTTGTTTGTTGACGTAGCCATTCAACCAGAAGTGCGCTTCATCGCTAAACAAAATTCGCTTATGAAAATCGGAAACAACGGTAATCTCGTTTTGGGCCCATTCGACGAATCTACGCCTTACTTGATGATCGTTTGGCTTCAAATCTTGCACGAGTTGGATTTTGTAAGCACGCAAACCAAGATCCATCCGCAAAATCTTCCATAAAGTGGATGGACACAGATCCAATTCCTGTGCTTGATGGCGGATGGACTCATTCGGGTCTTCCTCAATGCTACGCTCTACAGCAGCAATAGCTTCTTCTCTGGGGATGCGAGTTATCAATAAGAGTAAAAGTGGTGCGAAAACGTTCCATGGTTAATCGAATTAACTGCTCTGATGGACGATTCTGTCGACGATAAAATGGACGTAGTGCGCGATACGTTTTCCGCACAGAACCATTATTTTCGAAATAAAATTCCACTATTTGCAAGCGTTGTTCAGGCGTGAGTCTATTCATGATGAATTGCCAAGCCAAACTGAGAATAAATCACTTGACAGCTGTTAAATCGGTCGCCATCTTGAAAAGTAATGCCAACTTAAAGTTCTATACCTCTATAAAAAAACACCCTATACATACGTAATTGCAACCCTTCAGCCAGGATTACGACCTAGCTTCTCCTACCACTTTTGTTGTGTGCGTTAATTTTATCCATAAGTAAAGGGACCTACAGTTTAAAGTCGACTCCGAACGACATAATTCTGAGAAACTTTTCATGGCAATTTTATTTTCTCTCATAGTTTTTGCCAGAAATCTGCTGAGATGAAGTCGCCGAAGAAATATTTTCATATTTTCTATTTGATGTCTGACCTGGGGTTTGAACCGCGGCCTTACGCCTAATAAGCCAGCACACTACCTACTAGATTACGGCAACTTTACATTGATAACCATATAATTTTATATTAAGAATTAAATAAAAAGTGCCCCACGCCTATTTTTCCTTTCAAATTCAACCCCAAATAATTTTATATTTCATACGTCGCCATACGAAGCAATCTGCTTGAAAAGTTTATTTTTCATCAACAAAATTACTACACAAGTTTGCAATTTCTCTTTAAATAGCAAACTTGCTTAAATTTAATGCCTAAAAATATTCCCCCATTTTTCTCTAAAAAATTAACATATTCTCTTAGATTTAATAAACAAAGTCCTGTCCCAACTTGAAGCCACCCCACGGAGTAAGTTTTAATTCATAAGAATATTTTCTTTTTTTTTTTCAAACTAATACCAGCATTTAAAATTTATATTCTTGTGCCCTTATCCTTATACTACAATTATTAAGTGGTGCCTAAATGTATGCTACAGATTTTCTAAGACAATATTTTTATGACATTTTATGTTACCCGGCTAAACCCTAGCGCACTTGTAGCTAAATCAACTTCTATTACAACACATAATTAAGGCTTAATCTTACACTGTCTCTTAGTCTCTCTGTCTCTCTCTCTGCCTTTCTTGTTCATACAATCTTTGGTGAGTAGTAAGTATAAAGCTTTTAAGATTCAAACACTTAAAACGGATTTCCATAAACGCCATAAAAACAAGTGATAAGTAGAATAAAGGCAAAAAAAAGCATCAACAACCATTCTATCCCCACTCAAAAATATGTATTCAAGACAAAGAGAAAATGTATAAGAAAAACTGTTATAAATTGTCTTTCAACTTACTTGGCCATTTCGGATAATTGTAGACGTCCATCTTTATTGGCATCGAATACTTGAAGCTGAAAAGAAAATTAAAAAAGTTAAAAAGAAACAACACAAAATATTCTACAAAATTAAAATATTTCTTGAATCCCTTAAAAAAAAGATATAAAAAATGTAAAGCATACTTTCAAGGGTTTCGTAATTAAAACAGTAACCTTAAAATAATTTTTTTTTTTATTAAAACAGATTTTTTCCAATGAAAAAATATTGTAAACTTTCTAATATTTATGTTTAGCAACAAAAACAGTTGTATACATTTAGGCTTGTTAATTAAAATAAACTGTTGCATACTTTCTCTTGCCATTTTTCTCCTTTTTTTATTCTTTTATTACACTTTTTTCTTTTTTTGTGAAATAACATTAAAAAAGGAAAAGTGTGGAAAGTTTTCACTTCCATTTTGTTAATTTTTAATTAAAGCATAGCACAGCAGTTGAAAGAATATGTTTTATTCAGTGAAAGGACCGCCAGCCAGCATAATAAAGTATGCAACAAAAAAAAAAATTTGAATTTAAAGAGGAATAAATTATTCTCATATTTTTTTACTCTCTAACACCCGCCTGATTTAATAGTTTGTTTAAAACACATTCAGGCAAGCTTAAGAGAACATTTGCAGTAATTTTTAAAACCGCTTTAAAGGGCAACATGTAATAAAAGACCAGGGTTCAGAACCCGACTAAACTAAGACATCGTTAAGATATCTACAAACTATGCTATGTAGATAGCCATGATTTTGGACTTCAAACTGAGCTGGAAGCGCAATATAGAACACTATGTTTGTCGTAAAACATACGGCTGTTGCTGGGGACTAAAGACAATAGTTGCACTCTGAATATATAGGACCATAACAGTATTTTCTTAGGCCACGAGTGCTTAAAAGAATAAAGAGGTGGTCGCGTATTTTGGTCACTCGAACAAAGCAGACTTCTTCTTCGAACACACTTTTGCGTTTGCTACCAAATAACTCCTGTATCCTTGAAACCAATATCTTCTGCAATTTGGCTATAATCTAGGTAAACTTCCATAAAGTCTCGTTTCAACAATCGATTACTGTAGTCCAGACCTTTACTTGCTCTACCAATTCGATGTGAAAATTGTTTCATACTCTCGTACTCCGAGTACGAGAAATCCCATCCGTTGCATGTATGCCTCCAAGATGAACTCTGGCATTAGACGCGCTGTTTTCTCAGTCGGTCTGGTAGGCTGTATTTACAGCCAAGCTACTATTTTTGCCCTCTCAGTACGCAGAGAGCCTTCAGAAGAATCTTTAAAGATCCTTGTTGTCAGGAGAATGCTAATGATGCTGGCTTTAGTGTTAAAATTCCGAAGGAAAAGGAGTTACTTACTTACTTTCTTACTTAATTGGCCATTAACAACCCGATTAAAGGATTTCGGCCTGCCGCAATACAGCCTTCCAGGCGCCTCTGCTTCTTGCGCGCCTACGCCAGTTGGTCACACCAATCGATGACAGGGCTTCAGGGATTTGGATTTGGATTTGGTCTTTCCAACGGATACAAATCCGCAAATCCCCGCATCAAATACCCATCTCGCTGGAGCATCCTCCTCTATCCGAACGACATGGCCGAGTCAGCGCAGCCGCTGGATATTAATACGCTGTACAACGTCCATGTCGTTGAGGAGCTCATACAGCACACTGTTGTATCGGATGCGGAAATCATCGCCAACTCATACTGGACTGAAGATCTTTCGCAGTGCTTTTCTCTCGAACACTCTCAAGGCTGCTGCATCAGTACTTAATAGGGTCCATGCCTCTGCGCCATAAAGAAGCACGGGTAGAATGAGCGTCTGGTAGAGTGTAAGTTTTTTCGTACGAGAGAGGTCTCTGCTACTCAATTGCCTGTTGAGACCATAATAGCACCTGTTGGCAAGAATGGTCCTGCGCTTGATATCCAGACTGACATCATTATTGGTGGTAACGGCGGAGCCAAGGTAAATAAGTTCCTTGACCGTATCAAAAGTATAGTTATCGGCCCTAATCTGAGAATCAATATGCCGCACGTCTCTACTTATCGAGAACATATACTTTGTTTTGTCCTCATTTACTGCTGATATATAATATGCGTAGTATAAGTATGACATTAAAATAAGTATGAATGCGTATAAGTTTTAGAAATTATAAGTATGATTCGAATCTACTCATCGTTTTGAATACTCATTGCTGACCTCTGGTAAGTAAGCAACTGGACAAAAGGAGTTACCCAATATTTATAGGAGAACTTTAGCGTTCATCTGTAAGCAGTTGATTGCTGCAATAGTCACATTTATTTAAGACTACTCAGTCAAAGATAACATTCGCTTTTTTATGAAATAAAAGCCAGACACTGCCACATAACCTGAGGTATAGTTTTTTTCTCTTTCTCAGACTTTTAGCTCTTGCAGGCATTATTTGATGGAGTGCTAATTGCATTGGCATGGCAACCATAATGGTTTGATCGATGGCTACTGCGATTTAAGAACAAAGACTCCTCTTTTTATTCATATCAGTCCTGCAAAGCTTGGCAATACTGTACGTATATTTCTGCAGCCATTGATGTTGTGTCTTCTAGTAAAATGGCTGGAGAATACCAAGTTTAACTGAGTCAAGCAGAACAACACCTATTCAGGGGAACATGTTGGGAATTATGCCCTTGTCCAAGAACTCCTATAATAAAGGGTGTTTTTTATAGAGGTATAGAATTGGCATTACTTTTCAAGATGGCGACCGATTTGACAGCTGTCAAGTGATTTATTCTCAGTTTGGTTTGGCAATTCATCATGAATAGACTCACGCCTGAACAACGCTTGTAAATGGTGCAATTTTATTTCGAAAATAATGGTTCTGTACGGAAAACGTATCGCGTCCATTTTATCGTCGACAAAATTATGTTTAGCGATGAAGCGCACTTCTGGTTGAATAGCTACGTCAACAAACAAAACTGCCGCATTTTGAGTGAAGGTAATCCTCAAGTGTATGTGGAAACACCGTTACATCCAGAAAAACTGACTGTTTGGGGCGCTTTATGGGCTGGTGGAATCATTGGCCCGTACTTTTTCAAAAACGATGGTGGCCAGAACGTTACAGTCAATGGTGATCGGTATAGAGCCATGATTACTAACTTTTTCATTCCTGAATTGAATAACCATGATGTCCAGGAGATGTGGTTTCAACAAGACGGCGCAACATGTCACACAGCTCGTGCCACAATAGATTTATTGAAAGACACGTTTGGTGACCGCCTAATTTCACGTTTTGGCCTCCACGATCTTGTGATTTAACACCGCTAGACTACTTTCTGTGGGGCTATGTATAGTCATTGGTCTATGCGGTAAAGCCACAAACGCTTGACCATTTGGAAGACAACTTTCGCCGTATTATTGCCGATATACGGCCACAAATGTTGGAAAAAGTCATCGAAAATTGGACGTCCAGATTGGACTACATCCGCGCCATCGGTGGCGGTCATATGCCAGAAATCATATTTAAAATGTAATGCCACAAGATTATCTTTCGGATAAATAAAATTCATGTCAATCGAATAATCCATCGTTGTTTTATTGCAACTTAAAGTTCTATACCTCTATAAAAAAAACACCCTTTAGTTACTACTCTGGTCCTTTTTTTTCTTAAATTTTCCATGAAAATAAAATTATACAGTACTGTGTACATTTTATTTTTTTTGCCGCCTATATGTATGCCACAAAAATTTCTTTTTTTCACTGGTTGCATACAATTAAGGCACTTCCACAGTTAAATGTAATCGACCATACGGTTTTTATACTTTAACACACCATTAAAGTTATGCTTGAGGCAACAATAAAATTAATTTTATTTTCCAATTTAATTGCAGGCAATATAGCATAAGTTCAGGCGCAACAGTGATAAATTTTGTACAGTAAAATATCGCAGAAATTGTGTGGTTCTTAAAATTTAAAGGAAACAATAGTAATTGAGTGTTACAACAAAAGCTTTCTTTCTTCGCACAGAAATTTTTTTATAATAATTTTGCTCAAGAGCCATAAGAAATGTTCGAAACAAGTATTAAATTCTTTGTAATTATAATGAGTGCTTAAAACAAAAAGCCTGAAGCATCCAATAAGCAATAAGAGGTTCACTATGAGCTATAAATGGTCATCATAGAAATAAAATATAAAAACAAAAACATACACAGAGAGAGAGACAGAGACATCACCGCCAATTTGCTGTTGCAAAATACTCATAAATTTTAAATGTCCTGTAATGAAATTGCTGCTCATTTTCCTTTCATTTCCCAGAAATCCGTACCATACACCGCCCGCATAATTACAACGTGCACTCATACAAATTCTCAGATTTTTTTCGTATTCTTTTCCCATTGTTTCAGTCATAATGAACAGCAGCAACAACATGGCCAAATAAATTTTGTTTTTCGTTGCCAACACTTCAAAATCCAACATCTGTTTTTCTTTACGTTTTTTTTTTTCGTTGTTGAAAGGGGCGTCTATTTATAGAAATTCTATGTATTTAAATCGTTGTTGTATATTTTAAAGGATCCTCATTTACACAATTAATGGTTGTGCCTTAGGTTATGCTACACACAATTAATTTTTTATAGCAGCTCTCTCTCTCTCTCTCTCTGCCTCTCCTTCTATTTGTTGAGTGTTAAAATTTTCGGTATTTAAGGCACATTTATAACCATTTAATAGTCTCTTAAAGTACTAATTGCTACTTTAAAAGGCCTTATAATTTTGTTGTAAAATTTTCAATTTATTAAACCAAAACTTTATATACAAAAATTAATAGCATGCTTTTAGGCATTATGACCAAGAAAAATTAAGGCATATTTATGATTGCTAAACGAAAATACTGTTATTGGAAGACACAAAAACATTTAATTAAGAAAGTAAATTTCGCCTAAAAATAGACTGTAAAATTTTTTAATAAGCAATCTAAACCAGCCATGACATAGGCAAGGTTTATAGCAATGACTTCAAATTAGTACTATCGGGTCCGCCATCTAACGTTTTTTTCGTGAATGGTAAGACTTAACTCATGTCTGATTTGACAGATAATTAGTTTTATCCTACCGCTGAACGAATATGATTGTGTATACGCTTGAACAACGCTGGGAAATATTGCGACATTACTTTGAAAATCATGGTAAGAATGTGTGCAGAATGTGTGCGAAAATTGCGTACGGAAGAAGAGAAGCACCGTCAGCTCCGTATGTTCGTTATCTTGTGAAAATAGGTGAAGAGAAACTGGCATCCTCATCGATAAACCAAAGTGTGAAAAGCCAAAAACAGTGCTTACACTCGAGAATATTGCTGCTGTGGCAGAAAGTGTGCATGAAGCGCCATCAACATCAATTCACCGTCGTTCTCAACAATTGAACATTTCGGAGACATCATTGAGACGAAGTTTGCATAAAGGCCTTGGTATGCCGCCATACAATTGGTCCAATTGGTTCATTAGTTGAAGCCAATTGACCATCCAATGCGTTTTCGCTTCGCTAAGTGGGCCTAAGATCGACTTACAAAAGATGCCGATTTTTGCAAAAAAAATCATCTTTTCAAATGAAGCTCATTTTGTAAACAAGCAAAATTGTCCCATTTGGGGCACAGAAAACCCGCACGCATACATTGAAAAGCCGACGCACCCAAAACGATTCACTGTTTGGTGCGGATTTTGGTCCAGAGGCATAATTGGGCCATTTTTCTTCGAAAATGAGCAGGGAGTGGCCGTTACAGTCAATGGCGATTGTTATCGGGCCATATTGAACGAATTTTTTTTCACACAAATTGAAGAGGAGGATATTGGCAACATTTGGTTTCAACAGGACGGCGCTACGTGCCACACAGCCGAAGCTACACTTGATGTTTTGCGGCGCCCTGTTTTTCAGGATTGCATTATCAGCCGCAGAGCTGATGTCGTTTGGCCACCTCGGAGCTGCGATTTGCCAATGTTGGACTATTATTTGTGGTTTGCCGTCAAAGATAAGTGTTACGCCGACAAGCCAGAGACAATTGACGCTTTAAAGAACAATATTCGTGAAGCCATTGGTGAAATACCGATGCACACAATCGATAATGTGCTTAAAAATTGAACCGATCATGTAGGCTACTGCATGGCCAGCCGAGGCAGCCATTTGAATGAAATTATTTTCCATTATTAACCACAGGGATTGTACTTTCAAATAAAAAAAGAAATTTGGGAAAATATTCAGCAGTTTTTTTTAAGCATTTTCAAACAAAAAAGTTATTTGGCGGACCCTTTACAATCAAGCCATAGCTACGACATATTTATACCAAAACAGGCAACAGTCTGCCATTATACAAGTCCCTGGTAATCCAACGCAACCTTTAACACTTATTTACGTTCAGACTTCCTGAAATAAAAGACAAACCATTCTTATTTACTTACTCAATTCGTCATTACAACTCTTTAATCAGGATTGCAACCTAGCTTCTCAAAACACTTACATGTGTTGTGTTCATTAATTTTATACATGAGCAGTATGACCGACAATATAACGTCGACTCAGAACGATAGATTTTTGAGAAACTTTTCCATGGCAATTTTATTTACTCCCAGAGTTTTTGCCAAAAGACTGCTGGGAGTCATTCAAATATGTTCTGACATTTCGTTTTGTTTGATATGTCTGGCCTGGGGTTTGAACTACGGACTATCCTCTAATAAGTCAATGCATAACCAACTAGACTACTGCTACTCAGCTATTAAAACAGGTGCTTCCACCATACTTAGAAGTTACCAACTGTTTCAAGAGGCCTTATGTCGAATAAGAACTCTAGAACCAGTCATAGATATGTTCTAGGAAAGCACATAGTGAAAGCATATAAGAAAAAGTATCCTCCATCCTCAGAATAACGGAGTGATTGACCGAGTGCGGCATTTAGGAACTTGATTCCCTTAGGCGTATGACACTATTCCGAGCTCACTGTCTGTCTTATAATACAAAAGAAGTCAGGAAGACAATATTGACAAGAGTAGCCTGCAGGAAAATCTGTTCTAATTCCGGTGAAATTCAAAGAGGCACCTCGTTGTACCTCATTTAAGATTCCATGCTTACAGCTCTTATTCAATAACAAAAGATAGAAGATGAAGATATTTGTATACATCCATTGCATAGCTTTAGGCGGTAGTCCTTAATCTTTACCTATCGATTCGCGACAGAGCTATAAATCACAGTCTACCCCCAATTATTTTTTGCACAGTTTACTGCCTAGCACAATGCCGAGATTCTTGGAATAACGGAAAAGCTCGGCATCAATCCATTCGTACATAAAAAAAATCGAACATCTCAATATTATATCCCTCTCAACTATCATCAGTTAAAATGACAAATGACGCTTTTTCCGAGAGTCTTAGGTTAGGTTAGATTAGAGGACGTATACTCGTCAATTAAGACAAGTACAGTACCCGGAGGTCGAATTGACCCATTGTACAACGTCCTAGTTTCTCACACTACTTATGTTGTGTGTGGAAGTCGCCGTAGTCTAGAAGGTAGTGTGTTGGCTTATTAGACATAAAGCCAGGGTTCGAGCCCCAGGCCAGGCATCAAGACAAAATATAAAAAATATTTTTTTATCGACTTCCTCTCAGCAGATTTCTGGCAAAAACCCTGAGAGTAAATAAAAATTGCCATGAAAAGTTTCTCAACAAGTAAAAATCTGTCGTTCGGAGTCGACTTTAAACTGTAGGTCCCACCACTCATGTATAAAATTAACACACACAACATACATAAGTGGTGTGAGAAACTAGGACGTTGTACAATGGGTCAATTCGACCTCCGGGTACTGTACTTGTCTTAATTGACAAGTACACGTCCTCTAACCTAACCTAACCTAACCTATGTTGTGTGTGTTAATTTTTTATACATGAGTGGTGGGGGGACCTACAGTTTAAAGTCGACTCCGAACGACAGATTTTTGAGAAACTTTTTCATGGCAATTTTTTTATTTACCCTCAGAGTTTTTGCCAGAAATCTGCTGAAAGAAAGTCGCCGAAGAAATACTTATTGTATTTTGTCTTGATGGCTGGCCTGGAGCTCGAACCCTGGCTTTATGTCTAATAAGCCAACACACTACCTTCTAGACTACGGCGACTTCACGGAGAGTCTTCCATTACCTAGTTTTTATATGCTGAAAAGGACAAATTCTCCTCCTAATCGCAGACTAAAACAAATATAAAATGTTGTTTACAATTTTTCAAGCCTTAAAATATGCTTCATTTCATTAAATATATTCAATATCAGAGGCTTAACTGAAATTATGCTAAACATAATTGCCATCATACTGATTAATATTGTTATCAGCCTAAATGTATGCACTTAATTTTGAAAATTATGCAGAATATCATGCAAACAACAATAATAATTAACTTAAAAATTAAAAAAAAATATTTCACAGCAATGCAGTGCTTAAAATTCAAAGTTTTTGAATGAAAATTCTATTGACTGTTGGCTTTGGCATAGGATAGTGATTTGGTTATAATACAGGACTATATTTTCATAAAATATAGCTTTCTCTACCTCTCTCTTTGTAGTATGTATTATAAGCATATGGTGGGCATCACTAATAACATTAAAATGAAATTTTTTCATTTCGATTTTCCAAAAAATATGCTGACAATACAATTAAAAAATGGCAAAAAAAAAAGAAACTGCGCATACAGAAAATTATGATGATGCTGATGTCGATAACGAAAATGAAAATGAAATTGTAAATGAGTTTTCCACAATTTATTACCAAAAAAGAGGAGAACTGGCGAATGTAATAAAATCATAAAAAATGATTGTAATTTGCAGAAATACAAAAACCCATGGCCATCGGATAAGATTTTTATTACAAAAGCCCAACTTCTTCTCTTTATCTCCTGCTTTCGCATTATAACGTCCATATTAAATTATTTTTTTTCTTTTTACAACATTTCTCTTAATAATGAAATTATCTCTGTATTAAAAGAATTTTATTTATTTAAAGTCTAAAAGGAAGAGAATAACCACACTCACCATTGTATCCGTATATTCGATTAATTTATCTTCGGAAACATCATTTATTTTCTTGGCCTCTTTGAGTAAATCACGTAAGAAATTTTTTAATTCGTCCGCTTCAATGTAACCCGAATTATCCGTATCATATTCACGCCAAATCTAAAGTGAAAAGGAAAATAAGGAAAGTTATAAATAGGTTATGAACCTTATGATATGCAATAAATTTTTTAATAGCCTTGAAGTAGGCAATGGTTTTTTAATAAAACAAAAGAAACCTTAACCTTATTATATGCAATATTTATTTAAATAGCCTTGAAGTAGGCAATGGTTTTAAATTATAATTTGTTTATAAAGGGTGTTTTTATAGAGGTATAGAACTTTAAGTTGGCATTACTTTTCAAGATGGCGACCGATTTAACAGCTGTCAAGTGATTTATTCTCAGTTTGGTTTGGCAATTCACCATGAATAGACTCACGCCTGAACAACGCTTGCAAATAGTGCAATTTTATTTCGAAAATAATGGTTCTGTGCAGAAAACGTATCGCGCACTACGTCCATTTTATCGTCGACAAAATCGTCCATCAGAGCAGTTAATTCGATTAACCATGGAACGTTTTCGCACCACGTTTACTCTTATTGATAACTCCCATCCCCAGATACGCTGTACGGTGCGTACAGAAGAAGCTATTGCTGCTGTAGAGCGTAGCATTGAGGAAGACCCGAGTGAGTCCATCCGCCATCGAGCACAGGAATTGGATCTGTGTCCATCCACTTTATGGAAGATTTTGCGGAAAGATCCTGCTTTGCGTGCTTACAAAATCCAACTCGTGCAAGATTTGAAGCCAAACGATCATCAAGTAAGGCGTAGATTCGTCGAATGGGCCCAAAACGAGATTACCGTTGTTCCCGATTTTCATAAGCGAATTTTGTTTAGCGATGAAGCGCACTTCTGGTTGAATGGCTACGTCAACAAACAAAACTGCCGCATTTGGAGTGAAGGTAATTATCAAGTGTATGTGGAAACACCGTTACATCCAGAAAATCTGACTGTTTGGTGCGCTTTATGGGCTGGTGGTCATTGGTCCGTACTTTTTCAAAAACCATGGTGGCCAGAACGTTACAGTCAATGGTGATCGGTATAGAGCCATGATTATTAACTTTTTCATTCCTGAATTGAATAACCATGATGTCCAGGAGATGTGGTTTCAACAAGACGGCGCAACATGTCACACAGCTCGTGCCACAATAGATTTATTGAAAGACACGTTTGGTGACCGCCTAATTTCAAGTTTTGGACCTGTGAATTGGCCTCCAAGATCTTGTGATTTAACACCGCTAGACTACTTTCTGTGGGGCTATGTAAAGTCATTGGTCTATGCGGTAAAGCCATAAACGCTTGACCATTTGGAAGACAACATTCGCCGTATTATTGCCGATATACGGCCACAAATGTTGGAAAAAGTCATCGAAAATTGGACGAGATTAGACTACATCCGCGCCAGCCGTGGCGGTCATATGCCAGAAATCATATTTAAAATGTAATGCCACAAGATTATCTTTCGGATAAATAAAATTCATGTCAATCGAATAATCCATCGTTGTTTTATTGCAACTTAAAGTTCTATACCTCTATAAAAAACACCCTTTATTACAACAAAAGAAATCTTATTTTTAAATTTCAATCTCGTATTTAATTCTGTATTCATACATACCTTCATGAATTCTACACTGGACTCTAAAGGATTATCAAAACGGAACAGTAAAAGGAAATTTTCTTCCATGGGCAATAGTTGAGCCAACTAGAAAGTAAAGAAAATAATATTTAAAGAAAATAATAAAAATAAATTGTGAATAAAATATTGTAAAACCTAAATGAGAGTTAATAATAGAGCACTAGCTATAACTACACGAAGATAGGTTATGTCATCACACCATAGTCTAGCTGTACTAGGGCAATTAAATACATGTTTTGAAGTCTAGCATGAGCCATAGTTAAGCTATATTAGTAGTAATAACCAATTTATATTAAAATAATTGGTCTATTCACACAAGCCGTTGTATCGTTGTATTCATTGTATTGTTGGACGACTATACAACAGTGTATGCTTGTTGTTGATAATTTTCATGTAAAAATCCGATACACTGATACACATTTTTTCCATATGTTTTTAAAAGTTGTATTGCTTTCGTGCTATCAAATTGTTTGAATGCCAAAAATTATACGAAGAAGTATACGACATACACAATACAGCATAGCATTAAGCGTTCACAAACAACCAAATGTATTCAATACAACATACACGATACAAAGTCGTTGTGAATTGGCCTAATAATATACAGGCAAGCCACAGTTGTGGCAAATTGTTTTCTTCAAATACGCTAGAAAAAAGTATTGTCATGTTTTTACCTTTTAAACGCGTTTAAAATATAAGCCCGTAGATTGCAAATGAAATAAAAATAAATTTGTGTTTAGTTTTAATTATAATTCTTTATTATTCGCACAATTCTATGTGCCACTGTTCACAACTTGATGTAAACAACAACAATTGCTTTTCTTTGTTATTCCTCTGTTTATATCCTTTGCATAAACAATAACAATTACTAGACAATTATTCAACAGATCTTTGTAACGAATATCTTCAAACCACGATTACTCTCTTCAAACGCAACGCGTCTTCACACAAGACTGACTGAACTTCTGTTACTCACTCGTCTGCTTTGCCTTGCCTTTTATATGGCAGAGTAAACAGTCTGATGAATGTTTTTGAAGGCAAATGTTCGTGGCTTCGCCTTCTCGAGATCTCAATAAATGTAAACATCGTTGTTTCATTATTGTTGTTTGTGTATTTTGTTTACATAAATTTTTGTAGTGTTTGTTGTTGTATTTTTGTTTATAATTTTAATGTTAAGCGTTGTAAAAGCAAAACACCAGTAACTAGATTTTTCATTTTCGTAGCAGTCAAAAATGGACTTGCGGGGTAGAAATGGAGCTGGTGGCCATGATATTAAGGCTTCCAAAATAGGTTCCTTTACAATCGGCCGTTACCGGAGATATAGACGAGCAAAGCTAATTGTTTTCTTCAAATGAGCAATATAAATTGCTCTATTAAAATCGGTCAAAATCGAATAAAAAATGGACTGTTGTCGATAATGGACCTAGTGGGCTGAATAGCCATAATATCAAGGATTCCAAACCAGTTTTCCTTATAATCGAGCTTTACTTGGGATCGGAGATATAACTTTCGTAGCTAACTTCACTCGCACACATGGTTTGATGATTTTCCTAAACATGTTGCCGATTTTAAGGATTTTCTTTAGAAAATTTTATGATTTTAATCTCAACAAACCAGGCAACACTGTCCGCAATACAAGCTGCATCAAGGCCCAGCGCGTTTTAAAGTACTGAATGCCAAAGTAATGAACTCTAAGACGGTGTATAGCTATCTCAGGCATCTCAATGCCTAGCAAAACGGTATGGCTATGACATATCATATGGATATCAGGACACTGTGACAGTCCAGGTAACTGTAAGGCATATGAACTGCCTAAGCCTGGCACAACCATCAAACTGTCTGATAGATTCTCAGAATCCCTCTAAAGATCTGAGAGCTTATGAGCTTGATAATGCAGTCTTGGATACCGTCAATTGCAAATGGGTGCCTAGGAACAAAGGCAGAACGACGCAAAAAATTTGGCACAGAACTGGATGGAGGTCACAAGATAAGTTTTCTGAGACTCCAAAGTAGTACTCTGAGTATGGTTGTAGGCGCCATTACAGGGCATTTCACAAGGAGCACATACATATGTGGAGCGTATTAATCTTGCACATCTTGCAAATGATTTCTACAGAAGCTGCTAGACTGAGGAAAAAAGGGGAGACTGTTTCTTGCCTACTTGGAACATGCGCTGCCCTATGTCTGGGGAGAAAAAGGTAGATGATCTGGAGGAAATATCGAGTTTTGATGTTGCCATTCTAAGCCATTTCATCAGCAGCTGCAATTAGCTTCGAGACTATAGGATAATGGAAACCTGTGATATCACAATGGACCCTAGGTGGTCTACAACCTCTAACAAGATATCTTTACCATCATTTTTAAAGCTACAGGACGGTTAAGTATCACTAAGAACGATTACAAAACCCAAGTATAGATTACTCAGAAGCAATGTAAAGCCGCCAAGGCTATAACGACTATAACCTGTCATACTGAAACGTTGAGTGTCTGCCAAAATATACATCAAGAGATAGTCATTAAAGCAACAACAAGAATTTTCTTTTAGATACCAAATGTCTGGAAGTTATCAGGTGTCTAGAAGTTACCAATTGTCTGGAAGTTACCAGATGTCTAGAAGTTACCAGATGTCTAGAAGTTACCAGAAGTTTGGAACTTACCAGATGTCTCGAAGTTACCAGATATCTGCAGCCCTTGCGCTGACCAACTTCTTCCTTTTCCCTGATTTTGGTGGAACTTGGTTAGTACATGGACTGCGTTCACCCGTGGCATCACAACGGGCCGCTATGCGTGCTCAAGTGAGCTTTGTGATATCAGAGCTACCACTCCGACCTAACCTAACCTAACCTACCAGATGTCTAGAAGTTACCAGATGTTTAGAAGTTACCAGAAGTCTAGAAGTTACCAGATGTTTAGAAGTTACCAGATACCTCGAAGTTACCAAAAGTCT
Source organism: Sarcophaga subvicina (assembly GCA_936449025.2). Lineage (NCBI taxonomy): Eukaryota > Metazoa > Arthropoda > Insecta > Diptera > Sarcophagidae > Sarcophaga > Sarcophaga subvicina. Next base: position 100,830,515 of record OW388084.2, read on the forward strand.
GGACGTAAACCAGATGTCTAGATGTTACCAGATTTCTAGAAGTTACCAGATGTCTCGAAGTTACCAGATTTCTAGAAGTTACCAGATTTCTAGAAGTTACCAGATGTCTGGAAGTTACCAGATAGGTGGAAGATGTATCGGGTCCGCCAACCTACACCCGAGAATATTGCTGCTGTGGCAGAAAGTGTACGTGAAGCGACATCAACATCAATTCACCGTCGTTCTCAACAATTGAACATTTCGGAGACATTATTGATACGAATTTTGTATAAAGACCTTGGTATGACGCCTTACAATTGTTCCAATTCGTTCAGGAGTTTAAGCCAATTGACCATCCAATGCGTTTTCGCTTCGCTAAGTGGGCCTGCGATCGACCTACAGAAGATGCCGATTTTGGCAAAAAAAAATCATATTTTCAAATGAAGCTCATTTTGATTATGGCGGGTATGTAAACAAGAAAAATTGTCGCATTTGGGGCACAGAAAACCCGCACGCGCATACATTGAAAAGCCGACGCACACAAAACGAGTCACTGTTTGGTGCGGATTTTGGTCCAGAGGCATAATTGGGCCATTTTTCTTCGAAAATGAGCAAGGAGTGGCCGTTACAGTCAGTGGCGATCGTTATTGGGCCATGTTGAACGAATTTTTGTTCACAAAAATTGAAGAGGAGGATATTGGCAACATTTGGTTTCAACAGGACGGCGCTACATGCCACACAGCCGAAGCTACACTTGATGTTTTGCGGCGCCGTGTTTTTGAAGATCGCATTATCAGCCGCATAGCTGATGTCGTTTGGCCACCTCGGAGCTGCGATTTGACACCGTTGGACTATTATTTGTGGGATGCCGTCAAAGATAAGTGTTACGCCGATAAGCCAGAGACAATTGACGCTTTAAGGGACAATATTCGTGAAGCCATTGGTGAAATACAGCTGCACACAATTGATAAAGGTGCTGAAAAATTGGATCGATCGTGTAGGCTACTGCATGGCCAGCCGAGTCAGCCATTTGAATGAAATTATTTTCCATTATTAAACGGAAGGATTGTACTTTCAAATAAAAAAAGAAATTTGAGAAAATATTCAGCAGTTTTTTTTAAAGCATTTTCAAAAAAAAAAAATTATTTGGGGGACCCTTTATTAATAGAGCATAACTTCTCTAAGGAATCTAAAATGAATTCTGACAAGTTAATTGACAATACCCTCAGTACTTCTGTTCAAATTTAAAATTTTAATTAAAAGTTGTGATTTTCGATTTTCTCCTTGCCTTCCTCGAGTTTTCTTTTTAAAGATTTTGGCATCAACTTTTCAAAGACCATAAAAATGCCAGGCATTGACAAGCTTCAAGCAGACAATGAATAGAGAAAGGAATCCCAAACACTCCTTTCTCTTTGGCTTTTTGTTAAACAAATGCATACAGGGACTATGGTATGATGGTATTCAATTTATTTCCTTTTTCTTTTGTTGTTTTTATTGTTGTTATTTTAGTATTGTAGTATACTTACCTCTCTAATATCAATTTTGCCATCTTGATTATCATCGTAGGCCTCCATGAAACATGATTTCAATTCTTGTAGCATTGTGTCGGTGACAGCCTTTTTTCATTTTGTAAAAACGCACCAAAGGACATGAAATGAAAGAAAGAGAAAAAAAAGGAAAAGAAAATTTAAAAAGGAAAATATTGAAAAACCTTTCATTATTATTTTCTAATGGAGTCGAGATAAAGTTGAGCAAAAAGAGATGGAAATCCTATAACATTTTAAGAATGAAATGAAATTCTAAAAGTATTCCTCACGAAGAAGGTACAAAAGGTACAAAGGACAGGCAGAAAAAGGTTAATTTAATTGCTCGCATATGACAAAAGTTTCCTTGTATCCTTTTCTTTCCTTTGTGAAGAGCATCATCATTGTTGAAAGTTTTCAAAAAAAAAAAAGGAAAAATTCTGGTTTATTAAGGAAAATTGTTTTCGAACAAAAGTAATGCCATTAGACAGACTAATTTTCCTTTGCGCTATTTAATGAGGGTTATTTAGCCTTTGTAATTATAAAATTTTTATTTAACTATTATTCGTTAGGTTTACATAACATAAAATAATTCGGCGTTACAGCCCCTTAGTTAAGATTACAACCTAGGTTCCCACACCCGCCATGTGGTGTGTGTTAATTTTATAAAGGGTGTTTTTTTATAGAGGTATAGAACTTTAAGTTGCAATAAAACAACGATGGATTATTCGATTGACATGAATTTTATTTATCCGAAAGATAATCTTGTGGCATTACATTTTAAATATGATTTCTGGCATATAACCGCCACGGCTGGCGCGGATGTAGTCCAATCTGGACGTCCAATTATCGATGACTTTCTAACATTTGTGGCCGTATATCGGCAATAATACGGCGAATGTTGTCTTCCAAATGGTCAAGCGTTTGTGGCTTTACCGCATAGACCAATGACTTTACATAGCCCCACAGAAAGTAGTCAAGCGGTGTTAAATCACAAGATCTTGGAGGCCAATTCACAGGTCCAAAACGTGAAATTAGGCGGTCACCAAACGTGTCTTTCAATAAATCTATTGTGGCACAAGTTGTATGACATGTTGCGCCGTCTTGTTGAAACCACATCTCCTGGACATCATGGTTATTCAATTCAGGAATGAAAAAGTTAGTAATCATGGCTCTATACTGATCGCCATTGACTGTAACGTTCTGGCCACCATCGTTTTTGAAAAAGTACGGACCAATGATTCAACCAGCCCATAAAGCGCACCAAACAGTCAGTTTTTCTGGATGTAACGGTGTTTCCACATACACTTGAGTATTACCTTCACTCCAAATGCGGCAGTTTTGTTTGTTGACGTAGCCATTCCAGCCAGAAGTGCGCTTCATCGCTAAACAAAATTCGCTTATGAAAATCGGGAACAACGGTAATCTCGTTTTGGGACCATTCGACGAATCTACGCCTTACTTGATGCGGTATGAGAAGCTAAGGCGTAATCCTAACTGAAGGGTTGTAATGACCAATTATTATATAATGTATGTATGTACTTGCCACTACCTTGACACACACCCTACAAAGGTTAGGTTAGGTTAGGTTAGAGGACGTGTACTTGTCAATTAAGACGAGTACAGTACCCGGAGGTCGAATTGACCCATTGTACAACGTCCTAGTTTCTCACACCACTTATGTTGTGTGTGTTAATTTTATACATGAGTGGTGGGACCTACAGTTTAAAGTCGACTCCAAACGACAGATTTTTGAGAAACTTTTCATGGCAATTTTATTTTAACCCTCAGAGTTTTTGCCAGAAATCTGCTGAGAGGAAGTCGCCGAAGAAATACTTTTTGTATTTTGTCTTGATGTCTGGCCTGGGGCTCGAACCCTGGCTTTACGTCTAATAAGCCAACACACTACCTACTAGACTGCGGCGACTCCTTCAAAGATGATGAGACAATTTATTTTACTGATAATCCCAAAATGCTGACTTATCAATCACTTAATTAGAGTCTTACAGTTCCTAAGAAAAGTTAACATGTAAAGGGTGTTTTTTATAGAGGTATAGAACTTTAAGTTGGCATTACTTTTCAAGATGGCGAACGATTTAACAGCTGTCAAGTGATTTATTCTCAGTTTGGTTTGGCAATTCATCATGAATAGACTCACGCCTGAACAACGCTTGCAAATAGTGCAATTTTATTTCGAAAATAATGGTTCTGTGCGGAGAAAACGTATCGCGCACTACGTCCATTTTATCGTCGACAAAATCGTCCATCAGAGCAGTTAATTCGATTAACCATGGAACGCACTTCTGGTTGATTGGCTACGTCAACAAAAAAAAACTGCCGCATTTGGAGTGAAGGTAATCCTCAAGTGTATGTGGAAACACCGTTACATCCAGAAAAACGGACTGTTTGGTGCGCTTTATAGGCTGGTGGAATCATTGGTCCGTACTTTTTCAAAAACGATGGTGGCCAGAACGTTACAGTCAATGGTGATCGGTATAGAGCCATGATTACTAACTTTTTCATTCCTGAATTGAATAACCATGATGTCCAGGAGATGTGGTTTCAACAAGACGGCGCAACATGTCACACAGCTCGTGTCACAATAGATTTATTGAAAGACACGTTTGGTGACCGCCTAATTTCACGTTTTGGACCTGTGAATTAGCCTCCAAAATCTTGTGATTTAACACCGCTAGACTACTTTCTGTGGGGCTATGTAAAGTCATTGGTCTATGCGGTAAAGCCACAAACGCTTGACCATTTGGAAGACAGCATTCGCCGTATTATTGCCGATATACGGCCACAAATGTTGGAAAAACTCATCGAAAATTGGACGTCCAGATTGGACTACATCCGCGCCAGCCGTGGCGGTCATATGACAGAAATCATATTTAAAATGTAATGCCACAAGATTATCTTTCGGATAAATAAAGTTCATGTCAATCGAATAATCCATCGTTGTTTTATTGCAACTTAAAGTTCTATACCTCTATAAAAAAAAACACCCTTTACTATGCGCAAAGCACAATTGCACTATTCACACGGTCAACTGATATTTTGTGTGTTGACTCTGAAGATTGGTCTAAGCTAAGCTGGTTCTGCTAAGCTTCTAAACAGAGTTCATCTAAATATTATAGCTGAGATGTTTACTGGTCATTGTCTAATAGGAGCGCAGACATAAATTTTATTGGCTTGCTAGTATAAAAAAGGGGAATTTCAATTTACTTTTCAAAAGCTATTATAAGTGTAGGCCTAAAAATACGCTTTAAATTTCGTATGCCCTTAATGTATGCTTTAAATTTTTTAAGTCCCAAGAATATGCTTTATTTTTATAATTTTCTCCACAACATTTCTACACTAAGATGGCAGAATTCTATTGGCAAATATAACACACAAATGCAAGACTGATTTATAAACAAAAAAGAGCTTTTCAAAGCCCACTTTTAGGCGCCTTAAAGTGTTAAAAGCAAATATTTACTCGTAAAATATTTAATTTCCAATAACAGCAATTAAAATGGATTTGAAAATGGAACATAAAAATGACCGGAAAAAACCAAAGCAATAAAATCAGAAAAAAAACGTCAGCTCATAAAAGTGACAAAAAAAAATATGACAACTAAAACTACAACAACTGTAAAACGGATAGAGTGATGATGACAAAAGAAAAATTTTTTTGCTCATGAAAAATTTTGTATTTCATCATCATCACTCAGGCTGGCTGGCTGACTACTGACTACTGGTTGGCATTTTTTTTTTGTAGTTTTTCTTTTTGTCATTTTGTTTTTGCGGTAACAAGTGGAAATGCCTGTTGATGACATCAACCCAAGCAGAAAGGCAAAAAAAAAATGCTGCCAGGCTAGGCTGTGGGGAGAGTAATGGGTATTGAGAAATAAATTGTGGCAAATTCTTTCATGTCCTCAAATGTTTGCATTTCACACTTAAAAATCTGCTTCAAGTGTAAATTTAAATTTGATTCTCTCCTCTCTCTCTCTCTCCCCATCTCTCTCTGCGTGTTCTTTTTCCATATTCAAATCACTTTTAAGTTTGTTTTACTCTTGAGTTGTGGGGAGAAAAAACGAATTTTTGTTTTAAGCTGAATTGTTAACAAAGTGCTTAATGTCATGCACTTGTGGGAGAAAATGAAAAATTGAACAAATAAATCCACTCAAGAGCAGCAATGCGAACGGCACTGCATGCATTAAGGCGTTAAGAAATTGACGAAGAGCAAAAGAAAAAATCATTGCATACATTCAGGCTTATAATTTTAAATTTATTACTTTAAAAAGAATTTTTAATTTTATTTCATATTTTAATGATGATGTCACATAAAATCGGATTTAAAGTGAATGAATTTTCAACACAGCCAATTTAAGCTGACAAAATAATTTATGGGTTTGACAATGAGCAAAAATTTTTAATTCCAACAAAAAATTCCTTTCCTTTTTGGCCTCTCTGGCTCAACATGACACATGGCATGTTAGAAATCCTATTGAAAGCAAAAAAAATTATTCTCTCTACAATAAATGCTACAGATTAAGGACAACAATAGTTTCTATTAAACGACAGTTAACAAGAGAAATCCATTTGAAAACAAAAATCAAATTAAATTCGTAATCAAATTAAAAAGCAACACACAATACCATTTATACAGCCATCAAAGCATATCAAATCTAAAAGGGCTGTAATGGGCATGACAAGACACTTACCTCTGGACTAATATCCGTAGCATTGGCACTGGAAACAAATTCACGTAGAAAACCATCCAATTCGGTGCCTTCAATATAACCATTGCCTGGAAAATTTCAGAAAAACAAAAAATAAAAAATTAATTAAAAAGCCTAAAAGCAGGCAATAATTTGGTAATTTGTTAAACTGTATTAATAAGAAAACCAATGTCAAATCAATGTATTGATTGATGGGCTAAATAAAATAATGTTTTGGTTAATTGATTTCCTTGACAGATCTAAGCTAGTGTTGACAACACAATGCCATTCGATTTGTACAAGCGTGGTGGCAAGAAGGTTATTAATTAAGAGTTTTTGACATTCTAATTTCAAACAATGAAATGTTGTGCTTTTCTCCTAATTTAAGTTTGAAAGCAATACTGAAATTGATTGGTATATAAAGCCTAAAAGTATGCTGTATTTTATTTATGGCTATAAGACATCCTAGAAGTATGCTTTAAATTTTGTAGTAAAAATTTATCATTTCTTAAGCGGTAAAATTAAATTTTTATAAGACATACGAAATTAAGAAAAATTAGGCTATTCGCCTAGAAATATACTTCGTTTTTACTTCTAAAAATGTTGCCTAAAATATGTTTTTTATGCTGTTGTAAATGAAACAATAAACCCAAAATTAAGTGCCATTCTGAAACTATGAATTAATTTCTAGAGTGTAAAAAGACTTTCTGAGCGCACTCTATTCAACCTTTGTAAGTTTTGCTGCTCTGAAATTGGAGCTGCTCACTTGGCGGAGATGAAATCTCTGTCTGCATTATTAATCATAAACTTGCAGATTTTCAAAGTGGTTCCCAATGTAAGTAATTCACCAGGGGGATCCATAATTGTGCCAGATCCAGTCAGTTGTTTTTTTCCTGGTAATGTTATCAGGATATTTGGACATCGTACCATTAGGCATTGAGATATGCTCCGCTACCAAAAGTGTTTTCAACATCCTCTAACTGTATCCTAATATATTCCATATTATATTCACTGTTTATAATCCTTACCGCAGACCGTCTAGCCATCATCACTTCTGACTGAAGAAAACGTTTCAGCGATCCCTTTAGACTAATCCAAGTGAGCTAGCTATACCTGCTGTACTAAAATTCGATTCCTCTCGTAAAAGTTCCATTCACTATCGAAATATCCTCGAAGATCTAACCAAAGTCTTTCATGAAGTTACACCATTTTTTTCTCTCTTTCTCTCTCTCTCTCTCTCTCGAAACGTCAATGGATGATACCAAAAGGTGATGCTTCTGAGAGTCCGAAACTCTATCGGGGTCTTCGAGTGATCAATATTTAATACGCATCAATGGTCAGTAGCTGCTAAAACTTTACAAGCAGGGTCCAGCATAAAGAGGCGTAAGACTATCTCCAGCGTTGACGTGAATGAAGTACGCAATTCACCGCTAATTGTCAAGGTACTTTGAAATATCATACATAATTGGTATTTACAATCCCTCAGTCAGAGTTACGACCTAGCTTCTCATACCACTTATGTTGTGTGCTTTAATTTTATACATGAGTGGCGGGACCTACAGTTCGAAGTCGACTCCGAACGATAGATTTGTGAGAAAATTTTTCATGACAATTTCTATTTGCTGTCAGAGTTTCTGCCAGGAATCTGTTGAGAGAAAGTCGTCGAATAAATATTTTTTCATATTTCGTCTTGCTGGAGATGTCTGACCTCAGATTTGAACCATTTCTTCACGTCTAATAAGCCAACACACTGCCTACTAGACTACGGCAATTTGTAATTTCTTGATTATCAAAAAGAGTAGCAGTTTCCTTGCTTTGTGGAGCTCTTCTCTAAACATAAAGATGTCGTAAGGGGTTTAAGGTAACCATGGTCGACTATTGTGTCTATACTCTGTGTTCTGTACAATCCTTCCGGTTAATAATGGAAAATAATTTCATTCAAATGGCTGCCTCGGCTGGCCATGCAGTAGCCTACACCAGAAGATGACGATTTTGGAAAAAAAAAAACAATCCTTTCAGATGAAGCTCATTTTGATCTTGGCGGGTATGTAAACAAGCAAAATTGTCGCATTTGGGGCACAGAAAACCCGCACGCATACATTGAAAAACTGACGCACCCAAAACGAGTCACTGTTTGGTGCGGATTTTGGTCCAGAGGCATAATTGGGCCATTTTTCTCTGAAAATGAGCATGGAGTGGCCGTTACAGTCAATGGCGATCGTTATCGGCCCATGTTGAACGAATTTTTGTTCACAAAAATTGAAGAGGAGGATATTGACAAAATTTGGTTTCAACAGGACGGCGCTACGTGCCAAACAGCCGAAGCTACACTCGATGTTTTGCGTTCTTTTTTTGAAGATCGCATTATCAGCCGCAGAGCTGATGTTGTTTGGCCACCTCGGAGCTGCGATTTGACACCGTTGGACTATTATTTGTGGGGTGCCGTCAAAGATAAGTGTTACGCCGACAAGCCAGAGACAATTAACGCTTTAAGGGACAATATTCGTGAAGCCATTGGTGGAATACAGCTGCACACAATCGATAATCGATGCTTAAAAATTGGACCGATTGTGTAGGCGGCTACTGCATGGCCAGCCGAGGCATTTGCCATTTGAATGAAATTATTTTCCATTATTAACCGGAAAGATTGTACTTTCAAATAAAAAACAGCAATTTGAGAAAATATTCAGTAGTTTTTTTTTAAAGCCAATTATGTTAAGTGGCGCTGCAGTAGCCGAATTCTTTTATGATAAGAAAGGTCAAAACCCTTATAAAATGTATACTATTTGCTTTCGTATCATACTTTGAAATTATTTAAATTTTAAAAAAATTAATTCTCATTAAAATTTAAATTTTTCCTAAAAATATGCAACATATTTGGTGGCCCCTAAAATTATACTTTAAATTTTAATTTATTTAAATTAAAAAATTCTCAAAAATGTTTAATAAACCCTAAAAATATGCAACATATTTGATGGTCCCTAAAATTATACTTTATTTGTTGTTCATAAAAAAATATCACATTCAACGCCCTAAAACTATACAATATTTTTGTAATATTTTAATACTCACCATCTTTATCGTAATGTGCCCACACATCCATAAACTGATTTGCCGATAATTTCTTTAATTCTCTTGATTCTGGATCACGATATTGACGCATAAAATTGTGAGCCTTTTCAATTTGTACACGCTTAGCGGCAGCAGCAGCGGCTGCAGCTGTACCAGCACTAGCACCATTTGTAGCCTCCATATTTAATTTATTAAAAATTTATTCAAATTTATATGAGTTTTCTTTTGTGTTTTTTGTTTTTTATTTTTTTATGCCTTAGGCTCGTGCTTAAATGCTTGTGAAACAATTTCTTTTCTTTTCTTGTTTTTGTATCTTTAATAGAATCTTTTGCTTTGATTTAATGTGTGTGTGTGTGTGTAAGAGAGTGGAGGGGAGGGAGGTAAGGAATAATTTCTTTTTGTTCAGCGTGTCCTTAGCCAAATCCTTCAGAGATTATTAAGCAATGCGTTCGTTTGCCAAGTCACGTCTCACAGGCTATAGTACAGTACACAGCTGTAGAGATACGTTGAATATACAAAAGCAGGTTGAAACTGTAACGAAAAGCAATAAAAAGAAAATGAACACGTATGAGAACAGATTCTAACAAGATTCAGCAGCTTTAGAAACAATTTTATGTTTTGTTTAAATAAATTATAATTAAAATTATTGCCCAAAAGTTTTCTCATGTCTTTAAGGCAATGAGAGTGGGTAACATTAAGGAATTTGGGGTTTAAGGCAAATCATATATTAAAGAACGATTCCTTTTAAATGAAAGAGAAATCATAAGAAATAAAAATTGATATTTTGCTAGTGGATAATTCTCTATTGGTCCTCGCTATTTACAGGGCTGGACTATCATATTTGAAGAATATTTCCAAGGTAAGGGTTTACAATGCTCTGCAGTTTAACTTACATTTCCTCAATCAAAAGGCACAGAGAAGTACTGACTTCACGCAGGCATTAGTTGCAGTGCTAATGTTATTTGTATGCAAGCTTCGCAACTGCGAAATGCGCGCTTTATATGTAATGTATGTAGCTTATCGGCTGCCTTCCAAAATGAATCAATACAAAGTTTTGTATGCAGTTCTACTACTGTCTACAAACTATGTAGATATGCAAAGTTACCAAAAAATGCATCAACTGTAAATCCGATGCCCGATTGCTTTTTGACTACGTTAAAACAAAGAAAATAAAATATAAAGAATGTGCATTTTAACATATTTTGGAATATTTTTCAAAAATATTTCAGGACGCGGGGGGAAAGATAGAAGGGAAGGATACAGAAACCAAGAGCGTAACATCGTGCGTTGTTCTCACCGTGCGTTTTTGTTGTTTGACCACTTTTTTATTTATTTTTCTGACGTCGGCAACAATGTCCCTCAGGGGAAGAACATCTTCGGCTTTTTACACACATAGGACACGAACATCAAGAATGTTCGTTAAAAAGAGCGTAAAAATCTTGTTAGTTTTTAAAGAAGAAGGTTCATGTCGCATTTTTCAGACTTCAATGATACACCCAAAGAAATATCACAGTAGTATTCACTAATATCAATGAGAAATGATTTCGATTTTTGGAAGAATACTTGCCAAGTTAAATACGCTGTTTTTAGGGATTTAGCGCAGTACAATTATTCTATATTTTCCGATCACATATACATATCATTGGGTTAATAAGTAGACTTGAAATTATTACTAACAATTTTCCTCTAGGTTAACACATGCCTATGGTTATGGATTAGTGAGTGAGAGAGAGAAAATAAGTTGAGAGAATTTATTTATTTACAGCCATGCAAAAGTGTTAGTAATATACTCTATTTTTATTTTCATTTCATCAACATACATCTGTAAAGCTGTCTATCTTTGGCTTAATAATTTTGGATAAATAAAAACAAAATAAAAAATCCATTTTATTATTAAAAAAACATAAAGCTATCCATCTTTGGCTTAAAAATTAGGCCATGTTTTTTAGATAAAAAAATAAAAAGAATAAAAAAACCATTTTTTATTAAAAGAAAAAAAAACGAGCATTCCAAAGCATTAAAAAAATTATACTATGGGACAAAATAAGAAAATGAAATACGCCCAGCTAATGACATAGAACATGTTTAACACAAAATATTCTTCGAGTGTTATTCTGAAATAAAATGATAAAGCATGCTTTATTGTCGCAGTCTGATCGACAACTAAATCAAAAAACTAAATCAAAAAAGAATACATACACATGTGCATACGTACGATGAGTGCAACACATTGTTACGCTCTTTGTTTGTGTTTATTTTCCTTCTGTCTTCCTCTCCCCTCACCCAGAAATGATTTTTAAAAAGATTTTGGTGAGAGCGGGTCGTAATGTTACAACCCGCCATAAGAAATTTCACTTCTACATGATGCGTATTCTTTATATCCATATTATTTGGTTAAAAATACACATTTACAACGTTTTGAAATAGTATACATTGTAAACATTTTGTACAGCGGCATTATGGTACACGATACTTTGTTCAAACACAACGCAACTAACATTTTGCAAAGCAGTCATCCTGTGTTGCTCCCTTCATGTTTCAAAGAACTCAACCAAAATATGTTAAGCTGCTAATGTCCATTATGAGAAAGTTTCTAGCCTACTTTACGATCTTCCACTTCAGGTCCTTTGAAATTCAATAGGGTAGTGCCTGTTGAAATTTCAATTGGGCAAAGCATGGCAATTAGATTACAGGCACGCGCCTTTTGCTCTAGAATTTGAGCCTTCCTATTAAACGAGAGTATAACATACATACCTATACATCCATAATTGGTCAGTACAACCCCTTAGTCAGGGTTACAACCTAGCTTCTCACACCACTTAAGTTGTGTATGTTAATTTCAGACATGAGTGGTGGGACCTACAGTCTGAAGTTCATTCCAAATGACAAATTTTTGAGAAACTTTTCATAGCAAATTTATTCTCAGCTTTTTTGCCAGAAATCTAATGAGAGGAAGTCGCCGTAGGATTATTTTTTCATATTTCGTTTTGCTGCTGGAGATGTCTGTCCTGGAACTTGAACTGTGGCCTTACGTCTAATGAGTCAACGCGTTACCTACTAGACTAGGGCGACTGTATAAACATAATGCAACTAAAGCAGTCGGAACAAATATGCCCTATAATATGACGGTGATAACAGGGTCCATAGCTGTCCTGGTCAAATGATTAGCAATGTGACCATACCATCACCTTTAAATGATCCGATATTTTCCTAAGAAATACCCTTGATTCATTAGCGAGAATCAGGACGTTGAGATAACATTCGTTAGGAACTTAAATGCGGTCTGGCTGTCTAAATTAATGTAGAGATTTTCAAGGGAAACACTGAAGTTGATGCGTTTAATATGGCAATAACCACCACCTGCAAAACACTGCCATAATCAGCCAGACTATACGAAAGTCTTATGTCAGGCAAACCTGAAATACCAGGCATTTTAGAGCCAACGGTATATACCTCAAGGCTTCGATCGAAACTTTCCGATTATCAGTTTCCAGTTTGAATCCTAAAATCGAATATTCTAGAAAGAAAATTATAAGAAACCATGTCGAGTCGTATGTGTCTTTGGAGTGTAAGCATTGCAACATATAACATAGTCCAGATTGCGTCTGAATTTAACTGCATAGAGCGCCTGTCTATCATTACCCCAACACTTTGCTTTAATATAAGGTCAGAGGGGAGCTAATTAACTGTTGTAAATAATAACTATGGCCTCAGCTGAATGCCTTCATACTCTATCAGTCTGCGGTGAAATTAGTATCTGCCAACGTCCACCAGACATGAACTTCGTAAGTAAGTTTATATCCAACACGGCCTACAAAGAAAGTCTGACAAACTATGTCGACTCGGATGTTTCTAAGCACTGCAGATCATTCATGGTAAAAATTGAGCCTGGATTTAACTATCTTGAGCCCTTCTGTCTCTACACAAACGTTCTGCTTTAATATAAAGTCTGATGGAACTGAAGTAAATACTGCCTTAGGACAGTTAACTGCCTGCATACTCTATCAGTCTGCAACGAAATTGGCATCTGCCAACGTCCAGCTAACTTGAATTCCGTAAATAAGTTTGACTTTACCACGGCACTACAGAGAAAGTATGTGATGGCAGATCTGAGCTCTCAAATCTTACTCAAATCTTTTAGAGGTACAAAGCGCTTTAGTCGTTCTATTTATGCTCTTCGTTGTGTTATTCTCTCACGATAGTTGGCGGTGCAGAATAAAGCCCAACTTTGTTTTGCGAGAATGAATATATTGTTACGTTTTTACCTTTTTAAACATATTTAAAATATGAGCTCGTAGCTTGCAAATAAAATAAAAGTAAATCTGTGTGTATTCACAACTTGATGTAAGCAACAACAATTGCTCTTCTTTGTTTTTCCTCTGTTTACACCCTTTGCATAAGCAACAACAATCACTAAGCAATTATAGGACAGGTCTTTGTAATGGAGATCTTCAAACAACGATTACTCTCTTCAAACACACCGCGTCTTCACACAAGACGGACGGAACTTTACTAACTGCGGTCGTCTGCTTTGCCTTGCCTTTTATATGGCAGAGTAAACAGTCTGACGAATGTTCTTGAAGGCAAATGTTCGTCGCTTCGCCTTCTCGAGATCTCTATAAATGTAAACATCGTTGCTTCATTATTGTTGTTTATGTATTTTGTTTACATTTATTCTTATAATGTTTGTTGTTGCATTTTTGTTTACTTGCTTACCATTTTTTTAAGCTGGTGTTTGTTGTTGTATTAAGCAGTGCGATAATTTGTAACCAGATTTGTTTACTTGCATTGTTTTGTTTTTGTACTATTTGTTTAAAATTTTAATGTTAAGCGATGTAAAAGCAAAACACCACTATTTTGATTCTTCATTATCGTAACAATATTTAGCTCAGTGAAGTATTAACGCCAGAGTGATACCCAATCTGGTGTCCAGTGATTAATTTTTTTAACTCAGACGCTGTCTATTTATACAATTGCTCTGTGAGTCTATTGTGACCGTTCAAAAGTCCGAGTATTATGCTCAGGTTGCTACTTAGTAGTCTGATGTCAGATCCATTCATCTCAAAGCAAGCGAGTGCAAATTAAAGTTTGATACCAAAATGATCTCATGACCAGACGCGGGCACAAAGAGAACATGATAAAAAAATGTGAGTGTATTTGTGAGAGGCATGTGTTAACCCAGAGGGAAAATTGTTAGTAATATTGTAAATGTAATATGTAATGGGTGATTTCTTAAGAGCTATACGAAAATTTTTCCAAAAAAAAAACACATAAAATTCAGAGAAATGCATGAAATCTTTATTTGAATCGATACGGTACGGTCCATATAATTTAATGCTTGAAGATTATTTCATGCAAATGTTGACCGCGACTGCGCCTCAAATGGTCCAACCGCTTAGTCCAATTTTGGCATACTCTTTCCAACATTTCGGCCGGTATCTCACGAATAAATGCTTCAATGTTAATGTCTTCCAATGCGTCAATTGAAGCGGGCTTGTCTGTATAGACATGAGCTTTAACATAGCCCCACAAAAAATAGTTTAAAGGCGTTAAATCGCACGATCTAGGCGGCCAATTGACCGGTCCTGAACGTGAAATAAAATGTTGACCGAACTCGCCTCTCAATAAGTCCATTGTTACGCGTGCTCTGTGGTCATGTGGCACCGTCTTGTTGAAAGCACATGTCATGCAAGTTAAGCTCTTGCATTTTGGGCAAAAAAAGTTCGATATCATCTCACGGTAGCGCTCTCACCATTCACAGTTACGTTACAATTCGCAGCATCTTTGAAGAAGTACGGTCCAATGATGCCACCAGCCCATAAACCGCACCAAACTGTGACCTTTTCTGGATGCATTGGTAGCTTTTGCAATGCTTCTGGCTGATCTTCACTCCAAAATCGACAATTCTGCTTATTTACGTATCCATTGCGCCAAAAATGAGCTTCGTCGCTGAACACAATTTTTCGGTAAAAAAGTGGATCTTCGGCCAACTTTCCAAGAGGCCCATTCACCAAAAATTCTGCGTTGCGGTAAGTCGTTCGGCTTCAATTCTTGCATCAGCTGTATTTTGTAAGGCTTCACACCTAAATCCTTTCGCAAAATTTTCCACGTTATTGAGTAACAGAGGCCCAATTGCTGCCAACGGCGACGAATCGATAATTGATGGTCATCATTAACACTGGCCGATACAGCTTCGATATTTTCTTCAGTTCGCACCCTACGTAAAACTGTTGGTGGTTTAATGTCCAACAATGTAAATTAGGGTGCGAAATTTAGCACGAATAGCCGCTTCAGTGGGTCGATTAAACTGACCATAAAATGGAATGGAAGCGCCCGATGAACTTTCTTAACAGAGAACGCATTTTGATAATAAAATTCAATGATTTGCAAGCGTTGTTCGTTTGTAAGACGAACTCATGGTTAAATTATAGACAAAACTGAAGATGTTTGACAGTGAAACAAAACACGAAACGTGCGTGAGCTGTTTAAACCAGTGTTGCCAATAAGATAATAGCTAAAAAATCATCCCGTTATTTTCAAGTCTTTTTATTGCGTATGCATATGTGAGCGGATAATATAGAAAAATTGTATTTCTCTAAATCCCTAAAGACAGCGTATTTAACTTAGGAAGTATTCTTCCAAAAATCGAAATTATTTCGCATTGAATATTAGTGAATCCTACTGTAATATTTCTTTGGGTGTATAATTGAAGCCTGAAAAAAGCGACATGAACCTTCTTCTTTAGAAGCTGACAAGCATTTTTACACTCTTTTTATCGAACATTGTTGATGTTCGTATCCTATGTGTGTAAAAAGCCGAAGATATTCTTCCCCTGGGGGACATTGGTGCCGACATGCTCTTCAAACATATCGCTCCGATATTCCTTAGCATTGGCAAACCTTGGCACATAAGCATTTAATGTAGACTGTACTACAAAATTGCAACGGACCAAAAATGTATTCTTAACTTATGATTTCTATTCTAAAGGGTGCTTTTTTATAGAGGTATAGAACTTTAAGTTGCAATAAAACAACGATGGATTATTCGATTGACATGAATTTTATTTATCCGAAAGATAATCTTGCATATGACCACGGCTGGTGCGGATGTAGTCCAATCTGGACGTCCAATTTTCGATGACTTTTTCCAACATTTGTGGCCGTATATCGGCAATAATACGGCGAATGTTGTCTTCCAAATGTTCAAGCGTTTGTGGCTTTACCGCATAGACCAATGACTTTACATAGCCCCACAGAAAGTAGTCTAGCGGTGTTAAAACACAAGATCTTGGAGGCCAATTCACAGATCCAAAACGTGAAATTAGGTGGTCACCAAACGTGTCTTTCAATAAATGTATTGTGGCACGAGCTGTGTGACATGTTGCGCCGTCTTGTTGAAACCACATCTAATCTAGTAATCATGGCTCTATACCAATCACCATTGACTGTAACGTTCTGGCCACCATCGTTTTTGAAAAAGTACGGACCAATGATTCCACCAGCCCACAAAGCGCACCAAACAGTCAGTTTTTCTGGATGTAACGGTGTTTCCACATACACTTGAGGATTACCTTCACTCCAAATGCGGCAGTTTTGTTTGTTGACGTAGCCATTCAACCAGAAGTGCGCTTCATCGCTAAACAAAATTCGCTTATGAAAATCGGGAACAACGATAATCTCGACGAATCTACGCCTTACTTGATGATCGTTTGGCTTCAAATCTTGCACGAGTTGGATTTTGTAAGCACGCAAACCAAGATCCTTCCGCAAAATCTTCCATAAAGTGGATGGACACAGATCCAATTCCTGTGCTCGATGGCGGATGGACTAATTCGGGTCTTCCTCAATGCTACGCTCTACAGCAGCAATAGCTTCTTCTGTGCGCACCGTACAGCGTCTCTGGGGATGCGAGTTATCAATAAGAGTAAACGTGGTGCGAAAACATTCCATGGTTAATCGAATTAACTGCTCTGGTGGACGATTTTGTCGACGATAAAATGGACGTAGTGCGCGATACGTTTTCCGCACAGAACCATTATTTTCGAAATAAAATTGCACTCTTTGCAAGCGTTGTTCAGGCGTGAGTCTATTCATGATGAATTGCCAAACCAAACTGAGAATAAATCACTTGACAGCTGTTAAATCGGTCGCCATCTTGAAAAGTAATGCCAACTTAAAGTTCTATAACTCTATAAAAAACACCCTTTAGCACTGTTGTGTGCTATTTTCCAAAAGTTTATCCATCCATGTGCATGAATATTAATCACCTAAATTGCATCTGCTTTACGTTCTTCTCTTCTTTTCCTTCCTTTCCTTCTTTGCATTTCAAAACAAAATTGTTTCTATTTATTTGCCGTGTTTCCTTCACGTTATCAATTTATTATTTTCCGCTCTATTGATTTCTGTTATTGGGAAAAATACTTTTCCAAGAAGAAGCAAAAAAAATGAAAACAAATTAAAGAAACGAAACGTAAAAGTTTGAACTGATTTACCTGTGTTATAAGAAATGATAGGAAAGACGAAAAGAAACAGAAGAAAAAAAAATAGAAAACTCACTTGAAAATTGTTTGCAATCTAAAGTAATTGAAATTTGTTTGTAAATATTTATTTGGTTTGGGTTGCGTAGATAAATATAACCCAGCAAAAGTTTTTTCCTTGCAAAGAAAATATTTTTTAATGTGAAATGTATTCTAAAACGTCTGGAATAAAATATTTTTATCTTCATAGGCTTGCATTAATGTTCAAAATTATTCTTTAAAAATTTCGCTGGGTTACCTCGAAAAATTTGCCATGATTTTTAGCGAATTTTCTTTGGATACTATTTTTAGCCTAAAATTTCTTTGAAGTGTTTAGTTTCTACGTAATTGACGTCAGTCATAAATACAGTAAAGGGTCCTTAATTAAGCGCTTCCTGTCTTTAAACTCAAATAAAACAAGGTGTGTGTGAGATGTCATCGAAACGTTTAGATTATTTGTAAGACCTATTAGGTAAGGTTAGAGGAAGTGTACTTGTCAATTAAGACAAGTACTGTACCCGGAGGTCGAATTGACCCATTGTACAACGTCCTTACAGAGAGAATGATAATAGAGGATAATAGAGGGATTAAAAGGTGAGGATATAGGAAAGGGGAGAATGGGAAGTGGGGGAAGACCTATTAACACCGTTCAAAAATGTCCGCCATGACTTCTTTATATGGAGATCATTCCAAGTGTCCAATTTTCCATGATTCTGGCACATAAATCATGCTGAATTTGCCCAATGCCTTGGGTTATATTAGCTCTGAGGACCGCTGTGGCTTGTAACTTATTCGCATATATCTGCAATGTAAGATAACTTCACAGGGGATAGCCTAACGTAGTCAAATCACACAATCTCGGTGACTAATCCACATCACTTCCACGTGAAATGCCAATGTCCTAAAATCGCTCGTGTAGAGTGTCCCTTGCAGCATGAGCAGTGTCGCACGTAGCACTACAAGTCACTGGAAACCAGATCACCCAATTCAGGCGAAAAAAAGTTGGTACCTATCGACCTATGGAGCTTGCCGTTGACAGTGATGGCCTGGCCAACGATGATCTCAAAGAAAAGGGGGCCTATGATGCCGCCAGCCTAAAATTCCCACAAAACAGTGACTTTTCGTGATGCATTGGACACTCGTGAATCTGATGTGAGTTGGTATCGTCCCAAATGCAACAAATTTGTTTGTTGCCGTACCAATTCATTCAAAAATGGATCTCATGGCTGAAGATAATTTTTCCGCTTCGAAAATAACCTCGAGTGAATTCCAAATATTTCATTTTGTCACCAATACCCCACCCGTTCTCAAGCAAATACAGACTGCTGACGACGCCAGCACAAAATTCACCCCAAACAGTTAATTTTTCAGAGTGTAAGAGACTCTCTTGAATATCCTCATCGCTAAAAATTATTTTTCAACGGAAAATAGGTTTAGTTGCTAACTGCTCCAGAGTTGAAGTAGAGAACGCACTTGGTTATCTATTACACTTGTTTGTCCGTCCATAATGTTTTTGCAAGCCAGATTAAATAAATGACAACTAATTTGACAAATAGAAGTCTTCGTGAACTAGTAGACAGGGTGTAGCCTAATTAAACGTGGCACCGTAGTTCAAACCGCAGCTTAGATATTTCGAACAAAAATCTATCTTCAGCGACTTCCTCTCAGCGATCTTCTGGCAATAACTCTGAGAGTAAAATAAAATTGCAATGAAGAGTTTCTAAAAAATCTGTAGTTCGGAGCAGACTTTAAACTGTGAGTCCCACCACTCATGTATAAAAATTAACACACACAACCTGGGTGATGTGAAAAGCTAGGTCGCAATCTTGGCTAAAGAGTTGTTATGACCAGTTAAGCAAAGACAGATGTAGCGTCAACAAGATGGCCGCCACCAGCATAAAAAATGATAAACAAGTAAACAAAAATACAACAACAAACACAAGCATAAAAATGATAAACAAGTCAACAAAAATACAACAACAAACACTGCAAGAATAAATTTAAACAAAATACACAAACAACAATAATGAAACAAAGATGTTTACATTTATAGAGATCTCGAGAAGGCGAAGCCACGAACATTCGCCTTCAAAAACATCTATCAGACTGTTTACGTTGCCATATAAAAGGCAAAGCAAAGCAGGCAACTGAGTTAGTAAAAGTTCAGTCAGTCTTGTGTGAAGACGCGGTGTGTTTGAAGAGAGTAATCATGGTTAGAAGATCTCCATTACAAAGATCTGTTGAATAATTGTCTAGTAATTGTCATTGTTTATGTAAAGGGTATAAACAGAGGAATAATAATGCTAAGCAATTGTTGTTGTTTACTTCAAGTTGTGAACAGTGGCACACAAAATTGTGCGAATAACAAAGAATTTTAATGAAAACTAAACACAAATTTACTTTTATTTTATTTGCAAGCTACGAGCTCATATTTTAAATATGTTTAAAAAGGTAAAAACATAACAATGTATTCATTCTCGCAAAACAAAGTTGGGGTTTATTCTGCACTGCCAACTATCGTGGGAGAATAACATAACGCAGAGGATAAATAGAGCGACTATAACGCTTTGACCTTTCTTTTAGAGGAATAAAGCAAGATTCGAGAACTCAGATCTGACATCACATACTTTCTCTCCAAAAATACTTATGAAATTCAAGTTTGCTGGACGTTGGCAGATACCAATTTCATTGCAGACTGATAGAGTATGCAGGCAGTCAACAGTCCTAAGTCATTATTTACTTCAGTTCCCTCCGACTTTATATTAAAGCAAAGCGTTTGAGTAAAGAAGAAGAAGAAGACAATTTGGACTATGAACGTGCTGCAGTGTTTAAAAACATTCGAGTCGATATGGTTTCTTATACTTTTCTTGTTAGAATATTTGTTTTTAGGATTCCAACTGGAGACGCCTAATCTGGTTATCGGAAACTTCCTATTAGAGACCTCGAGGTCTCTCAGTGCTTCCCTTGAAAATCTCTGCATTAATTCAGACAGGCAGAGCGCATTAAAGTTCCTAACGAACGTTATCAAGACGTCCTGATTCTCGGCAATGAATCAGGACTATTTCTTAGGAAAATATCGGATCATTTAAAGGTAGAGGTATGGGTCACATTGCTAATCATTTGACCAGGGCAGCTATGGACCCTGTAATCTCTGTCACATTATAGGGCATATTTGTTCCGACTGCTTCAGTTATATTGGGTTTATACTGTTGCCGTAGTCTAGCAGGTAGTGTGTTGGCTTATTAGACGTAAGGCCTCGGTTCAAGTCCCAGGACAGACATCTCCAGCAGCAAAACGAAATATGAAAAAATAGCAAGAGTTTAGGTCGGGATCAGGGGTTTGCACGGCATCTAGCCCTTTATAAATGCATGGAAAAAGATTTGCGTTAAATTTATAACCAACTATACAACCAAAGAACCTCATACAACAATAGGAGACTGGCCCTTTGGGGTACCTAGAGAGAGAGCTTCTTTTTGGCAATTTTTGTCTTAAAAAAAGAATTTTTAAATGCTTTTTCGATTATTACGGCATTGGATAACTCCTCCACTTACTAAAAACTTTTCTACAAATTCAAACAAAATTATTTTTTAAATAAGTTTTCTCACCTTGTAATTATAACCAACTGCCCTAGTTGCCATCTGTGAATTTTCTTTTGAATTTCTTTTTTTTTTTTGTTTTCCCTTACCTTTCTGTCTGTCTGTTGGAATTGTTTTAATTTCATTTTGATTTTATTTTTATGTTCCCTATTAAACCAATGCCAAATTCAAATTCGTTTTCTCCATTTTATTTATAACAACTGGCAGTCGAAGTAAATGTCCGTTCCGTTTCCGCTTACAGGTTGGCAAACAAATTTTAAACGATTTATTGACACGACACGACCTCTCCAATAAACTTTTCACAATTAAAACAAAAAAAAATGGAAATGAATGGCATTCACAAGTATTTTAGGAAAGAGAGAAACTTTTTTGTATTTATTTTGTTTAACAAAATTATGATTCTTTTTTAATTTAAAAAGAAAAAAAAAGAAAAAATAATGCAAGAGCCAAAGGAAAAGAAAATCCTTTTTAAAATGCCTTGAAATCGAAACTATCACAGCAGTATTGTTGATACATACACTTCTAACGGGTGATTGTTTTAGCTTTAATTATCTTTTTGGCAACACTGGTTTAAACAGCTGACGCACGTTTCGTGTTTTGTTTCACTGTCAAACATCTTCAGTTTGGTCAATAATTTAACCATGAGTTCGTCTTAGAAACGAACAACGATTGCAAATCATTGAATTTTATTATCAAAATGCGTACTCTGTTAAGAAAGTTCATCGAGTGCTTTCATTCCATTTTATGGTCAGTTTAAGCGACCCACTGAAGCGGCTATTCGGGCTATTGTGACTAAATTTCACATCAAAATTTACATTGTTGGACATTAAACCACCAACACGCTTACGTAGAGTGCGAACTGAAGAAAATATCGCATCTGTATCGGCCAGTAGTGTTAATGATGATCATCAATTATCGATTCGTCGCCGTTGGCAGCAATTGGGCCTCTGTTACTCAACAACGTGGACAATTTTGCGAAAGGATTTAAGTGTGAAGCCTTTCAAAATACAGCTGGTGCAAGAATTGAAGCCGAACGACATACCGCAACGCAGAATTTTTATTGAATGGGCCTCTTGGAAAGATGGCCGAAGATCCACTTCTTTATCGAAAAATTGTGTTCAGCGACGAAGCTAATTTTTGGGCTCAATGGATACGTAAATAAGCAGAATTGTCGATTTTGGTGTGAAGATCAGCCAGAAGCTTTGCAAAAGCTACCAATGCATCCAGAAAAGGTCACAGTTTGGTGCGGTTTATGTGGCTGGTGGCATCATTGGACCGTACTTCTTCAAAGATGGTGCGAATCGTAACGTAACTGTGAATGGTGAGCGCTACCATGAGATGATATTCAACTTTTTTTGTCCAAAATGCAAGAGCTTGACTTGCATGACATGTGGTTTCAACAAGACGGTGCCACATGCCACACAGCACGCATAACAATGGACTTATTGAGAGGCGAGTTCGGTGAACATTTTATTTCACGTTCGGGACCGGTCAATTGGCCGCCTAGATCGTGTGATTTAACGCCTTTAGACTATTTTTTTGTGGGGCTCATGTTAAAGCTCATGTCTACACAGACAAGCCCGCTTCAATTGACGCATTGGAAGACAACATTGAAGCATTTATTCGTGAGATACCGGCCGAAATGTTGGAAAGAGTATGCCAAAATTGGACTAAGCTGATGGAGCATTTGAGGCGCAGTCGCGGTCCACATTTGCATGAAATAATCTTCAAACATTAAATTATATGGACCGTACCGTATCGATTCAAATAAAGATTTCATGCATTTTTCTGAATTTTGTATGTTTTTCTTTGAAAAATTTTCCTATAGCTCTTAAATAATCACCCCTTATAAGTAAGTAGCTCGTCTACATAGTTATGTCAATCATATAGTCTTAGCAGGCAGTCATTCAGTCAATCAGTCAGTCATTCAGTTTGTCAGTTAATGCCCGTATAACTATCTGTCTGTTGCTTTCAAATATCAAACATCATTCATAACGAAAAGAAAAGGAAAAAAAAGGCAATAACAACCATTGGAGATGGTGGTGGTGGCTGATGTCAACAGAATTGAATGTCTTTTAGTGTCTGTTTCTTCCTTTCCTTTTTTCCTTCTGTTCTCTTTGCCATTCATTTCTTTCTATTTCTTTTATTTTTGTTTTTTCTGTACGCCTTGATACGAAATCGATAAAAGAAAAACAACAAACAAAAGCCATGAGAGATATTAAAAGCAAACACAGTACACCAGTAACTGTTATGGTCTCCAGACACTGTGTGTATGTGGTTTAATATTACAGACATTGTGATATTTTACATTCACTACGTAGACATGCTATCAATCGAGTACATTTTCTTTTTTTCTTTATGGATATTGACATGGATTCCTTAGTTATTGTTCTTCAGATCAACATAATAACAGTTTGCAAGGCTGCTGCCAACTAGGAATACAGGCATCATTATTAAGTTTTTAAAAAATTACTCAATTGAAAGGGAATTATTTTTGCTTAGCCTCATAATATTGTTACGTTTCAAATATGAGTTCCTAAATTGCAAATAAAATCAAAATAAATTTGTATTTAAGTTTTAATTAAAATTCTTTATTATTCGCACAATTCTGTGTGCCACTGTTCACAACTTGATGTAAACAACAACAATTGCTCTTCTTTGTTATTCCTTTGTTTACATCCCTTGCATAAACAATAACAATTACTAGACAATTATTTGACAGATCTTTGTAATGGAGACCTTCAAACCACAATTACTCTCATCAAACGCATTGCGGCTTCACACAAGACTGACTGAACTTTTACTAACTCAGTTGCCTGTTTTGCCTTGCGTTTTATATTGCAGAATAAGTAAACAGTCTGATGAATGTTCTTGAAGGCGAATAATCATGGCTTCGCCATCTCGAGATATCTATAAATGTAAACATCGTTGTTTACATTCATTATTGTTGTTTATGTATTTTGTTTACATTTATTCTTGTAGTGTTGTTTGTGGATTTTTGTTTACTTGTTTACCATTTATTTTATGTTGGTGTTTGTTGTTATATTAAGCAGCACGATAATATGTAAACAGGTTTGTTTACTTGCATTGTTTTGTTTTTGTAGCTTTTGTTTCTTAATTTTAATGTTACATGGGTAGTGTGTTGGCTTATTAGACGAAAGGCCAGGGTTAGAGCCCCAGGTCAGACATCAAAACGAAATATGAAAAAATATATCATCGGCGGCTTCCTCTCAGCAGATTTCTGGCAAAAACTCTTAGAGTAAATAAAAAATTGCCATGAAAAGTTTCTCAAAAATCTGTCGTTCAGAGTCGATTTTAAACTGTAGGTCCCGCCACTCATGTATAAAATTAACACACACTACAGGAGTGGTAAGAGAAGCTAGGTTGTAATCCTGACTGAAGGGTTGTAATGATCAATTAAGTACGTTACATTTTCGTAGTGTACTCCCTTCAAGCTAGGCGATCTATCTTGTCTTAATAATATCTCTTACAATTCTGACAACCAGACGAACGTCAGAATTTCTTTTCCTGCCTAGCGCGGGCGTTTTCTTCTTATATGCTTTAATGGCGTTCCATATAGGTGTTCTGGCATTTTGATTTCCTAATCAAAGAATGTCTTGAAGCGATCTCCATTCCCTTCAGTGCCAAGTCAGAAAGCTAATGCAAAAAACGTCTCGAAGCGTCCTCTACTCTCTGCAACTGTTCTTTAAGTTTGCAGTGCTAAGTCAGAAGTCCAATGCCTTACTCAAATCTCTTTCTATTGTAATTACTTAGCAAAAGTTTAAATTCTTTGAATTGCATTTGGCTTGGAAAGAGTCTTTGTCTCTCCATCTTTCTTATCCACAAAGTAAAGTTTTTCAAATTTCTTTTCAAACTCCACAGAAATACTATGGTTGTATTAGCAGCATGGAAGTTGCCCTCTTCGCAAGACATTTTGCTTCGTGATTTTGCTTTGAATTTTCCTAAGACCACCAGCAGTGGGTGACCCAATTTTCCCTGCCTAAGGTGATTTAGTTTATCCAGTCATTTTCTTACGAGTAGAGAGCATGGAGTGCAGTCTGGCTATCTGAGAGTATTGCTTTGTCCCGTACACAATAGCAGTTAAGAATACTTCACAATACAGACCTTAATTGTACCAGGGTTGATCTTGTATGTTTGATTAGAAGAATCGCAAGCACAATCGCTTCTAACATTGTCAACTGCTGTAATTGCTTCTGACTGCCATGAAAATACTGCCGATAGATCGGCATAATGTTTCATGGAGGCTGGTTTTCAGTTATCGCTTGGTAAGGTGACATGCCATCAACATTGCTTAGGTAGCTTGAAGGGTAAGGCCCCACTAAGGCCAAAGGTCAGACCCGTTATCATACCACATGGCTTTCTATAGGAAGCCATTACTTACTTACTTACTTAATTATCGGATTTCGGCCTGCCGCAACACATCCTTCCAGGCTCCTCTGCTTCGTGCGCGCCTATGCCAGTTGGTCACACCAATCGATGGCAGGGCTTCCTAGATTTGCTCCTTCCAACGGATGCAAGCTCGTCCTCTTCGCCGACTTCCGCAGATTCCCGCATCAAATACCCGTCTCGCCGGAGCATCCTCCTCCATTCGAACGACATGGCCGAGCCAGCGCAGCCGCTTGATATAAATACGCTGTACAACGTCTATGTCGTTGAGGAGCTCATACAGCTCACTGTTGTATCGGATGCGGAAATCATCGCCAACTCGTACTGGACCGAAGATCTAACGCAGTACTTTTCTCTCGAATACTCTCAAGGCCGATGCATCTGTACTTAATAGGGTCCATGCCTCTGCGCCATAAAGAAGCACGGGTAAGATGAGTGTCTTGTAAAGTGTTAGTTTTGTCGTACGAGAGAAATATCTGCTACGCAATTGCCTATTGAGACCATAGTAGCACCTGTTGGCAAGAGTGATCCTGCGCTTGATCTCTAGACTGACATCATTTCTGGTGGTAACGGCAGAGCCAAGATAGATGAATTCCTTGGACCGTATCAAAAGTATAGTTATCGGCCGTAATCTGAGAATCAATACGCCGCGCGTCTCTACTCGTCGATAACATATACTTTGTTTTGCCCTCATTTACTGCCAAACCCATCTTAGTAGACTCCCGTTCAATAGCACTAAAGGCAGCAGTAACATCTCGCTTCGTACGCCCTATGATGTCAATGTCGTCAGCGTACGCAAGCAACTGGACACTTTTTTGAAAAATAGTGCCACTGCGATGCACTCTTGCCTTTCGCAGAACACTCTTCATGATGAAGTTGAAGAGGTCACATGATAAGGGGTCGCCTTGTCTGAAACCTCGCATGGTATCAAAAGGCTCGGAGAGGTCCATTCCTACCTTGACGGAGCTGCAGAAATTGCTCAACGTCATTCTGCATAGCCTTATCAGCTTCGCAGGTATATCGAGCTCAGACATTGCGGCAAAAACACGATCCCTTATGGGGCTATCAAAGGCAGCCTTATAGTCGACAAAAAGATGGTGTGCGTCGACTTGTTTCTCGTGGGTCTTTTCCAGGATTTGGCATAGTGTGAAGATCTGGTCAATGGAAGCCATTGCGGTTCCGAAGTATATCTTACAATTGTATTGACAGGAGTGCAATCGATGGAAAAGCAATTTAATAAAAAAAGTAGACAATCAGTCCTCTTCTTAACAGTATCAGTCTAGCAGAAGAGAGTAGCAGAACTGTACATAAACTAATATTGCTAACGAAGATAAGTCTTCCTCAAAGAAAAATAATGCTTAAGTGAGCTAAGAAAGTTCGACTTCCGTCATTGTTTTGAATGCAGTTTGGCTGTCCAAGTAAATTAAGAAATTTTTAAGGGAAGTCCTATCAACCCACACATTTTCCAACAAGAAAAGCGTAGGAAACCATGGTTATAGTGCAGGACTTAACTACACTGCGGCTTACTGTCACCATTTCAAACCTTTCCTTCAAAAGAAGGTCAGAAGGTGGACTGGTGACTAGGGCAGATGACTGACTGCCTGTGTTCTCTTTACATGACATTGATATTTATATGCAGTCCACCAAACGTAAGCACCGTGAAGCACTTCCCGACAGAGCCAGTATAAGATGACAGACCCACGGTCTTTTAAGAGGTGTTAAACGTTATGTTCGCCAGCTTTAAATCCGCTATCGTGTTATCCCTCTATGAGAGATTGATTTGAAAATAATCTCCAAATAAAGGGTCCGCCAAATAACTTTTTTTTTTGAAAATATCTTTAAAAAAAAACTACTGAATATTTTCTCAAATTTCTTATTTTATTCGAAAGTGCAATCCTTCCGGTTAATAATGGAAAATAATTTCATTCAAATGGCTGACTCGGCTGGCCATACAGTAGCCTACACGATCGATCCAATTTTTTCAGCACATTATCGACTGTGTGCAGCTGTATTTCACCAATGGCTTCACGAATAGTGTCCTTTAAAGCGTCAATTGTCTCTGGCTTGTCGGCGTAACACTTATCTTTGACGGCACCCCACAAATAATAGTCCAACGGTGTCAAATCGCAGCTCCGAGGTGGCCAAACGACATCAGCTGTGCGGCTGATAATGCGATCTTCAAAAACAGGTCGCAAAACATCGAGTGTAGCTTCGGCTGTGTGTCACGTAGTGCCGTCCTGTTGAAACCAAATGTTACCCATATCCCGCTCTTCAATTTTTTGTGAACAAAAATTCGTTCAACATGGCCCGATAACGATCGCCATTGACTGTAACGGCCACTACTTGCTCATTTTCGAAGAAAAATTGCCCAATTATGCCTCTGGACCAAAATCCGCACCAAACAGTGACTCGTTTTGGGTGCGTCGGCTTTTCAATGTATGCGCGTGCGGGTTTTCTGTGCCCCAAATGCGACAATTTTACTTGCTTACATACCCGCCAAGATCAAAATGAACTTCATCTGAAAAGATCATATTTTTTTGCCAAAATCGGCATCTTCTGGTGTAGGCTACTGCATGGCCAGCCGAGGCATTTGCCATTTGAATGAAATTATTTTCCATTATTAAACGGAAGGATTGTACTTTCAAATAAAAAAAAGAAATTTGAGAAAATATTCAGTAGTTTTTAAAAAAAAATGCTTCAACAAGACTATCTACCTACTATCAGAGGTCTCCTGTTGGAAAACAATTTTTTCATACGGTACAATAGCCACAGGGAATTAGAAAAAAAAACCTTTGATAGCACCCCAGTGAGCTCGAGGCAACTACGATATTTTTTTAATATTTTTTTTTGCTTTAATTTACTCCTTTAGAATAAAATATTTTTATTTTCAGAAATCTCTGTTGATAAATGACAAGCAAATCTTTTAAAAATTCTCTAGTTTTTGTATTAAATTTGTTAAAGGCCTTCAATTATTATTGAAAGAAAAAAAACATGCTTTTAAAGCAAGTAAACACAACAGGTGGCTTTCATTTTATTTTTTAATATTAGTTATGTTTTCTTATTTTATTTTTTTCCTCTCTCTCTGTCTCTCTAACATAGTAAAAAAGAAAAAAATCCCGTAATTAAACTATTTTCGTATAATAATCGATGATGATGACGTTGTTATACACGAGAGGGTCAAGTTTAAGTTTAAAAATACTGTGTGTCTGTGTCTGTGTCTGTGTATATTAATTTAACATGCAAATTGAGCAGCAACAGCAAAATAAACAAACAAAAACAAGAACAACAATAATAAAAAAACAAGAGAAAAACAATGAGTACAAAGTCATTATAACAGTAAAACAGTAAGGCTACAACTTAGTTGGATGGATAGATAGAAGAGAGACAGTCAGTTAGACGACCATGTTTTACAAGGAGAACTAACATGCAGGCATACACATACACATACGTGATAAGCAAAAAATACTTTTCCACACGTGAATTGTAGATATATTTACAAGTACGGGTATGTATATACGTATGTATATATGCATACCTATAAATGTTTTAAAAAAAATTGTTTACAAAAAAAGAAAGAGTAACTGATTCCCAAGTAATAAAGCAAACTTTCACTTGCTCTTAGACAACACAGGCAGACACATACACATTTAAATACTTGTTAAGCTTGAACAATATAGAGAAAGTCAAACACATACATATGTATGGTACATATAATATACGATCTTCAAACCACGACTGTTCTCTTCGCACGCAACGCGTCTTCACACAAGACTGACTGAATTCTTACTATTCGTTGCCTGCTTTGTCTTGCCTTTTTATATGCGAACACTATCAGTCTGATGACGGTTCTTGAAGTAAAGGGTCCGCCAAATAACTTTTTTTTTAAAGTGCTTTAAAAAAACGACTGAATATTTTCTCAAATTTCTTTTTTTATTTGAAAGTACAATCCTTCCGATAAATAATGCAAAATAATTTCATTCAAATGGCAAATGCCTCGGCTGGCCATGCAGTAGCCTACACCAGAAGATGCCGATTTTTGCAAAAAAAAATAAATCATCTTTTCAGATGAAGCCGATTTTGATCTTGGCGGGTATGTAAACAAACAAAATTGTCGCTTTTGAGGCACAGAAAATCCGCACGCATACATTGAAAAGCCGACGCACCCAAAACGGGACACTGTTTGGTGCGGATTTTGGTCCAGAGGCATAATTGGGCAATTTTTCTTCGAAAATGAGCAAGAAGTGGCCGTTACAGTCAATGGCGATCGTTATCGGGCCATGTTGAATGAATTTTTGTTCACAAAAATTGAAGAGGAGGATATTGGCAACATTTGGTTTCAATAGGACGGCGCTACGTGCCACACAGCCGAAGCTACACTCGATGTTTTGCGGCGCCCTGTTTTTGAAGATCGCATTATCAGCCGCATAGCTGATGTCGTTTGGCCACCTCGGAGCTGCGATTTGACACCGTTGGACTATTATTTGTGCGGTGCCGTCAAAGATAAGTGTTACGCTGACAAGCCAGAGACAATTGACGCTTTAAAGGACAATATTCGTGAAGCCATTGGTGAAATACAGCTGCACACAATCGATAATGTGCTTAAAAAGTAGACCGATCGTGTAGGCTACTGCATGGCCAGCCGAGGCAGCCATTTGAGTGAAATTATTTTCCATTATTAACCGGAAGGATTGTACTTTCAAATAAAAAAAGAAATTTGAGAAAATATTCAGTAGTTTTTTTTTAAAGCATTTTCAAAAAAAAAAGTTATTTGGCGGACCCTTTATTAATAATCCATAACAGTGAATCTCTAGGTATTTGTATGTTTACTTGTTTAAAAGTTCTGCTTATTTTGACTACAGTAACACCACAGTAACACCACAGTAACAGCTCAGCAACAGCACGGTAAGAGTACAGCGTTTTGCATCATGTTAAACGAAAAACCTTGTGGTGGCCATGGCACCAAGAAATTGTATTCTGCTTTCAGATTTGTTAACCGTTACCCTGTATTAATTTTATAAAAATTTCATTGAGTGTCTAGACACGAACGAAAGTTTAAAGGTTTGTATTTCCTAACTTTCAAGAAAACCTAGGTTGCCTTCAATCCGCATCATTTTCCACAAAGAGTTCAGCAATCACAATATAGATGAGTTCCAGCTGAACTAATAAACCAAGCCTAGCACTTCTTAATGGCTTCTTAAGAAACCCATAAAAAACTATCTGCAAGTAGTTGTCTTGTCTATGCCCGACTATGCAAAAAAGCCTAGTCATGTTCCAACTATTTAGAGGTTTTGATAAAACTCTGTAGCCTTCCAACATTCACAGATGCCAAGTCAATCAAACTGTCCACAGAATATCTATTTAGAAAGCTTTTTCCGTTTACACACGTCCTTGCAGCTTGCACAATAGTTATGATAAGGAAGACCCAGGACTCTCGCCTAAACAATGATGACTAATTACCTCATACATCATGTGTATACTGTGATCGGATCATACTGATTATCTGTGATTGACAGTTTAGTGCTTTCCTTAGCTAGACTGTAAGCGACAAGGTCTTCCCCCTAGTTAAGGCTCGCCTCCTCCTCCTCGAAATTGATGTCGACTATCAGCGACAAGGTCTCCCCTACTGCTCGCCTTCCTAGTCAAATAACATCACAACATCTACAAAATAGAAATTGATGTCGACTATGCAGCATCCAAGGACATTAAGTCCTTCAGTTAAGATCAGATGATCGTTGGATCCTTACTTACATATGTTACGTACATATGCATTGGCTCTCCATTTTAACTTGAATTTTTTCATAAAGACCTCAACCTATCTTCTGTCGTTTTGGTGAGTACCATTTGGTAAAGAATAATGAAAAAGCTTGTAATTTAAGGTGCAAGCCTTCGGAATCTACGACTTTTTCACATTCTTTTGGCATTTTTCAAAAAAAAAAAAAAACATTCTTCGTTTGATGGCAAGAATGAATTGAGTCAATACCTGTATATCGTTTGAAAGAAATAGTATTTAGGAGGGCAAGGTCTGGACTAGACGGCAGGTGAGACAAAACTTTCCATACCAAATAGTTTTCCAAATAGTTTTTAATTGGCTCGGCAATAAGTAGTCGAGCGTTGTCCGTTTCAAAGACATTAATTGCTGTCTGTACAGATCTATCAAGCTAGTTTCATCAGGTTTTAGCCGCTCATAATGAATCAAATCCTTTTGTTCCTGCCAAATATAGGGTTTTAACATTGGCACAACGGATATTCTGCTTGATTGTAGATTTTGCTCGCTTTCCACGTTTCGCAAAGGCAAACCGTTGTCAATAATTTTCTTCAATCACAATAATGCTAAAGGACCTGAAGTAGACATAAATTAATTCGTGCACACTCCTTATTATATTTGAATACATATAAAAATGTATGTATCCTTCAGTCAGGATTACGGCCTAGCTTCTCACACCACTCATGTTGTGTGTGTTAATTTTATACATGAGTGACGGAACGTACGATTCCGAACTACAGATTTTTGAGAAACTTTGCATGGCAATTTTATTTACTCTCAGATTTTTTGCCAGAAATCTGCTGAGAGGAAGTTACCGAAGAAATATTTTTTTTTCATATTTCGTTTTGTTCGAGATTTCTGACCTAGGGTTTGAACTGTGGCTTTATGGTCTAATAAGCCAACACCATAAATAATAGACTACGGTGACTTCAGAAGGACTTAAAGTACACATAAATTAATTCGTGCACACTCCTTTTTATATTTGAATTGATCTGCTAAATATAAATTTTCTTTGTAGAAAAATTAAATTCTTTTTTATTACAGCTCAAAAGCTATATATGATGGTATTAAATTAGTTATAATAATTCATATATGATTGAACTTTAAAACAAAACGTTACATATTGAAAATTATAATCACAATTCAAATTTTCTTTACTTTAAATTAAATGGGGATACACCGAAGCACACCGGGCTTTAAACAATTTATTTATAAACACAAAATCTTTCTTTTCTTTTCTTTTCGCTTCACTCGTTTGCTGTTTTTCTCTCTCTCCCTCTCTCACTCTCTTCTTATTAGAATATGTTTTAACATACATTCACTTTTGCTTTCATATTTTATAAGCCAAGAGCAGCTTGCTTGTTTTCTCCTGCCATTTATGATTGTCACTCATACATGTCTAAGTGTATGTCTGTAAGTAAGTGTGTACTAAAAAACACAACCCTTGTTTTTAATTTTACATGTTGTTTTTTATTTTATTATTGCTGTTATTGTTTTTATTGTTTTTGTTTATTTATTCTGTTATTAAATAACCATACACAGCTCATATCAAAACTAATGAAATTTCTCGCCGCGTTACTTATACGTCTACACTGCAGCGCGCTTAATCAAACTGAAAGGCCTTTGAAGCCTATGCCAGTATTTGCTCTTTTTTTATCGTACGAAAGAAAAGAAATTTCAAATACTGGATAGAAAAAAAGCTTAAAATATAGAGAAAAGCAAAGCAAAGAAAGCAAAGAAAAAATGGGGTTTTTTTGTTGTTTAAAAAAATAAAAAAAATAAATAAACTTTTACATCATTTTTATTGTCATAAAGAAGGCAAAAACAACAAATTAAACAAAACGGTAAAAAGAGAAAAAATACAAACTAAAATAAAATAAAAAGCGCCAGCGCTCTCTCTCTCTCTCTCTCTTAAGGGCCCTAAAGTAATAACGAAGCATAATAGATTTCAATAGAGGGCTTGTCAATTCGTAGTGGGAAAATACAAAAAAATTCTATACTAAAAAGGGGCATAATTTGAGTGGCCTGCAAGTATTTATTTCGGCTAACCACAATTTCAGTCTGATTAGGGCCTTGTAGTCGCCGTAGTGTAGTAGATGGTGTATTGGCTTATTAGAAGTGAGGCCACGGTTCAAACCCCAGATCAGACATCTTCAACAAAACGAAATATGGGGTACCTAGTCACGTTTTCAGGGACATTGGCTCTATTTTTTCGGTTTCAGTAGTAGTTGCGTATTTATTGTGTAGAATATAAAAGATTATAAACAGTATGGCCTTTAATTTGATGTATGACACGGGCAAATAGCTCTAGCCGTTCCAGATATATGGATCGCCGAAGTCGCCAAACAGCCAAAAAAAATCGCGATTTTCAAAACTTTGAGGCCCCAGTGGCACGTGTTAACATCTTTCAATCATGCTTAAACTTTGGCAATCTGAAAATCTAACAAAATGAAACATTTTAGGGGGGGTGCCCCCGAAAAAACCGACATCGATTTTTTAAAACCACCCTAGTATGTATGTAAAGGGTGTTTTTTATAGAGGTATAGAACTTTAAGTTGCAATAAAACAACGATGGATTATTCGATTGACATGAATTTTATTTATCCGAAAGATAATCTTGTGGCATTACATTTTAAATATGATTTCTGGCATATGACCGCCACGGCTGGCGCGGATGTAGTCCAATCTGGACGTCCAATTTTCGATAACTTTTTCCAACATTTGTGGCCGTATATCGGCAATAATACGGCGAATGTTGTCTTCCAAATGGTCAAATGTTTGTGGCTTTACCGCATAGACCAATGACTTTACATAGCCCCACAGAAATTAGTCTAGCGGTGTTAAATCACAAGATCTTGGAGGACAATTCACAGGTCCAAAACGTGAAATTAGGCGGTCACCAAACGTGTCTTTCAATAAATCTATTGTGGCACGAGCTATGTGACATGTTGCGCCGTCTGAAACCACATCTTCTGGACATCATGGTTATTCAATTCAGGAATGAAAAAGTTAGTAATCATGGCTCTATACGTGATCACCATTGACTGTAACGTTCTGGCCACCATCGTTTTTGAAAAAGTACGGACCAATGATTCCACCAGCCCATAAGGCGCACCAAACAGTCAGTTTTTCTGGATGTAACGGTGTTTCCACATACACTTGAGGATTACCTTCACTTCAAATGCGGCAGTTTTGTTTGTTGACGTAGCCTTTCAACCAGAAGTGCGCTTCATCGCTAAGCAAAATTCGCTTATGAATATCGGGAACAACGGTAATCTCGTTTTGGGCCCATTCGACGAATCTACGCCTTACTTGATGATCGTTTGGCTTCAAATCTTGCACGAGTTGGATTTTGTAAGCCCGCAAACCAAGATCCTTCCGCAAAATCTTCCATAAAGTGGATGGACACAGATCCAATTCCTGTGCTCGATGGCGGATGGACTCATTCGGGTCTTCCTCAATGCTACGCTCTACAGCAGCAATAGCTTCTTCTGTACGCACCGTACAGCGTCTCTGGGGATGCGAGTTATCAATAAGAGTAAACGTGGTGCGAAAACGTTCCATGGTTAATCGAATTAACTGCTCTGATGGACGATTTTGTCGACGATAAAATGGACGTAGTGCGCGATACGTTTTCCGCACAGAACCATTATTTTCGAAATAAAATTGCACTATTTGCAAGCGTTGTTCAGGCGTGAGTCTATTCATGATGAATTGCCAAACCAAACTGAGAATAAATCACTTGACAGCTGTTAAATCGGTCGCCATCTTGAAAAGTAATGTCAACTTAAAGTTCTATACCTCTATAAAAAACACCCTTTACGTATATAGGGCCTGAAGTCGCCGTAGTCTAGTAGGTAGTGTGTTGGCTTATTAGACGTAAAGCCAGAGTTCGAGCCCCAGGCCAGACATCAAAAAGTATTTCTTCGGCGACTTCCTCTCAGCAGATTTCTGGCAAAAACTCTCGAGAGTAAAATAAAAATTGCCATGAAAAGTTTCTCAAAAATCTGTCGTTCGGAGGCGACTTTAAACTGAAGGTCCCACCACTCATGTATAAAATTAACACACACAACATAAGCGGTGTGAGAAACTAGGACGTTGTACAATGAGTCAATTCGACCTCCGGGTACTGTACTTGTCTTAATTGACAAGTACACGTCCTCTAACCTAACCTAACCTAACCTATGTAGGGCCTTTTAATTTAAGTTTCTTATCCACGAAAGGGTAAACGTTCCCTAGATTTCAATGTCCAGTTATGTCATAAAATTTTCCCTTTGTTGGATTAGTTGGGATGACTCTAAATACTCTCTTGAAGTTTCCAATTAGGATAATACATTAGACCGATTGATGAGGTGGAGCCTACCATTGGAAAGGACTGACTTACTTCAGACATTAATTTTACGTATGTTGGAGAAGGGGACTTCCAATATTCTTATAAACCTTTGCACAAGTGCTGGACAATGGGGAATGGCTTCCATCCCAATGGTCAGTGTCCTGTAAGTAACGAAAACGCGAAATAAATCTCGAGTAAGAAATATAAACTATTTCATTATCCTTTGGGTTAAGATTCAAGCAACTCAATCCAGCGATTGAACTGGTTCTCTCTTCTACTCAAGAAGCGTGGAATTTACAGTTGACACCGGCTAGCTTACGGCTATGGGAACCCCTATACATGGATCACATTGGGAATTGTTTAGTCCTATAACCATTCAAGCCAATTCGTCTGCAACAGTGTTAACGTGTATGTTCATGTGAGGACCTTCGAAAATTATGCTATTTTCTGTAGAAATGGGCAACATTCATGGATTAGTTTGGACGTCAATAATATGTTGGTAAGAATTTTATGCCAGAATGTCCTGCTTATCCAAATGAATCAGTATGTTTTCAAGGAATACAAATGAACTGCTTAGTAGTACGAGGACAACCACGATTTCCACCTAAAGCTTACTACAGTAAGCGGAAAGTAAATCCAAATGTCGTATATACCAGTTCTCAATATAAAAACACAACTCCAAGCCCTGAGTATATATTTTCAGAGTTCATAATCATAATAGAAGCCAGGAAAACTGCTTCACTGGACTTTGTTCTTCATATCATGTCTTGAAGATGGAAATATGTAGTACAGGAACAGATATGTATACCTCTCGGTACACACTTGTCTGGGTTCACGGACACTGCGATATTCCGGGAAAATGCAGGGCCGACGAGCTGGCCAGGGCTGGCGCACTACTTCCGGAATCTTCCTCAATCTACTTGGGAATGCCACTTACCTCGTTCAAACTGGCCATTGCGCGGAAATTCTCCCGGAATGCCAACCGGTCCTGGCTTAATGAGGAGTCCTGCTCCATCGCTAGGCTCACTTGGCCCACAATGGATAGGAGGCGTACCAACCAGCTACTTGGACTTGGCCGTAATATCATCTCGATCACAGTGGCCATGCTTACAGGCCACTGTGTTATGGGTAGACACGCGGAAAGAATGCGACTCCCATTTAACGACTTCTGCCGTGGATGCAGATCCGTCGAGGAGGAGGAGACTGTCCTACACTTCCTCTGCCAATGCCCATCCCTTGCGGGATGCAGATATAGGTTATTTGGCCCTCCAAGCCTTGTCAGCTTGACGGAGCTATCGTCCATTCATATCAAGGACATAGACTCGTTTATCAAACTTTCTGGCTGGTTTTCCAGCGTGGGGTAGTCGTGCTTTTTGAAAATGTGCAGCCCTTGCGCTGACCAACTTCCCCCTCCTTGGATCGGAGGAACTTGGTCAGTACAGAGGCCGCTATGCGTGCTCAAGTGAGCTTTTTTGGTAAATTAAAGCTACCACGCTAACCTAACCTAACCTAACCTCTAGGTATGACTCATATTGCCCGAAACTAAAGTGTTTTACAGGCAGAGGTTTATGCTTTTGATAGAGCCGCAAGGTGTAATTGGATAGTATTATATCGATCAATACTCAGTTTCAATGCAGAGAGATCGAAATTCCATCTCAGCGGTATTTAGACTGGACCGACTTGGTCGACATCATATCTCAAATGCATGCGAGCATTCCGGCCTTCTGACAAGTGTATACTGAGCGGTCATTTCTGCGTGTAACACTAGCGCGAGGAATGTATATCTCCTTTTATGATAGACAAATGGATGTAAAGTAAGATGAAACACAGTTGCGCCTAACTTCACATTTCTTTGGGTTCTCCTTTGCTCGGTAGGCATCAAAAATCTGTTGATCTTTGTAAGAAAAACTATTAGGCTTCTAATGGACGTAATTACTGATCATGATGATATGGGCAGACTTATGATGGAACGCAAGCATTATTGTTATTGTAGTAACTGTTAAGATGACAGGGAGCAAAAAGCAGTATAACTTGCATTTTGTGATGGTCCTGCTCTAAGGAATCTAAAATTTAGGGACCTTAATGATCTGGACAGTCTTAATCATATTGTTACGAAAATAAAAAATCAAGATACTGGTGTTTTGCTTTTACGTCGCTTAACACTAGTATTACATATAAACAAAAGCTACGAAAACAAAACAATGCTGTAAACAGACCTGTTTACAAATAATCGTACTGCTTAATATAACAACAAACACCAGCCTAAAGAAAATGGTAAACAGGTAAACAAAAATACAACAACCATCACTACAAGAATAAATGCAAACAAATAAATGTAAACAACGATGTCTAGATTTCGAGAAGGCATAGGCATGAACATTCGCCTTCAAGAACATTAATCAGACTGTTTACTCTGCCATATAAAAGCCAAAGCAAAGCAGGCGCTTGAGTGAGTAAAGTTCAGTCGGTCTTGTGTGAAGACGCGGTGAGTTTCAGGAGAGTAATCGTGGTTGGAAGATCTCCAAGTCGACTTTAAACTGTAGGGGCCGCCACTTATGTATAAAATTAATTAACACACACCATATAAGTAGTGTGAGAAACTAGATCGTAATTCTGACTAAAGGGTTGTAATGGCCAATTATGTATGTATGTATGAGCAGGCGACTGGAGTAGTAAAGTTCAATCAGTCTTGTGTGAAGACGCGGTGAGTTTGATGAGAGTAATCGTGGTTTGAAGATCTCCGTTACAAAGATCTGTCGAATAATTGTCCAGTAATTGTTATTGCTTATGCAAAGGGTATAAACAGAGGAATAACAAAGAAAAGCAATTGTTGTTGTTTACATCAAGTTGTGAACAGTGGCACACAGAATTGTGCGGATAATAAAGAATTTTAATTAAAACAAAACACAAATTTATTTTTATTTTATTTACAATCTACGAGCTCATATTTTAAACGTTTCTAAAAGGTATTGACAAATCCGTTCAATTTCTGGAACTGATTGGTTCTCAAACGCACTAGATCGATAGTGCATTTCATTCCGTTGACGACAAGATTCCGAGTGATTCTCATCTACGAACAACCCCTGTATGCTAAACTAATTTAACCCAGGGTAGGGTAACTCATATTCTAATACCAATCACTTTAAATGTATTTAAAAACAAAAACAACCAGTAAATATGTATGTATGTGTGTGTATGTGTCTGGCTTAGTGTTTAAAGTCAAGTAGTTAACCTGAGGGTGATTATCGTCGTCGTCGTTGTTGTTGTTGTTGCTGTGCCTTTATTTTACTTCCTCTTTTTTAACTTTGCCTTGATATTTCACATTTTAAATGTTTTGACCTGTTTTTGCTTTTGTTTTTCGTTTTTTTCTTCTTTTTTTTCATAAAAGTTTTGTATTTTTATTTTTTCCCCCTTTTTTCTTTATATTTTTCTGAACTTTTTATTGGCCTCTAGGGTAGACAAGAGGCCATAAAAAAATTTACAAAATAATAGAGTCACACAAACCTGAACTATAGGTTTAAAAATGGATCTTAAAAATAGAAGATTAGGAAACAGCATCAAGGATAAAGAGGATAAGCTTGTTTGATATTTTTTTTCTAATGTTTGAATGACAAACTGTTTTAGCTGGTACCAAGGAATATGGATATAAAGAATGCGCATCATGTAGAAGTAAAATTTCTTATGGCGGGTCGTAACATTACGACCCGCTCTCACCAAAATATTTTTAAAAATCATTTCTTGATGAGAGGGAGGAAGACAGAAGGAAACAAAGAGCTTAATAATGTGATGCTCTCATCGTACGTATGTGCATGTGTATGTATTCTTGTGTTTTTTGATTTAGTTGCCGATCAGACTGCGACAAGAATACATGTGCTGCGGATGCTTTATCATTTTATTTCAGAATAACACTCGAAGAATATTTTGTGTTAAAAATGTTGTCATTAGCTGGGCGTATTTCATTTTCTTATTTTGTCCCATAGTATAATTTTTTTAAATGCTTTGGAATGCTCGTTTTTTGTTTCTTTCAATAAAAATGGTTTTTTATTATTTTTATTTTTATTTATCTAAAAAACGTGGCCTAATTTTTAAGCCAAAGATGAATAGCTTTTAATAATAAAATCGATTTCTTGTTTTATTTTTATTTATCTAAAATTATCAAGCCAAAGATAGACAGCTTTACAGATGTATGTTGATGAAATGAAAATAAAAATAGAGTATATTACTAACACTTTTATATGACTGTAAATAAATAAATTCTCTCAACTTATTTTCTCTCTCTCACTCACCAATCCATAACCATAGGCATGTGTTAACCTAGAGGAAAATTGTTAGTAATAATGTCCAGTCTACTTATTAACCCAATGATATGTATGCATATGTGATCGGAAAATATAGAAAAATTGTACTGCACTAAATCCCTAAAGACACCGTATTTAACTTGGCAAGTATTCTTCCAAAAATCGAAATCATTTCTCATTGATATTAGTGAATACTACTGTGATATTTCTTTGGGTGTATCATTGAAGTCTGAAAAAAGCGACATGAACCTTCTTCTTTAAAAACTGACAAGATTTTTACGCTCTTTTTAACGAACATTATTGATGTTCGTGTCCTATGTGTGTAAAAAGCTGAAGATGTTCTTCCCCTGAGGGACATTGGTGCCGACGTCTGTTTTTAACACCAGAAAAATAAATAAAAAAGTGGTCAAACAACAAAAACGCACGATGAGAACAACGATTTGTTACGCTCTTGGTTTCTGCATCCTTCCCTTCTATCTTTCCCCCCGCGTCATGAAATATTTTTGAAAAATATTCCAAAATATGTTAAAATGCACATTCTTTATACTTTATTTTCTTTGTTGGTACTCTTATGGCTCTCTCTGTGCGTATACTTAATATAAATTTCAATTGAAAATTACTCATACGCCTTTTTCGCGAAACAAAAAATTTAAAAACCATGAGAACTTCTGTAAACAATTGATTTGATTTCATTTCGATGTTTTTTTTTTTCAATTAAATTCTACTTTCTCTTGTTCATTACAACCCTTCAGTCAGGATCACGACCTAGCTACTCACACCACTTAAGAAATATTTTTTCATATTTTTTGATGTCTGACCTGGGGTATGAACCGTGGCCTTTACGTCTATTCAATACAATTATTCAATTTATTGTCTCTTATTAAAAAAACAAGGCATTTAACAAAAATGCAGACGCGGCCTTGTTGACTGGCCCTTAAGCTAGGTGAGAGCTAATTAAGCATACAAAGAGAACTTTTGCAATGATGATGATCTGAGTTCCTTTAAACATTTAGTAGTTTGAAAAAATATTTGTTGCTTATTGGCTTTTAAAAATTCCTCTCAAAAGAAAAATTTCATTTTAAACATCTAAATTTTAAATTGAAAACGAGATTTTTCTTATTTTTTAAAAAAATATTTTAAATCTGTTCTATTTTGTTTGTTTAAGAGTATATTTATCATTCATAATAAATGTCAGTTATAATGACATGTTCTTTGTACTGTTTTATCAATTTTTTTTACTCAGTTTTTAGATTATATGACACATTCACGTACAGTGGAGCTTAAGCTAAAAATTAAACATTAAAGTTGAATTGTAAAAAGAACAAATTTCCAACTTTATTTTACAGTTATCATCTAAAAAAAATAAATTTTTCCAATCTTTAAAATAATATTATGAAAGTGTTATTCTTTTGCTAAATCTACAACAAAGTTCAACAAAATCCCTTCAGTAGTTTAAAAGTTATTTTAGAATTTATTTCCGC
This sequence comes from Sarcophaga subvicina, assembly GCA_936449025.2. NCBI lineage: Eukaryota > Metazoa > Arthropoda > Insecta > Diptera > Sarcophagidae > Sarcophaga > Sarcophaga subvicina. Next base: position 100,872,186 of record OW388084.2, read on the forward strand.
ATTTGTTATACTACCGTGTAGCATTTTATTTTTACTTTTTATTATACAAACTGGGTGCATATATTAAGGCGTAAATATTTTTGTGTATATAAGTGTGTTTATGTTACCTACATACATACATATACGTGCATGTGTTTATTTATGTATGCATACATTACATTTACAGCTTTTATAACTGAGAACATAAACCACACTTCTATACAAAGCAAATAATGTATACACAATGAAATAAAAAGAAAAATACATTGACACACTCACTTCGTATATATTTGAGCTGTTGATTTTTAGTTTGTTTTGTAACAACAACAACAACACCATTCGAATATAACAGAGACAAGCAAAGCTCTTTTCATATACAAAACCCCCTACCACCTTACATTTGTTTGTAGGTACCATGCCAAAGCATGTTTTATCTACCAAAAGAGTTGTGTTGTGTTATGGCATAAACATTAAAACACACTCTTTTCCTTTTTCAATAATGTTGTGTTAAAAAAAAATCCTCTCTCTCTCTCTGTTTTTTTTTCTTCTACTCTCTTAAGTTCACGTGCACTCTTCACTTGTGTTTTATGATTATAACTTTGCTTTCATTATTCTTTATACGACTGCTGCTGAGTACTTTTTTTTAGGTTTTCATTTATAATATTTGTAGGTTAGTAATGTTTTTAGTTTTATTTTTTTGTTGTTTTTGTTTATGTTTGTTTTGTTTCTATTAAAAAAAACAATTGCTAAGGTACGGGTACTACCATCACCACCATTGAGTACGATTTGTGAAAAGGTTTTGTTTTGTTTTTGTTTTTCTTTCTCCATTATAATCCGTGGTGAACTTAGAAAAAAAAATTGTAAACAAGTTCAAGCATACAACACGAAACAAAAGAGAAAAACTAAGTAATGAGCATACACTGTGAGAAAAAAATGGCTGTTAATCACTTAATTTGTTATTGCAGAGGAATACAGAGGAGTTGTTAGGGGATTTGAAGCTATTTTAGAATTTTTCTATGGAAACAGCGTAAATTATGCAGGGAAGTGTACTTTTTGTTGCACATTTTATAAAATTTTCAGTTTAATTTGTTGATTTCTTACAGTTTTAAATGATAAAACAGTCCTCTGTTAAAAGCTTTATTATTTAATCAAAAGTCTGACAAAGTTATTGAACTAATTCGACAACCTTCTCGTTTTTCTTTACAATATAGACCCAAATAAGGACTACAACTTTTTTTTAATATACCTTAGACTACCAGATTTTCAGTTAAAGTGTAAAAAATTCAATGAAGCCATTGTAAACCGTAATAGTAAATGCTGTCCTAACAACAGTTTTAGAATTTCTGTTGCTTATCATTGCAGTTTCTACATTAATCTATGGACCACACCCAAAGCTTGCCTAAAACCCAATAACCTTGTAACACAGTAAACATGTTGATTTTCTACACGATAAAGTAAAATAAATGTGTTCAAGGACTTGGCAAAAAAAAAATGCCAAACATCGTACATGGCGTACTATAAAGGCCGTTCATAAGAATGTTTCCACCAAACTTATAGAGATTGATTCATGCTTTTCTTCTCATATTTTCTGACTTCGGTGGAGTGCTTATACAGCTACCTTCTATCAATTCCTATACCACATACATACATACATAATTGGTCATTACATCCCTTTAGTCAGGATTCCAACCTAGTTTCTCACACCACTGATGTTGTGTATGTTAATTTTCATATATGAGTGGCGGGATCTATAGTTTAAAGACGACTTCGAACAACAGATTTTTGAGAAACTTTTCATGGCAATTTTTTTTATTTACTTTCAGAGTTTTTGTCAGAAATCGGGTAAATCAATTGTTTACAGAAGTTCTCATAGTTTTTTTAATTTTTTTGTTTCACTAAAAAGGCGTATGAGTAATTTTTAATTGAGATTTATATTAAGTATACGCACAGAGCGAGCCATAAGAGTAGCAGCTAAAACTGTTTGTCGTTCAAACATTAGAAAAAACTTTCAAACAAGCTTAGCATTTTTATACTTGATCTTGTTTACTAATCTTCTGCCTTCTAAAGGGTCCGCCAAATAACTTTTTTTTTTTTAAAATGCTTTAAAAAAACTACTGAATATTTTCTCAAATTTCTTTTTTTATTTGAAAGTACAATTCTTCCGGTTAATAATGGAAAATAATTTCATTCAATGGCTGCCATGCAGTAGCCTACACCAGAAGATGCCGATTTTGGCAAAAAAAAATCGTCTTTTCAGATGAAGCTCATTTTGATCTTGGCGGGTGTGTAAACAAGCAAAATTGTCGCATTTGGGGCACAGAAAACCCGCACGCATACATTGAAAAGCCGACGCACCCAAAACGTGCCACTGTTTGGTGCGGATTTTGGTCCAGAGGCATAATTGGGCCATTTTTCTTCGAAAATAAGCAAGGAGTGGCCGTTACAGTCAATGGCGATCGTTATCGGGCCATGTTGAACGAATTTTTGTTCACAAAAATTGAAGAGGAGGATATTGGCAACATTTGGTTTCAACAGGACGGCGCTACATGCCACGCAGCCGAAGCTACACTCGATGTTTTGCGCCCTGTTTTTGAAGATCGCAATATCAGCCCCCGAGCTGATGTCGTTTGGCCACCTCGGAGCTGCGATTTGACACAGTTGGACTATTATTTGTGGGGTGCCGTCAAAGATAAGTGTTACGCCGACAAGCCAGAGACAATTAACGCTTTAAAGGACAATATTCGTGAAGCCATTGGTGAAATACAGCTGCACACAATCGATAATGTGCTTAAAAATTGGACCGATCGTGTAGGCTACTGCATGGTCAGCCGAGGCAGCCATTTTAATGAAATTATTTTCCATCATTAACCGGAACGATTGTACTTTCAAATAAAAAAAAAGAAATTTGAGAAAATATTCGGTAGTTTTTTTTAAAGCATTTTCAAAAAAAAGTTATTTGGCGGACCCTTTAGAAGACAGAAGATTAGAAAACAAGATCACGTTTGTTTCACGCTTGTTTGATATTTTTTTTCTAATGTTAGAACGACAAACTGTTTTAGCTGCTACTCTTATGGCTCGCTCTGTGCGTATACTTATTATGAATCTCAATTAAAAATTACTCATACGCCTTGGTTTGTAAAAAAAAAAATATTTTAAAAAACCATGAGAACTTCTGTAAACAATTGATTTGCTTTCATTTTGATATTTCTTTTCAATCAAATTCTACTTTTTTCAAGGCATTTATTCGAGTGTAAAAGAATAACTTTGAAATTTTTGGAAATTCCCGTAGACGAGCAATCAAACGGGCAAGAAGAAAAACCAAAACGTTAACACATTAAAATTCCCTGACAGCTGACAGAGAAAAATAGCAGTCGATAAACAGTAATATTTGGATATCGCTTTAGTGGTTTTAAAACCGGCTGTCTGCCAAGACTGTCAGCTTCCATCCTAACTGTCATTTATTTAGAGAATGGTATGCCATTTACGAATATGGAAAGTTAGAAGCACCATAAATGAAGGGACTATAAATACATACATAATTGGTCATTACAATCCCTTCAGTCAGACTTATGGACCTAGTTTCTCACACCACTTATGTTGTGTGTATTAATTTTATACATGAGTGGCGGGGGACCTACAGTTTAAAGTCGACTCCGAAAAACAGATTTTTGAGAAACTTTTTCATGGCAATTTTATTTATTCTCAGAGGTTTCCTTACCAGGAATCTACTGAGAGGCAGTCCCCGAAGAAATATTTTTTTATATTTTCGTTTTGATGTCTGACCAGGGGTTTAAACCGTGGCCTTACGTCTAATAAGCCAACGCACTGCCTACTAGAATACGGCGACTTCAAACTGTCGAAAATATGGATAATGTTAGAGAAAGTTTAACAGATAATCCGAATTTATAGATTCCACGGCATTTGGAGCAATTGAGCGCAAATCCAAGGAATTGGGATTTCCTATCTGCCATCCATATAAAGGGTCCGCCAAATAACTTTTTTTTTTGAAAATGCTTTAACAAAAAACTACTGGAATATTTTCTCAAATATCTTTTTTTATTTGAAAGTACAATCCTTCCGGTTAATAATGGAAAATAATTTCATTCCAATGGCTGCCTCGGCTGACCATGCAGTAGCCTACACGATCGGTTCAATTTTTAAGCATCGATTATCGATTGTGTGCAGCTGTATTTCACCATTTCCCATCCCATCCCATTTCTTGTAATTTATTTTTCTATTTTATATTGCCTTAAGGCTTCTAAAATAGCTTCTAGCTACAACACTTAGCTCCATATGCCCTCTCTTTACTTATTTACATTCTTTTGTTGTATGTTCTTATGTTTCTTAATACCTTTTGATTAACTTTCTTCTTCTTTCCCTTTAGACGGTGACGAAAACATATTCGTTTTTTGTGATTAAAAAAGAAAATCCTTTTATTTGTTGTATTTGTTGTACATTTTCGTTTTCATTTTGCTTCTTCTATCATGTAATAGAATCAATTCCAATTAGATTTCAAACACCACAATTTAATTATACCAACAATAGACACAATTTAATTAAATTTAATACGTAATGAAGAACAAACAACAACAACAACAAATAAGATATCGAGAATATACAAACACACATATGCACACACACACACACGCCTACAATATAAACACGTCTCTCTTAGAAAAGTCTTGTAATTTTACAAGCAATTAATGTCACATTAAAAAATGTGAAACGCCCTGTGCCTCACTGCAAGGGTAAGAGCAGGGTGGCACTGCAAACGATTGCCTCATATTGTTGCTTGAAAAAGAAAAAAAATATTCTTGAACTTAAAATCGTTTTGACGGATGAGAAATTTGTTTTCTCTTTATGATTTACAAAAAAAAATCGTGCTAAAATTACAAAAAAGCAGAAAAAAATATCAAAGAAATGTTGTTTTTCCCAACAGGGTTTTGAAAGATTTACGGCAGGTAAAAGCGATAAAAAAAATTAAAAATAACTTGTAAAGGGTGTTTTTTATAGAGGTATAGAACTTTAAGTTGCAATAAAACAACGATGGATTATTCGATTGACATGAATTTTATTTATCCGAAAGATAATCTTGTGGCATTACATTTTAAATATGATTATGAATATGAATTTTATTTATCCGAAAGATAATCTTGTGGCATTACATTTTAAATATGATTTCTGGCATATGACCGCCACGGCTGGCGCGGATGTAGTCCAATCTGGACGTCCAATTTTCGATGACTTTTTCCAACATTTGTGGCCGTATATCGGCAATAATACGGCGAATGTTGTCTTCCAAATGGTCAAGCGTTTGTGGCTTTACCGCATAGACCAATGACTTTACATAGCCCCACAGAAAGTAGTCTAGCGGTGTTAAATCACAAGATCTTGGAGGCCAATTCACAGGTCCAAAACGTGAAATTAGGCGGTCACCAAACGTGTCTTTCAGTAAATCTATTGTGGCACGAGCTGTGTGACATGTTGCGCCGTCTTGTTGAAACCACATCTCCTGGACATCATGGTTATTCAATTCAGGAATGAAAAAGTTAGTAATCATGGTTCTATACCGATCACCATTGACTGTAACGTTCTGGCCACCATCGTTTTTGAAAAAATACGCGGACCAATGATTCCAGCAGGCCATAAAGCGCACCAAACAGTCAGTTTTTCTGGATGTAACGGTGTTTCCACATACACTTGAGGATTACCTTCACTCCAAATGCGGCAGTTTTGTTTGTTGACGTAGCCATTCAACCAGAAGTGCGCTTCATTGCTAAACAAAATTCGCTTATGAAAATCGGGAACAACGGTAATCTCGTTTTGGGCCCATTCGACGAATCTACGCCTTACTTGATGATCGTTTGGCTTCAAATCTTGCACGAGTTGGATTTTGTAAGCACGCAAACCAAGATCCTTCCGCAAAATCTTCCATAAAGTGGACGGACACAGATCCAATTCCTGTGCTCGATGGCGAATGGACTCATTCGGGTCTTCCTCAATGCTACGCTCTACAGCAGCAATAGCTTCTTCTGTACGCACCGTACAGCGTCTCTGGGGATGCGAGTTATCAATAAGAGTAAACGTGGTGCGAAAACGTTCCATGGTTAATCGAATTAACTGCTCTGATGGACGATAAAATGAACGTAGTGCGCGATACGTTTTCCGCACAGAACCATTATTTTCGAAATAAAATTGCACTATTTGCAAGCGTTGTTCAGGCGTGAGTCTATTCATGATGAATTGCCAAACCAAACTGAGAATAAATCATTTGACAGCTGTTAAATCGGTCGCCATCTTGAAAAGTAATGCCAACTTAAAGTTCTATACCTCTATAAAAAAAACACCCTTTATAAGAAATCCTATCGCAGAGGTGGCCAGATCATAAGATTTATGCTGGGCAATAGAAGACCTTCAATGCTAAAACAAGGATTTCCGCGCAAATGGAAACGGAGTTGCGAAAATGGAAATAAAGTTGCGAAAACAGTTCTAACAGCCGTTAGGTAATTAAGCGAATTTCAGAAACTCTGAATTAAACATGAATTAATAGAAGAAGTCCAAGCAGTGCATGACCCAGTTACAGTTTTAAGATTGTGTTCAAATATTAGAGATTTGTGGAACCTCCAGAAATCCGTGACCAATCTATTTGGGTTATACTACCGCCTGAGAATAACTAGACGCGATGTGGAAGCCTATTAAAATAGTTAACTAAACTTGTTGTTAAAATGTCAGAGCTGAGCTCGGTTAATAACCGCTGGCTTACGGCGAACGCAATCTGAGCATTACTTGTACCAAAAAAGACTTAAGAGTATCAAAAGAGAAATATTTTCCAGGCCACAAGCAGAATTCTATTTGGAATGCTTAGAAAACTAATCGGAAGGCAAATAAATTTCAATCTACAAGATTTATAATATACAAGTAATTTCATCAGGTCATGTGGGAATTCTCGTCAATGGGCAAGCTCGCGATCTTGCGAGGTAGAGAGCTTCAACGCTCCTGATAGGACGACCTGAATCAGCTCTGTGAAGTGGGAACGTATGTTTGGAAAGATATGATCAAAGAAAGGTAAAATGTAAAGGGGCATAGTCTCTTCTCAAACCAAGTGGGTTTGAGGCAATCGAAACTTTTGTTGTGAAACTTCAAAAAGAGGAAAACTATCCAGGCATAACCTGAGTTTGATAGCCGGTCTTTTGGCAGGACACTGAAACTTGTTGTCTCTAGCCCAACATCTGCATACTTTGACAATGAGAATGAATTATCGTAATACATTTTTGGAACCTGTATTACAGCAAAATTCTGAAATTTGTGAAGGTAAGTGGCCCTCTCAGCAGAATTCTAGCAAAAACTCTGACAGAAAATAAAATAGCCATGTAAAGTTTATGAAAAATTTGTCGTTCGAAGTCGATTATAAACTGTAGGTCACGCTACTCATGTATAAAATTAACAAACACACCGTATCAGTGGTGTCAGAAGCTAGGTCGTAATCCTAACTAAAGGGTTGTAATGAGGAATTATGTATGTTATGTAATTGGCTTGGAGGAGACATTATAAGAATGCGCTATAAAGTTGTGGGCATTGCAATAGATCGTATGGTCGCCATACTAAGGAAGCTCTTCTCGACATTTTTTTTGATTAACGAAATGATGGCATGAATAAAACAATATTAGACGTCTTCAACTGTAGCTATAGGCAGAGAGAGAAAAGTACAGTCTGATTGCATTGTCATGTTTTTGCACTAAGAACCGGGATTCCTAGATAAAGGAAAATGGAGCGAGCAAAGGCCCAAGATGTCGCATAACAAATCAAATTTATATGAAACCTGTGTGGCTTTAATAAAGGGTGTTTTTTATAGAGGTATAGAACTTTAAGTTGGCATTACTTTTCAAGATGGCGACCGATTTAACAGCTGTCAAGTGATTTATTCTCAGTTTGGTTTGGCAATTCATCATGAATAGACGCACGCCTGAACAACGCTTGCAAAAAGTGCAATTTTATTTCGAAAATAATGGTTCTGTGCGGAAAACGTATCGCGCACTACGTCCATTTTATCGTCGACAAAATCGTCCATCAGAGCAGTTAATTCGATTAACCATGGAACGTTTTCGCACCAAGTTTACTTTTGATTGATAACTCGCATCCCCAGAGACGCTGTACGGTACGTACAGAAGAAGCTATTGCTGCTGTAGAGCGTAGCATTGAGGAAGACCCGAATGAGTCCATCCGCCATCGAGCACAGGAATTGGATCTGTGTCCATCCACTTTATGGAAGATTTTGCGGAAGGATCTTGGTTTGCGTGCTTACAAAATCCAACTCGTGCAAGATTTGAAGCCAAACGATCATCAAGTAAGGCGTAGATATTCGTCGAATGGACCCAAAACGAGATTACCGTTGTTCCCGATTTTCATAAGCGAATTTTGTTTAGCGATGAAGCTACGTCAACAAACGAAACTGCCGCATTTGGAGTGAAGGTAATCCTCAAGTGTATGTGGAAACACCGTTACATCCAGAAAAACTGACTGTTTGGTGCGCTTTATGGGCTGGTGGAATCATTGGTCCGTACTTTTTCAAAAACGATGGTGGCCAGAACGTTACAGTCAATGGTGATCGGTATAGAACCATGATTACAAACTTTTTCATTCCTGAATTGAATAACCATGATGTCCAGGAGATGTGGTTTCAACAAGACGGCGCAACATGTCACACAGCTCGTGCCACAATAGATTTATTGAAAGACACGTTTGGTGACCGCCTAATTTCACGTTTTGGACCTGTGAATTGGCCTCCAAGATCTTGTGATTTAACACCGCTAGACTACTTTCTGTAGGGCTATGTAAAGTCATTGGTCTATGCGGTAAAGCCACAAACGCTTGACCATTTGGAAGACAACATTCGCCGTATTATTGCCGATATACGGCCACAAATGTTGGAAAAAGTCATCGAAAATTGGACGTCCAGATTCGACTACATCCGCGCCAGCCGTGTCGGTCATATGCCAGAAATCATATTTAAAATGTAATGCCACAAGATTATCTTTCGGATAAATAAAATGCATGTCAATCGAATAATCCATCGTTGTTTTATTGCAACTTAAAGTTCTATACCTCTATAAAAAAACACCCTTTATATTTCAGAAGAAAACACGTGGATGTTTACTTGGAAATACTAAGCAAACAGCCTTCTGAACTTTTTCAGATTGGCAATGACTTTATGACAGTGGCAATGGTAAGAATTGATAGAATCACTAGGCGCTCTATAATCATTTCCCGAAGAAGTGACGAAGAAGTCTAAAGTTGAGCGAGTGTAAATGAAAGTCCATTCTTGGACAACTCTTCTGCGAATTAAATGAACCTGCCATTAATCTGTTGATGACTTAGGGCCTTTATACAATAACAACAACGAAAGCAAGTTTATTCTTTATTAGTTCAGGAATCATTTCAATATCTTCTCAATTAGAATCGCACATATTTTTTTTTTTTTGGAAAATTCTGCATATGTTCCTGGGTATAGAACAGCGCTTTTAATTGTTCTATTGAAGAAGAAATAATTAAAAAAAAATTAAAAATATTTTTTTTATGAAACGTTTATTGCATCTGTAACACCCTGCTCTTGCAAACAAATTTTGCCAATTTGGCCAAGAAAATATTTTCAATTTCAATTCTTGCACTCAATCAATGGCACTTAATCATGTTCTTCTTCGTTTTTAATAATTTTTTCAATAAACAAAAAAAATTTTTACAAACAAAACCAACCACAAAGACGAACAAAAAAAAAAAAGATTTTTCAAAAGTCAAAAAAATAAACGAATAATTTTTACAAAGAATCTTTAGAAACAAGGCAAGCAACAACAAGAAAAAAAATTACAACAACAATACAAAAAAAGATTATTTTTCTTAAATGCTTCAAGTGTTTATTTGTTTAAATCAGATCAAATATGTTCAATTACCATAACAAATGGTTCACTTCTCTCTCTCTCTTGACCTCTCACTTAGTCTTTTTGATTGTGTGTAAGTGAGTGTGGTCGTGTAGCATTTGTTTAAATTAATGACTCTTGCTATTGATACTACTGCTGCTGCTGCTGTTGCTGCTGCATCAGCATTGTGCTTAAGTTCAGTGACAATGCAAAAACACAAGCAATTGTAACAGCATCATTCGCAGCAGCAGCAGCTCTAATTGTAGCTTGCACACCAGACACACAAATCATTTGAAAGAAAATTTTGTGCAATTTTTCTTTTGATAGGGTTTCTCTTGTTGTTGTTTGTCTTGTTGGCTTATGATTAATAAGTGCCAGGCAATAATTAATTTATTTCATATGAGACAACAAAAAAAAGAAAACAAATTAATGAAACTCATTACACTGTGCTATACGCAGAAACATATGCTCATAATGCCAAGAGAGACCCGCTCTGATGTTATTTTCCCTCATGGGAAATTATATACAATACACACAGCATATTGGGGTAATAAATGGACAGATCATGAGTTTATTCTCTCTCGCAATGGCAATAACAAAGCATCAGAAGTAAATATAGTTGCGAGCACTACAAAATGATTTTCTCTTGACTATGGAGTTGAAAACAAAACGACTTTGCGAGTTTGCACGTCATTTTCTTCAATTCACCTAAAAGGGTGAATGGAAAAAGCTCTCGCAAACTAATAGAAGAACTCCTATTACATCGGCTTTTGCTTCATACAATGCAGTGGTTAAGATACGATTTTCACCACTGAAACTAATGGTATAGCGTTCCGCGAGTACTGAGAGTACCAAGCTCAGACTTGACTAGTTTTGCGATTCTTTTCCGTTAATAGATTCGCGTTAGTCTACTAACTTTCAAATATTAATTGCATGACGTAGGAGATAACTGGCAAGCAAAATTTATACCCTATAGGAGGCTTATTTTATTTGTGGTTTTAGACGTCGTTTAAGCACGAGGACTTGTAGAAGCCAATGAAGCTATTCTTGGGGTGTTTAAGAGAAAAAATATTTTTTTCACTAACCTGCGTCATCGGAAAATTGCATGAACCGTGATCTGTAAGATTCGTTTGCCCACAACTTAAATGAGAGGCCTTGTAAGGCAGCTTGCAGCACTACTACTGCCCTGAAGCAATTCATAATAACGGGTGATTTTTTAGCTTTAATTATCTTTTTGGCAACACTGGCTTAAACAGCTCACGCACGTTTCGTGTTTTGTTTCACTGTCAAACATCTCCAGTTTGGTCTCTAATTTAACCATGAATCGTCTTACAAACGAGCAACGCTTGCAAATAATTGAATTTTATTATCAAAATTCGTTCTCTGTTAAGAAAGTTCATCGCGCGAAGATCCACTTTTTTATCGAAAAATTGTGTTCACCGAGAAGCTCATTTTTGGCTCAATGGATACGTAAATAAGCAGAATTATCGATTTTGGAGTGACGATCAGCCAGAAGCATTGCAAAAGCTACCAATGCATCCAGAAAAAGTAACAATTTGGTACGGTTTATGGGCTGGTGGCATCATTGGACCGTACTTCTTCAAAGATGCTGCGAATCGTAACGTAACTGTGAATGGTGAGCGCTACCGTGAGATGATATCGAACTTTTTTTTGCCCAAAATGCAAGAGTTTGACTTGCATGACATGTGGTTGCAACAAGACGGTGCCACATGCCACAAAGCACGCGTAACAATGGACTTATTGAGAGGCGAATTCGGTGAACATTTTATTTCACGTTCAGGACCGGTCAATTGGCCGCCTAGATCGCGCGATTTAACGCCTTTAGACTATTTTTTGTGGGGCGCTATGTTAAAGCTCATGTCTATACAGACAAGCCCCCTTCAATTGACGCATTGGAAGACAACATTGAAGCATTTATTCGTGAGATACCGGCCGAAATGTTGGAAAGAGTATGCCAAAATTGGACTAAGCGGATGGACCATTTGAGGCGCAGTCGCGGTCAACATTTGTATGAAATAATCTTCAAACATTTAATTATATGGACCGTACTATCGATTCAAATAAAGATTTCATGCATTTTTCTGAATTGTATGTGTTTTTCTTTGAAAAATTTTCCTATAGCTCTCAATCACCCATTACATGAGTACTTCATCTCGGAATGATCATACATACATACACACATAATTGACCATTACAACCCTTCAGGCAGAACTACGGCCTAGCTTCTCACACCACTCATGTTGTCTTCCTTAATTTTATACGTGATTGGCGGGACCTACAGTTTAAAGACGACTCCGAACGACAGATTTTTGAGAAACTTTTCAAGGCAATTCTATTTACTTTCAGAGCTTTTGCCAGAAATCTGCTGAGAGGAAGTCGCCGAAGAAATATTTTTCTTCATATTTCGTTTCGATATCTGACCTGGGACACGAACCCTTTTAACAGCCTTCTTTTAACCAGCCTAAAATGCTTAGGTTCTTAGGGATTAATAGGAGATTTCAAAAGGAATTTACAAAGCAAGAAATAAAGGTGTTTTGGTGGAAGTCTACACGGACTGTTCCAAACTTAAGAATAAGGTGGGTTCTTGAATTTTCTTCGACCTTAACCTGAGAACACAATGATATCCCGGGCAACTGCAGAGCGGATGAACTGGCAAGACACGGCACGACCATCGAACTCTCCGACGAATTCTTAAGTATTGGGGTCCCTTTGGGGACCTGCAAGCTCATAATTGGCAACCAGGTCACGGACTCTGTCAACCGCAGGTGGGCAGCTTCGGATATGGGCAGAATGGTGCACATATTCTAACCAAGGCTGAATGGAGGGCACACTGCAAGGCTGCTTAAAACCCAAAGAAGCACTACGGGTCATTGCATTATGGGCATCCACGCAAGGCGCATTGGTCTGGGACACCTTGCAAATGATTTATGTAGAAGCTGCAGGGACGAGGAGGAAGAAGAGACTGTTCTTTATCTACTGGGAACATGCCCGGCACTATGTCAAAGGAGAAAGAGATATCGTAGTGTCTACTACATCGATGATCTGGCTGATTTGCCGAACATTCGCGTCGGCAGTTAGAGTCGCTTCATTGCAGGCTCTAAGTGGTTCCAGGACTAGGGGATAGTTAACATGAACTGTGGTATCACAATGAACCTCATGGAGCGTAACTGCGTCCATCCGATTCCTACCTACTTAATCTTGGGTAGCTTCCCGACATGCTGAAGGATGTCGCGCTATTGATCATAAATCACACTGCAGAACTAGTTCTGAGTAAGAAATCTATGTCTTTTGGGTGCAACCTTCATGCCCAGAATGTTTAGCATAAGCCGCCAATGCTCAGTTCAACTATCACGGCATTTTTGTATTACGTTAACCATCACAGGCATGCAATGGATAATTGTGTAGCTGATGAATTTAATAAAGCAGGAACGAGTTTATTAAAGCATGAATGGATCATGTTGAGAAGAACGTCTGAAGACTAAAGCAAAAGGAATTGGGGAAGACCTAAGCCATCTAAGTAAATAATTTTCACTTTCAAGCACAGCACATGTAGTATGAAAGTAAAGAGTGTTTTTGATAGAGGTATAGAACTTTAAGTTGGCATTACTTTTCAAGATGGCGACCGATTTAACAGCTGTCAAGTGATTTAATCTCAGTTTGGTTTGGCAATTCATCATGAATAGACTCACGCCTGAACAACGCTTGCAAACAGTGCAATTTTATTTCGAAAATAATGGTTCTGTGCGGAAAACGTATCGCGCACTACGTCCATTTTATCGTCGACAAAATCGTCCATGGAACGTTTTCGCACCACGTTTACTCTTATTGATAACTCGCATCCCCAGAGACGCTGTACGGTGCGTACAGAAGAAGCTATTGCTGCTGTAGAGCGTAGCATTGAGGAAGACCCGAATGAGTCCATCCGCCATCGAGCACAGGAATTGGATCTGTGTCCATCCACTTTATGGAAGATTTTGCGGAAGGATCTTGGTTTGTGTGCTTACAAAATCCAACTCGTGCAAGATTTGAAGCCAAACGATCATCAAGTAAGGCGTAGATTCGTCGAATGGGCCCAAAACGAGATTACCGTTGTTCCCGATTTTCATAAGCGAATTTTGTTTAGCGATGAAGCGCACTTCTGGTTGAATGGCTACGTCAACAAACAAAACTGCCGCATTTGGAGTGAAGGTAATCCTCAAGTGTATGTGGAAACACCATTGCATCCAGAAAAACTGACTGTTTGGTGCGCTTTATGGGCTGGTGGAGTCATTGGTCCGTACTTTTTCAAAAACGATGGTGGCCAGAACGTTACAGTCAATGGTGATCGGTATGGAGCCATGATTACTAACTTTTTCATTCCTGAATTGAATAACCATGATGTCCAGGAGATGTGGTTTCAACAAGACGGCGCAACATGTCACACAGCTCGTGCCACAATAGATTTATTGAAAGACACGTTTGGTGACCGCCTAATTTCACGTTTTGGACCTGTGAATTGGCCTCCAAGATCTTGTGATTTAACACCGCTAGAAAGTAGTGTGTAGTGTGGGGCTATGTAAAGTCATTGGTCTATCCGGTAAAGCCACAAACGCTTGACCATTTGGAAGACAACATTCGCCGTATTATTGCCGATATACGGCCACAAATTTTGGAAAAAGTCATCGAAAATTTGACGTCCAGATTGGACTACATTCGCGCCAGCCGTGGCGGTCATATGGCAGAAATCATATTTAAAATGTAATGCCACAAGATTATCTTTCGGATAAATAAAATTCATGTCAATCGAATAATCCATCGTTGTTTTATTGCAACTTAAAGTTCTATATCTCTATAAAAAACACCCTTTAGAATTAGACGAACGTTCACTTAAAGTTACTGAACAAACCCTCGTTTATAGGATATCATACGATATATCATGCAAGTCCTTATCGAAATTTCATTACGATTGGATAATCGTTCTCATTGGCTTTCTCATGCTAGAAATAAACGTACATTTCGTAAACATTTAATTAATTCGGCCTTTAAGCACATATTGCTAACACTGCTAATAAATTTGTTGATTCTTTATTTTTATACTCCCCTCTCTTTGTTTCCTCTCTTTCTCTCTTTCACCAAATCATTTGATAATCTCTTAATAAGCGTGGGAATCTTAATAAAATTCAAAACCATAACACCACAATAACTAAACAAAACACCAACAATAAGAACTGACAACAACAAGAACAACCAACAACAACCAATAACCACATAACAACAATAAACCTTTAAACCACCATAACGGAAATTATTGTTATTCTACGGTAATAAAAATTTCCCTGCAAAAAAATCAGCAGCAGCAGCAACGGCAGGCATAACAAACAATAACAAAAACATAGGCACACACATGAAAGAAGAAAAAAAACTATTCAAGGGAATTTTGTTTTTTCTTTTCTTTTTTTTTCAAATTCTCGTATACTCATAAAGGAAGTTAAACAAATATGAGAGGGAAATTTTAACAACATTTGTAAACAAAGTTGTTCTTAGGAAAGGCAAAAAAAAAAATAAATAAAAACGATGAACAGAAATAACAGGGTGTTTTAATATAAACAAGAACAACAATTAAATTAAAGAATTTATAGGGAATGATGCGTTATACATAGGCGGGCAAAAAAAATGCCACATAAATTTACGTTTAAATTCTTAGTTTTAACATTTAAAGAAGAGGGGTTTTTTATTAATAATAAAAATATAAGGTGGGTGC
Source organism: Sarcophaga subvicina (assembly GCA_936449025.2). NCBI lineage: Eukaryota > Metazoa > Arthropoda > Insecta > Diptera > Sarcophagidae > Sarcophaga > Sarcophaga subvicina. Next base: position 100,887,837 of record OW388084.2, read on the forward strand.
CCTGGTAGTCTAGTGGGTAGTGTGCTAGACTATTAGCGTGAGGGTTGTGGGTCCGATTTCCACCAGAGACTTTGGTCTGTGACACTACACCGAGCATATGGTCAAGTTACTCAGCTCGTATATAATTAAAATATAATTTGTAATTGTATTGTAATTAATAAATAAATAAATAAATAAATAAATAAATAAATAAAAATATAAGGTGTAGTAAATAGAAATATACGTTTTTGGTCCAAAATAAAATTTTTAACAGATTTTTTTTTTATTTACAGCGGCTAACAAAAATTAATGCCAACAAAACAGCATCTTCTGTACATGTTCCTTAAAAAGAGTTTTACAACGCATGCCAAGATGTCGAAATTAAAACGAAGTTTATGGTTCTTATGATGCCTGAGAATCATATGTGGAATATTCTGGCAGAGGAGCAACCCATACAGAAGCAGATCAAAAACAAAAAATGGGTATAGATCGGCCATACATTGAGAAAGAAGCCCGACAGTATTACAAGAATGGCGCTAGAGTGGAATCCCCAGGGCTCAAGAAACCGTGGCAGACCAAAACCACCTAGAAACGCAAGGACTTTCAAGACGTAATTCTAAATGACCTGACATGGGAAAGCGCAAAAACATCTGTGGAGAATTGTGTCAGAATTGTGGAGATGCTTTGTGGAAGCCATATGCTCCGAGAGGGGTAAATGAAAAAAGTGGTTCTTATGCTGTGACAATCAATCATTCAGAGTTTTGTTGACTTTGTGGTCAATGTGGTCAATGTGCATTACGCTCTGGAACATCAACGGACTGAACATGAATAAAATAATGAAAATTGGTAAGTCCAGTCGTTATATAAACACTATTTAGATTGCTTAGATGCTACACATATGTACATACATAATTGGTTATTACAACCCTTCAGTTAGGATTACAATCTAGTTTCTCACACCACTCAAGTTGTGTGTTAATTTTATACATGAGTGGCGACATCTACAGTTTAAAGACGACTCCGAACGACAGATTTTTTGAGAAACCTTTTCATGGCAATTTTCTATTTACTCCCAGAGTTTTTGTCAGAAATCTGCTGAGAGAAGAGAGTCGCCAAGACCCTGCATGGGTTTCCGAAGGCATTTTGCGCGCTGAACACGAATCTGGGTTAAAAATAGCATTTTTAGCCATTTTTGAAAAATTGTCGAGCTAAACACTGGCGTACTAGAACCATCGCTATTGTCAGAAATTGGCAAATGATGTTTGCTCTTTAAAAAGCCCAAAGCCAAATTGGGCTTTGCATGCACCCTTAAAGTAGGGGGTTGGGTTTATGTCAAGGGGTGCAAGAGAAAAAGAAACACATTACGGAGGTCCTTAAAAATTAATCAGATTTACTTGAAAATTGTTATTCAGGGGTTTTTCGGGTCGCTGATTACAGATCTTCATTCAGATTTAAAAAAATTCAAAATGGCGAATACAATATGGCGGTCGAGGTTTATAAAAATTAATCAGATTTACTTGACCGCCATATTAGATCCGTTCAGCGCATCTTATGTGCACAAAAAAGACCAAATTTGCAGGACTGTGATATTTTTTCTTCATGTTTCGTTTTGATAGCGATTTTTGACCTGGGGTTTGAACCATAGTCTCATGTCTAATAAGTCAACACCCAACCATTTAGACTACGACGTCTCCTGCTACACATTAAATGAAAATTGTGTAGGATCACTTGAAAAATGTTTGTTTCCCAAACAAGATAACACAAAGGCACCTCCGGGCCCGATTTTCGATTTGAGAAAGGTCGCTGAATCACAACAATTAAATCACAAATAAACGATTGGTGATGAAAAGCAAATCGCGTATGTCTAGTGATCGTGTTCATATCATGAAGAGCCAGGACAAAACAGGGGAATTAGAAAGAATATAGAATTTTGTACGTTATATCTTAAAGAGGCAACACAAATCGAGAATTAGAGAGAAGGCAGAATATTTCTTACAATGTTTTGTTCATTCCACATAGAAATTCTGATCAGCAACGTATCGCATGATTATCATTACTTGGATGACTGGGTCACAGCTTGTGACAAACCATAGCCATATACAGGGTGGCTGATACGTATTGCAGCCAACTTCAGGTTGTTATCATTTGTAAACCGCTCGTCTGACAGCTGACAGATTTATTCCAGTGACAGTTCATTTTATTATTTACAAAACGTACAAAAGCATTTTGATCTCTTGCATTCAGAAAGAAAGTTATTCGTGATGGAATTTAAGCGTGATAGTGTGATTGCTTTATATTTGGCTGGAAAACCACGGGTGGCTATCGTTAGAGCCCTTCAGCATTTAAATGTGAATAAATCTTTTGTTTCTCGTACCATTGCTCGTTACCGTGATACTGGCAGTGTTGCATCGCGTCCAAAACGTGGACGAAAAAAAACGGTAACAACACTAGAAATGATCCGAAAAGTGAAGGCCAGATTTGATCGAAATCCATGCCACAGTGGTAGACAAATTGCTCGTGAGCTGAACATACCGCGAGAACGGATGCAACACATATTGAAAAATGAGCTTGGACTAAAGCCATTGAAATTCCAAAAAGTGCAAGAGCTCACCGATGGACAAAGAAAAAAGTTAGACTGGAAAGAGCCAAAGAGTTACTTCGCTTGCACGAAAGTGGCCGGTTACCGAATTTGGTTTTCTCCGATGAGAAGCCATTCCAAATTGAGCAGTTTGTGAACAAACAAAATGATCGGGTTTACTTGCCAAAGAGGTCAGCTGAAAATTTACACCTGCGATTGGCCACCAGAACTCAAGCGCCGCTGATGGTAATGGTGTGGGCCGCCGTGGTCGCTCCCCACTCGTATTCATCGACAGTGGGGTCAAAATAAATGCCGAATATTATCGGGAAAATGTCGTAAAGACAGTATTGAAGCTCTGGGCAGGCAAACATTTCGGCCGCAGACCACGGACTCAGCACCACCGCACTCAGCACGCGTCAACCAATAATGGCTTAAAAAGGAGGTTCCTCACTTCATTTCTACCGCACAATGGCCACCAAAATCTCCGGATCTCAATTCGTTGGACTTTTGTGCCTGGGGCATTTTGGAGAGTAAGGTTCTCACTAAAAAATACCAAAGTGTCGATCATCTCAAGACGGCGCTTCGCCGGGAATGGGCCAAAATACCGCAGAGCCACTTTCGTGCAGCCTGTGATGGCTTTGCCGGCCGTTTCAAGGCCATAATTCGTACCAAAGGTGGCCAATTCAAACAAATCTAAACTGATTCTAAAATTTGATGTTATTTCCAACAGTTTTTGCTTTTGAACAATAAAATTAAAAAAAAAATTAAAAAATATAGCGCTTTACTTTGTTGCATTATATATCAGCCACCCTTGTATGGTTTCCACTCAGCGACTAAATTCCCAAAGAAAGCTCAAAACTGGAACAAGTAGTTATCAAATTCGATTACCACAACGAACAACATTAAAGGCTTTAACCATAGGATGTTCTATTCAAAAAAGTCAGAAATTATCTTGAAGTTATCTTTCGCTTGCGAGAACTACTGTGTAAGAAATTGGCATTTACACCACTTTCACATAACCGTCGGAAAAGGGAATTCAACGCACTAATGTACATATAAGGGCAGGCGGCTGGAAGTCTGTTTTAGGTCTTCTCGAACTTTATTGGTTCATTGAAATATCGAGAGAGTGTAGCTTAAAACGAATTATTACATACATAACATACATAATAGGCCATTACAGCCCTTCAGCCTAACTTCTCACACCACTTATGTTGTGTGCGATAATTTTATACATGAGTGGCGGTAGCTACAGTTTAAAGTCGACTCCGAACGACAGATTTTTGAGAAACCTTTCATGGCAATTTTTATTTATTCTCACAGTTTTTTTGCCAGAAATCTTCTGAAAGAAAGTCGCCGAAGAAATATTTTTTCATATTTCGTTTTTGATGTCTGACCTGGGGTTTGAACTCGGGCCTACCTACTAGACTGCGGCGACTTTTACTACGAATTGTTACTCTGATGAAATAAAAGTACTTTTTTCCCGATGCATTTACGTAATTTAAGTAACATTTACGTTACACTAGGAAACATTCACCAGCTTTGTAAAATTATCATGCCTCCATTTAAGTTACTTTACTTACTTATTTAACCGGTCATTACAATCTTTTTTCTAGTCAGGGTTTTACCCATGAGTGACGGTACTTATGATTTAATGTTGACCCTGAACAACAGATTTAAGAAGCTTTACGTGGCTATTTTTATTTTACTCACGGAATTTTTGCCAGAATACTGCTGTGCGTGTTAATTTTATACATGAGTGACGGGACCTACAGTTTAAAGATTTTTGAGAAGCTTTTCATGGCAATTTTATTTTACCGTCAGAGTTTTTGCCGGAAATCTTCTGAAAGGAAGTCGCCGAAGAAATATTTTTTTTTCATATTTCGTTTTGACCTGGGTTTTGAACCGTGGCCTTACGTCTAATAAGCCAACGCACTACCTACTAGACTACGGCTACTTCAAGCCATTTAAGGTCACTTTAGTTAAAAAACGAAAAATTCTGAATAGACTTTGGACAATAGCTCTTCCTTTCTGACCTCAAATAATAATAAGAATAAATATTTACAATTGTCGCCAAATGCAATCAACCACGACAGTTGAATATATTCATGGCAAGATGGGAGAACAAATAATTTTTTGATTTAAGATTTGAACATTTATTGTTATTTCACTAACGGGTCATCCCTTTATCCGTCGGCCTGGCAAGACTGTTAAATTTCTTTCATTTGGAGAATTCTTTAATTGCATGAATAAACTCTTAAAACGTTGGGGCGTATGAAAACCAATATGCATCAAGTTATTGGCGTAATACCGCCCTAGGAGAGCGAAAAAGTGGTCAAAAACAAGCTTAAAATAGATTGCCATTAACAGTCCACGAAAAAGTAGTCGAAAACAACCTCAGAGGCATAGATTGCTATCATACACAGACGGTGATTTAAATGGCATTGGATTTGGTGCATAATGGCAAGATCCAATAAAAGTTTCAACTAAAACTGAATCTAAAAATTATACGCGTTTTATGTTGCTTTGTTTTTTTTTTTTTTCAACTAAAAAATTAGAATTTTTTTTTTTAATTAGAAAATTTAAATTAATTTTTTTTTTTAATTTGAAAAAAAAATTATAAATGCTACAACATTTATAATATTGTATTTATCTTGTATTTTATTTTTAAACAAGAGAATTCTATTCTTTAGTAAAGGAAATTTTTATTATTATCGTCCCATTTTTTTCAAATTTCTTTTTTAAAAATTTTAAAATTTTCTTTTACTTTTTTTAAATTTTTAAAAGTTAAAAGTGTATTACTTTCGTAATATTTTAACTCCCTTGTATGCAAAGTATATCTACAAAAATTATTTTTTTTTAATTGTAAAAATTTTTATTTTTAAATCCTTATTTAAAATATATTTTTTTTGTTTCCTTTTTTAATAATAATTCTTTTTATAAAAATATTTAATTTTTTCCTTATTAAATCGGTTTAAATGAATTTAAAAATTAAATGAATTAACAAAAATATGTGTTAATAATTATTATAAAAATTTAATAATATATTTACTTTGTTGGTTTTGTGGAAGATTTATTGAAAACTTTTATTTCATTTGTTTTTAATTTTTATTCCTATTTTTTAATTTATTTTTAACACTTTCAATATGACCCCACAATTATTAGAGAATTTTATTATTTCTTTAGAATTTTTTTTTTTGAAATTAAATTTTTTTTCTTTCTCTTTAATTGAATTAAATTCAAATAAGATTTCTTATTAAGTTTGCTTGTTTTCTATTTGCAAAATACACACACTATAGTCAGCAAAAAGGAGCTTTGTTTTATTTTCTTGTTCGTTAGCAACGGTTGTAACGTTTATCACGAGTATCCTGTGCAGACTGTTTGCAAGACGCTTGAAAACGTGGCTTTTTACGTGAAGTGTGTAAACGTACAAAATATGTGTATGAGTATTTGTACATAACAAGAATGTGTACGCTACACTAACAACAAACGAAAAACGAAATGAAACGAGTAAGACGAAGTAATGCGCAAAATATTAATACATGTATATGTATGAATGTAGGCATTTCAATAGAAACATGTACCCATACACACACACACGCACACACAGCTGTATTAATATAGAAATAACAACAATATTGTAGAGTTTTTTTTTCAATATCAATGAAAATTTGAATTTAATTCATATACTCCATAACAGTGTTATCTACCTAGCTTTTTTCAAAAATTTTAACAGAATTTTTTATTGGAAACACGAGATAAATGTTTAAATATTTAAAGTTTTTTATATAAAATTTAAGCTTTTTTCGGTTTATTATTTTCCTTTCATTCAAAATTCAATTTAAAAATTAAATATTTTTTTATTTAATCGACTTAATCCTTTTTAAATCCTTTTTTCCATTATTTTCTTGCGTTTTATTTTACAAAAGTTGTCATTACTGCTGTGTATAACAGCAATATTAAGCAGTAAATTCTAACAGAGAATGAGTGGGTGCTGCTTTGAATAAAAATAGAGAGCCAACACCTACAAATGTAAATAAACAATGTTTTCCCTTTATACTGTTTATTATAAACATGTTTAGCAACATTTGTTTAATGGAATTTCCCACCATGTAAACAAAATAAACAAACAAAACGATATGTTGCTGGCTACAAATTTAAATTTACTAGTAAATGTTCAGTTATTATTGAAAAGAGAAATGAGAACCTGATAAATATAAATTTTCTCAACTTTTTTATTGTTGTAGTGCAGCTTCTCTTAATATTATAAAAAGAAAAGAAATTCCTGAACTAAAAACAAAGCCAATATTTTTAACATAAGCACATAAGAATTCGTATGTGTATGTTTTTACATGTGTGTGTGTCCGATTTCTCATATCGTTATTATTATTGTTTGTATTCATGCTTGTTGTTTGTGGTATTTGTTTATTGATCTCTGAGCATAAAATCTCTCTTAATTGAATCTGATCTCTTTGCCACTCAATTGGTTGTTGTTGCTCTTTTATACATATGCCTGTGTGTGTCATTTATTTAATTAAAACTGGGTTTTTTTATTGCATTTTCCATCTATTTCTGCTGCTGTTTAGAAAGTATTTTTTTTAAAGAGAAATTCTCTGCCACCTTTAATCAACATTTGTTTGTCATGCACACTTTGTGTGTGTGTATGTATTTGTATTCGAATGAATTTAATTGAAATCAATTTTATTGCTACTGACAACACATTAACAATTTAGCTGTTGTGCCCGTATGAGAAAAAATACAAATAATGTTTAAAGTGGCCGTATTATTTTTTATTGGCGCTATTATCAATGGCTGGAAAGGATTATCGATATTGTAAAGATATGGGACTTGCTGCAGGTGAAGCCACGGTTCAAACCCCCAGGTCAGACAACTCCAACAAAAGGAAATATAAAGAAAAATATTTCTTTGGCGTCTTCCTCTCAGCAGATTTCTGGCAAAAACTCTGAGAGTAAATTGAAAATTGCCATGAAAAGTTTCTCAAAAATCTGTCGTTCGGAGTCGACTTTAAACTGTAGGTCCCGCCACCTATGTATGTATAAAAGCAACACACACCGCATCAGTGGTGTGAGAAGCTAGGTCGTAATCCTGACTAAAGAGTTGTAATGACCAATTATAAAGGATGTTTTTTATAGAGGTATAGAACTTTAAGTTGGCATTACTTTTCAAGATGGCGACCGATTTAACAGCTGTCAAGTGATTTATTCTCAGTTTGGTTTGGCAATTCATCATGAATAGACTCACGCCTGAACAACGCTTCCAAATAATGCAATTTTATTTCGAAAATAATGGTTCTGTGCGGAAAACGTATCGCGCACTACGTCCATTTTATCGTCGACAAAATCGTCCATCAGAGCAGTTAATTCGATTAACCATGGAACGTTTTCGCACCACCACGTTTACTCTTATTGACAACTCGCATCCCCAGAGACGCTGTACGGTGCGTACAGAAGAAGATATTGCTGCTGTAGAGCGTAGCATTGAGGAAGACCCGAATGAGTCCATCCGCCATCGAGCACAGGAATTCGATCTGTGTCCATCCACTTTATGGAAGATTTTCCGGAAGGATCTTGATTTGCGTGCTTACAAAATCCAACTCGTGCAAGATTTGAAGCCAAACGATCATCAAGTAAGGCGTAGATTCGTCGAATGGGCTTAAAACGAGATTACCGTTGTTCCCGATTTTCGTAAGCGAATTTTGTTTAGCGATGAAGCGCACTTCTGGTTGAATGGCTACGTCAACAAACGAAACTGCCGCATTTGGAGTGAAGGTAATCCTCAAGTGTATGTGGAAACACCGTTACATCCAGAAAAACTGACTGTTTGGTGCGCTTTATGGGCTGGTTGAATCATTGGTCCGTACTTTTTCAAAAACGATTGCGGCCAGAACGTCACAGTCGATGGTGAACGGTATAGAGCCATGATTACTAACTTTTTCATTCCTGAATTGAATAACCATGATGTCCAGGAGATGTGGTTTCAGCAAGACCGGGCAACATGTCACACAGCTCGTGCCACAATAGATTTATTGAAAGACACGTTTGGTGACCGCCTAATTTCACGTTTTGGACCTGTGAATTGGCTTCCAAGATCTTGTGATTTAACACCGCTAGAAAGTAGTGTGTAGTGTGGGGCTATGTAAAGTCATTGGTCTATGCGGTAAAGCCACAAACGCTTGACCATTTGGAAGACGATGTTGGAAAAAGTCATCGAGAATTGGACATCCAGATTGGACTACATCCGCGCCAGCCGTGGCGGTCATATGCCAGAAATCATATTCAAAATGTAATGCCACAAGATTATCTTTCGGATAAATAAAATTCATGTCAATCGAATAATTCATCGTTGTTTATTGCAACTTAAAGTTCTATACCTCTATAAAAAACGCCCTTTATTATACCTAAGTGTTGCTAAATAATACTTCCAAAGTGTGTACCCGTTCTTCGAAAAAGAATTCACACTGTGGCTATTGAAAAGCCATTGCATTGGATCTGAATGTATTTGCCTAAACTCTAGAAGGTTACGATAGACCTCTCGTATAGGCGTTTAAACATTTTGGTTCCTTGAGAGTGTTGCAAATATTGTTGGAGGTTGGTCTCAGGAGTATGAGTTCTTTTGATTTGAAACAGAATTGCAAATGGTGGACCCTATCCTTAGGTATCTGGGGTTTGTTTCATGTTATCCCCTTAACTTTAGACATTTAAGTCAATTATTCTTTTTAAGAACGTCTGTGCTTCAAATTCCTTTTAAATTTAATTTCCCTTTACATTATTTGTTGTTGCAACTAAGGTTATTTCATATGTTATTTCACTCCCGCATACATACATATATACATATGTAAGTATGTTCTTATATAATAAAATTTTTAAATTGCTAACAAGAATGAATTGGTATTTCTATCACAAGATTTGATCTCTCTTTGCCCACAAAACTTTATCCTGGGGTTTGTGTAGTCTGTGCTATTGACAATTCCTTTTGGAAGAACAAATTGTATCTGCTGCTAAAACGTGCTCAAATTATGTGCAATTTCTTTAACGTCTTTTATTTTTTTTTTGTTTGCCCTCGAGTTGTTGCAAGAAAAACAGACACGAAAGTACCCCCCAAAAATCGTTACAATGTTTTTGTTGTTTTTCTTCTGCTGCTTTCAATAACATTTATAAAGTCATTCATTGAAAGCACATGAGCAGATTATTAGAAGCAAATTAAGGTCAAAACTTAGGCATGCAGATACGTTTTGAATGAAGTTGTATAAATTTATCATGTTAAACGGTACACCCTACCATAAGCTTAGTTAACAAACAAACAAAAATCCACCTTAAGATAAAGCATATTTTTAGGCTTTTAAAAAAACAAATTTTAGTGGCATATCTTTAAGGTTGTTTTATTTCTGATTAATTTCGTTTTGTTTGTTTTTATATTAGTTAACAACCAAAAATTCCACCTTAATATAAAGCATATTTTTAGGCTTTTAAAAAACAAAATTTAATAGCATACCTTTAAGGCTGTTTTATTTCTGATTAATTTCGTTTTGTTTTGTTTTTTATATATGAAAACCTTTAAAAGCTTATTCAAAATTCGTTTAATGTGTATCCTTTAAACTCAACTTTTAGGCGCATTTAAATTAAAAAGAAGAACCAAAATGAAACGATTTATTTTTTTTTTTTTTGGTTGGCCTTTTATCTTTGAAACATGTGTGTACCGCTTCTTCTTCTTCTGCATGTTGTTTTACGTTCATTTTGGCATGAAATTTCCCTATAATGAGCATTTAATTTCTAAAGATGTTGTCCTCCCCATTACACGCTTTCAATATATGAACACACACCCAACATATGCAATATTTACATACCATCACTACTACTCCTAAAAGTATGCCATGAATTGGCAACAAGCCAATCATGTGTTATATGAGTACGCTTTTCTCTTGGTTTTCTTTCTTTCTCCCTCTATCCTCCACACTTACACATGCTTAGCGAATAATGTAGGTCTGGTGGCTTTATTCCTTTTGTGGCAGCATTATTTGTATTTCTTGTCGTAGTCTTTGCTGTTTTTATTAAAGTTGCAAGTAATTTAGCCATGGAATGGCGGGGTAAGATATTAAAAAAGAAAATTAGTTGAAGATAAAATTCCTATTTTCAAGAAGAAATGAAATAATCAGTCTTAAATTAAATCAGACTAGAAAAGGGTTCGGCAACCGCAACCGAAAGAGAACAGATTAGGCAAGTAAAACGTATCGACCAGATATTCACACTACGTCAAATCCTGGAAAAGACCCACGAAAAACAAGTCGACACACACCATCTCTTTGTCGACTACAAGGCAGCCTTCGATAGCCCCATAAGGGATCGTATCTTTGCCGCAATGTCTGAGCTCGGTATATCTACGAAGCTGATAAGGTTATGCAGAATGACGTTGAGCAATTCCTGTAGCTCCGTCAAGGTAGGAATGGACATCTCCGAGCCTTTTGATACCGTGCGAGGTTTCAGACAAGGCGATCCCTTATCATGCGACCCCTTCAACTTCGTCATGGAGAGTGATCTGCGAATGGCAGGAGTGCAACGCAATCGCACTATTTTTCAAAAAAGCGTCCAGTTGCTTGCGTACGCTGATGACATTGACATCACAGGGCGTACCAAGCGAGATGTTACTACTGCCTTTAGTGCTATTGAACGGGAGTCTACTAAGATGGGCCTGACAGTAAATGAGGGCAAAACAAAGTATATGTTATCGACAAGTAGAGACATGCGGCGTATTGGATCTTAGATTACGGCCGTTAACTATACTTTCGATACAAAGAATTTATTTATTTTGGCTCCGCCGTTACCACCAAAAATGATGTCAGTCTGGAGATCAAGCGCAGGATAACTCTTGCCAACAGGTGCTACTATGGTCTCAATAGGCAATTGAGGAGCAGAGAACTCTCTCGTACGACAAAACTAATACTCTACAAGCCGCTCATCCTCCCCGTGCTTCTTTATGGCTCAGCGACATGGACCCTATTAAGCACTAATGCAGCAGCCTTGAGAGGGTTCGAGCGAAAAGTTCTACGTAAGATCTGCGATCCAGTGAGAGTTGGCGCTGATTTCCGCATCCGATCCAACAGTCAGCTGTATGAGCTCCTCCACCACAATGATGTTGTGGCGTTCGAAGGGAGGAGGATGCTCCGGCTAGACGGGTATTTAATGCGAAGGTTTGCGGAAGTCTGCAATGAGGTCCACCTTAGGGCGAGTTGTCGATGAGTTCCGAATCCGATCCAACAGTGAGCTGTATGAGCTTCTCAACGACATAGACGTTGTGCAGCGTATTAACATCCAGCGGCTGCGCTGGTTCGGCCATGTCGTGTCGAATGGAGGAGGATGCTCCGGTGAGACGGGTATTTAATGCGAGAATCTGCGGAAATCGGCGAAGAGGACGACCTTGTCTGCGTTGGAAGGACCAAATCGAGGAAGCCCTGTCATCGACTGGTGTGACCAACTTGCGTAGGCGCTTAAGAAGCAGAGGCGCCTGGAAAGATATGTTGTGGCAGACCGAAATCCGTTAATCGGGTTGTTAATGGCCAATTAAGTAAGTAAGTAAGAAAACTTATCTGCTTATGGCAACTGGCGCATCAAGCTTGCAATCATTCATAAGAATCTCAAGTACATCAATGGATTGACGCTCCATATACAGAAATTGTAACATATCGTTTGAAACCACACCCAGAGTAGTAGAAATAAAAAAGAAATCATACAACCTACGATTAACGTAATAAGATACGTGGAGCCAATGAAACATGGATTTAAAGTGCTGTGGATTTAACCAGAACCCAAGTTACCAAAAGTAAGCTCAAGCGATGGTAGAATAATTAAACACGAGCATCAGGCAGACTTTGGGTCTCTTACGTTTTGTATTAGCCGCGTCAATAGCTTAAGGATCATGACTATCTATCGATGGAATGGCGATCACCACTGTATCTCTGCTTTACCATTAAATACCATTTTAGAAACAATTATCATTGCCCCGATTACATTAATGCACGGCAGTCTCTCTATTTTATCCAACTCCAGCTGATCTGTCTTAAGATTCGTTCAGTCAAGGTTGATGGCTCTAAGGATGACGATGAAAATCGTGTTTAGAACATGCTTATACTCCTTATAGAATTTGGGCGCTTTGTTTAATAAAGAAAAAATTTTAATTTTAAATAAAAAAGCCCCCGAGAACATACCTCATTAGGTTAGCACTGTATTTTTCTTTCAGTGTGTTCGCTTTTATAATCATTTTTACACTGAAAAATCCCTACTCACAGCTTTATTAACGCTTTACAGTAGTTTTCCCAAAACTGGGTTGAACACATTGTTGACATACTCTATCACTCGCTCACACAAACACAAACACACACACACACGGTGTTAGTCAAAACCAATAATAAAAACAAACAAACAGAAAACAGTAAAAGAGAATGAGAGTGAGAGAGTGTGTGTTTTTCTTGCTTGCATTCTCTTTTATCTCTTGGTATAGATTATAACGAGTTTTGTTAGTTGAGGAAGTGCCAACAAAATTAAACACACTCACACTCACACTCCCTTATTTACACACACTTTCATATGTACATCTGTTTCTCTCTTGCAAATAAAAAAAGTTGAATTATAAGGCAGTAGTAGTAGTGGTTGTTATTGGCAGTGGTAAACATATCTGCTGGTATTGATAATTATTGGTTTCAATATCATGAATATATGCAAATAAAGAACCATATAACGGTTAAAAACAACGACAACAACAACAACAACAAAAACAACAGCAAAGATGGCAAGTCATTTAAAACGACATCAGGGTGTATTATTAAGAACGACGATAATCAACTGACAATAAACCGGATATGGCCATCAACAATACACTTGACTTGAGAGTAATAATAAATGAAGGTGAATTCAAAAGAGAGGAATTTCAATAAGGAAAAATATACATCCTTAAGAGCAGAACTGAAATCATACATTAATTTTAAAGAAAATATTTATTTTCAAAATTGTAAATAAATTAATTAAATTCATTACGCTAAATAAAATAGAATAGATTCAGCTAGCTGAATAACAAATTTTAGTATAAATAAATAATAATTTAGAGTTACTTTTTGTTTGAAAATATGAATTCAGCTAGCTGAATGGAAGATTGAAACAATTTTACGTAGCTGGATTACAGTTTTTAGAGTTACTTTATGTTTGAAAATATGAATTCAGCTAGCTGAATACAAGATTGAAGCAATTTTACGTAGCTGAATTACAGTTTTGTTTGAAAATATGAATTCAGCTAGCTGAATAGAAGATTGAAGCAATTTTACGTAGCTGAATTACAGTTTTGTTTGAAAATATGAATTCAGCTAGCTGAATAGAAGATTGAAGCAATTTTACGTAGCTGAATTACAGTTTTGTTTGAAAATATGAATTCAGCTAGCTGAATAGAAGATTGAAGTAATTTTACATAGCTGAATTACAGTTTTGTTTGAAAATATGAATTCAGCTAGCTGAATAGAAGATTGAAGGAATTGTACGTAGCTGAATTACAGTTTTTAGAGTTACTTTTTGTTTGAAAATATGAATTCAGCTAGCTGAATAGAAGATTGAAGCAATTTTACGTAGCTGAATTACAGTTTTGTTTGAAAATATGAATTCAGCTAGCTGAATAGAAAATTGAAGCAATTTTACGTAGCTTAATTACAGTTTTTTATTAAAAATATCTAAGAATTTAAAGTGAACATAGTTAAAATATGTTTGTTATATAATAAAGCATTAATTCAGCTGCCTAAAGTGTTAACTACTTAGAATTCATTGCATTTGAATAATTTCGGTTTTAATTTTTGGAAAATAATATAAATTCAGCTGGCTGAATATCAATTTTTAATAAAAATATAACTTAAATTAAAAATAATACATAAATTACATAACTACAGTTCAACTCCCTGTAAATTACTTCGTATTCAGCTGGCTCTATACCATTATGTATTAGCAATCTAAAACACAGGCATAAAATTGTAAAATTACTAAAAAAAATTTAGAAAGATTGTGGCTGAATATGTTTTACCACAAAAAAATTTTATTCAGCTAGCTGAATAGCAATTTTTAAGAAAAATATAACTTAAATTTAAGTTAACAAAAATAAGTTCAACTCCCTGTAAATTACTTCGTGTTCAGCTGGCTCTATACCACTAGGTAATAACAATCTGTAGCAACACAGGCATTAAATTGTAAAATTACTAAAAAAATTAGAAAGATTGTAGCTGAATAGGTTTTAATGCCAAAAAAAAATTAATTCAGCTAGCTGAATAGCAATTTTTAATAAAAATATAACTTAAATTTAAATTAACAAAAATAAGTTGAACTCCCTGTAAATTACTTCGTGTTCAACTGGCTCTATACCACTAGGTAATAACAATCTGTAGCAACACAGGCATAAAATTTTAAAATTACTAAAAAAAATAGAAAAACTGTAGCTGAATATGTTTTACCGCCAAAAAAAATTAATTCAGCTAGCTGAATAGCAATTTTAATAAAAAATATAACTTAAATTTAAATTAACAAAAATAAGTTCAACTCCCTGTAAATTACTTCGTATACAATCTGCAGCAACGCAGGCATAAAATTGTAAAATTACTAAAAAAAAATTAGAAAAACTGTAGCTGAAAATGTTCTACCGTGAAAAAAGTAATTAATTCAGTTAGCTGAATAGGTAAGTTAACTAATACCTTAGGCAATTAAGCAATCTAATTTTCAGTTTTATGCAAAATAGTAAGAATTCAGCTAGCTGAATAGCGGTTTATGGTAAAAAAAATTGTTTCTTAATTAAACAACATCAGAGTAATTTCATACAAAATAGTTAGAACTTAGCTCGATTGATATTAATGTAAGGAAATTAAAATTAATGCCTTAGTATTTATATTAAAAAGTCTTTAATAATTCAATTCAGCTGGTAAAATAGATGGGTAACCTAACATTTTAAGCAATTAAGCAACTGCAGTTCAATTTCGTAGGAAATAGTGACAATTCAGCTAGCTGAATAACAGTTTATGGTAAAAATTAGCAATTTTTTTGAGTTTATATTATAAAATACTGTACGGCCCTTGCGCTGACCAACTTCTTCCTCTTCCCTGATTTGGTGGAACTTGGTCAGTACAGGAACTGCGTTCACCCGTGGCATCACAACGGGCCGCTATGCGTGCTCAAGTCAGCTTTGTGAAATCAAAGCTACCATTCAGACCTAACCTAACCTATTATAAAATACTAACATATTGCTATTTTTATAAAAATAATTACAACATTTCTTTATATATCCTTAAGGAAAAATTTTAAAGCAAAAGAAAAATTATTTAAAAATTTTAAATAAATTAAAATGCAGAAAATTGTGGAATAAAAATTATAAATTATTTCATCACTTTTTTTTTGTTTCTAGGAACACACACATTTTAATCGCATTGTTTTTTTCCCTTAAAATTCTTTAAATAAAACCTCTCTTATTCCCTTAAAGGAAAATCAACGCCTTTAAACATGCTAAGCCTATAAAATTATCAACCACCTGTTGCTAAAAGCATGACAAATTAAAACAACAGTAAATGGCAATAGCAACAATATAAGAAATAATAAAATACCGTTACATTTACGTAAGCACACATATAGAAACCTGCAAAAAAAAAAATTTAATGACCCCCTATAGATGTTTATTTTGCCTTGCCATCATAATAAAAACCAACAAACAACAACAGCAATAATAATCACAAACATTCTATAAAATAAGGCAGAGAGAAATAAAAGTATATACAAGTACTTAAAACAAGGAGAGAGAGAGAAGGAGCGAAGGATAGTAGAAAAATAATGGCAGTCAATGTAATTGTTTTTATTTTAACAGATTAACAAACAGTGTAGGCTACACTTATAGGTCCAGTTGTGAAGGATAAATGTTTAATTTTATTATAATAATTATAGAGAAATGGTACTAATAAAGGGTGTTTTATATAGAGGTATAGAACTTTAAGTTGGCATTACTTTTCAAGATGGCGACCGATTTAACAGCTGTCAAGTGATTTATTCTCAGTTTGGTTTGGCAATTCATCATGAATAGACTCACGCCTGAACAACGCTTGCAAATAGTGCAATTTTATTTTGAAAATAATGGTTCTGTGCGGAAAACGTATCGCGCACTACGTCCATTTTATCGTCGACAAAATCGTCCATCAGAGCAGTTAATTCGATTAACCATGGAACGTTTTCGCACCACCACGTTTACTCTTATTGATAACTCGCATCCCCAGAGACGCTGTACGGTGCGTACAGAAGAAGCTATTGCTGCTGTAGAGCGTAGCATTGAGGAAGACCCGAATGAGTCCATCCGCCATCGAGCACAGGAATTGGATCTGTGTCCATCCACTTTATGGAAGATTTTGCGGAAGGATCTTGGTTTGAGTGCTTACAAAATCCAACTCGTGCAAGATTTGAAGCCAAACGATCATCAAGTAAGGCGTAGATTCGTCGAATGGGCCCAAAACGAGATTACCGTTGTTCCCGATTTTCATAAGCGAATTTTTTTAGCGATGAAGCGCACTTCTGGTTGAATGGCTACGTCAACAAACAAAACTGCCGCATTTGGAGTGAAGGTAATCCTCAAGTGTATGTGGAAACACCGTTACATCCAGAAAAACTGACTGTTTGGTGCGCTTTATGGGCTGGTGGAATCATTGGTCCGTACTTTTTCAAAAACGATGGTGGCCAGAACGTTACAGTCAATGGTGATCGGTATAGAGCCATGATTACAAACTTTTTCATTCCTGAATTGAATAACCATTTCAACAAGACGGCACAACATGTCACACAGCTCGTGCCACAATAGATTTATTGAAAGACACGTTTGGTGACCGCCTAATTTCACGTTTTGGACCTGTGAATTGGCCTCCAAGATCTTGTGATTTAACACCGCTAGACTACTTTCTGTGGGGCTATGTAAAGTCATTGGTCTATGCGGTAAAGCCACAAACGCTTGACCATTTGGAAGACAACATTCGCCGTATTATTGCCGATATACGGCCACAAATGTTGGAAAAAGTCATCGAAAATTGGACGTCCAGATTGGACTACATTCGCGCCAGCCGTGGCGGTCATATGCCAGAAATCATATTTAAAATGTAATGCCACAATATTATCTTTCGGATAAATAAAATTCATGTCAATCGAATAACTTAAAGTTCTACACCTCTATAAAAAACACCCTTTATAAAGAAATACTAAAACTTACTAAAGCTTATTAGCAAAGATTTTTAATAAAACGATTTAATGGTTGCAAGACTTCTGCTCTTTTATTTCATTTTATATTATTTTGTTGGAATATGTATCAATTATGTTGGCCTTTACTGTACAGTGATCCGTTTACTTACTCTTTCGCTTTAATTTCATTGAATGCGTATACCAATGTTTTTTGCACTCTCTCACTTGAATTTTATTGTTATTATAACTACCTTTCTCCTTTATTTCTCTGAGTATTGTGTTTCTCTTGCTTTAATATTTGATTAAAACTGTTGTTTACAACCATTAATAATATTTTATATGCATGTGTTTATATACATACATATGTATGTATGCGTTTGTGTTTGTTGATTTAGTAATAACGTAAACAAAGAAAACAAACACAACATAACATGTCATGTAATTAGGATACATATTGTTTATGATTGCTATGGCTAACGGTTACTCATAGACACTTTAGAACTTTCTCCCATTCTTACACTCTCTCTCTGTCTCTCTCTCATTCTCGTGTTTATTTATTTTATTATTGCATTTATTAGACTAAGTGAGTGCGTGCATATGTCATTGGAAAACAAACAAACAAACAATATGTCGTTTTGTAAAGTAAATATTTTGTTGTAATGTGTTGAAATGAAAACATTTATTGTTGTTACCATTGTGTTGTTATAATTTATTTTTGTTGTTTTAAAGGGAATGTGCTGCCAAATATTGGAAATTTTTTTTGGCACCTAGAGACTTAAATGAAATGAAAAGCTTTGAGAAACGAAATCAGAAAAAATAAGAAATAAGCTTCCAATGTTTTGTTTTTCCTTCGCTGTTTTAATAAAAAAAAACTAAATATCCTTCTTATAAAGTTATTTATTTGTAATTATTTCCTTTCTGTCTGTATTTTATTTTTTAGTTTTATTGTATTGGCATCATTGTTTTAAATTACTCATTAGATGTGTGCTTGGAAGAGAGTCAAGAATAAATTTAAAGACTAATTTCTACCAGTTACTAACCCACACAATATAAACAAAAGAGCTGTACTAATTGTATTTATAATCACGTTAATAATGTTTACCAAATACCAATAATAAAGAAATTTAAGAACAATTTTTTGTAATAATGGGTGATTTTTTAAGAGCTATAGGAAAATTTTTCAAAAAAAAAACACATAAAATTCAGAAAAGTGCATGAAATCTTTATTTGAATCGATACGGTACGGTCCATATAATTTAATGCTTGAAGATTATTGCATGCAAATGTTGACCGCGACTGCGCCTCAAATGGTCCATCCGCTTAGTCCCATTTTGTCATACTCTTTCCACCATTTCGGCCGGTATCTCACGAATAAATGCTTCAATGTTGTCTTTCAATGCGTCAATTGAAGCGGGATTATCTGTAAAGACATGAGCTTTAACATAGCCCCACAAAAAAATAGTATAAAGGCGTTAAATCGCACGATCTAGGCGGCCAATTGACCACACCCGAACGTGAAATAAAATGTTCACCGAACTCGCCTCTCAATAAGTCCATTGTTACGCGTGCTGTGTGGCATGTGGCACCGTCTTGTTGAAACCACATGTCATGCAAGTCAAACTCTTGCATTTTGGGCAAAAAAAAAGTTGGATATCATCTCACGGTAGGGCACACCATTCACAGTTACGTTACAATTCGCAGCATCTTTGAAGACGTGCGGTCCAATGATGCCACCAACCCATAAACCGCACCAAACTGTGACTTTTTCTGGATGCATTTGTAGCTTTTGCAATGCTTCTGGCTGATCTTCACTCCAATATCGACAATTCTGCTTATTTACGTATCCATTGAGCCAAAAAAGAGCTTCGTCGCTGAACACAATTTTTCGATAAAGAAGTGGATCTTCGGCCAACTTTCCAAGAGCCCATTCACCAAAAATTCTGCTTTGCTCGGCTTCAATTCTTGCACCAGCTGTATTTTTAAAGGCTTCACAGCTAAATCCTTTCGCAAAATTTTCCACATTGTTGAGTAACAGAGGCCCAATTGCTGCGAACGGCAACGAATCGATAATTGATGGTCATCATTAACACTGGCCGATACAGATGCGATATTTTCTTCAGTTCGCACTCTACGTAAGCGTGTTGGTGGGTGGTTTAATGTCCAACAATGTAAATTTGGTGCGAAATTTAGTCAAAATAGCCTGACGAGCCGCTTCAGTGGGGCGATTAAACTGACCATAAAATGAAATGGAAGCGCTCGATGAACTTTCTTAATAGAGCACGCATTTTGATAATAAAATTCAATGATTTGCAAGCGTTGTTCGTTTGTAAGACGAACTCATGGTTAAATTATAGACCAAACTGAAGATGTTTGACAGTGAAACAAAACACGAAACGTGCGTGAGCTGTTTAAACCAGTGTTGCCAAAAAGATAATTAAAGCTAAAAAAATCACCCGTTATAAGAAGATTCTAAAGTCAACATTACACTCTGCATCAGCTGTCATACGTTATTAATTGGCCGCTATTCTTTGATTCCCAAATAGTTCAACACCAAGTTCCTTATCATTTCCTTCTTATTAGGAACTTAATAGCACTTTGATGAGTTATGACATCCAGCAAGATGTGTTTAATTGTTATAATCCTTATGTCATAGACGGACATTAAGTTAAACAGTAGTGCATCTGCCCGTGACTTCGATTTATTCG
Source organism: Sarcophaga subvicina (assembly GCA_936449025.2). Classification (NCBI taxonomy): domain Eukaryota; kingdom Metazoa; phylum Arthropoda; class Insecta; order Diptera; family Sarcophagidae; genus Sarcophaga; species Sarcophaga subvicina. The sequence goes on from OW388084.2 coordinate 100,908,332, forward strand.
TCTATTATTGTAATACAAAGAGGATAAGGAACTCTATTGTTGGCGAAAAGCCTTACTTAATAATTTCACTGTTCATCGTAAGTCTTACAGGCGAATTGAATTGACACAGAGAAAGTCTAATTAGGATATCAGATCGCTAATTGGTCATCTAAAGCTTGAAGGTATTGAAAGTAAAAAGACATTCCACAAGTAAATTTAAATTTACTTCCAAGTAATTTAAGATGCGTTTAAGAGAAGCACAAAACATCGGCGCTCTGCCTTTATTACGTACATGTCTCGAATAATTTACAATGCGGTTAAGAGGAGGAGCCCGACCCTTATTTCCGGCACCATTACGAAATGTTTGAACACTGTGCACAAATTTTTTGCTGGGAGTTTGTTGTGGTTATTACAGAGAACTGAGTGACAAGAGAATTGTATGACATCATATGATACGAACTATCTGAACAAGGAGGAAGTGTGGACTGGAATATCATCCGTTCCAGACGATTTGTTTACTTTGAGTTTCGTAAGATGTCTGCTACGTTGGCTTTGCTTAAAGGTCTTCCCATGAGCTACCCTCAATGGACAAAGCTCTAATGTAAACCTTATATTGCAAGATGTCACCGGTAATAACGTGAATTTTTCTTAGTTGTATGTGAACTATCGATATCAATAGGTTTGCTTCGGTCAGCTGAAAATCTCAAACTGTGTTGATATTTAAGGACATTGTACAATGGGTCAATTCGACCTCCGGGTACTGTACTTGTCTTAATTGATAAGTACGCGTCCTCTAACCTAACCTAACCTCACATTGATATTTCTGTTCAGTAGAGTTTGGCAAGTCATTGTGAATCATTTGACGGCCACTTATGCTGTGTGTTTTAATTTTGTACATGAGTTGAGGGATATATAGTTTAAAATCGACTGCGAACGACAGATTTGTTTGAGAAAGTTTAACGACAGTACAACACTTCACAAATTGTGGAATTTTACTTTGAAAAAAAAATAAATTTGTTCGCGAAATTCGAAGAGCACTTTGCCCACGGCCAAAGTAACGGATCTAATGGGCAACAGAATCGTACAGTTATTGATAATATTCGCACTAATTTTACTCTCCTCGATTCAAAACTATTAACAAGCCAAAGTGTATATCTGCTTTAGGACAAAGTCTTGGAGAAGTCGCGGAAATGTCAATTCTTGATCGGTCTGAACTTGTTAGTCTTTGCCCTTTGACTACGTGTAATATTGTATGTAAGAAGCTTGGCTTACGTTTTTTTTTTTTCAAAATATAGTTCGTACAAGAATTGAAGACAAACGATTATTGTATGCGTTGCATTTTTGCTAATTGAGCTCATTTGAAACTGGCCGAAGATGAATATTTTTATAAGTTCAGTGATGAAGCTCCTTTCTGGTTATATTATTCAGTTATGAAGCTTATTTCTAATTAAAAGGCTACGTTAATCAGTAAAATTACCGTATTTGTGGCGAAGACTATTCTTATGCCGGTAACGAATCACTATTACATCCAGGGATGGGAAATTGATCTTAACAAATTGTACTAACTTTCACAAAAAATTGTACTTTTTTCAGCGCGATTGTACTATACTCACTTTTTTTCTTTTTTAAACTTTTTTTATTAAAAATTAAATAAAAATATAAATGACAACTCATTTTACATATATTTATGTACATATATGTGTAAAAAAAACATAAAAATTAACAAAAAGATACATTGAAGTTTCTTTATGCTAAGTACTTGTATATATCGGGTCCGCCATCTAACGTTGTTTTTTTTTCAACTAGTGCTTATTTCGTGAATGGTAACACTTAACTCATATCCGATTTGACAGATAATTAGTTTTATCCTTACGCTGAACGAATATGGTTGTGTATACGTTTGAACAACGCTGGGGAAATATTGCGACATTACTTTGAAAATCATGGTAATGTTGCAGAGTGTGTGAGAAAATTGCGTACGGATTTTGAAAGAAGAGAAGCACCGTCAGCTTCGTATGTTCATTATCTTGTGAAAATAGGTGAAAGAAACTGGCATCCTCATCGATAAACCAAAGCGTGAAAAGCCAAAAACAGTGCGTACACACGAGAATATTGCTGCTGTGGCAGAAAAGTGTGCGTGAAGCGGCATCAACATCAATTCACCATCGTTCTCAACAATTGAAAATTTCGGAGACATCATTAAGACAAATTTTTGCATAAAGACCTTGGTATGACGCCATACAAAGTCCAATTGGTTCAGGAGTTGAAGCCAATTGACCATCCAATGCGTCTTTGCTTCGCTAAGTGGGCCTGCAGAAGATGCCGATTTTGGCAAAAAAAAATCATCTTTTCAGATGAAGCTTATTTTGATCTTGGCGGATATGTAAATAAGCAAAATTGGCACAGAAAACCCACACGCATACATTGAAAAGCCGACGCACCCAAAACGAGTCACTGTTTGGTGCGGATTTTGGTCCAGAGGCATAATTGGGCCATTTTTTCTTCGAAAGTGAGCAAGGAGTGGCCGTTACAGTCAATGGCGATCGTTATCGGGCCATGTTGTATGAATTTTTGTTCACAAAAATTGAAGAATTGGTTGCAACAGGACGGCGCTACGTGTCACACAGCCGAAGCTACACTCGATGTTTTGCGCCCTGTTTTTGAAGATCGTATTATCAGCCGTAGAGCTGATGTCGTTTGGCCACCTCGGAGCTGGGATTTGACACCGTTGGACTATTATTTGTCGGGTGCCGTCAAAGATAAGTGTTACGCCGACAAGCCAAAGACAATTGACGCTTTAAAGGACACTATTCGTGAAGCCATCGGTGAAATACAGCTGAACACAATCGATAATCGATGCTTAAAAATTTAACCGATGGTGTAGGCTACTGCATAGCCAGCCGAGGCAGCCACTTGAATGAAATTATTTTCCATTATTAACCGGAAGGATTGTACTTTCAAATAAAAAAGAAAATTGGGAAAATATTCAGTAGTTTTTTTAAAGAATTTTCAAAAAAAAAAGTTATTTGACTATTTATATGGGTAAACTTAACAACTTATTTTAATACTTAACTATAAAGGAATACAAAAGTTTATGAGATCTAAATTTTAAATCACTATTTACGATAAATTTTTTGCTAGCAAACTATTTGTTATTTCAAAATTGTAGTAACACGAATTAAATGACTTCAATAAATCCCTTGTTTAGATTAAATTGAAGACAGTCGAAGCAAACAGTCTATTTCTCCCTTTGTAGGGAGGGATTAGGGAAACTTTTTAAATAGTGCTAAATAGAATAAATTGAGGTGCTATGGTGTTTTTGACTTCCAAATAGTGCTAAAAAAAAGTATAATTGTACCAACTTTTCCATCCCTGATTACATCCATTTAAATTGACTGCTTGATGCGGTTTACATGCTGGCTACACAGTCAGTCCTTATTATTTCATGAAGTTTAAAATATTTAAGCTATACATCAATCTCCATTCAATTGAAGACTTCAATTTTAATGTTTCCGTAATTTTATAGCTCTATTCGGCTTTTATGTTTTTATTTTTCATTGGGCGTTATTGTCTGCTGATCACAACTTCTTTAAAGGCATCCTTACGTATCCCAATATTTTATAATTTTTTTTTCTAATATTTTTGTGGGTTTCATATCCTTCCTTAACTGCTACAAATTATCCGATAAAAAATCCATTTAAATTCGTAGCCATAAAATCTTTTATTGTTGTTTCTCTAAAACAAAGATTTTCATGGTAAAATATAAAAATATAAGAGAGAAAGAGAGAGATATGAATAAATTTTATTGCTTAAAAAGACAAAAACAGCAATAAAAAAATTAAAGCCTTTTAATAATTTATATACCAAGTATTTTCCATTATTTTCTTGTTACATATGTACATATCAAACAAATCAAAGCTGGCCCATAAGAAATTAAATCCAAAAAAAGCCATTCGATTTCTAAAAGGAAAAATATGACAAAGAAAAATATAAAATTTTATGAGACAATTTGCATTTATAGGCCTTTAAGAACACATATGTATGTATGTATGTATGTACATATGTTTTGAAATGCATAATTTAGCCTTTAATAACGAAAGCTTTTAGACCTTTTTTACACCTTAAAAAAGGGCCATATTTTCTATGTATAATGGTGTACTTTAGTTAAGGCAAATAGTGAAAATACTTGATAGCATACGTACAGTGGGCGTCAAAAGAAAATGTATATTAAAAAATTTATGTATAAACAGTGGTGGCCTTATAATTAGAAACGACTTAGCAACATGTATGTTTGTTAATTTGTTTTACAGTTTTCACTGTGTACCTGTGATCAAAGGCTTTGTTTTGAGGACGTCTTACATACGTTTTTCCATCACATTGGGACAAATTAAACTTAGATTCGTCACTCCAGAGAACTCTGTTCCAGAAACATCGTTTCTAATTGTAAGGCCACCACTGTATATACCATTATTCTCATTTTAAAATTGTTTCATTGCCGGTTTTTAAAATTGAAACAAAAAATATTTCAAAAAATTTCGAAATATTATGAAAAATTCCTTAAGTCGTGTTTGATGATTGTTAAAATTTGTATCCATGGTGTACAGTTTCTTTTTATGCTCACTGTATATATGTACATACATATGTATGGAAGTCATTTTATGAATGAATAAAGTGTGTCTTCTAATATCGTGATATATAAAGTCATTTTAAAAGAAAATCTTTAGTTTATACAATGTATTAAGTGGTTCCGCCATACAATTTCCATTTTAAAACAGTTTTTAAAACAACAAAGTTAAGAAATAGGAAAACAAAACTCATGGAATATGGAAGAATTTCAATTTGAAATGTAAAGCTTTGAAATGGTAGACTGGAGTTACTTTTAAGGCGAATAAAAACGCTACTATACAGTTATACAGTGACACTGTTTCCATAATGCAAATAAACTTTAAAAATTTCTTAAGTGAATCTTCTCCACAGAAGCATGGAAATGCTCCTTCTATCACCGTCGTGTTATAAAAATACTTTTAGCTGCCACAGTAATAGCAGTTACATTTTGACCTGACGTTTAAAAAGTACTTAAGTCTCTGCTTTAGGGGTGAGGTACCATAAAGATGCAAATTATTATAACATACGGCCCCATTTATGTAGGTACAGCCACACTAGAACTAAAAACTGTTTTTCTTTTAACATTATTTGGTAAATTACTTAAACTCTTATGATATTTATTTAAAACGTTTTATAACACTAAACTGTAAACCATGTTTCCTAACAATTTGTTTACAAACACTACTTCTTTCGCTTTGTAATTCTTGTTCTTGCTGACTTCCTTATTTTATATTTGCTGTAATAAATTTATTTATTATTGTCACCATTTGATTTTCCTCTACTCTCCTCTCTTATACTTTTCTGTTTCACTGTTATTTTCGTTTCCTTGTTGTTATTTATGGTAACAGCAACAGCAACAGCAACAGCAACAACCAACTCACTCCTTAAGCTGTTGTTCTTTTGCCTTATAAAGTAAACAACAACTTTATTGTTGTGCTTTCTGGAGTTATTTTGATATCATGTTGTTACTCAATAAATCAAATTATTTTGAGCATAAAGAAATTTATCTCTCAACAGCCAACAACAACTATAGCAACAATAAAGAAAATAGTGTTGAATTGCATTATTAACACAATGATTTTTTGTTATATTTATTTATGTTTTTATTATTGCGAGTGCTGGGGTGGGGTGGTGAGTAATAATTGTGTTAAAGAGAGTGTCTAAAGGTTTTATACATTTGTAATGATTATTGTTTGTGTATTATTAAGGAATTAGTTTTTTAATGAATTTTGCAACACTGTACTAAAGCTAGCAATCTTAACAATGAGTATAGAAATAATTTTTTTATAATTTATTGAAGCTTCAATTGATAATTTTGATACAAATCTGGCCGTATGGCGTTAATAAGGGCTTGAATATTGGCTTCTAGTGCTTCAAGCATTTCTATTTTGTCGATATAAAGGTACGATTTACATATAATCCAGAGACTTTAAATCACACGAACGATTAGGGATCAGGACCAAATTGACTGGCAATTTTTTAGTCTACTTGGGTGTAACAGCAGCTTTTTGCTAAATAAGAACCGATGATGTTGCCAGCGTTTAAATCGCTTCAAACAGTCAGTTTTAGTGAATGTTTTGGCTTGAGGATTGTTTTCGCTCCAAATATGTACGTATGCTTATTGACGTAGCTATTTAACCAGAAATAGAAGTCGCCATAGTCTAGTAGGTTATGTGTTGGCTTATAAGACGTGAGGCCGCGGTTCAAAGCCCAGGTCAGCCATCTTCAACAAAACGAAATATGAAAAATATTCCTTCGGCGATTTCTTCTCTGCAAATTTCTGGCAAAAACTCTGAGAGTAAAATAAAATTACGATGAAAATTTCCTCAAAAATCTTCCATTCGGAGCCGACTTTAAGCTGTAGGTTGCGGCACTTATGGATAAAATTTACTAGCTAGGTTTCTATGCTTGCTATGCTCTCATGAGATATATTAAGATGTAGCCAGGATACATATTTTTTATGCGATAGTCGAGCCATTACACGGTCATTTCTTTGAACTGTGGAACATATTCACCTCCGGCATGTAAATGTTACGTGAACGGATTTTAGCCCAAACACCTCCATATTTTATATTAAAAATTTAAATTTTATTTATTTCTCTTGGAAATGGTATTTTGTTTTGTGTATTAAAGGAAAAACAAAAATAGTTTTCTGTAGTTTTTGTATTTTCTTTCCACACGGAAATAGTGTTTCGTTGTGTATTAAGGGGAAAACAGAGTTTTTCCACTGTTTTCTTTTATTTTATTTTTTCTTGACATTTTAAAGGCGTCATACTGTTTTTCTTGGTATAATTAAATTTTATGTTCACTCAGAGCCGCTCTATAGACCCTGCGACAATAAAATGTTTTTAAATAAAAAAATTTTACGCAAAAAGAATACGCGACGAAAAAAGAATTTGCAGTCTTTCAATGAAGACCAATTTACTTTAATGTTGAGTGAATACATTGTGTCCTTAAAGCAATTGAAAGTGTAACGTTTTTTAAAGAATTTAAAATATTTAAGGAGGTCTACTGCTCGAGTTTTGAGCTGCGAAATGCAACATTGGTCATTTACAACCCATTAGTCAGGTTTACGACCTAGCTTCTTACATCACTCATAACATAAGTGATAATTTTGTACATGAGTGGAGGGACCTACAGTTTAAAGTTGATTTCGAACGTTAGAGTTTTGAGAAACTTTTCATGGCAATTTTTATTTACTCACTGAGTTTTTGCCAGAAATCTGCTGAGAGTAAGAAGCGGAAGAAATATTTATTCGTACTTCGTTTTGTTGGAGATGTCTGACCTGGGGCTTGAACCATGGTCTTACATCTAATAATTCAACATAATATCTACTAAACTACGGCGATTTCCTACTTACCTACTTACTTAATTTTATGGGCCATTACAAGCCTTTACGACGTAGCTGCTTATATCACCCACGTTGTATATATAAGTATATATATATGTTCCTTTTACTCCTCTAGGGAGCTTAGGGCCGCAACAAGTTGATTCCAATGAGCTCGATCATCAGCGCGGTATTTGACTTCGTTCCATTGTTGACGTAGTTTGGATAGTTCGGTTGTGATTTGGCGTTTCTCTGGGGGTTTCAGTCCATGGCTTTCTTTCTGATGTCATCTAATGGCTTGCGAATAATGTGCCCAAGCCATCCCCACTTATTCCCTTATTCCTTATTTCCCTCTCAATTGGTTGCCGGTTTGTATCTGACCCGAGTTGGGCATTGAATATTATGGAGAGCCAGTAAACACGCCAAATTCTGCGCAGGGGGACTAATGGCAAAGTGAAACGTTTAAAAGACACGTACTTTTTCACACAGTCAATTCTTTCCGAAAGTCAACCTAACCCGCTGTCCTTCAAGGGCCTGGTGTCCCCTGTCACGCTGACGAGGCTCTGACGACCGACCATGGGCGGTATAACCTTAATACTTGCACGGCTAAATCCCGTCACTTTACAAGCCTGGTAGCGATGTTAGCAGCCCCAACACCAGGATCGGACGCTATAGCCTAATAAACTGTACATCTTAAATAACTCTTATTACCGAAACCAATACAAGAAGGAGAAATAATGAACCCATGTTGTGTGCGTTAATTTTATCCATGAATGGTGGGCTTATGGTTTAACGCCACATTCTGTACAACAGAAGTCGCCGTAGTCTAGTAGGTAGTGTGTTGGCTTATTAGACGCAAAGCCAGGGTTCGAGCCCCAGGCCAGACATCAAAGACAAAATACAAAAAGTATTTTCCGGCGACATCCTCTCAGCAGATTTCTGACAAAAACGCTGAGAGTAAATAAAAAATTGCCATGAAAAAGTTTCCAAAAAAAAAAATCTGTCGTTCGGAGTCGTCTTTAAACCCACCACTCATGTATAAAGTTAACACACACAACATAAATGGTGTGAGAATCTAGGACGTTGTACAATGAGTCAATTCGACCTTCGTGTACTGTACTTGTCTTAATTGACAAGTACACGTCCTCTAACCTAAGCTAACCTTCATGTAACTATTTTTTTTTATTATTATTCTATTCCTTTCTTTTTCGAGTTATCAGAGCTAAGGTGTGAACTGACAAACTCTCGTCTATTAAACTAACACACTACCTACTAGACTTATATAATTTTTAATTTATTTTTTAAAACATTCATCGTAGACTTAAAATATTTCAAACATCGATGAGTAATTGTAAATTAAGTTAAGGAGACAAATGATTTTAAAAATTCCTTTAATTTTTTTTATTTAAAGCAAATTTAAACATTGTAATTTATTGCAAATAATAGCTGCTATTAAAAAAATTTCCATTTAATATAACAATTCCACCAATAACGGATGTCAATATTTGTATTTTCATTACGAATTTAACGGGAATTAATTGATGTTTATGGTGGCGAATGTTCAATTGCGAAACTATTAAAAGAACTTTGAACTATTCACCACGTTTGTGGGTGTGTGTGTGTGTGTGTTTGTGCGTGAGTGAGCGGGTGTATTTCAATCAAAAACAAAATTTATTAATCGCATACTTCAATCAATTTCAAAATAAGCGTTTTTATTTCTTTGGAAAATTATAAAAAAATTGAAACAAGCAAAAAATATAAAAAAAAACAAATTTAATTAAAGATCTTTAGCATCCATGTCCCAATTGAAAATGTTTCTAACGCTTTGAACTTTATAGTGTTTATTTGCCGATTAAAAAGAATTGAAGATTTTTTATTTCCAAATTCAAGAAAAAAAAACCAAAGGAAGAATAATTCATTTTATACTCGTAAAGAAATTGTAATAAATTTTGTATTTTTCGTATTTTTTTCTGTTTTTTTTTTCAAGAAATAAATAAAAGTGTATTTATGGACATTTTGGCGATTTTTATTAACTGATTGATTGTATCTCAAAGACATTTAATTTGGATGTTTCATTTTTTATACACAGTCTTTCAAGTATGAGTTTTATTTTTTAATTACAGATTTCAATTGAAATTAATTTTGTTTATTAGTAAATTCGTTCAATTCGTTCAATAATTCTATTCAAAAAGAAACCTGAACCTAAATGACCATATAGTTGTATGGTTAACTTGATATTAATGTTTATACTCATTATTTTCTTGACTTATTTATTTATTTTTGTTCATTAATTCCAGTGATTTATTAAAAAAAACAGCGGCCATAAAATCAAACATAAAAAGGAAATTTTATGGACATTGTTTCTTAGAGATTTTTTTTTGTTATGAAATCAATTTGAAATTGTGAAACCAAAATAAAAATGATTTCAGTATTTTATAACAATAGTTGTAAACATATACTATATAAACCCTAATTACACTTTAACAATTATTAAAGTACAAAATTGTAAGTCAAATGTAATCACATTTCCAGTAGTCCAGGTGATTATGGTTGCCTTAATCGATTTACTGTACAAGAAATTGTCAAGATTATGAAAAACATTTGAAGAGCCTAGAAGCTCGAACCTATGTATTATTGTAATGTATGCCCTGCTGAAAATATTGCTTCTGTTAGACAAAGTTTTATAGACAATCTGAATTTGTCGATTCTCGGCATTCTAAGCAAACGGGGCTATCTTACGTCCTTATATGACATACTTTGCATTTAGATTTACAATTCCTTCTAGTCGCCGTAGTCTAGTAGGTAGTGTGTTGGCTTATTAGACGTAAAGTCAGGGTTAGAACCCCAGGCCAGACATCAAAACAAAATACAAAAAAAAGTATTTCTTCGGCGACTTCCTCTCAGCATATTTCTGGCAAAAACTCTGAGCGTTAAAATAAAAATTGCCATGAAAAGTTTCTCAAAAAGCTGTCGTTCGGAGTCGTCTTTCAACTGTAAATCCCACCACTCATGTATACAAATTAACGCACACAACGTAAGTGGTGTGAGAAACTAGGTCGTAATCCTAACTGAAAGGTTGTAATGACCAATTACGTACGTCTACGTAGCAATTAAAGTCGGCTCACCATTCCCAACGCTTTAGATATGCTGTTTTGTGCTTTTATTTGGAACCAAAATATGTTTCCGCGATGAGACTGATTTCTCTCACTCGGTGGTTATGCCAAATAACAAAATTGTCTCATATGTGGTTCGAAGAACACAAAAATGATCATAGAAGGCCTTCGTAACTATATAAAGCCAATGTTTACTAAGGCTTTTTGTCCGAATGGTCATAATTTTTGTATAAAATGACCCTGGAGGAATTTGCGCCATCTATTCAGAGCACTCTGGTTGTATGAAGACGGACTTTTTTGATCTTCAATTGAAAATTATAAACTGGAAGGTATGTAAGTGGTTTAATTAGATCAGTTGCACGTGTCATATTACAACGAAAAAGTGTACGGAAAAGTGATCGAGACCTAATCCACTAGGATTGGCTGCCGCAACCGGTATTTTGTTTTCATCATAGCTTCGTTCGCCTATCATTTACAAATATATTGTATGCAACAAAGCACTTGACCGCCATAGTCGTAAATGGCTGCTTTATAACACAAAAATAGGCTTGCCTCAGCTACCTCCAAATGGCCCGATTTAAAGCCATTAAAAATTTGTTCGGAAATTTATTTTGAAGTGGGAAGTACATTTACGAATTTTCTTTATTCACTGTATTTTAGTAGTTACTAATGCTTACCTGATAAGTATGAGTATTTAAAACTTTTAATAATACTAGAATTAAAGGGGTTATAAAAACAGTTTGTTTACAAGTATTATTTAAACATTAATACCTCATTCTCATTCTTGATTTTACTCCCCACTCTGTTAAATTTGTTATATTGTTTGCTCTTCTCTTCCTTCAATCAACTCTTTAAGCTGTTTCATAATGTAAAAAAACAACGTTATTGTCGTGTTCTCTAGCTTTATTTTAATACATCATGTTGCTACGAAATAAATCAAATTATTTTGAGCATAAACAAATTTGCTCTCAACGAACAACAACAATAATAAAGAAACCGTGTTAAATTGCATTATTAACACTACGATTTTAGTAAACCTTGTTTTCGTTTTTATTATTGAAACTCTCGCTTTCTCTCTCTCTCTCTCTCACTTGTTGAGTATTGTAATGGGTGTTAAAAAATTTTCAAAAGAGAATTTAACGGTTTTATACACTAGCAACAGCAGATATTTGTTGTTTTAAATGCATATTTAGTTTCTTGAAGGAATAAAAACTTTGCAACATGCCATATTATTTGATTGCATTTGCCGTTTTCGTTTTGTTTTAAATTAAATGACAATTCATGCATGATGAAATAAAAATATTTGAAAGAGAAACTTTTTAAATAAATGCAAACAAAAAAAATATTTAATTAAAGTACTTAAAAAAATAGTTAAAAAAAGACAAAAGTTAGTCAAGTACGATTATGTAAGTACTTGTTGTATGACAGTTAAGAATACTTAGACATACATATACATAAATAATTGGTCATTACAACCCTTCAGTCAGGATTACGACCTAGTTTCTCACATCACTTATGTTGTGTGCGTTAATTTTATACATGAGTAGCGGGACCTACAGTTTAAAGTCGACTCCGAACGACAGATTTTTGAGAAACTTTTCAAGGCAATTTGATGATTTACTCTCAGAGTTTTTACCAGAAATCTGCTGAGAGGAAGTCGCCGAAGAAATACTTTTTGTATTTTGTTTTGATGTCTGGCCTGGGGCTCGAATCCTGGCTTTACGTCTAATATGCCAACACACTACCTACTAGACTACGACGACTTTAAGAAATAAGAATACTTATGCATTGTCGAAATACGTATACAGTTGAAAAATATACTCTTCATGGAGTATATAATTTTAAAATTGTAAAAAATTTTAAAGTCAATAGGATAGGATATTTATTGTAAGAGAAAACATAGTGCTTTGTCTTCTAAAAGTACTATCACGGGTAAGATTTGAGTTCTTAGATGTGCCATTACATACTGGACTCTATCCGGCAGTGATGGACCCACACTGCTTTAATGTGCTCCCGTCTAGCGGGTCAATTTCACTACAGACTGATAGACAGAGTGCGCTGACAGTCAACTGGTCGTTGCATTTTGTTCTACTCCAGATAAGGCATTATTTGCCACTTAATATTGAAGTAGAGAGCTGAGCTGGTGGTAGTGAAGGGTTAATGGAATTAGATTCAGGCCCAATCTGTACTATGGACATTCTGTAATTCTGGGAATTTATATACACAGAGATCAGCAATGAGTATTCAAAAAGATGAGTAGATTCGAATCATACCCATAACTTCTGATACTTAAACGCATTCATACTTATTTTAATATCATACTCATACTACTCATATTCAAAGTTTGAAGTACTCATCGTACTCATACTTAACAATACGCGTGATGTTGTTGATTTCGACTCTCCTTTACTCAACGTATACACGAAGTACAAAATAAGCATGATTTGCGTACGAACGCTACTATACTCACTAGAAGGTTGCGTGTTTGCTTTGCTTGCTGTCTTTGTCTTTTTCTTTCTTCCTTTTTTGTATATGCAACAACAACTAAGACTGTAAATTTTGATAAATGAATCGAATCAGTCGAATCATTTATGAGTATTATTTGAGTATTTTTCTAAATTTATGAATCTGAATGAGTAGGCGTATGAATCAAACATATTTCGAATGTTATGAGTTTAATGTCAACGTTGTACTCTTACTCATTGCGACCTGTACTTATAAATCAATGTTGTAAGGAGTACGAATGAATCAGAGTTCGTAGTTAAATTTCAATATTATTGACTCACTTATATTCAAAATTTCATGAGTGCTTATGATTAGCGAAAAAACGATTCATTGCTGATCTCTGATATACATTAGGGTTGACTACGCGGCAATTAAATTATGGTCTACCGATATGGGAGTTATCAGAAATGGCTCTTAAACGTTGGGCAAAATAGGCTGTGGTATATTTATTAAGGGTTTGTATAGACTACTTGGCCGCTGCAATGTTATCCAGCGAAGGTTATGGCCATATTGAAAGCACGCTGTTAGGCGATGGGATTTTCTTTGAAAATCTTCTGATTTACTAATACAATTAGACTGTGTTTAAGTACCTAACTAACGTCACCCATCCACGTCAATTATGGGTTTTGACTTCTTATTTACGATTTTACCATAATAACGGGTGATTTTTTAGCTTTAATTATCTTTTTGGCAACACTGGTTTAAACAGCTCACGCATGTTTCGTGTTTTGTTTCACTGTCAAACATCTTCAGTTTGGTCTACAATTTAACCATGAATCGTCTTACAAACGAACAACGCTTGCGAAACATTGAATTTTTGTTATCAAAATGCGTGCTCTGTTAAGAAAGTTCATCGGGCGCTTCCATTCCATTTTATGGTCAGTTTAATCGACCCACTGAAGCGGCTATTCGGGCTATTGTGACTAAATTTCGCACCCTAATTTACATTGTTGGACCACCAACACGCTTACGTAGAGTGCGAACTGAAGAAAATATCGCCGCTGTATCGGCCTGTGTTAATGATGACCATCAATTATCGATTCGTTGCCGTTCGCAGCAATTGGGCCTCTGTTACTCAACAACGTGGGATATTTTGCGGAAGGATTTAGGTGTGAAGCCTTTCAAAATACAGCTGGTGCAAGAATTAAAGCCGAACGACCTACCGCAACACAGAATTTTTGGTGAATGGGCTCTTGGAAAGTTGGCCGAAGATCCACTTCTTTATCGAAAAATTGTGTTCAGCGACGAAGCTCTTTTTTGGCTCAATGGATACGTAAATAAGCAGAATTGTCGATTTTGGAGTGAAGATCAGCCAGAAGCATTGCAAAAGCTACCAATGCATCCAGAAAATGTCACAGTTCGGTGCGGTTTATGGGCTGGTGGCATCATTGGACCGTACTTCTTCAAAGATGCTGCGAATCGTAACGTAACTGTGAATGGTGAGCGCTACCGTGAAATGATATCCAACTTTTTTTTGTCCAAAATGCAAGAGTTTGACTTGCATGACATGTGGTTTCAACAAGGCGGTGCCACATGCCACACAGCACGCGTAACAATGGACTTATTGAGAGGCGAGTTCGGTGAACATTTTATTTCACGTTCGGGACCGGTCAATTGGCCGCCTAGATCGTGCGATTTAACACCTTTAGACTATTTTTTGTGGGGCCATGTTAAGGTGCATGTCTATACAGACAAGCCCGCTTCAATTGACGCATTGGAAGACAACATTGAAGCACTTATTCGTGAAATACCGGCCGAAATGTTGGAAAGAGTATGCCAAAATTGGACTAAGCGGATGGACGGTCACCATTTCCATGAAATAATCTTCAAACATTAAATTATATGGACCGTACTATCGATCCAAATAAAGATTTCATGAATTTTTCTGAATTTTATGTGTTTTTCTTTTGGAACAATTTTCCTATAGCTCTTAAAAAATAACCCGTTATATAAAAATAAATGTGTGTTTATTTGTTTGTGGGGTTGTTTGTTTGTTTGAAGTCTATAGACGGCTAATCGGCTGGTCCGATTTTCTTGAAATTTTAACAGTACCTTCCTGTATGTCTGGAAGGAACTATAGGCCGTTTTTTATTTTAAAACCTCAAGCAGGCGCGATGCCACGCCCACATACCCATATGTATGTAACTTATAGGATCCTATACTATGCATTTGATCATGTTATGATCTTTAGAAAAGTTGTTGCGCATGAGCCGATGAAGGTTTCTAAGTTGGTATGACTAATATCCGATAGGTGGCGCCATTGAAAATTACTTAAAATCAATTAAATCGTAAACTGTGCATTTGATCATGTTATGATCTTTAGAAAAGTTGTTGCGCATGAGTCAATGGAGGTTTCTAAGTTGGTATGACCAATATCCAATAGGTGGCGCCACTGAAAATTACTTAAAATCAATTAAATCGTAAACTGTGCATTTAATCATGTTATGATCTTTAGCAAAGTTGTTGCGCAAGAGCCGATGAAGGTTTCTAAGTTGGTATGACCAATATGCGATAGGTGGCGCCACTGAAAATTACTTAAAATCAATTAAATCGTAAACTGTGCAGTTGTTGCGCATGAGTCGACGGAGGTTGGTGCGATTAATTTCCGATGGATGGCGTCAATGAAAATTATTCAAAAGGAATGACAAGCAATTGATCGACCTACACCTTAAGCACGGAAGAAAAAAGAATTACGAGTCTCAGAATTAGACGAGCATTGAGACTAGAAAATCTTCGAATATATGCCGCTGAGACCCGTTCGCTTGAACCACTTGAACAACGAGAAGTGAAATTAAAAACTAATCATCTGAATCATCTGGACAACGGGAAACAAAATCAATAAAATGATTAAAAATTAAATTGGAATTCAAAATTAATTGGTGGCACAGCAACACGCGCAGGGTACAGCTACTATACAATAAAATCAAGAATTCCACTTGATGTACCAAAAAAATTTCGATATTAAGTCTTCCCATCAAGAACTGCTCCTATCTATTACTTCGAATCCTATTTACTCTTTTGCGGATGACAGCAACATTTGTCATTCATATTCATTTGATCGAAGGCCGAGCCTTTTGGAGATTGGGGCAAGGAGGTCGAACATGAATGACGCACTCACGAGTGACCTGATAACAATCTCTGAGTGGGGCCGCGCGAACAGGGTCGATTTTAATGCGCGCAAGACGGCGTGATGCTGGTGCTGGCGTTCTGTCATCTGTATCTATGGGTAATGTAAATATTGAGGAGGCGGATGCTCTTGATGTTCTGGCCATGAGAATTAGTTATGATGCTCGTTGGAACGATCACATTTTTCGAGTGTCGAAGGAGGCATTCAAGTGCTTTGGTTTTTTAAAACGGTGCAAAAAATACTTCACTCCATACGACCTTCTTGCTATTTACAGGACCTTTATCCGACCTCGTATGGAGTACAACCCTCATGTATGGGCCGGTGCTTCAAAGTCTATTTTGAAGCTTCTCGACCGCGTACAGAAGAGGGCGAAGGTGCTTATTAATGACAGTAGGGTATCCAACTCTATTGATTCGTTGGAGCATCGTCGCAATGTGGCGTGTGTTTCATTGTTCTACCGGTACTATAATGGGAGGTGATCTCGAGAGATAGGGGGCTTGGTTCCCGATAATCACATATTTTTACGTGGTACTCGTACTTCTCGCAGAGCACATCCTTTTGTGGTTGATTGTCCAGTGAACCGCACAATGCATTACAGAAAAAATTCATTTTTTGCCCGCACTGCTCGCTTGTGGAATGATCTTCCTGCGGAAGTTTTTCCTGTCAGTTACGATATTGGTAAGTTTAAATCAAATGTCCACAAATACTACTCCCTCTTTCCGCCTTCCTATAACCTATTTTCCTAAGTCTGCACTATGCACTGCATGAGTAAGGGCCATCCCCTGAGTGCTGGTTTTACAAAAAAAAAAAAAAAAAAAAAAAAAAAAAAAAAAAAAAAAAAAAAACTCTTTAAGGACATTCACGTCTTCTTAATTGCCATGAGATCATGCTGATATGATTTTTAGCTCAAGATAGTACAACGGGATTTAATGAGATCCGTCAACATGCTTATACTGATTAAATCGTTAAACATTTTATTATTCTGCATGCCTTTGAAGTCTTATTAACGCAATTTCTTTTAACAATTGAGAACGTAATAAATCTTTTATTGCCTTACATTTGAATTCTTATTTTTAATTTTGATAAGAATTACTTGGAATTATTTTCTTTTAATAAAAAAAGAAGACAAAAAAAAATAAATGAAACAAAACAACATTAAACAATGGAATCCGCAAACGACAAAAAGACATTTTTTAATAGCAATTCTTGATAAAGAAAAGAAATATAAGATTTTTCTTTTTCTTAATTCCTTCTATTTTTCAAAAAAAAAAAAAGAAACAACAAATAAAAACCAACAATAAAATGTATATGCCGCTCACAAAATGAAAAACAAAAAAAACAATAACAATTGTTGTATAAAGATGGGAAAATAAAATTTCCCGACAAAGACAACATCAGACAAAAATTATATTGCGCGCACGGCAACAACAACAACAAAGTCTCAGATAACAACAGATAGACAAGACAGAGTATGAGAGGTGAAAAACTTTTAAACGAAATGAAAAACAAAAACAACTGTTGCCATCCATATCCGTTTACCCTGCCAAGAAGTGAGAAAAATATGTGAGTATAAAAACGCAGGAAGTCAAAGTGGAAATGAATACATATTTACTATAAAAATATGTGTTTTGTGTATGGCAAGCTCGGAGTGTTATAAGAATGGTGGCCCAACGGTAAAAATAGTTAATGTTATAGGAGATGATGTAATATAAAAAAATGCTACAAGGAATTTAGATTAAATTCGTAGTTATCACAAACATAGCTGCCAGATTTGACGATTTATCGTAATTTTGACGATTTTGAGCTCCAAAAATATCACATTGGCGATTTGACGATTTATGTCCTTATTTTGACGATTTATAGAAATTAAAAATTTACATCATATTCGTAACTTTAGTAAAGGGTGTTTTTTTAGAGGTATAGAACTTTAAGTTGGCATTACTTTTCAAGATGGCGACCGATTTAACAGCTGTCAAGTGATTTATTCTCAGTTTGGTTTGGCAATTCATAATGAATAGACTCACGCCTGAACAACGCTTGCAAATAGTGCAATTTTATTTCGAAAATAATGGTTCTGTGCGGAAAACGTATCGCGCACTACGTCCATTTTATCGTCGACAAAATCGTCCATCAGAGCAGTTAATTCGATTAACCATGGAACGTTTTCGCACCGCGTTTACTCTTATTGATAACTCGCATCCCCAGAGACGCTGCGTACAGAAGAAGCTATTGCTGCTGTAGAGCGTAGCATTGAGGAAGACCCGAATGAGTCCATCCGCCATCGAGCACAGGAATTGGATCTGTGTCCATCCACTTTATGGAAGATTTTGCGGAAGGATCTTGGTTTGCGTGCTTACAAAATCCAACTCGTGCAAGAATCGAAGCCAAACGATCATCAAGTAAGGCGTAGATTCGTCGAATGGGCCCAAAACAAGATTACCGTTGTTCCCGATATTCATAAGCGAATTTTGTTTAGCGATGAAGCGCACTTCTGGTTGAATGGCTACGTCAACAAACAAAACTGCCGCATTTGGAGTGAAGGTAATCCTCAAGTGTATGTGGAAACACCGTTACATCCAGAAAAACTGACTGTTTGGTGCGCTTTATGGGCTGGTGGAATCATTGGTCCGTACTTTTTCAAAAACGATGGTGGCCAGAACGTTACAGTCAATGGTGATCGGTATAGAGCCATGATTACTAACTTTTTCATTCCTGAATTGAATAACCATGATGTCCAGGAGATGTGGTTTCAACAAGACGGCGCAACATGTCACACAGCTCGTGCCACAATAGATTTATTGAAAGACACGTTTGGTGACCGCCGTGAAATTACGTTTTGGACCTGTGAATTGGCCTCCAAGATCTTGTGATTTAACACCGCTAGACTACTTTCTGTGGGGCTATGTAAAGTCATTGGTCTATGCGGTAAACCCACAAACGCATGACCATTTGGAAGACAACATTCGCCGTATTATTGCCACAAATGTTGGAAAAAGTTATCGAAAATTGGACGTCCAGATTGGACTACATCCGCGCCAGCCGTGGCGGTCATATGCCAGAAATCATATTTAAAATGTAATGCCACAAGATTATCTTTCGGATAAATAAAATTCATGTCAATCGAATAATCCATCGTTGTTTTATTACAACTTAAAGTTCTATACCTCTACAAAAAACACCCTTTATGCACCCTAACTGAAGGGTTGTAATGACCAATTATATATGGTATCTATGTGTTGATATCTCTGTTCAGTAAGGTATCTTTTAACGGCAGTACAACCATAGCTGACAGATTTGACGATTTATCGTCATTTTGACGATTTTGAGCTCCAAAAATATCACATTGACGATTTGACGATTTATGTCCTTATTTTGACGATTTATAGAAATTAAAAATTTACATCATATTCCTAACTGTAGTACATTAATAGCCACTTTAAGCTTTGTATTTACTTTGCAATTGTTCTATTGGAAATTTATGTTAGTAATTACAAGGAGTAAAGTATTATATTTATAAGTTATTTCCGAATACCTGTGCTGATTTTTCTGTATTTTATTCCTTTTTAACCCCTTAAAAGCCAAAAAATTACAACTCCTAAATAACCTCGTAGTTGAGAATAATTTATCACTTGTCGTTGCAGACAATTTTAAAAATTCGAGTATAGTTTCTAATATTACCATCGAAAGAACAAAGGCAAGCGCCGTTATTTTTTTTCGTACGACCAACACCAACAGGGGATGGATGGCATTGTGTTTGGAAATATGAAAATATGTTATGGGAAGAAGGAGAGAGAGAACAGTGTTTATGGACACTAGGCTTGTATACATTTATACCATAAGTAACACGAAAGGCCTTTGCAGGAATTGAGTTTCACATACGAATAGTCCGACTAAAAAACGTATTTTTACGGTAATGCAGTGTGCGATCCACTGACCAATCGACCACACACGGATGTCCTGGCCGAGAAAGACGAGCGTTACGTAGAAATATATGATTTTCGGGAACAAGTCCCCTTATTTCGTTCGAGCAAAATACTTTTGTAGTAGTGGTAGAACAGTAGAACACAAACTACATTTCAACGACGCACCAATGATTCAATGGAGTTGGATACACTACCGTTATTAACGAGCTACTACGGCCTCCTGTACACGGTCGAGAAACCTCAAAATAGACGTTGAGGCACCGACCTCAGAAATAGTATAAATAAATAAAAATAAATAGTAAGATCAGTAAATAGTAAGATCAGATGATAAGATCTTAAGAAGGAACTGAAAAATCTGTAGGTTGCAGCCAACATTACACTGAATTTTCATGCTCAGAATGTCAACAGCTTCTGACTCCTTAATATTTAACACCACCTCCTTAGATTAAAATGATGAAATATTATTGCTGCTCTTACGTGTCAATAAACAACACTGGGATAGATTGTTTAAACCTTAAACAATTTTTTCCTGAATATTTTATAACATTTCTCCATTTTTGGAAAAAAAAAATTAATAAATGAAGATGAGGGAAGCTAGCTTTTAATTTCTAATAAATTTTTATTAAATGTTTTATTTTTGAACTCAGATACATATGTACATACATTGACTTCATATGTTTTGCTACAATAGAAATAATTTTGGTTTTTAAAAACTTTTAATTTATTTATTTATTTTTTCTGACGATTTTGACGATTGTTTCTCAAATATTTGACGATTTGGTGCCTCATTTATCTGGCAACTATGATCACAACACCGATATCTGTTTTCTGCCCTATTTGTTATCTTTCTTCTCACTACAGCTACTAATCCTATGGGGTCTTTTATTAAGAGCTTCCTATCTTTAAATTTAAATAAAACAAAGCGTGAAGTCGCCGTAGTCTAGGGTGTACTGTATTTGCTTATTAGTCGTGAGATCACGGTTCATACGAAATATGAAAAAATATTTATCATATCGTGTGTAGGTAGTGTGTTAGTGTACTAGACGAGAGTTTGTCAGTTCAAACCTCTGCTCTAACAACTCGAAAAAGACAGGAATAGAATAATAAAATAAAATAGTTGCATGCAAAGGTTTTCAAATCTGTAGTACAGAAGGTGGCGGTAAACCATAGGCCCATCATTTATGGATAAAATTAACGCACACAACATGGGTTATACAAGCAGCTAGGTCGTAAAGGCTTGTTATGGCCCATTAAATTAAGTAAGTAGGAAGTAGCCGTGCTCTAGTAGGTAGTGTGTTGGTTTATTAGACGCAAAAGCCTGGGTTCGAGCCCCAGGCATCAAAGACAAAATACAAAAAGTATTTTTTCGGCGACTTCCTCTCAGTAGATTTCTGGCAAAAACTCTGAGAGTAAATAAAAATTGCCATGAAAAGTTTCTCAATCAATAAAATCTGTCGTTCGGAGTCGACTGTAGGTCCCACCACTCATGTATAAAATTAACACACACAAGATAAGTGGTGTGAGAAACTAGGACGTTGTACAATGGGTCAATTTGACCTTGTCTTAATTGACAAGTATACGTTCTCCAACCTAACCTAACCTAACCTATTCGACGTGAGGTCACGGTTTATACCCCAGGTCTCAGACATCTCCAAGAAAACGAAATATGAAAAAAATATTCCTCACGGTGACTTCCTCTCAACAGATTTCTGGCAAGAACTCTGAGAATAAATAAAATTACCATGAAAAAGGTTCTCAAAAATCTGTCGTTCGGAGTCGATTTTAAACTGTATGTCCAACCAATCATGTATAAAACTAACTACACAACATAAATGGTGTGAGAAGCTAGATAGTAAACTTGACTAAAGTGTTGTAATGAGGAATTATGTTTTTTTTTTGTCTTGGGTCGGAGATGGGAATTTTCAAAAGACACTTTTGTTCCAACAAAAGAGTGCACTATTCACTATCACTGCCTACGTACTAAGACCACCCCCAAATTTCTTCAACCACTCTCCCCCGCCGGACTGCCGTAAGGTATTACTTCGCGGAGGGCTGGTTAGCTTTAAAGCTTTATCACGTTAAATCAAATTTCGCCTTCGTTCCTTCAATCTTCGGAGTTCCAGTCTAACTTCAGCCACTTACTGACTGTATTGGCTCCATAGAATTCCAGAAATCCCCTGTTTGGTCATAAATTCGTATCCTCGGGCCATCTAAATCTGGTTCAACATGTTAGAATATGCTCTACATCTTCCCCCTCATCTATACAGTTTCGGCATATAGATTACGAATTATGTACATATGTATGTATGTATGTGTGTGAGATATCATCGAAATATTTTATTGACTTGAGAGACTTATTGATGCCATTATGTGTGGAATATAACGTCGTTCTAATGTCCTTTAGTAACCAGTTTGTGGCTAGTACTGTGACTAGGAAAAAATGATCACTAATAGTACAGAGGATACAGTAAAAGTCTTTAAAAATATTTCATTTCATTATCTTTAAACAAACACACAAATCAAGCAATTTTTGAAAATACTATATTGGTACATACATACATATGTATGTATATAACAAAACAAGTCTGTGTCACCAGCTAAGGCTAATAAAATTATGAGCCAACAGTTATAAAACATCCACCAGCCGAAAACTTTTCACTTCTTTTTTTTGATAACTTCTCCTTGTTAAGAAATTTATTTAAACTTTTATGAGCCGAAGCAATCGTCTGTTCCTTCTTTCTTCCTGAAGCTACAAAGTTTAAATAACAATTTCATTGTTTAACACACAATTTGTTTTTTAAATGATTTTTTGTTTTTATTTCTCTCTACAAGTTTTTCTTTAACTTTCTTTGTGTATAAAAATTCTGATTTCCATTTATTAAGGACATCAGGCTTTGATTTAAAAGGACACAATATGGGGAGGTCAGGTGTCTGTTTTTACGCACTTTATTATAAAATCCAAATATTGTGTAGGCATGTTACGTTTAATAAAGTGTGGTTTTTAATTTTCACAAATTACACAGTGCTACAAAAGAGAAAGTGTGCAGCAAATATGAATTGTCTGTCCGTCAGTCTGGACACATCTAAAGGCATGTTCAAAGATTATACCATATATGTATAACCGGCCATTGTACATGAAAAACATTTTGAATTGTTGTCTTAGACGTACAGACTGTGTCTGTAAGTTCTGATAATTCGTGTTACTCACCACAGAATCTAAACATTCAGTTTAAAATGCTTCCTAAGTTGTTCCTGTTTCTACAATGCTAAATCAGAAGACCGAATGCTATTTTCAAACTACTTCTGAATAATATTTTCCATTATAATTGCATAGCACAATATCAGATAAAAATCAGGTAAAATTTCAAGAATTCCAAAACAGGCCTTCTTACGGTCGGGCGTTACTCGAGACCGGAGATATAGGCGACGAGGCTGATTGTTTTCCTCAAATGAGCAAAAAAAAGTGCTTTATATAAAAAATTTAAGTTAACCACCAAAAATTCAAGTCATCGAATACAAAAAATTCAAGTCATCGAGCACAAAATGCAAGTCATCAACCATAAAATGCAAGTCATCGACTACAAAAAATGCAAGTCATCGACCACAATAAATACAAGACATTGCCCAGAAAATGCAAGTCATCGACCACAAGAAATGCAAGAAATCGCCCAGAAAATGCAAGTTGTCTACCAAAGAAAATGCAAGTTTTCAATCAAAGAGTGCAAGTCATTTACCAAAAAAGGGAAGTCATCAACCATGAAATGCAAGTCATCAACCACAAAATGCAAGTCATCAACCATAAAATGCAAGTCATCTACCAAAAAATTCAAGTCATCGACTACAAAAAATGCAAGTCATCGACCACAAGAAATGCAAGACATCGCCCAGAAAATGCAAGTCGTCTACCAAAGAAAATGCAAGTTTTCAATCAAAGAGTGCAAGTCATTGACCAAAAAAGGGAAGTCATCAGCCACAAAATGCAAGTCATCGACCACAAAAAATGCAAGTTATCGTCCAGAAAATGCAAGTCATCTACCAAATAAAATGCAAGTTTTCAATCAAAGAGTGTAAGTCATCGCCCAAAAAAATGGATGCCATCGAAAAAAGTGCAAGTCATCTATAAACAAACGCAAGACACCGACAGTTTTGCCCCATTTACACAGAGAACTTTTTGCTCATTTGAAGAAAACAATTAGCTTAGACGCCTATATTTCCGGTCCTAAGTAAAGTCCAGAAAATGCAAGTCATCTACCAAATAAAATGCAAGTTTTCAATCAAAAAGTGCAAGTCATCGCCTAAAAAAAATAGATGCCATCGACA
This sequence comes from Sarcophaga subvicina, assembly GCA_936449025.2. NCBI lineage: Eukaryota > Metazoa > Arthropoda > Insecta > Diptera > Sarcophagidae > Sarcophaga > Sarcophaga subvicina. The sequence goes on from OW388084.2 coordinate 100,932,731, forward strand.
AAAAGTGCAAGTCATTGACAAACAAACGCCAAACACCGACAGTTTTGCCCTATTTATACAGAGAACTTTTTTTGCTCATTTGAAGAAAACAATTAGCTTCGACGCTAATTTTTCCGGTCCTAAGTAAAGCCCGACTGTAAGAATACCTAAGATCATTTTTATCCGATTTAGACTGATTTATACAGAGTCTTAATTGACAAGCACACGTCACACTATGTGGCATTTTGCCTGAAAACCTGGCCAAAATTAATAGAAGTGTTTTATGAGTTAATGGCTGGAATTTTTTGATAGTGTTAGTGATAATTAGGACCAAGGATGAACCCAACTGATTTTGGTTCAAATCGGTCCGTGATTTCGCCTAGCCCCCATACAAATTCCCCTCGAAATTGCATTTATTTGTAAATAATTATGGTAATTATGCAACAATCAAGAAATCATGGTGTAAAGTTTGGTGAAAATTTGATCACTTTTGATCCTGGTCCCCATATAAAGTCCCCTTTAGAAATTCACGTGTGCGCTTAGAAATGGCTTCAAAACATCGGTATTGTGATGAAATTCGGTATGAACGTGTATTTTGTAAATCTAAATCATAAATCAAATTTTGTTATAGTCGGTCAATAATTGCCCCTTGGTCCAAAATAGGGCCCCTTAAGAAAATATGTTTAGCAATTATAATTGGCTTAAAAATGTTATTACCTCGATGAAATTCGACATGAACATGTTTAATATGAATGTGAATCATTTATGATCACATTTTATTATGATCGGATCATAAGTACCCCTAGGTACCACATACGGCCCATTAAGAAAATCAAACATACATCTCATATTGTTATAATAGTCGATATACATACATATGTAATTAAGTTTTTAAAATTCTATGATAATTAATGTTTATTTATATTATTTATTTTACATTATTTAATATGTACTTAACTTAAAAATACTTAAAAAGTGAAACCAACTACAATCGTTAAAATCGTTATCATTTTCATCATCAATGTCAGGAAGGAGTAATTTAATAGTATCTGATGAAATGAATGCTTTTCTATTCCTTCGCGAGTTTTGTGTACTGCAGCTTATAAAGGGGTCACTGCATAAAAGTAACCTATTCAGGACATCTCGATTGGTATCGCTTATACTGAATTTCCTCGCATAATTCGTACGCCACATGGCTTTATTGCCTGTGGCTTTATTACACTGCGTCTAAAATTTTAAATTTTTCAAAAAAAGTAAAATTTTCAAAAAATCACCAAAAATAATTGCGCAAATTTGCGCAAACTTTTTTTTTGTTCCGGAATATAGAGAGTTCATGTTTTCTTGTGGTATATAACATTAAACTACTAAAAACTACTTTCACCTTTAAAATCCTTATCTTTTTTTTAGGGAGGGTAAAAAAATGTGAAATTTTTATTATTTTTAAATTTTGAACGAATAATTTTAACATTAATATATGATATATATATATATATATATATATATATATAAACTGAAAGTAGCAGTTGTTCATACCTTTCAAATGAAAAAAAAAACAAAATAAAATCTCTATTCGTTTAGCCACAAAAAAATATAATCTAAACCTATTAAAATTTCAAAAAAACCCCAAAAACGCATTTAATTTTCTTCACTTTCCCGACTTTGACATCGTCTCAAATCTACAAATCTCAACTTAAAGTCGTGAAAATTCACTATATAATGCAGACTATAAATTGCATACTCAGTTTCTTAAATTTCTTTAAATTCATTTTTGCCTTTTTTGTCAGCTTTTCGGGGTAAATGCCACATAGTGCGTCATCTAGCCTAACCTACAGAGTATTTTTTCCCTTATTTAAAGAAAACAATTAGCTTAGTCAACTATATCATCGGTCCGTAAGGTTATCCGACCGTAATGAGAACTGTTTTGGAATCTAGCCCACTGGTTACCAAAACTGCACTTTTTTAAATTTTCTCGAATTTTACCCAATATAGAGAGCATGTTTGGTAAAAATTCTTGATCCCTCGATTTTTTTTAGTTGCTCACCTTAATACCGTATCAATAGTAGTAGTGACAAGAGATTAATTAGATTAATGTGTGATGTGGTTTTAAAAAATCGATGTCGGATTTTTTTTTTGTCGGCACCCCCCTAAAATGTTTCATTTTGTTAGATTTTAAGATTGTCAAAGTTTGACACTGGGGCCTCAAAAATTTTGAAAATCTCGATTTTTTGGCAGTTTGGCGACTTTACCGACCCATATCTCGAGAACGGTTTAATATATTTGCCCGTGTCATACATCAAATTGAAGTCGATACTGTTTTTAATATTTTATATGGAATAAAAAAATACGTAAATAGTACTCAGTTCGAGATAATGAACCCAATGTCCATAAGAACCTGACTAGGTACCCCTAAGAGCGAAGTATAATATTTGTCTTTTTAATTTTATTCTTATTCAAATTTATTCAAGGGAACGACATAATATGGTTTTGGAGCTATCTGGATACAGCTGACGGCATCTGCTGACTACTTGGAGAACGTATTGTTTTTTTTTTGCTCGTCCTTTGGAAGTAATTGGTTGTATTCTGTGATGAGCTTAACTCCTTGCTCTGCCATGTCGTTCACAACTTTCAAGTTGTTTACCATCCTTTGCCCGTCTTGGTAGTTTATGTTCTGCGGCCAATTTGCAGGATCTTTTTCCAGAAATTCGGTGTTAATGTTTAATCTTTTGAACAACAGATAAGTCTCACTTGTAATTAGGACAGGGAGACCTTTTTCTAGGAATTGCATCACTTTTACGAGAAATAAATATGTTCACTAGATGAAATGACCCAGAATGACACTAATGTCAAAGTGTACGTGTTAGTAGGTACTTGTTTGGTTTTACCTGCTTGGGGTCGCTAGTGCTACAGTATGTGGGCCTAAAATTAACGGTATGCCATAGCAAACTTATTTAAATTAAATGAGATTCCAAAGTACAAGTATTTGTCCATAATAACCAATAATAATACAAATAACGCTCTCAGGTTTTAGTCACGTTTTTAGGGACATTGGCTCTATTTTTCGGTTTCAGTACTAGTTGCATATTTATTGTGTAGAATACAAAATATTATAAACAGTATGGCCTTTAATTTGATGTATGACACGGGCAAATAGCTTTAGCCGTTCCAGAGATATGGATCGCCGAAGTCATAAAACTGCCAAAAAATCGAGATTTTCAAAACTTTAAGGCCCCAGTGGCACGGGTTAACATCTTCCAATTGTGCTCAAACTTTGGCAATCTTAAAATCTAACAAAATGAAACATTTTAGGGAGGTGCCCCCAAAAAAATTCTGACATATTTTTTTACCCTATGAGATAAAACCACCCTAGTGTTCATGTTCCTTCTTTAAATTAAATTTTGCATTGTTGGACAGTGTTTTCAAGTGCCAACTTTTTAAAATTTAATTTGAATCTGCCTACTTTCCCTTAATTTAGCATCGATGCTATTAATGTTTTAATTTTTTCCATTAAAAAAAGAAAAACTTTTACATTTCCAATTAAGCTGTAATAGCATTAGAATATTATGCGAGAGAATAAAAGTTTAGAATTTTCCAAATTTTTTCATTAAACAAATGGCAAATGTTCGGCATATAAATGGCCTGTAATTAGGTAAAGTTTTTCTTTTACGGCTCACACTGGTTTCAATTTCGATGTGTGTTAATGACTTTAATAGAAAATAAATTCATTTAAATTTAATTTAATTGTTAATAACTTAACTAATTAAGAAAAAAGTAATTAAAGTTTTAGCATAAATCAACATAATCCTGGAAAATTTAATGATTTTTGTAATACCGCATGAAGTATCACAACTGTTAACTGACAAGTCAAGTCTAACATCAATATCAGGTCTTTGCATTCATTTGAAATCAAATAAAGGTAGATTCATTAGATTATTAAAAAGGATGAGACAAATGGAAGAAGTTTGCATGCGTGTAAAGGGTGTTTTTTATAGAGGTATAGAACTTTAAGTTGGCATTACTTTTCAAGATGGCGACCGATTTAACAGCTGTCAAGTGATTTATTCTCAGTTTGGTTTGGCAATTCATCATGAATAGACTCACGCCTGAACAACGCTTGCAAATAGTGCAATTTTATTTCGAAAATAATGCTTCTGTGCAGAAAACGTATCGCGCACTACGTCCATTTTATCGTCCACAAAATCGTCCATCAGAGCAGTTAATTCGATTAACCATGGAACGTTTTCGCACCACGTTTACTCTTATTGATAACTCGCATCCCCAGTGGCGCTGTACGGTGCGCACAGAAGAAGCTATTGCTGCTGTGGAGCGTAGCATTGAGGAAGACCCGAATGAGTCCATCCGCCATCGAGCACAGGAATTGGATCTGTGTCCATCCACTTTATGGAAGATTTTGCGGAAGGATCTTGGTTTGCGTGCTCACAAAATCCAACTCGTGCAAGATTTGAAGCCAAACGATCATCAAGTAAGGCGTAGATTCGTCGAATGTTCCCAAAATGAGATTACCGTTGTTCCCGATTTTCATAAGCGAATTTTGTTTAGCGATGAAGCGCACTTCTGGTTGAATGGCTACGTCAACAAACAAAACTGCCGCATTTGGAGTGAAGGTAATCCTCTAGTGTATGTGGAAACACCGTTACATCCAGAAAAACTGACTGTTTGGTGCGCTTTATGGGCTGGTGGAATCTTTGGTCCGTACTTTTTCAAAAACGATGATGGCCAGAACGTTACAGTCAATGGTGATCGGTATAGAGCCATGATTACTAACTTTTTCATTCCTGAATTGAATAACCATGATGTCCAGGAGATGTGGTTTCAACAAGAGGGCGCAACATGTCACACAGCTCGTGCCACAATAGATTTATTGAAAGACACGTTTGGTGACCGCCTAATTTCACGTTTTGGACCTGTGAATTGGCCTCCAAGATCTTGTAATTTAACACCGCTAGACTACTTTCTGTGGGGCTATGTAAAGTCATTGGTCTATGCGGTAAAGCCACAAACGCTTGACCATTTGGAAGACAACATTCGCTGTATTATTGCCGATATACGGCCACAAATGTTGGAAAAAGTCATCGAAAATTGGATGTCCAGATTGGACTACATACGCGCCAAGCCGTGGCGGTCATATGCCAGAAATCATATTTAAAATGTAATGCCACAAGATTATCTTTCGGATAAATAGAATGCATGTCAATCGAATAATCCATCGTTGTTTTATTGCAACTTAAAGTTCTATACCTCTATAAAAACACCCTTTATATGTATGTCCACAGCCTCAGCATAGCTCCTATACTTCTATGCTTTCCATGCGTTCAGTTTCATAATGGAATTCTCAACTGCTTGAAATCGCGGTAGTCTAGTAGGTAGTGTGTTGGCTTATTATACGTAAAGCCAGGGTTCGAGCCCCAGGCCAGACATCAAAACGGAATATAAAAAATATTTCTTCGGCGCTTTCCTTTCAGCAGATTTCTAGCAAAAACTCTGAGAGTAAATAAAAAATTGCCATGAAAAGTTTCTGAAAAATCTGTCGTTCGAAGTCGACTTTAAACTGTAGATCTTAAACAGAAGTGGTGTGCGAAACTAGGTCCATAATCGTGACTAAAGGGTTGTAATGACCAATTATGTATATACTCGTATGTCTGTTGTTTCACCAAAATGTCTGTTGCTAGCTAGTTAAGCATAATGAAGAACGCCTTAGATGGAGAGCTCTAAGAGCACCTGTTATCACGTTTCGGCACTTCCGACTCTAATAGAATCCTTTGCGTATTCTATTGTGTTACAATTGTTTCTATTTTCTCAAGATAGTTAACGAGCGAGACAAGGTTGCCTTAGCTATTGTTTAAAACCAAAGGTTTACTTTTTGTCTTTCGGTTGAATATAATAAAAGAATGTGAAAAATGTAAATTTCTGACAAAATGAAAGACTAAATAAACAATGTCAGTAAATACATTTAACAAATAAAATACATGTATGCATGCATGGCTAAAATAACACAGAGAATATAACTAAAACTAGAATACAAAACCAAAACAAGAAAAGAAAAATGAAAGAGAAAACACAATTCAAAACAATATAAAAACGCTTATTTAAACAACAATCAGGTACAATAAAATAAAACAAAATAAATGTGTACACATATGTATGTATGTACATACATATATATCAACCCACTAACCGGAGAAAAATAAAAATAAAATAAAGATTTTGTCAAGGTTTTCTCTTAATGGAGAAAAAAAAAGCAACACTAACACTCATACACGATAAAAACACATGCATACATACATATGTACATACGAGGTTCATTTGAAAAATAAGTCTATAAAATGCCTTTGAACATTTAAACCAGAGATCAGCAATTAGTATTCAAAAAGATGAGTAGAATCGAATCATAATCATAATTTCTGATACTTATAGGCTCTAATCACACGAGAACAATTTTTAGTCGCACAATTTTTGATCTTTTCAAATCACACGGGATGAATATTAGTTTGGCATTAAATGTATACGTATGTATGTATACACAGCTTTGTATGTAACGGGTGATTTTTTAGCTATTATCTTTTTGGCAACACTGGTTTAAACAGCTCACGCACATTTCGTGTTTTGCTTCACTGTCAAACATCTTCAGGTTGGTCTATAATTTAACCATGAATCGTCTTACAAACGAACAACGCTTGCAAATCATTGAATTTTATTATCAAAATGCGTGCTCTGTTAAAAAGTTCATCGCGCGCTTCTTTCATTTTTGGTCAGTTTAATCGACCCACTGAAGCGGCTATTCGGGCTATTGTGACTAAATTTCGCACCAAATTTACATTGTTGGACATTAAACCACCAACACGTTTACGTAGAGTGCGAACTGAAGAAAATATCGCAGCTGTGTATCGGCCAGTGTTAATGATGACCATCAATTATCGATTCGTCGCCGTTCGCAGCAATTGGGCCTCTGTTACTCAACAACGTGGAAAATTTTGCGGAAGGATTTAACTGTGAAGCCTTACAAAATACAGCTGATGCAAGAATTGAAGCCGAACGATCTACAGCAACGCAGAATTTTTGGTGAATGGGCTCTTGGAAAGTTGACCGAAGATCCACTTCTTTATCGAAAAATTGTGTTCAGCGACGAAGCTCATTTTTGGCTCAATGGATACGTAAATAAGCAGAATTGTCGATTTTGGAGTGAAGATCACCCAGAAACATTGCAAAATCGACCAATGCATCCAGAAAAAGTCACAGTTTGGTGCGGTTTATGGGCTGGTGGCATCATTGCCTTATTTGTCTTTTTCTTTTGTTGAAAATGCAACAACAACTTAGACTGTGAATTTTGAGTCACTCGAATCATTTATAAGTATTATTTGAGTATTTTTCTAAAGTTATGAATCTAAATCAATGAAGGCTTATGAATCAAACATATTTCGAATGGTATGAGTTTGATGTCAATGTTGTACGCATACTCATTACAACCTGTACTTATAAATCAACGTTGTAGTGAGTATGAATGAATCCAGAGTTGTTAAATTTCACTATTGTTGACTCACTTTAGGTCGCCGTAGTCTAGTGGGTAGTGTGTTGGCTTATTAGACGTAAGGCCGGGGTTCAAATCCCAGGTCAGACATCAAAACAAAATATAAAAAGTATTTCTACGGCGACTTCTCTCTGCAGATTTCTGGCAAAAACTCTGAGAGTAAATCATCATATAGCCTTGAAAAGTTTCTCAAAAATCTGTCGTTCAGAGTCGACTTTAAACTGTAGGTCCCACCACGCATGCATAAAAATTAACACACACAACATAAGTGGTGTGAGAAACTAGGTCGTAATCCTGACTGAAGGGTTGTAATAACCAATTATGTATGTATGTGTATTGTTGACTCACTTATATTCAAAATTTCAAGAGTGCTTATGACTAGCGAAAAAACGATTCATTGCTGATCTCTGATCTAAACCCGAAAGCACTTCTTACAAGATTTTCTTAATGAAACTTACGGCTCCTTAAGGTCCCAACTTTTTTTTAAATCTTTATTCCTGCAAGGGTTTTTTAGTTTTAGCTTAAGGAATAAGTCCTTCAAACTGTAAATTATGATTGCTCTTGGCCAACATCGAACCCTAGTAATTCAACTAATTTTGATACAAATTTGTTTTCGAAAACTTTAAGCATTAAGAGGAGACGAATACTATGTTAGAGGACGTGTACTTGTCAATTAATACAAGTACAGTACAAGGAGGTCGAATTGACCCATTGTACAGACGAATACTAAGCGTGAACTTGTAATCCGCACTGTAACCAAGGGATAATTCCTTAAAACCATAAATTATGATAACGGAGGCAAGATAGGCAAAATTGTGGTGCTAGAATACATGTCTGTCATTCAACTAATTTGACTCCAAATTTGAATTCAAAAACTTCAAACCCTTCAGAGGAGACGAATACTAAGCGTAAACATGTAGTCCGCACTGTAACCAAGGAATAAATCCTTAAAACCATAAATTATGATAACGAAAGCAAGATATTCAATAATATCATACGTGTTGTTAAGTATGAATATGATGAGTACTTCAAACTTTGAATATGAGTAGAGGTTCCATGATATTAAAATAAGTATGAATGCGTATGGCTCTAATCACACGAGAACAATTGTGCTGGCGTAAAATGATAGTTTATAGGCAAGAGAGGTGAATGCAAAAACACTAATACATACAAAGCTGTGTATACGTATACATTTAATGCCAAACTAATATTCATCCCGTGTGATTTTGCAGTCGCCGTGGTTTAGTAGTTAGTGTGTTGGCTTATTGGACGCGAGGCCTCGGTTCAAACCGAGAAATAAAGAAACGAAACATAAAAAACATATTTCTTCGGCGACTTCCTCTCAGAAGATTTCTGGCAAAAACTCTGAAAGTAAATAAAATTGCCATGAAAAGTTTCTCAAAAATCTGTCGTTCGGAATCGACTTTAAACTGTGGGTCCCGCCACTAATTTATAAAAATTAACGCACACAACATAAGTGGTGTGAGAAACTAGATCGTAATACTGACTAAAGCACACTGATTTCGAGTGTGCACGCTGGCAGAGCTATCGCTCTGTACTGACGTCAATAGTTGGAACGATCACAACCCCTAACATTGTCGGGGTCATGATTGCGAGTAGTGGAAATTGGACCTCGGTGGTGAATTACGTAGAGCGGATTCTAAGGCGGAAAAAGAGAGATCTTGAGGCTGCAGAACGAGTAAGCATGTCGGCATAGGTGATACTGTCACACGTGCCAAGCGAAACCGAAATGATGATTTAGACAAAAGGAATAGTGGAGACGCTTAGATGCCTCCTCAACTTTCGATAGGCAATCCGGACGCGGATATAAACATGGAGAGGCCAAAGGGCCAAAAGGACACCACTCCGAAGTAATACAACCGTAGTTCCGGAGTGGGCACAGATAAGTCCACAGGAGACGAGGGTGATTTAGTGGGTGAGGGCCCCACATGGATGTGACGACTTCCTCTATGGTGCGGTTAGGTACATTTACCCCTCCTTGGCGTAAAAAAAATAAATCCTGACTAAAGGATTGTAATGACCAACTATGTATGTATGTAGTTGTTAGAGTCCCTTTACATTTTGAATACACCTCGTATTTCTTGTATAACGGCATGTATGCCATAAAATAAAACAATGTATCAACGAAACCGTTATGAAATGAATGTAAAGGATTATGTGCGTATATCTCTCCATTCGCCATTCGTAAAATCACAATGGATACAGAAAAAAAAATTGTTTAAATCTTCAGAGATCCAAACGAAACTGAAACACAAAAAATAAAAGGAAAAAATAAAAAAATAAAACAAAAAAGAAAAGATAAATTCACTGAATTGTAATGGGGTTTCGTGTAACAATCATTAAAATGTCATAAAATAAATAGAAATGTTGTACATACGTGTGTATACATACATATGTAAAGGGTGTTTTTTATAGAGGTACAGAACTTTAAGTTGCAATAAAACAACGATGGATTATTCGATTGACATGAATTTTATTTATGCGAAAGGTAATCTTGTGGCATTCCATTTTAAATATGATTTCTGGCATATGACCGCCACGGCTGGCGCGGATGTAGTCCAATCTGGACGTCCAATTTGCGATGACTTTTTCCAACATTTGTGGCCGTATATCGGCAATAATACGGCGAATGTTGTCTTCCAAATGGTCAAGCGTTTGTGGCTTTACCGCATAGACCAATGACTTTACATAGCCCCACAGAAAGTAGTCTAGCGGTGTTAAATCACAAGATCTTGGAGGCCAATTCACAGGTCCAAAACGTGAAATTAGGCGGTCACCAAACGTTTCTTTCAATAAATCTATTGTGGCACGAGCTGTGTGACATGTTGCGCCGTCTTGTTGAAACCACTTCTCCTGGACATCATGGTTATTCAATTCAGGAATGAAAAAGTTAGTAATCATGGCTCTATACCGATCACCATTGACTGTAACGTTCTGGCCACCATCGTTTTTGAAAAAGTACGGACCAATGATTCCACCAGCCCATAAAGCGCACCAAACAGTCAGTTTTTCTGGATGTAACGGTGTTTCCACATACACTTGAGGCTTACCTTCACTCCAAATGCGGCAGTTTTGTTTGTTGACGTAGCCATTCAACCAGAAGTGAGCTTCATAGCTAAACAAAATTGCGCGATACGTTTTCCGCACAGAACCATTATTTTCGAAATAAAATTGCACTATTTGCGAGCGTTGTTCAGGCGTGAGTCTATTCATGATGAATTGCCAAACCAAACTGAGAATAAATCACTTGACAGCTGTTAAATCGGTCGCCATCTTGAAAAGTAATGCCAACTTAAAGTTCTATACCTCTATAAAAAACACCCTTTACTTTTTGTATTTTGTCTTCATATCTGGCCTGGGGCTCGAACCCTGGCTTTACGTCTAATAAGCCAACACATTACCTACTAGACTATGGTGACTTCTGTCTACAAGTGGGTTAATTATCTCATCTTTGCTTTGCAAATAACTAAAATTAGTGGACATTCCTCTGCAGAGGAATATTTTTCTTGAAAAATCATTGTAGAACTTAATTTATTTTCTTTAAATTGTTCAACTCTTTCGAATCGAAATAAATGGTATGTATACCCATAAAAATAAGCAATTATTCCCAATTAACACAGATAAATAATTATAAGAAACAACAATTTTAATTAACCTAATTAAGCTTCATTAACAAACTTATCAGTTATGAATTGATTTCGTAAAGTTTTATCACTCTTTCTTACCGCACACTACATACATACATATGAAGTCTCTTTCGTACACTCAGCTATCAAGGCCAGACAAAATCAAACCTAAGTTGTGTTAATAAATTATTCGACATTTATTATGATAATTATAAGTGTATGTCTCTATGTCTTCCATAAACATGTCATTTCCAACTAAATGCCATGTTAATTAATTTTTCATCATATTAGAATAAGCAATTGAATGAAATATTTTGATATTTCCATATGCTACCCCCACCCCATAAATTGCATCATACATTTCAATGATTAATATACGAATATATACGTCAAATAAACAATAGAATAGGAAAATTATTAAAAACAAAGTTACGCCCTTTTGTTTCATCAACCACTCGCTGTGTGTTGCTTTATTATCTGACTGTTCAAACATGAGTTGTAGCCATGACATTGGAATTTTTCTATTCTCGTATAAGTTTGTAACAAATAATTATTCAAACATACTCTCATATACATATAAAGGGTCCGCCAAATAACTTTTTTTTGAAAATGCTTTAAAAAAAAACTACTGAATATTTTCTCAAATTTCTTTTTTTATTTGAATGTACAATCCTTCCGGTTAATAATGGAAAATAATTTCATTTAAATGGCTGCTTCAGCAGGCCATGCAGTAGCCTACACGATCGGTTCAATTTTTAAGCATCGATTATCGATTGTGTTCAGCTGTATTTCACCAATGGCTTCACGAATATTGTTCTTTAAAGCGTCAATTGTCTCTGGCTTGTCGGCATAACACTTATCTTTGACGGCACCCCACAAATAATAGTCCAACGGTGTCAAATCGCAGCTCTGACGTGGCCAAACGACATCAGCTCTGCGGCTGATAATGCGATCTTCAAAAACAGGGCGCCGCAAAACATCGAGTGTAGCTTCGGCTGTGTGGCACATAGCGCCGGTCCTGTTGAAACCAAATGTTGCCAATATCCTCCTCTTCAATTTTTATGAAAAAAAATTCGTTCAACATGGCCCCATAACGATCGCCATTGACTGTAACGGCCACTCCTTGCACATTTTCTTAGAAAAATGGCCCAATTATGCCTCTGGACCAAAATCCGCACCAAACAGTGACTCGTTTTGGGTGCGTCGGCTTTTCAATGTATGCCGTAAGGGTTTTCTGTGCCCCAAATGCGACAATTTTGCTTGTTTACATACTCGCCAAGAACAAAATGAGCTTCATCTGAAAAGATGATTTTTTTTTGCCAAAATCGGCATCTTCTGGTGTAGGCTACTGCATGGCCAGCCGAGGCAGCCATTTGAATGAAATTATTTTCCATTATTAAACGGAAGGATTGTACTTTCAAATAAAAAAAGAAATTTGAGAAAATATTCAGTAGTTTTTTTTAAAGCATTTTCAAAAAAAAAGTTATTTGGCGGACACTTTATGTACGTTCATAAATGAGTACATGCTTGTAATAGGAATGTATGTAAGGATATATATGAATGTATAATAAAAATTCTAGTCATATATTTGAATCTGGCCTTAATTAAACATCATTTCCATAAGAAGTGTTTCATTCGAAGGAAGTACAATTTCAGTCAATTTAAAATTCAGTGACCTTTGATAACAAATTTTCTTTTCTTTTTTTTTATACATTATAAAGAAGAAAATGTAATGTATTAACAAACGTACATACATACATACATATATAAATATATACATACCCTCGGGTAAAATATGGACGGCATAATACACAATCGCCTAAGCTACGCTAGTGCAAGAGTAGTTCTCTCGGTGCTGCAATGTGAGTTAGGAAAAGGACTCTCCATACATATATCAGGATTACGGCCTAACTTCTCACACCACTCATGTTGTGTGCGTTAATTTTATACGTGAGTGGCGGGACCTACAGTTTAACGTCGACTCCAAAAGACAGATTTTTGAGAAACTTTTCATGGCAACTTTTTATTTACTCTCAGAGTTTTTGTCAGAAATCGTTTTGATGGAAAGATCTTACCAGGAGTTTGAACAGCAGCCTCATGTGTAATGAGCCAACACTCTACCTACTAAGCCACATATGTTGATACATAATTGGTCATTACAACCCTTCAGTCGGTATTACAACCTAGCTTCTCTTACCACTCCTGTAGTGTGTGTTAATTTTATACATGAGTGGCGGGACCTACAGTTTAAAGTCGACTCCGAATGAGAGATTTTTGTGAAACTTTTTATGGCAATTTTATTTTTTACTCTCAGAACTTTTACCAGAAAACAGCTGAGAGGAAGTCGCCGTAGAAATATTTTTTCATATTTCGTTGAGTTGGAAATGTCTGACCTGGGGGTTTGAACCGAGGCCTTACGTCTAATAAGCCAACACACTACCTACTAGACTAGGGCGACTTAAAACGCCCACTGTAGGCAAAATAATGAAGATAGAACGCAAAAGATAAAGGTTTGATTTGCTCGTGCTGACTCTTTACATTAGTTCTGCGAACTGGGAACAGATTGCAGAAGCATCTCCATACTTAGTGGCATAATAAACCACTTCTTTCGAGATTTAAGGACAATATATGGAACAGATGATGGAAAGAAGAAATATATTGCCTCGGCCCTGAATATTATGTATATATTATAATGGAATACCCGCACAGAATTACAACTGTGACATTTGCGGCCCAGGGTCTTAGTGGTTAAGACAGCATAAAACATAGAGGACACGGCGAATACACCAGTTGGAATTGTAGGGGCCAAACGGAAAATACTAGAAGAGATTAAAGTAGCTGTTAAAGGCACCTAAAACGAAGCGAAAAGAACCCTAACCTACTTGTGTGTGATCACGGACAACAGGTTAAAGCTTATTTATCTGCAAAAAAACTCGCTTAACTCTACGGGCACTAGCAAAGATGTTGCCAAACATTCTAGGATCAAAACCATTGAGAAGTAGAAAAAAATATCTCCCAAGTGGTGATACTACCTGACATCTCCATGAAGTTCCCTGTTGCTTTTATCTTCTCGGAGCCAGGGGCATTCTGGAGGGATCATTTGAAGAGGGAACAAATCATTTTTTCGTACAAAGAATTATAATGAAAAATTGTTGGAAGTGGCCGTAGTCTAGTACGTAGTGTGTCGGCTTATTAGACATGAGGCCGCGGTTCAAACCTTAGGTCAGACATCTCCAACAAAACGAAATATGAAGAAAATATTTCTATCAACAGATTTTTGGCAAAAACTTGGGAGTAAATAAAAATTGCCGTGAAATAAATCTGTAGTTCAGAATCGACTTTAAACTGTAGGTTCCGCCGCTCTTGTATAAAATTAATACACACAACATAATGTGGTATGAGAAGCTAGGTCGTAATCTTGGCTGATTGGTTTTGTAGGATCATTTTCTACAACGTTAAGCCAAACCGGTTCTAAAGGGTGTTTTTTATAGAGGTATAGAACTTTAAGTTGGCATTACTTTTCGAGATGGCGACCGATTTAACAGCTGTCAAGTGATTTATTCTCAGTTTGGTTTGGCAATTCATCATAAATAGACTCACGCCTGAACAACGCTTGCAAATAGTGCAATTTTATTTCGAAAATAATGCTTCTGTGCGGAAAACGTATCGCGCACTACGTCCATTTTATCGTCGACAAAATCGTCCATCTGAGCAGTTAATTCGATTAACCATGGAACGTTTTCGCACCACGTTTACTCTTATTGATAACTCGCATCCCCAGAGACGCTGTACGGTGCGTACAGAAGAAGCTATTGCTGCTGTAGAGCGTAGCATTGAGGAAGACCCGAATGAGTCCATTCGCCATCGAGCACAGGAATTGGATCTGTGTCCATCCACTTTATGGAAGATTTTGCGGAAGGAACACCGTTACATCAAGAAAAACTGACTGTTTGGTGCGCTTTATGGGCTGGTGGAATCATTGGTCCGTACTTTTTCAAAAACGATGGTGGCCAGAACGTTACAGTCAATGGTGATCGGTATAGAGCCATGATTACTAACTTTTTCATTCCTGAATTGAATAACCATGATGTCCAGGAGATGTGGTTTCAACAAGACGGCGCAACATGTCACACAGCTTGTGCCACAATAGATTTATTGAAAGACACGTTTGGTGACCGTCTAATTTCACGGTTTGGACCTGTGAATTGGCCTCCAAGATCTTGTGATTTAACACCGCTAGACTACTTTCTGTGGGGCTATGTAAAGTCATTGGTCTATGCGGTAAAGCCACAAACGCTTGACCATTTGGAAGACAACATTCGCCGTATTATTGCCGATATACGGCCACAAATGTTGGAAAAAGTCATCGAAAATTGGACGTCCAGATTGGACTACATCCGCGCCAGCCGTGGCGGTCATATGCCAGAAATCATATTTAAAATGTAATGCCACAAGATTATCTTTCGGATAAATAAAATTCATGTCAATCAAATAATCCATCGTTGTTTTATTGCAACTTAAAGTTCTATACGTCTATAAAAAACACCCTTTATTTCAATAGCATTAAGGTCAGATAGGGCTTAACCCCCTTATAACCTAACTCTTGATTTAAGCCTACATATACCATTAAAAATTTGGACTTCCCAAGAAAGAAATCGTGGAAGTGGAAGAGAAATTGCAGTCGTCCCATTAAAACAACGTTGTTATGGCTTACATCTATGGAGGCTTACATAGAGCTTTGGTATCTTATATAGAAATTTCGACTTTAACCAGGTCAGGTAATAAGTGATCACTGCCTGTTCGTGTCTAGGAAAATAATTCTTTGATAAAACAATGGAATGGAATTTGAAGCGCCAACAAATTATCGGACAAAAAAAACTCACATTTAATCAGACTGGCATCATTCTAACTGCCTTTTAATTTAAAGCAAAAATAATGGATTTTTATCGGGTCCGCCATCAAACGTTTTTTTTCCAACTAATGCTTATTTCGTGAATGGTAACACTTAACTCATGTCTGATTTGACAGATAATTAGTTTTATCCTTCCGCTGAACGAATATGGTTGTGTATACGCTTGAACAACGCTGGGAAATATTGCGACATTACTTTGAAAATCATGGTAATGTTGCAGAATGTGTGCGAAGATTGCGTACGGATTTTGGAAGAAGGGAAGCACCGTCAGCTCCGTATATTCGTTATCTTGTGAAAAAAGTAAAAGAAACTGGCATCCTCATCGATAAACCAAAGCGTGAAAAGCCAAAAACAGTGTGTACACCCGAGAATATTGCTGCTGTGGCAGAAAGTGTGCGTGAAGCGCCATCAACATCAATTCACCGTCGTTCAATTGAACATTTCGGAAACATCATTGAGACGAATTTTGCATAAAGACCTTGGTATGACGCCATACAAAGTCCAATTGGTTCAGGAGTTGAAGCCAATTGACCATCCAATGCGTTTTTGCTTCGCTAAGTGGGCCTGCGATCGCCTTACAGAAGATGCCGATTTTGGCAAAAAAAAAATCATCTTTTCAGATGAAGCTCATTTTGATCTTGGCGGGTATGTAAACAAGCAAAATTGTCGCATTTGGGGCACAGGAAAACCGCACGCATACATTGAAAAGCCGACGCACCCAAAACGGTTTGGTGCGGATTTTGGTCCAGAGGCATAATTGGGCCATTTTTCTTCGAAAATGTGCAAGGAGTGGCCGTTACAGTCAATGGCGATCGTTATCGTGCCATGTTGAATGAATTTTTGTTCACAAAAATTGAAGAGGAGGATATTGGCAACAGGACGGCGCTACGTGCCAAACAGCCGAAGCTACACTCGATGTTTTGCGCCCTCTTTTTGAAGATCGCATTATCAGCCGCAGAGCTGATGTCGCTTGGACTATTATTTGTGGGGTGCCGTCAGAGATAAGTGTTACGCCGGCCAGCCAGAGACAATTGACGCTTTAAAGGACAATATTCGTGCAGCCATTGGTGAAATACAGCTGCACACAATCGATAATGTGCTTAAAAAGTGGACCGATCGTGTAGGCTACTGCATGGCCAGCCGAGGCAGCCATTTGAATGAAATTATCTTCCATTACTAACCGGAAGGATTGTACTTTCAAATAAAAAAAGAAATTTGAGAAAATATTCCAGTAGTTTTTTTTAAAGCATTTTCAAAAAAAAAAGTTATTTGGCGGACCCTTTATTAAATTTTCTACAAAAAAAAACTGTAAGTAAATGATGTCTTAACATAACAAACTGTCAACCTGTTTCTCTCACTTTAAAAGAATTTAAAAATTTTCTTTATATCCGACTTAACTACATTAAAATGTAAAAATGTTTTTAATGTCTGGCATAATTTAAATAAAAAAATAAACGCAGATTAAATATTAAATTATGTGCATTATTTTAAAAGCTTTTAAGATTTTTTTTTATAAGATTTTAATCCTTTAGGATTTTTAAAAATGTAAAATCTGACATAATTTTGTTGTTGTAAACAGTAAAGAATATAAAAAAAATTCGCAATGACTTCTTTATTTTTTAGTCAAATTTATTTTTTTTTTTGTTACCAAATAATATTCCAAAATGTCATAAAAGAAACTAAAAAGTAAGCATAACATGAAATTGTTTTCATAATCATATTTGCTAACCCAACGATGACGATGTTTGTAGATGATGCTCTTCTCTCTATGACGCCCTTCCGTTACTGTCTTTTATAATTCTTTGCTGGGACCATTCTTCATATAAAAAAATCTTTGTATCATTGCCAAGCATAATGTCAGCGCAATTTGTTAGCTCAGCCCAAGTCATACGGCTGCTGTTCGGCCGTTTTAACAATTTTAATATCCTAAGCATTATGTGTGTCAATGTATAACAGCACATGCATAACGTTACCTTAATCTTAAAAGTTTCTAACATCCTTTTTTTCTTTAATTTTTTTGCAGATTTTTATAGAGGATTCTGTAATAATGTTCTCCAGCTGAAAACGAAGAAAATTCCAAACTTAAAAAATTGATAATCGGAAATGTGGATACAACTGTGGATACTTCCTCTTGCCTCAGCAGTACCGTCAGTAAGGCTGTTACATTGTCGGAAATGCATTACTTACTTACTGACTTAATTGGCCATTAACAACCTGATTAACGGATTTCGGCTTAACGCAATACATACTTCCAGACGCCTCTGCTTCTTGCGCGCCTACGCCAGTCGGTCACACCAATCGATGACAGGGCTTCCTCGATTTGGTCCTTCAAACGCAGACAAGGTCGTCCCCTTCGCCGATTTCCGCAGATTCCCGCTTCAAATACTCGTCTCACCGGAGCATCCTCCTCCATTCGAACGACATGACCGAGCCAGTTAATACGCTGCACAACGTCTATGTCGTTGAGGAGCTCATACAGCTCACTATTGGATCGGATGTGGAAATCATCGCCAACTCGCACTGGACCGAAGATCTTACGTAGGACTTTTCTCTCGCATACTCTCAAGGCTGCTGCATCAGTGCTTAATAGGATCCATGCCTCTGCGCGATAAAGAAGCACGGGGAGGATGAGCGTCTTATAGAGTATTAGTTTTGACGCAAGCGTTCAGTTGCTTGCGTACGCTGATGACATTGACATCACAGGGCGTACGAAGCGAGATGTTACTGCTGCTTTTAGTGCTCTTGAACGGGAGTCTACTAAGATGGTCCGGGCAGTAAATGAGGGAGAAATGAAGTATATGTTATCAACAAGTAGAGACATGCGGCATATTGGATCTTAAATTACGGCCGATAACTATACTTTCGATACAAAGAATTTATTTATTTTGGCTCCGCCGTTACCACCACAAATGATGTCAGTCTGGAGATCAAGCGCAGGATAACTCTTGCCAACAGGTGATACTATGGTCTCAATAGGCAATTGAGGAGCAGAAACCTCTCTCGTACGACAGAACTAATACTCTACTCTCCCCGTGCTTCTTTATGGCTCAGCGACATGGACCCTATTAAGCACTAATGCAGCAGCCTTGAGAGTGTTCGAGAGAAAAATTCCTACATAAGATCTTTGGTTCAGGGCGAGTTGGCGATGATTTCCGAATCCGTCCCAACAGTGAGCTGTATGAGCTTCTCAACGACATAGACGTTGTGCAGCGTATGAACATCCAGCGGCTGCGCTGGCTCGGCCATGTCGTTCGAATGGAGAAGGATGCTCCGGCGAGACGGGCATTTGATGCGAGGTCTGCGGAATTCGGCGAAGGGGACGACCTTGTCTGCGTTGGAAGCACCAAATCGAGGAAGCCCTGTCATCAATTGGTGTGACCATCTGGCGTAGGCGCGCAAGAAGCAGCGGCGCCTGGAAGGATGTATTGCGGCAGGTCGAATTCCATTATTCGGGTTGTTAATGGCCAATTAAGTAAGTAAGTAGATACTCTGTTAACCACAATCCTACTCAATTGTTTTCCCTATGGAAAAAGGCAGGCCGAAAGCCATAGTCAAGCAGCAACTTATCCGCTTTCCAAGCGAAGTCTGGTAAATCTCCGTTACAAACAAATTTAACTTCACTCCGATCGAAATACCACCAGAATAAAACATACGATATGATTCTCATCTGCTAAATACAATTCCAATGCCTTTACAAACTTTTCAATAAAGAAAAGCCTCCAATTTAAAATTTTTTGGCCGACCATTAAAATTTCAATTTTCAGCAAATTTGTTCCTGCTTCTAAAGGCAAGAGAACCGATACTTAAAACCTCTCCATTTTAAGGTGGCGACATACGTTTAGCCGTTAGGCAAATACCCCACTACTATGCAGGTATGTATGTAAGTATTTAGTAAGGCTTTTGGCTATGCTTTATGAAATCTGTTGGTTTTTTTTTTGCTTTTGCCACAACTGTTGGCACATTTTTAACCTGCTTAACTTTGCTATTTTTACACTTGACTAGTATTTAGTCTTTATTCGTTTTCCTCTTTTTTTCTTTCTATCTTTTATTTTTCTAATCTTTCATTCATCCATTTTCGTTGGGCTTTAGTTGTGCTCCTGTGGTATTTGTTGGATGCTTTACTTCTTTTGTGTAAAGCGATTTTTTTTTCATTTCTTAACTTATTAAAGTTGACTTTGAGGTTTATACTTGAATGATTATAGCCGTTATGACTTTTACTTCTTCTACGGCTAAATAATAAATTTGACAGCAGGAGAGTTGGCTTACGAAAGAAGAAAAATATATGTATGTACGTCTGTATCTAACACCTAAAAATTTATTGTTAAATTTATTAGAAAAAAAATGTTTGAAAACATAAAGCCTGCATCAACTGACGCAAAGTAAATGAGCAATATATGCCATAATATTTATGATACACGATTAAGAAATATCTCTCACTATTTCCAAGGAAGAAAGAGTGTCCCTTGGCTAAGAATCTAAAAAGGAATTTAATGTATTACTTTTCTCAAACATCCTATAGAATCGCCTTCCGCATACAGGCAAAACCCAAACTAACCAGTGCAGTGAGAAAAGTATGAAATCTACTCGTGGGGGTCTTGTGGTTTCCGCATGTCTTAGGGCAAAAGATTTGAAAACACTGCTAATAATCACTGCACCTATGAACTTAACCCCAAATACGTATATAAAGGGTCCGCCAAATAACTTTTTTTTTTAAATGCTTTAAAAAAAAAACTACTGAATATTTTCTCAAATTTCTTTTTTTATTTGAAAGTACAATCCTTGCGGTTAATAATGGGAAACGATTTCATTCAAATGGCTGCCTCGGCTGGCCATGCAGTAGCCTACACGATCGGTCCAATTTTTAAGCACATTATCGATTGTGTGCAGCTGTATTTCATCAATGGCTTCACGAATATTGTCCTTTAAAGCGTCAATTGTCTCTGGCTGGCCGGCGTAACACTTATCTTTGACGGCACCCCACAAATAATAGTCCAACGGTGTCCAATCGCAGCTCCGAGGTGGCCAAACGACATCAGCTCTGCGGCTGATAATGAGATCTTCAAGAACAGGGCAAAACAGAACAAAACATCGAGTGTAGCTTCGGCTGTGTGGCACGTAGCGCCGTCCTGTTGAAATCAAATGTTGCCAATATCCTCCTCTTCAATTTTTGTGAACAAAAATTCGTTCAACATGGCCCGATAACGATCGCCATTGACTGTTACGGCCACTCCTTGCTCATTTTCGAAGAAAAATGGCCCAATTATGCCTCTGGACCAAAATCCGCACCAAACAGTGGCACGTTTTGGGTGCGTCGGCTTTTCAATGTATACATACGGGTTTTCTGTGCCCCAAATGCGACAATTTTGCTTGTTTGTACTTTCAAATAAAAAAAGAAATTTGAGAAAATATTCAGTTTTTTTTTAAAGCATTTTCAAAAAAAAGTTATTTGGCGGACCCTTTACAAAATGGAAGAGAAGCCAATCCTTGACAACACATATCATCGGACCCAGAATCCAGCAACGCCGTTTGAAAGACGAAAACAATAACTTCAAATTCTACACCGATGTAGAGAAAACTTGATACAAAATCTCCAATTAGTGTTATCTTCACAGATGAAAACGTAGTGGAATACAATTGTTCGAGAAAAACTAGGACCGGGTTAACAAATTCATTATTCAGTTAACAAAGCACTGCAAACGATAGAATACGTCCTTAAGACCATGTAGGCCGTATGAGAAAGCGTGGGTAAGTGAAGTAGAAGAGCAAGAGTAACCAATAAACTGATGATCGCTTCGCAAATTAATATCGTATAGTAGCTCCGCAGGGTGCCAATAGCATTTGCGCCTTCTGCAAGGTTTCCAGCTCCGCAGAATGCTGTATTAAGGATTAAGATAATTCTGTAATAGCATTTGCGACTTCTATAAGTTTCCAGTTCCGCAGGATGCTATATTGAGGATTGAAATAATTTTGACCGACATACTTAATAGCATGTGCGACTTCTACAAGATTTCCAGATCTTCAGAATGCTGTATTGAGGATTGAGATAATTTTAACCGACATACTTAATAGCATTTGCGACTTTACAAGGTTTCCAGCTCCGCAGAATGCTGTATTAAGGATTCAGATAATTCTGTCCTACATACTTAATAGCATTGGCGACTTCTACAAGGTTTCCAACTCCGCAGAATGCTGTATTAAGGATTAAGATAATTCTGTAATAGCATTTGCGACTTCTATAAGTTTCCAGTTCCGCAGGATGCTATATTGAGGATTGAAATAATTTTGACCGACATACTTAATAGCATGTGCGACTTCTACAAGATTTCCAGATCTTCAGAATGCTGTATTGAGGATTGAGATAATTTTAACCGACATACTTAATAGCATTTGCGACTTTACAAGGTTTCCAGCTCCGCAGAATGCTGTATTGAGGATTGAAATCATTTTGTCCGACATACTTAATAGCATTTGCGACTTCTACAAGCTTACCAGCTCCGCAGAATGTTGTATTGAGGATTGAGATAATTTTGACCGACATACTTAATAGCATTTGCTACTTCTACAAGGTTTCCAGTTCTGCAGAATGCTGTAATGCCGTCTTAAATAAAAACTATTTTTTTATCACGTGTGTTGTATTGATGTGGCTTGAATTTAATTTTATTTTGTTGTCTTCTTCTTTCATTTGGAATTTTTTATATAAAAAAATTTTATAAATAATTTTTATTTGTATTCAAAAGTTTGTTAAGTGATTAAAAATGCAAAAACATATGGAACTCTCATACACTTCTGTGATTTCATAAAATAAACAAAAGAAAAATCTTAAAATTACTAAAAAAAAAATTGAAGCAAAAGTTTACTTTGTCTTTTTATCAGCTTCTTCCAGTTCCTTAAGTCTATGCATGCGTTGCAAGAGAGTGGGATGTGAGTGATTCCAGGATGAATACAACCAATCGTGTATGGGGAAACCCAAGTTGTCCAAATTAAGTTTTATTAAAGCCTTTTGCAGTAGTTCGGCGAAACCCAACTTTTGGGCAAACTCATCAGCTTGATATTCAAAACGTCTCGATAACATAGTCATAGCATAACTGAGTATGGCATTATAGGGAGCCATTACATACGTGAGTACAATGAAGAGGCCTACTAAAATCGGTCTTACACCGGGAGCAAAACCAACAGCTTCATAGAAGGGAGCATATTTAAAGCAATAGTTGAAGACAAAGAAGATCAACAACAAATTCACTTGCATTATAACGATGTTCTTTGTGACATGACCCAGTTTCCAGTGACCCAATTCATGACCCAAAACAGCTATAACTTCTTCATTTGTACAGCCTTTACCTTTGTCTTCCTCCTTTATATCAGTATCATCTTTCTTGCCTTTATTAAGTAGCAAAGTATCGAACAAAACGATGCGTTTCGAATTCCATAGGCCATAGAAATAAGCATTGCTGTGCGAAGAACGTTTAGAACCCTCCACTACATACAATTTTGTTAAGGGGAATTCCAAAGAGGCAGCCAACTTTTCAATCGATGTTCTCAATTCTCCTTCCTCCAATGGTGTATACTTATCAAACAAAGGTGCTATGAAAATGGGATAAATTGTTAACAGCACCAAGGATACAGCACCGGCAAAGGCCCACAAATATATGAAGAAATGTTCACCACCCCACTGGACGATGAAGACCACAGCAGATGATAACAATACTGACAATATATTACTAACAATCAAACCCTTAATTTGATCCCATATAAAGAATCCAGGTGTCTGCTTGTTGAAACCATGCTTTTGTTCCAAAACAAATGTACTGTAGATTTTAAATGGCAAATCCTTAACATAGCCAAACAGACTTAATATGATGACAAAGAAACAACAGACAACAATTTCACTGTCAGCATTTAAATTCAGTTTTTGCACTACGTGTACAGAATATTGCCAGAAGATAGCAATGAAACCGAAATACAATTCCAGTGGCACGACTAAAACATCCATTAAGAGACTTTTAAAAATACCAAATTGTTCTTTATCCAGACCGTAAACACGTGCCTTATGGAATGTCTCCTCGTTCATGTGCTCTTTAAGCTCAGCGGGTACTTCTTTGGCATTTTTATAGACTTTTACCTAAAAGAAGAAACAGGAATTGGGATTAATTTTTAACCACCTGGTTATTGTTTGAAAGAGTAAGATTTAAGGAAACTAGTAATAGGTGATGTATGTAGGGTTGAAATGAAAGCTTAAATTAATTAAAGGAACCAAAATAAAAAATTTTCCTATTTATGGTGTATATTGGGCAAATGATTGGTAAAATAATTATACGCCTTTCTGCAAGCAAATTAATCAGGAATTCTACGTTTTATGTACCTTACAAGCTAGTACTCGTAATGCAGTAATGAGTTTTCCTAGGAGTTTTACGTTGTTTTAACGATGAACTGATCGTTATCAAATTTAGCTGAGTTTTGGAAAAATAGTTTTTATATTCCTCTTATATAAAGAAATCCTTTATTTATGATTGAAATTAAAGGCATTATAAGCCACAACTACAACAATTTCATTCTGATTAGATATGTTTCATTTTCTCTGTAATATACTTTCATTAGAAGCAAGTTCCACGATAGAAACCCTATTGACATAAAATGAGGACAATCTATTTTCATAAAAACCAGTGATGCAAACGATTCAACTTGTGCTGATAAGAGGATTCACGAAACCATGCCTCACGCTGTAAACCATGTATTCAACTGCAGGCAAACTCAATTCAACTAGAATTCAAATTCTTAGACCCTGGTACCAGTTAGTTTAGCAATAATTTTTTTGCCATACGTACATACACTTAGCCACAAAAGTACACATACGGATAACAAATTTTAGAAATTTTTTAACTAATCCGTTTTCGTTGAAAATCTTTGTATTTGTCTAACAGCTCTCCTCGATTTTAAGACGGTCTTGATTAAAAAATTTCTAAAATTTTTTAACTTTTGTGGGCCTGATGTACACTTTTGTGGGTCTTCACAGGCCCACATATGTTAACAAATTTCAGAAATTGTTTAACCAATCCATTTTCGTTGAAAATATTTATAATTGTCTGGCATCTTTCTTCGATTTTAAGACGGTCTTTTGCTTTTGTTCAGAAATTTGCGAAATTTGTAAATCGGATGTATACCTTTGTGGGCCTGTGCAGGGCCACAATTCAGTTCAATTTCAGAAATTATTTAACCAACGCAAAAGACCGTCTTAAAATCAAGGAGACTATAAAGATTTTCAACGAAAACGGATTAGTTAAAAAATTTCTGAAATTTTTTAACCGTATGTATACTTTAGTAACTGTGTGTATATATGTATCTTTAATTATATGCAGCTTGTATTTAAGCGATTACTTTTCCAACAGTCCAGTCGTATACATAGATTCGAATTAAGAGCTTTGTTGTAGAGGATTAGTTTGATGATCTTAACAAACAGACATAAAAACGTTCCTGACCGGCAATCCATTTAATTCAGTTTTCCCTAATTTTCTTGTGACTCGCTACTCAAAACAGGACAAGAAATTAACATCTATAAAAAATAACAGGCTTTCAGCAAATACTCTTGCAATAAATATTTAAAACAAGCAAAACAAAGGAATTCACAAATTAAGATATTTCGGTGTTTTTTGTTTGTTTATAAAATAAACGCGAGAGTGCTAGGATGGTATGCCTATCTATAAAACATGTTTTTAATACAATGAAAATGCAATGTATAAGAGATATTAACAAATAAGTATAAATTGGAATCTAAATCATTCAGATGCTGCTATTCTTTGTTATTTTTTTATAAGAACTCTTACATATGCATTCTGGTTAGATTACTTTCTTAGAAACGGTTATTTAAATGCCTTGTTTACAATTGTGGAAATCAGAAACTTGCTTCCAGTTGTTATTAAAGAGCTTTAGGCATTAACTTAAGTCTGTTTTATAATTTTTTCCAGGAAGAAATGAAAAGTAATTCTTTATTCTACATCACAGCTGAATTATTATTTTTCTAGCTATACTTATATCTCTGTATTGGATATCAATTGTTGCCCTATTCATTGACCATTAATTGAACTTTTAACTTTTGAGATAGACATTATGAAGTCAAAATAAATAATCAATTACTTTTGGCTGCCTGGCAAACAGCAAAACAAAATTAACCTCAAAATTTGAAAAAATGATTGACTAACAAAGCAATTTGAATAATTGCAAAGATTTCGTTTACTTATGATAAACAAAAAAGCAATTAAATTAATATTACTCACCTGTCGCAAAGATAAATAAATTTCGAATAAGTTTTCTAATATACACAGGCCCAATATGCTAAAAAGCACCACATCAGCTTCTGTAAACGACATCGTGCAAAAATGCTGCTCAAAAAGCTATTTAGCTAACTAAAAAACGGAAAATTTTATTAAAAATATATTTTTCTGTGTTTCAATATAAATGATTTACATTTTTTGTTTAAATTAAAAATGTTTTTTATCGGTAATAAAATATTCTGCCACTGTTAGTTTTCTACTTTCTTCTAACAAATAAAATGCCGGATAAAAAACAACCACCCCCTTGACTTAACCAAAAATTCACAATAACGACACCTATAAAAACTGGCTGTGTTTATTAATTACTTTGGATATTTAAATTAATATTTTATATTTAATATTTTTTACAGATTTTTGTATAAAAATTATTTTGAAATTTAAAGATTGAATTTGTAAATATTATTTTTATATTTTTAATGGAGCATTTTTAATAGCTTAACTAAATAAATAAATATCTAATGAACACCACCATTTCAAAAGTAAATACTCTATTGTGAATCTTTATATTATTCAAATAAACATCTGCAGTGCGTATCCACTGATTGTTTACAAAATCTAGAGCAAATTCGATACCAGTGAAAATGTAAAAATATTTTGCAATTAATTGCAAATCTTTAACACAAAACTCTTTTATTATTAAATTCTTTTTACATATAACTAAAATATGCCTCAAAATCAAGCCAAAAAACGTAATACTGATAAAGAATCGTCGGTAGTAAATCAATGCGAGGAAAGCAACAGCAGCGGTGCCACAAGTGTAAATGGGCAATTAAATAATAGTGGCAGCAGTAGTACATCAGGAAAATCCAGGAAAAGGTAATATCAAATACAGATATAACATAACATAATTGGCCATTACAACCCTTCAGTCAGGATTACGGCCTAGCTTCTCACACCACTCATGTTGTGTGCGTTAATTTTGTACATGAGTGGCGGGACCTACAGTTTAACGTCGACTCCGAACGACAGAATTTTGAGAAACTTTTTTATGGCAGTTTATTTTACTCTCAGAGTTTTTGCCAGAAATCTGCTGATATATATAAAATAAAATATATTCTCAAATTTGGACCAATACTTCTATGGGCCTTTGACATTTGCAAAAAATGAGTGTTAACCCCTAAATGGCACTTTAATTGCGCAGTTGAATAGGTGATACGATATTGTTGTTTGTAATATAGAAATTGGATTAGATTTTAGAATTTCACATCAAATTTAATACTCCAAAAACTTTCCACTAGAGTCGGAGAAACTCTCAAAAAACTACTTAATTTTTGACAAGAATGATTGAGGCGATTCCTAAAAACGTAGACGTAGACGTAGATAAATTTAAAGATCATAAAGTGGATAATTATAGATTTGTAATTAACTGATTTTAATACGGTAGCTATTTATGTATAGAAACGTCTGAATTTCCTTGCAAATATCTTTGACCTATAGTTCCAAAAGTGTAGTACTTCAATTCAAAGATTATACTATGAAATTTAGTTTAAATGTGAAGAATTTCAATGAATAATTTTTTTAAATATAATTTTAATCTTATTAATTAAAATTACAGGAAACGCTGTGAAGTTGTTCGCTTTAGTGATTTAGAATCGGAGTTCGAAGATTGCGATTTAGAAGATGCTGCCGCCTTAGAGAATAAACTACGTAAAGTAGCTCGAAGAAATTCTTTGACCCATGAGGAAATGATGAAATTATTACATGTAAGGTTATTAATAAATATATATTAAATTTTCTGCTATAGATAAACTTTGCTTATTAGAAATTTGTTAAAAACGAACATATTTTGGCTTTGGTGACTTTAAAAGCTGAAGATGAGTTGGCTAAGGAGAAGCGTAAAGAAGAAGAACAAAGAGCCATTATTATAACCGAAACTCCATCTATACCTAAGCTAACAAGAGCAAAAGCACGGGAATTAAATAAGACACCTACCGTTAAGCTAACCCCTTTAAAAGATCAAGAACAGCACGAGATAGCGTCTTTAATAAAAGAAGATTTACATTCAGATGAGGATGATGAAGAATATGTATTTCAGGAAGAAGATTTTGTGGTAATTATAGAATAATTGCAATATTTTTTAATTTACTTATAATATTTTCCTTTTAAGTCCGATGATGATGCCAATAATACGGCTTCTGATTTAGAATCTAATCCACGTACACCCATGACACCTGCTAGCCAAATAGAAGATTCCCCAGTAAAATTAAGCGAAGACGGTTGTTTTAAAGTGCCTTTAAATAAGAAAACTGAAGAATTAACACAAGAATTGCGTATAGCTACTAGGACTAGATCAAAATATTGCTTACAACAAACCACTATAGAAGATTTACAATCGGAGTTTGTTCCCCCCGACGTAGAGGAGCCTTTAGAGGTTTCCGATTTACAACCTTTAGATGAAGATTGGATGCAATTTTTGACAGATTTTACAAAGCCTTTAAGTAAGTTATGAAATTTTAAAACATAATGAATTAATTATTAATAGACTGATTTTAATTTAGATTCTAGTCTAGTTGGAGATGATGATGATCCTATTAATGATCCTGAATATGTAGCAGCTGAAAAAGAACCTGGTAAGTACCAAAAATTCGCTTAAGGGTTAATTTTTACATATGTTTAGTATGAAGAGCCATTCACAATAACGTGTTTTATAGTAAAGTTTCTATTGTTTACATTTCGTTTAACCTGTTAAGAATATGGACTCGGTAAGAGGGGACATACATTTCTTATCCGAGAGAAATATTTAAAGTGGTTGATATGGCAACCTTGTGTTTTTGTTTATGTTAGTATTTGCTCAGTTATTTATTCACAATAGTGTTGTTATAATTAATTGGTTGAAGCAATAAAAAACAGAAATTGTCTCAATTACAAGACATTTTCACAACAAAATAAAATTCAATAAAAGATTGGTATATTTTTTTACTTAAAATATAAATAAAATAATAAGTGTTGTTGTCAAATACATGGCAAAATGAGTTCAAAAGCAGACTTTCAAATGAAATATGAGTATGAGGACAGTAACTTGTAAGTATTTACACGATAATTAAAAAATAATTATCTTTACTATTAATAATTTTACTAAATAGCTCCACATATTACACCGACTATAAAGAAGATGAACAAAGCGATCCAAATCAATTGAATGATTCTTTGGGTGAATTGGTGACCGTTAAAACTTTGGAGGGTAACACTATAAATGTTTATTTGAGACTGGGCAACCGTATATTATTTTGTTCTGGAAAATATTTCTATTTAGAATACACGGTAGGTATCGATATATTTCTTACTAATTTACAAGTTATTGTATTTTAACTTTTTTGTTTCAGACGGCTCAAACTGATCATCAGAAAGAGTATACCGGCATAGTGAGTACTTGCCACACTTGTGGCGTTAAAATCAAAGGTTCCCTTAAGGTCAGTTCGAATTTCATATGCCATCTTAAGGGTCGCCATCCTGAGGTCTATAAAGAGTTTCTTAAACAAAAGCAAGAACTAGCTGGCTCTAGTACAAGGTTAAAAAAATTGGAAAGGTCTTATGGTTCTCTTCGCTCAAATCCTTATCCCGCCAATATTCCTCAAGTAGGCACTGCTGCTATACCACATCCAGATAAACAAGACCAATTCCAGCGTAATCTTTTAGAATTTCTAATATCCTCTAACCAAGATTTTCGCCTAGTAGAGGATAGAAAATTCCAAAGACTTTTTGAATTTATGGATATTCCCGTACAATTTAAAACTGTTGATTATTATGAACAAATAATTAAAGATGATTGTAAATATAAAGAATTGGAACTTTGTAATTTATTCAACCAGGCTCCAGTATTCGTCTGCTATACGTCTGATGTATGGTGTTATGGTGACTGTAAATACCTAGCATTCGCTTGCTTCTGGATTGATGATAATTTTCAAAGACAGGCCGCTTTATTAGCCTGTAAACGTCTTAATGCTACCACAAATGATTCCTCCATTGCGCATGTGCAACAAGACA
The DNA here is from genome assembly GCA_936449025.2 of Sarcophaga subvicina. Lineage (NCBI taxonomy): Eukaryota > Metazoa > Arthropoda > Insecta > Diptera > Sarcophagidae > Sarcophaga > Sarcophaga subvicina. Next base: position 100,963,121 of record OW388084.2, read on the forward strand.
TTTTAAGACAATATAGTTGCCCCAAGGATTACATTGTTAGCTGTTTAACCGGAAATATACAAAACTATGCAGCGTATTTTAAATATTTTGGTTTAAGAAAAGAAGTATTATGCCTACACACTTCACATTCCTCTGAAGATTGCTCATTTCTTCAACAAATACACGATAATTTACACATTCCTGTAGAAGCAAATTTGTCAGGTGTTAAACTACAGCAATTAGATTTACAAAAACTAAATAATTTATGGAGTACGGTATTTATGGACTATTTGGATAAAGATACAAAATTATTGCATCAAACGTGCTTAGAAAAGTAAGTTCTAAAAAATTAACATAAGCCTTATATTATAATTACTACTCAAATTACATTAATCCAACATATTTAAAGTTCAAGTTTCTTTTTGATATGTTTATTTATATGTGTATATATATTTCGGCAGTAACACGTCGTGTGTTACAGAAATCCTGTGCGCATGACACCCATTTGACAAATAGTTTTGATTCTTGTTTTCGGATTTGTATTAAATTTCTCATTGTAGACTTTCCGAGGCGAATTTAATGTCCAAAAATATCAGAGTGTGTTTAGCACAGATTCACTTTAATCTGTTATTAGATTTTAATTGTATTAATAGAGCTTCCAAGAGAAGTTAATGTATTTTAGTAAATTGCCCACTTTCTGGAAATAAATTTTGAAAAGGAAACTCGAACTTGAAAGAATCTAGTTTATCTTAGAATGATTTCTAATTATTATTTTGCTTTTCCAGATGCTGTTGTATATGGCTTAAAAGTCACACCCAAGAATTTAAGAAATATTTTATAGACATACTCAACACTCCCATTACCAGGCCCAATTTATTTTCCATAGCATCATTATATACCAGCTTTAAGCAATTGCTAAATAATAAAGACCATATGGCAGCCATATTTGATTTTATAAAGAATCCTTGTTTTTCTTTGCCCGAATTGGAATACCTCGAAGATTTGGTCGATGTCTTTGAGCCTTTACATGCCGCTTTTGAATTTTTAGATATGCAACAGAATCACTTTTATGGTTGCTTCTTGCCTACTTTAGTGACACTGAAATGGAAATTGACGCGTTTAATTAATAGTAAAAAGCTTAAACATTCACATAATGTATTGGTTAGGCTGAAAGAGTTATTATTACAAGAATTCAAAGCCTACTATGAGCTAAATGAAAGTAAATCTGAAGCCATTATAGCTGCCATTACATATCCACCCGTTAAAACCAGGTTTTTAATGGGTTTACAGGATACGGTACCATGTTTTAACTTTCAAGCCAGAAGTTTATTACTTAAATATGCTAAAGATTACCATACAAATGAAGAAAATAATACGGATGATCATTTATTATCAAATCAAGAAGAAAGCTGTGTAAATAATACGTCCATGGCATTGGACTTCTTTGACTTTGGTGACACTACTGAAAACGGTAAGTTTTGTTTTGCTATTAATAAAAGAAAGATTATTTTGAATACTACATGTAAATTATTTTTCAGTTTCGGAAGATTCTCAGATTCCTAGCTCGTTGAAACTAGAAATTGATGCCTATTTGGCTGATGGCGACAATACCTTAGTATCTCTGCAAAAATATCCCACTATTAAACGCATGTTTTACAGATACAATACCTGTATACCATCTCCGTCAGGTGTTTTACGTTTATTTCCTATTTATGAAATATTAAAAAAGAGTTTGACCACAACGACAACGCATGAACAGTTTCAGAATCATATTTTTTACCAATACAACTGTTTGGATAAGTAGTATATAATAATTTATTTATATTTTTATAAGTATTTAACAGTAAATTTTATAATTATTTTTAATTAAAACAAAATAGTTTTATTGGAAAAGATTTTTCGATGACTTTACGAAAGAAAAACACGTTTTTGAGAATGGCTTTTCAGGAAAGGTTTTATTTATTACGAAAAATGTCTTTATTATTTATTGTTTTATTAATTAATTATTTAAAAAGTGGATGCTGAGGAGCTTAGAGATGTAAATATATCGAAAAAAGAATTATCTGAATTGGTAGCCGAACTCTACGACAGTCTTATGGTTGAAGGCCTTGCAATGGAGAGTATAGATTTGGAAACTCCGCGTAAATTTCTTGTAAATCATCAAGAAGATAGGCTAAATACACCTCACCACTTAGCCAAAGAGTTGGACAGTCGAATACTGAATGTATCCCAGCAGCATGATTATCAAAAGGAAGCGCAACCTACTGCAACTTTACACCAAGAAAGTCAATCTCAGTTAAATGCTGTAACAACTACCAATATAACACATCATTGTCATGACTATACCTTTCAACCGGATGTCATGTCAACTCCAACCACCCATTGTCAACAAACCAGTAGTCCCCAAGTTAATGATCTTAGCCATGCCAATGCTGATACTCCAACCTTAATACCTATAGCCCAAACTGCTGCAAATAATGTGGGAAATTCTCTTAATGATACAGTTTCCATTGGCCTGAATAATTTAAATACCCAATTGGATTTAATAGCGGTACCCATATCAGGCCAACCAAATTGTTTTAAATTAGCCAAAATAGTACAATCACCAGAAATGCTGTCAACGATTGTCAAAGAAAACAACAACAACACCATTGACAAGGAAAACATACCATCATCATCGAATTCTTTAGCAGAACGTTATAGTGTACCTTATGAAACGAATTATACTTGCAAATATGTTTCCGTACGTAGACATGTTATCAAGGAATATATCGATAAATTTGAAAACTTAAAATATGCTCAAGATAATAAAATCTCAAGTACTACAACGGATGCAGACAATTGCAACAGCCAACAGGGTTTTACCCAGTATCAGTATGATCTAATGCAACAACAAATGAGAATACACGTACAACAGCTAACGCAAACATTTGTACAAGCCTACTGTCATCCAGAATTTTGGAAATTGGCACCCAAAACCAAAGATATGATTTTGGAACTAAAGGAAAAATCCAAGGCAAATAACAATTTCAAAATATGGAATTTAGATAAGGCAGTAGAACTTGTCGAGAATTGGCAAAAAGAACTAGATCAAGATACTCCAGAAAATGCAGAATTAATGAAGTTTCTACACCATGAAATCAGTGCTACGTAAGTACAAATAATTAACCCCAGTTAGTATAAAATGTTTGAAAAGAGAATTATTTTGTATGTGCTTTTAGCAATTCCAATTCACGTCAGATACCCCGTTTTCATCCACGCATTTTAGAATGTTATCTTAATTCGCCAGTCTTTATGTATCCTCAGTATTTACCTAGAATGCCATTTTCCCCCAAGGCTAAGATTCATGTCTTCTCACCAGCTGAATCCTATTTAATAGCCATGGGCCTGGAAAAGCATTTAAAACTAATATACGATAAAATGGAAAGAGTACCCCCTAAAACGACACCCTTAAGAACGGCCTGTAAACGTTTGTGCAAAGATACTTTACATGGCAAACGCTATAGACGCGTTTGGGGTTATATAATGCATTTACAAAAAGTCGACTACTATAATCCCATTAAGGTACCTGTTTTCAATTGTTCACGTATTGATTTTGAAATTGTTTAAAACATTTTTTTATTGTTATTTTACTTTTAGTACTTTTTTGAACATAACAAGGCTCCACCTGTAGAACCTGAACCTATTCTAGGTTTTGAAAATAACACTGTATTGCCACCTAAGGATCGTATACCAGAACTGCCTTTAGTCTATCAAACTTATTTACGAAAGGTAAGTGAAACTTCAATCGGTGCCTATTTATTATGTTACAGACATCGATAAAAAAAATAGCTTATGGTCTATTTACATTATTATTAAGGCAAATTGGATACCAAACAAGACACTCTGACACTCAGATTACACTGATTCGATCTAACAGCTTTGTTAGGTTAGTTTATGAAGGATGTCACGTCTCTGTATCCTTTGTCACCCTACATAATAAAAAAATCAAGAAAAGAGAAAAGGAAAAGCAGAAGAGAAGAAAAAGGTTGTAAACAAAATCAAGAAAAAAAAGAGAAAGCCATTATGGCATCCGTAGATAATTTACCCTTGTAAAGATATCCCGCTTGTCAGTAAATCCCATTTATGAACGCTATTGGATCTACTCCAAAAGCTTTTTTGTTTTCTTTCGTTTGGTATCTAAACATGGAATATTTTTTGTATCCGCTCTTATTAATAGTTCAAGCACTCTTGAAGTCTCTCTCCAGATGTACAGATGCCAATGTTTCTTCAATGATGGTCATTAAGCGTTTCTAATTTTGAAAGCTTCATGTCTTTCATCAGTTGGATGACTCCGTTACTGATTTTTACTCTCTATCTTTTCTTACTCTCCCTCCTTCGTTGATTATTATCATTAATCTTTCCTTCTGAATATTTCTCCTTTAATTGGTAGTTCCAAACCGTTTTTTTTTTACCAAAACTTAGCTTCTCGTTGATCGAAACAGTACTTAGCTGACTAACTGCTTTTTTTATCAATGATTGACTAACCAGAGTGTGGTGCCACTTTGACATTTAGAATCGATTAAACCAATTTTCCGTGAGATTAATCGCCTCTCTTACGTTCCAAATTTTATCAAAGAATGCCTATAAAATCCGAGTCAAACAATAATTCGATTCCTTATACATGTAATATAGGTTATAAAATCTTTGTACTGCAGTCCTATAGCTTAACAAATAAAAATATGAGTCCCCAAAACTGTTTAAGTAGTTATGTTACTGCAGTAGTAATATGTACTGTAAATCCAATGTTGTTGTTGTTGTGCTCTGCACTTTTTTTATTATTTTTTTAGTTTAGAATAGAAAACTTAATTTAAGTAATTTCTAATATGAAAAAAGTACTAAATGATATAAAAAAAACTTATGAAGTCCTGCTCAATGGCCCACACGATCTCTAGGTATCAAACGTAATTCCGAACCGTGTTTGAGGAACACATTACCAGCTGTCTGTTGAGGGCTAATGCCGATACCATCATCGGTAATAATAGCACTGGTGGCGGCAGGCACTTTAAATTCTTCAGCAGCAAACTTCAGTACAGCCGTAAAGGGTGTAGCCTCAGGAACACTTAGAACCTTGAAGGGTAGTTTAGGATCCGAAGTTAAAGTAATTTTAAATGTAACTTTCGACATGTTGTATGGCTGGCTGGTATTGACGAATTGAGTTGTTGGCTTATTGAAATAAGAGAAGTTAGTGACGTGGTCAATTTGTTAATTATACGTTTAATACTAAGAAAATTGCAATATTTTATATGTATAAACGGAGTATTATTTAAATACCTTTATTTGTTGTATTTAGTACTTTTATTTTTCTATAATTTTCATTAATTCTTTTGCTTTTTTGTTTCTAAATTATAAACACTGTATTTAACTTTACATATACAGGGTCTATATTATTGTGAATGAATAAATTCTTTTAGAAAGTTGGCATTTCATAGGGGGCCTTTTTTAAAAACAGATATGTTTTATAACACTGACGTTTCGTGTAAACTGACATTTGTGAATAATGAACAATGTTTACATTTTGTGTAGTGCAATACAAACTTGATTTTATTTATTTAAAAAGAAAAATAATGAATTCTCTACTCATTTATTCTGGAATATAGAAAAACGCAACGCCTAAAAAGAACTCCAACAGGAGAACTGGTAAACGGTCTGCTTCGGATAAGAATATCAAAGTCTCGGAGAGTTTTCGAAATTCTTATGTCGATTTCGTACGTGAAGCTTTAGGCCAAGATTTGCCTATACCTCACAGTTTTAGTGAATCAACAGAAGCTAGCGATACTCAGGTCTCAGATTGTGACACGCTACCAAATTGTGCAGAAAAACACAAAAAATCTTCACCACCAAAACCAGCAGCCAAGAGAAGACTACCGCAGTCACTAACCATTAATGTAAACTATGTTTTTGGCAACAGTTTAGATGTCTCAAATGCATCAACCCCCAGTTTGAGGCCTTTAACTCTTCCTAATTGTAGTATAGATACAAGTTTGGTTAATACAACTACAACTCATATCTCCACAAATAGTACTTCAGACTCATTGTTGCAGCCTGCAGAAACCACAGTAATAAATAATAGCAACTGCAGTCTGGTCGATTCTACTATAAATGCATTAGAAGACAACACACAGACCAGTTTAAGTAATCATAACAGCTTGGCAGATTATCCTGTGATCACTTATAATTTTGATTTACAAACAAAAACATTACAACCGGAAATTGATTCAACACTGTCCGAACAAGTATTGACAACAACTGACACTTCGCCAACTACAACTCCAATTCTAACAAATAATTGTAATACCAATAACAACCATGAAACTAAGTTTAAAGCTTGTAGGAAAACCACGAAAATCAAAAATTTATGTTATGGTTTTAAATTAAACAAAAAGATTAAACGAAAGGCTTCTGCTTATCGAGAAAAACGTAATTTGCAAAAACGTTGTGAGGATCTGATTACGACATATTCTCTGTATTTGGAAACTATACTGTTAAAGTACAGACACCATCCTCTTATACAACATTACTACAAACATTTTAAAGCCTTGGAACTCTACACCAACCTATTGACTGGTTTGAAATATATCTGCCATAAATATAGTACAAATATGTCGTCTCCTTCCTCTAATAATAGTCCCTCTAATCTGAAACGTTCTCGTAATACGAACTCGAATAATGATGATGACTGTACACCTTCATCGGCCCGACAAGTAAGGAAATTAAATAGACAAGAAGAGAATTTTAGGCACATGCTGTTGCCTGACACACCCGAAGAGGCCAGTCGTAAAGATGCCAGTAAGTATATAAATATGGATTTTTAATTTCAAATTATTTTTGTTTATAATGTTCTTATCTTTTTAGTTTATGCTTTTAATTTCTATGAAAAAGTAGAGGAAGCTTTCAAAGCCTCCAATAGGCCAGACGATTGTAAAAAATTCAACAATATTTTAAAATATTTCGATCCAAAAACGGATAAAGTTTCGGATTTGTATTACGTGAGTTATTAAAAAAAAATAAAAATAGAATAGGAAGAACAGAACACAACAATCATATTGATATCCTCTTCTTGGAAATACATTATTTATTATTTTTTATTAATTTATTATTTAATTCTTTTTCCAACAGAAACTTGAAAAACTTTTCTTACCCGATCACCCCGAGCTGGCTCAAGTTTTCTTAACATTTCTTTTACCTTCTGAAGCAGCTGAAATAGGGAAATTTTTCGAGCACTTCATGATCAATAATATGACGACTTTCATTAATAAATTAAATATTTACTTTAATAAACAACCGGCACAAATAAGAAAAATCTATAATTGCCTCAACGATTTGGCCGAAGATCCCAATGTGACTATGAAAAAAGTGGAAACAAAAATAATACCCCTGCTCAAGGGTAATCAATTTTTAATAGACTGGTTTATGCAACAATTTCCACAAAATACTCCACCAGAAAGGCAAAAATAGCAAAAAAGAAAATAAATTTAAATCAATTTTAATAACTTATTCTAATTTTGTAGGCTCTTCTCTGCTCCCGAACACATTATTAATTTGAAAGAACAACAATCAAATCGTTCTGGAGAATATGTGGAAACGATAACGTTAATGGATTCACCCACAAATGATAATCAACAAAAACAAAGCTGCCAATTAAGAGTACGATTTATTTGTTCTTTTATATGTTGTAAACATTTTGTTTATTTACAATTGTTTTCTTTTTGCTTTTAGTACATAAATGGCCGCATTTTTTATGGTTCCAAGATGTTATTACCAGCCAAATTATCATTTATGGCGGCTTCTTATAAAGACAAACATTTAGAAGATAATGACCGCACAACACTCGTTAGTCCACCGACGACAGGCTGTGTGCATGGCATTAAGGAACATGGGGACAAACGTTTGCAAGCTGCTGCCGATCTTACATCTGCCCATGCCACACCTACCGAACCACCTGTTAGTGATGATTATGATAAGTCCGAAGAAGAAGATACCTCAAAAGCTTTAGTTATAGACATTACAGCCGATGAAGAAGACAGCTGTTCATCGGTAGAGTTATGTGATGAGGCAGCACTACGTGCCCATGCTTTAAGATTGAATCCCTCTGTGTACAGTTCCACTTGTTATGCCTCTGCTAATGCCACTAGTACACCCAATACAAATAACAATTTTCAAGCTCATCATCATCCCAATGTTAAAAAGACTTCTTTAAATTTTAATGACGAACAAAGCAAGTTATCACCACGTAAGAACTTATCTTCTACAGCAACAACAACAAGTCAGCAGAACTTATGTTCGCCACTAAGTGTACTTATCAGTTCGCCCATGAACTCGAAAGACAAACGTAAATCGCCCATAAAGAAAACAAAGTCTCCTTTAAATAACAGGACAACAAAAACCACCACCGCAAATCACTCGGTGCAACCCATGGTGGTTATTCATGAAACTAATTCAGCCATACAGTGTGCCAAACGCTTAAAATCTTTAATAGATGAAGGCGAACCAGCAGCTGGAGAAACAACAGAAGAAATTATAGATTCTAAGGAAATTATACAAATAGTGGCTAGAACAAAAAGTTCTTTAAAATCATCAACAATTACAAACAATTGTGCCGCCACCACTAATTGCCAAGAGGTTAAAGAAGAAGAAAGTACAGATGATTTGGAGTTCATAACAGAAAATGCTAACCTTAGTCCAAGTCCTTTTCCCTGTCTGCGTATGGATACCGATTCAAATGAAGAAGATGTGGCTAATTCTAAAACACCAACACCTCCTCCTCCTCCTCCTCTACTCTCTCCTGCTACCCCAACAGTTGTTTGTGCACAACCAAACCCGTCCACATTGACCAGTGATGAGGATAGTAAAATCGATATTGTCACCACTTTAACTACCTCACCTAGCATGGGTGAGGAAGCATTAAACACCAGGGCGGCAGCACCACCACCACCAAATTCAACAACAGTTTTGCCTTTGAATTCTGCTTGGACCAGAGATGAAGATAAAATTATCTTAATCGAAATGAAATTGGGCTCACAAAATCGTCAAGAACTATACCATCGCATAGCAGACAAGTTACCAAAAAGGACAATGTTTGAAATATCGGCAAGACATCAATTTTTAATGGATTTTCTATCCAAGTTGCAAGGAAAATAATTTGTTGTATTTATCATAGGTTTAGTTGTCTTTTTATTTTTCTTTTTCGTTTAATTAAGGAGTTTAATTAGCATTTTACTTAAAAGTAACCAAATAAATCTGGTTATATTTTGTTACCAACCATGTCTACTTGTTCTATACCAATTTTTGCCTTTTTTCATTTGACAAAGCATAGACATTCTAATCAGAAAATAATTTTATTTATTTAACAACAGAAATTTAAAGATTGTGATTGTGTTACCGAGAGACATATAAGCAAGAAAATATGTCCGCTATTGGTATTAATGGGTTTGGTCGCATTGGTCGTATGTTTTTAAGACGTTGCCTTAGAAAGGGAGCATGTGTCGTGGCTGTAAACGATCCCTGGATTAAGTTAGACTATATGGCTTATCTGCTTAAGTATGATTCAACCCATGGACGCTTAGCAGCTGGTATTTGCGCTGATAGTAAAAATCTTATAATTGATGGCCAAAAAATACGCGTGTTCAACGAACTGGATCCAACTAAAATACCTTGGTCTGAAGCCAAGGTAGAATGTGTAGTAGAAGCTACAGGTAAATTCTTAACGAAAGATACTGCTGGTAAACACCTGAAGGACTCCGTAAAGAATGTGGTGATCTCAGCACCCTCTAAAGATGATACACCAATGTTTGTGTGTGGCGTCAATTTGGATAAATATAAGCCGGATATGAAAATAATTTCTTGTGCATCTTGTACCACCAATGCTTTGGCACCATTAGTTAAAGTAGTTCATGATAAATTCAATATTATTGAGGGTCTTATGACCACCTGTCATGCTCTTACGGCTACCCAAACGACCGTGGATGGAGCGAAATCAAAGTGGCGCAGTGGACGCGGTGGTCTGCAAAATATTATACCAGCCTCGACAGGAGCAGCAAAAGCAGTTGGTAAAGTTATACCGGATTTAAATGGTAAACTAACGGGCATGGCTTTTCGTGTGCCTACACCCAACGTTTCAGTAGTAGATTTAACTATACGCTTAAAGAATGCTGCCAAGGCCGATGATATTAGAAAAGTCATAAAAGAGGCCGCTGAAGGACCTCTAGCCGGCATACTGGGTTATACCGAAGATGAAGTTGTGTCCTCTGATTTTAATAGTTATTCTACTTCGACAGTATTTGATGCAAAGGCCAGCATTTCTTTAAATGACAATTTTCATAAGCTTATAACATGGTATGACAACGAGTATGGTTATTGTTGTCGTCTATTGGACTTAGTTAATCATGTACAAAAAGCAAGTAAATGTTAATAATGACGTTACTATTTATTATTAATAAATAATATTTGTTGAGGAGCTTAGCTTTGTTTTTTTTTTTTTGTTAATCTCCCAAGCAGCTATTCTTGCAATCTTCGTTAATTCTCTGAGTGTAGGAAACCATCTTAGCCTTAGAAAACTTGTTCAGTAACCACTTTCGTGTTCTTAATAGCCTCATCCTCCTCTAAATAACCTTCTGATTTCTATAAAATAATTCCACCAATCACACTATGCATAGGTTGTCTTTTTAATACCAATCAGTGTCCAGCATGTCTATTCAGTAGCCTGCTAATCTTAAAATTTGGATTCGTAGGAAAGCACACTCAAGCTGAACAAATAATTTAGCCGCTACAGACAAACATAACAGATTCTCTCACTTGAAAGACAGTCAAATTCATACTTTTTTAGTTCTATCCACTGCAAAAGTCATCCCCAATTCTCACCTTGCAATTAAATTCATTCGTAGAGATCACAATTTAATCAGTACTTCCACTTTAATGGAATTTTCGAAAAACTTGTTTGGCAATTCTATTATTACGTTTTAATATATGTATATATGTATTGCGTTTTCCTATTAATAACTTATTACGTTTTTGTTCACAATTATTGGCTTAACACTCTACTTATCATACGACACTAGAATTATCATTAAATTTCACTGATGAAATGCTCATAATTTCATCATCGCCACCCTCAACAATTTCATCATCCGGCTCATGGACTATATCGTCTAGCGTAGGAGTTTTAATACGATTTCTAATTATTATATCACGATCAGCTGGTGTTTGTAAATGTAAAGGATTGGTAACAATTTCGCAACCATCAATATCGCGACCCTGTAAACCCAAAGTTAAATTAACCTTAGATTGACGGCCAGCTGTTAAATCGCCAGCATTTGTAGATAGTTGAGCACCCGCAGTACGTACACTACCAGCCGGCGGTGGTTTTAAACGAGATGGATCAAGTAGGGAAGGCATTTTAGTTGGCTTCATCATTGTGCGGGCAGGTGAACTTTTGCGTGAATTATTAAAAGGTTTCAATTGTTTGGCTCTGTAAGACAGATTCAAAAATAACATTTTCTATATGAAGTAATATTTAACTGGCCAATGATTAACTTACGCTTCAATCAATTTCAATAGCAAGCGATGATATGCCTCATATTCCTCACTGCCAAACTCATTGGGATCGTGACGGGCATGTTCGTACATATCGCAAAATTGATGGATCATACGCTGACCTGTTCCATTGAGACAAGCTGAAAGTGTGGTCAAGAGGAATGCCCTTAGATTGTCATAGGGATGACGAGTAGAACCATCATATTTTGCTATTTCGCGTTCTGTAATACACAATGTTTATTGGTAGAGAAAGATATTGCTCTGAAAAAGGGAGTCTTTGTTTGATACCTAAAATTTTTACATCATCCACTGCCTGCATGCGATAGTAATAAGGAGGCAAGGGCTTATCACATTGTAGTATATATTTATCATCATTCCACAATAGTTTTGGCTCTTGAGCAATTTTTTGTATGCAGTCCAAGCGACGTTCAATTTCTTTTCGTAACGCCTTTTTGGCATCGTTGCCTACTGGGACATGTGGTCCTCTGCGACTTCTCAAGGTAAATCTCATTATTTGTCTTTTGGCAAAAATGAAAAGCATTACGAACGTCAATACTCCGCCACCAATTATGATGATTATCATAACACCCGACAATTGCTCCATTTTGCTTGTATTTCTTGTTCCTGCTAATGCTGTTGTTGGTTCTTGTTTTTGCAAGGGCGGAACTGTGTACAAAACACCCGTTGTTTTATCTGTATCCTTTAACTTTTTCCAATATAAACCATCCATAGACATTAATTTAAAGTTCAACGTGCACAAAAACACTGGATATTCTCTTTGATATTATATTATTTTTTAATAAATTTTCAATTTGATTGATTTTTTACATCGCACCCCTTTTTTCTTTTGGTAATTTTGTATATGATCAGCTGTTTGTATTAGTTTTTGTTGTAGCTATTGTTAATGGTTTGTTGTCGTCCACAATGAAAAGTGATAACAAATTTCTTATAAAGATAACGGTCACTAAAGGGGATGCCAGATCTTTCAAATTAGTAGGCGTTTTTTACATTACTTGTTTGAGGTGAAATAAATTAAAAGTATTAACATAAGTGACAGTCATTAATTACTTTAATAACAAATCTGCTTCACTTATACTTATTTAAATATTAAGTTATGCATTATTCTTTCAATGGATTGAATTACGCTGTATAGCATTAGAAAGATAGAATTTTAAATGTCGATAAAAGTAAGAAAATTATATTTTTATGTTTCCATCTCTTTTCCACTACTTATTCTTTTTATTTCCTGTTTGATTTGATACACATTTGTGAAGGTAACCACTATCGACTGCATCTAATCTCTAGGTGAAAATGTTTTCCATCGCCTACCTAGCCCATTAAAGATATAACAAAAAGCTCAAACTATTACTTTTTTTACAAACCATACTCAGGGTATGGCCCCTAGTCATACAATGTATTATATTAGAACTAGAAAAATACGTTATGGTATGGTGAAAAGTTTGTACTCTCTGTTTTGAGAATAATTATTGCATATTACATTGTTTTGAAAATCCCTATAGTCTGGCAGCTCTTGTACTCCTTTCCCAGTGCAACTATGCATTTAATGCGTCACTAAAAATGTTTACATTTTTTTCTCTCTCTCAAACTATACTACGTCATAGCGAAAAGTCCAATTGGTGTAAATTTTGTTTAAAATCGATTTATTATTGTATTGTTGTTTTTATATGTTTATAATCCATGTAAATAAACAAAAATCTTCATACAGTATTTATGAAATAACAAAGTGTTGAATATATATTACGAATAACAAATATGGGAGAGGAAACTTTATTAACATTTTCATTGGCTGCAGCAGAGACAACAGCAGACCTCAATAGCACTAGCTGTTCTAACGTTACTAACGACAATACAAATTGTATTGTGAGTTCCTCATCTAATTTTTCATCATTTAATCTACATATAAACGCTTGCTCTTCACCCATTTATGCACAAAATATAAATTCTAAACGAAAACAGATAAACAGTAACATTCGGCACCACCACAACATTCGCAATTGCTTAACGGACAAATTAAACGGTAGAAATCTATTCTATGCCGAACATTTAAAAACCAACAATATAAGCAATTTGGGCGTATTGCTGGACAAACGTTTAGTTGCACTTTTGGTATTATTTGTCAGTATAATAGTTTTCTACAAAATGGTTATTGTCACAGGTGAGTCTTGGAAAAAAAATTTAAATATTTTTCATTCTATTTAAGTTTTTAATCTAAAGAATGTTATTTCAAAAAGGAAATGCATACAGAGTTTAAATTGATTATTCAGGGTCAATTGCCAGTCGATAATGTACATGAGCTATTTGAATTAAAAATCTATTTGTGAAATTTGTATTTTCTTCCTATGTACACATATGTACATATGTACGTACCAGTATAAAGTGCTATTAAAAATAGAAAAAACGCATTTGAATATTGCCAATGAAATAAGAAAAAAAAAACTTTGTATTGATGATCTCACTTCGTTGTATAGTGAATTGGTTTTATAAACATTTACCTCCTTGCCTTTCATACAAATATTGTCATTCAACTTATGGTTTGATACATCCATCTGACAACGAAGTGTTTGTTTGTTTTTCAAAAGCAATTATTCACTCATGTTTGGCTATTGTTTTTTTTTTACCTTTTTTGACTTGTTATTGTTTGGTGGTAAATTAAAGAAAGCTTAAAAAAACAAGCGCTAACCCCGCTGTGTTCCGCTGCTCTGTTTGCAGTTTATTTGATAAAAATATAATAGAAGGTGTGACGTGCAAAGAGAGGGTAGTTTTCGTAAATTAACCAATATAACGTAGAGAAGAAATTATTGCTGTGTTGACGATCTTTGGTCGAATGCGTAGCATACATACATACTTATGTACAAATTTAGAAAATATAGGATCGCTAAATAATATATGTACATACATAATTGGTCATTACAACCCTTTAGTCAGGATTACGACCTATGTAGTTTCTCACACTGGCGGGACCTAAAGTTTAAAGTCGATTCCGAACGACAAATTGATTTTTTGAACAACTTTTCATGGCAATTTTTTATTTACTCTCAGAGTTTTTGTCAGAAATCTGTTGAGAGGAAGTCGCCGAAGAAATATTTTATCATATTTTCCGAGGCCTCACGTCTAATAAGCCAACACACTACCTACTAGACCACGACGACTTCAACATCAGTAACACGCAAGGCGTTACAGTGATCACAGCTGGAGATCTCACTAAATAATTCAATCAGTAGTAGTAACGGGTGGTGTGTACAAAGGGCAGTGACGTAATCAATGCACTAAATAATATATCCACATTAAAACCGTATTAAAGGCTAGTTAATGGGAACTTGTCAGAAGATTGTTTAATAATTCGCTTATAATTAACAAACTATTAAGTTTTTATGCATAAAAAACTTTCATTTTTCAGTCCAGTACAAAATCTTGCAATCGCCTGTACAGAGCTTAACCCCCTTAATGGACTTAACGAACGTTCATTTGTATGAAAATAACTCAAAAATATTTGATTAACTGCGTATTTTTTTTCATTTAGTCGCACATACGTCCAAAATCTTCCGTCTTATAGAAACAGCGGGTAAATGAAAAGTAATCTCTTCTTTCGCTACATCATTGCATTGTCTTCAAAAGAAAAAAACAATTTTTATTGAACTTGCCACGCCTTCTTAAGATTTCAATAAAGTTCTTATTTTTCGTTCTTTCCGATAAGACAGATACTTATACTGAATATTTAAAGAAGCTCACATACATAGTTAACTGTAGACTGCAAATAGACAAACAAACAAACACATACGCTTTTTTTAAATTAATATTTAACGTATAACGGTGCTCTTGTTAATGACTTAATTGTTAAACAATTATGATGATGAAAATGTGTAACCATAATAATACACTTTAACTTCCCCGATTTTGTTTCCATTAA
Source organism: Sarcophaga subvicina (assembly GCA_936449025.2). NCBI lineage: Eukaryota > Metazoa > Arthropoda > Insecta > Diptera > Sarcophagidae > Sarcophaga > Sarcophaga subvicina. The sequence goes on from OW388084.2 coordinate 100,978,599, forward strand.
AGACAAATGTAAACAAAATCCATACTGTTGAGGTTGTTGAAATAAGTGGAAAGAATAATTAAGAAATTTTTTTAAAAAATTAATGAAAAGAGATTTCTCATCATGTATTGTATTATACACAGGCACTATTATATGTATTTCTTAATGAATTGCATGTAGAAATTTATTTTATTTTTTACTTTTGAAAGTCTATACGTGTAGCTAAAGAATGATAAAGAAAATCATTTATTGTATTGAAAACTGAAGTCATGCAATCTTTAATTTTAATGATTCACTTGGGTTTCACTATTGTTTTCTTTTTAAAAACTTTATTATTTTACGATTAAGTCATTGTATTGCATTTTTCAAAATTCATATAACAGTGGCCTTTTAAAACATAAGCTAGGCAGCTAAAGTGTTTATGGTATTGATAATATGCGAGAGTATCTTTTAGGACGTAGTACAATAGGTCAACTTGACCTCCGAGTACTGTAGTTGTCTCAATGGCAAGTACACGTCCTCTTACCTAAACCTAAACCCACTATGCGATGTGGATATGCTCATGTGCTTGTACATAAAGTCAAAGCTGCGTTTGATAATTTGCAGCACTCATATATTGTGCATATAGTATATACTATATATCTATACTTCTTTACTGCATTGAGCAATGCTAAATATGTATTTGTTGACTAGGAATAATAACAATTTAATCTGCTACAAATAGATTGCCAAACAAGAAGATTTTAATCCTAAAATCAGAAGAAGAAACCTTGCACTCAAAATATGGAATAAATTTAAATCATTAATTAGTCGTCTTTAAGATTAGATTGTTGTTAGCAATTAGAAGCCTGATGATAGAGGTAATAATGCTAACAAATTATTGCACAAATGTGTGTATTTTACATGAATGGAATCATTTGCATTAAACTTTCAATTTCATGTATAATAAATAAACATTTTGGTGGGGACAGACGTCCACTTGGTGTTTCAAAGACGTGAAAAAATGTCATCTGAAAATTGTTTCTTTATATTTATTTACATTATTTATATTAATCGCTTTACAAAACAATGCTTATTTGTAATACAACACATTTGTGGTTTGTCTAATAATTTATTAAAACTCAATAATGTTTTGTGGTTTTCTTTTTTTTTTTCATTCTTCATATCTTGTTTATTGTATTCAAACAGTTATTAAATATATAAAAAAAATTTCAAAATTTTAATTACAGTGCCCTATGCCAATACAGAAAGTCTTATTGATTTAAAAAAATTTGCAGAAAATAGCTATAATGAGGCATTAATTTGGGCTTATAAACACAATGTTAATAGTATTATACAGCCTTTGTTATGTGGGCTATCTATAGCCATATTTGGTTATGCCCTTGTGTATTTGGATAGTAATATACCAGGCATAAGTCCACCCTCACCATTTTCGCCACGTAAAAAGTTATAGTAAGTAGAAATTTAGTTTGTTATTATTATTTTTAGTTATTGTTAAAATTTAAATTGTTTTATATTTATGGTTTTTGGTTTATTTCAGTTATTACCAACAAAGAAGCAGCATACATTTGGGCTATATAACGGCTTTAGCTGTGGGTGTTGTTATAGGAGTTCTTATGTATTTAGATGACTAAATATAATAAATAATACAGAACTCTGCCATAAAAGTAAATATTCACTACAATACAATAATATAAAAACCTAACCTATATTTGCTTTATTTCATTAATGAAAACAAATTAACAAAACTGCAATAACGGCACAAAAACAAAACAAAAGAAAAAAGCTAATAATCAAAACTCATTTTTAATCCTTTCATTTAAACACATAAGTACAAAGTATTATAGTTTCCTCTAAAACAAGAAATCTAAAAAAATCAAAACTTATTTACATTTCTTCATATTAACGCTTAAATACTAGTTGCTTATAAGTAGATAGTAAGAAATATATTTCTTAAATATTAATATTCAATATACAAAAGAAAAATAAAAGAATTTTATATTTTTATGTTAAAATACATTTTAACCATTTGCATTTTGATTTTGTAATAAAACAAAAGTATTCACATTTTGTACACGCATAAAGTTTGAATGCTGTGGAAGTTCATCTATAGCTTGCAATTTAAAAATTCTTAAACGATTACAACCAGTCATACGACCAACTACGCGTACATTAATGTCTAAAACATATATAATAATAGAATTATTAAATCTTTTTTGGTTTCAATAACATCTTACCACTATTGTAATCTGCCAAAGTATTGTCAAAATCATAGTAAATACATTGTAAAATAGGACCATCCCCTTCACTATTACGCATGAGTAAAATATGTTCGTAACGATTTTTGCCATTGGAAATTTTTATTAATTTACCTAAAAGGGAAAAGGATAAATAAAAGTATAAGGAGTAAAAAGCATACAAACACTTATTTTATTCTATTACGAAAATGTTAGCAAAGAATGCGGTTATGTTATTAAATGCTTTAGATTATGGACTTAAACTTACCATATACATTCCATAAAGCATCAATATTTGGATACATTTTTGTAATTTTCAATACAAAATCGACTTTGCCTACCAAAGCCAACATTTTTCGTCCAGGTTTATCCATAACATTCTGCACTGCAGTGTCCCTTGTAGATTCTTTATCATTGCCAAATTCCTTTTTTACTTTAGTACTACAAGAGGGCCGCTCCAAATTAGCCGTTGTGGTACCAATGGTATTATTCAATTTAACTTTACCCTCCAATGCTTTCATTTTCGATGAGGGCATTATAAAAAGTTCAGTTTTGGTTTCAAATTGTTCAGCCGCGCCAAAAGTATCATTGAATTGATCACTGGGACGTTTTAAGGAACGCCGTATACAGAGTTTTGTTTGTTTAAAAGTGGGTTTTTTGTCAACTAAAGCCGTCTGGGCTGAATCCAAACTTCGATTCATTATTTGGTTTTCGTTATTCGATAATTCAGCGAGAAATTTGTTTTTCGAATTTTTTTCACGTAAAGCTTGTGCAAGTGGTTTATTGGTTTTGACTAAGGCGGAGTAAAATAAATATTTTATATATTAATTTATTAAATTTTATAAATAAAAAATATACCTGAACGAAACATTTTTGCTAAAGATGACATTACAGGAAAATACCACAGCTGCTTCAAAAATAACGGTACTGCCGTCGTTTATTAACGTATGAAGAAATTTTAACTTGGCAGCATTGTTGCAGGAAAGTGTGGGTATGTATTTTAAAATATATAATAAAACTGATATTTGACAGCACTGTAATATAAAGGACTAATCCAGAGAATTCACGATCAATTTTGCTTTCAACGCTAGTTTCCATTTTCCGTCAGTAAAACAGCTGATGTATTCAAACTTTTTGTTGTTTCTTGACGGATACATCCTAAAATCGCAAATTGTTACAAAATGGAAATAATTTTTTTTAATGTATTATATTAAATCATTAATTTTATAGTACCCGACTTTTAATATTGTTATTTATATATATTTAAGCCATATTCCTGATCGTATACAAGAAAAAAAAGAACTTGACATTACTTTTCCTTTATATATGTTGTTTTTAATACAATATGGCATCTCATTTTTCATCTTTCTTTGACAGTTTGGTTGTCAATTTCGTTTTGTATTGTGTGGTGGAATGAATTTTTGTCCACGCGAGTTAATTTTTTTTTATTCAACCACCAAGTTTTTCTTTAATTATTAACAAATAATTGCTTTTAAATTAATAATATTATATGAAATCAAGTTAAAAACCTAAAAATGAGTACGATTTTGGAGAAAATTTCCGCCATTGAAAGCGAGGTTTGTATATAAATTGTTCGCAAGAGCCTGGCAAAAAAAATCTAACCTTTATTTTGTAATTTTATACTTGTGTGGCTGTGTTAACCCATCGGTTGTTCCATAATGTAGATGGCACGCACCCAAAAAAACAAAGCCACCTCGGCTCATTTGGGTCTGCTAAAAGCTAAGTTGGCCAAATTAAGAAGAGAATTGATTTCACCTAAAGGTGGCGGCGGTGGTGCAGGTGAACAAGGTGAGTTGAGAATTCTAGAATCATCCGCAGAGCAGATTTCATTAAGTATTTTTTTTTATTTATAGGCTTTGAAGTCGCCAAAACAGGTGATGCTCGGGTGGGCTTTGTGGGTTTCCCTTCGGTGGGTAAATCCACTTTACTTTCTAATCTGGCTGGTGTCTATTCAGAAGTTGCGGCCTATGAGTTCACCACGCTTACTACAGTGCCCGGCTGTATTAAATATAAAGGTGCAAAAATTCAATTATTGGATTTGCCTGGTATCATTGAAGGTGCTAAAGATGGTAAAGGTCGTGGTCGTCAAGTTATTGCTGTTGCCCGTACCTGTAATTTGATATTCATGGTACTTGATTGCCTTAAGCCTTTGGGCCATAAAAAACTGCTGGAACATGAATTGGAAGGTTTTGGTATACGTTTGAATAAGAAACCGCCAAATATCTATTTTAAACGCAAAGACAAAGGTGGTGTCAATTTAAATTCTATGGTACCACAATCCGAATTGGATGCTGATTTGGTAAAGACCATTTTATCTGAATATAAAATACACAATGCTGATATTACACTGCGCTATGATGCAACCAGTGATGATTTAATTGATGTTATTGAAGGCAATCGTATTTTTATACCCTGCATTTATTTGTTGAACAAAATCGATCAGATTTCTATAGAAGAATTGGATGTCATCTATAAAATTCCGCATTGTGTGCCGATTTCAGCACATCATCGTTGGAATTTCGATGATTTATTAGAAATGATGTGGGAATATTTGAGACTTGTTCGAATGTAAGTATAAATTTAAATAAAAAATATGTTTTCTTTTACATGTTTGCTTCAACACTTGTTGAATAATATTGCTTTAAAATACGTGTCATCTATTATTCCAGTTATACAAAACCTAAAGGTCAACTGCCTGATTACAGTTCACCTATTGTATTACACAATGAACGCACAACTATTTCTGATTTCTGTAATAAATTGCATCGTTCTATAGCTAAAGAATTTAAATAGTAAGTACTCCTATCAAATATTCATGTGAATCGAGTGAATTAATTAATATGTTATCTTTTCCAGCGCTTTAGTATGGGGTTCATCAGTTAAACATCAACCACAAAAGGTGGGTATCGAACATGTGCTCAACGATGAAGATGTTGTACAGATTGTTAAGAAAGTCTAAATAAAGTTACATGGAATTCTATTGACGAAAGATTTATATTAAATTTATGAACACCACGCCCCCCTCCACAATTAAAAATTAAAAGAAAGTTGTATTACATTGATTTTTTCCATTGTCATATTGCTAAAAAAGGAAAACTAAAGAGAAATAAAAACGAGAATTACAACAACATAAAATGCAGTCTCTTTCTTCTAATTAATCTAATATTTATGACTTTATAGGTTAATTATTCTGACTGGGAGTTTCTTCAATGGCTTTGGAGAATTGACTTCTATGAGAAGTTTCATTTCTGGCATTAGCTCAATGATCAGGTCGCTCCGTTTTTTTCCTGTGAGAAGATATGCTTCTGCCTTCGTAAAATAACCAGCACTACTGCTGGCTGTTACATTTTTTAACAATTTGTTGTATTATGGACTAAAATTTCGAATTCTGTTTTCGAAATTGTATTTTATGAGGAGTTTCATTTCTGGCATTAGCTCAATGATCAGGTGACTCGGTTCCTTTTTTCCTGTGAGGAAATATGCTTCTGCCATCGTTATTACATTTTTCAACATCTTTAACAATTTGTTGTATTACGGAATAAAATTTCGAATTTTATTTTCGAAATTATATTTTATTCTTGTAAATTGACCTGAAGTTTGAGTTGAACATCTTAAACGTTAAGAATTATTGCCTACTGCTGGCTGCTGTATTTTTGAACATTAGGATTTATTGGAATATAAAAGCTATAGTGAATCATCATGAAGACATCCTCTAATGTCAACTGTCAATTTTTTTTTGCACACGGCGTACCCTAACGACAGGCCGTGGGCGATATAATTCTAGTTGAGTTGTGAAAAAATATTAATTTTTTCTGCCTGACCTGCCATTCTAGCAGCGGTAGAGCCTAGGTTGGACTTGGAAGCCTAATCAACAACTTATCTTAAACAAAATGATTGCGAAAATGAAAATAATTAAGAACCATAACCGACTAACCTTATGATGACCTTTAGCTTTGAACTATAGAGAGAGGCCTATATATGTTCATATTTATGTACATATAAACCGCTTCATTAAGAGGTTTAATGGAATGTTTTCACCCTACTAACATGTCCTAACGACCGGAAAAGGGTGGCATAATTCTAGTAGAGTTGTGAAAAAGATATTCATTTCTTTCTGCATTCTGGCAGCGCTATATCCCGGATTGGTGGTGGAAGCCAAATCAGCAATTTAGCATAAACTAAATGGTTAAGGAAATGAAAATAATTGTGAACATTAACCAACCAACCAGATGATGGCATTTAGCTTTGAACAACAACCGATACGATCAAAAGGAATTTATATCATATAATATGTACATATATGTACTGAGGTTGCCGCAGCCTAGTAGGTAGTGGCTTATTACATATGAGGCTTCGGTTCAAACACCCGGGTCAGACATCTCCATCAAAACGAAATATGAAAAAATATTCAGGCATGTTCTGACCATTGAAGTCGAAGTGGTCTAGTAGGCAGTGTGTTGGATTATTAGACGAAAAGCCAGGGTTCGAGTCCCAGGCCAGACATAAAAATTAAATACAAAAAAAAGTATTTCTTTGGCGACTTCCTCTCAGCAGATTTCTGGCAAAAACTCTGAGAGTAAATAAAATTGCCATGAAAAGTTTCTCAAAAAATCTGTAGGTCCCGCCACTCATGTATAAAATTAACACACACAACATAAGTGGTGCGAGAAACTAGGTCGTAATCCTGACTGAAGGATTGTAATGACCAATTATGTATGTATGTATGTATTTTATGTTCTGACAATCGTACGATTTGAAATCGCAAATTTTTAGCGTTAAGCGTTTGCCAGAACACCTATTTGGCGATTTCGAATAGTAAAAACAAATTTTTAGCGATTTGCATTCGCCAGAACAACCCCTTGGCGTTTTTAAAACGAAAACTCAAAATTTAGACGATTTGCGTTTTTCAGAATATGCCCGATTGCTTCGTCAACTTCCTCTCGGAGTCCATTCCATTCGGAGTCAACTTTAAACTGTAGGTGCCGCTACTCTTGTGCAAATTAAAACACACTAAATAAGTGGTGGTGTGATCGTAATGCGATTGTAATCCAGACTGAAGGGTTGTAATGATGTAAATGTAAATGAAATTAAACCCTACTCCTAGCTGCTAAATTCGTTTAGTTTAAGAAATATGTATATCTATTTGAATAAAATTTTTATTGGAAAAGAAAAACAATAATCTTTTGCTTTTTATTGGTATTTAAATATATATATATATATATGTTTTTGATGTTGTATATATACATACAGTTCAGTGGTTATTTTCCATTTTCATTTTATTTAAACGTTATTGAGGGTTGTTGTTTGTTTTTTGTTTGTTTTTTTAATTTTTCTTTTTGTTTTATAACTAAAACTAAATTATTAAATTTTATATGTTTTTTCTTCATTAAATTTTGTTTTGTATGGGTGATTTAAGTGTAAAATAAAATATATATATTTTTACTTTTTTAAATTATTATTTTAATACTACTTATAATGTCTATGTTATAATTTTTTTAATTCTTTTTTTTTTTTTTTGTTCACCCATATTTATTAGACGACAAAAATCAAACTAAATTTTAAGGACTTATTTATTATTTATAAAAATAAATTGTACCAAGAAAAAAAAATTAAGCTGTTTTGATTTTTTTCTTTTTCTTTTTTATAAGTAATAATTTTAAATGTTTAAATTAATAAAAAAAAAACCACTTGGAAAAGTAAATTTCTTGTGGCAATATATAGTATATGTATGTATGTATGTTTAACAGGGGCATTAATTATTTTATAAAAATTATAAAAGTTCTTTAATTTTCTTTTCTTTTTTTTTGATATTCTGGTTAGTTTCTTTCTTTTATTATACATACAACAGATTACAAAGAGGCAAAACAAAGGTATATTATCGAACCTTGTAACAGAAAACAGAAAACAAAAAACAAAAAATAAAAGAATTTGACATTAATTAAAAAGAAATTCATCACTCATTATGGATGATTTAACATTTTATAACAGGTTAAAAAATGGTTTTTAATCATTTGATTTTTTATAAATTACCAAAAAATACAATACAATACAATACATTACATATAATAAATGTTTAATAAACAATAATTATGGAACAATTCATAATACAATATAGAAAAACATAAAAAAATAACAAAACAATTGTTATGAAGGCTTTTTTGCATATATATACATACATACATACATATTATGTATGTATGTATGGCAATATAGTAAATGTTAAAATTGTCCATAATAAAAACAATATTTGTTTAGGCTTAAAGGTTTGTTTTTAATGTTTGATTAAAATTAAACCAAACAGCTACTCTACACTTGGTATGTGATTTTCTTTCTTTGTTGTTGTTGTTGTTCTGGTTTGTATAATTAAATTAAATTAAAAACAAAAGACTTAAAAACGTTTATTACTATATAATTTACAGTATATAGATCAGTGTTGTTGTTTTTTTGTTTGTTTTGTTTTATTTTTGTCTACATTTTCCCTTTTTCTTTTAATATTCCTGTGTTATTTTGTTTTGTGTTTTTTATTCTTAATGGTCAAGTGGTTCTACCATGAATGTTTGATTTTTTTTAATTGTATATTTTTTGTATAAAACAAAGAAGTCTTGAAATAAGTTTAAAAGACCATTTTACGTTTTACCTGCACGCATAGCATTTGTACGGCTTCTCTTGGGATTGGGATCACTTGTATCGTCTGTAACACTATCAAACAAAGAGGCATTTTCCTTAAGAGACAAAAAAAAAAACAATTAAAAACATATGCGTCTAAAAGAGGGAGAGAGAGAGAGATAGAGACACCACTTACCAATGAATGTTGATCGATGGTTAAATGATCGGAGGCTGGTCGTTTGTCTGCATTCGTTTTTATTGTCGATTGAATGCCACTTGTTGTTGGTTTCAAGGCATTGGTTAATTTTTTAGCAGGACCCAAAGTTGTTATTAAAGAGAACATATCGTAGGGTATATAAATTTTTGTATTGGGTAGAAAACCATCAACAGCATCATCAGGTGGTTCTTGGAAATACATGGGTGGTAACTTAATGGGTACATTAAATGTTTTGTTTGGCGTTAAATCACATTGTCCCATTTTGGAACAAATAACATAATTAGCGAGATCACAACAGGCCCACATTTTCTATTTATTTAAAAAAATATATTTTTTCTATTTATTTAACAAAAAAAAATTGAAATTCTCTTGCAAAACTTACCAAATTATAGGCTTTATTATCTTCATGCGGCGTAATCACATAATGATCCTTCATTAACTCAATTAAATTCCTATAGAAACTATAGGAAAAGGCCTCTGTTTTTGCCATCAACGAATCCAATATAAAGCGTAAACATTTTTCCATTTGTTTTAATTGATTACGATCCTCGTGATTTGTAAATTTCGGATCGTGAACTAAGATGGGTATAGCAAAAGCTAATAAAAAATCAGGTAGTAGGTGTAAACGTTGTTCGGAAGATATATCGGGATCTAAATTAAACAAATAAAAAAACAATATTTTCCATTAATCACTAGTAACAATATTGGCTTTTAATCAATGTATAAGAGCTATAGTAAAAAGAAATTAGATTGTTTTCAGATCATCTGAAGCCTCATTTCCTGTGTCAGTCAATGTCTTGCCAGCTTTGCTGGCATTGCAAACTCAGACATGGCATATTGAATTCTTGTTACCACACCTTATATTTAAAAAAGAGACTTACTAGTAGTTTGTATGGTTTTAAGATATTCCCGTCTTCGATTGATATCGGCATCCAAAAATTGACGTTTCAAGTCCAATAATCTGTTGAAAAAGGAAATTTTTTTTTAAATATTTTTCTTCTTCGTATAAAACTAATACAAGATTAATAAACACTTACTTTTTATCTGTTTCAAAACCGGCTAAAGCATAAAAGCCCATGAAATCCAAGGGCAGGCAATTACTGGGTAAACCCTTGTTTAAGCCTTTATGCAGTTTACGTGCAAACATTTCACGTACTTGCGGTACTGGATCACACTTTAAATACAAAACAACATTTCTTTAGAAATTCTCAATCAATTTCAAATAAATTAAATTTACCATCAATTGTGACAAACTATAGAACTGCTCGGCAGTATACTGATCGCCTACACCTTTCTGTTCGCATACTTTTAGCATGGCACAGGCAGCGGCCAATCTAAACCAAGAGGATTCGGCTGCAAACATACGTTTATGATTTAGCAGGTCACCACCATGATGTATAAAGGCTATAAGCATACGGAATGTTTTCTTAGCCGAAGCCTCATCATTCTTCAACCCCAATAGCCAACGGGCCATGGTCTTAAGGCCATCCAATTTACATAAAGTATCTGCAGGCAATTCGTCCTGTTCACACCAATCACCATCGATTTTCGTACACACTCTATCCTCAGGTACCGGCTGTATCAGCAATTCCTTAACAATGCGTCTTGCAATCATATTTTTGATTTTATCTGCAAATGCCTTTGGCATATTATAGGCTATATGGCCCATGGTAACAACTTTTGTACGTTGCTTAGCACAATTCGGCTTCAATGTAATACGTAAATTATCCATTATATCGTTAAATAGGGGATGTATCATTTTTGGTGTATCCGCACCACACTCGATGCCGCCATTTATCATAGTCTGGGTATTAACAAATATACAACGTACAGCATGTTTGGCCTGTTTCGGTGTGCCCTCCAAGGCAAAATCTTTACAGACGGGCACTAGTTCCTCTAGAATATTGGGATCAACCGATATCAATGGTTTATAGCGGCCCAAATGTGTCAGTGATTTTAGTATTAGCGGTGCTGCATAGTCTTCGTCATAGCTTAGTAAAGAAATCATATGACGTAGAGTTTTGTCGGTAAAAAAGTGTGGTGAAAATAAATATGATAAAGCCTAGCAGCGAAAATAAAGAAACGAGTTTATAAAATGTAAACAAACAATAACAACAAGAATTTTATGCTTACGGTTAAGAGTTTTAAACCTTGTTCACCAGCCTCATCAGGTGGCAGACCGATTTCCCGTGCCATTTCGCCACCACGCATACACTCCTCAATTAAGCTATAACAGAGGAGATAACATTGAAATTTTGTATGGTTTAAATGGAGTTTGTTTGTAACCTACCCTATCAAAATACCCACAGATTCCTTATCGATCATTACCGATGCTATGCGTTCAATTAACATTTTCACTGTTTGATAGTAAAGATTCGTCATAATCGGTGTACCCAGTTTCTTTAACAACAAAGACATTGTGTCGGCACATTCTTTGCAGGAAACATCACGTTTCAAAATGATCTCCATATAACGAAACAGTGTAGGATCTTTGCGCAAATTTGTGCTAAATTTGGTTAGATATTCTGAAGCTTTGAGAGGATCTGCAAGCAGTTTACAAATGATTGATTGTTTAACATTTAGTTGACTTTGTAAAGATGGTGTCATATCTTTAGTCTTGTGTAGTTTCACCCATTCAAGGACGGTTTTACGTGTTTTCATTTGATTCTTTTGCAATTCTATAAATGCCTTGGTTGCATTATCATCAAATGTGCCCATGAGATGATAGAGTTGTTTCATACGTTCAACTGGTGGCAGTTTATAGGGCACTAATGAGGTGATTAATAAACGTTCGACTTGTAAACGATCTTCCAGCGTTGGCATATAATAGCCATGCATTATTTTATTTTTAATCCATTCAATGGATTTCTTACAATCTTCCGAGAGATCATTGGGTTCACAAATGGCCTTTTTGTAGATAAAAGCCAAGCCCCACATGGCCTCTTTACGTATTTTGAATTTTTTATCCAAAGTGCGTTCACGCACAAAGTCCAACAAGTCCTCCGATTCACAAACAATGGTAAATTCTCTTTTGGCCGTTTCAACTATGGCCATAACGACTTCATAGCGTACGTTTTCATCGGAGTCGTGTTGGCGTGCCCTTAAACAGGATATAATGTCTTCGCGTAGGTGGGGTTGATTAAGTAAGAAGTGCATTGACGACTGTACACACTTGACGCGAATGCTAACGGATATGTCACAGAAACGGCCCAAAAACATGCGTAATAAGGCAGCATGTTTTATGGAGAGTTTAGAATCCTTTTCGCTAAACATGCGGGCCAATAAGGAAACCGCTTCTGCAGTAGTGTAAAGGATTAGAAATCAATTAGTGTTTTTATTTTAAAGAAAATAAAAGAAAAGAGGTGTTCATACTTACTTAAACGTTCTTGTTCATTAGACGATTTCAATTTGCATTCCAATTGTGGCAAAATTGAGCACAATATATTCGGACAGATAATGTGCAATTCATATATTAAATCATAAATTTTTTGGCATATTTCATAATTACGTTCGATTTTATCCAAAACCAATACTTGATTAAAAAACTAACAAAATTCAAAAAGATATTAAAACTCTTGATGTTGGAAGAAAATGTGTGAGGAAATGTTTTTACAAACAACTTACAATTTTTAAGATGCTCTCCAAAGAGTCAGCTGTCTTGACAATTAACTTTTCGGCTAATTCATAGGCAAATTTATTTTGTGATTTCCTTGGTTCAACAATATTTATTAATATGATATCCAAAATTTCATTGGCAAAATTATCAGCTTCATTTATAAGCGGTGACATGATATCGATCATGAAATTTTTTACCTTAATACTGTGCTCCTCACTGTAAACAACAACAACAACATGGTGAATTATATATTTAAAGACAGTTATTTATTTGTTATAGGAGGGTGGGGACTTACTTGACAATTCTAAACATCATGCTGAATAATTCACGAAATATTTCTTGACTATCTTCCAATTCAAAGCACATATTGAACGACTTGACGTAGGCTAAATTCTCCAATAAATAAAAATAACGTTTAAATGAAGGATCCTTTGGATCTTTCAAGCCACACAGTTGTTTAATGAAAAACAAAAATATTGATTTAATATGTTCTTGATCCTTATAGGGTGCTTCTGGTGCATAGACACGCAAAACATCAGCTATACAACAGGCCACCAACAGTTGTACATCGCGTGATTGATGATGTAGATAATTATAGTCGGCTAAATGTAATGATAATGGTATATACTCCTGGCATATTGAATCATCTTGACCCATTGCTTGTAGGGCATTGGATAAAGTCTAAGGAAATGAAGAAAAAAAAGAAAACAAAAAGGAGAAAACAGTTTTATTAAATAAATGTGATTTTGTATGCAAAGAAAAAAAATATACCTTAAGTCGCCGTATAAGCTCATCCGTCCCTAGATCTTCTGTTAGGGGTTTGCACCCCGCTGGATATGCAATATCCGCCATATTACTTTATAAATAAATACCGGCAGATTTACTTATTTACTTGAAATCCGTTTCACGTTGAAATCTAAAAAATTGATTAAGATAAAAATCCAATATGAATCTACAATTCGATCGTAATTACTAAAGCTTGTAATAAAATATTCAAAATGAGTTTGAAGTCCAAGTTTTATTATTGAACTGAAGACATATATTTCAAGATATGATTAAGGATTTTATATAAAACCTTACAAATGATCTTTTTTGATAGTTTTGATATTTAGTTTTAATTTTGATATTCAAAGAAAAAATGAAGACACTTAAAAGCTAACTTATAAAAAAAAAAGAAATATTTTTTTGTAATAAGTAAAGTACAATTGTAGATCTATAAGCATTGGATATACTTATTTTTTAATATTTATTTGCTAATGCTTTAATAATACAACCTTAATGACAAAAAATGTTTACAAAATTTTAAATTTAATTGCTTTATTTACATAAATTTTATCAGATGCGAACTGTTATCTACAGAACAACGATAGTAGGCTGTAGTTGTAAATAAAATAGTTACAAAACTAAGTACGTAATTATGAAATGATTAAACGAAAGACTTTATTGATGGAAGCCAATATTACAAGATAATAAGGTGCTAAATGTCTACAGACTGAGAATATTATGGATAACAACAGGAAGGACTTGGTAAAGATAGGCTTGACTCGGATTGTAAAATTTACTTTTAATTCTTGGTGCTATTCTTTCTGATGACAGCTGTACTTCGGGATTTCCTAAATGGATTATTTGAAGTATAAATTTGGTACATTTTTCATCTCCTAAGGAGTATTTTAACAACAAAAAAAAGGAATTTATAATGTCAAAATTATCATGTAAAATAGATTAACAGCGCAATAAAAATGAAACTGCAAACAATATGTCTTGTGTTGACTATTTAAATACCATTAACAAGAATAAGTTCCTCAGGCTCAGAGCTATCTAAAGCATTTCTCTCAGAATTGTCATAACGTTTATGTAGTAGCTCTGTTTCTGGAAGTTCTTCTCTGAAGAATATAATAACATTTTTACTAAATGAATGTATATCTGGAGGCATTGAGCAACTTCGATTGGTCCCAACCAGAGATCCCTGGGTCTAAAACTGTGTACCTACCAGGACAACCAAATAGGTGTACGCTGTCGTGAGGGCTTTGAAGACGGGCAGACAAGGGTTAATAATACCGTCGATAATTCTGGTTTAGTGACAACTTATGATACTGAAGGAGCCGGCATGGATCTGGTAATGACTGGGTAGTAGTTTTCAACTTTTTGAAATTGCATGTCTATGGCATGCGTAATCGTTTAAAGTGCAATAGCTATAGATTTATGGCTTCCTGGGCATTTAGCAGCTACAATCTGTCGACGTAATGAGAAGATTTTTCAACACAGTTTGATGAATAGGGCGACTAAACAGATAACATGCCGGCGGATATTTTGCGTTCAGCAACACATATTGTCTGTCGGACAATGTATAAATTGTGGATAAAATTAACGCATACAGAAGCAAGACAGTAGTCCCTATCAAAGAGTTCCATTGGCCAGTAACGTAGACATGTATGGATTAAGATTTGGGTGGTATCAAGTAGATTTTGAAGGGAGTAAATAAGTTGTAATTAAAAAAACATTGGCAAATTGTGAATTCCTTATTTGTTGTTTGGCATAAACGGCGCACTAAGAGTTTTAGTAGAACATTATTAAAATTTTTTTGGTTAATGATTATTGCGATGAACGCAGCGTGATTTGGCGGGCTTTATATGCAGTTTGTGTTAAGATATGGGATTTACGGACTTTTCAAATGATTTCCAAACTGTGTGATAGGGAGAAACTATAATTATTCAGCGATACACAATGCCTCCATAAAACTATTTAGTTTATATTCGTGAACCTACTATATTTTATTGCTTATATTGCTCATTATCACAGAACAGCTGGTACTTTCCTACTACATATCGACCGAAATATGCAGGTTTGCACCTGTTCTATATCAGCATTACATAGCGAACAAAACTTAAGTGATGTTTATAAATTGTAATTCATGACAAACATGAATTCATTCATCTCCAGCTCTGCTAAACCTAACAAAGATTCTAAATAGCATGGGATATTTTTATTTTTGGTTTTTAAAATACAAAAACGATTTCAATGCAATTGTTTTTATGTTCATTGTGTTTGTTTTGGCATGCGTGCGTATGTGTAAAATGATACCGCTTTTCTATTGCTTCGGCCAATTAGCATTAGAAAAAAAGAAAAGAAAAAGAATAGAAAAAAAAAAGAATAGAAAACAACGCACAATATTGTATCACAAACACTAAAGGAATGCTGTTGAATCCTTGGTTTTATTGTTTCTACAGCACCCTTTTGGCCCGTAAAGCAAAGATGCTTTCGAGTCTTTAGATTATTTAACTGAAATGCAGAACAATTATTCTTTCGATTCTACCTTTTATTTATTAATTATTTTCTTTTTTTTATACGTTATTTTCACTTCGTGGCTGCTACTTTTTTGGCTTTGCGTTATTTATTTTATTTTTTGTCTTTTCTTTATATTTTTGTTGCCTTTGCTCTTCTTTCACGTTCACTACAGCGTTTTCTTTTTTCTTCTTTTCTCTCTTGTTTTTCAATTTCGGTAAATATAATTAATTTTCTTTTGGCTTTTTCACCTATTTAGAATTGTTTAAACAATTGAATTTATATTTGCTTTGTTTATTTACATGTTTCAGTTTCGTTTAATAATGGAAATTTATTTATTAATTGCGTTTTTAGCTGATTTTTTCTATTTATTTTCCCCGAGTTATTTTTTTACGATTTGTTTAGCACTTTATCACACAATTCTACGCCATCTTTTGAGG
Source organism: Sarcophaga subvicina (assembly GCA_936449025.2). NCBI lineage: Eukaryota > Metazoa > Arthropoda > Insecta > Diptera > Sarcophagidae > Sarcophaga > Sarcophaga subvicina. The sequence goes on from OW388084.2 coordinate 100,994,997, forward strand.
CGTCACAAGATTTTTTACAAAACTGGCAGATGGCAGTAGCAATGGCACATGAGTTCTGCTAAATAAATGGCAGATGGCAGCAATGTGTATTGACAGTGGGTAAAAATACATGGAGAAAAATAAAGGGTGGCATTATTATTAAATGCCAGTTTAGTTTAGTTAGAGAGAAAATATTACAGAATTCCGTTTGAATTTCAAAAGTATAGTGTAAATATTACAATAAAACCAAAACAAAGAAATCTAAAACAGCCATTTCTCAATACAATGTATTTGTTTACATAAAAATTCAAGCACAATCTAATTTTTTCTCTCAGTGTCGTACACTTTTGTTACATATTGAGTTTACACAGTTTACAGTGGCATCTCTTTTACACAAGAACTTGACATATTATACGTTAAGTTTTACCGCCTAAACTGGCTTTAAATAAATTCTTAATTGAAGAAAATTAGAGAAATAAAAAAATAAAAAAGGTAAAAAACAAAAAATACTATAATCGAATAATTAAAATAATAGATAAACCGGTATTTGAAGAATAATTGAAATAGTGAGAGTGTATTAAATATATTAACAAGTGTTTAAGTGTTCAAAATAATTTGTAGACTTTTGTAAGGAATCAGTTTAATCCTGTGTGGTTGCCAAACTAGGAATTTTGTAGCTGGCTAAAATTGAATAAGATTAAAATTCTCCCACTTCCAAAGCGATAAGGTAAGTACATATGTTTATTTTAATTCGAAGTTGTTAATTGACCTTAATATCCAAGCTCGAATTTTGAAGGCTTCCAATGTTAAGCTTTTGTCTTTTTTTTTTGAGACCACCTGTACTTCTTTTATTGGTCAGCATAGGAGACTCCAACGTAAAAACATTCGATGATACTTATTATCCTATAACTTGATGGTAGAAAACATAGCTGTGGACTCGATATTCAGACTGAGTATTACAGTATTTTTGGGTCTATCAACGCAGGGTGTTCGTTAGTTAAGGAGACTAATGGTTAATCGAAACTCATGCGACCCCTTTTCGATATACAATATGCGGAAGCGTATTTATTTTTATAAAATTTCAAATAATATATGGGAGGATGATTGCATGTGTCTTTTGCCATTATCCTGGGTGTCCCAGGAATAGGAAAATAGTAATTGATAGGCCTTATTGATGTCTGATATTTTTATTTTCCTTCTGGCGTAATTAGGTTTTGTTGTTCAAGTTCTCATTAAGTTCTATTATCAAAGGTTAGTTCTGAAATTAAGTGGCTACCACAACGGATTTACTATTCTTTTACTTACCTAAACTTACAATAGTTCTTAAAGCAAGAATTTCGTGTTGTTTGAATACATTCGCTCTCCATATGGAATTTTGTTATTAAAACTAAAATCTTTACAAGGGATTCCAGCTTTTGTATAAAGCAAGGAACTTGGTATCTTGTACTGCAAACCATGTAAACGTATCTTGTTTTACTCAGAAGAGAAAAAAATTTCAAAATTAAATTAGATTTTGACTTTTAGGTTTCCAAAGAATGAAGTGGCCATTAATAGATATTGAAATTGAGTTTTTATTCTCCTTTCAAGTACTATAATGGCGTCAATATTGTCTTGTAATCCAACAAACATCTGTTAAACCTAAACCAATGTAGCAAGGACTCCAAAATCAGTCGAATAAATTCACTTGCTGTAGTTCTAGGATGGAATATTGACTCATTTAAGTCTTACAAATGCTAAAGACTACTATTAACGTAGAAATAATCGGTCAATAATAAATTCTGCTTTATTTTGGGCCAAAAATTGTGGTTTAGTAAATAAAAACTTGAATGTTATTTTTATCTTATTTGTTATTTTTTTTAATGTCCGAAGGAACTCTAAGCTTTTAAGATCGGGTGTAAAAACGCGTCAGCCCAAAATTTTTAGTCCAGTCTTGAAACCATTTCGGCAATTGATTCTATTATAAATAATATCATCTTTAAATAAATTGTATTAATTATTATATACAATGTATATTATATAAGGCATAATTACATACACTGGCTTGTAGACCTGTTTTTCCAATTTTTTTAAATTCTGCCTGATCATACCATATCAACTTTTCAACCGCTTATAACTATTTTACATTAAAGTTTTAATTAACATTTTGTATATAAATCGTTAAGACGATTAATCAATAATTTATTCAAAATTTTTAAATAACTTTAAAAGTTTATTTTTTATTTTTCTTAAATTAGGGAGTTTTGTTAAATACTTTTTTCTTAATTAAATAATTATTATATAATCATGCTAATGCATTTAATTCATATAAATACAATACAATTTAATATTCTTGTTAAATTGCAAATGTTTTAACTACGAAGTCTATAGACTATGATTGTTAATTAGTGAAATGTGTAAATAACTTTCTATTAAATTCGTTACATAATTGAAGGATATATGGAATTAAAAATATATAAATATTTCGATATTAAATATGTATAATACATACGTACATATATAAATAGATATTTCGATAATAAACTTTTTGTTTTTACTTTACTGCATATGTATGTATTGTATATATATAGTAGACTAATAATCAGGTGTACTATTGTTAACAATTTGATATTGAGATTGATGACGCTTCGTAATCTTACGAAATGGACAACGTGTCATCATACGAAATGTAAGTAAAATGCAAAATATAAATAAAAACCAAAAAACATAGACTAGCAACGAAATGAAACGGTTTGGTAACCATAAAACCGTATAATTGAGATCAAAATTTTCTGTAAATAAAACCAAGGAATTAAAAAATATATGTTTAATATTGAATTGCAAATTCTTCATTACCTAATACCGCATAACCCAGACCTATACTTGATTTACCCATGCGATATGATGAGGTGGGTACCATTATTTCTAAGTAACTATGTTGCTGTTCCTTTAACGTTTTCAAATTAAAATGCTTTACAGTGTGTTCATAAAAATTTATCACTTTCGTGGAGGGATGTAAAAATATACGAGATTCATGCCAATGGCCAGAAAATATTATATGTGGATCGAGTTCGGTTAAAATGGCTCTTAGCAAAGGGCCACCACCAATTAAAATGGGTGCATGTGACAAACCAATACGCAGTTTCTGCTTATTATTCCTTCTATCGGGATTTGTAAAATCCAACATCATGCGATTGATTTTAAAGAAACGCAATTGATTGTAATCGAATATATCACGTTGTGTAAAGGCCTCTTCGAAACGATGTATATTAAGATTTGATATATATTCACCATTTTCACCGCCTATATCATTATCACCGGGTATATGTATGAGCTGATTAAAGGGAGAGATCATTTTAAACTTTAAATTCAATTAAAAATTAACTTCAATAAATACAGCATAATATAAATAAAATAAAATAACTTACTCTTACATCCTCTTCCGTTTTATAAATATTACGGAAACGCTGTATATAACTATTAAACTCTTGCGGTGAAGCAACATTACCCTCGTCCAAAAGATCACCCAAAAAGCAAATGACGTGCGGTTTCGTAAATGTTAAAGCTTGCTCAAATGTTTTGCGTAGGTATCTATAAAGTAGAATCAAGATTTAACGAGCAAAAATGTAGCAAAATATTGAAAAATTTGTCATCTTCGTTGTGAATACATATAAAAATTCCAAACTAATAGTTTAGAATACATATTGGAAGATAATTCTTTAAATATTGGCAAAAACAATGCATTTAACATGTACGTACTGTCAATAATTGCGCCGTCTGAGAAAAGCAATCGTTCTGTTGTGCCAGGAAATACACGTTTTTAAAAGAGTGACAGTCTCAGGCTATTCACCGCTCTCTATTGGCACCAAAGTTAATGGATTTTGGGTTGAAGACAGGAAAGTTCATTGGGCTAATGGACACATCCTCCATTTCTAAGAAACACAGAGAAGTTCTTAGAACGCAAAAACTGGGATGTATTTAGCATAGATTCCCATGAGAAGTAGACATTTAAAGATCACAACCAGCTAAGGAAGTCGCCGTGGTCTAGTAGGTAGTGTGTTGGCTTATTAGACGAAAAGCCAGGGTTCTAGCCCCAGGCCAGATATCAAAATAAAATACAAAAAGTATTTCTTCGGCGACTTCCTCTCAGCAGATTTCTGGCAAAAACTCTGAGAGTAAATAAAATTGCCATATGAAGTTTCTCAAAAAATCTGTCGTTCGGAGTCGACTTTAAACTGTAGGTCCCGCCACTCTTGTATAAAATTAACACACACAACATAAGTGGTGTGAGAAACTGGGTTGTAATCCTGACTGAAGGGTTGTAATGACCAATTATGTATGTATGTATGTTATGTAAGTTCACTAAGGAATTAGAATTTGTTGCCAATATGTTTTGGGCCTCATCATCAAATATTCTACTCCATGTGGGGTTGTTGGAAGGGAGCAGAATTGCTTGGAGGATAAATAGGGCAGGTGGGTGGACCTTTTACCGTATATCGGTGATAGTGCAGTGGCTTAATAAGTCAAGCATATTGTAATGATAGGCTGCTGCGAAGGATCTGGGATAGATCCCAACGAAACTATATCAGACGATGAGCAAATTAAAAAATATAGTGTACTTCCTTTGCAGCTGCCCAACCATTGGTTGGAGAAGAATTAATACCCTGCGTGAAGGGATTGGTTTAAACTCTTTGTCGAAAGTCGATATTATTTAAAATTCATAGACTGGAGACCTTTCAGTGCATACACATGTCAATAAAAATGTCAAATTAAGATCTGTGTTAAATTTAAATTAAAAGTGAAGCTTTTGAAACACACTGCAATCAAAAAATACTTATTGTACCTGTCCGAATCATATCGAGCTATGCCGCTGTAGATTGATTTATCATAAGTTAAACCCAAAAGTTGTGGATCTGCAATTAAAAGCATACGAGTGCAATTTTCTAAAAATAAAACAAAATTGAGGACATTGTTAGCTTATAAAAACACATCATAATAATGGTTACTCACCGAATTTGCAATTGATTTCTTGCCAAGAATTGCGATTGAAATAATAAATCAACAATTCATTATACAGGCCCAATAATACCGTTAGCAACAAAAAGGTTCTTGAAATTAATCTGTAACAATAAAACCAAAGGTTTTAAATCAATAATCAATCTCTTAACAGGGTCCACTTACCTATTGGCAAAACGCATAGAAGGCATTGTTTTACAGTTGGCTTTAGTTAAGTTATTGCGAAAAGCGAAAATAATAAAAAAAAATAGCAAGAAAATTAATGCTAAAACTGCATTACTGCCTGTTGACGTTTTGTTTTTGTTTTTTTAGGCCATTTGCTGGTTATTGCCTTCCTAGCAAAGATGGTGGTGGTGTTGCAACAGCTTGTAAGGCCTTTGCGTTGAGTGATGCGCTTGTTGTGTCATATTGTTTCAACACTGGTCTGTCATATATTTTCTTTACTTTTTTTTTACATTTTAAACACTCAATATCATACGATGGGCAGGAAAAATAGAAAAAAATCGTTGTCTGTTTGGTTGGGCAGAGGATTATGTCAGCATTAATTCAATTAAGCAAGAGACACGAGGAGCAGTTCTATTGATATCGTCTTACGGAATTTCGGTTCCGTTATATGTTTAAGTACTTTATTTCACTTTTAATTAAAACTTTACTTAATTTTTCATTTATAACTTTGAATTTTTAATTGTAAAAATTAAACAATCTTTTTATAAAACAAAAAATGGCACAAAATGTTCGACTGGCCGTGCTGTTTTGTGTTTACAAACACACAGCATCTGTTTATTTTTGTGTTTTTGTTTTTGCTGTTGTAACAGCTGAGTAGGGAAAGGAGTTGCCGTATGCTAAAAACAGCAAAATTGGTATAAGGGTATGCCGGCAAATTAGATTTAATGGAATATGGTTATTTATTTAATTTTATATGAACTTTTTAGTTCCTAGCTTTCCTGTGGACTGAAACAAGCTTTTAACGACTAGTTAGATCCTTTAATGTACCCTGTCTGCATATATGTGGGCCTTGTGGGGACATTTTTTATACTGAAATCAACCTCAAGAGCTGACGTAAGTTAGTTAGTTCCTTTAAGCTATCCTGTTTGCATGTACATATGTACATATATGTATGTATACCATCATCCGAATTGGATTCAAACTGTTGCCCCGGTTAGAATGATGCGGGACAGTTTTAACACGAGATTTATCAAAAGCTGATGTCAACTGATACATCGATTGTCTGATAGTTCCATCCTTAACTATTCCCTGGATAGAACAAGCAAACTCTAGAATTTTGGTGTATGCATTGTTACAAGACTATAATAAGTCCAATGGATCAGGTATCTTAAAAGCGGAGCTCTACACTGTCGAGAAATGTGCTAAATTCAATTTGAATAAGAAGTAAGGACTTAGTAATGCTATCTGAGAGATAGGCTGCCGTTCTAATACAATAGCTCCTGCGAGTTTTACTCGACATTAGTGTGAAAAGGCCTGAATAATCTGAATCAACTAGTGAGAACGTAATAGCGCAATACTTTGCTAAATTCCAAGTCATGTCGGAATTCCGGGTAATTAGGCATATTAGCTTGCCAGAAGGGAGCTCTCACAATGCTGATAGTGTCATAATTAGTTTCTGAGCGGGAAGAAGTATTTGTATATGTAATGATATTCAGCTAAAGTAAAGGTGGAGAGAGGATTGTTTCAAGCCAGACGTGTTTGAGGCAATCTGTACTTATATTCGGTGATTTGAGTATTGCCTCAGACTGTGCAGAAAATGCTTGCGAATATGAATATAATTATATATTTCCTTTGCTCCTACAAGGACCATACGGTTTCCGCTCTTGGGCTTCAGTTCAGTCAATCCATGGCCTTATTCTCAATTTCACTCCAGATTCTTTACATCTAGGCAGATTCTTTGACAACTTGTCCTTTTCAGATATGAGCAAGCTTTCGTTATAATGCTACCCAGAAGAAGAAGAGAATTATTAACTGATAATAGTAACGGATCTTCAGACAGGACTATCGTTTCACGCTCTCTATGTGGATTTTGTAATTAGGAATACGAACTGCCATAACACATGCCTGGAGCGTTTAAAAAGCTGGTTGCTTATCATGTACTAGACAAGAATTCTAGTACCAAAAATCATCCTGTGAACCATATACAGTACTTCACTCCATATGACAACAATATCAATTTGTGTTTCTCTCCATTTCTCTGGCTGATCAAGTTGAGCTTTTTTTTCTTCTCGAAAAAAAAGTTTTTATTGTTTAAAATACAAAAATTGAATTCATTTATTAGATTTAATGGATTTATTTTTATTAAATTTCAAATAATCCATTGATTCTCATGCAAATAAATCGTGAGAGAGAGAGAGAGAAAGGGGGAACCGTATATTGGGAGAGAGACTTTTATTTTCTAGTTTTAATAAATAAATAAGGAAATTTTTGAGTGAGCACAACAGCTATGACTAAAAAGTTACAAAAACAACAAAGATAAATATAGAGAATACAATAGTATCAAAATTCCTCTCTTTAAAAGAAAAAAATAATAAAAAAAATAAAAAATCAAATCAAATCAAATGATAACAAAACCAAAACCAATAGAGAAACATTCATGCAAACTTAGTATGAGGCATAGAGCAACACTGGTAGAGAGTACCATCACCATTAAATGCAAATATTTTCTCTTTTTCTATTTGGCAAATATAACGGATAGAAATACACCACTACGCACATACAATATTTTTATGGAAAACAAAACAAAAACCCTCATATAGAGAATGTGTTAGCATCGATGAATAGAATATAAACTTGCAATACATACATATGTATGTGTGTTTGCACATACTTCTCCTGTACTCCTTGTCATGACTATTCTAAACATAGATTGCAGTGGTTATAAATGGTATGCTTTTCTGCGTTATCAGGTGCATAGGAGTATTTCCATTGTACTTGTATGTATGCGTTGCGGAAATAGTGCATCTCTGTGAGGTGCATGGATTTTTTTAAAAAAGTTATGCTATGTTATCCACACGAAAATAATAATAAAAATTCAACAAAAAAAAAAAAAAAAAAAAAACAGAAAAAATTGGTGGGAAATGGTTTATTAAAGTTGTAACGAATTTTTAGAACCCCTATTTTAAATTAAATAAAACAAAGTGTGTGTGAGATGTCATACATATGTACTTACAGAATTGGTCATTACAACCCTTCCGTCAGGATTAAGACCTAGCTTCTCACAACACTTAGGTCGTGTAGGCGGCACCTACAGTTTAAAGTCGACTCCGAACAACGAATTTTTTTAAAAATCTTTTCACGGCAATTTTTGTTTACTCTCAGAGTTTTTGCCAGAAATCTGCTGAGGGAAAGTCGCCGATGAAACATTTTTTTATTTCGTTTTGTAGGAGGTGTCTGAGCGGGGGTTTCAACCACCGAGCAACGTTTCAACCATGGCCTCACGTCTAATAGGCCAGCGCATTACCTACTAGACTACTATGTGAGATATCATTGTCATTTTATTTTCGTTAAAAAGGCCAATAGATGCCATTATGTGCAGTTTCTCAGTCTGAATTGAACCGTTGGCATGGCTTCTGTTGGCATTGTGGAGTGTTGTGGTTTGTGGCTTATTTACATGCACCTACAGCTTAAAAAACCCCACAAGAAAACGTCTAACGGGTTCAAATCGAACTATATCAGTGAGCAGTTCACATCACCTCGACTTGAGAGGACCATGCTCTCAAATCACCCTTGCAGAATATCCATCCAGCCATCCAGTTGAAACCAAATATCGTTGGTATCCATATTAACATCCAATGCAGGCCAATATTAGGAATCATCGCCCTAAGGTGTTTTCTGTTGGCAATGATAGGTTAGGTTCCATACCAAAAGCTCACTTGAGCACGCATAGCGGCCCGTTGTAACACCACAGGTGAACGCAGTCATTGTACTGATCAAGTTGCTCCGAACGCAAGGGCTGCACTTTCCAAAGCCCGACTACCTCACCCTGGAAAACTAGCCAGAAAGCTTGACAAACGAGGCTATATCCCTGACATCAATGGACGATAGCTCCGTCAAGCTGGCAAGGGTTGAAGAGCCAAATAACCTATATCTGCACCTCGCAAGAGATGGGCATTGACAAAGAATGTGGATAACAGTCTCTTCTTCCTCAGCGGATCTGCACCCACGGCAGAAGTCTTTAAATGGGAGCCGCATTCTTTCCGCTTGTCTACCCATAGCACAGTGATCTGTAAGCATGGCCACTGTGATCGAGATGATGTTACGACCAAGTGCAAGTAACTGGTTGGTGCGCCTTCTATTCATTGAGGACCAAGTGAGCCTAGCGGTGGAGCAGGACTCCTCATTGATCCAGGATAGGTTGGAGTCTCGGAAGAACTTCCGCGCGATGGCCAGCTTGAACGAGGTATGTGGCATTCCTAAGCTGATTGAAGAGGATTCCGGAAGTCGTGCGCCAGCCCTGGCTAGCTCGTCGGCTCTGCAGTTTCCCGGAATGTCACAGTGTCCGGGGATCCAGACAAGTGTGACACTGAAGCGCCCAGAAAGAAGGTTGAGGCAGCGGCGACATTGATGGTCCGGCAAAAGTCGGTGACAAAGAAATATGAACCAATGACACAGCTAACCTAAAATCCACACCAAGCAGTGGCTTTTTCTGGATACTTTTGACGCTTGTGGATCCCATGGGGATTGGTCGATTCAAATTGGACAATTTTGTCTGTTCATCTACCTAGTAATAGTGACTACATGACACCGAGGTACGACTTCACGAAGAGATTCAGGACATCAGTTCCGGATAACGGGGCCTGGAAGGGTGGTGTGACCCACCTGTTTAGAGACTCCGTACAAATCTACACCGATGGCTCTAAGCTGAACGGAGCGGTTGGCAGTGGAATTTTTTCGGAATCGGTTGGAATAGCTCAGTCTATAAGACTACCAGACCACTGCAGTGTCTTTCAGGCGGAGGTGGTGGCCATACAGGCTGCGGCTAGAATTATTGGGAACGGAAGGGTCTCCAAGCGGAACTTCACCATACTTACTGATAGCCAGGCGGCTATCAGGGGTGTAAGTTCCAACGTGATGAACTCCAAGACGGTGTACGGCTGTCGCAGATATCTCGACGAGATAGCGGAACGATATGACATCCATATCGTATGGGTACCGGGACACAGTGGTATTCCGGGCAACTGTAGAGCTGATGAACTTGCCAGGCGGGGCACGACCATCGAGCTCACCGCTGAGTTCTCGAATCTGGGCATATCAATGAGGACCTGCAAGCTCATAATTGATAATGCGATCGTCGATTCCGTCAACGACAGGTGGGCGGCCTCGGACACGGGTACAACGGCTCGTAAAATCTGGCCAAGGCTAGATGAGGGGCGCACAATGAGTCTACTTAAACTCCAAAGAGGCGCGCTCAGTGTAGTTGTCGGTGTCATTACGGGGCATTGCATTATGGGTACGCATGCGAGGCGCATTGGACTTGGACACCTTGCTAACGACTTCTGCAGAAGCTGCAGAGATGAGGAAGAAGAGGAGACTGTCCCTCATCTGCTGGGTACATGCCCGGCTCTATGCCAAAGGAGAAGGAAGTACTTGGGTACTTACTACATGGATGATCTGGAGGAACTGTCAGAGATTGACATTGGCAGCCTAAATCGCTTCATCAGGAGCTCCGAATGGTTTCGAGACTAGGGGACAACGGATGACTGTGGTAGCACAATGGGCCCAATGCGGTCTAAGTGTGTCCATCACCAAGAAAATTTTTCTTGGATGGGCAGCCACCTCTACCTACCTACCTACCTACCTAGTAATGCAGAAATCGGCCACATCGCTGACGATGATTTTTCAATGAAAATTTGGATCAGTTGCCAACTTCTCCAGAGCCTTTTCAGTGAACACACGTCGTCAGTCAAATTCGATAAGATAACCGTCAAATACTTCAATGAACCTTAAATACTCTCCATTGTGTAGTCAAACTTGAACATTTTGGGAGAAACACAAAAAAAAAAGAAAACAAAACTGCATATGGGTGGTTTGGGGGTGGAAAAATGTACAGGATATTGCGGCCAAGGAAAGCAATTTATTGTCGACATCTAAAACAACATATGGAAACGTTCATTGATTCATTCATTCATTCATTTCAAATAGTCATGAAGGCATTCGGTCACCAACAAACACTGTGTGAAATAATATTTCTAATACTTGGTGTACAAATCATCACAGTCAGCTCTCTATAGCTTCTCACTAGCGAGCGAACCATTGTTTTTGTAGAGGACTTGAAGAGCAGTGAGTGTGGTAAAAGGTGTTGGGAGATGAAGTGATGAACAACTTCATCAATTTTATCGTGAAAAATAATGTTTGAAGCGTGAATAGATGATTAAACAAATATTCAAACCAAATGTGTATGAGTCCGTTTTGTTTTTTCTTTTCTGTTTTTGGTATACAAATATAGAAATATTGTACACAGATTGAAGTATGTATGTACCTTAGTCTAACAATTCTCGTATGGATACAAATATTTAGATGTCAAGGGATATGTATGGATTTGTGCAGGAATTTATAAAATTTAATATTTTCTAATAATAACAGCTGGGCTCAGGATTATTATGAAACAGTGGTCTGAAGGTCTCTTTCTTTTCTTGATATAAAAAGTATTTTTAAGGGTACGTGTACCGAGTAGGAAAAAAGCAGAGCTTTCCTACTCTTCCTAGTCTTTGTAAGTTTAGTGCTCTGATCACTGGCAGTCAAGGCAGTTTTGCAATGGGCGCACATTCGAAAATATCGCTTCGTTTTGATGAAATTTTATCTAGAAAGTGTAGCGGATAACACGAATTGATCAATTCAACAGTGTTCTCAACTATTGGGCCCATCTTAAGGCTTCATGTAACATATTTACTTTTGGATTTGCACTTTCAAGCTCAATTCACGTAAGAATGAAAGATATTTGATCATTCACAAGGCCGTGGATGTGCTGATTGTGTGCTAAACCAGCACGTTCAGTGTTTCTTCAGCGATAAAGTGATACTGAAAGCGGTTAGCCTTGAAAAGTTCTTAATTTAGTAGGGCAGCCAGGTAGAGGTGTCTGCCCATCCAAGAAAATTGGATGTACACACTTAGGCCGCATTGGACCCATTGTGTTACCACAGTTATCCGCTCTTCCCTAGTCTCAAAGCCACTCGGAGCTCCTGATGAAGCGATTTAAGCTGCCAATGTCAAACCCTGACAGTTTCTCCAGGTCTTCCATTGGAGCTCCTGATGAAGCGATTTAAGCTGCCAATGTCAATCCCTCCCTGACAGTTCCTCCAGGTCTTCCATGTAGTAAGAACCCAAGTACTTCTTTCTCCTTTGGCAAAGAGACGGGCATGTGCCCAGAAGCTGAGGGATAGTCTCCTCCTCTTTCTCATCTCTGCAGCTTCTGTAAAAATCGTTAGAAAGTTGTCCAAGACCAATGGGCCTCGCATGCGTACCCATAACCACACTGAGCGCGCCTCTTTGTAGTTTAATTAGACTAATTGTGCGCCCCTCATCCAGCCTTGGCCAGCTTTTACGAGCCGTTCTACCCGTGTCCGATGCCGCCCACCTGCGTTGACGGAATCGACGATCGCACTGTCAATTATGAGAATGTAGGTCCTCATAGGGATGCCCAGATTCGAAAGCACATCGGATAGTTTGATGGTCGTGCCCCGCTTGGCAAGTTTATCAGCTCTGCAGTTCCCCGGAATACCACTGTGCTCCCGTACAAATACGATATGGATGTCATATCGTTCCGCTATCTCGTCGAGATGTCTGCGACAGCCGTACACCGTCTTTGAGTCCATCACGTTGGAACTTAGAGCCCTTATAGTCGCCTGGCTGTCAGTAAGTATGGTGACGCTCCGCTTGGAGACCCTTCCGTCCCCAATAATTCTAGCTGCAGCTTGTATTGCCACCACCTCCGCCTGAAAGACGCTGCCGGACTTCAAGTCTTATAGATTGGTATCAAAAACCCCACTAATGTCACCTTGACATTTACCCTTATCAATAAAAGATGGATATTTCTCAGGGAAATTCCTTTGTAAGTTTCCCAGACATAGAGATATCGGAAAATGCATTGTTAATAGAGTGGCCAAGCCTAGTACAGAGCTCACAATACACGGAGCTCACAATACACTTAAACTGTGTAATGTACGGTCGTTTTATAGAGAGTTTTAGCTTTATTTACAGTTTATCTAACATTGTTGGATTGTTATTAATTCCGATTTATCAAATCCACTGTATTCTTTATATTGTTTTAAAACAATAAAAATTGAAATATTGCTGTTTAAACAATAGGAAATTTCACGTTTATTTTTATTTTTACATTTTTTTTTTCAATTGCATAAAAACGCGCTACAAAACTCGTTAAAATTAAAATTGCATTCATTCCCAACTCCAATCCCTATTACCACGCTCATCTTGTTTTTTTGTTTTTTTTTGTTTCTCACATGCACTCTCTTATTTACTCCCCCATATCTAATACATGTACTGCAGTTATAAAATCCTGTTGGATTATTTTCATTTTCATTTTTATTATTATTTCAATATTTGCTTAGTACGTTGAGTGTATTTTATCCCTAAAGGGGATTTGTTTATCTCTTCCACACTCACACACACAATCACACTTGCATCTGCATTCTCATACTGTAATACAGGCTCTCGTATGAAAAAAAGAGAAAGAGAAGGAGAGAAAAAAAAAAACGGTTTTAATAAACAACAACAACAACACCTGGTAACACAGCGTGAGGTTATTAACGCATAAATTACTACCAAATTTACAGTAATCTTGCTACTCTTGACAATTTCGACCTCTACGTGCTTCCTTAAACGAAAAAAACAAAATCATAACGTTGAATGCATACATATATATATACGAGTACATAACGAGTGATTTTTTTAGCTATTATCTCTTTGGCAACACTGGTTTAAACAGCTCACGCACGTTTCGTGTTTTGTTTCACTGTCAAACATCTTCAGTTTGTTCTATAATTTAACCATGAATCGTCTTACAAACGAACAACGCTTGCAAATCATTGAATTTTGTTATCAAAATGCGTGCTCTGTTAAGAAAGTTCATCGTGCGCTTCTTCCATTTTATGGTCAGTTTAATCGACCCACTGAGCGGCTATTCGGGCTATTGTGACTAAATTTCACATCAAAATTTACATTGTTGGACATTAAACCACCAACACGCTTACGTAGAGTGCCAACTGAAGAAAATATCGCAGTTGTATCAGCCAGTGATGATCATCAATTATCGATTCGTTGCCGTTCGCAGCAATTGGGCCTCTGTTACTCAAAAACGTGGAAAATTTTGCGAAAGGATTTCGATGTGAAGCCTTTCAAAATACAGCTGGTGCAAGAATTGAAGCCGAACCACCTACCGCAACCAAGAATTTTTGGTGAATGGGCCTCTTGGAAAGTTGGCCGAAGATCCAATTCTTTATCGAAAAATTGTGTTCAGCGGCGAAGCTCATTTTTGGCTCAATGGATACGTAAATAAGCAGAATTGTCGATTTTGGAGTGAAGATCTTCCAGAAAAAGTCACAGTTTGCTGCGGTTTATGGGCTGGTGGCATCATTGGACCCTACTTCTTCAAAGATGCTGCGAATCGTAACGTAACTGTGAATAGTGAGCGCTACCGTGAGATGATATTCAACTTCTTTTTTTTGCCCAAAATGCAAGAGCTTGACTTGCATGACATGTTGTTTCAACAAGACGGTGCCACATGCCACACAGCACGCATAACAATGGACTTATTGAGAGGCGAGTTCGGTGAACATTTTACTTCACGTTCGGGACCGGTCAATTGGCCGCCTAGATCGTGCGATTTAACGCCTTTAGACTATTTTTTGGTGGGGCTATGTTAAAGCTCATGTCTATACAGACAAGCCCGCTTCAATTGACGCATTGGAAAACTACATTGAAGCATTTATTCGTGAGATACCGGCCGAAATGTTGGAAAGAGTATGCCAAAATTGGACTAAGCGGATGGACCATTTGAGGCGCAGTCGCGGTCAACATTTGCATGAAATAATCTTCAAACATTAAATTATATGGACCGTACTATCGATTGAATTTTACGTGTTTTTTTTAAATTTACCTATAGCTCTTAAAAAATCACCCATTACAATTTAGTTGCATGAAAATGCAATATATTTACAGGGCATGGCCTGCAAAAACTGGATAAATTGTAAAAATAAGGATTTTCTAGTTAAAAAAAAGGAAAAATAATTAAAATTTTTGAAATTATATTTTTTCGAATCCATTTTATAAAAGATCTTTGAAAAAAATTAACTAATATGGACAACTTAAGCCGAAGTAGGTAGATGTAGCCATCCACAAAAGAAATTTAGTTAAACACTTAGGCCATATAACATCCATTATGATGCCACAGTTATTTATTTTACCCTAGTCGCGAAACCATTCGGTGCTTTTGCTGAAGTGGATTAGAATCCTCGTGCTCACTGCTTACGTATCATTCAATTCGTCTATATTGGTGGACATGTGCCTAGAAGAGTAGATTCTTCCTCTTTCTTACCTTAACAGGTCCAGCACAAGTCATTTGCTATGGGGCCAAGCCAATGCGTTTCACATGCGTGGGATATCCAGAATTGATATCCCAAACTCGCTTGAGAATTCATATTGTACATTGTAGACCCCTTATTAAGGTTCGAATATTTTGTCTGCGGGAAGGAGGAATATGGACATGGTATGTCGGACCCTCCCACTGGGTATAACAACTAAAGGGTGTTTTTTATAGAGGTATAGAACTTTAAGTTGGTATTACTTTTCAAGATGGCGACCGATTTCTCAGTTTGGTTTGGCAATTCATCACGAATAGACTCACGCCTGAACAACGCTTGCAAATAGTGCAATTTTATTTCGAAAATAATGGTTCTGTGCGGAAAACGTATCGCGCACTACGTCCATTTTATCGTCGACAAAATCGTCCATCAGAGCAGTTAATTCGATTAACCATGGAACGTTTTCGCACCACGTTTACTCTTATTGATAACTCGCATCCCCAGAGACGCTGTACGGTGCGTACAGAAGAAGCTGACTGTTTGGTGCGCTTTATGGGCTGGTGGAATCATTGGTCCGTACTTTTTCAAAAACGATGGTGGCCAGAACGTTACAGTCAATGGTGATCGGTATAGAGCCATGATTACTAACTTTTTTCATTCCTGAATTGAATAACCATGATGTCCAGGAGATGTGGTTACAACAAGACGGCGCAACATGTCACACAGCTCGTGCCACAATAGATTTATTGAAAGACACGTTTGGTGACCGCCTAATTTCACGTTTTGGACCTGTGAATTGGCCTCCAAGATCTTGTGATTTAACACCGCTAGACTACTTTCTGTGGGGCTATGTAAAGTCATTGGTCTATGCGGTAAAGCCACAAACGCTTGACAATTTGGAAGACAACATTCGCCGTATTATTGCCGATATTCGGCCACAAATGTTGGAAAAAGTCATCGAAAATTGGACGTCCAGATTGGACTACATCCGCGCCAGCCGTGGCGGTCATATGCCAGAAATCATATTTAAAATGCAATGCCACAAGATTATCTTTCGGATAAATAAAATTCATGTCAATCGAATAATCCATCGTTGTTTTATTGCAACTTAAAGTTCTATACCTCTATAAAAAACACCCTTTAAAAACCTGCCTTGTCTTCTCACCGGCTAATCATTCCACCTCCGTACCACGGTTGTATTACTTCGAGGTTGACCGCTTTTTTTTGGCATATGTGCCAGTTCCATTATTGTCAGCCTGCGTCCAGGCTCCGCTCTTTCCTTATTCTGCTGCGTCTACATACATAATTGGTCATTACAACCCTTAAGTCAGGATTACGACATAGTTTCTCACACCACTTATGTTGTGTGTGTTAATTTTTGTACAATAGTGGTGGGACCTACAGTTTAAAGTCGACTCCGAACGACAGATTTTTGAGAAACTTTTTCATGGGAATTTTATTTTAACTCTCAGAGTTTTTGCCAAAAATCTGCTGAGAGGAAGTCGCCGAAGAAATACTTTTTGTATTTTATTTTGATGTCTGGCCTGGGGCTCGAACTCTGGCTTTTCGTCTAATAAGCCAACATACTACCCACTAGACGACGGCGTCCTTTCTACCTTTTCTACTGCGTCTAGGTAAAATTTTTTCCATCGCAGGACATGGTGCACAAACTGTTTTACTGCGTTTCAGCTTGTATCACTAATAATTCCGATTTCAGCTTTGAAAGCCTGACTGACGGCTTTCGGCCCAGCAACTACAGCTAAAGAAAGTGTGTTCGGCATCGTCTAATATTTCTTTCTCCTCGTATATGCAGAATGGCAAGCGGCATTTCCCTATGCGATGTAGGTACTCTCTGAAATATCCATGACCGGTCAGCAGCTGGGTTATATAGTAGTCTACTTCAGCGTTTTTTCTGTTTTTCCACACTTGCAATTCGGGAATCAGTTAATATGTTCGTTCACCTACCATGCTGTTCATTTTCCCAGCGATAATGCCATTTTAGAAAGAATTCGTGCTGTATCCTTTCTATGCTCTGCGGCTGAGTCGTACTCTGTCTAGCGTTGAAAATTGAAGGTCTATGGGAACCATTCCAGCTATTACTAAGGCAGCTTAAAGTCCGATTTTGTTTACTTCTTTCTTGTCATTGAATCCAATATTATTCATATTTTGAAGGCCACACCCTGTTTTATAAGGCTGGTAGACAATTAAAGCTTAATTTTAAGAAACTGCTCAGCATTATTATGTTAGTCCAAGGCTCAAAAGCAATGTTTTTCTTTAACCTTAATTTGGTACAAATTAAGGTGTCCACAGCCTGTACTACAAGGTAGATCAACTACTTGTGCATAATTTTAAAAATTAAAAAAAAAACAAACTTAGGTAAACAAAAAACAATATTGTTGGGCATATAATAGAATGAAAAGAGAAACAACAATACTAAACAATATCCTTGGAATCCTTAAGGACAGTTACTTATACGAAATATGTGTAAGAAAACAAATGCAATGGCAATGGCAACGCAATGATGATAATGCAGTCAGTAGAGGTGGTAGTGGTAGTGGTAGCCATCCATCCATCGACAATAAAACGTAATTTTATATTCATATTCTGTTTAATTAGCAGTCCACGAACAAGGATACACTTTTCACAACTGATTTTAATTCTTTTTTTTTTTTTCTTCTTCTGTCATTAAGATGCTGCAGAAAAGCAGTGGGAGATGGGAGTAAATTGATGCTGCAAGAAGATTCCTATGTTGGTACACGTTCCTTAGTACATAACGTTACATTTTCGTACTTTTTTTTTTCCTGCCTTCCATTACTTTTTAAGTAGAATAAGAAGCAGCAGCAGCAGCAGCAATGGTACTCGTGTTGTGCTCCTGATTTACAATTTCAACCATTTCAAGTGTCACCACTTTCATTCAGAAACAAAAAACGCAAAAAATTGTGAAGAAAAATAGAAAAAAATTCTTTTTTTTTTTAATTCATTCATTCATTCATTCATTCAACTCGTTGCATTCAACATAAAAATTCCTAAGTACGAGTATTTGCTCGCATTATACGTACGGAATGGAATGTCATCATGGTTGGTTTGAAGGAGTCCCTGTAGTTGTTGTTTTTTTTTTTTGTTTTGATTCTTAAACAATCCTATACACGCACAGATTTATAAACAAACAACAGAAATTCCCCTTTTGCAAACATCCTTAAAATCCTTAGGTTTTTAAAAAGTTTCCTAAAGGTATTGTTGGTTCGTTAAGGCATTTGAATAGTTAAAATTAATTTAAAAAAAGTACCATTTTTAGTACTTAAAAAAAATCACAATTCGACGCCTCCATTCTATAACGTTCTAAGTGTACTTAGTGTACTTGTATTTTTAAATTCTACATTCTCTTAACTTAAATACTGTCAAAATTTGGTTAAGATGCGCCGATCCGTTCCGAAGTTATAAGGAAAAATCTACTTAAAATACACATACAGGGTGGCTGATATATAATGCAACAAAGTAAAGCGGGATATATTTTTTTAATTCTTTTTTTAAATTTTATTGTTCAAAAGCAAAAAATGTTGGAAATAACATCAAATTTTAGAATCAGTTTAGATTTGTTCGAATTGGCCACCTTTGGTACGAATTATGGCCTTCAAACGGCCGACAAAGCCATCACAGGCTGCACGAAAGTGGCTCTGCGGTATTATGGCCCATTCCCGACGAAGCGCCGTCTTGAGATGATCGACACTTTGGTATTTTTTAGTGAGAACCTTACTCTCCAAAATGCCCCAGGCGCAAAAGTCCAATGGATTGAGATCCGGAGATTTTGGTGGCCATTGTGCCGTAGAAGTGAAGCGAGGAACCTCCTTTTTAAGTCGTTCTTGGTTGACGCGTGCTGGGTCCTGTTGGAATGTCCATGGTCTGCGGCCGAAATGTTTGTCTGCCCAGGGCTTCAATACTGTATTTAAGACATTTTCCCGATAATATTCGGCATTCATTTTGACCCCACGGTCGATGAATACGAGCGGGGAGCGAGCATCGGCTGTTACGGCGGCCCACACCATTACCATCGGCGGCGCTTGAGTTCTGGTGGCCAATCGCAGGTGTAAATTTTCAGCCGACCTCTTTGGCAAGTAAACCCGACCATTTTGTTTATTCCCAAACTGCTCAATTTGGAATGGCTTCTCATCGGAGAGAACCAAATTCGGTAACTGACCACTTTCGTGCAAGCCAAGTAACTCCTTGGCTCTTTCCAGTCTAACTTTTTTTGTTCATCGGTGAGCTCTTGCACTTTTTGGAACTTCAATGGCTTTAGTCCAAGCTCATTTTTCAATATGTGTTGCATCCTTTCTCGCGATATGTTCAGCTCACGAGCAATTTTTCTACCACTGCGGCGTGGATTTCGATCAAATCTGGCCTTCACTTTTCGGATCATTTCTGGTGTTGTTACCGTTTTTTCTTTTGTCCACTTTTTGCACGCGATGCAACACTGCCAGTATCACGGTAACGAGCAATGGTACGAGAAACAAAAGATTTATTCACATTTAAGTGCTGGAGGGCTCTAACGATAGCCACCCGTGGTTTTCCAGCCAAATATAAAGCAATCACACTATCACACGCTTGAATTCCATCACGAATAACTTTTTTTCTGAATGCAATAGATCAAAATGCTTTTGTAAGCTTGTAAATTATAAAATGAACTGTCACTGGAATAAATCTGTCAGCTGTCAGACGAGCGGTTTACAAATGATAACAACCTGAAATTAGTTGCAATACATATCAGCCACCCTGTATAGTCGTATGTCGCGTGAAAACTTTGAGAGCTCATAACTCAAAACACTCTTTTTCGGCTTAGAATGTTATAGAATGGAGGCGTTGAATTTTTGGTACTTTTCTTAAAAAACGTACGTAACATGTAATGCCACAAATGGAAGTAAAGCCTTTTCTACATCATCTCTAACAGGGGCTTTAAAATGTAATACAATCCGTAGTATAAGATCACCAATAAGCCAGTATCCACTAAATACAGCCACCAGTCTGTCAAGGTTTCTTATCATATTCAAGACATATTAAGTACTTTTCTTAAAAAAGTGTACTTGAATACATAATATGTAATCCGGAAATGTCACGTAATGCCACAAATGGAAGTAAAGCCTTTTCTACAACATCACAAACAAGTAGTTTGTTTATGTGGTTTCTGGGCCACTTTGTAAAAGAAGTAAATCATAAGCAGATTATGATCAGATATAAAGCACATCGTTACTGGATCGTGATCTGCTTAATATCTGTTTACAATCTGTTCACGATCTGGTCACTATCTGCTTATGATATGTTCACGATCTGGTATCTGTTTACAATCTTATCACGATCTGTTAACAATCTGCTTTATATCTGATCACGATCTGCTTATGATTTAATTCTTTTATAGATATGCATGATCCCAAATTTGTATGGAAAAAGTGGCCCAGAAATCCCATATACATACTAATCAAACAGTGGCCTTTGAATTGTAACACAATCCGTAGTATAAGATCACCAATCAGCCAGTATCCGTTACATACATCCACCAGTCTGTGAACATTCCTTATCATGCTCAAGACAGATTAATTTCGAGATCTTACATGATTCAAAAATTTCTTCACCTGGAAAATGCCCTAAGTGGAGGCTTTGTTCAGTCTCTCTGAGACGCCTTCTAATCTTAGCATGCATAGCGATTTGTTGTGATACTTCTTGAAGAGATGCCCCAGAATTAACTGAAAAGTCCCTATTAACCGTTTTTCGCAATCAATATCTGGGTTTAGCTTTAAAGCTTGACTCTCTTTGAATCAATCTGGATTTTGCATTTAAAGCTTGACTTTAAGTTGGCCCGGAAGGTTTGTGATTTTAGTGATCAATCTGCTATCGAATAATGATTTCTCCGTCAGACTATCGAACAATTAACTGAAAAGTCCCTATTAACCGATTTTCACAATTAAAATCTGGGTTTCGCTTTAAAGCTCGAACTCTCATAGAATCAATCTGGCTTTTGCATTTAAAGCTTGACTTTCAATTGGCCTGAAAAGTTTGTGATTTTAGTGATCAATCCTCTATCGAGTAATGATTTCTCAGTTAGACTATCGTACAGGGGTCGGGCAAGTGAGAGAAATCTCTGTTGAGCCAGAGACCGACATTGGCAAATAAAGTGGACAATCATCAATCGTTCTACAACCTCTAACGAAGCCATTACGTAATGAAGCGATGTGTATACGTTATTTTAGCCTCTTCGAAGGACAACTTTATTCTTCCAAGTTCTCCTATTAAAACTGCAACTCTGCTTAATGTAGCACCAATTGGAGTATCGCTTTAAGCAGCTGTTACACCACCCATCAATCCTTCGTAGCAGTTTACACGTTCATTTCGTTGTTGTTGTTATTAAATCTTAATACATTTGCCTGCTGGCGATGACGATGACGATAATGGCAAAGGAAAGGAGTGTATCCCCATGTGCTTGGCACCATTGTTAAGGTGTCCTTTATTTTTTTTTGTGCCTTTCTTAGCAGAACCCAAATGAATTCATATTTATTTTACACATTTCCCCCTGGTCTCAAACCTTTCATAACGCTGCGCTGGTTGTAATATAATGAATGGCAGCGTGCATTTTAAGCTCCATTGCATTCAGGCGTACTGTGGTGATATGCACGTAGTAACAGTGTAAAGGTATGCTGCATGCAGCAGGATAAGGAAGATGGTGTTAAGGATGTTGATGAAACTGCCATTATTTTTTGTTTTTGTTTTCGTTTCGTTTTTTTTTTTTCTAAAGCAATTGAGAAAAAAAATGGAGATTCTTAATAAATTTGTAGCACTTGTATGGGAATAATGGCTCTTAAAAAGTGTGTGTGTGTGTGGGGAAAGGGGAAAAAATGTTTAAATTTAAAACAATTTTTTTAAGAAAAAATTAATTTTTTTTCGTAATATTTACCATAACAAATCATTACACAAACTATGTATATACATACATACCTAGTATAAAGGTGTGATTTGACAAGATTCCCTGGCGTTAATTATAAAAATACACACAAACACACTAATGGCAACAGCTCCATCATCATCATTATCCATGTCATTTTCACCATACTACAGAGCATAGTACATACATCATTGCAAGCACTTACTTTATAGCAAGTGCTTCCATCATGCCTGGCCTGTATTAATTGAAGTTCAATTTGTTTTTGTACTAAAAAAAATCTCTTCACAAAGAGAAAATCATGGATGCGTTTAAGTTTTTGGCGTCAGTCGGTAGCATTTTAATTGATTGATGTTTAGTTTCTTTCTTTCTTTTTTTTTCTTTATTCTGCATCTTTGATTTTATTTCTTTCTTTTATTGTATTATTTCCCTTTTTAGTTCTCCAGTTGCCCCGTATATAAACAAAACATCTCAAGTTCATGTTTAAGTTGGCAACGTAGATGAGCAATGACAGTGAGATACTTGGCAAGATGTTGTTTACTTTACATGTGTAACAACAAAGTGTATGTGTGAACGGGATGTATAGATAAATATGGGCAGTTGTCGATAGCATTAAGGGAGCATATTGCGGCAAGAGTTCCGATAGGATCAGTCTAGGGAACCATACATACATAATTGGTTATTACAATCCTTCAGCCAGGATTACGACCTAGTTTCTCACACCACTTATGTTGTGTGTGTTAATTTTATACATGAGTGGTGGAACCTACAGTTTAAAGTCGACTCCGAACGACAGTTTTGAGAAACTTTTCATGGCAATTTTATTTTAACGCTCAGAGTTTTTCCCAGAGGAATTCGCCGAAGAAATATTTTTTCATATTTTCGTTTTGATGTCCGACCTGCCAACACCAGTAGAGAGAAATCTTGTAGGCTTAACAGATGATGTAATAGCAGTAGCATAGTCTGAAGCATAGAGGCAGTAGAGATCAATAAAATAAGACCATTAGAACCATCAAAGTCGCCCTAGTCTAGTATGTAGTGTGTTGGCTTATTAGACGAGAGCCCATGGTTCAAAACTCAGCTCAGATATCTTGAACAAAACGAAATTTGAAAAAAAATATTTCTTTAGGCAACTCTCTCAGCAGTGTTCTGGCAAACACTCAGAGAGGAAATAAAATTGCAATGAAAAGTTTCTTAAAAATCTGTCATTTGAAATCGACTGGCACTCATGGTGGTGTGAGAAGCTAGGTTGTAATCCCACCCAAAGGGTTGTAATGACCAATTAAGTAAATAAGTAAGCAGCACACCGAGGAGAGTAATATCTACGAAGGGAGCTTAGAGTAGCATCATAAAGCCAGTGTAGCCAGTGAAAAACTAAGCTGACCTCTCTATTCAATGTAATACCAAATGGTATGCAGTTTCGAACAATAATGTGTTGAGTGTTAAATATGGTTTGTGATTGGTACGCTGTTCCCAAATGGATCTAAGCTAGATTTCCATCTCAATTACAAAAAAAAAAACGAAAAACAATTGAGCATGCCTAGTATTTTACCAGATTTTTGAATCTGTATGAATTACTATTTTTTTCATGCAGACACTTTTTTTTTATTCTCTGTTCCAGAGTTTCAAAAGTCAGCGGTGTAAACATGGAAGAGTTTCAATATTGCTTTCAATAATTCACATTATTGTCAATTTACTATATGTTGCCTTTCGAATTGACTTCCCATGGTTTCTAGTATGACGTAGAGAGTCCCATTTGTACGATTGTGGTGCCTTTACTCGACACTATTGATCCATATGCTCTGGATTCCATTCCTTCTGTATGTAGCCTTAAATTTAAAGAGCTAAACACCTCATTAAACTCTATAAATGTGTGCCGGTGAAGTGGAGAGGTTATCTCCATTAATTGTTTCAATACTTCCAAAGAATTTATTGGTAATTGGAAACGATCTTAAAATTTCTTTGGAAATCCTTTGAAGTATTTCCAAACAATGTAATTTTATTTTATGATTTTTACCAACAACACTACAAATTTATTTTTTGAAGTTTCTTTTTGTAGCTTAAAAACCATAACAATTGAAAAGTGTTTATTAAATAAGAATTTCTTTTGCCCTTTTTTTGAAAATCAAATACACAACACGGTGCCCTTTATTCCACTTCCGAGGAATTACTGAAAAAGAGTTTTTAATTTAATTAAATTACTTGCCTTTCTATATACAAACAATAATTTCCCATTAAATATCCCATTGAAAATGTATTAATTTCAGTTCAATTTCTTAAAAACAAAGGAAAGAAAAAAAAACGCACTTAAATCAGTAGCAGGCCACATTGAAATTAAAGTAAAAAAACTACAATGGCAGCAATAACAAAAATAAACTGTAAATATATACAATACTCATCACAGCTAATTCTCTTTGATCAAATAAGTTGGTAATGCCGCCAACGCAACAATACACCACAATACATGGGTAATATTATCGTAGATAATAAACACACTCGACACATGGACTACAAGAGAACATCAAGGAGTATAAAAAGAAATAACGAAACTACTTTAACATTCAGTGTTGCCATAGTGTAGATCTGTAGTGTTTTTATGGTTTTAGTTTCTAAAGCATTGGGAAAAGTGTATCACTTCTAAAAGGAAATATTTTAAAACTAATTGGAGGTGGCTTGATAAATATTGTTTGTATATTGAATTCAACAGGCCACAATAAACTGTCAAAATAGAATACATACACACAGTGGGGTGGACAAATGAGTATGTTTGTACTTTGGATGCTTTTTATTGAATAAAACTTCAGAAGTTTTTTGTTTTTTTTTCATTTATTTAGCATTTAGTGATTAACAAAATAATAGTAATATCAATAACAAAAGCATCAAGCCCTAAGAAAAGAAAAAAAAAACAAACAAAACAAAAACAACTCGCATGTACTCAATTTTGCACGTCTGCATTTTATGAAATGTTTGGAAAAACGTAATAAAAGCTACCGTAATTTTTTCACTACCTTGACTTCTTTAAGAAAATATTAGTTTAATATTAACTACTTAATCTCGTTGAGCGAATATTTTTTTGCAATTTATCGAACAAAAATAAACTTCCATTGAAAAAAGAAGAAACTCTCGAAATCAACTGAAAATAGTATTGTAACTTTGACTGGAAGTGGCTATTCTACCAGGGAAATTTGTAAACAACTAGAGTCCAAAAACGTCGTTCCGGTGTCCCGAAGCCTCAAGTCAAAGGTCGTAAAAAACTACTAACTAATGCAAATGCTCGTCTACTGGTAACAAAAATGAAAAGCAACAAATTTTTAACACCAAAAGCAGCTTCTTTGGCAATCGGAAAAACCGTTAGTCGATGAATGCAAAGTAGAGCTCTTAAAGATATTGGCTATGCCTCAGCAGTAAAAAAGAAAAAACCTGCTCTTTCGTCTAAAAATGTAAAGGCACGGTTAAAGTTTGCCAGAGAACACAGAAATTGGACAGTGGATGACTGAAAATATGTGATCTGGTCAGACGAATCAAAATTCAATCGCTTTGAGTCCGATGGTAAGCAATATTGTTGAAAAACACCATATTAAGGAAACGGTGAAACACGGTGGAGGAAATGTTATGTTATAGGATTTCTTTACATGGTGGCTTCTCGGACCACTTCAAAGAATCAATAATATGAAAAAAAAAAGATTATTTGGGAATTTTGCAGACCCATCTTTCCGATTTTGTCGACAAGAGCGCCTATCCTGCGCAAGAAGTACTTTTCCAACAGGATGGTGACTGCAAACACATCTCCAAAATCGTTAAAGTATGGCTTAGTGAGAAAAATTTTCAATTAGTGCAGTGGCCAGCACAAAGTCCCGACCGCAATCCGATTGAGAATTTGTGGTCAATCGTGAAGAAACGGTTGGGACAGTACCGATCAGCCCAAACGAATTTTGATGAGCTTCGTCTACGGATTCATCAGGAATGGACAAATATTCCGAAAGAAATTATAGAAAATTTGTTGGAGAGCATGCTAAGTCGCGTAAATGAGGTTTTACATAACAAGGGTCTTTGGACTAAATATTAAAAATACTCGTATTCCCAAAAATTTTGAAATGGTGCAAAATTGAGTACATCCGAGTTATTTTCCTCTTGATTGTTTTTTTTTCTTAGAATTTGTTCATTTTAGTTTTGAAATTTTTATTATTTGGTTAAGTACTAAATACTAAATTAAAAACGAAAAAAATTTTTGAATTGCTTTAACACTTTTATTTCTATGCAATTAAAATTGCTCAGCGTACAAACATATACTCATTTGTGCACCCCATTGTATATCGCAATCAATAACTTCAACGTATTCAAGTTTTAGGCAACACTGATTGCAATCGAAAAACACACAAGAAACTCAGAAGAGAAATCAATTCACTAAAGCAAGTAAATAACGAAAAAGAAGAAGCAGAAGAACTTTCGTTTGTTAACAAGTGCTGTTGTTGTAAAGACACAAATTGTAAACGATGAAAATCAAACGAAATCAAATCATATGCTCAACACATTGTGTATGTAACGGTTACGATGTCTTCCTTTGGGAGTTGTTGTTGCTGTTGTTTTTTTTGCTTTTAGCACTATTTTGATTCTGCTTGTTGTTGTATACATATTTAGTTTATCTTTTAACACTCAAACAAATGCTCACATAAATCTTTAGTCTTTAAGAGAGATTGTTGCCTCTCCAGTACTGATTGCCACAGTTGGCTAGTTACTTCACTAGATACAGACTCATTACAAAGAGACATTGGTTAAAATAATGTTAAATTTCTAGGGTAAAAGTAGTGGCTAGTTCACTGAACAGAAGTTTACATCAATTAACACAAGAGGTATTTTGAAACCCTATCAACAATGCAGGTAATGGATGAATTGTTGAAAGAAAAAGAAAGCAAGAGTGATTACAATCAACCTATGTAATGGTGTATTTAAAGGATCCCATCTTGCTCTCTAAGCCACGCCGTTGAAGAAAATTTCATTACATACATACATAATTGGCCATTACAACCCTTCAGTCAGGATTACGGCCTAGCTCCTCATTTCGTTCAATCATGTGGCTGCAAGATATAGACATTTACAGAGGAACTTAATAAATATCTGCCACTCAGAGGTGCCCACAAAGCCTTTTCAATGGTGGTTAAAGGCGTCATAGAATTTAGTTCAAAATAAATTGGTAGTCATCGACCTCTGTACCTAAAGGGTGTTTTTTATAGAGATATAGGACTTTAAGTTGACATTACTTTTAAAGATGGCGACCGATTTAATAGCTGTCAAGTGATTTATTCTCAGTTTGGTTTGGCAATTCATCATGAATAGACTCACGCCTGAACAACGCTTGCAAATAGTGCAATTTTATTTCGAAAATAATGGTTCTGTGCGGAAAACGTATCGCGCACTACGTCCATTTTATCGTCGACAAAATCGTCCATCAGAGCAGTTAATTCGATTAACCACGTTTACTCTTATTGATAACTCGCATCCCCAGAGACGCTGTACTGTGCGTACAGAAGAAGCTATTGCTGCTGTAGAGCGTAGCATTGAGGAAGACCCGAATGAGTCCATCCGCCATCGAGCACAGGAATTGGATCTGTGTCCATCCACTTTATGGAAGATTTTGCGGAAGGATCTTGGTTTGCGTGCTTACAAAATCCAACTCGTGCAAGATTTGAAGCCAAACGATCATCACGTAAGGCTTAGATTCGTCGAATGGGCCCAAAACGAGATTACCGTTGTTCCCGATTTTCATAAGCGAATTTTGTTTAGCGATGAAGCGCAAAACTGCCGCATTTGGAGTGAAGGTAATCCTCAAGTGTATGTGGAAACACCGTTACATCCAGAAAAACTGACTGTTCGTTGCGCTTTATGGGCTGGTGGAATCATTGGTCCGTACTTTTTCAAAAACGATGGTGGCCAGAACATTACAGTCAATGGTGATCGGTATAGAGCCATGATTACAAACGTTTTCATTCCTGAATTGAATAACCATGATGTCCAGGAGATGTGGTTCCGACAAGACGGCGCAACATGTCACACAGCTCGTGCCACAATAGATATATTGAAAGACACATTTGGTGACCGCCTAATTTCACGTTTTGGACCTGTGAATTGGCCTCCAAGATCTTGTGATTTAACACCGCTAGACTACTTTCTGTGGGGCTATGTAAAGTCATTGGTCTATGCGGTAAAGCCACAAACGCTTGACCATTTGGAAGACAACATTCGCCGTATTATTGCCGATATACTTCCACAAATGTTGGAAAAAGTCATCGAAAATTGGACGTCCAGATTGGACTACATCCGCGCCAGCCGTGGCGGTCATATGCCAGAAATCATATTTAAAATGTAATGCCACAAGATTATCTTTCGGATAAATAAAATTCATGTCAATCGAATAATCCATCGTTGTTTTATTGCAACTTAAAGTTCTATACCTCTATAAAAAACACCCTTTATATGTTCGCCACCGACATCAATTTTAAACTTTAGGATCTCATACGGATTGTTATAATCCCAAGTTCGACAATTTTGCCTGTTCACGTGCTTATTCACCTCAGCCTCATCGCTCAAGATGATTTTTTTTTAAAGAAAACTAAGTTCCAGGGCCCATTCTGTGAATACATGTTTTTGTCGATGACTATCCATGATGGAGTCTCAGTAGGAAGACTTTATATAAGATTTATATGGCGATTCTCGCATACCACTACTTTCTAAAGCTCTGGATCAACCAACTAGCATGCCGTCATCATCTGCAACTTTTTCTTATAATGGTCTGGCGACTATCCCTCGCTACTTTTCCTAACAATTCAATATTTTTATCTGATGTTAAAGAGTTTGAGCGTCCAGAGAGTTTGACATCTTCACGGTCTTCGTGGACGAGTTTGAGCCCTTTTTATTTCATTGGCTCAGACTCTCGTTGCAATGCTTAAGCCAAAAACAAAGATCAGAAGTAAACAGTTTGCTAAACTTCTTTACATTTTCTTCAATGGAAAGACATTTGCTTTACATTTACATTCCTGGTTGCCATAATTCTTTGTTCAAATTTCCTTTGTCCAGAACTTGTAAGACATTTGAAAGAATTTTTACGTTAAAAAGGTTAAAATGCTTAGAGTGTTAAATACCTTTTTTGCCAGACGTTTAAAATTGATAAAAGATTTGTTGGTGGTGTGCTTTGCAAATGCAAGAACCCCTCCAAACTACTAGGAATTTAACGTTGGGACAGACACAAACAACGGCCAACCAGCTGGACGGCTGACTAACATACAGGCAAGGGGGAGAGAAGAGCGTAGAACAAATGGCAGCTATAAAATTATTCAGCAGCAGCAGTAGCAGTAACAGCAACAGCAGACGTTACCAAAGCTAACAGTTAAAGCATAAACAGAAGTTACTGTCAGCATTTAACAGCAGTTACTGTGAGCAGTTGGCAATAACAGCTCAGACGCCATGAAACATAAATTCTCTACTTTATGGCATCAATAAATGTCAAGGAATGAAATGATTTTTCTATTCGTAGTCGTCATTGTTGTATACGAATTTTAATGCGTTTTGTGTACTGTAAGTGTATGTGTTTGAGTGTGCCAAATTCAAATCCACCCCTTTTGTTTTGTTAGAAATACTCTGTTACACACACATACATATATACACACACAAACGCACCCCACTGTTACCCAAATGAATGAAAATCATAAAAACTTAACGTTGTAATGCCACGATATAGAAAATAATACAGTAAGAGTAACAACAAAAACAACAACACTACTGCATACTACTACTACTATAACGAAAGCAAAAATAAAACAAACGGAATTTTTTTTATAGCATTTTTGGTGTAATAAAGCCGCACCAAAAATTTAGCAGCAACAACGACAATAATAACGACAGAAAAGGGATCACGATTCCTTATTTTACTACCATAACAACAACAATGGAATGAAAAATAACAAACAAGTTTTACTCTTAACATTTACTCTCCATTGCTTTCTTTATCTCTCACTCTCTTACTCTCTCTCGTAACTCTTGTTCAGTCTTTAACTTTGACTGCAAATGTAAAATAACAAAATAACGGCAAAATCTACTCATCCATGCATTTAGCAAAAGGGATGGTTGGTTGGATGGATGGATGGATGGTTGGTAATGAATGGTTGGCAACAATGTGAATAACACTAAAACGACAATAACAAAAACAACAAAATACAAGACACAACATTTACATGTTGTTTGTTTTTTGGGGTGAGCTAAAGGAAAACTATAAAAACTGGATATTATCACTAGGCAGAGCTGTGTAGTAAAACAGCAAGCAGTCTCGTCCTAATCATCATTAAAGAGAGCGAGATGGAGAAAAAAATAGAACGAGCAAGCGAGCAGAGTATCATTGTCAGGATTAAAAAGGGAACTTTGTTAAAAATAAACTCGGATTGATTACTGCTTCTCCTCCCCCCTCATTTCTTATTCCCTTTATTAAACACAGTTTTTTTTATTGTTGTGCTGTTAATAGCCACTGCCACATAACAGTGGGACAAATGACGAGAGTTTCCAGAATAAAATTTTTTATTGTTATAGGAAAGAAACAATTAATCGACCACAAGCGGCCAGCTGTCCTTAATGCGAGAAGTATAGTAAGCCATCAGAACAATGCCCTAGGCGTGTATAAGGAGTAAACCACAAGCTTATTTCGGTTAATTTACTTCATATTATTTCTTTACATTCGAGTCTGAGCGCTTGACCATGAAAGAGTTCGCATTGCCATGGCAAGGCCTCTCTACTCTTGTCATCGGTGTGGTTATCAAGAAGCTTTGTGTCCACAGCTTGATTGATTCTCAGCGTAGATCCCGTAATACTTCCCAGCAACTGGTTTAACTCCTGGTTACTATTCTACGACCGTACTTTGTCTTCCATCAGTATAGCCAATTGAGCACTTGCAGTAAAAGCCTAAACGCCACTGTCCTTTCGTGAATGATCCACCAAATGATTATTACTTGGATTTTTTTATCATATCTTTCACTGTTTACGCACTTAGCAAGTATACCAGGCCCACTGTGCACTAGAAAATAAACAAAATTTATAATTTGCCATACAAAACACAAAAAGTTTGTTTCTCTGTGAATGTTCTCATGCTGTTCATTTGGTGCGGCGTGAGTGTATATGTGTATTTTGTTTTTTTTTTTTGCAACCAAAAATTTTAAGACAATTTTATGTTCGGCTCGTGTCTGTCGTAAAAATAAGATCCCACTCTCAACTCAACACTCTTTCATTTGATTTTTTATAACTGTTACGAATGTTTTGTTGTTTTTTTCTTTTTGTTACTGGATTTTAAGAGAACCTTTACGCATGTGTTTTACTACAACAGCACACAAGTAATTTTGACTGTAAAAAACAAAAGCAAAAACTACAAAAGCAAAAGCAGTACTACCATGGTAATGAAAATATAGACGAAGATTTTTAATATCACTTCTGTTGTTGTTGTTGTTTTTATTTTTTGGCGACTTTCTTTTTACTGTAGTTGTTGTTATTGTTGTTGCTGTTGTGGTTTTTATTTTCGTGTCATAAAGTGATATTTATGCTTACGAATCGTTCATAAGACGAGAGTCCTGTCGCTTTCGTTATCTTTATCACCCAACCAGCATACATACACACACACATAATGTACCCACTCTCATAAACCCTTAGATTACTAATAAAAGAGAAATAATAACAACTGCTCTGCTGCAGAGCACTTTTATATTTTTGAATGTTGTTTTTAACTGTTTTAATAAGCAACAGAGAGCGTGTATTGTTTGCTGTAAGTAAGTGGGTGAGTGGAAAGAGAGATAGAGAGGCGTAGAGAGTGAGTGTTTAATTTTCTTGTTGCTGTCTGTCATGAAATGTTGTCATAAAAATGTCGTAAATTCTTTCGTTTTGGGCTTTAAATGACGGAACCCAGTAAAAACTTTTCAAAATAATCAGCGTAAACTTTTCAATTCTCTTCGTGTTGTTATTGTAGTTAAACGAAAAACAACAAGTTTGTATGTGTGTGTGTAAGTAAACAAAAGTAATAACTTTTCATATCGTTGAAGGAAATATTTTTTGATGGAACATAAAATGTGAATAATTTATGATCCAATAGGCAAATAAAAAGGAAATAAAAAACAAAAACAAAAATGGGTAGAACGAAAGAGAAAACACAGTTGTATAAAAGAGTATAAAAGAAAAAAGTAGTATAAAACGGTTAAAAATGCTTAATTTTTGTTAAATTTTTGAAATTTTAAAATCAAAATTTTTTTGCGAATTATAAAGGGACTAAACAGATGGCTGGATAATGATGCTCTTGATCTAGTTGCAGAGAAAACAGAATAGGTGCTAAAAAGAGCTCATAGTTACGTGATAATTGCACGGGAGATATGAAAGGAGTTTGGCAAAGTGATTTATGCGAGAGTGGGTTTTTAGACTGAGTGAGACTTAGTGCCGAATATTGGTGGCTCTCTGAATAAAAGGAGGTATCTTCTGTCAATGGTTGTGGGCACAGCCGTCCACTACACATTGCCAATATGGGCATGTGCTTCAATACACAGAGTGTGAAGGCTACTACAGGCTAATAGACGTAAAGAGAGCCCATGGTTCAAACCCCAGCTTATATATTTCGAACAAACCGAATAAAAAAATATTTCTCAAGGCGGCTTCCCCTCAGTGGCCTTCTAGCAAAGGTTCTGAGAGTAAATAAGAAGTGCCATGAAAAAGTTCTCAAAAATCTGCCGTTTAGAGTTGATTTAAAACAGTAGGTCCAGCCCTGGAAAAATTATTTAAAATCGTGTGAGAAGTTAGGTTGTAGTCCTGACTAAGGGGTTGTAATGAGCAATAAAGTAAGTAATAGCCCTTGAAGGAATATTGTTAAAAGCATCATTTACGGCAATGAAAAGTGCTTTCAAGTAAGTCTAGCTTGAGCATTGATCATTGCGGTACTCGTGCCGCGCATCGTTGCCTTCTAGAGCCAACAACACGCTGCTATCCTGTTCTTCATAAAGGATAATGTTACACGTGGCATACTGTGTTTAAGAATTCTGCGTGAGCCTATGCAAAGTTTCCGTCTTCAGTACAAGTTTCTGATATTACCTTATCGTTCCATTCCCCTCCCAAAAACAAAAAAAAGATCACAATTAATTGAAAACATTTTCATGTTTCATTTCAATTTCATTTTTCAAGTGCATCATTGAAAGATGGGATTTATGACAGAACGAATAGAGAATCTTTTAATCTGCCAAAGACCACAATAGACTAAACAAAGGGAATTAAACACAGTGATAGAGAGAAAGAGAGAGAGATAGAGACATGAAATAAGAAATCAAATCAAATTAGTTGCTATTTTTTATGGGCCTTCAAGTTTTCGTTTTTTTTTTTTGTTCACTTTTTATGTGTGGCATCCTCAACCCGCTGCCTAGAGACTATGCTACGCCAAATCATAAATCCACAAATGAATGTACATATTGAAAATACTGCCATGAAGTGAACGGACAGACATACAAATACACATGTGCTCCTCTTCCAAATAGATGCACCAGAATGAATTCCTTTGATAACTTGCGGGTACAATAAACATTGAAGAATATGTATGTATGTGAACACACAACGACAAAAACAACAACAGCAGACGATCATTGACTCCTGAACTTCAATAAAAATGCAATAAAAAAAATTTAAACAACAAAAAACAAGAAGAAGAAGAAAAAGAAAACATCTCCCCAATACAAATTACCATTACAAATGTTTCATCAACATGAGCCATTCATTTATCCAGTGTATGGACGACGACGACTAACTTCCCCTAAGCCTCCGCCTCATGTGTATATAGTGTGCGTATGCTTTACAACTGCAGCAGCATCGAAAAGATCAAAGACTGACTGACTGATGGAGGCAAAAAACAAAAAGGAAAATAAACCGTATGCATATGAACATGTGTGTGTGTCTGTCCGTAGTTGTGTGCTCTCTGTGTGCGTTTTGTGTTTAATTAGTTGTGCTACGTCTTCTTTGGAAATGATCATTTAATGTCCGCCATGATCATATGCAGTTAATGATGATGATCATCATTAAAACCAGCGGTAGCAGCAGTAGCAACGTTTGCAACAACAACAACAACAATAGCTACAGCTTCATTGCCACCCGCAATAATAACGAAATAAAATGCAATAAAAAGCAGAAGAAGAATCGTTTAAATCTGCTTTATTTTTCCAATGTTTATAAAAGAAGAGAAAAATTTTGTAGTAGACGTAGGACATAAAAGGGGATTAAGGGGAATACCCGTGTCTAATAAGTTTTGTTCGTATAAACTTTGTTTATGCAGAGTGCCATTTAAATGGCCTTCCCTGGGATAGCTTTCGACTACTTTTCCTTAACATTTGGGGCATCATCTCGATGATAACTTAACAAATGTTGGTTTGCAAATGCTTTAATGTTCGAAAAAAGTCTAATGACGTCAGATTGCATGATCTTGGTGGACAACTGACGTTTTGAGTGCAAACCTATCATGCACCAAAATCAACATTGTTTAGGATCGTTGCATATACCATCCTGGTAGTAATATTCAATTGAAAACCAAAAATGGCGGTCACGGTTCTTTTAGGCTCATTTTAAAAAACACGGCCTAGTTATGCGCCCAAGTCGCCGTAGCCTAGTAGGTAGTGTGTTCGCTTATTAGACGTAAAGCCAGGATTCAAACCCCAGGTCAGACATCAAAACGAAATATAAAAAAATATTTCTTTGGCGACTTCCTCTCAACCGATTTCTGGCAAAAACTCTGAGAGTAAATAAACTTGCCATAAATAGTAATGGTAATATTAATAGTAGTAACAATAATAGTAGTAGTAGTAGTAGTATTAGGAGGAGTAGTAACAGCAGTAGTAGTGGTAGTAGCAGTATTAATAGTAATATTAGTAATAATAGTAGTAGCAGGAGTAGTAGGAATAGTAAAAGTAGTAATAATAGCAGTATAGTAGTGTTAGTGGTAGCAGTAGTAGTAACAATAGTAGCAGTATAATAGTGGTAGCAGTAGTAGTAACAATAGTAGCAGTATAATAGTGGTAGTAGTAGTAGTAGTAGTAGTAGTAGTAGTAGTAGTAGTAGTAGTAGCAATAGCAGTATAGTAGTGGTAGTAGTAGTGGTAGCAGTATAGTAGTGGTAGTAGTAGTATTAGTAGGAGGAGTAGTAATAATAGTAGTAGTAGTGGTAGTAATAGTATTAATAGTAATATTAGTAGTAATAGTAGTAGTAGGAGTAGTAGGAATAGTAATAGTAGTAATAATAGCAGTATAGTAGTGTTAGTGGTAGCAGTAGTAGTAACAATAGTAGCAGTATAATAGTGGTAGTAGTAGTAGTAGTAGAATAAGTAGTAGTAGTAGTAGTAGTAGTAGTAGCAATAGCAGTATAGTAGTGGTAGTAGTAGTGGTAGCAGTATAGTAGTGGTAGTAGTAGTATTAGTAGGAGGAGTAGTAATAATAGTAGTAGTAGTGGTAGTAATAGTATTAATAGTAATATTAGTAGTAATAGTAGTAGTAGGAGTAGTAGTAATAGGAATAGTAGTAATAATAATAATAGTAGTTTGAAGTCGCCGTAGTCTAGTAGGTAGTGTGTTGGCTTATTAGACGAAAAGCCAGGGTTCGAGCCCCAGGCCAGACATCAAATAAAATACAAAAAGTATTTCTTCGGTGACTTCCTCTCAGTAGATTTCTGGCAAAAACTCTGAGAGTAAATAAAATTGCCATGAAAAGTTTCTCAAAAATCTGTCGTTCGGAGTCGACTGGCACTCATGGTGGTGTGAGAAGCTAGGTTGTAATCCCAACCAAAGGGTTGTAACGACCAATTAAGTAAATAAGTAAGCAGCACACCAAGAAAAGTAATACCTACGAAGGGAGCTCAGAGTAGCATCATAAAGCCAGTGTAGCCAGTGAAAAAGTAAGCTGACCGAGTCGACTTTAAACTGTAGGTCTCGCCACTCATGTATAAAATTAACACACACAACATAAGTGGTGTGAGAAACTAGGTCGTAATCCTGACTGAAGGGTTGTAATGACCAATTACCAATAACCAAAAATGGCGGTCACGGTTCTTTTAGGCTCATTAAAAAAAAAACACTGCCTAATTATGCCCCCTGGTAGCCGTAGCCTAGTAGGTAGTGTGTTCGCTTATTAGACGTAAAGCCAGGGTTCAAACCCCAGGTCAGACATCAAAACGAAATATAAAAAAATATTTCTTCGGCGACTTCCTCTCAGCCGATTTCTGGCAAAAACTCTGAGAGTAAATAAACTTGCCATAAATAGTAATGGTAATAGTAATAGTAGTAACAATAATAGTAGTAGTAGTAGTAGTATTAGGAGGAGTAGTAACAGCAGTAGTAGTGGTAGTAGCAGTATTAATAGTAATATTAGTAATAATAGTAGTAGCAGGAGTAGTAGGAATAGTAATAGTAGTAATAATAGCAGTATAGTAGTGTTAGTGGTAGCAGTAGTAGTAACAATAGTAGCAGTATAATAGTGGTAGCAGTAGTAGTAACAATAGTAGCAGTATAATAGTGGTAGTAGTAGTAGTAGTAGTAGTAGTAGTAGTAGTAGTAGTAGTAGTAGCAATAGCAGTATAGTAGTGGTAGTAGTAGTTGTAGCAGTATAGTAGTGGTAGTAGTAGTATTAGTAGGAGGAGTAGTAATAATAGTAGTAGTAGTGGTAGTAATAGTATTAATAGTAATATTAGTAGTAATAGTAGTAGTAGGAGTAGTAGTAATAGGAATAGTAGTAATAATAATAATAGTAGTTTGAAGTCGCCGTAGTCTAGTAGGTAGTGTGTTGGCTTATTAGACGAAAATCCAGGGTTCGAGCCCCAGGCCAGACATTAAAATAAAATACAAAAAGTGTTTCTCCGGCGACTTCCTCTCAGCAGATTTCTAACAAAAACTCTGAGTGTTAAATAAAAATTGCCATGAAAAAGTTGCTCAAAAATCTGTCGTTCGGAGTCGACTTTAAACTTTAGGTACCGCCACTCATGTATAAAAATTAACGCACACAACATGAGTGGTGTGAGAAGCTAGGCCATAATCCTGACTGAAGGGTTGTAATGGCCAATTATGAGTGTAATAATGCCCCCAAACCATCAGTTTTTCTGGATGCATTGGCTTTTTCACAATTACTTCTGGATTTTTTCAGCTCTATATGCAGCCAAGTTGCTGAAAACGCTACGAAATTGGAAAATTCGAATTATCCGCCATCATAGTTTTCATTAACAGAATTCATACTGTCGGCAGCGCGTATATTGCAACTATGTGGGGACTGTGGATTTGGTTTATGGAGTATATAGACTGTGATAGCAAATATCACTGACACGATCAAGAGCTTCAAGGTGTCATCTGATTAAGGCCTAGTAATTCTTTTTAGTATCGCGTTTTGCCTGCACCTTTATGTAGGTTAGGTACACTAGGCCGCCCTATTCGACTGATGTTATATAATGTTATGGAAATGGAGTCAAAACTAAGAGATGACAACTGCATCTTCCTCTGAAACACAAACTTAGTATTTCGAGTAACTGATAGATCCTGTAAATCGGTACTAAGCTTCTTGAATAGGAAATTCTTGTTCACCCAACGTATATGTGTGTATGATATTTAGACAGTATCTGCCATGTAGCAGTGCTCCCGGAGGTAAATGTGTAACTGTTAAAAGCCTTAAGGACAAGATTAATTGCATAAAAGTATTGTTATCCTTGCTCCTACAACTTCCTTCTCGCATAGAATTCATCCGTTGTTTCTGTCATTATTCAAAGACTACTGACCTGGTCAATGCCAGATCTTTTCAGGCGAAACAAATTTTTGCATTATTTTTTTCAATTCTTGCAGCCGGTGATTTTCGAAATTTTGAATAACCAGCTTAGGTATATAATGTGCAGATGTCGGCACAAGGAGAACATGATAAAAACGTGAGTGTATTTGTGAGAGGCTTGTATTAAGCCAGAGGAAAATTGTTAGTAATATTTTCAAGTCTATTTATTAACCCAATAATATGTATATGTGAGGGGAAAATATAGAAAAATTTTAAAAAACTTTAAAAACTCTGGAAAAAGGTAAATAATACGCATGGACGTAAAGCTTCAATTATTTGCCATGACCGCAGCCGATTACATGTTGCAAGACCAGTTAAAATCCGTTTAGAAAACAATGCTTGAGCCTCAACAGTCCGACGGCCATTTCTCTGATGTAAGCGCCTTCGCAAAATCCCTAAAGACACCGTATTTAACTTGGCAAAAATCCAAAAATCGAAATCATTCATTGATATTAGTGAATCCTACTGTAATATTTCTTTGGGTGTATAATTGAAATCTGAAAAAAGCGACATGAACCTTCTTCTTTAGAAGCTGACAAGCAACACTGAATGCATTTTTACGCTCTTTTTAACGAACATTGTTGATGTTCGTATCCTATGTGTGTAAAAAGCCGGAGATATTCTTCCCCTGGGGGACATTGGTGCCGACGCATCACATATGCAAGCATTCTTCCCTTCCTCTCTCTCTCTCTCTCTCTCTCTCTCTATCTCTTCTCTGGAAAGAAAGTTTGTTTTTAAAAAAAATTCATCCTTCCATTGAATCGATACGTTGCGCCTCTGATGTTTTTATGTTTTGTTTTTCTAATTTATTTCTTTAACTGTATATTTATTCTAGATGCGGTTGTAAATTTCGGAAGTAAAACAAAAACTATAAAAAAAACAAAAAACGAAAATGAAAATGAAAACGAACGGTACTTGTTAAACAACAAAATCCATACAAAAACTATAAAAAATAATAATAAAATAAAGAAGAAGAAGAAGAAGAACGAAAAATAATCCCTTATTTTGTTTATGAGAACAAACAAAGTTTTTTTTTTAATTTTTTTAATTTTTAAACTGTAAACAAAAAACACACAAATACGCATACAAAGTTATTTTAAAAATACACAAGATTTTATAAATAAAAAACAAAAAAAACATAAGAAGAAAGAAAGAAATTCTTTACTTAAAAACGATTTAATAAGAATCTTTAGCGTTTAACTCAACAACAATTCCTATTTGAATAATAATAACAGAGGCCGTTATTACACGATAAAGAACAAAATGCCTTGTTATTTAGTAGAGAAGGTAACATTTCACAGAAAAGAAACACACACACACACATAAACAAGTAGTAAGAATGTTACTCAATTACTGTTGTTTTAAAAAGGTGGTTATTAAGCGAGAGTTAGCTTAAAAGCAAGTGAGAGAGAGAGAGAAAGAGAAACGATATTAATGTTAATATTTTATTTAGAGTAACCAGATTGTTGATTTCTGTAATTAAAATGGATATTATAATTAATTATTATTATAATTAATTTGAAGTCACCGTGGTCTAGTAGGTAAAGGGTGTTTTTTATAGAGGTATAGAACTTTAAGTTGCAATAAAACAACGATGGATTATTCGATTGACATGAATTTTATTTATCCGAAAGATAATCTTGTGGCATTACATTTTAAATATGTAGTCCAATCTGGACGTCCAATTTTCGATGACTTTTTCCAACATTTGTGGCCGTATATCGACAATAATACGGCGAATGTTGTCTTCTAAATGCTCCAGCGTTTGTGGCTTTACCGCATAGACCAATGACTTTACATAGCCCCCACAGAAAGTAGTCTAGCGGTGTTAAATCACAAGATCTTGGAGGCCAATTCACAGGTCCAAAACGTGAAATTAGGCGGTCAACAAACGTGTCTTTCAATAAATGTATTGTGGCACGAGCTGTGTGACATGTTGCGCCGTCTTGTTGAAACCACATCTGGACATCATGGTTATTCAATTCAGGAATGAAAAAGTTAGTAATCATGGCTCAATACCGATCACCATTGACTGTAACGTTCTGGCCACCATCGTTTTTGAAAAAGTAAAGACCAATGATTCCACCAGCCCATAAAGCTCACCAAACAGTCAGTTTTTCTGGATGTAACGGTGTTTCCACATGCACTTGAGGATTACCTTCACTCCAAATGCGGCAGTTTTGTTTGTTGACGTAGCCATTCAACCAGAAGTGCGCTTCATCGCTAAACAAAATTCGCTTATGAAAATCGGAAACAACGGTAATCTCGTTTTGGGCCCATTCGACGAATCTACGCCTTACTTGATGATCGTTTGGCTTCAATTCTTGCACGAGTTGGATTTTGTAAGCACGCAAACCAAGATCCTTCCGCAAAATCTTCCATAAAGTGGATGGACACAGATCCAATTCCTGTGCTCGATGGCGGATGGACTCATTCGGGTCTTCATCAATGCTACGCTCTACAGCAGCAATAGCTTCTTCTGTACGCACCGTACAGCGTCTCTGGGGATGCGAGTTATCAATTAGAGTAAACGTGGTGCGAAAACGTTCCATGGTTAATCGAATTAACTGC
The DNA here is from genome assembly GCA_936449025.2 of Sarcophaga subvicina. Lineage (NCBI taxonomy): Eukaryota > Metazoa > Arthropoda > Insecta > Diptera > Sarcophagidae > Sarcophaga > Sarcophaga subvicina. The sequence continues at coordinate 101,035,847 of OW388084.2, forward strand.
TCTGATGGACGATTTTGTCGACGATAAAATGGACGTAGTGCGCGATACGTTTACCGCACAGAACCATTATTTTCGAAATAAAATTGCACTATTTGCAAGCGTTGTTCAAGCGTGAGTCTATTCATGATGAATTGCCAAACCAAACTGAGAATAAATCACTTGACAGCTGTTAAATCGGTCGCCATCTTGAAAAGTAATGCCAACTTAAAGTTCTATACCTCTATAAAAAACACCCTTTAGTGTGTTGGCTTATTAAACGTGAGATCTCGGTTCAAACCCCCAGGTCGGACATTTCCAACTCAAAGAAGTATGAAAAAATATTTACAAAAACTCTGAGAGTCGAATAAAATTGCCATGAAAAGTTTCTCAAAAATCTGTCGTTCGGAGTCGACTTTAAACTGTAGGTCCCGCCACTCATGTATAAAAATTGACGCACACAACATATGTGATGTGAGAAACTAGGTCGTAATCCTGACTGAAGGGTTGTAATGACCAATTATGTATGTATGTATGTATGTTATAATTACAATAATAAAATTGCTTGTGTTTATTTTAAATAAGACGATTCAAACAATTAAATGAGGTTGTCGTGGTGTAGTAGTTAGGCTTATTAGACATGAGGTCGTCGGTCAAACATCAGCTGAGACATCTCCAATAAAACGAAATACAGTCTTCTAGCAAAAACTCTGATGGTAAATAAAATTGCCATGAAAAGTTGCTTAAAAATCTATTAGTCGAAGGCGACTTTAAACTGTAGGGCCCATTAATTTTGGATAAAACCAACACATACAGAGGCTTGTAATAACCAATTTATGTAAATAAGCCAGGGGTTGTAGTTCTGGTTATACTATTTCTCCATAGTCTGGATACATTAAGGTCTCATAATTCATAAGTCAAGCCCCTTTTTAACGAAGAACCATGCCTTTATATATAAATTCTCCTTCAGAAGTATTTTATGTTTTCTTGATCTGGCATCACCATTTATGTTGTACCACAATTTGTAAATTTTCTATTATACTATTTCCCCATAGTTTGGAACAATAAGGCCTCATAATTTCATTATATAAGCCCCTCTTTAACGAATAACCATGCTTTTAAATATAAAAACTCCTTTGGAAGTTCTTTTTATGTTTTCATTGATCTGGCATCACCATTTATGTTGTACCACAATTTGTAAATAAAGAAAAAACCGGCTTTCATTTTTGTTGATTTGTTTGGTTGCGTGAGCATATACGTACATATACTTATGCAAACAAGAGAACATATTAAATACAAATACACAGGAGAAAAGAGCGAGAGAGAGAGAGGATTTAACATTGAATGCACATTTCTTTTGAATTTAGTTCTCGTTGTTCGTTCTTTCTATGCGGTTGTGTTTAACGGAAGATTAACGGTACATTTGGTATCTTTTTTTTTTCTTAATACCTGAGTGTATAAATGTATTGGAGACAAAAAAAGGGAATAAATTTGATGCAATAAAAGAAAATATACAACAGACAACTAAGAAAAAGGAGAGCAATTTAATGGAAATAAATGCTGTTTAAAGAGTTAAAAGAAAAAAAAAAGATGAAAAACGTATTTATTTTGAAGAAATAAATTTGTATGAAACCAGTATTTTAAAAAATTAAAGAAATTATAAATTTTTATGAAAAGAAATTATTTTTCTAGAGGCCTCTTTATAGATAAAATGTGTGCACGAAACTAAATATTTGCTTAAACAATTTACCTTTTTTTCCGGCCTTTGAAGTTTATAACACCATAATAAAACTCCAATAACAACAACAACAACAATAACTAGCCAGTATTTTATAAAATATAACCTCTCTCTCTCTTAAGACTTTGACGGTGTGCATTCCATGTGTGTTTTTTCTTTCGGTTTTTTTTTCTTTTTCGACGAGCCAAAGTGTTAAAGTGAGTGCGTTCGTTGCATTAATAAAACATGCGAGACACCGGCTGTAGTAACAGTATAGCCAAGTCCTGTGTTAATTGATAAGAAATAAAAAACCCCATCAATACATTTCACACACAATACGTGCATCGGCTTATTTGAGTGTCGTCGGGCCTGTGTTGTATTTGTTTTTTTTTTTTGTGTGTTGTTTTCCTTTTTTGTGCTGATAACTATGCAAACATCAACATCAATTAATATTAAGTGAAAATAAATACATCATCCATCACTCATACAAACATAGTGAATGTTTACCTTTAAGTAAAGAAAAGCAATACTTATGTGCTCACAAACATAAAACCTTACAAAAACAAAATTTGTAAAAAAAATCTTAAAAAAACTACAACAAACAGATCAGACTACGTCTGCTAACAGAAAAAAAACATTAAGAGAGTAAAAAGTCGTCTTAAAAAAAATAAAACAAAAATCCCAAACAAAGTAAAGGAATAACTACTACCACTACCACAACAAAATAAATGTTTAAGACAGTGTAATAATAACAAACAAAGTAATAACATGTCTGCATTTTGATTTATAGAAAAGCAAAAACAAAAACACCCGCCATTTAAATTATACAAAACCAAAGTAAATGCAATCAATTGACTGTGCTTCTCTCTCTCTCTCTTACTCACTCGCTCAGTCTCTGTTGCTGTGTATGTAATAAATGTAACAACTCTGTAATAAGATTTAAAATGCATCATTAAAGCGAAATTTTTCTTATTTTACCGGCTGTTACCTGCTGTCTGCGGCAATATTTATATAAAATATTAACATCGAGCCTTACAAATATTTACAAAGGATATGAAGTTTTATTAAAAACATATATTTAAGCTTGTAAAAAGAAAGTCATTTCAATCAACAAAAGCATTTCGTTGTATTTGTACAAGCAGCACAAGTGTAGCAAAGAAAATCGGCCTCCTCGTTTTGGTGGAGTCCTTATTTTCAACGAAAATTTGTTTTCGATTTTGTTTTTGTTTTTTGCTTTTTTTTGGCAAACATTATGGATACCCTTGCAACGTTATTAATTGGCTTACTGTTAAGGATTTTGAGCTTGCAAGGTAAGTAAATATTGAATTACACAAAAAAATATGTATGTATGACAACCTAAGGACTTTATTGCAAAGCCATGTTTCCTATAAAGAGTTAACCATTCTGCGATTTCAAAAGTGAACTTAAATAAAACACTTTTAAAGTTAGCATTTCAATGAAACTTATTTCATTAGAATCCTTGAACATGGCCAATATATGAGAAATACAATGACATTTTCAATAATTGCCTCTGGATTGGTTTTAGCACATGATAGTTAGATATGGTTTTCAAGCAATATGATCTTGATGGCCAATTGGCGTGGCCAAAACTTAAAATTAAATATTTCCATATGATTTGCATTTTTTTGGACGATTACTTGCATTTTTTTGGTCGATGACTTGCATTTTTTTGTGCGATAACTTGTATTTTTGGACGATTACTTGCATTTTTTTTTGGGCGATTACTTGAATTTTTTTTTGAGCGATTACTTGCATTTTTTTGGTCGGAGACTTGGATTTTTTTTTTGGGTTGATGACTTGCATTTTTTGGACGATTACTTGCATTTTTTTGTGCGATAACGTGTATTTTTTGGACGATTACTTGCATTTTTTTTGGCCGGAGACTTGCATTTCTTTTTGGTTGATGATTTGCATTTTTTGGACGATGACTTGCAATTATTTTGTCGAAGAATTGCATATCTTGGACGATTACTTGCATTCTTTTTGGTCGATGACTTGCACTTTTTTGTGCGATGACTTGCAGTTTTTCGGACGATGGCTTGAAATTTTTGAGGACGGTCACTTGGCATTTTTGAGGACGATACATACATACATAATTGGCCATTACAACCCTTCAGTCAGGATTACGGTCTAGCTTTTCACACCACTTATGTTGTGTGTGTTAATTTTTATACTTGAGTGGTGGAGCCTACAGTTTAACATCGACTCCGAACGACAGACTTTGAGAAACTTTTTCATGGCAGGTTTATTTACTCTCAGAAATCTGCTGAAACGAAGTCGCCGAAGAAATATTTTTTCCATATTTCGTTTTAATGTCTGCCCTGGGGCTCGAACCCGTGCTTTTATGTCTAATAAGCGAACGCACTACCTACCAGACTACGACGACTTTTGAGGACGTTGTCTAGCATTTTTTGATTTTTGTTGATGAGGTTATCAATGGCAGGAGCTACAGTTTCATGACGACTCTGAAATTTAAAAATTTTCAAAATTCATGGTAATTTTATTTACTCTCTGCTTGGCTCTCGTATAATAAGCTAATATATTACCTATTGGACTACGGCGACTGTCTAGAAGAATCCTTAATTCAGAGACATAAAGCCTGAAAATAAAGATCGTAAACTTGGCGGTAACAATATGGAACAGGACCGATTTCGATGTTATTGCATGAGAAGTTTTCCAAGGAAGTAATTTAACGATCTCTTATACTCTGATTTTTTTGCTCCACCTAACATTGTAGTATTTTTCAAAATATAGCTCAGATACGAAAAGAATTGTCCGCAAAAGTGTTCCATCAATGACCCAAAAGGATCGTCTGCTGCATAGGTATCCAGAGGCGGCCCTAGCATTATAATGAATTAAAATTAGTTGAATGCATAGCTTTATGTATGTTGGGCTAGTACCCAATAGAAAAACTTCTGTCCTTTAATAAGAAGTGTACAATTGTTTGGGAGAAACTTACAGAACTCTGTCCCTTAAATGTAACATTTACATGGAGATATTGGCTGCAGATTTATTTGCCAAAATTTCTTTGAAAACATTTTAATTGGCCATCTTTTGTTCATTGAAATTGAATTTGTTTTTAATGAATGACCAAAGTCTCAGTCCAGCTGCCATATGGTAAAACTCATTAAGAATCTTTAAGTAAATGAATGTTTCACTCATTATTCTGCAGATGCTTTTTTTTTTTTTTTTTTTTTTTTTTTTTTTTTTTGGCATGAAGCCTCTAACAGTGTAGATAGGATATTACAAATTAACAGAATTTTTGTTATTGTTGTTGTTGTATGGTATTCATCAGATGAACTGGCTAATTTTTAATGCTGCAAGCATTTCTTTCGATAGTCAACATACAACACATGCAACTAAAGGGTGTTTTTTATAGAGGTATAGAACTTTAAGTTGGCATTACTTTTCAAGATGGCGACCGATTTAACAGCTGTCAAGGGATTTATTCTCAGTTTGGTTTGGCAATTCATCATGAATAGACTCACGCCTGAACAACGCTTGCAAATAGTGCAATTTTATTTCGAAAATAATGGTTCTGTGTGGAAAACGTATCGCGCACTACATCCATTTTATCGTCGACAAAATCGTCCATCAGAGCAGTTAATTCGATTAACCATGGAACGTTTTCGCACCACGTTTACTTTTGATTGATAACTCGCATCCCCAGAGACGTTGTACGGTGCGTACACAAGAAGCTATTGCTGCTGTAGAGCGTAGCATTGAGGAAGACCCGAATGAGTCCATCCGCCATCGAGCACAGGAATTGGATCTGTGTCCATCCACTTTATGGAAGATTTTGCGGAAGGATCTTGGTTTGCGTGCTTACAAAATCCAACTCGTGCAAGAATTGAAGCCAAACGATCATCAAGTAAGGCGTAGATTCGTCGAATGGGCCCAAAACGAGATTACCGTTGTTCCCGATTTTCATAAGCGAATTTTGTTTAGCGATGAAGCGCACTTCTGGTTGAATGGCTACGTCAACAAACAAAACTGCCGCATTTGCAGTGAAGGTAATCCTCAAGTGTATGTGGAAACACCGTTACATCCAGAAAAACTGACTGTTTGGTGCGCTTTATGGGCTGGTGGAATCATTGGTCCATACTTTTTCAAAAACGATGGTGGCCAGAACGTTACAGTCAATGGTGATCGGTATAGAGCCATGATTACTAACTTTTTCATTCCTGAATTGAATAACCATGATGTCCAGGAGATGTGGTTTCAACAAGACGGCGCAACATGTCACACAGCTCGTGCCACAATAGATTTATTGAAAGACACGTTTGGTGACCGCCTAATTTCACGTTTTGGACCTGTGAATTGGCCTCCAAGATCTTGTGATTTAACACCGCTAGACTACTTTCTGTGGGGCTATGTAAAGTCATTGGTCTATGCGGTAAAGCCACAAACGCTTGACCATTTGGAAGACAACATTCGCCGTATTATTGCCGATATACGGCCACAAATGTTGAAAAAAGTCATCGAAAAATGGACGTCCAGATTGGACTACATCCGCGCCAGCCGTGGCGGTCATATGCCAGAAATCATATTTAAAATGTAATGCCATAAGATTATCTTTCGGATAAATAAAATTCATGTCAATCGAATAATCCATCGTTGTTTTATTGCAACTTAAAGTTCTATACCTCTATAAAAAAACACCCTTTACATACATAAGTACACCGGATATTTTGGCAAAAAAAGAAGGAATTATAATCGTAATAAACTCCTGTACATACTTGAAACGATAAGAAAGGGAAAGACAAAGAGAGAGAGGAAGAGATAGGAGAAGATAGTCAAACAATTGTATAACAATGGGGAGGGAAATACGAGCACAACTACTTATGAGCCACTTCAAAGGCATTTTAGAGAATAAAACGAATGAGAGTGGAAAAAAAGAAGCTCTATTCATAGCAGAGAAGATAATTTGCTTCATGGGAATCCTGTAGACCATGAAAATTGAATTGTAACAACAATTCGAACAAAAGGTAACAAAGGACCTCCGACATACATACATGCTCTGGTATTTGTGTAAGAAAAACTTTTACAAAAAAAAAAAACTCGAATACTTATAAGAAAATGTAACGCAGGAGAGTGTTCAGGTTTGAGTTTCTTTTTTGAATTGAAAATTTATCAATAAATAGGCGACCTTTGATGACATCACAAAACGCATGTTATTCCCAGGCAGTTGTGCTTATCCTCCTGGCAGATGCATTCTTAACTATGGATTTGAATCTTGAAGATGTTCTTGTATAAAGCAGTTATAAAGCCAATTTTGGTCTTATGGCATCCAGTTAAGTGGAACAGTTTCATCATTCACTGTCGAAAAATTGCTGAGAAGACAGTCTAAATCTGAAAGAATGATTACGTGTGTTCCCTGGTACATCAGAAACAACCACATCCATAGGTGTAGCTATGACGACTTTGACATAATTGGGCGTACTAAGCGAGATGTAGCTGCTGCCTTTACATACTTACATACTTTTTTGTTCATTACAACCCTTCAGCCAGGACTACGACCTAGCTTCTCACTCCACTTATGTTGTGTGCGTTAATTTTATATCTGCCTGACAGTTATGCTCGTCTATTGCTTTGAAAATCGATCTTCAAATGGAGATTTATTGCATCTTGTGTGTGATTGCGAAACTTATGGGGCACAAATATGTTACCAGGCCATTACAAAAGTAACATATCGAGATTGGTGGATAGACTTGCTTGGATATGGCCCTATGAGAAATCGCTTTTAATGCTTTGTTGTATGCTGGTTTCAAAGGAAAAGGAAAAGAGAAAGAGAAACAAACGAAAAATAAACTCAAACTTGCAGCACCACGTGGTAATAGTTATTGTCTCAAGTATTTTCGACACACAGAATAAGAAAAACAAAAACAAAAACTATTACTTTTCAAACATGCTTCAAAAAGGAATAGACAAGATGGTGTTTTTTATTTGCACCATGTTTCTGCTGCTCTCTGCTCGCTTCTCGTTCTATGTTCTTCCCCTCTTCTCAAATAAGTTCATAAGCAAAAGCCGTTTGTAATCTGTTTTTATGAGCAGGCAGCAGCAGCAAGCAGCTTTAATACGAATATAATGTTTATGAAAATGAATAAATTTTCGTTTGTATAAAAAGGAAAATCAGAGAATACTCTACTCCCTCTTCCCCTCCTCTTGTCATATGGAGTAAATGGCTGTAATTAATGGCAACAACAAATATTAAAAACGTTTTTTACAGAGTTTACAAGCATTTCTTTGCAGTTCCATTATGCTTTTCTTATCCCAAAATGATAAGAAGAAGTTGAGTTGGTCATTAAACTGGTGGTGTTTCAAAAAGACTTTTCAGCTAAAACGTAAAGAAGCAATTCACAAAAGAGAAAAATATAAAGAAAATGCATTAAAACAAATTGAATTGCATTAAAACGAAGAATTCAATTAAGTTGGATCAAAGCCAAAGTCAATGGTACTACAACATGGTAATGGCAATTGCTTTCAAGCATATGATATAAGAAAAGTGCTCATGCTGGCGTTCTTTGCGAGTTCACTCGAAGCCTTTGTAGTCCATTGTGTCCCGTACGTAGATACCATGTGGTCCCTTTAAGAACTCACTACTTCATACATACATAACATAATTGCTCTTAACAACCCTTTAAACAGGATTACAACCTAGTTTCTCACACCACTTATGTTGTGTGCGTTAATTTTTATACATGAGTGGCGAGGGACCTACAATTTAAAGTCGACTTCGAACGACAGATTTTTTAAGAAACTGCTCATGGCAATTTTATTTTAATGCTCAAAGTTTATGCCAGAAATTTGCTGAGGAGAAGTCGCCGCAGAAATATTTTTTCATATTTCGTTTAGTAGGAGATGCCTGAACTATTGTTTGAACCGTGGCCTTACGTCTAATAAGCCCACACACTACCTACTAGACTACGGCGCCTTCTGACTTCCTTACAAATCGTAACAGATTCCACAGAGGCTTGTTTTCAAAGCAACCACATTCCTAAAGACTGCAGGAACCGAGGGGACTTACTCCAGTGTAGTTTCACATAGAAAGTGCTGTACAGACTTTGTGAATAGTCCATTGGGCTTTGGCCTATGTACATCCAATCATAATGTGTCCATTAATTACAGCCATTGGGAATCTGATTGAAATCCTAGCATCAGCGAAAAGAGCTTTGGTTCAATTTCCTCTCTATGGCAGGAAAGAGTAGCAAAGTACTCTTTTTCTCCCCTCTACTATAATTCACTTTCTTCGGATATTGCTACACAATGCACAACTTGGTTAGGCGATATGCCCTTAGCGTACTTGAGACAGTCCGGTACTAAAGTGTTTAAATTTAAGCTTCCATAGAGCGGGACAAAATATTCCTTCTCTTCTTCATTCATTACATGGAACCTTGGAACTCATAGACCTAGTATTTGTCCTAAAATTAGCTCCTAAACAAGTGGGCTGGCTTCTTCACATGGATCCTATTAAACAGCTAACAGTGCTCTGTTAAGAGCAAATTTTGTTCTGTTAACGTCAAATGTGGCGCTGCTAAAATTTATGGATTGCGTCTTGAATTTTCAAATTCTTCACACACATTATATCGAGTCGACATTATAACGTTCTAGTCACTTGGTTAATTGCTCATTACAATCCCCTTTAGTTAGGATTACAACTCAACTTCTCACACCACTCTTGTTTACCGAAGAAATATTTTTTCCGCGATGTCTGAACTCGTGCTTGAACCACGACATCTCGCCTAATACTATGTTCAGACATGCACTTCTATTGCGTAAATCGCAATAAAAGCCATTATTGAGCTCAATATTACATATAAAGTTTCAATTAATTATTGCGCAATAAATATGCAAATTGTTATAATATTGAGTAAAACTTAAAATACAGCACTGTCATAAGTACGTTCAGTAAGCATATTACAATTATCCGAACACTTTCTGTTGATATTTGACAACTCAAATGTCAAGAACGACGAACAAAAACAAAATAAAAACAATGTTTTTGAAACAACCAGCTGTTTTATTTACCAGCTGTCAAATGAATATTGAATAAGCAGCTCAACTGTGTATATTGTTATGTCTGAACACTTAAAATATTGTACTCAATAAACCGAATATTGACTCAATAAAAGTGCATGTCTGAACATAGCATAAATCATAAAGGTGCGTGAGTCTAAACTGCCGTAGAAAGGGACAGTTCTTATTCTCTTCCTGGTTTCGATATACGCCCCACCATAGTATGCCTATTAGAAGCTTAATTTACAAATGGCAGGAGAGTTTTTATTTTGCAATTGTTGAAGATAGGTTGTTCACCTAAGTTTACACTCTCTAAACCTACAGTCATCTATGACATTCTGGAGAGAGACTGAAAGAGTTTGTATATCTCAAAGGGCAAGAGTCACACCAAAGAATGACATTTTAGTAGTGCTTTTGCGATTTACATCACGACCCTATAGTTGTTTTCGTCTTTACGGGATCAGTAGATATGGAGATAGCGTCATTCGGAAGAAGAGATTCTGTCGCTTAATCTCCTCTGGAAGTTCAGCGTGGATGTTACGTTATCCATTCGCCTCCACCTATTTTAGAATGCTGCCGTGACTAATGTAAGCCAATCTGACTGACTGAGTCTATACGCCGAATTATAATGGGCGCATTAGACAAAAAGATTCAGAGACGTTAGGACCAACATTGCCTTTGGACTGGCCTAAGGGTTAGAACTCACGTAACCATGTTCAATAACGGAACTTAATAGCTAAATTCTGACGTATAACCATACATGTGGTGGTTCCAACTGCTGTGAATGTCGCCCAATGAAGAAATTTTTAACTTTGCCAATGCTTTCCCCATGTATTCTTTTGAACGACCGCAGTAGCATAAAGTTCTGGCATTGGATTCAGTGTTTCCTTAGCCAAGACTAAACTGATATATGTGAAGATAAATTCAAATTTAACTAGCAAAGACAAAACCAAAAATGTGAACAGAGCTAATGTTAATGTTAACAGAGCAATGCTAAGTAAGTGGTTAACAGAAAATACGAAAAATATTCAAGGAAGAAATCATCCAAATATGTGATAATAGAGAATGGTATACCTATCCCATTCCTTTTAAATTACGCTCTACACGTTCCTGAGTGGAACAGCAGCTGTGGTAATACGGAAATTCTTTTAAAAATTGCAAAATTTACACAAAAAAAAATATTTGTTTTAAGAATGTCTGGATAGGATGATCGATATTGTGGAAAAATGCAACTTGCTGCAGATATTCCACTATATACAAATTGTAGCCTAAGATGTCCCCAATTAAACCCAATAAGTGGTATATCCCAAATAATTCTGGAACTTGAGATATCGGGCTTCAAAAAGTCACTATGTTAACATAGTAGTAAAGTGTCTGGGTAGGATGATTTTTTTTTTTTTTTTCACGCCGAGGAGGGGAAATGTACCTAACCGCACCATAGAGGAAGTCGTCACATCCTCCGTGTGTGGGGCCCTCACCCACTAAATCCCCCCTCGTCTCATGGACTTGTTGTGCCCACTCCGGAACTACGGTGGTATTACTTCGGAGTGGAGTCCCTTTGGCTCTTTAGCCCCTGCTTGTTCATATCCGTGTCCGGATTGTGTGTTGAAAGTTGAAGAGACATCTAAGTGTCTCCACTATTCCTTTCCTCCAGATCCTTGCTTCGAATTTCGCTTGACGCGTGTGCCAGTTTCATCTATTCCGGCGTGCCCACATGTTCTGCAGCCTCAAGATCCCTCTTCTTCAGTTTTAGAATCCTCTCCACGTAATTCGCCACTGAGGTCCAATTTTCCCTACTCGCGATCATAACCCCGACAATGTTACCGGGCGTGATCGTCCCAACTATCGACGTCAGTACAGAGCGATAGCTCTGCCAGCGTGCACACTCGAAAACGGTGTGCTCTGCGTCATCAATTATCTCCCCTTCCTCGTAAAGACAGTAAGGTGAGGCGGTCTTTCCCATTCTGTGCAGATATTTCCTAAAATATCCGTGACCCGATAGCATCTGTGTAACGTAGTAATTTATCTCTCCAAATTTCCGACCAATCCATGGCCTTATGTCTGGAATAAGTCTCGCCGTCCATCTTCCTCGTTCCATCGTTGTTGCCATTTTGAAATGGTGTTTTCCCTGAAATGAGCGGTTATGTGACTTCCAGCTGATTTCGCCTTATAGATCTCCATCCGCTCCGCTGCCAGCAGATCCACAGGGATAATACACGCTATCACCACTACGGCTGGAGCGGATACCGTACGATATGCCGACGCGATACGCAATGCAGCCGTTCTCTGTACCTTCTGTACGCTTCTTAACATTCAGTGTTTCGGCCCAAATTTCGCTCCCATAAAGCATAATGCTGTTTCCAACCTCCATCAGGAGTCTCCGTCTCGCCGGTAGCGGGCCTCCAATGTTCGCCATTAATCTACTGAGCTGTCCAACGATCCTCTGGGCCTTGTTAGCCGATTACTGGATCTGATGTGAAAATGTTAGTCTGGGATCCAGCCTTATTTCCAGGTATTTCACCGAGCTCTTGGTCCTAATTACTCCGTCTCCTATACTCATGTCCACCTGCAAGGGGATATGACGACCACTGATCAGCAGTAATTCCGTTTTATGCATGGCAAGATCCAGTGGGCATCCAGCCATGTTTTCGTTCTCAGCATGACACGTCTCAGTTTTCGTTGTGCCTCTTCCGTGTTCCTGGCCGTGATAACAGCTGCAATATCATCTGCGTATCCAACCAAAAAAGTTCCCTCTGGCATATCCTCTCTCAGTATTCCATCGTAGTTGACGTTCCATAGGTCGGGGCCGAGTATAGATCCCTGTGCCGCTCCTGATGTTATATATTTCACCCTTGGGCCCGAGCTTGTGTTATACACCAGCTGTCTGCTACTCAGATAACTACTTATCATGGCCAAGATGTAGTGTGGCACCGAGAAATTGTACTCCAAAGCATTTAATACGTCGCTCCATCTAAGACTGTTGAACGCATTTTTAACGTCCAGAGTCGCAAGCAGTACCACAGGCCTCGAAGATTTGCTCCCTCGTTGTGTTACCCTGGCCGCTTCAGTCACCTCTCTCAAGGCACCAATTGTAGACCGACCGGGTCGAAAACCATATTGTCTAGCAGACAGTCTGCCACTATTCTCAATCGCGGCAGCAAGCCGAGGTTTCAAAAGCCTCTCGAGCAGCTTTCCCGCCGTATCCAGCATGCACAGTGGCCTGTACGCGGATGGGTCCTCTGGATCGCCCTTTCCCTTATTTATCAAGACTAGCCGTTGTCTCTTCCATATTTCGGGGAAAACACACTCTCTCAGGCACGCGTTGTACATTCCCAGTAAGAATTGCGGTCTCTGATTGGCAATCTCCCGCATTACCTCAGGCGGGATGCCATCCGGCCCCAGTGCCTTACCGGGTTTCAATCCGACTGCAGCTGCTTTCAGCTCCTCTGCGGAAAATGGCAAAGGTTCTGTATTGGGCGTATTCCGTCGTCGTTCGTTCGCCGGTTCATGAGTAGGGAATAGTGTATCCACTATATTTCTCATTACTCGCTCGTCCATAATTTCCATTGGTTTCCTTCTGTTCAGTTTGTCCATTACAGTAGGATGATGGATACTGTGGAAGAATGAGACCAAATAATTTTGGAACTAGAGATATCGGACTTCAGATATCTTTGGTCATTAAAGAAATCTGCCCTTTTTAAGTTAAGAGGATATTTTTGTTCCTCGTTTTCTATTGAAATGAAAAAGTGCGGTTGAGTTAGCCTGGGCATAATCTGACCCAAACGAATGCGCTATGCAGTCCTGGCGGTATCACTCATTATGGCGGCCTAGTCTGATACGTAGTGTGTTGCCTTATTAGTTACAAGACCGTGGTTCAAGTCCCAGATCAGATGTCTCAAACAAAACGAAATATGAAAACATATTTCTTTTGGAGCCTTTCTCTCAGCAGTCAACTGACAAAAACCCTGAAAGTAAAGAGAAAATTGCTATGAAAAGCTTTCTCTTAACATCTGGCTTTCGGACTGAAGCTAGATTGTAATCCTTACTAAAGGGGATTGTAATGACAAATTAACTGAGTCCAGTAAAAGAGTTATGCTCGTCTATTTGGCTTTGAAAATCGATCTTCAAATGGAGGTTTATTGCATCCTGTGTGTGATTGCGAAACTTATCGGGCACAAATATGATACCAGGCCATTGCAAAAGTAACATATCGAGATTGGTGGATAGACTTACTGGGATATGGCCCTATGAGAAATCGCTTTTAATGCTTTGTTGTATGCTGGTTTCAAAGGAAAAGAGAAAGAGAAACAAACGAAAAATAAACTCAAACTTGCAACATCACGTGGTAATAGTTATTGTCTCAAGTATTTTCGACACACAGAATAAGAAAAACAAAAACAAAAACTATTACTTTTCAAACATGCTTCAAAAAGGAATAGACAAGATGGTGTTTTTCATTTGCACCATTTTCTGCTGCTCTCTGCTCGCTTCTCGTTCTATGTTCTTCCCCTCTTCTCAAATAAGTTCATAAGCAAAAGCCGTTTGTAATCTGCTTTTATGAGCAGGCAGCAGCAGCAAGCAGCTTTAATACGAATATAATGTTTATGAAAATGAATAAATTTTCGTTTGTATAAAAAGGAAAATCAGAGAATACTCTACTCCCTCTTCCCCTCCTCTTGTCATATGGAGTAAATGGCTGTAATTAATGGCAACAACAAATATTAAAAACGTTTTTTACAGAGTTTACAAGCATTTCTTTGCAGTTCCATTATGCTTTTCTTATCCCAAAATGATAAGAAGAAGTTGAGTTGGTCATTAAACTGGTGGTGTTTCAAAAAGACTTTTCAGCTAAAACGTAAAGAAGCAATTCACAAAAGAGAAAAATATAAAGAAAATGCATTAAAACAAATTGAATTGCATTAAAACGAAGAATTCAATTAAGTTGGATCAAAGCCAAAGTCAATGGTACTACAACATGGTAATGGTAATTGCTTTCAAGCATATGATATAAGAAAAGTGCTCATGCTGGCCTTCTTTACGAGTTCACTCCAAGCCTTTGTAGTCCATTGTGTTTGCCTAATACTATGTTCAGACATGCACTTTTATTGAGTTAATATTCGGTTTATTGAGTACAATATTTTAAGTGTTCAGGCATAACAATATACGCAGTTCAGCTGCTTATTCAATATTCATTTGACAGCTGGTAAATAAAACAGCTGATTGTTTCAACTACATTGTTTTTATTTAGTTTGTTGTGTTTGTTTTTTGTTTGTCGTTATTGACATTTGAATTGAGAAATATCAACTGGAACTGTTCGGAATATTGTAATATGCTTACTGAACGTACTTATGACAGTGCTGTATTTTAAGTTTTACTCAATATTACAACAATTTGCGTATTTATTGCGCAATAATTACTTGAAACTTTATATGTAATAT
This sequence comes from Sarcophaga subvicina, assembly GCA_936449025.2. Classification (NCBI taxonomy): domain Eukaryota; kingdom Metazoa; phylum Arthropoda; class Insecta; order Diptera; family Sarcophagidae; genus Sarcophaga; species Sarcophaga subvicina. The sequence goes on from OW388084.2 coordinate 101,051,015, forward strand.
TGAGCTCAATAATGGCATTTATTGCGATTTACACAATAATAGTGCATGTCTGAACATAGTATTACACAGTCCCGTACGTAGATACCATCTGGCCCCTTTAAGGACTCACTACTTCATACATACATAACATAATTGGTCCTAACAACCCTTTAAACAGGATTACAACCTAGTTTCTCACACCACTTACGTTGAGAGCGTTAATTTTTATACATGAGTGGCGAGGGACCTACAATTTAAAGTCGACTTCGAACGACAGATTTTTTAAGAAACTGCTCATGGCAATTTTATTTTAATGCTCAAAGTTTATGCCAGAAATCTGCTGAGGGGAAGTCGCCGCAGAAATATTTTTTCATATTTCGTTTAGTTGGAGATGCCTGACCTTTGTTTGAACCGTGGCCTTACGTCTAATAAGCCCACACACTACCTACTAGACTACGGCGCCTTCTGACTCACTACTTACTCCTTGCAAATCGTAACAGATACGACAGAGGCTTGTTTTCAAAGCAACCACATTCCTAAAGACTGCAGGAACCGAGGTGATTTACTCCAGTGTAGTTTCACATAGAAAGTACTGTACAGACTTTGTGAATAGTCCATTGGGCTTAGGCCTATATACATTTAATCATAAAGTTTCCAGTAATTACAGCCGTCAGATGCCCGATTGAAACCCTAGCATCAGCGAAAAGAGCTTTGGTTCAATTTCCTCTCTATGCAGGAAAGAGTACCAAAGTACTTCTCTTTCCCCCTCTACTATAATTTACTTTCTTCGGATATTGCTACACAATGCACTACTTGGTTAGGCGATATGCCCTTAGCGTACCTGAGACAGGCCGGTCCTAAAGTGTTTAAATTTAAGCTTCCATAGAGCGGGGCAAAATATTCCTTCTCTTCTTCATTCATTACATGGAACCGTGGAACTCATAGACCTAGTATTTGTCCTAAAATTAGCTCCTAAACAAGTGGGCTGGCTTCTTCACATGGATCCTATTAAACAGCTAACAGTGCTCTGTTAAGGGCAAATTTTGTTCTGTTAACGTCAAATGTGGCGCTGCTAAAATTTATGGATTGCGTCTTGAATTTTCAAATTCTTCACACACATTATATCGAGTCGACATTATATCGAGTCGACATTATATCGAGTCGACATTACAACGTTCTAGTCACTTGGTTAATTGCTCATTACAATCCCCTTTAGTTAGGATTACAACTCAACTTCTCACACCACTCTTGTTTACCGAAGAAATATTTTTTCCGCGATGTCTGAACTCGTGCTTGAACCACGACATCTCGCCTAATACTATGTTCAGACATGCACTTTTATTGCGTAAATCGCAATAAACGCCATTATTGAGCTCAATATTACATATAAAGTTTCATTTAATTATTGCGCAATAAATATGCAAATTGTTATAATATTGAGTAAAACTTAAAATACAGCACTGTCATAAGTGTGTTCAGTAAGCATATTACAATAATTCGAACACTTTCTGTTGATATTTGACAACTCAAATGTCAACAACGACAAAAAAAACACAACAAAGAAAATAAAAACAATGTTATTGAAGCAACCAGCTGTTTTGTTTGAATATTGAATAAGCAGCTCAACTGCGTATATTGTTATGTCTGAACACTTAAAATATTGTACTCAATAAACCGAATAATGACTCAATAAAAGTGCATGTGTGAACATAGTATAAGGCGTCAAAATGTATGGAAAACTAGTCGAAATCTATCCTTAAAACATCGACTGCTAGAACTAATCTAAAGGCGATCAAATAAATGACATTTCCATTCGTACTTTAGGGCATGGTCGAAGCATTATAATCACATCAAAATTCAAACGCAATCAAAGCTTTAATCCTGTTGAGCTGTTCAAGTACCCTCGCATACAGGATTTCAGGTTTAAACGGTTTTAAACTCTTCAGGTCTAGTAAGCCTGCTGGTATTAAATCAAACTTTTGAAGTAGTCTCTTTTGCTACACACTGTATGTTGTCTCACAGTTATTAGTTTTCATTTATAGCGGATAATATAGAGGCCATTTTGGTCGTTCATAACCTATATCCTGTTTCTTTATCATTATCAAACATTGTTTTTGTGTTTGCTGCTTTTGCTGTTGTTGTGTTTCTTTTGAAAAAAATTTTAGCGTTGAACTTGACGTGTCAGCATAATAAACCCTATCATTATCTGTCTCTCTCTCTCTCACACATTCTTGTTGTCTGCCAACATGAGAATATACTCTCGCACATGTTTACTTACTCTCTTATGAACTAATAATTCTGTCTTCAGAGTGTGTAAGCACAGAGTGTGTGTGTGTGTGTTGTATTCCAGTGAATGTGCTTTTGGTCTTCACACATTTCGTTTAGCAGTTAAGGGGAGGGTATGTGCGTGTGTTTGCCTTAGTGAAGAGCGAAGAAGAAGCAGCAGCAGCAGCAAATAATTGAAGAAGATGAAAAAGACGTCAGGAATTTCGCTAAATTTGTGAATTCCTTAAAAGAGGTCGTCCACTCACACACACACAACAAAAAAAAAAAAAATAAGAAAATAAAAAACTAAACTGGCATCAATGCTACACGACAACGTTTTTAAAGTGTAAGTAAAGGAGAGCAGCACAAAGTTTCAGTCAGTCAGGCTAGCTGTATGTTGCTATGACTGTTTAAATGCTGTCTGTTTGTCTGTTCTTACGAATGTATGTGTGTGTGTGTGTGTTTGCTTGTGAGTCGGTGTTTTAAAAATATTTGTCTTGTCTTCTCGTTTCGTTTCGTTTCGTTTTTTTTGTTTCTGTTCGCTTTTACGTTTATCTTTAAGTTTGTCGTTATTAGTCTGGCCCTGGTGGGTATACGAAGCTTAATGTGTTGTTGTACAAAAGTGAGTGGGTCTTGAAATCAGCCAGTAAGCCGGTCAGTCAGGCGTTATAGTCATTGCCTATACACACACACGCACACACTTATGCTCTTCTACATTCACTTACGTACGTTCTGCCTAAAAGCCTGGCATAAGAAGTTAATGATTGTGAATCGATTCTTTATGCATGAACACAGTCAATATGCGAGTTTTTTTTGCGATTTTTTTTTCTTTCTTCTTTGCAAGGGTCTGCTGTGTTGTTTTTTTTCGGAGTTTTTCTCTGTTATGCTGTGCATAACCAACTTTAAAGAATTCAATCAATGGCCTGGCCATGAAGAAGTAAGTTTCGCAAACATTGAAGGTTTTTAGCTTTATTTAGTTGCATATACAAGCCAACTATGTGTTGATGTAGATGATGATGACCACCATCAGCCTTTTATTATCCCTCTACTATATCTTTGGCCGCATAATAATGCTGAGGCTGCTGTTGCGGCTGCTGCCTTTTAAAGATGAGTTGGGCTGTCGATTTTATTTCATATTCATTTAGCGTAACGTAACGTGTGATTGCCATTAAATAATTATTTGTCCAGTTTTTAGTTTTTTTTTTTTTTTTGTTGATTACACTGTGCTACACTTAAAAAGTGTTTTTCAATTTTTAGATTTCAGCAGTAAAGTTAAATAAAACCCTTATAACGTTATGATTTCAATGAAAGTTTTAATTTATTTGTAATGCTTGAACCTGCACATTGTATGCGAAGTATTACTTTCAGATGTCGATGTAGTTTTCAATCACATTTTTATGCACATTTCGAAGGGCATATTAGAGATGAATATAGGCCTTCAAATGTTTCAATATTATACTATGTTCAGACATGCACTTTTATTACGTAAATCGCAATAAACTCCACTATTGAGCTCAATATTTCATATAAAGTTTCAATTAATTATTGTGCAATAAATATGCAAATTGTTATAATATTGAGTCAAACTTAAAATACAGCACTGTCATAAGTACGTTCAGTAAGCATATTACAATATTCCGAACACTTTCTGTTGATATTTGACAACCCAAATGCCACACAATGACAAAAAAACACAACAAACAAAATAAAAACAATGTTATTGAAGCAACCAGCTGTTTTGTTTGAATATTTAATAAGCAGTTGAATTGCGTATATTGTTATGTCTGAACACTTAATATGTTTTACTCAATAAATCGAATATTGACTCAATAAAGGTGCATGTCTGAACATAGTATTATAGTTCCACGAAAAATTTTAATTGCTTTCCGAACTTGCAAAATCATCATCCAACATTTGCCCTTTTCAACTCCTATGAATCCAAAGATTATTGCTTTTGGGTGAATTTTTCTGCCTGGAACTTTTTGATTTAAACAATAATCTTCCTGGTATAATATTATCATTTTTAAAATGGAAACATCGTTTAACATTAACATGATTAACAGAAGCTACACTAACAAATACAACGAACTTGTTCCAAGTAAACCAATGACATCAGTATGAAAGAAAAGGGTATAGACAAATAAGCGAGAGCGCAACAACAAACAATGTGAACAAAATACACAAATAACAATGAAGTCGCGATAGAGTTCTCGAGAAAGCACAACCCCGAACGTTTTACTTCATCAGACTAATTGCGTGTGCATATAAAAAGGCAAGACAAAGCAGACAACGAATAGTAAGAATTCAGACGGTCTTGTGCGAAGACGCGTTGCGTGCGACGTAAACAGTCGTGGTTTGAAGATCGTCGTTGTGATGATCTACCCAACAGATGTTAGTGCTTGTTCGAGCAGAAGTGTAAAGTAGATTAGCAAACAACCAATAATTGTTGGATACATCAAGTTGTAACAGTGGCACACACAAATAGTGCGAACAAATAAAGAATTTTAATTGAAACTTAACAAAAATTTATTTTTATTTTGTTTGTAATCAACGGACTCATATTTTTAACGTTTTTAAAAAGGTAAAAACGTAACAATATCATGGAACCTCTAGTCATATTCAAAGTTTGAAGTACTAATCACATTCATACTTAACAACACGTATGATGTTGTTATTGATTTCGACTCTTCATAACTCAACATATACACGAATTAGTACAAAATAAGTACGAATTGCGTACGAACACTAAAATACTTACTAGAAGGTTGTGTGTTTGCTCTGCTTGCTGTTCTGCCTTTTTTGCTTATGTGTCTTTTTTCTTTTGTTGTAAATGCAACAATAACTAATGTGTGTGCAGATAAATTCGAATTTAAAAATCTAAGACGCAATCCATAAATTTAGCAGCGCTACATTTGGCGTTAACAGAGCAAAATTTCTTTTTAACAGCACAAAATTTGCCCTTAACAGAGCACTGTTAGCTGTTTAACAGTATCCATTTAAATAAGCCCACTTGTTTAAAAGCTTATTTTAGGACAAATATTAGCGTTATGAGTACCATATCATACTCGAAGGAAGGATATCAAGGCCTCTGAATATAATCAGCAAAAAAGTCCCATATAAAGTGATACGGTATTGTGAAAATTGGCTTTGAAAATAAAAATTTTTTGATTTAAAGTCCTTTAGAAAATCAGTGGGTATTCTGGAACAAATAAGAAGTAGTTTACCATACAGATTATATACAAATAGTAGTCCAGAGGGTCTTCTTTCGAACTGTGGTAGTGGAATAGTTGGAATAATTCCGTCCCATATTCCCACCAACCATTCTTTAGATTTTAACACTTTTGTTCGCGCATAATAATGATTATAATGAGAATTATAAAGGGTCCGCCAAATAACTTTTTTTTTTTTTGAAAATGCTTTAAACAAAAAACTACTGAATATTTTCTCAAATTTCTTTTTTTATTTGAAATTACAATCCTTCCGGTTAATAATGGAAAATAATTTCATTCAAATGGCAAATGCCTCGGCTGGCCATGCAGTAGCCTACACCAGAAGATGCCGATTTTGGCAAAAAAAAATCATCTTTTCAGATGAAGTTTATTTTGATCTTGGTGGGTATGTAAGGAAGCAAAATTGTCGCATTTGAGGCACAGAAAACCCGCACGCATACATTGAAAAGCCGACGCACCCAAAACGAGTCACTGTTTGGTGCGGATTTTGGTCCAGAGGCATAATTGGGCCATTTTTCTTCTAAAATGAGCAAGGACTGGCCGTTACAGTCAATGGCGATCGTTATCGGGCCATGTTGAACGAATTTTTGTTCACAAAAATTGAAGAGGAGGATATTGGCAATATTTGGTTTCAACGGGACGGCGCTACGTGCCACACAGCCGAAGCTACACTCGATGTTTTGCGCACTCTTTTTGAAGATCGCATTATCAGCCGCAGAGCTGATGTCGTTTGGACACCTGGGAGCTGCGATTTGACACCGTTGGACTATTATTTGTGGGGTCAAAGATAAGTGTTACGCCGACAAGCCAGAGACAATTGACGCTTTAAAGGATAATATTCGTGAAGCCATTGGTGAAATACAGCTGCACACAATCGATAATGTGCTTAAAAATTGAACCGATCGTGTAGGCTACTGCATGGCCAGCCGAGGCAGCCATTTGAATGAAATTATTTTCCATTATTAACCGGAAGGATTGTACTTTTAAATAAAAAAAAAGAATTTTGAGAAAATATTCAGTAGTTTTTTTTTAAAGCATTTTCAAAAAAAAAAAGTTATTAGGCGGACCCTTTATTTTATGTCAATAGTCTGCAATAATTGCAAAGTAGAAAACTAATCTACTTATTGCCACTGTTAAACAATTAACAGTGCTCTGTTAATAGCAAACTTTACTCTGTTAAAGACAAAAAGTGGCGCTTCTAAAAGTGTGGGCTTGCGTCTTGGGTTTTTAAATTCGAATTTATCTTCACCTATATCAATAAATTGTAAATTTTAATGAATGATTCGAGTCACTCGAATCATTTATAACTATTATTTGAGTATTTTTTTAAAGTTATGAATCTAAATGAGTAGGCGGCTTATGAATCAAACATATTTCAAATGGTATGAGTTTGATGTCAACGTTGTACTCATACTCATTGCAACCTATACTTATAAATCAAGAGAGTGTAGTGAGTATGAATGAATGAGAATACATAGTTAAATTTTAATATTATTAACTCATATTCAAAATTTCATGAGTGTCTATGAGTAGCGTAAAAAAGATTCATTGCTGGTCGTATTATCATCACACATGTTGAAATTAAGAGAACATATTCCGGATAATCTTGAGCCAGTTGGATCAGTTAACATATAAAGGGTGTTTTTTTTATAGAGGTATAGAACTTTAAGTTGGCATTACTTTTCAAGATGGCGACCGATTTAACAGCTGTTAAGTGATTTATTCTCAGTTTGGTTTGGCAATTCATCATGAATAGACTCGCGCCTGAACAACGCTTGCAAATAGTGCAATTTTATTTCGAAAATAATGGTTCTGTGCGGAAACGGTACGCGCACTACGTCCATTTTATCGTCGAAAAAATCGTCCATCAGAGCAGTTAATTCGATTAACCATGGAACGTTGTCGCACCACGTTTACTTTTGATTGATAACTCGCATCCCCAGAGACGCTGTATGCTGCGTACAGAAGAAGCTATTGCTGCTGTAGAGCGTAGCATTGAGGAAGACCCGAATGAGTCCATCCGCCATCGAGCACAGGAATTGAATCTGTGTCCATCCACTTTATGGAAGATTTTGCGGAAGGATCTTGGTTTGCGTGCTTATAAAATCCAACTCGTGCAAGATTTGAAGCCAAACGATCATCAAGTAAGGCGTAGATGCGTCGAATGGGCCCAAAACGAGACGGTAAGTTGTTCCCGATTTTCATAAGCGAATTTTGTTTAGCGTGAAGTGCACTTCTGGTTGAATGGCTACGTCAACAAACGAAACTGCCGCATTTGGAGTGAAGGTAATCCTCAAGTGTATGTGGAAACACCGTTACATCCAGAAAAACTGACAGTTTGGTGCGCTTTATGGGCTGGTGGAATCATTGGTCCGTACTTTCTCAAAAACGATGGTGGCCAGAACGTTACAGTCATTGGTGATCGGTATAGAGCCATGATTACAAACTTTTTCATTCCTGAATTGAATAACCATGATGTCCAGGAGATGTGGTTTCAACAAGACGGCGCAACATGTCACACAGCTCGTGCCACAATAGATTTATTGAAAGACACGTTTGGTGACCGCCTAATTTCACGTTTTGGACCTGTGAATTGGCCTCCAAGATCTTGTGATTTAACACCGCTAGACTACTTTCTGTGGGGCTATGTAAAGTCATTGGTCTATGCGGTAAAGCCACAAACGCTTGACCATTTGGAAGACAACATTCGCCGTTTATTGCCGATATACGGCCGCAAATGTTGGAAAAAGTCATCGAAAATTGGACGTCCAGATTGGACTACATCCGCCAGAAATATGCCAGAAATCATATTTAAAATGTAATGCCACAAGATTATTTTTCGGATAAATAAAATTCATGTCAATCGAATAATCCATCGTTGTTTTATTGCAACTTAAAGTTCTATACCTCTATAAAAAACACACCCTTTACATTACTTGACCTTTTTTTTGTAGCACAGTGTAATTTTTTCTGCTTCTATTAATATACATACGGGTTTTTATAATTTTTTCTCTTTCTTTCTTTATTATTCTTAAATGCGTTTTAAACACAGTAATTTTTGTAATTAATTTCTCTTATTTTTTTTTTGTTTTTTTTTTAGGATTTTCTTTGGCTGAGTCTTCATCGAGATTCTTGACATTGCCACAAAGTCAAACAATAGCGGAAGGAGATTATGTGGATTTTAATTGTCATGCGACACCGACCAGAGGCTTGATTTATTCATGGACTTTAAATGGTAAGTGAATACAATTGTAATGTAATGTAAATCAAAACATATTATTTTTCAAAATGAAAGCTTAATTGGTTAAAAGCTTGGTTTTAGCCAAATTCGTTCATACTTAAGAAGGCTTTTTAATTACTTTTTATTGTTCAAATTGGCCAATAAAATTGTTTTGAGTTCTATTTGTAAAATTTATTTCTGTTTCTTTAATATTTTTTTGTTTTCTTTTCAATTGCAGGCAATTTAATTGACAATACAACGCGTGTCTATCAGAATGGTTCCGATTTACATATTGACGCTGTAAGTCGGGACAGTGATGCCGGTGATTATGTTTGCATTGCCACAAATGTGGCAAGTGGTGCTAGACAAGCCTCACCACCTGCACGTTTATCCATCATTTGTAAGTATTAAACCTCTGCCATTACTACTCTTTTTTGCTCTTACTATTGCAGTCACAGACAAGAGTTTTTTTGCTTTTTTTTTTGCTTTTTTTTAAAACATTGATAAGTAAAGCCACGAAACCAAAACAAGCATAAGATTTAAAGAAAAAAAAAAAACAAAGAAAACCATGCAAAAGATTTATGGTTTTAACACACGTGACAAAATCATGTCTGCCAGTCAATATTTTCTCTTTCCCAATTACTGTTTTAAATTTTTTAAAAAATTTTTTTGCATTAAAACTTATTAAATCAGTCCTTTTCTCTTGCATATACACATGGATTATTATTGCAAAATAAGTTGTTTTTCTTCCTCTCTCTCTCTCTCTCTCTCTCTCTCTCTCTCTTTTGCTGCATTAATTAATAGTAATTATTAAAAAAAATAAATGAGTTTTTTTTCAGTGTAATTATTTCATATTGTAATTCCATACAATTATTTACACTCTGCAAGGGTTTCCCTTAAATTAAGTTTTATAGAAGAAAAAAAAATGCGGGAATTATGCAATTCCTCCATAATGTATTGCACTAAATAACTAGGTTTTAAATATAAATTTTTGGCAAATAAATGTCTACCCGATTAATCGTATAATTTCAACGATTAATCGAATAACCTTTACAAATTATTATTGAAATTTAAAACGTAAAATGGAAAAGGTTTAGTCTTTTTTTTCTTTAAATTATTTTAATGAATTTATTTAGTCGAATAATCGAAAAAAAAATTAATCGAAAAAAATTAATCGATTAAATGTTAGGAATTATTTTTACGAATTATTATTAATATGTTAAGCACAAACTGGAAAAAGTATATATACAAATTGGTATAATTTAATAGAATAATTTATTCGATTAATCGAATAATTTAGTGTAATAATTGGATAATTATTAAAACAATCTTCCATAATCTATTGAAGTAAATAAATCGGTTTTAAATATAAATGTTTGCAAAAAAGTCTATCCGATTAATCGTATAATTTCAACCATTAATCATATAATTAATCGATTAATTTTACCGATTTATCGAATAACCCTTACAAATTACTGTAATTTAAAACATAAACTGAAAAACGTTTAGTCATCTTTTTCTTTAAATTAGTTTAATGCATTTATCTAGTCGAATAATCGAAAAAAAATTAATCGATTAAATCGAAACATTTAATCGCATAACTTTTACGAATTATTATTAAAATGTTAAGCACAAACTGGAAAAAGTATACACCCAAACCTTTTTTTACGCGGTAGATACGTTCCAGTGGATACCGTGTAAAAAAAAAAACGCGTAAAAAAAGACAAATATTATGTATGTATGTAAGTGTATAAACAAACTGAAAATATATACATAGGATTGATGCAGCAGCCTACACATGCCTATAAAATTGAATAACTTTATAAAAATTCACAGATTTAGTTCAATAGTATACACAGAGTTCTTATTTTATTTCATTTTATGATTATAAAAAAAATAAAGAAAAAACTTAAAAATTCTCTTCCATTTATAAAAATAAAATTAGTTATCAAACTCTTAAGACAATTAGGAACGGAATTATTTTCAATAAAAAATTTATTTTATTTTATTCGGAGTCAGTTTCTGATAGCAAGCGCATTCTCTTTTGCTGGGGTGGCTCAATATCAGTCTCGTCAATAGAAATACTTATTACTTCTACATCTTCACAAGCTGCTTCTGGCACTGGTTTATTTCTTTTAACAGCAAATTCTGTTATAGTGCGTTGCGATCCAACTTTGGAAAGCTCTTTATAGAGCTCTCTGTATCTAGCCATACATGTTTGTAGGTCTGATTGAAAACCGTGTTATTTCAAATTCGCGTAAAAAAAAACCGTGTAAAAACAGGTTTGGGTGTATACACAAATTGATATAATTCAGTAGAATTATTTAGTCGATTAATCGAATGATAACCGATTAATCGATTAATTTTACCAATTTCTCGAATAACTTTTTCAAATTATTATTGAAATTTAAAACGTAAGCTGGTAAACGTTTATTCATCTTTTTCTATAATTTACTGAATTTATTTAGTCGAATAATCGAAAAAAAATTAATCGATTAAATCGAAACATTTAATCGCATAAATTTTACGAATTATTATTAAGATGTTAAGCACAAACTGGAAAAGTATATACACAAATTGGTATAATTCAATAGAATAATTTATTCGATTAATCGAATAATTTAGTGTAATAATAGGATAATTATTAAAACAATCTTCCATAATCTATTGAAGTAAATAAATCGGTTTTAAATATAAATGTTTGCAAAAAAGTCTACGCGATTAATCGTATAATTTCAACCATTAATCATATAATTAATCGATTAATTTTACCGATATATCGAATAACCTTCGCAAATTATTATTGAAATTTAAAATGTAAGCTGGTAAATGTTTAGTCATCTTTTTCTTTAAATTATTTTAATGAATTTATTTAGTCGTATAATCGAAAAAAAAATTAATCGATTAAATCGAAACATTTAATCGTATAACTTTTACGAATTATTATTAAAATGTTAAGCACAATCTAGAAAAATTATATACACAAATTGGTATAATTTAGTAGAATTATTTAGTCGATTAATCGAATGATATAACCGATTAATCGATTAATTTTACCATTTTCTCGAATAACTTTCACAAATTATTATTGAAATTTAAAACGTAAGCTGGTAAACGTTTATTCATCTTTTTGTATAATTTAATGAATTTATTTAATCGAATAAGCGAATAAGCGAAAAAAAAAATTATTCGATTAAATCGAAACATTTAATCGCATAACTTTTACGAATTATTATTAAAATGTTAAGCACAAACTGGAAAAAGTATACACACAAATTGGTATAATTCAATAGAATAATTTATTCGATTAATCGAATAATTTAATCGAATAATTTAGTCGAATGATTTCATCGAATAATTTTGCAACTCCTCAATATTAAATGTAAACTGTAAAAGGGACACCCTAATTTGTTTTCTGTTTATGTTATTATTTATGTCTGCTATCATAACTGTTGTTTATACTTATGAGTGTAGTTTGTTTATATGCATGCCTAGCAATGTGTATTTGTATTTATAGAATACATGTGTGTGTGTATGCCTGTGTGTGTAATGGCATCTATTATCCTTAAGGATTTTGTACTAGTGAATGCAAAATGCAAATGCTCAAAAACCTCTTCAATTTGTATACAACTTATGGTATACTTATGTATGTACTCTATACATACATATGTATGTATGTACATATATGTATATACATAATATAATACATACATGTAATATGTATATATGTATGTATCCATGTGTATGTATTTAATCCGGCTGTCTGTAAGTTATTATTATTGTTGTTGTTGTTGTTATTATATTTTTTTTTTAATACCATTCTGATCTAGACTATTTTACTGTATTAAAATAATTATGAAATTTCTAAAGCTTTAAAACCTAAGGGAAATGGTAAAATGGTTGCCAGTAAAATGATTTTAAATAGAAATTTAAAAGGCTTTAAAGAGGACAATTTTGAAAAGAATTTAAGGAAAATGTTGGTTATTCTAAAACTGTTTAAAATTGAAAAAAATTGTTTTAATCGAGAAAATTTAACGAATAATTTTAATCGATTAATCGTTTAACCGAATAATTTTAATCGATTAATTATTTAAACGAATAATTTAGTCGTCCAATAACCACTTTTTGCCGATTTAAAGAGTAATATCAAAAGTTAAAATTAAAAGTTATTGCTATTAATCCTATAACTAAATAATTTTAATCGATTAATAGCTTAAACAAATAATTTTAATCGATTAATCTTTTTACCGTATAATTTAAAAAATAAATTGTGTTATTTTTTTATGAGTTTCATGGTTAGATATCTTATTAACGCTTAATCGAATAATTTTAATCGATTAATTGTTTAAACGAATAATTTAGTTTTTATAGATTTGAAAATTAATATCAAGTGATTAAATTGAAATTTATTGCTATTAAACGTTTAATCGACTAATTTTTATTGATTAATTTTTAAACCGAATAATTTGTTGTTTCAATTGGATTGGGAATACATATTAAAATCCCCTTTAAATTCTGGTATGTAAATTTTACAAAAATTTACGGGTTTGAACAGATGAATTTTAACCGAATAATCGTTAAAAATGTTGTTTTCTTTTGAAGATTTTTATTATTTTTTACAGATTTGTTTATTTCTTTATGATTCTTTTAACTAAAAATAAAAACTTGTTAATTTCTAATACAAATTTTTATTATGTTTTCATTTTCTTTAACGTTTACTAAGGTTTATTTACAATTTTGTTGATCTTACAGCTGTGACCCTAATTAAATTTTTCATTACAATACATATGTAACTCCCTACTCTGATTTGTTTTACTGCTTTCAACATTAAGGAAGTAAACAGAGATAAACAGTGTTGAAAACCGATAAAAATAATAACACACAGAATATTTTGCTCTCTCGTTAAAGGAAAACTGGTCGTGTATGACAACAAGAGATTGTTGTTGTTTCTGTATTTCAAATCTAAAAAATTATTTTTTGTTGTTGCTAATATTGTTTTGTATTTATTATTGTTGTCTGTAAGAAATTGTTGATTGCTTTTGTTAAGAAACACATACCGAGAGAAATAGAGAGAGAGGGCGAGAGAGTTTAAAACTTTACACAATTATTTTCTAACTCTCTAATGTGAGTAATAAGTATGTGCGGTGTAATATGAATAATAGAGAATGAGAATAGAAATTTAATATTGTTTTTTTTTTTGTTATTGTATTTTATGTTTCCTTTCATTTTTTTGAAAGGCTTTTATTTTTTTACTGCATCTTCTATTTGTGCTTGTCTTATTGTATAAACAAAACTTTTGCTTGACAACATCATCACCCACAACAACAATGCCAACAACTGAGTGTAACAGAGCATCAACGTTATACGGCTGTACGCCATTAGAATAACACAAGTAAACAACAACCACTAATACACAAACAAAATAATTCTCTTGGAAAAATCACATAAAATTTTACGAGCTGAGCTAAACGAAAAAAAAATAACAAGAAATAAGATACATTAACGAAGAACGAACGACTCCCTCGACAATATCATTATCATTACAATTTTAAGAGTAAATATATGTATGTATGTTACTTCGTGCTCGTGTGCTTTAGTGTAAATGTTTAAGTGTGTGCGTGTTTTTCTAAAAATCCTGTGTGTTGAAATGGGTGTTTTGTCTACTTCTCTGTTTTTGTTGTTGCCATGATGTTGTTTTTGTTATTCAACGGTATTTATGCAGACACATTTAGACAATTGTAGCCCAGTACGTACATCCATACATATTCTATTATGGGGATTACTAAGGATAATTATTGCTTTTTTTCTTCTTTGTTTTTGTTGTTTTATTTTTATTAAAATCCTGGAAAAACAAAAGGCAACAAAAGTAATAAAAAAAAGCAAGGGAAACAGCCATAAAACAACAAAATAGAGAAAATAAAAAATTTTTTCATTTCCAACATGTACTGTGGTGATTTTTTTCGATTTCTTTTATGGCAAGTAAAACGAATTTTTATAGGCTGACCCACCCATTGTTGTAATTCCATGGACGATTGAGTTTTGGCTTAACAAAGTTTGTTAAGGAATTATAAGAGTTTCAGGCTCAATAAAATGCTTATTTTTATTAAAAAAAAAGTAATTCAACAGACTGAATAAGGTTTCTGCTTAAATTTTCAAAACTTTGTGATACAAAAAAAAACCGAATTTTAAATCGAACTTTTGTAGCTGAATACGCATAAAGTATTTATTTAAAGCGAAATTTATAAATTCAGCTAGCTGAATAGATGTAATCTTCAACTTTTTCAAAGTTTATGAAATAAAAAATAAGATGCACTGATTTCTGTTTATATTCAGCTAGCTGAATTAAGCTAAACTTCAATATGTATATCAAATAATAGCAAAATATATACTTATGTTTTAAATTACACAAATTCAGCTAGCTGAATAGATGTAATCTTCAACTATTTCAAAGTTTATGAAAGAAAAAATAAGATATACTAATTTTTGTTTATATTCAGCTAGCTGAATTAAGCTAAACTTCAATATATTTGTTAAATAATAGCAAAATATTTACTTATGCTTTAAATTACACAAATTCAGCTTGCTGAATAGATGTAATCTTCAACTATTTCAAAGTTTATGAAAGAAAAAATAAGATATACTAATTTTTGTTTATATTCAGCTAGCTGAATTAAGCTAAACTTCAATATATTTGTTAAATAATACCACACTATATACTTATGTTTTAAATTACACAAATTCAGTTAGCTGAATAGGTGTAATCTTCAACTATTTCAAGGTTTATGAAATAAAAAATAAGATATACAATACTTTTGTTTATATTCAGCTAGCTGAATTAAGCTAAACTTCAATATATATATTAAATAATAGCACAATATATACTTTTGTTTTAAATTACACAAATTCAGCTAGCTGAATAGATGTAATCTTCAACAATTTCAAAATTTATAAAATAAGAAATAAGATACACTAATTTTCGTTTATATTCAGCTAGCTGAATTAAGCTAAACTTCAATATATATATTAAATAATAGCAAAATATTTACTTATGCTTTAAATTACACAAATTCAGCCTGCTGAATAGATGTAATCTTTAACAATTTCAAAGTTTATGAAAGAAAAAATAAGATATACTAATTGTTGTTTATATTCAGCTAGCTGAATTAAGCTAAACTTCAATATATATATTAAATAATAGCAAAATATTTACTTATGCTTTAAATTACACAAATTCAGCTATCTGAATAGATGTAATCTTCAACTATTTCAAAGTTTATGAAAGAAAAAATAAGATATACTAATTTTTGTTTATATTCAGCTAGCTGAATTAAGCTAAACTTCAATATATTTGTTAAATAATAGCAAAATATTTACTTATGCTTTAAATTACACAAATTCAGCTTGCTGAATAGATGTAATCTTCAACTATTTCAAAGTTTATGAAAGAAAAAATAAGATATACTAATTTTTGTTTATATTCAGCTAGCTGAATTAAGCTAAACTTCAATATATTTGTTAAATAATACCACACTATATACTTATGTTTTAAATTACACAAATTCAGTTAGCTGAATAGGTGTAATCTTCAACTATTTCAAGGTTTATGAAATAAAAAATAAGAAATACAATACTTTTGTTTATATTCAGCTAGCTGAATTAAGCTAAACTTCAATATATATATTAAATAATAGCACAATATATACTTTTGTTTTAAATTACACAAATTCAGCTAGCTGAATAGATGTAATCTTCAACAATTTCAAAATTTATAAAATAAGAAATAAGATACACTAATTTTCGTTTATATTCAGCTAGCTGAATTAAGCTAAACTTCAATATATATATTAAATAATAGCAAAATATTTACTTATGCTTTAAATTACACAAATTCAGCCTGCTGAATAGATGTAATCTTTAACAATTTCAAAGTTTATGAAAGAAAAAATAAGATATACTAATTGTTGTTTATATTCAGCTAGCTGAATTAAGCTAAACTTCAATATATATATTAAATAATAGCAAAATATTTACTTATGCTTTAAATTACACAAATTCAGCTATCTGAATAGATGTAATCTTCAACTATTTCAAAGTTTATGAAAGAAAAAATAAGATATACAATACTTTTGTTTATATTCAGCTAGCTGAATTAAGCTAAACTTCAATATACAGTGCATGACAAAACAATGGAAACTTTTTCAAAAATTTATTTATGTGTTACAATCGGACGAAAATTTAAAAATCTTTTTAAGAAATCGGCAAAATATTAATGCCTTTTATTAATATGCACTGTTATTAACATTTCTGTATTTTAAAAAATATATAAAAAGACTATATAATTCAGTAATTAAAAAAAATAATTCTATTCACATATTTGATGTTGACAAAACATTGGAAACTTTGGAAACTTTTTTAATTTTGGAATTATATAATTCATTTTTATACATAATTTTAATATACAGAAACGTTAATAACAGTGCATATTAATAAATTCCACAAATGTTTTGCCGATTTTTAAAAAACATGTTAAATTTTCGTCCGATTAAGTACATTTTTGAAAAAGTTTCCATTGTTTTGTCAAGCACTGTATATATTAAATAATAGCAAAATATTTGCTTATGCTTTAAATTACACAAATTCAGCTAGCTGAATAGATGTAATCTTCAACTAAAGTTATGAAAGAAAAAATAAGATGAACTAATTTTTGTTTATATTCAGCTAGCTGAATTAAGCTAAACTTCAATATATATATCAAATAATAGCAAAATATATACTTATGCTTTAAATTACACAAATTCAGTTAGCTGAATAGATATAATCTTCAACTATTTCAAAGTTTATGAAAGAAAAAATAAGATATACTAATTTTGGTTGATATTCAGCTAGCTGAATTAAGCTAAACTTCAATATATTTGTTAAATAATAGCACAATATATACTTATGTTTTAAATTACACAAATTCAGCTAGCTGAATAGATGTAATCTTCAACTATTTCAAAGTTTATGAAATAAAAAATAAGATATACTAATTTTTGTTTATATTCAGCTAGCTGAATTAAGCTAAACTTCAATATGTATATCAAATAATAGCAAAATATTTACTTATGTTTTAAATTACACAAATTCAGTTAGCTGAATAGATGTAATCTTCAACTTTTTCAAAGTTTATGAAATAAAAAATAAGATATACTAATTTTTGTTTATATTCAGCCAGCTGAATTAAGCTAAACTTCAATATATATATTAAATAATAGCAAAATATATACTTATGTTTTAAATTACACAAATTCAGCTAGCTGAATAATAGTATTTTACTATAAATGCATTCAAACTAGCTATATATTTATAAAATTTTGTTTATAGTTTCGTAATGTGGTGAAGTTTTTGCTTAACGAGGCATAATTCATTATGCAGCTAGCTGAATATGCTGATTCTATCTTGTTAGCTTTATAAAATTGTTTGTGAAGCTTTAGAAATTCTATTCGACTAGCTGAATTGAATTTTTAAATGGCATTCTTATAAGGGGTCAATCAACAGTTTATCAACCCTCTTCTGCAATTGGAATACGTTTTCTTTGTGTTTTTTTTTTGCAATGAATAGAACAAAAGAAAATATGAATTATTATTAAAAATCATAACAGAAATTGAATTGGAGATATAATTTTCAACACTTTTTAAGAGAATTCAAACCCTTGGTTAAAAATATCCCTTTTCAAAATTTTGTGCAAATTATACGTCATTAAAGAATTGTTAAAGTTTTTTTTTTTTTTTTTGAGTTAGCCAGAGGGGTTGTGCAATCTTTACCTTTTTGAGACAAGGATTTAAAAAAAAAAACCAACAACAGCAGGCCGTACACGGTAATAACAACAACAACAAAAATATGACATCATGTCAAAAGTGGATTTGTTTTTTGATAGCAAAGTTTTGTTGAAATTATTTCGTATGCGAGAGACTAAACCAACATCAACAATGAACGACAGGATGTTAAGTGGTCGTATGCTATAACAAAGCACACGTACATACCTACACAATGTTTATTAAGTGCAGTTAGTGTTAGTAAATAATAATTAAATAAAAAAAAAATTTATTTCAAAATAATTGAAAAGTTGATTTTAAAGCCGACTGTATGTTTAGACTGCATTTCAAAATTCATGCAAAATAATCCAAAAAAAAAATATTCGAATTTTATCTGAATTTGCTAATTCAGCTAGCTGAAGAAATTCCATTTTATCATATTTAAAGATTTGTTATACAAAAATTGTACATAAAAGACTTTGGTATTATATTCAGCCAGCTGAATTAGTCCGATTCTAATATTTCTATTGAATTATTACAAAATAATCACATTTGAAATGAAATAAACAAATTCAGCTTTGCTGAATAAGAGTATAGTTTTTTGTATGTAGAGATTTATTACATAAAAAATCCTAAGGAAAGATAGTTTGCGTTATTCAGCTGGCTGAATTACATACTTTTATTTTATTTTCGTTTTTTATTTTCATATCATTATTAATAAATGTTTAAATTTAAATTAACATTCGGTAATTCAGCTAGCTAAATAAATTAATTCTTACTTGTGTTGTAAATAAAGGATGTATTAAAAAAAAATTTCCTAAGATGCTGTTTTTGGCGATATTCAGCTAGCTGAATTAGCTTGAATATAATTATTTTCATATAACAATAACAAAATATTTCTATTCAGATCGAAATTCTCAAATTAAGCTAGCTGAATGAGTTTAAATATAATATTTTTTTTTTATATCATATCATATTATCATAGGTTGGTATGTGAAGATCGTTGTATTCTTTTTTATTTTATGAACAGCGTTGCCAGTAAATTTATTTAAAATTATTTTTAATTCGACGAAAGTACCGAAAGTTTTGAATTCGCCGTAGTCTAGTAGGTAGTGTGTTGACTTATTAGACGTAAAAGCCAGGGTTCGAGCCCCAGGCCAGACATCAAGACAAAATACAAAAAAAGTATTTCTCACGGCGACTTCCTCTCAGCAGATTTCTGGCAAAAACTCTGAGAGTAAATTGAAAATTGCCATGAAAAAGTTTCTCAAAAAATCTGTCATGCGGAGTAGACTTTAAACTGTAGGTCAGTGGCGGGACCTACATGTATAAAAAATTAACACACACAACATATGTATGTAAGTGGTGTGGGAAACTATCACGTTGTACAATGGGTCAATTCGACAAGTACACGTCCTCTAACCTAACCTAACCTAACCTACAAAAGTACCAAAATTTTAAAAGAAAATACTGGAGTCCGTTGTCTCGGTTACTTCTTCTGGTGGTCATTGTTTGCTAACTGGCCCGGTAGTAAATATTTCATATTATTATCATTGAATTTATTGAAGAGATTGAAAGTTTTATTAGTTTTGTTCAATAAAAACTTTTTCGCATCTGCAACAATTTGAAAGAAAAAGGAGCAACGTGGTCAAGTGGCAATGCTGCTTACGAACGCTGCTTATGAACATTTGCATTTAAATTTTAAACGTTTTATTTTTCCCACAATATTTCTTTATGTCCATAAAAAACGGACTATAATACTGCAAAAATAAATAACTTTTAATATCTTTCAATATTTTTGCTTTCGTCATCATATTATTTCAAGTTTTGAATTTCTTTGATATGGAAAGGCAGATCAATTGCTGTGATCAGATTATCAAAAATTTGTTTCATTGTTTCGATGCCAACACGTACACATGTTTGTACAGTGTTGCAAAACTGAAATTTTGAAGTGGTACTGAACTATAACTGAAACAGTACTTTTTTGTATGTATGTATGTTTTGTTGCTTGTTTGTTTGTTTACTCACTTCTATACGGGTATACACAATATTTGCTTGTCTTGCGATTTATAAACCGGGGATTTCCCTTTTCAATGCAGCAATAAACACAATCGAATTAATTTTCAAACGAAAGCGTTTAGTTTTGTACAAATTCTGTTGGAGAACGGTTGTGAGTTATTAAGAATAGTGCAGCGAAATGGCGGAAAAATATGAAAATCCTAGAGCAACTTATAATATTCCATTAAACAGCAATGAGAATGATATATTTCGCATAGGTCGTGCCCACCTTCAACATTTTCTTCAGATAAACGTTAAGTAAGTGTGTGTTAAGAAAACTTAAATCAAAAAAAATATTCTTTTCAAATCATCAATTTCTTGTATTTATTGTCATTAGAATGGACGATTGCAAGCCAATGATGCTTAAAATGCATTTGGAACTTGATGACTCACCATCATCAATTGGAGGAGCTGAAGAACGAAACATTCAACATAACAATTGTAATAACGGCTTGAGACAATCTGTACAACAACTCGAAGAAGAGATAAAAGCGCTAAAAGATGCTTTTCTACAAGCAAAGGATGATTTGGTAAATCAATTAATATTAAATCGTATTGATAAGGCTCCTGATGTTGACAATAATGCAACCCAGCAAGAATCAAACTCTAACAAGCAAGCGAACAATGGAAACACGTTAAGCGGTGAGCATGATGACACTGAAAATGTTGCCAGTGCCAGCGAAGAATACCATAAGAACACCGTACCAGAGGAAAATCCAAAAGTTATTGATTTAAGAGAAAATTGTGTTTACATACGAGATTTTCAATGTTCTGATGCAAGTTTGGAGAAGGCTTTCTGTAATATTCGTAAATTAGCGAATGAAATGAATGTAAAAATTCCTGACGATTCTGTCATTCATATAGACGTGCGGAGGAACTACAAGGATAATCTTGACTACTATGTTTACTTTTGTAACTCCTGTAGTAAAAAAGAATTTCTAAAGAATAGACATTTTTATGTATACAATCCAGAGACAAGTCCTTTAAGAATATTCGATTATAGTGACTGGGGCATTGTTGACATTAAAAATGTACAATCTTCTGATTTGAGTTTGGAGACGGCCTATGCAAATGTAATTGGAATAGCGAAAAAAATGGGAATGCCGAATTGGAATCTTAGGAATTATATCGATCATATAGACGTGTTTAGTACAAAACCGAATTTTCTTACTTATTCTGTTCGGTTTAAGAGGGAGTTTGACAAGAACCAATTTCTACGCAGAACATATAATTTAAAACAATTCCCAGAAACAAAATCTTTAGAAATTTCAAATGCAGGTGGACATAGATTATGTTTTTGTGACGTAAATAACGTTAGTATGGCTGCAGCTAGTGCTAATGTTATTGGAGTGGCGGAACTAATTGGTTTGTCATTAGCCACCAATAATTTCAAACGTATATATGTTCTTAATTGTGATCCTCATTTTGCTGGTTTTTCTTTAAATGTTGAGTTTTCTAACAAGCAATTAAAAGACGAATTTCTACAGAAAAAAGATAAATTAGAAGACTATTCTGACTTAGACTATTCTGTTGAAATTTCGGATCTTAATGCAAAAAAGAACATTGTTTCGATAAACCTATTTTGTCCCATCATGTAACCACTGCAATTAGTTTTTTGGATTAGCGAAACAGCTGGGTTGCTCAGTTACTCCTGTTCAAATTGAACATTTTCTTAATTTGTCAAAATTCATTGAACATACATGTACTCAATTGTGATTTTTGTACCGAACATATGAATTTCTTTTTAACATTTTCTTATTAAAACATTGCATATCCAATCATAATGTATGCCCTTATGCATATGTCGACACTAAAATTTTTTTTTTTTTTTTACATTTCAAAAAAAAATTTTCTTTTTTTATTCTAACTTAAATTCATGAAATGTTTTTTTAGTTTAGTATTAATTATTCTATTATTTTCTGCAATTAAGTATCTTTATTTTTTTTTCTAATTAATTTTAAATAAAGGCGATAATTGTTTTTAATAAAAAAATGTGTGTGTCTTACAATTGATTTTTTCTTTAAAATAAATTCCCAACGTTGGCATAGTTAAAATTGTTTTGGCATCCTTGTTTCTCTATTCACTTTCGCTCCAAATTGTCTCTGTTTTGATGATTATTTAAGATTTTCTTTTTTAATTTTTCCAAATTTGTCAATTATGTTAACTTAACAGTCTCTATTGAGGCAATATTCACTATAAAAAGAAAAACAAAAAAAAAATATAACTTTCGTAGCTAATTTTATACACATTAGTTTCGAGTATCCAGGGCAAAAAGCAGCTATAAAAGCGAAGGAACGAAGGATTTCCATGAACAATTGGCATTCACAATGGAAGAACAGTTTAAAGGGAAAATGGACATTTGACCGTTCTCCCTAAAACAACAGCGTGGATGGAGAACAAACACTGCGAGCTAAACTTCTAAATAATTCAAAAACAGAATTTGCTTATGCAGTTAGCTGAAGAAATGTAAATTGTTCCCATATTTAAAGACTCGTTATACAAATATTGATATACGAATTTGATGATATATTCAGCCAGCTGAATTAGTTCGATTCTAATATTTCAATGTAATTATTACAAAATAATCACATTTAAAATGAAATAAACAAATTCAGCTTTGCTGAATAAGAGTATAGATTTTTGTATTCAAAGATTTATTACATAAGAAATCCTAAGGAAAGATATTTTGCGTTATTCAGCTGGCTGAATTACATACTTTTATTTTATTTCCGTTTTTTATTTTCATATAATTATTAATAAATGTTTAAATTTAAATTAACATTCGGTATTTCAGCTAGCTAACTAAATAAATTCTTACTTAGTAAATAAAGGATGTATTAAATAAAAATTCCTAAGATGCCGTTTTTGGTGATATTCAGCTAGCTGAATTAGCTTGAATATAATTATTTTCATATAACAATAACAAAAGATTTGTATTCAGATCGAAATTCACAAATTAAGCTAGCTGAATTAGCTTAAAAATATAATTTTTTTTATATCATATCATATTATCATAGGTCGGTATGTGAAGATCGGTATATTCTTTTTTATTTTATGAACAGCGTTGCCAGTAAATTTATTTAAAATTATTTTTAATTCTACGAAAGTACCGAAAGTTTTGAAGTGGCCGTAGTCTAGTAGGTAGTGTATTGGCTTATTAGACGTAAAAGCCAGGGTTCGAGCCCCAGGCCAGACATCAAAGACAAAATACAAAAAAAGTATTTCTCACGGCGACTTCCTCTCAGTAGATTTCTGGCAAAAACTCTCGAGAGTGAATAAAATTGCCATGAAAAGTTTCTCAAAAAATCTGTCGTTTGGAGTCGACTTAAAACTGTAGGTCCCCGCCATTCATGTATAAAATTATCACACACAACATAAGTGGTGTGAGAAACTAGGTCGTAATCCTGACTGAAGGGTTGTAATGACCAATTATGTATGTATGTAAATGAGCTTAAATATAATATAATATAAAATTTAAGAAGTAAATATAACTTCCTGCAAATAAGGCCCCATTCGTACTTTTTCAATTTTGCATGATCTTAACCAGCACTCATCACTGTTCTGAACAGCTGATTTGATGCAAATGCCTGAATACCAATTTCTTTGCATTGTATTGAGTTCGTTTGTGTGTGGCATTGTGTTCGGATTCATTTTTATTTACATTCTTCGTTGACATATGTCACGTTTTTAACGTTTCTATAACTACATAAACGTTTTTACGGCAGCGTTTGCTACGTTTTTACGTGCCTTACGCTTAAGTAAACAGCCCTTAAGTCGTTAGTTTTTCTTTTCCGTTCCTTAAGTGAAATATAAAAATTATTTTTTACAAAAATACCATTTGACGTACTCTTTCAGTTATAGTTCAGTGCCACTACAAAATTTCAATTTTGCAACACTGCTATGAAACAGTAAACACTGAACAAGTTGCCAGATTATCAAAAATTTGTTTCATTGTTTGGATGCGAAAGCATATACATATATGTTTGTATATACATACATATGTATATATGTTTTGTTGCTTGTTTCTTTGTTTACTAACTTCTTTGTTTATTCATGTATACACAATATTTGCCGAAAGCCGAAAGTCCATACCATCCGTTTCATGCGAAATTGCGTTACATGCGTATGCCAAAAAGTAGAATCAGTGTAGTTGTTTGTGAGAAAAGTTACAGAAGAAAAAGCATAGAATGCATAGACGCATAGAACGCATCAAGTAGGTTTACTTTCTAATTTTCTATGCAACTCATGCATTGCTAAAAAAAAATATCAGCTGTTTTGTAGTACTATAGATAACAAATTATATTCTATTGTGAATGGTTTCGATAAATATGTTTCGATAAATATAAAAAGTGCATTATTATTTTCGCATTTTTTTTTTATTTGCATTATAAAAATATTAATGAAAACATATTTCATAATAAATTTTACTAATAATTTAAGAGGAAAAATACATAAAAATACATTTTTTAACACATTTCTTTCATGAATAAAATTTGTATACTAGTTATCGATTGTTTTTATATACTGAGTGTCATCTCTTTTGAATTTATCTATATATATATATATATATATATATATATATATATATATATATATATATATATATATATATAAATGAATGTATATATATATATAAATGAATGTGTTTGTTTGTATGTTTGAAGTTTATAGACGACTATACAGCTGAACCGATTTTCTTGAAGTTTTCACAGTATCTTCCTCTATGTCTGGAAGGAGTTATAGGCTACTTTTTATGTTGAAATTTCAAGTAGGCGAGGTGCCACACCCACATACTCAATAAGTATTTAATGTCGCATATCTCATAAACTGCAACAGCTAGAGTTCTCAAATTTTGTATGGACGACTTTGACGTATATATGAACAAAATGAGCGGATTGGATATAGTGGGCGTGTCACCTCCCATAGTCTATATATATATATATATATAAATGAATGTTTGTTTGTATGTACCTTATAGAATCGTAAACTATGCATTTGCAAACTTTAGCAAAGTTGTTGCGCATGAGCCGGGGAAGGTTTCTAAGTTGGTATGACCAATATCCGTTAGGTGGCGCCACTGAAAATTACTTAAAATCAATTAAATCGTAAACTCTATGCATTTGATCATGTTATGATCTTTAGCAAAGTTGTTGCGCATGAGCCGGGGAAGGTTTCTAAGTTGGTATGACCAATATCCGTTAGGTGGCGCCATTGAAAATTACTTAAAATCAATTAAATCGTAAACTCTATGCATTTGATCATGTTATGATCTTTAGCAAAGTTGTTGCGCATGAGCCGGGGAAGGTTTCTAAGTTGGTATGACCAATATCCGTTAGGTGGCGCTACTGAAAATTACTTAAAATCAATTAAATCGTAAACTCTATGCATTTGATCATGTTATGATCTTTAGCAAAGTTGTTGCGCATGAGCCGGGGAAGGTTTCTAAGTTGGTATGACCAATATCCGTTAGGTGGCTCCACTGAAAATTACTTAAAATCAATTAAATCGTAAACTGTGCATTTGATCATGTTATGACCTTTAGCAAAGTTGTTGCGCATGAGCCGGGGAGGGTTTCTAAGTTGGTATGACCAATATCCGTTAGGTGGCGCCACTGAAAATTACTTAAAATGAATTAAATCGCAAACTGTGCATTTGATCATGTTATGATCTTTAGCAAAGTTGTTGCGCATGAGCCGGGGAGGGTTTCTAAGTTGGTGTGACCAATATCCGATAGGTGGCGCCACTGAAAATTACTTAAAATCAATTAAATCGTAAACTGTGCATTTGATCATGTTATGATCTTTAGCAAAGTTGTTGCGCATGAGCCGGGGAAGGTTTCTAAGTTGGTATGACCAATATCCGATAGGTGGCGCCACTGAAAATTACTTACAATGAATTAAATCGTAAACTGTGCATTCTTTAACAAAGTTGTTGCATAAGAGTCGACGGAGGTTGGTGCGATTAATTTCCGATGGATGGCGTCAATGAAAATTATTCAAAATGAATGGCAAGCAATTGGTCGACCTACACCCCAAGCACGGAAGAAAAGAGCATTACGAGCCTCAGAATCAGACGAGTATTGAGACTGGGAAATCTTCGAGTATAAGCCGCTGAGTTCACTTCAACCACTTAAACAACGAGAAGTGAGATTAGAAACTGATCGAATGCGTACTACTCAGGCCTGTTCATCTGAATCATCAGGACAACGGGAAACAAAACCCATAAAATGATTCAAAATTAATTGGACATTTGTGTAATGTCTTTCCTTCAAATTTATTTTAGTTGTTGGTGGCGCAGCAACACGCGCAGGATACAGCTAGTTAATTTGCAAAAAAGAAAAATGGAGGATAAATTAACTGAAAACACTTATCTTGTGTTCTTTTGAAGCATTTCGTAGGCCTTAGCAGCACAAAATATTAATATATGGAAATTCATAAACATGTAATTAATTCCATGAATTCTTTTAAAAAATCACAATTTCATTTTTCAATTTTCTCAAAATTGCTTATTATTTTACCAGTCGCATAAAACGCATTGTGTGTAATTTGCAATAAAAACAGCATAGAATGCAATAATCGCATGAAACGCATGGTATGGACTTTCGGCTTCAAGAAGAAGGTACATGTCGCTTTTTTTCTGGTTTCAATTATACACAAAAAAAAATATTATTACAGTACGATTCACTAATATTCAATGAGATTGACTAATAACGGTCAGAAATCAGTCAAGTTAAATACGGTGTCTTTAGGGATTTAGCGCTTTAAATATTTTCTATATTTTCCACTACTATATACATACGTATAATTAGGTTACAGTTGAAAATATTACTAACAATTTTCCTCTGGCTTATACACATGCCTCTCACAAATACAGTCACATTTTTTTCTTATCATGTCCTCTTTGTGCCGACGTCTGACAATTGTGCTATGAAATGGCAACCATTGATTTAAAATAAATGAAAAATAAGTTGCCAGATTATTAAAAATTTGTTTCATTGTTTCGATGCGATCATGCAGTATGTATGTATGTATGTATGTTTGTTTGTTTTGTTGCTTGTTCCTTTGTTTACTCACTTCTATACGGGTATACACAATATTTGCTTGTCTTGCGATTTATAAACCGGGGGTTTCCCTTTTCAATGCAGCAATAAATAAGCAGGATCGAATTAATTTCCAAACGAAAGTGTTCATTTTTGTACGAATTCTGTTAGAGAACGGTTGTGAGTTATTAAGAATAGTGCAGCGAAATGTCGGAAAAATATGAAAATCCTAGTGCAACTTATAATATTCCATTAAACAGCAGTGAGAATGATATATTTCGCATAGGTCGTGCCCACCTTCAACATTTTCTTAAAGTAAACGTCAAGTAAGTGTGTGTTGAGAAAACTTAAATCAAAAAAAATATTCTTTTCAAATCATCAATTTCTTGTGTTTATTGCCATTAGAATGGACGATTGCAAGTCAATGATGCTTAAAATGCATTTGGAACTTGATGACTCACCATCATCAATTGGAGGAGCTGAAGAACGAAACATTCAACATAACAATTGTAATAACGGCTTGAGACAATCTGTACAACAACTCGAAGAAGAGATAAAAGCGTTAAAAGATGCTTTTCTACAAGCAAAGGATGATTTGGTAAATCAATTAATATTAAATCGTATTGATAAGGCTCCTGATGTTGACAATAATGCAACCCAGCAAGAATCAAACTCTAACAAACAAGCGAAAAATGAACACACGTTAAGCGGTGAGCATAATGATACTGAAAATGTTGCCAGTGCCAGCGAAGAATACCATAAGAACACCGTACCAGAGGACGAGCCAGAAGTTATTGATTTAAGAGAAAATTGTGTTTACATACGAGATTTTCAATGTTCTGATGCAAGTTTGGAGAAGGCTTTCTGTAATATTCGTAAATTAGCGAATGATATGAATGTAAAAATTCCTGACGATTCTGTCATTCATATAGAGGTGCAGAGGAACTACAAGCGTAATCTTGACTACTATGTTTACTTTTGTGACGCGAGTATTAAAAAAGAATTTCTAAAGAATAGACATTTTTATGTATACAATCCAAAGACAACTCCTTTAAGAATATTCGATTATAGTGAGTGGGGCATTGTTGACATTAAAAATGTTCATACTTCTGATTTGAGTTTGGAGACCGCCTATGCAAATGTAATTGGAATAGCGAAAAAAATGGGAATGCCGAATTGGAATCTTAGGAATTATATCGATCATATAGACGTGTTTAGTACAAAACCGAATTTTCTTACTTATTCTGTTCGGTTTAACAAAGAGTTTATTAGACAAGAATTTCTACGCAGAAAAGATAATTTAAAACAATTCCCAAAAACAAAATCTTTAGAAATTTCAGATGAAGGTGGACATAGATTAAGTTTTTGTGACGTAAATAACGTTAGCATGACTGTAGCTAGTGCTGATGTTATTGAAATGGCGGAACTAATTGGTTTGTCATTAACCACCAATAATTTCAAACGTATATATGTTCTTAATTGTGTTTCTTATTTAGTTGATTTTTCTTTAAATGTTGAGTTTTCTAACAAGCAATTAAAAGACGAATTTCTACAGAAAAAAGATAAATTAGAAGACTATTCTAACTTTGTCTATTCTGTTGAAATTTCGGATCTTAATGCAAAAAAGAACATTGTTTCGATAAAGCAATCAACTCCCAGCATGTAACCAATGCAATTAGTTTTTTTGGATTAGCGAAACAGCTGGGTTGCTCACTTACTCCTGTTCAAATTGAACATTTTCTTAATTTGTCAAAATTCATTGAACATACATGTACTCAATTGTGATTTTTGTACCGAACATATGAATTTCTTTTTAACATTTTCTTATTAAAACATTGCATATCCAATCATAATGTATGCCCTTATGCATATAACGACACTTTTAAAAGGTTTTTCTTTATTTTTTTTTACATTTCAACAAAAATTTTTCTTTTTTTATTCTAACTTAAATTCATGAAATATTTTTTTAGTTTAGTATTAATTATTCTATTATTTTCTGCAATTAAGTATCTTTATTTTTTTTCTAATTAATTTTAAATAAAGTCGATAATTGTTTTTAATAAAAAATGTGTGTGTCTTACAATTGATTTCTTCTTTTAAATAAATTCTCAAAATTTTACTTTTAATGACTGATTGTTAGCATCACTAAACACTGTTCATGTACGCAATGAACAATTGTATTCCACTTAAACAGTGTCTCATGCTAAAGGTATCAATTTCGTTTAGCATGTATCGTTCTACGGTCACCTCCGGATTTCGGTTTAGATATTGTCAACTGCCATTCAAAACTCAATGAATTACGGGGTGTTTGAAAAGTTGGGCTACAAAAATTGTCCGTAAATGGCTATAAAATTCAATTTTCTTGTTAATAAGAACTGATTTATTGTCTATTTTATGCTTCACTTCCTTCAAAGTCACTATTAACTTCACAATATTCCTTAAAAAGTTGTTTACATTTCAAAATGAGTGGAAATTCGAAACATTACCTCCGTATTTTGCTTTTCTGTTAAAGAAATGATAAGAATATATCGCAAGCTGTTGAGAAAAACTGACAATGTTTCCGCAAATGATGCTTTAATTAAAGGAATAACAGTGAAACTATTTGCTCTTGTTCGTTCTGTTAATAATCGAGAGCGCATCATGCTCTGAACGACCAATTACTCAAATATCGATACAATCCTGAAGTAACTGCAGAATGGTTGCTAATTATAAACGAGAATGTTGCTAGGAAATTGGCATCAGGTTTATATAGAGGACTTTTTTTACGTTGGCCTAGCGAAAACTGTTTCGGAATTCTTGTTCCTCCGTTGACTTTCGCTCCAAATTATCTCTATTTTGATGATTATTTAAGATATGATAAGATATGTTAACGTAACAGTCTCTATTATGGCAACATTCACTGTAAAAAGAAAAGAAAACCTAACTTTCGTGGCTAACTTCAAAATGTTACATTTCGCAAATTTTGCTACCTGAATATTAGTCGTTTGCAATATAAAAAAGTTAAGTTGGACAATTTTGTTTATATTCAGCTAGCTGAATTGGCTACTTCTTAATATATACTTGAGATTGTGTATTGATTTATATTCGGCTAGATTATAAATAAATATTTACTTTTGTCATGAACTGAACTAACTGAATGATGTTACCTTTTCAGAAATTTTTCGATTGGAATTGTTAGAAAGTCAAAGTCGAAAGTTATGTTCATAATTCAGTTAGCTGAATTGGTTCAATTTGTATTATATGTATTAGAGAAAGACGAAATACTTTATTTTAAGTAAAACTTAACAAATCCAGCTAGCTGAATAAATATTATTTTAATAATTTCATAAAGTAATGCCATTATTTTACTCTAGGCTTTAAAATTTTGTAATTCAGCTAGCTGAATATGATTAATTTGCAAGGTTTTAAAGATATAATTCATAACAATTACAAATGTATTGTATTTACTCGAGTACAATTAGCTGAATTGGTTCAATTTGTATTATATGTATTAGAGAAAGACGAAATACTTTATTTTAAGTAAAACTTAACAAATCCAGCTAGCTGAATAAATATTATTTTAATAATTTCATAAAGTAATGCCATTATTTTACTCTAGGCTTTAAAATTTCGTAATTCAGCTAGCTGAATATGATTAATTTGCAAGGTTTTAAAGATATAATTCATAACAATTACAAATGTATTGTTTTTACTCGAGTACAATTAGCTGAATTGGTTACATTTTTATTATACGTTTTAGTGAAAGACGAAATACTTTATTTGAAATAAAACTTTACAAATTCAGCTAGCTGAATAAATATTATTTTAATAATTTCATAAAGTAATGCCATTATTTTACTCTAGGCTTTAAAATTTCGTAATTCAGCTAGCTGAATATGATTAATTTGCAAGGTTTTAAAGATATGACTCATAACAATTACAAATGTATTGTTTTTACTCGAGTGCAGCTAGCTGAATTGGTTGAATTTGTATGTATACGTGCCATAACAATATATTGCTAAACTAAACATCACAATTTCGATATTCAGCTAGCTGAATAAGCATATTTTTAAAGATTTCCAATTTTAATACTGGAAACTGGATAAAAAGTATTGCTGCTAATTGAATTGAGCTTGCTGAACTCTTTTAATTTTATTATATTTATTTAATACATGCTTTCGAATCAGAAACTTTAATTTGCATGGTGTGTGGTAACTCTCGTTTAATTTTTTGTATTTTGTTCTAAGGGATGTATAGTACTGTAATACATTACAATGTAGTTTAAGATGATGTCATATCAAACAAGAACAACAACAACATAAATGTAAACAACTACATCAAGAGTAAAATGTTGATGGAGAAGTAAGTGAATGAGTGATTAACGAAATAACACAAAGAGTTGAGTTCATAAAACTTAACATCAAGTCTAATTGTCTTGTATTGGCTTGTCATATGCTAATAATTGCTAGTGTATGTGTGGTTATTATAACGACCTACTACCCTTAAAATATTACACACCACACTCATCACATTAGACTCCATCTCTCTTGAAATCAACCATGTCAATGTCTCATGTTATTTAACCACACACATACAATGTTAATTTAATTTAAACACATACATACAATAACACAACGAATTATACGCTTTGATTAATCACTTAAAAATTACAGAATGACATACATACATACAATCGTAAAGATTACAAGTAAAATGTGTGGGGAAAAAATGGTGTGAAAGCGATTGAGAGCGAGAGAAGGAGAAAGAACAAAAAGTAAACAATGAGTAGAATTTTTTACTGTATTTATAGGAAACCGTTTGATTTTTATCAAAATAACACATGAGTTGTTGTTATTGTTATAACAAGGCAATCAAGGTTTCAATTATTTTTTTATTGTTTTTAAATTTTTTCTTTTGGGTTTCTAAGTGTTAATTTTGATGTTTTCTTTGGTTTTTTTTTATTTTTTTTGTTTATTTTTTGTATTCCTTTTTCTTACTGGCATGATGTCATAATTTTTGTTGTTATAAAATTCAATAAGGAATCTACGAAAAGAAAGAAACACAAAAAAGGATATTTGGATATAAGGATAAAACTGCCAGATTAAGTTTAAAAATTAAATTTTTGAAAACTTACGCTAAATGAAAAAAAAAACACAATAACAAAATTAATTTACAGCCATTTAAATAATATTAAATAGTTTATTTTGAATGTAATTTTAAATTCAGCAAGCTGAATTACTAACTTTTCAATATTTCTATAAATTTAAATGCAAATTATACTATATTTTTCCTAAAAGGCAATATTCAGCAAGCTGAATTACAGAATTTTCAGTAGTTTTTTTAGATTAAATACCATTTTTTTCATATTTCTACCAATAAATCTTATTCAGCTAGCTGAATAGTTTAAACTTTAGCTATTTTAAAATTTTAACAACAAATTATGCTAAATAGTAACGTATAACTCGTATTCAGCTAGCTGAATTTCTAGTTCTTTAATATCAAATTGTAGTTAGTATATGTAAATAGTCTAAATTTGATATTTTATATAACAATTAAGCTTCTTACGAAATTTTGTTGGTATTCAGCTAGCTGAATTGATATTTTATATATTATTCTTCATACTAATTTAAAAAATTATGCTTCTTAATAGTGAAAATGTTGAATCCACTTTATTCAGTTAGCTGTAAAGAAATTATTTTATATCAAGTATTGGGTTCAGCTAACTGAATTGTGCTTTTATATTTTGTTTTTAACTTTGAAATGAAAATCATGTTCTTTTAATATTATAAATGCCGTTTACAATTTATTCAGTTAGTTGAATAGATGTTAATTTCTGTTCACATTTAAAAGAGTCGTTTTAAAATATAGAAAGTGCAAAAAATTTGTAATTCAGCTAGCTGAATATAAGTTAAAGACATTGTTTTAAATGAATTTAATTCTTTAAGTCTTTAATTAAATTTTTAAGCTATTTAATGCTTATATTCAGCTAGCTGAATTAAATTTTTGTATAGTATTTATAATTTTAAAGCAAGAATATTATTAGGTTAGTATTGAAAATAGCAGAAATGCCTTATTAAATTAAAAAATTAAATAAAAATATATTTAAAGTTGAAAAAAATATATATTACAGGCTCTTAATTCAGCTAACTCGAACCTTAATTTAATATTTAATATTAAATTGTTTACTTTACCTATATTCAGCTATTGTTCTCTTCTTTTCTTTTCTCCCATACCCCCATATATATCCCATTAACAAGATCCTGTTTTAAATTCATGTAACTGTTATGTGTTCATTTGCTTCAGTTTTTTTTTTTTGGATATTTACATCAGCTGTGCTCTCTTCATACAAAACTCATATACAAATTGCTTGCTACAGAGCCAGACAAACTGTAATAAATACAGCTTGTTGTTGTTGTTGCTATTGCTTGCGTCTAATGTATTGGTATTGGTTTGTTTTGAGACTCACTTATAGTATATTTTTTTTGTATCTTTCTCTGTGTGTATGCGTCCAGTTGTGTCTGTGATTTTTGCAACTGCTTGTTTGGTTTGCCAAGTGGTTGGTAATGCTTAACCAGTCTCTCTCTCTCTCTCTCTGTGTGTGTAGCAAATAACAACAATAATAAAAGAAAAATATAGAACCGTAGCCAAAGCAATAACTGTTAATATTGTATATTAAAGAAGAAAAAAAAGTATAGCAACAACAACAATAACAACCCCCATATTTGTGCATAGACTTTCACCATTGACTTGATGTTTTTGTTTTTATTTTGCTCCAGTCGTCATGTTTCTTCTTTGCAGCATGCTCTCTCTCTATTTCTATACCCTTTAGACCACATGTATACTCATCGCATGGGTTGTGTAATGTGCTGTGTGTGTGTGTGTGTTTTTCTCTTGTATTTAACGGCGAATGTATAGTATATTTGTTACCGTCTGGTAAAGACAGAGCTTTAAAATAATGATTTCATTTTTAAAAATATGTAGATACAAGAAAATAAATAAGTGTTGTTTGTGTGATGGCCACATTTTGAGCATTGCCGAATGCTTATGATGGTCTTAGCGTACCTACTGTGCAAGTAATTGGCAAGAATATAAAGAAATTTCCAATCTCAAAACAAGCTACTACGTCAATCAATTTAGAGGCAGTTATTTTGCACATAATGGCAAGATTTTTCACGTACAATTGTTATTCAGTTAGCTAAATTGGCAGTTTTTTGTGAAATATAGAAATGTATTTTGAAAATATTATAGATTTTCGTTTTCAGTTGCTATTCAGCTAGCTGAATAGTTGGTTGCATTGTCCAGTGTTGAAATTGTATTTAAAATGATTAGTAATTATTATTTATAAATACATTTCATTAGCTAAATTTTTATCTTTGTATAAAATATTGCATTTTTATTTGAAATTATTACAGATTTACGTATAAAACTGCTATTCAGCTAGCTGAATTGGTAAATTTATTTAAAATATATAGTTTTTATACGTACTTGTGATAAATTATTTCTTAAAAATACTATTCAGCCAGCTGAATGTGGATGTTTTGAAAAAAAAAGTAAATTTTATTCAACAAAGGTGAAATATTTTTGCTTGAATAAAATTTTTATGGGCAATTATTTAAAATTGCTATTCAGCTAGCTTAATTCGAATCTTTTGACGAAATGTACAATATTTATTGGATAGTATCATATATTTTTCACTATAACTACTATTCAGCTAACTAAATTAGAAGAATTTTGTGAAATACAATAACTTATTTAAAACAATGATACATTTTTGTTACTAAATGCTATTCAGCTAGCTGAATATATAATTTTGTATGCAATGTAATTTTGTATTCATAAATATTTACATGAAAACTGGAACTGGCTTGCTGAATTAGCATATTTTAGATGAATATATATGTATGTACATTTTATATGCAACTGTGATAAATAATTTTATTTAAACCTTGTTCAGTTGCCTGAATATCTAATTTCGTATGACATATAAATTATATACATTTTTTTACTACATTTTTTGCTGAATAGCTGAATTTATATTTTCTCATAGGATTTTTATTGAAAAACGGTTTTAGAAACTTACTCTTTTTTTTCTTATACAATGTTTGCATTCTTTTCATTTACTGCTTATTTAGTAAAACATTTACAATGTCTGGCATAGTTTGAGGCGCTGAATGTCTGCTTATTTGATTCAGGGTTGCAGATTTAATATTGTAGATGACGTTTTTTTATTTTACAACATTGTCGTCCGTTGTTGTTGTTGCGTTTGTTACTTCCACTGCAACAATAACAAGTATTACACAGGCAAAGCAAATAAGATAAACTTTTAAAAAAATTTATTGTGGAATATATACGTGTCTTGTGTAATATGGTGGCGGGCAAAAGAGGCACTTTGTAGAACCTTAAATTTTATTTCGTATTTTAAAGTTTTTGGCAAAAGAAATTTTCTGGTTGGCAAGCCTTCACCTGCTTTTGTTTTTTTTTTTTTGTTTCTTGCTGTGAGAAGAAATTTTAATTTAATTCCGTGTTATACGTACGGATTTGTTTTTTTAAAACGTTTTTATTAAATTGAATAATTTTTTTAAAGTTATTAAATTAAGGAGACTTTTGTTTGAAGGGAAAAAAGAATGGCGGCCTAATTTTATATGTTCAATTATTAAAATTAAATTATTATAAATTTTTTTTTATTTCTATTGTGGTATAGAGGGTTTACAGAGCTAGATTTGTGTAAAAAAATTTAAGTTTTACATTATATTAACAATTCAGCTAGCTGAATAAAATTTATAGGTAAACAAATTTTCATTTTGTAATACTATTACACTGTAAAATATTTATTCAGCTAGCGGAATAGCAATTATAAAGAAAAATTTATTAAAATTTCAGATAACAATTGCATATTTCCTCCGAGAATGTTAATTCAGCTAGCTGAATAACAGTTATAAATTGTAATTAATGATTAATTAGCATAAAAGTTTGAAATTTCATATTATAATAACAATTCAGCTAACTGAATAGCAATTAACAATAATTTATCATATTTTTAAATATAAGTTATATATTTTAGAAAAATTTTAACTCCTCTAACTATACAGGACATAGAAAACCTAATTCAGCTAGCTGAATAACTATTGTAAGCTGTAAATTATTATAATTAAACTTGAAAATATAATATTATAAAGAAAAGCAGTAATTCAGCTAGCTGAATAAGAATTCTAAACAATAAATAATAATAATATCATATAATAAATGTAATACAAAATAAAAAATTCTAATTCATCCAGCTGAATAGAAATTTAAAATTATAATTTACTTACGCTAAAGGGGATATACAATTTAAGAATAAAATTGAATTTAATTAACTCAATTACGTTTTATTTTATTTATTATTAACAATAATTTTTCGTATTTTTAAATATAAGTTATATATTTTAGAAAAATTTTAAAACCTCTAACTATACAGAACATATAAAACCTAATTCAGCTAGCTGAATACCTATTATAAGCAGCAAATTATTATAATTAAACTTGAAAATATAATATTATAAGGAAAAGCAGTTATTCAGCTAGCTGAATAAGAATTATAAACAATAAATAATAATAATATCATATAATAAATGTAATACAAAATAAAAAATTATAATTCAGCTAGCTGAATAGAAATTTAAAATTACAATTTACTTATGCTAAAGGGGATATACAATTTAAGAATAAAATTGAATTTAATTACCTCAATTACGTTTTATTTTATTTATTAATAACAATAATTTATCATATTTTTAAATATAAGTTATATATTTTAGAAAAATTTTAATTCCTCTAACTATACAGCACATAGAAAACCTAATTCAGCTAGCTGAATAACTATTGTAAGCTGTAAATTATTATGATTAAACTTGAAAATTTAATATTATAAAGAAAAGCAGTAATTCAGCTAGCTGAATAAGAATTATAAACAATAAATAATAATAATATCATATAATAAATGTAATACAAAATAAAAAATTCTAATTCAGCTAGCTGAATAGAAATTTAAAATTATAGTTTTACTAAAGTGCGAATAAAACAAGACTTATGCTAAAGGGGATTTACAATTTAAGAATAAAATTGAATTTAAAACACTGTGCATAGGAGTTTCTGTTTTTTTTACATTGATTATCTCAATCCACGTTCAATTACTTTTTGTCTTTAAACATTTCTTTTTTTTTTCAATAAAAACTTAAATTTTATTTTATCATGAATTTTCTTTTCAACTTACCGCTGGAAAAATAAGTGAAAACTTTTGCCGGCATTTTTTAGTTTGTTTTTTTTTTCCAATTTTTATTATCTTTGTTATTGATAAGACCTGAAGGTTTAAATTGTGAACACTTTTTTGTTCATAAAAAAAGTTGTTTTCTGTAGTTGCTGTTGCTGGTCAAATAAAAGAAAATATGGGGTTCTGTCTAGGTAATGCAACGTATCAGTTTTTCAGCACATTTTTTTTTATTTTTTTTTAATTAAAAATTTTATTTGACAGCAGGTGACAAGTAGAGGAAGTGAAAAATAAAATTGTTTTTTTTACAGTGGTTATCAGTTTAAAGTGGTGTGGTTATATTGTGTTTTAAGGCAATGTTTTATATTTTCCATCTCTGTTATCCTACAATGCATTCTAAATACTCTTTCAATACAGGCTACTACTAATGCAGAATAAAAAAAGAAAGAGTAAGAGAAAGAAAGAGAGAAATGAGTTTAAAATGCTAAAGTAATGTTAGAAATGCTCTTCAAATTATTTCGATACTTGCTTTGTATAAGGAATTTAAACTGCTTTAGTTAAAGACCAGAAGTTGTATGTTTTTGTTTCTAGTTTTTCTGAGAAAGAGAGAGAATCCAGAAATGAAGCAAATCAATTATGTTTACTGTTAATGATAATGCCGGAGTTAATAATAATGTTTACCATAAACAAACAAACAAAAAACCTTCATACTGTTCATAAACACCATGAGCATTATTTACTATATAACAACAACAACAAGAACTACAACTAAAAACATATTTGCTTCATACAAAACAAAAAAGAGGTTTGAAATTAATTTGAGTGATGAAAGACGCCTATAAATTGTTTATTCATTCCCCAAAAACGGTGAATGAAGAGGGCGAGAGAGAGAGAGAGACCAAGTGTGTTTATAATTGTTTATAAGAAACCATGAAAACATAGCCTCATGGTATACATTTGTATAGGTGTGTGTGTGTGAGTGTGCATTACACATGAGAAAATGTTTATTTAATAAAACAAAACACACATGCACAGCCAGTCTAGGCAAACAAATACAACAAAATTGTATTGTTTTGTTTACATTTTGTAAATAATAACACCATATTGAAGAAGAGAGCAAGAGAGTGTGTATGCATGTATGTAAATAGTTAAAGGAAATAAAACAACAACAATACTGTATTGGCTACAATTAGGAATACTGCATGATAATGACAGTTTTCTGTAAGGTGCGCCTGCTTTTTTATTTTTTTATTATTTGCATTTAAATTAAGAAAAAGAAAAGTATTTGAAAAGAAATTTCATTAATTTATCAAAGGGGATTTTAATAAAAGGAAAAATTCCGATTAATTGGTAATCTTTTTTTTAAAGAAAATTCTACAATGTTTCTACACTTTAATACGTAATGAATGATATGTAATGAAACGTAAATTTCTCTGAACTTAGCACTAAACTAAGCGCATTCACTCAATTTATACTATGTTCAGACATGCACTTTTATTACGTAAATCGCAATAAACGCCATTATTGAGCTCAATATTTCATATAAAGTTTCAATTAATTATTGCGCAATAAATTCCGAAATTGTTATAATATTGAGTAAAACTTAAAATACAGCACTGTCATAAGTATGTTCAGTGAGCATATTACAATTATCCGAACAAAAAGCAAAAAAACAAAAAAAAAAACAACAAACAAAATAAAAACAATGTTGTTGAAACAACCAGTTGGTTTGTTTACCAGCTGTCAAATGAATATTGAATAAGCAGCTGAACTGCGTATATTATTATGTCTGAACACTTAAACTATTGTACTCAATAAACCGAATATTTGCTCAATAAAAGTGCATGTCTGAACATAGTATTAAATGGTAAGACAGATAAAACTTGATAAGAAAATCAGTATACTTGAACTTCCTGCAAGTAGCTAGTCCAATAACAGTCATTTTAACAATTTGTCAAAAAAAAAAAAAAAAATAGAAAGACCCTGGTTCTGAGTGATCAGGGAACATAATTTTAGACTTCTTGTTAAAAATCTATTTGAAATTCACATGGTTTGAGCGACAATTGCTTTTGCAAAAACAATTGCTTTTGCAAAGACAATTTTGCTTTTGCAAAGACAATTGCTTTTGCAAAGACAATTTTGTTTTTGCAACGACAATTGCTTTTGCAAAGACAATTGCTTTTGCAAAGACAAAGAGAGAAATTTACTCTTAAATTCAGGAGAAAAAATTTAAGAGAATATTTAAAGAGAAAAATTTAAGAGAAACATTTAAACTGCAGGCCTTCCTCGTATCCCAGTGCATAAGTGTATATTTTCTTATGTGGCCCAGTGTTGTATACTTTACATTTACGTTTCAGTTATTTGTTGTTGTTGTTGTTGTTATTGTATTTTTTTTTGCCTAGAATTTGCTTAAAGACTGCTAACCGAACTGTTTTTGTTTCTGTATGGAATATTTAAAGATTCCACATGTCATTTAAACTTTTTTGTTGTTATTTTTGTTGCCTGACTGCTTAGTTGCTTGCTTATCTCACCCCTTATGCCTCTTCTAGAGTTATAAGGGCTGGTTAGCCAAGCGTAGAGAACGTAAAAACGTAACGTACGTTGCCGTAAGAATGTTTGTGTATTTGTGACATCTGTCAACGAAGAATGTAAATAAAAAACGAAACAGAACACAATGCAATACACACACGAACATAACACAATACGAAGAAATTTCTATACAGGCATATATACGAAGTCAGCTGTTCGTAACAGTGATGAGTGTCGTTAAGTTCATGCAAAAGTAAAAAAAGTACCAATTGGAGCATAATTGGAAGAAGTTTTATTTGCTTTTAATATTGTATGGTTATTATAAACATTTATTCTTGTAATATTATAGAATAATACATTTTTGGATTCCATCTGGCCTTACATATAAGTACACTGTTGTACACTGTGTAATGTTTAAGAGCGCACACAGGGCCCATTGTGCTACCACAGTTTCACATTCTCCTCTAGGCCAGGAACCAGCGGCTTCCGAAGAAGCGACTCAGTTTCCAATATCCATTCATTAAGATCCTCAATGTAGTAGGCCACCAGTTGACTCTTTCTCCTCCGACCAAATGCCGGGCATGTATATGTGCAAAGTAAGTGAAGAACAGTCTCATCCTCATACTCATCTCCACAGCTTCTGCGAAAAATAAATTACAAAGTGTACAAGACCAATACGTCTCGCATGCGTTCCTATAATACAATGCCTAGTAATAACAGCGACAACAGTGCTGAGCCTACTTCTTTGGAGTTTAAGCAGCCTTTATCCAGCCTTGGCCAGATTTTCTGCGCCGTTCTGCCCCTATCTTGACAAGGTCCACGGTTGCATTGTTCATTATAAGCTTTCAGGTACCCAAAGATATCCCAAAATGTAGAGAATTCATCAGATAGTTCGATGGTAGTGCCCCTTCTGGCCAGTTCATCCGCTCTGCAGTTACCGGAAATGTCTCTACGTCCCGGCACCCATGTGATGCAAACATCATATCGATTCGCCATCTTGTTAAGACATCTGCGACAGTCGTATACAGACAGAATATATTCGAATTCAATGGCCTGATAGTCGTTTGGCTATCGAAACGTATGCTAATTCTCTGCCTGTGAACATTTTTGTTCACAATCATTTTCACCGCAGCCTGAATTGCCGCCACTTTTGCTTGAAAAACTCTAAAGTGATTCAGTAGCCTTATATACCGGTTATGGTCATTACAAACTTCCAGTCAGGATTACGACCTAGTTTCTCACACCACTTATGTTGTGTGTGTGTGTTAATTTTATACATGAGTGCCAGGGACCTACAGTTTAAAGTCGACTCCGAACGACAGATTTTTGAGAAACTTTTTCATGGCAATTTTATTTTAACGCTCAGAGTTAATGCCAGAAATCTGCTGAGAGGAAGTCGCCGAAGAAATACTTTTTTTGTATTTTTATTTTGATGTCATGGCCTGGGTTTCGAACCCTGGCTTTACGTCTAATAAGCCAACACACTACCTACTAGACTACGGCGACTCAATAGTCCCAACACTCATGTTTAAATGTCATGTAAAAACGTGAAGGAGTTCTGGTTTATACAGATCGTTCCGTTTTACTAACGAGAGAGAACGTTTCAGTAAGCATTTACACTAGTCGCCATATGCTAAAAAAAAAGAGAATGTACGGTACGTTACGTTACGCTTGGCTAACGGGCCGAATGTTCCGTTTTGCTAACGAGAGAGAACGTTTCAGTAAGCATTTACATTGCTCTCCATATGATAGATAACGAACGAATGTGCAGTACCATTACGTTGCGTTACATTACGTTTGGCTAATTGACCCTTTAGACAAGTGAGAAGATAAACTTGCCACATTAATAAAAAGTACAAAAAAAAAAAACGAAGAAGATTGTTGTTGTTATTGTAAATGTTTGCAAGATTCTCTCATCATCATCTACATTTTGTGGCAGGCATACATTCCTTCTGGTCTATTCCATGGCAAATATTTACAAAAAGCAACAGAAAAAAAACAAAACAAAAAAACATGCTTTTTTTTCAACTTGGTGTTGTTGTAACAAATAAATGAATTCGTAGCCTGCAGTAAATTTTTGCATTGCAACAAATGTGAACAGAAATAAGGGGCAAAAGTAGTAGAAGAAACGAACTGTGCTTCATGACAACATTTTACAATTGTTATGCAGAGTAGAAGAAATATTTTCTGTATTTAAAGTGGAATTTATTGTTTTGCATCGAAAAATTTATATACAATAACACAGACAGGCAGACAGACAGATAGACTGACTGAGTGACAGTTGTTTCTAGTGACTAAACTAGGCATATGCCTTAAATAAAACGTTGCTTAGCTGAGGCAACAAGCATACCTAGAGTCTTTAACAATTTTTAAGGAAAAAAAACAGAAGTAAAAATTTTGCTGGTATTTTTGTTGTTGTGTTTGCTTGAAGACTGACTGTAACTGTTTGTTGCGAAGTTCAACTACAATTGCTATGTTTCTGGGATTTCTTCATTTCTCTTTTTTGCAAATGTTTATGCCACATTAAAAGAAAGATTTTAATTTTTTATTTAAAAACCAATTCAAAATCACATGGATTTTATTTACCATAACCAAAAAAGCATACAGGGTAACTCATTAAGTCGCCGTGGCTTATTAGACGTGAGGCCTCGGTTTAAACCCCAGATTTCTGACAAAGACTCTGAGAGTAAATAAAACTGGCAAAAATCTGTCGTTCGGAATCGACTTTAAACTGTAGCTACCGCCACTCATGTATAAAATTAACACGCACAACATATTTAGTGTGTGAAGCTATGTCGTAATCCTGATCAAAGGGTCGTAATGACCAATTGTGTTATGTATGTATGAATGTAACTCATTAAAAATCATTTAAAAAAAATTCCCAATTAAACAGCCAAAGTTATTGCCGTTTAAGCAAGCAAATTCAGCACAAACTTAATTGCTGCTCTTATCATACTCTCGCTTAATCAAAAATACAAGGTAATGGTCCAGTTAGCCAAACGTAAGGTAACGTAACGCAACGTCCATTCGTTTTTTAGCATATGAAAAGCAATGTAAATGCTTACCCAAACGTTCTCTCTCGTTAGCAATACGAAATGATCTGTTTAAAGTGCCAGTTACCCGTACGTAACGTAACGTAACGTACCGAACGTTCTCTCTTAAGCATATGGAGAGCAAAGTAAACACTTACCGAAACGTTCTCTCTCGTTAGCAATACGAAATGATCTGTTTAAAGTGCCAGTTACCCGAACGTAACGTAACGTAACGTACCGAACGTTCTCTCTTAAGCATATGAAGAGCAATGTAAACGCTTAACGAAACGTTCTCTTTCGTTAGCAATACGAAATGATCTGTATAAAACAGAATTCTTTCTTTGTTTAAAGCATTTTAGAAGACTTTCAAACAATAAAAATTCTTTTCTTGCTAAGCTTTTCTCCAGACTTGCTAATCTTCCCTTCCCGCCGTTTGTGGCGGCTGGCGAAGCTGATCCCCGTAGATCTGCTACGTCGTAAATCATTATCCACTACCATGAAGGTTTTGTACTCAACAGGAGACTACAATGGGAACTTTCGCCTTTGTTAGCTACTTGGAAAGCCATGGTCTTGGAGTTTTTTTTCCATTAAAAATTGGAATATGGGCTCGAAAGTGATTTACTGGATGTTTAATATGATTATAAGGCCGGTTATTACATAGAATTTCAGTGCTTGGTGACTCAAGGAAGTTTTTTGAGGCATGCTTGTCTGGCTATATTATACTGCAGCCATACATGCCTATTGCTGGAGATGCTGTTGAGGCCGTAACAGGTCTACTTCTTCTATACATCTTTGTAAAGCGTCAGCT
The DNA here is from genome assembly GCA_936449025.2 of Sarcophaga subvicina. Lineage (NCBI taxonomy): Eukaryota > Metazoa > Arthropoda > Insecta > Diptera > Sarcophagidae > Sarcophaga > Sarcophaga subvicina. Next base: position 101,095,194 of record OW388084.2, read on the forward strand.
CCTGCATACATATTTACCACTTAGCTTTCTTAATTCCCCATACCAACCCGTTTAACGGTTTTCGGCCTACCGCAACACATCCTTAAACCCGCCTCTGCCTCTTGCACGACTACGCCAGTTTGTCACACCAATCGATGACAGGGCTTTCTCGATTTGGACCTTCCAACGGTCGTCCACCTCGTCGATTTCCGCAGATTTCCGCATCAAACACCCGTCTCGCCGATGCATTCGCCTCCATTCGAACGATATTGCCGAGCCAGCGCAGCTGCTGGATATTAATACGCTGCACAACGTCTATGTCGTTGAGGAGTTCATACAGCTCACTGTTGGTTCGGATGCGGAAATCATCGCTAACTCGCACTGGACCGAAAATCTTGTGTAGAAATTTTCTCTCGAAGTTGGCAAGAGTTAACCTGCGCTTGATCTCCAGACTGACATCATTATTGGTGGTAAGGGCAGAACTAAGATACATAAATTACTTGACTACATTAAAATTATAGTTATCGGCCGTAATCTGGGAGGAATGGGACTGTGGTCAACGTGGCGACCACCAGGACCATCCTTGCTTTGCTGTATTCAAGTTGGCCTCCCTCCTGGATGGCATTCAAGCACCCGCTAGATGTTAACTAATGCGTGCAGCAAAGTCCAATCCCCTCGACGTTAAATCTGGGCTGTTCGTAGGGCTTGGAACCCATCACGTAAAAACAAACCAACAATGCAAACTCGTGCATACATTTTCGATGAAATATGCTATGAGGTATGCTTTAAGAATGCAATTTGCGTTAAGGCTAGAACTTCAGAGACTTTGGTCACGTGAGTGTTTTAGGAAACACTGCAGATCGTACCGCACATATCCAAAATCGGTAGCCGGACTACTGCAGCGTGTTCCAAGCGGAGGTAATGGCCATCTGCCGGGCCTCACAGTGGATCCTCGCCTATGGTGTTCCTGTCCCTTTCACCCGTATCTCGAACTACTCCGATAGCCAGGCTGCGATAAAGTCTCTGTCGAACGTTGCGGATAATTCCAGGATCGTCAGAGAATGTCGCCGCTGCCTCAATCTCCTTTCTGGGCGCCTCGGCGTCACACTTGTCGAGGGTTCCCGGACACTACGATATTCTGGGAAACTGCAGGGCCGACGAGCTGGCCAGGAATCTTCCTGAATCAACTTGGCTGCTTACAGGCCACTGTGTTATGGGTAGACACGCGGAAAGAGTGCGACACCAATTTAACGACTTTTGCCGTGGTTGCAGATGCGCCGAGGAGGAGGAGACTGTCATCCATTTCCTCTGCCAATGCCCATCCCTTGCGGGTTGCAGATATAGGTTATTTGGCTCTCCGACCCTTGTCAGCTTGTCAGCGGAGCTATCGTCCATTGATATCAAGGACACAGCCTCGTTTATCAAACTTTCTGGCTGGTTTTCTAGCGTGGAGTAGTCGTGCTTTTTGAAAATGTGCAGCCCTTGCGCTGCCCAACTTCCCCCTCCTTGGATCGGAGGAACTTGGTCGGTACAGAGGCTGCGTTCACCTGTGGCATCACAACGGGCCGCTATGCGTGCTCAAGTGAGCTTTTTTTTTTGGTAAATTAAAGCTACCACGCTAACCTAACCTAACCTAGCATGGAAAGGGTTTCTATTGAACTTTGTGTTCAGCCCGAGGACCTAAAGTCTTTTTACCGACGGATTAAAGACTGGCAGACAAGGTTGTAGTTTGCTGTGTTGCAGGTCAGCTTGCATACCGACAAGATATGAAGCCACTGACGGAGGAAGCTTCAGGAACCAAAATATTTTTCAAAATTTATGTGTCCAGATGAATTGGACAATTTTGAACCCATATTTCTATTTCAGAAATCAAACGATTGCATCAATAAATTTTCTTTCAATAATTTTTTTTTTCCATTTTCTCTTTTTTCCTTTCAGGGATCCAATCGGCCAGTGTGCAACTGCTTAGCAATCGTCCACGTGAAGTTGTCACGCTAAAATGCCATGTAGAGGCCTCTTCAGGCGATGGTCTTCTGGAGATTGAATGGTTTCGCAATAGCGAAAAGCTAAGCTCTTTGAAAAATATCGAATTACAGGAAAATCGTCTTCTAATACATCAACCCACTGCTTTGGACAGTGGCTTGTATCGTTGCATAGCTTCGAATGCCGCTGGCAAGGTTATAAGCCGTAAGGGCTACATCTTAAAATGGTCACAATCTAAAGGCGAACAGTACGACTCCTCACGCAATTGTGTACCACGCCTAAAGAAGAACTACGTAATCAATGAGAACATGAAGCATACGTTTCTGTGTCGAGGCAAACGTGGGGGTGATGACAACTTAAAACTGCCGGCAGCTGAGGTGGTAATAACAAAGGGACCCGCTAAACTCATACAGGTTAAGGAAAATGAACCCGCGGAATTGCATTGTGCCTTTAGCAATAGACAACCGCAAACAGATGTGATCTTACGTTGGCATAAAGATGGCAAAATCTTTCGTCAAATCGATGTGGCTGCCGATAGCAGCAATGCTCAACGTTTGGTTGAATCCAATAAAGATCCCATGCTTCGGGAAGATGCTCGTGTTTCAATTGCCAAGGAAAATGGTTCGCTGATATTCACCAGTGTTATAGCCAGCGATGCCGGTCAATATGTATGTCAAATTGTTATAGATGGCTATCGTCCCATCACCTCGGAACCGGGTGAATTGCAAGTCATTGAACAATTGAAATTTATGCCACAGCCCACATCGAAAAATCTGGAATTGGGTTCGGTGGGCAAAGTACATTGCAAGGCGCAGGGTACACCAGCACCACAAGTTAAATGGCTTAAGGTAAGTCACCGCCGTATGAATAAAGGCAATAAAAGAAGCCCAATCGTGGTTGTACAGCAGAAATAGAAAGAAAATGAAGAAGAAAAAAAGAAAAGTTGTGCCTATTTTTTTCCCTCCCGCTCTTTAAGTTGGAACAGTGGTTTGGATAGCAGAAGTTTTTTTTTTTTGGGATAAATGTGACCGTAAAAAGCACTCTTGAAAGTAAGACAATGAAATCTCTGTAGAATTAAAAGACAGGACTTTAAGAAAATTTAGGGGAAACGTCCGTACCCACGAAATTGGCCATGCCTAGCTTGTCTTTCTCAAAGATCACTTGCAATATGCAGAATTTGTCGCAAATTGCTTTAGCACTACGGCTAAATCATTCCTTCTGGATATTCATTTATCCTATCTGTGGATTGTCCGCCTCTGAACGGAATTGAATTCAGTCGAGCTAGAACCTAGCCTTGATAGAAAATCTCACAATAGACCTGCCAGCAGAGAAGACTGGTTCTCGGACATGGTGCATTCTGAAGCCTTTGTAGGAACCTAAACTTGAGAATAAGTTAGGCTGTGAAATTTGTTCGTCGAAGTCTTGAGTATGGAATCTCCAAATACTAACATTTCTATCCTTTTCTGGCAATCAAGCATTCCTCGATCTTACTGTGCCGAGTTTTCTGTCAATCCGATATGCCCTCCTGGTCACAAAGATAATTGGGGGTGATGACCTTATTATAGCGCGGCCACAACCATTGAATACCAATTCTTACATAAGTAACAATTGAAGGCTTAAAGGTTGAAGATCCTTGGCAGGGGCTTCTTGGAGGGTTTGAATTCTGTGTCTTGAACCGACATCAAGGCTTTCCATGGATTCAATATTAGCTTGAGCTGGTTGAGAAGTGCAAGGGCTTCATTATCCGTTTCCTTATTCTCCCTTTCCTACTTCTTCTGCTTTTTTCCCATCCCCTCTATTATCCTCTCATCTTAAGGACGTTTTATACAATGAGTCAACTTGACCTCCGGGTACTGCACTTGTCTCATTAGGACGTGTACTTCGTCCTCTAAGCTAAACCTAAACGTGTATCTCTGTTAGGTTGTCTATTGGCCAAAAAAGTTTGTATTGATTTCTCCTCACAAATCATGGAACCACGGTAGAATCTTGATTTATAGCCATATGCACCGTAGATTGTAGGGTACATCTCTGTCACTGCATTTGTATTTTAATGTGCCATTCTGCAGCTGTTGTAAATCGAAGGGACCAGTGCCCACTGCGTTCGTTAATGCCCATCTTTTGTTCAGGATTATAGTAAAGTGTTTCAGGGGGAGGTAATGGCCATTTACCGGGCCGCTCAATGAATCCTCGTCAATGATGCTCCTTTCACCCGCGTCTCGGTCTTCTCTGATAGTCAGGCCGCCAATGAGATCTCTGTCGAGCGTTGTAAACGATCCTATCGTTAGGGCAAGTAGCCGCTGTCTCCACCTTTTTACTAGGCACTTCAATGTCTCACTGGTCTGGATCCCTAGACATAGTAGCATTCCGGGAAACTGCAGTGCCGATGAGCTCGTGCACTCCTTCCGGAATCCTCTTCAATCGACTTGGGTATGCCACTTAGCTACGTTAAGCTGGTCATTGCGCGGAAATTCTTTCGGAACGCCAACCTACCCTGCGTAAATGAGGAGTCCTTCTCTACCGCTAGACTTATTTGACCTTTGATGGATAGAAGGCCTACTAAGCAGTTACTCGGACTTGGTTGTGGCATCATCTCAATCACTGTGGCCATGCTTACAGATAATTGTGTTATGGGTAGACACGCGGAAAGGATGCGGCTTCCAATTTAACGACTTCTGCCGTGGATGGGCAGATCCGCTGAGGTAGAGGAGACTGTTATCGACTTTCTTTGTCAATGCTCATCTCTTGCGAGCTGCAGATATAGGTTATTTGGCTCACCAATTCTTGTCAGCTTGTTGGAGCTATCATCTATTGATGTCAAGGATATGAATTCGTTTATCAAACTTTCGGACTGGTTTTCCAGCGTAAGGTAGTCGTGCTTTTTAATGTGCTGGCCTTGTACTGACCAACTTTTTGCCTAGTTTGGTAGAACTTGGTCAGTACAAGATCTGCGTTTACCTGAGGCGTCACAACGGGCCGCTATGCATGCTCAAGATAGCTTTTGGTAACAAAGCTACTACTCCAACCTAACCTAATCTAACCTAACCTAACCTAACCTTGGTTTAATCCAGACTTTTCACATTTGGCTCATCCTTTCTTGATAGTCCAACGGAGTTATTGTTATCAAATAACAATGAATTTTCAGACTAGAGCACAGCTTGGCCCTAAGAAATTCAGCTTTTTAAATGCAAAGTCCTGATGCTAATTGCCAATATCGTTTAATTAGCTGTGGGGCATTGCCTCATATGGCATCACTGGTCACATAAGCTTTAGTTTAACACAGCTGCAATCCTCTCCTTTACTATCTGAACGCCATTTTAACTTTATTGTAGGCGCTCTCTCTCTCTCTCTCTCGATTATAAATCTTCCATTATCTAAGCTATGCTGACCACTGTCCGTTCTCTACCATAAATGGCACACTACTTAAGGGCACACGTTCATACATTCCCCTGTACATGGCCGTAATCTAACAAAATTAGTTTCATTTGAACAACGTACTTAGAAGATATTATGCAAAAATTTTACAACAACCACAATAACATGGGAGAAAGAGAGAGAAAGAGAAAGAAGAGAAAAAAGTTTCACAAAAAAAAAAAATCTAAAGAGCTTAACAGAGTTGAGTACATACAATATTTATAGCACTTGTGTGTTTAAAAACACTAATACGAGTGCCTTGAAGTATGCAATGGAATGTTTTTTCCCAACAAATAATAAAGTCAATGACCATGGGGCATTATTACTTTAGTTTGGGGTTTTTTTCCACTGGTTCCTTAGCATTTTATTTTATTTTTTTTTGGCAAAAAATTTATAAAAATAGAGCATGTCTTTAAAAAGGGTGATTGGAACTAAGAATTTATTAGAGGGGGACATGGAACGGAGCCGGCGATAAAGAATTTTGTTTAAATAGTTTGTAAATAATTTCTTAAATTGTTAAAACACAGTACTTTAAGGCATTTAATGTTAATTATTTAATGGTTTTAGCACCCAAAAATAGATTTCATTAGAAAAAAGAAAAAAAAACTGTTATATAAGCACAAGGGGAAAGAAGGAAAACATTGCCTACTTTTAGGAGACATGATTTCCTTTAAAGCCTTTATTCAATGTTCATGTAGCCTAGGCATGAGTAAAAATACAATGCCTAGCATTCTGCTTTAAAGAAATTTTTCGATTGAAATTGTTAGAAAGTCAAAGTCGAATATTTTGTTCATAACTCAGTCAGCTGAATTGGTTCAATTTTTATACTGAAGGGTGTTTTTTATAGAGGTATAGAACTTTAAGTTGCAATAAAACAACGATGGATTATTCGATTGACATGAATTTTATTTATCCGAAAGATAATCTTGTGGCATTACATTTTAAATATGATTTCTGGCATATGACCGCCACGGCTGGCGCGGATGTAGTCCAATCTGGACGTCCAATTTTCGATGACTTTTTCCAACATTTGTGGCCGTATATCGGCAATAATACGGCGAATGTTGTCTTCCAAATGGTCAAGCGTTTGTGGCTTTACCGCATAGACCAATGACTTTACATAGCCCCACAGAAAGTAGTCTAGCGGTGTTAAATCACAAGATCTTGGAGGCCATATCACAGGTCCAAAACATGAAATTAGGCGGTCACCAAACGTGTCTTTCAATAAATCTATTGTGGCACGAGCTGTGTGACATGTTGCGCCCTCTTGTTGAAACCACATCTCCAGGACATCATGGTTATTCAATTCAGGAATGAAAAAGTTAGTAATCATGGCTCTATACCGATCACCATTGACTGTAACGTTCTGGCCACCATCGTTTTTGAAAAAGTACGGACCAATGATTCCACCAGCCCATAAAGCGCACCAAACAGTCAGTTTTTCTGGATGTAACGGTGCTTCCACATACACTTGAGGATTACCTTCACTCCAAATGCGGCAGTTTTGTTTGTTGACGTAGCCATTCAACCAGAAGTGCGCTTCATCGCTAAACAAAATTCGCTTATGAAAATCGGGAACAACGGTAATCTCATTTTGGGCACATTCGACGAATCTACGCCTTACTTGATGATCGTTTGGCTTCAAATCTTGCACGAGTTGGATTTTGTAAGCACGCAAACCAAGATCCTTCCGCAAAATCTTCCATAAAGTGGATGGACACAGATCCAATTCCTGTGCTCGATGGCGGATGGACTCATTCGGGTCTTCCTCAATGCTACGCTCTACAGCAACAATAGTTTCTTCTGTACGCACCATACAGTGTCTCTGGGGATGCGAGTTATCAATCAAAAGTAAACGTGGTGCGAAAACGTTCCATGGTTGATCGAATTAACTGCTCTGATGGACGATTTTGTCGACGATAAAATGGACGTAGTGCGGGATACGTTTTCCGCACAGAACCATTATTTTCGAAATAAAATTGCACTATTTGCAAGCGTTGTTCAGGCGTGAGTCTATTCGTGATGAATTGCCAAACCAAACTGAGAATAAATCACTTGACAGCTGTTAAATCGGTCGCCATCTTGAAAAGTAATGCCAACTTAAAGTTCTATAACTCTATAAAAAACACCCTTTATATGCTAGAGAAAGATTAAATACTTTAATTGAAATAAAATTTTACAAATTCAGCTAGCTGAATTAGTATTATTTGAATATTTTCGTAAAATAATGCTTTTATTTTACTCTAGGCTTCGGAATTTCATAATTCAGCTAGCTGAATTAGAATTATTTTAATATTTTCATAAAGTAATGCCATTATTTTACTCTAGGCTTTAGAATTTCATAATTCAGCTAGCTGAATATGATTAATTTGCAAGATTTTAAAGATTTAATTCATAACAATTACAAATGTTTTGTTTTTACTCGAGTACAGCTAGCTGAATTGGTTACATTTTTATTATACGTTTTAGAGAAAGACGAAATACTTTATTTGAAATAAAACTTTACAAATTCAGCTAGCTGAATTAGTATTATTTTAATATTTTTGTAAAATAATGTCATTATATTACTCTAGGCTTTAGAATTTCATAATTCCGCTAGCTGAATATGATTAATTTGCAAGATTTAAAGATATAATTCATAACAATTACAAATGTGTTGTTTTTACACGAGTACAGCTAGCTGAATTGGTTGAATTTGTATATATACGTGCCATAACAATATATTGCTTAGCTAAACATTACAATTTCGATATTCAGCTAGCTGAATAAGTATATTTTTTAAAGATTTCCAATTTTAATACTGGAAACTGAAAAAAAAGTGTTGCTATTAATTGAATTCTGCTTGCTGAACTCATTTAATTTGATTATATCTCATGTTCAAGTGATCAACTTTCTTCTGACAGCCAAGCTCTAAACTGTACAGCCCTTTTCATCCTCGCATCAATAGCTAGACAGTGGTTGCATTAAAAAGTGATAGAGTGCATTTAGTTTTGAGGCACGAGGTTATTCTCTTTAGTTTATTGTGGCAATGAAAGCATGGGAATCTTTTCGAGCACGACATCAGAGCTACGTTCTAGACTCTCGGTACAGGTTGCAGGTACAATTTCAACTAAGCACTTCACTTGTATCAGCTACTTTAATGCCATAGTTTGGAAAACCCAGCCCATTATATTGAGAAACTTGTCATCTCATGTATGTAAATACCACTGCATTCCAGTTTCATAAGCAGACTGTTTATAGCAAAGCTTAATAGGTCGAGTGATAGCGAAGCAATCTACATAGGTCCGTATATTGCCATCCACGGAATCACAATTGTTTTACTTCAGCCTGCCATTTCTGAAAATATCCTGCGAGTTTCATTGACTTCCTGTATTTATTGGACTATTCTTTTGAATAATGCATGGTGCAGACTGTGTTACCGCCTATCACTTGCTAATAGGCTCGGTCCATCAGAAAGTCGCAGCTGTAAAACGAGAAATTTCTATACGAAGGTAATTCGATGTGAGAGCTCAGATAGAATCATGCATGCAAATGTTATGGAAGAGAGAGAGCAACCTGGTAAAAATGAGAACTTCGAATGCGTACCCTGAATCTAAGGCATAACCTAGGAAGCAGTGAATCTTCTGCTGAAGCTACACAAGCAAATACAATGAACTTGTTACAAGTAAATCAACAACATCAGTATGAAAGATACACAAGTAAGCAAGAACGCGAACAACACACAATGTCAACAAAATACGCAAACAACAATAAAGTCGCAATAGAGTTCGCGAGAAGGCGTAAACACGAATGTTCGACTCCTAGAACCTCCGTCGGACAGTTTACGTAAGCATATAAAAAGGCAACACAAAGCAGTCAACGAGTAGTAAGAATTCAGTTAGTCTTGTGTGAAGACAACAGTTGTGACTTGAAGATCGCTTTTGAAAAGATCTGCGTTGTAAGCAAAGAAAAATGTAGTCGCCGTAGTCTAGTAGGTAGTGTGTTGGCTTATTAGACGTAAAGCCAGGGTTCGAGCACCAGGCCAGACATCAAAATAAAATACAAAAAGTATATCTTCGGCGACTTCCTCTCAGCAGATTTCTGGCAAAAACTCTGAGCGTTAAAATAAAAATTACCATGAAAAGTTTCTCAAAAAATCTGTCGTTCGGAGTCGACATGTATAAAGGGTAACACTTACGACATAAGTGGTGTGAGAAACTAGGTCGTAATCCTGACTTAAGGGTTGTAATGACCAATTATGTATGTAAATTATGTATGTAGCACTCGGACAAACAAAACAAGAATAACACCACAGACGATTAAAGAAGGGCTGACTTCCAAAATGTATCAATACAAAGTTTGTATACATTTCTACTACGGTATATAAATTTTGTACATATGCAAAGTTACCAAACAATGCATCAACTATAAATCCGATGCCTGATTGCTTTTTGACTACGTTAAAAGTACACATTCACGATGTTTTGAAATAGTATACATTGTAAACATTTTGTACAGCGGCTTTATGAAACATTATACTTTGTTCAAACCGCCAAGGTGACTCAATAAAATGACAGAAACTGTAGAAGAGTTTGCTACACATAACACCAAACAATTTAGCAACAGAAGTTTCACTTGCTGCACTACTACGAAAAAAGAAAAGAAAAGAAGAATAACATTGAAGTGGCCACATCCAAAGCCGGATAATTGCTGATCTGGGTAGAACTCTACTCGTTCCTTTTATACAGAGAGATTGTTGCCGAAAATCTCTGCGATTGTGTAACTGCGACATCTTACCAGGGCAGGGAGTTGTTATGTATTTTAATTTGAAAGGAAATTCAAACGAATTTTTCACTGTAAAGCATTGTATTTCCAAAATTTTGCATTCAAATCGAAATGCATGATAACCCTGACTGCTAACCTCATAATCTTCAATCACTCCCTCCGAAAATCCGATAGTGATATAGCGAGAGTTGCAGTAGAGCCGAATGTACAGGAAAGCCGGCCTATATTATAAGAAGGATGCTAAAGAGATGAACTGTTTTCCCTCGTGAAGAACTCTACTCCAATATGTGATGCCCAGTAGGTGACAAATCGAAATACCTAATAACCCTGCCTGCTAACCTGATAATCTTCAATCACTTGCTTGAAAATCCGATAGTGATATAGCGAGAGCTGCAGTAGGGGCGATATGTACAGAAAAGGCGGTCTGTATTATAAGAGAGGACCTGTTTTCCCTCGCGAAGAACTATACTCAAATATGTGAATCCCCAGTAGGTGACAAATCGAAATACCTAATAACCCTGCCTGCTAACCTGATAATCCTCAATCACTCCCTCCGAAAATCCGATAGTGATATAGCGAGAGCTGCGTTAGGGCGAAATGTACAGAAAAGGCGGTCTGTATTATAAGAGAGGAGCTGTTTTCCCTCGTGAAGAACCATACTCAAATATGTGATGCCCAGTAGGTGCTATTAAATGGCAATCATTCTACATTGCCGGAAAAAAAACCAAAATTTTTAACGATTATTCTCCCAACATAAGCATATTAAGACGCCCCTGTCTAACTACGTCTCTGTCTCATAAAGCACAAACACTTTTCTCGAGTGCTACTTAGCAAATAAGCATAATAACCAAGAGGAGAAAAGGATTTACCATTTATTGAGACTTTTTCCTCTTCCTTTTTGTCCTTTTTGTTGGTTTTCTTTTTCAAAAATCTGAATTACTTTGTCTTGTCCTTTTATCTGCTGGACTTTTATTTACTTTTAGTAGAGTTTTGTGCTCATGCTTCTTTTTCTTGTTTTTCTTTTTATAGGATTTCAATGAAGACCTGCCCGATTCCTTAGAGGATATCAATGGTACTTTAACGTTTAAAAATGTTTCGGCCGAACATCGTGGCAATTATACTTGTGTGGCCTTAAATGCCCAGGGCCAAATCAATGCCACTGTCAGCATTAATGTTGTAGTAGCACCACGTTTCTTGGTGGCACCGGAAGGACCCATCGAAAGCATGGAATCTGGTGTAGCGGTTATGCACTGTCAGGCTACTGGTGATCCCAAGCCCACCATACAATGGGACAAAGACTTGCAGTATTTAATTGAAAATAATACCGATCGTGAGAGATTTAAATTTTTTGAGAATGGCACTTTGGAGATACGTAATGTCCAGGCAGAAGATGAAGGCAGCTATGGCTGTACCATTGGCAATAGTGCCGGCTTGAAGAGGCAAGAAGTGCGTTTCATAGTGAAAAGTAAGTAAATGGGGAGAGGCCGATGTCGGAGGAAGAAGGTTAAGGTTTTTAATTTCTTTATTTTTTTTGCCACTTGCAGCTGCTGATGGATTTCCTTTGGGTGAGACCGATAGCCAGGAGGGTTTTCTTATTACCAGAGCCGTTTTAATTACCATGTCCGTAGCCTTTGCTTATATTATTTTGGTAGTGGGTCTGATGATTTGGTGCCGCTATAGACGCCAGGCCCGTAAGGCCCGTTTAAATGAAACTAATCCAGAAGCTGGTGAGGTGGATAAGTTAGCTGAAAATGAACCCTGCCTGTCAGAGAATAAAACAACCAAATTACGCAAAAGCAATGGCAATAATAATCCCAAAGGCAATTCAACACATGAGGCTCAAAAGTCCGATGATACGGCCTGCAGTAATCATTCGAAAACTTCCAAAAAATCCAATGTCTATGACCAGCTGAGTTTTCCGCGTTCGGGCATAAGTGAATTGCTGCAAGTGGGACGCGGTGAATTCGGTGATGTATTTGTGGGTAAAATTAAATCCTCGCTGATCAAACACAGCGAAGACAAGGATACCGATACGGAGAAGAATAGCAACAGTGACAATGGCAATGGTTCGGCTGCAACCACCTCGACTACAGTGGAGAAAAGAAGATCGAAAACTTCCATGGATGATATCGAGGAAATCAAAGAGGAACACGAAACCTGTAGCAGTGATGGTGATCTTATCAATGCCAATACGGATGAATACAAACTGGTCATGGTTAAGGCATTAAATAAAATTAAAGATGAAAATGCCTGCCAAGAATTTCGCCGGCAAATCGAAATGTTTCGCACATTAACCCATAAGGGTGTTGTTAGGTTGTATGGCTTGTGCCGGGAGAAAGATCCTCATTATATGGTCTTGGAATACACCGATTGGGTAGGTTAAAAGCATGCAATCGAAAGACTTTTTGAATTTTCACAATTTTCCTTGCCTTACAGGGTGATCTTAAGCAATTCTTATTGGCCACCGCTGGCAAAGTTAATACCTCGACAAATTCTTCCTCACCGCCACCCTTGCAAACTGGCCAAGTCTTAGCGGTGGCCTATCAAATAGCCCGCGGCATGGATGCCATCTACAGGGCCAGGTTTATACACAAGTAAGGCATTACTTTCAGTCAGTGAAATACGAGTATATTCCCACATTCACATTTTCATATATTTTTTTTTACAGAGATTTGGCAACGCGCAATTGCATTATTTCCAGTGATTTCATTGTTAAGGTTTCTTATCCTGCCCTCAGCAAAGATAAATACAATCGTGAATATTTTAAGCATCGCAATACTCTCTTACCCATAAGATGGTTGGCTCCCGAATGCATACAGGAGGATGAATATACCACAAAGAGTGATATTTATGCGTTTGGTGTTGTTGTCTGGGAACTGTTTACACAGGCCACGAAATTACCCTTCGAAGAGTTAAGCAACGAAGAAGTGATACAACGTAGCCAAGCGGCCAAATTGGAATGGCAATGTGCTGAGAATACGCCTGAGAGTTTAAAGGAAATTTTGGTAAGTTTATAATCTATTTAGGGCCATATTATATATTATTTTCAGTATGGCAACTTTAAATATAAACAAAATGAGCAAAGACAAGAAAATAAACAGAAGCCCTTCGTTGCCACTGCTTCTAAAAAACAACTTGTCTAATTTGAGCAGAGTTATCGACATTGCTCCGCCACTGCCATATTTTTGAAAAAGTTAACTTTATATTATCATAAGATTGTAGTAACGAAAAGAAGTTAAAGCTGACTTTAAAGTTCACTTTAGCTAAAGTTAGCTTTGACTTTAAAGTTCACTTTAGCTAAAGTTACCTTTAACTAAAGCCAACTTTAACGGCATGTTGTAATAATGGCCCTTAATGTAGTAAAACTTCAAGTGTGCAGCTTTTAATTAACTACTTATGCTAACAAATACAATAAATTAGACATTGTTTAGGCTCCAACGAAACATTTCAAAGTTGTCTGCCTATTCATTAGAATTGAGCTAAGTTGTAATCATTGCTCCGGCATTGCCATATTTTTCAAAAAGTTAATTTTACTTTTTCTGTAGGTTGTAGTAACGAAAAGAAGTTAAAGGTGACTTTAAAGTTCACTTTAGCTAAAGTGACCTTTAATTAAAGCCAACTTTAACGGCATGTTGTAATAATGGCCCTTAATGTAGTAAAACTTCAAGTGTGCAGCACTTAATTAACTACTTATGGTTTAAAACACAATAAATTAGGCATTGTTTAGGCTCCAACGAAACATTTCAAAGTTGTCTGCCTATTCATTAGAATGGAGCTAAGCTGTAATAATTTTCAAGTCAAGCCTGATTGTAAGGCTCGTATCTATTTCTATATCTGTTGTGGAACTCACCATAGCAGGGCCTGATTTTATTGTATCTGTATAATTCTCTATACCATCTAACCTGCCTTCAAACGACAAGAGATCATTATAAACCAGGACGTATAGATGCCTATCAATCAAGGAAAAAGTTAGGTTATGTTATTGAAAACTAAATTTCGATTTGCCAATATAAACGTACACTCTACTGGTTTACTTTTTAGAGAGGCCCATATTACTAGCTTTAAAAGTGTGGCTCAACCCACTAAAGACGGTATGGTATGTACAAGTGCCCTACCATTAATATTTTGTGTTGTAGCCTTTGTTTTGGATGACAGTTTTTGGCATTTTGTTTTGGGTATGGCATACCAAGCTTCCTGAACGGCTGACCATAAATCGTCCATATTTTTATAACTTTTTTTTTTTTCGGCGATTTCAACCTTGACTTCATACCACAGGTTTTCAATAGGATTTAAGTCAGCCAATCCAAAACGGGAATATGTTCCGAACAAAACCAATTTTTTACTAGGTTTGACGAGTATTTGGGGGTCATTATCTTGCATGAATTTCCACTTAATTGGCATAGAATCGAAAGCGAATAGTTCCATATGGTTTTTTAGAATAACCAAATATTGAAACTTGTCCATTTGTCCATTGATTTTTACAAGTGGACCTACGCCATGCCAAGAAAATGCACCCCAAACCATAATGCCACCACCGCCGTGTTTTACCGTCTCCTGCGTGAACCGATAATTATATTCTTGGCATCTAGGACGACGAACAAAGGTTCTGCCATCTGGTCCAATTCTATTAATTTTTGTCTCATCACTGCATAACACGTTTTTCCAAAAATTAACAGGATTGTCCTTATGGGTTGAAGTCGCCGTGGTCTAGTAGGTAGTGTGTTGGCTTATTAGACGAAAAGCCAGGGTTCGAGCCCCAGGCCAGACATCAAAATAAAATACAAAAAGTATTTCTTCGGCGACTTCCTCTCTGCAGATCTCTGGCAAAAACTCTGAGCGTTAAAATAAAATTGCCATGAAAAATTTCTCAAAAAATCTGTCGTTCGGAGTCGACTTTAAACTGTAGGTCCCGCCACTCATGTATAAAATTAACACACACAACATAAGTGGTGTGAGAAACTAGGTCGTAATCCTGACCGAAGGGTTGTAATGACCAATTATGTATGTATGTGTCCTTATGGGTTCTGGCGAAGGCTAAACGTTTTGAAACATTTTTTTTTTGAGAGCAATGGTTTTTTCCTGGAAATGCGCCCAAACAAATTTGCCTCGTTTAATCTTCTTCTGACAAGCCTGTTAGATATTTCCAAGCCAAAAGATTCATTAACATCAGACGCTATCTGCCGTGAAGACTTGAATGGATAAATTTTTGCCATTCTTACCATTGCTGCATCTGTACGCAAGTTTGTTTTTCGAGGTCTTGGCTTCCGACTTTTGCCCATAATCAATACATTGGGATTCTCTACACATGATTTAATAGCATTGTAAACTTTTTTTCTTGAAACTTGCAGTTCTTTAGCAATTTCCGATACTTTTTTCCCAATTTTCATGCATTTTTCATATAATCCGCCTCTCCTCGGTTGTTGTATGATTGCCTCACCCCATTTTGAAAAAATTTTTTCTTTATACTTGTTTTTTTAAATTTTTTTTAACACTTTAACAAAGTATCAAGTGATCTGAATGAAATCTACGCGTGTAATAACTATTTCAAATAAATTGTGCCATTCACATGTCCACTTAAAATCAGCTTTGTTTACGCAAAAATAATAACGGTAAATAATAAGCAGGATATAACGGAATATTTGAGTGCTGCTGAAACAAAAATTCTTAGAGCAACAATCTTAAGAGATAATTGTAGCATTTTATAAAATTTCTAGTTGACAAAACATAAAGTTTTTTTTCTTAATTAAAATGTGTGCCATTTATATGTCCATAGCTGTATAGCTTTGAAATCTTGGTTGACATAGATATAAATGGAAGCCTTGTTTGAGCAGCTTTGTTTGGATGTTCAGAATTAGATTTTAATGCTTGATGCTATTAACCAGTCGTAGTTGCTAAACACTGTTAAACTTACACCAAAGAAAATAAAGTATAAAGAATGTGCATTTCAACATATTTTGGAATATTTTTCAAAAACATTTCATGA
Organism: Sarcophaga subvicina; assembly: GCA_936449025.2. Lineage (NCBI taxonomy): Eukaryota > Metazoa > Arthropoda > Insecta > Diptera > Sarcophagidae > Sarcophaga > Sarcophaga subvicina. The sequence goes on from OW388084.2 coordinate 101,111,314, forward strand.
CGCGGGGGGAAAGATAGAAGGGAAGGTTACAGAAACCAAGAGCGTAACAATGCGTTGTTCTCATCATGCGTTGTTCTCATCGTGCGTTTTTGTTGTTTGACCACTTTTTATTTATTTTTCTGGTGTTAAAAACAGACGTCGGCACCAATGTCCCTCAGGGTAAGAACATCTTCGGCTTTTTACACACATAGAACATGAACATAAAGAATGTTCTTTAAAAAGAGCGCAAAAATCTCCTCAGCTTTCAAAGAATAAGGTTCATGTCGCTTTTTTCTGATTTCAATTATACACCCAAAGAAATATCACAGTAGTATTCACTAATATCAATGAGAAATGATTTCGATTTTTGGAAGAATACTTGCCGAGTTAAATACCGTGTCTTTAGGGATTTAATGCAGTACAATTTTTCTATATTTTCCGATCACATATACATATCATTGGGTTAATAAGTAGACTTGAAATTATTACTAACAATTTTCCTCTAGGTTAACACATGCCTGTAGTTATGGATTAGTGAGTGAGAGAGAGAAAATAAGTTGAGAGAATTTATTTATTTACAGCCATATACAAGTGTTAGTAATATATTCTTTTTTTACTTTCATTTCATCAACATACATATGTAAAGCTGTCTATCTTTTGTTTAATAATTTTGGATAAATAAAAATAAAATAAAACATCGATTTTATTATTAAAAGAATATAAAGCTATCCATCTTTGGCTTAAAAATTAGGCCATGTTTTTTAGATAAATAAAAAGAATACTAAAAAAACATTTTTTATTAAAAGAAAAAGAAACGAGCATTCCAAAGCATTTAAAAAAAATATACTATGGGACAAAATAAAATAATGAAATACGCCCAGCTAATAACAACATTTTTAACACAAAATATTCTTCGAGTGTTATTCTGAAATAAAATGATAAAGCATCCGCTAAACATGTATTCTTGTCACAGTCTGATCGACAACTAAATCAAAAAACACAAGAATACATACACTTGTACATACGTACGATGAGAGCAACACATTGTTACGCTCTTTGTATGTGTTCATTTTCCTTCTGTCTTCCTCTCCCCTCACCCAGAAATGATTTAAAAACAAATTTGGTGAGAGCGGGTCGTGATGTTGCATAAGAAATTTTACTTCTACATGATGCGCATTCTTTATATCCATATTCTTTGCTTACACCAGCCACTTAGCTAAAATTTCTCTAGGCAAGGTTGCAGTCGACTTAACATGACAACTCAATATAAGCCAAGTACCTTAACCTGGACAAGCAAGCATATGGTTTCTCAAACTGATTTATATCAGCGTTTCGTAGGACGGTGGGGGACAAAACCCCAGTTACGGTTGACCTCTTTCGCTCTAAACGAAACTGCGTAAGGCAGTGAACCCACAACGCCTTTAAGGTCCCCTACATTGTCAAAACCTTGGTATTGTAAGCGTTTGCTTTGATATCAAATACTGCTCAAGCGTATTACATCCTATTATACACGTTACATTGTCCTTTCTCTTTTCGTTTTTAATTATGTTTGGAACCTATCTGTTGCGTATGTATGTTAGCTTATAAGGTAACAGTTTAGCCGTGCAGCAGTGTAATTAATTGGCGATCCAATAATATCTGTGTGGTGTTAAAAAAAAAAAACAACCAGAGATGACTAGAGAAGGTGGTTAAAAAAAAATGACAGAATCTGTAGAAGAGTTTGCTACACATAACACCAAACAACTTAGCAAAAGAAGTTTCACTTGCTGCAGCACCTCGAAAACATAAATGGAAATAACGTGGCCAGGGTCAAAGCCGAACAATTCCAGTACTTACTTAATTGGCCATTAACAACCCGCTTAATGGATTGCGGCCTGCCTTAACACATCCTTACAGGCGCCTCTGCTTACTGCGCGCCTTCGCGAGTTGGTCACACCAATCGATGACAGGGCTTCCTCGATTTGGTACTTCCAACGCACACAAGGTCGTCTTCTTCGCCGACTTCCGCAGATACCCGCATCAAATACCCGCTTCGCCGTAGCATGCTCCTCCATTCGAACGACATGGCCGAGCCAGTGCAGCCGCTGGATATTAATACGCTGCACAAAGTCTATGTCGTTGAGGAGCTCATACAGCTCACTGTTGTATCGGATGCGGAAATCATCGCTAACTCGCATTGGACCGAAGATCTTACGTAGGACTTTTCTCTCGTATACGTTCAAGGCTGCTGCATCAGTACTTAATAGGGTCCATGCCTCTGCGCCATAAAGAAGCACGGGTAGCATGAGCGAGTATTAGTTTTGTCGTACGAGAGAGGTCTCTGCTACTCAATTGCCTATTGAGACCATAGTAAGTAGCACCTGTTGGCAAGAGTGATCCTGCGCTTGATCTCCAGACTGACATCATTTTTGATGGCAGCGGCAGAGCCAAGACAAATGAAGTCCTTGACTGTATCAAATGTATAGTTATCGGCTGTAATCTGAGTATCTCTACTTGACTATAACATATAGTTTGTTTTGCCCTCATTTACTGCCAGACCCATCTTAGTAGACACCCGTGCAATAGCACTAAAGGCAGCAGTAACATCTTTCCTTTAATCCAGAGAGATTGTTGCTGAAAATCTCTGCGATTGTACAACTGCGACGGCTTAACAGGGGGAGAGTTGGTGTGCATTTCGATTCAAAAGGAAATTCAATCTAATTAAGCGAAAATTCTTCTTTCAAATCGAAATACATAATAACCCTGCCTGCTAACCTCATAATCTTCAATCACTTCCCTCGAAAATCCGATAGTGATATAGTGAAAGCAGCAATACAGCGAAATGTGCAGGAAAGCTGACCTTTATTATAAGAAGGATGCTAAAGAGAGGAGTTGCTTCTCTCGTGGACATAAATATATGATCCCGAGTAGGTGACAAATCGAAATACATAATAAACCCGCCTGCTAACCCGGTAATCTTCAATCCCTTCCTCGAAAATACGATCGTGATATAGCGAGAGCTGTGGTAGAGCCGAATGTACAGGAAAGCCGGCTTATATTATAAGAAGGATGCTAAAGAGAGGAGTTGCTTCTCTCGTGGATACAAATATATGATCCCCAGTAGGTGGCAAAACAAAGTACATAATAAACCTGCCTGCTAACCTGATAATCTTCAATCATACATACATACATGATTTGCCATTACAACCCTTCAGACAGGATTACGGCCTAGCTTCTCACATCACTTATGTTGTGTGTGTTGCTCTTTATAAAGGGTGTTTTTTATAGAGGTATAGAACTTTAAGTTGGCATTACTTTTCAAGATGGCGACCGATTTAACAGCTGTCAAGTGATTTATTCTCAGTTTGGTTTGGCAATTCATCATGAATAGACTCACGCCTGAACAACGCTTGCAAATAGTGCAATTTTATTTCGAAGATAATGGTTCTGTGCAGAAAACGTATCGCGCACTACGTTCATTTTATCGTCGACAAAATCGTCCATCAGAGCAGTTAATTCGATTAACCATGGAACGTTTTCGCACCACATTTACTCTTATTGATAACTCGCATCCCCAGAGACGCTGTACGGTGCGTACAGAAGAAGCTATTGCTGCTGTAGAGCGTAGCATTGAGGAAGACTTGAATGAGTCCATCCGCCATCGAGCACAGGAATTGGATCTGTGTCCATCCACTTTATGGAAGATTTTGCGGAAGGATCTTGGTTTGCGTGCTTACAAAATCCAACTCGTGCAAGATTTGAAGCCAAACGATCATCAAGTAAGGCGTAGATTCGTCGAATGGGCCCAAAACGAGATTACCGTTGTTTCCGATTTTCATAAGCGAATTTTGTTTAGCGATGAAGCGCACTTCTGGTTGAATGGCTACTTCAACAAACAAAACTGCCGCATTTGGAGTGAAGGTAATCCTCAAGTGTATGTGGAAACACCGTTACATCCAGAAAAACTGACTGTTTGGTGCGCTTTATGGGCTGGTGGAATCATTGGTCCGTACTTTTTCAAAAACGATGGTGGCCAGAACGTTACAGTCAATGGTGATCGGTATAGAGCCATGATTACAAACTTTTTCATTCCTGAATTGAATAACCATGATGTCCAGGAGATGTGGTTTCAACAAGGCGGCGCAACATGTCACACAGCTCGTGCCACAATAGATTTAATTTCACGTTTTGGACCTGTGAATTGGCCTCCAAGATCTTGTGATTTAACACCGCTAGACTACTTTCTGTGGGGCTATGTAAAGTCATTTACCGCAGTCTATGCGGTAAAGCCACAAACGCTTGACCATTTGGAAGACAACATTCGCCGTATTATTGCCGATATACGGCCACAAATGTTGTAAAAAGTCATCGGAAATTGGACGTCCAGATTGGACTACATCCGCGCCAGCCGTGGCGGTCATATGCCACAAATCATATTTAAAATGTAATCCCACAAGATTATCTTTCGGATAAATAAAATTCATGTCAATCGAATAATCCATCGTTGTTTTATTGCAACTTAAAGTTCTATACCTCTATTAGAAACACCCATTACATGAGCGGCGGGACCTACAGTTTAAAGTCTATTCCGAACCATAAATTTTTGAGAAACTATTCATGGCAATTTTATTTTAACGCTCAGAGTTTTTGCCAGAAGTCTGCTGAGAGGAAGTAGCCCAAGAAATATTTTTTTGTATTTTGTTTTGATGTCTGACCTGGGGTGTGAACCGTGGCCTTGCGTTTAATAAGCCAACACACTACCTACTAGACTATGGCGAATTCTAATCTTCAATCATTCCCCCAAAAACCCGATAGTAACTAATTGATGATCCGATAATAATTGTCTGGTGAAAAACAAAAACATTGAATCGCTTTCTATAAATCCCATTCCCTTTTGAAATCCCATTTAGAAATACATTTTGTTTTACTGTTCATTATCTAAATAAATATTATTTTGATTTTTCTTTGCTTTACAGACCTCTTGCTGGAACATTAATCCCAAGGAGCGACCCTCATTTAGTCAATTGGGTTCGGCTTTAAGTAAAGCCATACAAAGTCTGGATAAATAAATAATGAGTGAGAATTCATATTTAAATTTTATAATAAGTTTAGCATTTATTTTATATATATTCACATAATTTAAAGTTATAATATAAGGAAATAAGTAAAATTCGAATAATCGAATAATTCGAATAATTCGAATATTAAATGAAAAAGCCAAAAATTTGTTTACTTAAGTTTTTATTGCCTCACAAAAGAAAAAGAAAATAATGGAGAATAAGAAATAAATATATATTATGGATTAAAATATTATTATATATAATTAAACATACATATATTTACTATTTATATACACACATACATACATACATATATCTATGGATAGTATATATAGACTGTTGGAAATATAAACACAAATATTTCGAATATAAGTTTAAGCAAAGATACTTGTCAATGGGACAAGTACAGTACCCGAAGGTCAAATTGACCCATCGTACAATTTTAAGCAAAAGTAATGTTGTTCTTAATGGTGTCATTGATCAAAGTTTTCGAAGATTGAATAAAATTTCGAAATTAAAACAATTTTGAATAGAATTTTTAAGAAATTTTATTTTTTTTTAAGAAATTATATCTCTAGCTTGCTATTGATTGTAAATGTACTTTTTTTTTAGCTATTTATTGCTATAGGATACGTTTTCGAAATTAAAAAATAATTCTTCAATACAAAAGAGTTTACAAAGAAAATAAAAACTTGTTATCTCTATTTAGTATTTTGTTAACTGTTCTAAGAACTTCTCTTAGAACTTAACTAATGATTCCAATAAGCAGCAATTGTTCTAATTCGAAGATTTCGAAGATTGAATATTTTTTCGGAATTAAAAAATTTAAACAAAAAACACATACATTTTCGAATAGCATTCTACGACTTCTGGTAGTCATATTAAATGCCTTTGAGGGGGCTATTGATTCCGTAATAAATCAGTGTTCCAACTTTTAAATCTTCGAATGATTAAGTTTTCGAAAATGAGATAAATGCACATAAATACCAATTTTAGAATTGTTTCCCCACATGATATTGTTTCTGGTTATGCCATTAAATGCTTCGAAAGATTATTGTATTCTTAGCAATTTTTGTACATATTTTTTCGAAATTAAAAAATTTGAAAAAAAAACATAAATTTTCGTGTAGCATTCTACGACTTCTGGTAGTCATGTTAAATGCCCTTGAGGAGTATATTAAAATCTTTTCTACTGATTCCGAATGAATTTCGAAATTAAAAAATTTGAAAAAAAAACATAAATTTTCGTGTAGCATTCTACGACTTCTGGTAGTCATGTTAAATGCCCTCGAGGAGTATATTAAAATCTTTGCTACTGATTCCGTAATGATTAAGTGTCCCAACTTTCAAATCTTCGAATGACTAAGTTTTCGAAAATGAGATAAATGCACATAAATGCCAATTTTAGAATTGTTTCTGGTTATGCCATTAAATGCTTCGAAAGATTATTGTATACTTATCAATTTTTATATTTTTTCGAAATTAAAAAATTAAAAAAATACCTACATTTTCGAATAGCATTCTACGACTTGGGGGTATTCATTCCAAATGCCCTTGAGTAGTATATTAAAATCTTTAAAATCTTGGCTATTGATTTCGAAATGAATGAAAGTGTCCCAACTTTTAAATCTTCGAATGACTAAGCTTTCGAAAATGAGATACATGCACAAAAATGACAATTTTAGAATTGTTTCCCCCACATCATATTGTTTCTGGTTCTGCCATTAAATGCTTCGAAAGATTATTGTATTCTTAACAATTTTTGTATTTTTTCGAAATTAAAAAAAATAAAAAAAACACATTTTTAAGTAACATATCTATGACCCTGGGGTATTCATTCCAAATGCCCTTGAGTAATATATTAAAACATTTAAAATCTTCGTTATTGATTCCGTAATGAATCAGTGTTCCAACTTTTAAATCTTCGAATGATTAAGTTTTCGAAAATGAGATAAATGTACCTAAATGCGAATTTTAGATTTGTTTCCCATTTGATGTTGATTTTGGTTATACTATTAATTTCTTCGAAAGAATATTGTAATCTTAGCAATATCATCTACTAAAAATTATCAATAATTTTTTCGAAATTAAGAAATTTTTGTAAAATTTTCAATACTTCACAATCATTTTCGAATATGAAGGAACATTGACTTTATGATGTAATTTTTGCGCCATTTTTTTTGAAATGTTCATATTTCCATATATTAATTAATTAATGAAACAAATTAGAGTTAGTAAAGAGAAAACATTTAAAGTATTTTAATTAGTTTTTGTTTTTAATAATTTATTAAACAAAACTTATTCAAATTAAGTGTCAGGAGAAAATATTAAAAAAAAAATTTTTTCGAACAAATTTTAAAAAAGTCTGAAGACAACGGTCTGTGACTATTAGAAGGCATACGAATACAACTGCCTTCTATTTGGTAAGACTTTTGGCTGATAGCAGGCCAAGATATATCAGCTGATAAAGCTTGATGAATAGAATATGAATGTCGCCTCATATCTGCAAGCAAATTTCAAAGTCGAAATCGAATAGAGTAGCAGCAGGCCGTTGCATAAATCTGTATAATTCATGTTAAAATTCTGTTTTTCAAAAAATTTAATTTTTTATCATAGAAAAATAAAATTCAACTCATTAAAAACATATGCATTTTAATTTAAAAAATTATAGTCAACTGGCTATATAACTTGCCATTTAGCATTGTAAATAGTTTGAAGGCCCTTAAAGTTTAAAGAGAAGATGTTTGAATTTAACAAGCGGTCACACAATTCATACCAGTTAAAGCATTTATAGTATTAAACAAATTAAATAATTTTTTTTCTATATTTATTATGCATATATATTTAAATAATTATAAAGAAAAAAATATATTATATTATAATAAACAAAAAAAAAAATAAAAACCTTGAAGCTTAATTTTATTTTATAAACGTTGTCTTATGGAGTATTATGAAATAAATATTATTTTAAAATTCATATAAAATATTTAAACTTAATATATTTAATATTATAATTGTATAGTCTAAACACATCAAGTCTTCTTGTAACAATTACTTTTAATTAAAAAAAAATTAAATTAAATAAGAAATAAAAAAGAAATTATTTTTAAAATGTATTTAAAAAAATAATTATTTTTAAATTACTAATGTTTTAATATTACAATTATTATTAAGAAAATCACAAGAACAAAATAAAAAAAATAGTAAAAAAGTATTTAAAAATTGTATTTTATTATTGAGAACATTTATTTTATATTTTTTATTTTTTTTATTTTTTATATTTATTTTTTTATATTTATTGTCATAAAAAAAATTATTTCTTTTAATAATTTAGTTTTTATTCTAATTAAGAAAGCTAATGAAAAATTTATTTTTAATGCATACAATTTAATTTCCTTATTTTTTAATTTTATTGGAATTTTGTTTTTAATATTTTAATTTTAGTTTGAAGATATAAAAAAAAAATTTTAAATAAAAGTTGGTAACATAAAATTGTATTTTTTTTAATATTTTAATTTAAAAATATAAAAAAAAAATTTTAAATAAAAGTTGGTAATATAAAATTGTATTAAAAATTATTCTAGATAAAAATTTAATTTTTTTCAAGTCTTTTTCCTTAATTTTTTTTTAACAAAAAAAGGGGAAACAAATTTTAATTTGATATAAAAGGATTTAAAAATTACATTTATTTCAAATTCTTTAAAATTAATTTAATTTTTAAAAATAAAAAAACAAAAAAAATTTTTTTCAATTTTAAATAAAAATTTTAAATAAAATTAAAAAAACATAACAATAATTTAATATATAAAATATTTTATTAGATTTCCCTAAATATAAAAATATATAACAAACGTTTTGTATTAAATATCGACGCCTCCATTCTACAACGTTCTAAGTGTACTAAGAATGTTTTTAATGTTCTTGAATTTTTAAATTCTACATTCTCTAACTAAAATACTGTCAAAATTTGGTTAAGATGCGCCGATCCGTTCCAAAGTTATAGGGAAAAATCTTCTTAGAATACACATATGTGTGTCGCGTGAAAACTTTGAGAGCTCATAACTCAAAACACACTTTTTCGACTTAGAATGTTATAGAACGGAGGCGTCGATATATAAATTTAAATTTTGCAAAAGTAATTACAGTCAACCCTCCTATAACGCGGTAAGCGCGTATCGCTTTGTCTGGAAAACGCGCTATAAGAAACTCGGATTTAATCATACAAACCGGGCTAATTGGCTACGTGTTCTATGGAAATTGTCTACCGCGTTGTATGGAAACCGCTTTATAAGAAATCACATCATTCGCACCACATTATATGGAGACCAAGAAATATAAAAGACAAGATAAATTATAAATTATTTTTATTGAATTAAAGTGTTCATATAAAGATTGATAAAAATAGGAAAGACATTCATCCTCACTGTCAGATATTAGTTGTCCAACTCGTCTTTCTCACTTGGTTCACCTTCACATTGATTTTCGATTGTTTTGCTTTGTTTTCTAACTCCACTAAAACCTTTCTAACTTTCTCCCTTTTAAACTTTGCATTGAAAAAAAAAAAAACTGAAATACAAATTTTTTTCCATTGCCAATCCTTAAATAAATCTTGAGTCATCCAAACTTTATTATTAGATCGCCAGAATGATTTATAATCATTGGTTTTATCATCAGGCTCCCTGATAGATTGCTCTGCACACATAAAGGGTGATGGTCCTAGATGACAGTCTCATCAGCGTTCAAAACCTGTTCAGACGAATACATACATACAGGGTGGCTGATATATAATGCAACAAAGTAAAGCGCGATATATTTAAAAAATTTTTTTTTTTAATTTTATTGTTCAAAAGCAAAAAATGTTGGAAATAACATTAAATTCTAGAATCAGTTTAGATTTGTTCGAATTGGCCACCTTTGGTAGGAATTATGGCCTTCAAACGGCCGACAAAGCCATCACAGGCTGCACGAAAGTGGCTCTGCGGTATTTTGATCCATTCCCGGCGAAGCGCCGTCTTGAGATGATCGACACTTTGGTATTTTTTTTAGTGAGAACCTTACTCTCCAAAATGCCCCAGGCGCAAAAGTCCAACGGATTGAGATCCGGAGATTTTAGTGGCCATTGTGCGATAGAAATGAAGCGAGGAACCTCCTTTTTAGGCCATTCTTGGTTGACGCGTGCTGAGTGCGATGGTGCTGAGTCCTGTTGGAATGTCCACGGTCTGCGGCCGAAATATTTGTCTGCCCAGAGCTTCAATACTGTCTTTAAGACATTTTTCCGATAATATTCGGCATTTATTTTGACCCCACGGTCGATGAATACGAGCGGGAAGCGACCATCGGCCGTTACCATCGGCGGCGCTTGAGTTCTGGTGGCCAATCGCAGGTGTAAATTTTCAGCTGACCTCTTTGGCAAGTAAACCCGCTCATTTTGTTTGTTCACAAACTGCTCAATTTGGAATGGCTTCCAAATTCGGTAACTGGCCACTTTCGTGCAAGCGAAGTAACTGCTTGGCTCTTTTCAGTCTAACTTTTTTTTTGTCCATCGGTGAGCTCTTGCACTTTTTGGAACTTCAATGGCTTTAGTCCAAGCTCATTTTTCAATATGTGTTGCATCCGTTCTCGCGATATGTTCAGCTCACGAGCAATTTTTCTACCACTGCGGCATGGATTTCGATCAAATCTGGCCTTCACTTTAAGGATCATTTCTGGTGTTGTTACCGTCCACTTTTTGGACGCGATGCAACACTGCCAGTATCACGGTAACGAGCAATGGTACGAGAAACAAAAGATTTATTCACATTTAAATGCTGGAGGGCTCTAACGATAGCCACCTGTGGTTTTCCAGCCAAATATAAAGCAATCACACTATCACACGCTTGAATTCCATCACGAATACATTTTTTTTCTGAATGCAAGAGAATGCTTTTGTAAGCTTGTAAATAATAAAATGAACTGTCACTGGAATAAATCTGTCAGCTGTCAGACGAGCGGTTTACAAATGGATAACAACCTGAAGTTGGTTGCAATACATATCAGCCGCCCTGTACATACATAATTGGCCATTACAACCCTTCAGTCAGGATTACGGCCTAACTTCTTACACCACTTATGTAAGGTGTGTTAATTTTTATACGTGAGTGCCAGGGACCTACAGTTTAAAGTCGATTCCGAACCATAGATTTTTGAGAAACTTTTTCATGGCAATTTTATTTTAACGCTCAGAGTTTGTTTTTTTCCAGATCAGAGGAATAACCTCCTTTATTGATAATTCCAGAGGAAGAAACTTATGGGATATTGTTGAATGGAAACCGCGTTGTAAGAGTACCGCGTTATAGGAGGGTTGACTGTACACATTCTTATTAATTTCTTTTTAATTTTATATATTAAAAAAAATATAAATTTTTTTTTATAAATCTCTATTAAATTTTCAATTTTCAAGAGAAAATAAAAATTAATTAAAAATTTAATGTTTTAATAAATTAAAAAATTTTTAAATGTTTTTTCTGTTAAAAAAATTTAATTAAAAAAAATTAAAATTTGTACACATTATTATTAATTTCTTTTTAATTTTATATATTAAAAAAAATTAATTTTTCATAAAAAAAATATAAAAAAACATTATAAATCTCTATTAAATTGTCAATTTTCAAGAGAAAATAAAAATTAATTAAAAATTTAATATATGTTTTAATAAATGAAATTTTAAAATGTTTTTTTCCTGTTAAAAAATTTAATTAAAAAAATTAAATTTTTATTGTTTTATTATTATTTTTTTTTATTTATTTTTTCCCTTAATTTTTTTATTTATTTCACAATAACATTAAATATGAAAATTACATTTAAATCTGCCATAGTCTTTAAGCAATTTTTTATATGTTTAAAAAGCGAATATTAATTATTAATGAATTTTCTAATAATGTAATTAATTTTGTAGTAAAAAAAGCAAAATTATTTTAAATAATTGTCGTATATATTTTACATTAAAAAAAATATTAAAAAAAATTTTAAATAAGATATTGTACAGTAAATTAAATCTATGTGGAATAAAAGAAAAGGAAAAATCAATATATATATTACAAAAAGAAAAATAATAATAATAATAATGATAGAAATTAAAATTTAAAATTATAATAAAGAAAAGAGAGAAAACAAAAACGAAATTAAATAAACAAAAATTTTAATACAAAAAAATCATTAATTTATTGGAATAATTGATTGATAAGAATATTTAATGCGTTCTATTGTCCAATGTCTTCATACAGAGTTGTACCAAAGAATATGGATATAAAGAATACGCATTATGTAGAAGTAAAATTTCTTATGGCGGGTTGTAATATTACGACCCGCTCTCACCAAAATCTTTTTAAAAATCATTTCAAGATGAGGGGGGGAGGAAGACAGAAGGAAAATAAACACAAACAAAGAGCGTAACAATGTGTTGCTCTCATCGTACGTATGTAAGGGGTGTTTTTTATAGAGGTATAGAACTTTAAGTTGGCATAACTTTTTCATTCCTGAATTGAATAACCATGATGTCCAGGAGATGTGGTTCCAACAAGACGGCGCAACATGTCACACAGCTCGTGCCACAATAGATTTAATTTCACGTTTTGGACCTGTGAATTGGCCTCCAAGATCTTGTGATTTAACACCGCTAGACTACTTTCTGTGGGGCTATGTAAAGTCATTTACCGCAGTCTATGCGGTAAAGCCACAAACGCTTGACCATTTGGAAGACAACATTCGCCGTATTATTGCCGATATACGACCACAAATGTTGGACAAAAGTCATCGAAAATTGGACGCCCAGATTGGACTACATCCGCGCCAGCCGTGGCGGGCATATGCCCGAAATCATATTTAAAATGTAATGCCACAAGACTATCTTTCGGATAAATAAAATTTATGTCAATCGAATAATCCATCGTTGTTTTATCGCAACTTAAAGTTCTATACCTCTATAAAAAACACCCTTTACATGTGTATGTATTCTTGTGTTTTTTGATTTAGTTGTCGATCAGACTGCGACAAGAATACATGTTTAGCGGATGCTTTATCATTTTATTTCAGAATAACACTCGAAGAATATTTTGTTTTAAAAATGTTCTGTCATTAGCTGGGCGTATTTTATTTTTTATTTTGTCCCATAGTATAATTTTTTTAAATGCTTTGGAATGCTCGTTTTTTTTCTTTTAATAAAAAATGGTTTTTTATTCTTTTTATTTATCTAAAAAACATGGCCTAATTTTTAAGCCAAAGATGGATAGCTTTATGTTCTTTTAATAATAAAATCGATGTTTTATTTTATTTTTATTTATCCAAAATTATTAAGCCAAAGATAGACAGCTTTACATATGTATGTTGATGAAATGAAAATAAAAATGGAGTATATTACTAACACTTTTCTATGGCTGTAAATAAATAAATTCTCTCAACGTATTTTCTCTCTCTCACTCACTAATCCATAACCATAGGCTTGTGTTAACCTAGAGGAAAATTGTTAGTAATAATGTCACGTCTACTTATTAACCCAATGATATGTATATGTGATCGGAAAATATAGAAAAATTGTACTGCACTAAGACACTAAGACACCGTATTTAACTTGGCAAGTATTCTTCCAAAAATCGAAATCATTTCTCATTGACATTAGTGAATACTACTGTGATATTTCTTTGGGTGTATAATTGAAGTCTGAAAAAAGCGACATGAACCTTCTTCTTTAAAAGCTGATAAGATTTTTACGCTCTTTTTAACGAACATTCTTGATGTTCGTGTCGTATGTGTGTAAAAAGCCGAAGATGTTCTTCCCCTGAGGGACATTGGTGCCGACGTCTGTTTTTAACACCAGAAAAATAAATAAAAAAGTGGTAAAACAACAAAAACGCACGATGAGAACAACGCATTGTTACGCTCTTGGTTTCTGTATCATTCCCTTCTATCTTTCCCCCCCGCGTCATGAAATATTTTTGAAAAATATTCCAAAATATGTTAAAATGCACATTCTTTATACTTTATTTTCTTTGGTTGTACTCAACACAGTGTACAACAGTAAAACAAAAAGTTTACATACACCGCTATATGAAGACCATTTTCTCAGTGATTTTTATCAAATTGAAAAAGGCGTTTTTGCGTTGTTTTAAAATACAAAAAAATTAGCAGGAAACGGTGTATGTAAACTTTTTTCTGTGACTGTATTTCCACAAGCATGTGTTGCTTGGTGAGAGTTAGAAGTTTTGCTTTATGGAATGCTCAATTGACCAATAGCTTGTTATATAGACTTCTACTAGACACACGCTTCGCCCATTTGTGTATGTACAGTCCAACAAAAAAGTTAACATACAACGCTTTATGGAGACCATTTTCCCGGTGTTTTAGCGTTATTTAAAGCAATTACAATTAAGAATATTTGAAGACAAAAACAAATATGAAAAAATATAACCTAGAAATTATTAGAAAAATTAGAAAAATAAAAAATTAGCAAGTATATGTAGACTTTTTTCTCTGACTGTATTTCCACAAGCATGTGTTGCTTGATGAGAGTTAGAAGTGTCGCTCAATTGACCAATAGCTTGTTATATAGACTTCTACTAGACACACGCTTCGCCCATTTGTGTATGTACAGTCCAACAAAAAAGTTTACATACAAGGCTTTATGGAGACCATTTTCCCGGTGATTTTTATCAAATTAAAAATGGTGTTTTAGCTTTGTTTAAAGCAATTATAATTAAGAATGTTTGAAGACAAACACAAATATTAAAAAAATATAACCTAGAAATTATTAAAAATAATTACAAATAAAAATTACAATACAACGGTGTATGTAGACTTTTTTCTGTGACTGTATTTCCACAAGCATGTGTTGCTTATTGAGAGTTAGAAGTTTTGTCTTACGGAACTCTAATTATACTTCATGATCATGATCTGTCATGACTTGATAGTTACGCCTGTAATATTCACAGATTTGGGTCCAGGATAGATTCTTAAGCAGCCCACAATATTCGCTTTCTTAGTGCTCAGCTATCGTTAAGGTAGTTCTCAATAATTTTGAAATATTTACAGTTTTTTCCAGTGATTTCAAGAAGTCTGGTTACTTAAGACTGTTGGAAGCGTTCTTCAAATTGAATGCAGCTTGAAGGCTTACTGGCTGGCTTGTAAGGCTTCCACAATCTCTTCAATAGGCTTTAGAGTTCCATTTTGGCATTCTGAAAGTCCTCTTACAGTAAATAAATCTTCATTCGCTCCAGTAAATTTCCTGCTTGTCTTTCACTTCTTTATGGCCTACGGATACGTCGTAATGCTAAAAGCCACGGACACGTATATAATGGGTGATTTTTTCAGCGCTATAGGAACATTTTTCAAAAAAAAAACACATAAAATTCAGAAAAAATACATGAAATCTTTATTTGAATCGATACGGTACGGGCCATATAATTTAATGTTTGAAGATTATTTCATGCAAATGTTGACCGCGACTGCGCCTCAAATCGTCCATCCGCTTAGTCCAATTTTGGCATACTCTTTCCAACATTTCGGCCGATATCTCACGAATAAATGCTTCAATGTTGTCTTCCAATGCGTCAATTGAAGCGGGCTTGTCTGTATAGACATGATCTTTAACATAGCCCCACAAAAAATAGTCTAAAGGCGTTAAATTGCACGATCTAGGCGGCCAATTGACCGATCCCGAACGTGAAATAAAATATTCACCGAACTCGCCACTCAATAAGTCCATTGTTACGCGTGCTGTGTGGGATGTGGCACCGTCCTGTTGCAACCACATGTCATTCAAGTCAAGCTTTTGCATTTTGGGCAAAAAAAAATTTGGATATCATCTCACGGTAGCGCTCACCATTCACAGTTACGTTATGATTCGCAGCATCTTTGAAGAAATACGGTCCAATGATGCCACCAGCCCATAAACCGCACCAAACTGTGACTTTTCCTGGATGCATTGGTAGCTTTGGCAATGCTTCTGGCTGATCTTCACTACAAAATCGACAATTCTGCTTATTTACGTATCCAATGAGCTTCGTCGCTGAACACAATTTTTCGATAAAGAAATGGTTCTGCGGCCAACTTTCCAAGAGGCCCATTCACCAAAAATTCTGCGTTGCGGTAGGTCGTTCGGCTTCAATTCTTGCACCAGCAAGTATTTTGAAAGGCTTCACACCTAAATCCTTTCGCAAAATTTTCCACGTTGTTGAGCAACGGAGGTCCAATTGCTACGAACGGCGACGAATCAATAATTGATGGTCATCATTAACACTGGCCGATGCAGCTGCGATATTTTCTTCAGTTTGCACTCTACGTAAGCGTGTTGGTGGGTGGTTTAATGTCCAACAATGTAAATTAGGGTGCGAAATTTAGTCACAATAGCCCGAATAGCTGCTTCAGTGGGTCGATGAAACTGACTGATTAAAATGGAAGAAGCGCGCAATGAACTTTCTTAACAGAGAACGCATTTTGATAATAAAATTCAATAATTTGCAAGCGTTGTTCGTTTGTAAGACGACTCATGGTTAAATTATAGACCAAACTGAAGATGTTTGACAGTGAAACAAAACACGAAACGTGCGTCAGCTGTTTAAACCAGTGTTGCCAAAAAGATAATTAAAGCTAAAAAATCACCCGTTAGTTGGTAGTGTGTTGGCTTATTGGAAGTGAGCCCGTGGTTCCAACCCCACTTCAGACATCTCGAACAATGCGGAAAATGAAAAAAATATTTCTTTCGGCGACTTCCTCTCTGAGAGTAAATTTTGCCCTGAAAAGTTTCTTAAAAATCTGTCGTTCGGAGTTGACGTTGAACTGTAGATCCCGTCACACATGTATGGTGTGAAAAGCTAGGTTGTAAGCCTGACTACAGGGTTGTAATGACCAATTAGTAAGTAATTCGATAGAGATGAGTCATCTTTGGGTATAACTTTGAGTAACTAATTGTATGACATGATTCTTGTTCCACTTTTTGTGCTGCATTTGCAGCCAAATATGTATACGAGATTAAGAAACCTGCCAAAAAGCGTATTCGATCTGTGGTAAGTTAAGCAATTAGATTATAAAATTCTCTGTTATAACCTCTGTTATAACCTTGCTATGACTTAGGCAGCTCTATCTAGCCCGTAGGAGACGAAATTATAGGAAAGTTTTTTTGAAAACACTTTTGATTCATAAATTTTGAATGACCCTACAATATATAGCCTCCCCCTGTCTTACACAGCTTTAAAGCTTTAAAAGCTTTTGTTTTGGTTCGATTCTCTACTACAAAACTTAGTACAGTTATTTACCAGTGCAGAGTTAATGGTAAACATGTAGCACAGTTCTTTACCCTTGCAGCTATGCATGTCAGTAAGCGTAGAGGGTTTTTAAGACATGCGCTGTGCCATTAAAAATTTCTCTTGAAATCCACAATTTATTTTCAATGGATATAACCAAAGGAACTGGTAATAAGTTTGTACCACTCAATACGTGAATGGCTAGGTATGCGGAAGGTATTGTTTAATTCTTTTTTCAATTAAATTCTTACCAATTTTGTTATAAAACTTCGTATTAATTTAATATGATGCATTGTATTGGAATACCGGAGAGATGGTAGGTAGGTAGGTAGAGGTGGCTGCCCATCCAAGAAAATTTTTTTCTTGGTGATGGACACATTTAGGCCGCATTGGGCCCATTGTGCTACCACAGTCATCCGTTGTCCCCTAGTCTCGAAACCATTCGGAGCTCCTGACGAAGCGATTTAGGCTGCCAATGTCAATCTCTGACAGTTCCTCCAGATCATCCATGTAGTAAGTACCCAAGTACTTCCTTCTCCTTTGGCATAGAGCCGGGCATGTACCCAGCAGATGAGGGACAGTCTCCTCTTCTTCCTCATCTCTGCAGCTTCTACAGAAGTCGTTAGCAAGGTGTCCAAGTCCAATGCGCCTCGCATGCGTACCCATAATGCAATGCCCCGTAATGACACCGACAACTGCACTGAGCGCGCCTCTTTGGAGTTTAAGTTGACTCATTGTGCGTCCCTCATCCAGCCTTGGCCAGATTTTACGAGCCGTTCTACCCGTGTCCAAGGCCGCCCACCTGTCGTTGACGGAATCGACGATCGCATTATCAATTATGAGCTTGCAGGTCCTCATTGGTATGCCCAGATTCGAGAACTCAGCGGTGAGCTCGATGGTCGTGCCCCGCCTGGCAAGTTCATCAGCTCTACAGTTGCCCGGAATACCACTGTGTCCCGGTACCCATACGATATGGATGTCATATCGTTCCGCTATCTCGTCGAGATATCTGCGACAGCCGTACACCGTCTTGGAGTTCATCACGTTAGAACTCAAAGCCCTGATAGCCGCCTGGCTATCAGAAAGTATGGTAACGTTCCGCTTGGAGACCCTTCCATCCCCAATAGTACTTGCCGCAGCCTGTATGGCCAGCACCTCCGCCTGAAAGACACTGCAGTGGTCTGGTAGTCTTATAGACTGAGCTATTCCAACCGATTCCGAAAAAATTCCACTGCCAACCGCTCCGTTCAGCTACCGGAGAGATAGTTACGTGAGGAAGGAAAGAGGGAGTAGTGTGTGTAGATGTCTCCAGTCTAGGCCTGCTCAAGCTGCCTTAAGTCTTGTTTGGCAATATATTCCTTCGATTTCCTTAGAATATGACTCGGGCAGTCTAGGCCTGCTCAAGCTGTCTTAAGGCTTGTCTAGTAATATGGTCCTTCGATTTGCCAGCCTAAAAGTATGCTTTTTAATATTTTATATATCGTAACATTAGAAGTATGCTTTAAAATATTTTACGGCATTTATTACATTCAATTAAAGTCGTAGAAAAATATTTTTTAGCTTTATTGTTTAAAAAATTAAATTTTAAACTTTTTTGTTTGTTTTTATTAGCAAAACTTTTGTATTTTATTTCATTAACAACACCACAATCCTAAAAGTATGTTTTAATATGTTTGTTAACCCTATACAATCCTTAAAGTATGCTTTTTAATAACTTTGTTTTAGTTTTGCTGGAATTCTAATTTAAATTTTAATGTTTTAATAAAGTGTAGGCATCAGTAATATTTTATTTCTTTGGATTATCGAATTTATTTTTCGGTTAAATAGTGTGGAAAAGTTTTCTAATGAATAGGCGAGACACATTAAAATAATTCAGACAAATGCGATTGTTTTACAGACAAAAATAAGTGGGTGCAGAGACACATTCAATGTATGAATTTAAAAATAAGATGTGAGTACCGTTTTACAATGCTACACTGTACCATAACCCTTTGAGTAGGGTTTTGACAGTGCTACACTGTACCATAAGCCTTTTGATCACAAATTTAATCACAAATTTTGAAGCAGTCTCATTGGCCGCTCCAATCATGCAATCTGACGCCTTTACTTTATTTTTTGTGAAGCTACGTGAAATGTCAAACAAGCTAGCCACAATTTTTGGTACAAGGCGCTCATTCTGGACCCCATTAAGCATTGATGCAGCAGCCTTGAGAGTATTTGAGAGAAAAGTATTACGTAAGATCTTCGGTCCAATGCGAGTTGGCAATGATTTCCGCATCCGATTCAACAATGAGTTGTATGAGCTCCTCAACGACATAGAGGTTGCGCAGCGTACTAACATTCAGCGGCTGTGCTGGCAAGGTCATGTCGTTGGAATCGAGGAGGTGGCTCCAGCGAGACGGATATTTGATGCGGGGATCTACGGAAGTCAGCGAAGAGGACGATATTGTTTGCGTTGGAAGGACCAAATCAAGGAAGCCCTGTCATCGATTTGTGAGACCAACTTGCGTAGGCCAGAGACACTTGGAAGGATGTGTTACGTCAGGCCGAAATCCGTTAATCGGGTTGTTAATGGCCAATTAAGTAAGTAAGTAATTAAGTACTCTAACAGGAATGCTAACGGCAAACTGCGGTGTTGGCAATTTCACTGAAAATCTCGGCATGCCTCACCATGACTACAGCAGAATCTGAAATGATATGGAAAAAACGGAATCGGTACAACACCATTTATTTGAGTGCCCTGGCCTACAAAACGTCATAGGTTTCTGGACAGCAGAACGTTTAAAGATCTGGGCATAGCTCGGGGTGGCTCAAACCCTCACTAAGGGATCATTACAATGGGGCTTACCTCACACTGGCTAACACAATGGGCAACCGAGTGAACTTGCCAACTAACCTAACCTAACTTAGCCACAATTTCAGTTCTGTCTAACAACATTACAGTTGCCACTGGTAAAATACCTGCCAAAATGCTGGAGAAAGTGTGCCAAAATTGGAGATCACGCTTGAGCCGATTGCAATAGAAGTGTATTCTTCAGGTTCCCATATTTATTTCTCCATTCTCTAGTCCTTAGGCATTGAACAATTTTAATTCCATACCAGTTTCCCTCAGGAATGAGTATGCTGTTCGTGCTACGACGTAAAGTAGATTACGTTGCTTATGTCTAATATACCTCGAAGGGCGTTGTTTGGTTTCTCGCTAGATTGTGGTTTGATTTGGTATTGTGTTGGACCAGAAACTATTCAGGGTTTTCTGCATTCTCCTATCAGTTTGGGATCCTGAAAATATTCTGATTTTTTCATTCGTTATTGAAGTTATGGTAGTGTAGTGATGTTGGCTTATTAGACGTGAGGCCATGGTTCAAACCCTAGCTTAGTCATGACGAACAAAACGAAATCTGAAAAAATATTTCTCACGGCGATTTCCCCTCACAGCAGAGTTCTGACAAAATCTCAGGGAGTAAATTAAAAGTCTGATCATTATTACAACCCTTTAGTCAGGATTACAACCTACTTTAGCACACAACCCAAGTTAATTTTCTCCATGGGTGGTCAATATCTACAGTTCAACGTCCACTCCGATTGCCAGATTTATGGGAAACTTTTCATGGCAATTTATATATTTACTCTCAGAGTTGTCGTGTCGTGAGTCGCCGTGACAAATATTTATTTAACAATCCGTTTTGTTCGAGATGTATGAGCTAAGGTTTGGCTCACGTATTTGCGGCCAATAAGAGACGGCGATTTCAATAATAATAAAAAACTGTTTTCTTAAACTGGATTTTCTGTTCGGCAGGAGGTACATTGTCCATTTTACGCTCACCATGAATGTTCTCCGTCGTCTAGTAGGTACTGTGTTGGCTTATTAAACGCAAGGCCACGGTTCAAACCCCTCATCAGACATCAAAACGAAATGTAAAAAAACATATTTCCTGAATAAAAGTGGACTTAAGTTCAACAGGCTCGCCGAGTAGTAGTGTGAGGCTTCGGTTAAAGCCACAGATCAGACATCTCCAACTAAACGGAAATATGAACAAATATTTCTCACGGCGACTTCCTCTCAGTAGATTTGTGGCAAAAACTCTTGCAGTAAATAAAATTGCCATGAAAAGTTTCTCAAAAAGTATGTCGTTCGGAGTCGAATTTAAAACTGTATAGGCCCTGCCACTCATGTGTAAAATTAACACACACAACATAAGTGGTGTGGTGAAACTACTGGGAGTCCCGTCATACGCGTCTGTACGTTAACGCAAGGCAAGGTTTGCCGTAAGCAACGCTGTTGTCCGCAATACTGTGCAAGAGAATCCGAATTGGATGTTTTGTTAACCACGACACACATAATGGCCTCAATAGGTCTTATAAATGAATAAAAAATGCCGACGATACCTCACACATACACTGCATTTTATTTAAATTTTAAAGAAGATGGAAGTGTTTAATGAAAGTCCCCTTGAATAATATGGAACTGATCCCTCTGCTGGATGGCAATTCATGTGGAAATTACTGATAATGAGTAGGTAAATGAGCTTGTGAGGTAAGGAACTACCAATCCGATAATGCGCACTCAGAACTTTTCTGTGAAGAGGAAATAACAAATAACAACACTACAAACTAGTCGAAATTTGTTAGAGAACGGAAACCATCATTTTGACTGGACACAGTTCACTTTTAAGGAGGCTTGTTCTGAATAAAGGTGGCCTTAATTCCAATGTGTTACGAAAGTGTAAAACAGCTAAATACTGGCGTTTTGCTTTTACACCGTTTAACATTAAAATTATAAAGAAAAGCTACAAAAACAAAAACAATGAACTTGATTACAAATTATCGCACTGCGTGTAATATAACAACAAACACCAGCATAAAAAATGATAAACCAGTTAACAAAAATACAACAACAAACACTACAAGAATAAATGTAAACAAAATACACAAACAACACTATAATAAAAAATGTAAACAATGATGTTTACATTTATAGAGATCTTGAGAACATTTGCTTTCAAAACCATTCATTAGACTGTTTACGTTGCCATGTAAAAGGCAATGCAAAGCAGACGAGTGAGTTAGTAAAAGTTCAGTCAGTCTTGTGTAAAGAGCTGTGCGTTTGAAGACAGTAATCGTGGTTTGAAGATCTCCGTTACAAAGATCGGTCGTATAATTGCTTAGTGGTTGTTTCTGTTTATGCAAAGGATGTAAGCAGAGAAATTACAAAAGAAAAGCAATTGTTGTTATTTACATCAAGTTGTGAAGAGTGGCACACAGAATTAAGCGAATAATAAAGAATTTTAATTAAAATTAAACACCAAATTTATTTTTAATTTTATTTGCAATTTACCAGCTGATATTTTAAACATTTTTAAAAGGAAAAAAACGTAACAAATGTATAGGTTCAGTGATGTGTAGAGTGAGTTATCAGAGTGTGCCATTAATGTAAAGGGTGTTTTTTACAGAGGTATAGAACTTTAAGTTGGCACTACTTTTCAAGATGGCGACCGATTTAACAGCTGTCAAGTGATTTATTCTCAGTTTGGTTTGGCAATTCATCATGAATAGACTCACGCCTGAACAACGCTTGCAAATAGTGCAATTTTATTTCGAAAATAATGGTTCTGTGCGGAAAACGTATCGCGCACTACGTCCATTTTATCGTCGACAAAATCGTCCATCAGAGCAGTTAATTTGATTAACCATGGAACGTTTTCGCACCACGTTTACTGATAACTCGCATCCCCAGAGACGCTGTACGGTGCGTACAGAAGAAGATATTGCTGCTGTAGAGCGTAGCATTGAGGAAGACCCGAATGAGTCCATCCGCCATCGAGCACAGGAATTGGATCTGTGTCCATCCACTTTATGGAAGATTTTGCGGAAGGATCTTGGTTTGCGTGCTTACAAAATCCAACTCGTGCAAGATTTGAAGCCAAACGATCATCAAGTAAGGCGTAGATTCGTCGAATGGGCCCAAAACGAGATTACCGTTGTTCCCGATTTTCATAAGCGAATTTTGTTTAGCGATGAAGCGCAAAACTGCCGCATTTGGAGTGCAGGTAATCCTCAAGTGTATGTGGAAACACCGTTACATCCAGAAAAACTGACTGTTTGGTGCGTTTTATGGGCTGGTGGCATCATAGGTCCGTACTTTTTCAAAAACGATGGTGGCCAGAACGTTACAGTCAATGGTGATCGGTATAGAGCCATGATTACAAACTTTTTCATTCCTGAATTGAATAACCATGATGACCAGGAGATGTGGTTTCAACAAGACGGCGCAACATGTCACACAGCTCGTGCCACAATAGATTTATTGAAAGATAGGTTCGGTGACCGCCTAATTTCACGTTTTGGACCTGTGAATTGGCCTGCAAGATCTTGTGCTTTAACACCGCTAGACTACTTCCTGTGGGGCTATGTAAAGTCATTGGTCTATGCGGTAAAGCCACAAACGCTTGACCATTTGGAAGACAACATTCGCCGTATTATTGCCGATATACGGCCACAAATGTTGGAAAAAGTCATCGAAAATTAGACGTCCAGATTGAACTACATTCGCGCCAGCCGTGGCGGTCATATGCCAGAAATCATATTTAAAATGTAATGCCACAAGATTATCTTTCGGATAAATAAAATTCATGTCAATCGAATAATCCATCGTTGTTTTATTGCAACTTAAAGTTCTATACCTCTATAAAAACACCCTTTATTACAGGAGGAAACATGTGGAGGAGTATCGAGTACAAGGCAGACAGTTATCCTTACTGTCAGTAAACAATATCCTAGGGTTAGTCACGACAACAGGGTTATAAAGAATAACAGAAAAATTGTTCTTTTCAAATTATAATCACAACACCCGGTATTTATTTCAGCCATTTAACTTTAACTTCTTATTGCATTACATCCGTAGTTTTTTTTATTATTAAAGGCCCATATGAATATGTATTACGAAATACAGGGAAAACTAATAAATCACGTTACATTTTTTTTATTTTTCGCATTCTTTTTCAATTTTCACCAAATTTAATATGAGAATAAAAGTCTCCAAAGGAAATCCAATGCGGGTGTTATGAGTTGCGTAATAAAAAAAATACATTTTCACTGTGTTACATCGTTACATGAAAAGGGACACAACAGAAATTTACACGTGTAAACTGAAAATTATCACCAGGATAATGAAATTTAAAAACATATTTCATATGGAATATGAATTTTTATAATTTAAAATATTAAATAAACATTGTGTAAATATTACAACAACAAAAACAACAACAAGAAAAAAAATTTATTAAAAAAGAAAAATTTAATTTATTTACAACACCATGATGATAATAATGATGATGATCATCACCATCATGATGTTCATCACTATTGGTTATGAATATTAAAATATTTCACACAATAAAATAAGGTTTGGAATGAATATGTGCAGCGTATGTTTAATTATGGAAAAAAAATATTTTTCGAAAATACTTTATAGGCCCTTAAGTATAACGTTTCGCATTGTAAAACTCATAAAACGTGCGATAACATATGCAAATGCACCCAACGGGATAGTGAGAATAAAACGAGAAATATTGTCGTGTTTAAAAAAGAGCAATTACATGTGCTGCAAATGCCTTATGAAAACTTATACAGCATAATTCTAGGTGGCCAAATTATAAAAAAATTGTGGTATACTTTCAGGCATAATAAAATAAAAACTATTACGTATCACAGTACATACAGACATATATACTTAAGTAATTGGTCATTAGAACAATTCCATCAGAATTACGACCTAGTATCTCACACCACTTTATGCTGTGTGTGTGTGTGTTAATTTAAAACATGAGTAGCGGTAGCTACAGTTTAAAGTCGATTCCGAACGACAACTTTTTTAAGAAACTTTTTCATGGCAATTTTCATTTACTCTCAGAGGGTTTTTTTTGCCAGAAATCTGTCCGAGAGTCTGTCGCTGAAGACGTATTTTTAGAGATGTTTTGTTGCAGATGTCTGATCAGGGATTTGAAGCGTGTCCCCACGCCTAATAAGCCAACACGCTACCTACTAGGCTACATTTTCAAAATGCATGATGCACCTGTAGTTCAAAGGCTATCAATTACTTTCTAACACTCGGCCCATGACAAAAAAGCATACACGGACAAATCCAGCGCCGTTCAAAGTCAAAACTAGCATCACCTCTTGCTTGACTCCGCCGTTACTAGCGAAAATAATGTCAGTCTGGAGATCAGAAGCAAGCTTACCTTTACCGACAAGTGCTATTATAATCCTCTCTGTCACAGAAGCATTGACGTTGCTATGCACCTTGAAAGTATTCAAGATGAGAGTTCTACGCACGATGCCATATTCGATCTCGTGCGAGTTAGCGTTGATTTCCTTATCAAAACATTGCTGAACGTTGCTCAGCACTTTAACATCTAGCAAGTACGCTAACTTGATCATGTCTTCTGAATCGAAGAGGATGCTCTGCCATTCTGGGTACTTGATGCGCATATAAGCGTACATCGACGTAGAGAAAGAGGGCATGGTGCTCGCCACCAAGACCATGTGATTTGACTCGGCTAGACTTTGTCTTTGTTTTTCTTTATTAAGTCGCTGTTGCATGCAAATAAATACTTAAAGTCAACATAACGTAAGCCATCGGTCAAGTTTAGCCTAAGTTATACAGTATAGTCCTAGAAAATGAAACTTTTCGGATCCCCTCCAGCGCGAGAAGCAGTGGTAGGGGCACTCCAGCTTTTGTAGGCAGGACTTTTTTGACGAAAACCTTTTTTTCGTTGTACATTTTTGTTGCGAAAGCCATACACTTGCGGCATTTTACTGAAGTCACGATTGAGGACAAGAATTTAACGATTCCCTTGGTATCAAACAGAAAATGGACGTCTACATCAGTCGCTATTTATAAGAATACTCTCTTCTAGAACTGTATTGCTGAAGCTGTCTTAGGCCAGGTCTTCCCAGCACTTTGCTGCGATTACAGTATCCTGGCATTCAAACAGTTCTTCCAGAGTTTGTATTACTCCTAGATGACCTCTACTAGGGACTCACTGCTGTTTGTACACGACTCAAATATTTCCGCAGAGTGATGTTTACATCAAATTAAAATCCAGTTTCTACTTGAAAAGTTAATCACCAGAGTCGATGGTTATGACACGCGCTTTAAACTTATTTCGGACGATGACACTGCGCTTTCCCAACTGTGATGTAAACTCCAGCAATCAGCTTTAAATTGTTCCATTAAGCCCAAGTCAATAAAACTCCTTTAAAACTTTTTTAGTTTTTGAAGGCGGCACTATGTTTTCCCGCAACTGGGAATTAAGTCTCTCCAATCAGTTCAAAGCCGTTACATTGCGCTGCCACGGTGATCTTTTTTCTACGCCGTTATCAGTTTTGATTGCAAAAAAAAAATTTATTCTTTATGCCGCGGACAAGTCCTCTGCTGAATGTATTGTTTTCAAGACGAAGGTTTGCGTCTATGATTGAATCCCCCCAATAATGCTTTTAACTTCAACGTAATAATATCCAAGAGCCATTTTAGATACATTAGCTCGCTAGCTGAGCTGTCAAACTAATATGGTTTACTAGTAATGCGAGCATATAAAGGAATGATATGTCAGGCATACACCCTATACAGGAGGTTCGTAACTTGACTAAGTTTGGGTGAAGGCGACTTATATATATCCCCCTTTAATTATCTTAACGAATGAGGAATGAAAAAGCATTGAAAAGGAAATAAGTTAGGTGAACTTGCCTCTCTCGTTTTTTTGTTGGTTATAGAGCGCTAAGTGGACGCGAGTCCTTAGTTCAAAATCCAGTTCAGTGATTTCGTACAAAACGAAAGATAAAGAAAATATTTCTCAAGGCAACTTCCTCTCACAACGGCGACGTTTGGCAACAACTCTGAGAGTAAATAAAATTAAATTGTCATAAAACGTTAATCAAAAATCTATTCTTTGGAGACGACCTTAAACCGTATATCCTAGCACTTATGGATTAAATTAAGACACAATTTAGTTAGGTTGTAATCCTAACTAAAGGATTATTATGACCCATTATTGATTGCAAAAAAATTAATTCTTTATACCGCGGACCAGTCCCCACCGGTTTCTGTTCTTGTTAGATTCTATGTTCTCCGCCTTGAAGCAATGTAGTGTTGAGTCGACTGAATGGGCAAGAATCTCCATTCTTGGAATCTCTCCATCAAACTCTTTTTTAGTTCGCTCCTTCCTTGTACTGACAATACGTAAATCCTGTTTTGCTATCACTACAATCAAAAGAATTTTAAATAAAATGTCCTTCCCTTTCAAGAAAAACAAAAACCCATTGGCAGGCAATAATTTCTAATTGCGAATCATGCAACCAACCGACCATCTGTTGTCATATCTCAGGGAGGTTGTAGGAGGAGCAGTGGTGATGCAAATAAATATGAAATTGACATTTTTTCTTATAGAAAAGAAAATCAATGGGAAAAAATATTCTCAACAATAATATTTCTAAGGATGTGCAAAAAGGATATTAATTTTGAAAATGAGAAGAAAAGAAAAACTCATGACAGAGACATGGCAGCTAATAAAACGGCATACGTTGCCAGCCAGCAAGTGTTTTAGCATAAAAAGGACAACGTTTGCACACATAATATTCCATACAGTGGAATCCCAGAAGAGTATTGAAAATGAAATGAAAATTTACGGGAATATTGGAATTTATTTTTGACACAGAAAAAAAGGGTTTTTCAATGACCAACAGTTATGGTTGTTGAGAATCACCACAAGAGAGTGGAGACCTACGCTTAATGGCTTACTATGCCAATACCTCTACCACCAGCAGCAGCACTTGTAGCACTTGACATTCCATGAACAATAAAACTAAGGATATTGCATTTCATAATAAAACATGAAGACGAAGCATTAAAATAAAACATATCCTTTTTGCCTTTTAAATAGGCTACCACCCATCGCCAACCATCACACATTTCATTCATTTCTTTCTTTCTTTCATTGTCTTTAATATTATGAAAATCACTTTAATGTTCTACAACCAAATATCCTTTCACTCCGCTCCATACAACTGCCATTATCCTCTAACAGGTATTGCTTACAGGGCTCTTAAAAGACACACAGGAAAATCCTGCAAAACATATACACAATTTTGTATCCTTTCATGGAGCAGACACATGTTATATACATATCTTCAATGATTTCTGTGGTTTTTTTTTCCTTTCAAAAATAACGGGTGAGTTTTTTTGTGGTGCCACATTTTTTTTCAATCTAAGAAAGAGTTTCGTGACATGTGTTAATGCTAAAAATGCTTAGTAAAGTTAACTATCTTATCACAAAGTATCTAAAGTCCCTTGCGGCTACAAACTTCCCCTCTGAAGAGGTTAACATGCTCCACCACTTCCTTGATCAATTCTTAAGCCAGTTTTGTGTCATATAGTATGGGTTCCTAGTAACAGGGACTTCCCCCATAATTGTGTAATTGATAATCAATAGCATTAGACATTAAATAGCACTTGAAGCTTGTCAGGGCAACAGGATTGCGGAGTGTACTTCAATAGCTTGTCTACTTGCAGTACACTAGGACCTCTACCAGGTATGTGCCAATATAATATGGGCTCCTAGTAACAGGGACTTCCCCGATAATTGTGTAATTGATAATCGATAGCATTAGACATCACACAGTACTTGAAGCTTGTCAGGGCAACAGGATTGCGAAGGGCACTACAATAGCTTGTCTACACAGTACACTAGAACCTCTACCAGTCATTATAATCCTTTAGTCAGAATTACATCCCATGTTGTGTGTGTTAATTTTACCTATGTGCGGCGGGATCTACAACAGGACAACAGAAGAGAAGCCAGAAGTTTTTGTAGTCTAGTAGATACTATGGTTGGTTTTGGCTTATTAAACGATAGTCCGTCGTTCTATCCCTGACAGACAAGACGAAATGTTTCTCTCAGCGGCTTCCTCTCTGCAGTCAATTGACAGCAACTCTAAACAGTTTTTCATATAACAATCCTTAGTCAGGTTTACAACCTACTTCCTCAAACCACCCAATTTACTTACTTACTTAACTGACCATTAACAAGCCGACTAACGGATTTCGGCCTGCCGTAACACATCCTTTCATGCGCCTCTGCTTGTTGAGCGCCTTTGTCAGCTGTTTACACCAATCGATGACAGGGCTTCCTCGATTTGATGCTTCCAACGCAAACAAAGTCTTCCTCTTCGCCAACCTCTGCAGATCGACACATCAAATACCCGTGTCGCTGGAGCATCCTCTTCCATTCGACCGACATGGCCGAACCTGTGCAGCCGCTGTATATTAATACGCTGCACAATGTCTATGTTGTTGAGGAGCTCATACAGCTCAATAGTGGATCGAATGCGGAAATCCTTACGTAGGACTTTGCTTTCGAATACTCTCAAGGCTGCTGTATCAGTGCTTAATAGGGTTCATGCCTCTGAGCCATAAAGAAGCACGAGGAGGATGAGCATCTGGCAGAGTATTAGTTTTGTCGTACGAGAGAGGTATCTGCTACTCAATTGCCTATTGAGACCATATTAGCACCTGTTGGCAAGAGCGCTCATGCGCTTGATCTCCAGACTGACATAATTTTTGGTGGTAACGGCGGAGCCAAGATAAATAAATTCTTTGATTATATCGAAAGTATAGTTATCGGTCGTAAGCTGGAAGAAATGGGACTGTGGTCAACGTGGCGACTACCAGGACTATCGTTCTCTTGCTGTATTTAAGTTGACACGCAGCCTCCTCGCGGCCCCTCCTGCATTCTAGCACCCGCTAGATGTTTGCTAATGCGTGCAGCGAAGTCTAATCCCCTGGGCGCTAAATCTGGGCTGTACGTAGGACTTGGAAGCCACCACAAAAAATTTTATCCAATGATAACCAGAAGACAGAAAACCACCCAAGTTAAGTGTGTGGGTGCCACTGTTCA
Organism: Sarcophaga subvicina; assembly: GCA_936449025.2. Classification (NCBI taxonomy): domain Eukaryota; kingdom Metazoa; phylum Arthropoda; class Insecta; order Diptera; family Sarcophagidae; genus Sarcophaga; species Sarcophaga subvicina. Next base: position 101,141,554 of record OW388084.2, read on the forward strand.
CAACTTGATGTATGCAACAGTAATTGCTTGTTCGCTATCCTTCTTTGCTTACAACACAGATCTTTTCAGCGACGATCTTCAAACCACGACTGTTCTCTTCGCACGCAACACGTCTTTACACAAGACTGACTGAATTCTTATTACTGGTTGCCTGCTTTGTCTTGCCTTTTTATATGCCCACGTAATCAGACTGATGAAGGTTCTTGAAGCAGAATGTTCGTGGTTTCACCTTCTCGAGAACTCTATCACGACTTCATTGTTGTTTGTGTATTTTGTTTACATTACTTGTTGTTGCGTTCTCGCTTACTTGTCTATCCCCTTTTCTTTCATACCGATGTTGTTGCTTTACTTGTAACAAGTTCGTTGTAATTGTTTGTGTAGCTTTTGTTAATGTTAAACGATGTTTCCATTTTCGTAACAATATTTTACTCTCAGAGTTTTTGCCAGCAGACTGATGAGAGAAGATCGCCAAAGAAATGTTGAACCACGGCCTCACGTCTAATTATCCATTACAATACCTACTAAACTATGGCGACATCAACGGCCCACATAAATATTTCATTCACTTTTCTTCAATTTTTAAATGCCAACGCTGTCAAAATAAGCACCCGTTATATTTAAATATTCTAAATGTAAATGTGTTAAGAAAATTACTTTTCTTCCGTTCTTTCATTTTCTTCTTTTATTTTAACAGTTACAATACGTCTGTCTTCGTATGTCCTTGCTTGCCCCGTATAACTTGCGCCTTTAAACCCCTTCTCTTGTGCCCATTTTGTGTCTTTCTGTAGGACATACGAGTACGAACATATGCAGGAAACATGCTCAAAACTCGAACAACAAAATAAATGCCTTCAAAATGCTCTATTGCAGCATTTTCACATGGTTTAAGGGCATTTTACTACTGAATTAAAAACATTTTTTTTTCGGTATGTGGAAATAACATGACATCTTCGTTAAGCTTCTATGGGATTTACACTTATTCCCTCTCTTTTTCGTTTTTTTTTTTTGTATTTTATTACAGCCACCAAATAACAGTGGAAAGAAATTAAAAAAATGTTTACAACACGTTTATAAATTCTTTAAAATAAAAATTTAAAAGAATAGGCACGAGTCAGCATACGTTACATTTCATTTTGTCAACTTCTAGACTTAACCTTTTACGATCTTCCTATGTTGATTTGTTATTGTAATTTGATATTTCATTATCGCTACTTTCGTAGCTTCTTGGTTACATACACAATTGGCCACTACAACCCTTCACTCAGGATTACGACCTAGTTTCTCACACCACTTATGTTGTGTACGTTAATTTTTTATACACGAGTGGCGGTAGCTACAGTTTAAAGTCGACTCCGAACGTCAGATTTTTTGAGAAACTTTTCATGACAATTTTATTTACTTTCAGAGTTTTTCCCAGAAATTTACTGAGAGGAAGTCGCTGAAGAAATATTATTTCATATTTCTCTTAGTTGGAGATGCCTGACCTGAGGTTTGAACCGTGGCCTTACGTCTAATAAGCCACCACACTACCTACTAAACCACGGCGACCATTATTTATTCCATTTTCGGAAATGTATCCCCAATTGCAGAGTTTCTGTGCAACTCATATTATATGACCAGAGAATAACGAACTTTACGCAAAAATTGGCTAATTTTCAGGGCCATTAACTAAAGGGTCCGCCAAATAACTTTGTTTTTTTTTTTTGAAAAAGGTTTAAAAAAACTACTGAATATTTTCTCAAATTCTTTTTTTTATTTGAAAGTACAATCCTTCGGGTTAATAATGGAAAATAATTTCATTCAAATGTCTGCCTCGGCTGGCCATGCAGTAGCCTACACCAGAAGATGCCGATTTTTGCAAAAAAAAATCATCTTTTCAGGTGAAGCTCATTTTGATCTTGGCGGGTACGTAATGAAGCAAAATTGTCGCATTTGGGGCACAGAAAACCCGCACGCATACATTGAAAAGCCGACGCACCCAAAACGAGTCACTGTTTGGTGCGGATTTTGGTCCAGAGGCATAATTGGGCCATTTTTCTTCGAAAATGAGCAAGGAGTGGCCGCTACAGTCAATGGCGATCGTTATCGGGCCATGTTGAACGAATTTTTGTTCACAAAAATTAAAGAGGAGGATATTGGCAACATTTGGTGTCAACAAGACGGCGCTACGTGCCACACAGCCGAAGCTACACTCGATGTTTTGCGCTCTGTTTTTGAAGATCGCATTATCAGCCGTAGAGCTGATGTCGTTTGATGCCGGTGGACTATTATTTGTGGGGTGCCGTCAAAGATAAGTGTTACGCCGACAAGCCAGAGACAATTGACGCTTTAAAGGTCAATATTCGTGAAGCCATTGGTGAAATACAGCTGCACACAATCGATAATGTGCTTAAAAATTGGACCGATCGTGTAGGCTACTGCATGGCCAGCCCCGAGGCAGCAATTTGAATGAAATTATTTTCCATTATTAACCGGAAGGATTGTACTTTCAAATAAAAAAAGAAACTTGAGAAAATATTCCGTAGTTTTCTTTTTAAAGCATTTTCAAAAAAAAAGTTATTTGGCGGACCCTTTAGTAGCTACTAGCAAGAGTGTGGCTGGACTTGATATCAAGACTGAGATTTTATTTTCACTGGTGAAGGAGAAGTCAAGCAAGAGGTAACGCCAGATATGTTCGTGTATGCTTTTTTCTCATGAGCCGAGTATAAGAACTTCCAACTACAGCTGAATCATGCATTCTGAAAATGATTTTGCATTGTGATATGAAGTCACCGTAGTCTAGGAGGTAGTGTGTTGACTTATTGGATGGGAAGGCATGGATCAAACCCCAATAGGAAATATGAAATAAAAAGGAATGAAAAATACAGACAAAATAATTTTTTTTTTTGTAAACAAATAACAGGAAAAACAAAATGAAAAATTTATGAAATTTAAATTTAAAGAATTCTTATCTTTAAGAGAGAAAGAAAAAATTTCTCTGAAAATCATTTTTTCACTTTATGACACACACAAAAATGTTCACTTTTCTCATATCATTACTTGGTATCACGTACATGAAAGCACGGTTAATTTATCACATGACTGAATATAATATTTGCCATGTTTGCCACTCCACACCACTGTTTTGTTTGCCCTGCAGCCGCTTAGAAATGTAAATTGAATACGAGTTGAATATTTAACAGAAACGAAGAAATCGGGCTTTAAATCATAAGGGAAATTATTTATACTCGCATACTCGGTATAAAGCAAATAACATTTTGCCAACATCATCAACATCATCGTCATCATCGTCATCATCATCCGCATTTGTAACACCAACTTTAATACAATATTTCCGACTAAAAATAGAACGCGCTTATTCAAAATACTTTCCAGAATAAAGAAGAAAAAAAATCAACAACTTGTGGTTGGCTACTCAAACAATAACAATTTTATTGCCCGTTGGCGTATGAGTGTGTTTGTGTCATGGCAACAAATTAAATATCACTCATACGTTAATAATGTCTTCTTCACACTGAATAGCCTGTGACAGATTCTGTAGCAGAGATCAGAATCGTTTTTTTTTTTGCTACTAATAAGCACTCACATGAAATTTTCAATATAAGTGAGTCAACAATATTGAAATTTAACTATGTATCGTACTCTGATTCATTCATACTCACTACAGCGTTGATTTATAAGTTTAGGTTGTAATGAGTATGCATACAACGTTGACATCAAACTCATACCATTCGAAATATGTTTGATTCATAAGCCTACTTATTTAGATTCATAAGTGACTCAAATCATTCATTAAAATTTACAGTTTTAGCTGTTGTTGTATTTACAACAAAAGAAAACAGACACATAAGCAAAAAAAAAACAGAGCAGCAAGCAGAGCCAACACACAACCTTCTAGTAAGTAGTGTTAGTGTTCGTACGCGAATCATACTGTTGCGTTTTTACCTTTTTAAAAATGTTTAAATATGAGTTTGTTAATTGCAAACCAAGTAAAAACAAATATGTGTTTAATTTCAGTTAAACTCTCTTTATTCTTTACACTACCTTTGTGTGACACCGTATACAACTTAACGATACAACAATAATTTCCTTGTACCCTATTCTATTCCACACTTCCACTTGTACGTTCAAACCGCAACGCGTCTTCACACAAGTCTGACTGAATTATAACTGACTCGCTGCTGGACCTGCTGCCCTTTTATATACGCACGCAATCAGTATGATGAAGGTTCTTACTCTCGCCTTCTCGAGAATTCTATTGCTAGTACGTTATTGTTTGTGTACCTTGCTTACGTTGTCCATCCCTTTTTGTCACATACACGTTGTTGTTGGTACAAGGCGCAACCAGGTTCGTTGTACATATGTGTGTGTGTGCAGCTTTAGATAACCAACACGTTCATTGTATTCTTAGTGTTAGTGTGTATTTGTATCGTGTGGCTTTTGTTTATCGTTTTTGTTGTTAAACGATATTAGGTCGTTTCGATTTATGTAACAATATTATTACGAAAATCGAAAAAATCTAGATACTGGTGTTTTTGTTTTTTTATTTATTTATTTATTTAAGTCAATGGACAAATTCCTTACTGACTAATAACACAAATCGAATAAAATTAAATACGATTACAATAAATTTCTTCAAAAATATAAATAATAGTTACAATAAAAATATGAAAAGTTACGAATTGAGAAAAACAATAATGTTTTGTTTCATAATGCAAGAATTTAAAGAAAAATCAACAAAGTCTGACAAATAATTAAATTGACGGCAAATTCTAGTTAACGGATCAGCAATAGCATAATTAGTTCTGCAGAACTGAATATAAAATAAGATTATAACAGCGGAAGTTACGACGAGGAACATCGAATTTAACAGATCTTAACAGAAATTCACAGCAAATATTACCATGAAGGATATATTTAACATTGTTCGACGACTCTTAAGGTTAGGCAGTTTTATTAAAGCCAATCTGCTAGTATATGAAGGCATATTCAAGTAATTCCATCCAAGGCCACGCAAGCAGAAGAGTAGAAATTGTTTCTACAGAACAGATTCGATGTGTTCGCTGCGAAACATTATAGTGAGGATCCCATACGATGGATCCATACTCCAAAAATGATCTGACAAGCGATACGTATAACTATTTACATAGTGATAAATGGATCAGTAAATTCCTTTGCCCAACGTTTTATGAAGCCAAGAGGGCTTCTTGCCTTATTTACAGTCAAAGTGATAGTGATCATTAAAGTTTAATTTTGTGTCTAATAGGATCCCAAGATCAATAAAAGAATCCCCTATTTCCAGTTGATGACCTCCAAGCAAGTGATTAACCGCAAATAAAATTATTTCTTGGGAACCGTATACATTTGCATTTTTTTGATATTCAACTCCATCATGTTGTACTCGCACCTTAAAAGGAAATTATTGTGATCACTTTGAAGATAAATATGCTCGATGATATTATTAAAGGAGAGAAAAATTTTTACAACGTCAGCATACATCAAGATATTACATAATTGGTCATTACAACCCTTTAGTCAGGATTACGACCTAGTTTCTCACACCACTTATGTTGTGTGTGTTAATTTTATACATGGGTGGCGGGACCTACAGTTTAAAGTCGACTCCGAACGAAAAATTTTTGAGAAACTTTTCATGGCAATGAGAGGAAGTCGCCGAAGAAATATTTTTTGTATTTTATTTTGATGTCTGGCCTGGGGCTCGAACCATGGCTTTTCGTCTAATAAGCCGACACACTACCTACTAGACTACGGCGACTACATCAAGATATTGGCAAAATTAATCAGGTTGGGAAGATCGTTTATAAACAGCGAAAAAAGTGGACCAAGTGGACCAAGATGGCTGCCCTGAGGAACACCAGATAGCACATACATAAATATACTTAGATAAGCTATTGTTCACACATACGATCTGCTTTCTACCAGTGAAATACGACTCTAGCCATCTTAAACTCCTATGATTTACAACCATTAAATCCAATTTAGTTAACACGAGTTTGTGATTCACTTTATCGAACGCCTTACTAAAATACGTAAAAATTACATCAGTTTGCTTCCGCTGAGAAAAGGCCGCATTTATCATGGATGTTGAAGTCGCCGTAGTCTAGTAGGTAGTGTGTTGGCTTATTAGACGCAAAAGCCTGGGTTCGAGCCCCAGGCCAGACAAAATACAAAAAGTATTTTTTTGGCGACTTCCTCTCAGTAGATTTCTGGCAAAAACTCTGAGCGTTAAAATAAAAATTGCCATGAAAAGTTTCTCAATAAAAAAAAATCTGTCGTTCGGAGTCGACTTTAAACTGTAGGTCCCTGGACCAAGTGGACCAAGATGGCTGCCCTGAGGAACACCAGATAGCACATACATAAATATACTTAGATAAGCTATTGTTCACACATACGATCTGCTTTCTACCAGTGAAATACGACTCTAGCCATCTTAAACTCCTATGATTTACAACCATTAAATCCAATTTAGTTAACACGAGTTTGTGATTCACTTTATCGAACGCCTTACTAAAATACGTAAAAATTACATCAGTTTGCTTCCGCTGAGAAAAGGCCGCATTTATCATGGATGTTGAAGTCGCCGTAGTCTAGTAGGTAGTGTGTTGGCTTATTAGACGCAAAAGCCTGGGTTCGAGCCCCAGGCCAGACAAAATACAAAAAGTATTTTTTTGGCGACTTCCTCTCAGTAGATTTCTGGCAAAAACTCTGAGCGTTAAAATAAAAATTGCCATGAAAAGTTTCTCAATAAAAAAAAATCTGTCGTTCGGAGTCGACTTTAAACTGTAGGTCCCTGGCACTCATGTATAAAATTAACACACACAACATAAGTGGTGTGAGAAACTAGAACGTTGTACAATGGGTCAATTCGACCTCCGGGTACTGTACTTGTCTTAATTGACAAGTACACGTCCTCTAACCTAACCTAACCTAACCTAATCCATCATGGATGTTAACTGAAGCACGTTAGTTGTTGTTGAACAGCCCAGCACTTTCGGAAACCATGTTGATAAGGTGATAATAATGATGAAGTATGATGAACCAAAAAATCGGCAATCAGTTTCTCGAACATTTTTGGAATAGCACTTAGCTATGTATTTTTTGATTTTACATCGTTTAACATTTAAATTATAAAACAAAAGCTACAAAAACAAAAACAATAAACCTGTTTACAAATTATCGTACTGCTTAATATAACAACAAACACAAACATAACAAAAAATGGTAAACAAGTAAACAAAAATACACCAACAACACTACAAGAACAAATCTAAACAAAATACACATACAACGCTACAATAATAAAGGTAAGCAACGATGTTTGCGTTTATAAAGATTTCAAGAAGGCGTAGTCACGAACATTCGCTTTCAAGTACATTCATCAGATTGTTTACCCTGCCATATAAAAGGCAAGGCAAAGCGGACAACAGAGTCAGTAAAAGTCCAGTCAGTCTTCTTGGGTGAAGACACGGTGTGTTTGAAGAGAGTAGTCGTGGTTTGAAAATCTCCGTTACAAAGATCTGTCGAACAGTTGTTTAAAAATTGTTATTGTTTTTGCAAAAGAGTGCAAAGAGGAATAACAAACAAAGCAATTGTTGTTGTTTACGTCAAGTTGTAAACAGTGGCACACAGAATTGTGCGAATAATAAAGAATTTTAATTAAAATTAAAACACAAATCCACGAACGCATATTTTAAACGTTTTTAAAAGGTAAAACGTACGCACGTAATTGGTTATTACAACCCTTCAGTCAGGATTACGTCCTAGTTTCTCACACCACTTATGTTGTGTGTTAATTTTTTATACATGAGTGGCGGAACCTACAGTTTAAAGTCGACTCCGAACGACAGATTTTTGAGAAACTTTTCATGGCAATTTTATTTACTCTCAGAGAGAGGAAGTCGCCGAAGAAATACTTTTTTTGTATTTTGTCTTGATGTCTGGCCTGGGGCTCGAACCCTGGCTTTTCGTCTAATGAGCCAACACACTACCTACTAGAACACGGCGACGTAACCATATTTAAATAAGTATAAATGCGTATAAGTATCAGAAATTATGAGTATGATTCGATTCTACTCATCTTTTTGAATACTCATTGCTGATCTCTGGTCTGAACATTATCTTTCACACTTTTGTTTTTGTTGGCGTTCAATAAATATTTTTTTCTCCCAACCATTGCCGTAGACAATGTCAAAAAGGTAATGGTAACGATGATAACTTTATCTGTATTTTGTATATTAAATTTCTATTTAAATATTCATCATTTTATTTATTTAATATTTTATTATCACTTTCCTAATTTTTTCCTTTTTTTTCTTCTCGAATTTATATTTCTTCTTTTGATTTGCTTGGCCTTTTTAACGCCACAGATAAAGACAAAGTTTCCAGTGACTTGCATTAAAAAGAGGGAAAATATGGTAACAATAGCAGCACAACAACAAAAATAATACATATATTTAGATGAAATGGAAAATCTATTGGATAAGGAAAAAAGTATTTTTCCGTTTTCAAAATCAATGTTAAAAAAAACTCAAATAAAGCCTTGAGCTTGACAATATGTACGAAATACAGTGTAATTTAAATGCTACGAGACTGGATTTATTGGATCACATGATACTTTTGAGGTTAGGTTAGGTTAGTGGAGCACGCATAGCGTTATAATGCCACGGGTAAGCGCAGTCTTTTTGAGATAGTATTCGCTCACTTTTTTTTACTCATTTTATGTCGTATCTCAGTGATAACCTGTCGCACGTTGGCTTACAAACCTTGTAACATTAGGGGACTATCTGGGCCTACACAGGAAAGGAACAGCAGTCTAGCAGGTAGTATGTTGGCTTGCTAGACGTAAGACCACGGTTCAAACCCCAAGTCAGACATCAAAACAAAACATGTAAGAAATATTTCTTCGGCGACTTCCTCTCAGCAGATTTTTGGCAAAAGCTCTGTGAGTAAATTAAAAATTGCCATGGAAAGTTTCTTAAAAAATCTGTCGTTCGGAGTCGACTTTAAACTGTAGCTATCGCCACTCATGCATAAAGACTAACGTCTGTGGGAATCGGGCTGCTGGAAACCTCGTTCAATAGATCATTCCAGAGTTCTGAACATCGTTTTTCCTAAGGGAAGGTACAGACTCTCGGAAAAAACCACCGACTATATTGTGTCTGAGGCTATGTTCCTGCCTGGTTCAAGGGTACTGAAATGGTGGGATACTCCAGAGGCAGAAAGTTATACAAATTTTCACAGATGGATCTAAGTTAGGTGAAGGTACAGGGGAGCCGGGGTTTTCTGTAGGGAACTCTGTCTTGAACTTCACTTCAAGTTAAAGGATGACTGTAGCGTGTTGCAGTCAGAGATTTTCGCAATCTTAAATGTTATTGGGGCCATAGATCATGTAGAAAGAGTAACACTTACAACATAAGTGGTGTGAGAAACTAGGTCCGTTATCGTGAATGAAGAGTTGTAATAACCAATTATGTATGTATGTATCCTTGACTGGACAAACATTCAACCGTTCCTTGGTACTAAAACTTACCTTTGTTTTAAAGCAATAAGTTGCCAAGTATACGAGGACATAGAATGCCTTCTAGGTCACAACTTTTTCTCTTTTCTAATTTTTCCATTGGTTGACCTTATCCTTATTCCCATTTTCTTTCCTTTATTTTTTTCCCAGTCACAGTCTTTGTTGCCGTATTTCCCACATTTCGATGGGGAAAAGCAACAGGATACACCCGGAACGCCAGTAAAATGTGTGTTGCATTTGCTTTACCAAACGAGAAAAAACATTTCCCTTTAGCTTTGAAGAATAAAAGCGAAAGAAAATGAAAAGTCTTCACAAGACCGAACAAAACAGACAGAAAAATCCCCAACCATTTTAAATGAAAATAGAAATCATTTAACATTTTATGGCCTTAAACCACGACCACCGCTAGCCAAGCAAAGCGCAGTCACAAGCACAGTCAAAACCACGGGAAACAGCGAGACAAACGTCTTAAACAGTCAGCAGCCAGTGTTGCATTTTGAAATGGTACTGAACCATAATTGAAAAAGTACTTTTTTTACATCAAATGGTACTTTTGTAAAGGCACATAATTGGTCGTTATAACCCTTCAATCACGATTACGGACCTAACTTCTCACACCACTTATGTTTGTGTGCGTTAATTTTATCCACTAATGGCCGGACCTACAGTTTAAAGTCGACTGCGAACGACAGATTTTTCAGAAATTTTATCGTGGAAATTTTTATTTTACTCTGAGAGTTTTTGCCAGAAGGAAGGTGCCGGAGAAATATTTTTTGGGGTTTGAATCATGGCCCTATGTCTAGTAAGCCAGTGCACTTCCTACTAGACACTATTACGCACTACTACAGGACAAAAACATCTCAGTCGGAACGTGAAAGCCCCGTTTAGTCAAACGTCGATGGAATGTAATGTAACATACGTTCGTTTTTAGCATATGAAGAGCAATGCAAATGCTTAACGAAATTACATTACGATTCGGCAAGGGTTTTCATTGCTTTTCGTAGTCTAAAAACGAACGTACGTTCCTTGTACGTTTGGCTAAGCAAGGCTAAAGTCTAATTCTACCTTTAGCATTACGTTGAACGATTTGCTAATGCATTAATAAAGGGTGTTTTTTATAGAGGTGTAGAACTTTAAGTTGCAATAAAACAACGATGGATTATTCGATTGACATGAATTTTATTTATCCGAAAGACAATCTTGTGGCATTACATTTTAAATATGATTTCTGGCATATGACCGCCACGGCTGGCGCGGATGTAGTCCAATCTGGACGTTCAATTTTCGATGACTTTTTCCAACATTTGTATCCGTATATCGGCAATAATACGGCGAATGTTGTCTTCCAAATGGTCAAGCGTTTGTGGCTTTACCGCATAGACCAATGACTTTACATAGCCCCACAGAAAGTAGTCTAGCGGTGTTAAATCACAAGATCTTGGAGGCCAATTCACAGATCCAAAACGTGAAATTAGGCGGTCACCAAACGTGTCTTTCAATAAATCTATTGTGGCACGAGCTGTGTAACATGTTGCGCCGTCTTGTTGAAACCACATCTCCTGGACATCATGGTTATTCAATTCAGGAATGAAAAAGTTAGTAATCATGGCTCTATACCGATCACCATTGACTGTAACGTTCTGGCCACCATCGGTGTTGAAAAAGTACGGACCAATGATTCCACCAGCCCATAAAGCGCACCAAACAGTCAGTTTTTCTGGATGTAACGGTGTTTCCACATACACTTGAGGGTTACCTTCACTCCAAATGCGGCAGTTTTGTTTGTTGGCGTAGCCATTCAACCAGAAGTGCGCTTCATCGCTAAACAAAATTCGCTTATGAAAATCGGGAACAACGGTAATCTCGTTTTGGGCCCATTCGACGAATCTACGCCTTACTTGATGATCGTTTGGCTTCAAATCTTGCACGAGTTGGATTTTGTAAGCACGCAAACCAAGATCCTTACGCAAAATCTTCCATAAAGTGGATGGGCACAGATCCAATTCCTGTGCTCGATGGCGGATGGACTCATTCGGGTCTTCCTCAATGCTACGCTCTACAGCAGCAATAGCTTCTTCTGTACGCACCGTACAGTGTCTCTGGGGATGCGAGTTATCAATAAGAGTAAACGTGGTGCGAAAACGTTCCATGGTTAATCGAATTAACTGCTCTGATGGACGATTTTGTCGACGATAAAATGGACGTAGTGCGCGATACGTTTTCCGCACAGAACCATTATTTTCGAAATAAAATTGCACTATTTGCAAGCGTTGTTCAGGCGTGAGTCTAGTCATGATGAATTGCCAAACCAAACTGAGAATAAATCACTTGACAGCTGTTAAATCGGTCGCCATCTTGAAAAGTAATGCCAACTTAAAGTTCTATACCTCTATTGAAACAAGGAAGACATGTGCATATGCAGGCGTATTGTGGTATTTTTGAAATGAAAAAGTACTGAAAAAAGTACAAAAGTACTGAATTTTTCAACACTAGTATCAACATAAAGGTAGAGAGAAAGAGGGAAATGAAAATTCAAGCCAAAAATGATTAAAGCTTTGCTCGTTTTCTTCAAATAAAAACGATGAGACGCTGAAAATTGAAATGGAATTTGAAAGAAAAAAAAAAAGACTCCATGAAAATGAAAACGAAAATGAAGAAAAAAAATTTGCAACAATTTTTAAGTAAAAATTGAAAATTTTTCTTTCAAATCTCTTAAGAGTACAATTCATAAAAATGGGGGGTAATTTTCGTACATTATTAAGAACAATTTCATAAAATTTTACGGCTTCCACAATGCCAGACAAACTATGTATACTGTACTGCACATATGGATGTACATGTACATGCTTGCTTGCCGCTTAACAGGATTCAGTATCCTTTAACACTTTACCACAGTACATTATATGCATGTATCCTCATATGAGGTATGGGGGACAGGTTGTATGGTGTAAAGAATTTTATTTCCAACATTTTTATTAATATTCGTAATAAATTTTATATTTCAACCAATGAAAGCTATCCAAAACAATCAGCAAAATGTTCTGTACTCCACCACATTTGTTGTATGCGGATGGAGGGAACGTAGCAAAACATAAAAGCCCCGCTTGGTCAAACGTCGATTGGAATGTAATGTAACATACGTTCGTTTTTACTATATATGAAGAGTAATGCAAATGCTTACCGAAAATACATTACGGTTCGGCAAGCGTTTTCATTGCTTTTCGTATTCTAAAAACGAACGTACGTTACATGGACGTTTGGCTAATCGGAGCTAAAGCCTAATTCTACCTTGGATGAATACAAGCATGTACAAATAATTTGTTTTTATGGTAACATAAATATGAGCAAAAATGTGTTTTAACAACTGAAAAAAATGCAACAGGAGATATTGATTAGAATTTGCAAAAAACCGAAATTATTTCTGCATAAGTGAACGTTAAGTTAGATGCAACAGCAATGTGTTAGATCGAGTGGCTCATACTCAGGTAACAGATCAGTGTGAAGTATTCTGTAATACCATGACAGGTTAAAAGATCCTTCTTATATGAAAGATACTCACTGAAGAAAAGAATGGCATTTAGGTCTCAGACCATCCACCAAACAATTCCTACAGAAACCTCTTAAATAAATCTTGCTATTGTTGCAGTCGCCATAGTCTAGTAGGTAGTGTGTTAGCTTATTAGACGCAAAGCCACGGTTCATAACCCAGGTCAGACATCAAAACGAAATATAAAAAAATATTTCTTCGGCGACTTCCTCTCAGCAGATTTCTGACAAAAACTCTGAGCGTTAAAATAAAATTGCCATGAAAAGTTTCTCAAAAGTCTGTGTCTATGAGAAACTTGATCGTTTCTCACATCACTTATGTATGTTGCGTGCGTTAATTTTTATACATGAGTGGTGGGACCTGCAGTTTAAAGTCGACTCCGAAAGACAGATTTTTGAGAAACTTTTTCATGGCAATTTTCAATTTATTCTCAGAGCTTTTGCCAGAAATCAGCTGGGGGGAAGTCGCCGTAGAAATATTTCTTTATATTTCGTTTGGTTGAAGATGTCTGACCCGAGGTTTGAACCGAGGCCTCACGTCTAATAAGCCAATACACTACAGCACGGCGGCTTCACTAATTAAAGGAGCGATCAATGTCCCACTAAACGATGTATCGGCCTACTGCCTTGTAATGCTTTACCCTATCTGTAGCCATTTTTATGTTGATATCCCTTAGAGCTTGGTTGAATGTGCACATTCACATGACCATTCGAAACTTATTGCATTGGGGGGGGAAGAGATTTTCTTTTTATAAATATTGGGCCAGACTTCAGGCTGCAACTCTAGTGCTATGCTAGTGGCTAGTGTCACGCTTATCGTATAGCGTTTTAATTAAGATACTTCCTCTGACTTGTTTGTCCTTTTTTTAATTGTCAAGTATACTTGTTGTTTATCCTTAGCATCCTAACCTTATGTAGACCATCTAGAAGTAATTTCTGGAATAATTTTTTTCAAACTGTCAAACAAAAGTTCTTTCAAAGCAACAATTAGATTTGAAAGCTTGTGGGAAACCCTTATTCCTTAGCCTACGGAAAAAGATAAACAATTAAAGGGTCCGCCAAATAACTTTTTTTTGAAAATGCTTTAAAAAAAAACTACTGGAATATTTTGTCAAATTTCTTTTTTTATTTGAAAGTACAATCCATCCGGTTAATAATGGAAAATAATTTCATTCAAATGGCCTACACGATCGGTCCAATTTTTTAAGCAAATTATCGATTGTGTGCAGCTGTATTTCACCAATGGCTTCACGAATATTGTCCTTTAAAGCGTCAATTGTCTCTGGCTTGTCGCCATAACACTTATCTTTGACGGCATCCCACAAATAACAGTCCACCGGTGTCAAATCGCAGCTCTGAGGTGGCCAAACGACACCAGCTATGCGGCTGATAATGCGATCTTCAAAAACAGGGCGCAAAATATCGAGTGTAGCTTCGGCTGTGTGGCACGTAGAGGCGTCCTGTTGAAACCAAATGTTGCCAATATCCTCCTCTTTAATTTTTGTGAACAAAAATTCGTTCAACATGGCCCGATAACGATCGTCATTGACTGTAACGGCCACTCCTTGCTCATTTTCGAAGAAAAATGGCCCAAATATGCCTCTGGACCAAAATCCGCACCAAACAGTGACCCGTTTTCGTGCGTCGGCTTTTCAATGTATGCGTGCGGGTTTTCCGTGCCCCAAATGCGACAATTTTGCTTGTTTACACACCCACCAAGATCAAAATGATTTTTTTTGTGCCAAAATCGGCATCTTCTGTAAGTCGATCTTAGGCCCACTTAGCGAAACGAAAACGCATTGGATGGTCAATTGGCTTCAACTCCTGAACCAATTGGACGTTGTATGGCGTCATACCAAGGTTTTTATACAAAATTCGTCTCAATGATGTCTCCGAATCTCCGAAATGTTCAATTATTGAGAACGACGGTGAATTGATGTTGATGGCGCTTCACGCACACTTTCTCTGCCACAGCAGCAATATTGTCGTGTGTACGCACTGTTTTTGGCTTTTCACGCTTTCGTTTGACGATGAGGATGCCAGTTTCTTTCTTTCTTTTCACAAGATAACGAACATACGGAACTGACGGTGCTTCTCTTCTTCCAAAATCCGTAAGCAATTTTCGCACACATTCTGCACACATTCTTACCATGATTTTCAAAATAATGTCGCAATATTTGCCAGCGTTGTTCAAGCGTATACACAACCATATTCGTTCAGCGGCAGGATAAAACTAATTATCTGTCAAATCAGACATGAGCTAAGGTGATACCATTCACGAAATAAGCATTAGTTGAGAAAAAAAAACGTTAGATGGCGGACCCGATAAAAAAGAGCAAAGAAATATTTTTTTTTTTAATTATTCAATTCCCATGGAAACACCCATACAGATTGAAATACCACCATAAGGTGGTGGTGGTAAGCAAAATAATTACAATAAAAATTTCATGTAAGAATCGTTTTAAAACGAAATAAATTCTGTCTTGTGTACAAACCTTACCTACAGATTTTAATTTGCTTTTTTTATTATTTTTCTACTTGTTCTTCTTCTTTTTGTTTTTTATTTCTGTTGTTGTTTATGATATTGTTAAACATTTTGGTTTTTACTTTAAAGCTCATAAAAAAAACAGGGGACCAAAACATAAACCACTTGCAAGGATATGCTCATAAATTCCCTTGATACACATGAAACCCAGCCAGCAAATACATTAAAACAAAAATAACAACAAAAAAGGTCAAGATTATTGCCACAAAGCCACACACATACATTAAGCAGGTGCTGCCAGATTTAAGGAAGGAGCAGCATAGGCAATCAGAAGCTAGTATGTATGTATGTATGTATAAAGGATTAATTTCAAAATACAGTTTTAAAATGAAAATCTTTGAATATATTTTTTTAATAAAGTCATAACAGTAAAATTGAATAAATTATAAGGATACCAAGGAAGATTTAGAGAAGCTTTAGAAAATTACATGGAAATTTGTTAACAAAAAAAGGTCCGTCCATATGCATGGCAGGCAGACGAAAATAAAATAGAACACAACATATGTATGTAAGTATTTTGCAGGGAACCGACTCCCTTAATTGCTAACATAATTGGGCATTACAACACTTTAGTCAGGATGACAAACTAGCCTTGTCACTCCACCCACGTTGAGTGTGTTAATTTTTATACGTGAGTGCCAGGGACCTACCGACTTCGAATGAAAGATTTTTTAGAGAAACTTTTCATGGCAATTTTATTTTTACACTCAGAGTTTTTGCCAGAAATCTGCGGAGAGGAAGTCGCTGTGAGAAATATTTTTTCATATTTTCGTTTAGTTAGAAAAGTCTGATCTGGGACTTGAACCGAAGCCAACACGGTACCTACTAGACCTCGGAGAGTCTATTGAACTCAAGTCCACTTTTATTAAGGGCAAGCCTCCTTAAAAGTCAACTATGTCCCGACAAAAAGGTGGTTTCCGTCCTCTAACAAATTTCGAATACTTTGTAGTGTGAAAGAAATTTCTTCTCCTTGTAATTTCCTCTTCACAGAAAAGTTCTGATTGGTAGTTCCTTACCTCACAAGCTCATTTATCTTCTCATTATCAGTAATTTTCACTTGACTTGCCATCCAGCAGAGGGATCAGCTTGCTGATGTAAAGGGTGTTTTTTTATAGAAGTATAGAACTTTAAGTTGGCATTACTTTTCAAGATGGCGACCGATTTAACAGCCGTCAAGTGATTTATTCTCAGTTTGGTTTGGCAATTCATCATGAATAGACTCACGCCTGAACAACGCTTGCAAATAGTGCAATTTTATTTCGAAAATAATGGTTATGTGCGGAAAACGTATCGCGCACTACGTCCATTTTATCGTCGACAAAATCGTCCATCAGAGCAGCTAATTCGATTAACCATGGAACGTTTTCGCAGTGAAGGTAATCCTCAAGTGTATGAAACGGAAACACCGTTACATCCAGAAAAACTGACTGTTTGGTGCGCTTTATGGGCTGGTGGAATCATTGGTCCGTACTTTTTCAAAAACGATGGTGGCCAGAACGTTACAGTCAATGGTGATCGGTATAGAGCCAAGATTACAAACTTTTTCATCCCTGAATTGAATAACCATGATGTCCAGGAGATGTGGTTTCAACAAGACGGCGCAACATGCCACACAGCTCGTGCCGCAATAGATTTATTGAAAGGCACGTTTGGTGACCGCCTAATTTAACGTTTTGGACCTGTGAATTGGCCTCCAAGATCTTGTGATTTAACACCGCTAGACTACTTTCTGTGGGGCTATGTAAAGTCATTTACCACAGTCTATGCGGTAAAGCCACAAACGCTTGACCATTTGGAAGACAACATTCGCCGTATTATTGCCGATATACGGCCACAAATGTTGGAAAAAGTCATCGCCAGCCGTGGCGGTCATATGCCAGAAATCATATTTAAAATGTTATGCCACAAGATTATCTTTCGGATAAATAAAATTCATGTCAATCGAATAATCCATCGTTGTTTTATTGCAACTTAAAGTTCTACTCCTCTATAAAAAACACCCTTTAGTTTCATATAATTTAAAGGGACTTTCATTAAGCATTTCCATCTTCTTTAAAATTTAAATAAAATGCAGTGTATGTGTGAGATATAATCGGCATTTTTTCTTCATTTAAAAGACCTTTTAAAGCCATTATTTCTCTCGTTCATAAATTCGCCAACTTGTGGTTTGCGAAAAGCCAAGTTCTTGTGTGCGATGTGAAAACATCTGATACGGATTCTCCTGCACACTATTGGGGACAGCAGCGTTGATTCGGCAAACCTTACATGTCGTTAACGTTTGGACTCGTGGGACAAGTGGACACGAATTTATTTACCACATTGCAAACAGTCATCTCGGCAGGGAATTTATGGTGATCATAAAATGGGCAGAGCGCGAGTTACGTTAGCTCATGTTAGGCCGAAGTGGTAGCTTTGATTACCAAAGCTTACTGGAGCGTGCATAAAGGCCCGTTGTGATGCCACAGGTAAGCGGGGTACGTTAACCGAATAGAAAACCCTAGGAGGTAGTGTGTTGGATTATTAAATGTGAATCCGTGAGCCAAACCTTAGCTCAGACATAAATATGTCCCACGGCGACTTCCCCTTCCTCAGGCTTCTGGTAAAAATTGGGGAGTAACTAAATAAGTTGCCATGAAAAGTTTCTCATAAATCTGGCGTTCGGAGTGGACGTTAAACTGTAGATCCTGACACACATGGATAAAATTAACACACTTAACTTGAGTAGGTTGGAAACCTGACCAAAGGGTGGTAATAACCAAACTTTTAGTTTATTCTCAGAGTTTTTGTCAGAACTCTGCTGTGAGGGGAAATCGCCGTGGGAAATATTTATTTCCTATTTCGTTTTGTTCGACCTGACTAAGCTAGGGTTTGAACCATGGCCTCACGTTTAATAAGCCAACACAAACCACACAACCTATTAGACTTTGGCGACTTCTAGCTTCTCTTCTGTTATCCTTTTTAAAAGAAAATTTTCTTAATGTACTTGCGCTCGTGCTCTAAACAAACGAAAGTACTTTTTTTCCCATGCAAAATAGTACCATTTTCTGTAAAAACTTTTACTACAAATTATTCTAGTATGCTATGGATACTATTGACTTCTCTTCCGTTATCCTTTTTAAAGGAAAATTTTCTTAATGTACTTGTGTTTGTGCTCGGAACAAACGAAAGTACTTTTTTTTCCCATGCAAAAAAGTACCATTTTCTGTGAAACTTTTACTACAAATTATCCTAGTATGCTATGGATACTATTGACTTCTCTTCTGTTATCCTTTTTAAGGGAAAATTTTTCTTAATGTACTTGTGTTTGTGCTCTAAACAAACGAAAGTACTTTTTTCCTACTCAAAATAGTACCATTTTCTGTGAAACTTTTACTACAAATTATTCTAGTATGCTACGGATACTATTGACTACTCTTTCCGTTTTAAAGGAAAATTTTCTTAATGTACTTGCGCTTGTGCTCTAAACAAACGAAAGTACTTTTTTCCCATGCAAAATAGTACCATTTTCTGTAAAAACTTTTACTACAAATTAATCTAGTATGCTATGGATACTATTGACTTCTCTTCTGTTATCCTTTTTAAAGGAAATTATCTTAATATACTTGTGCTTGTGCTCGGAACAAGCGAAAGTACTTTTTTGCCTATGCAAAAAAGTACCATTTTCTGTAAAAACTTTTACTACAAATTATCCTAGTATGCTATGTATACTATTGACTTCTCTTCTGTTATCCTTTTTAAAGGAAAATTTTCTTAATGTACTTGCGCTTGTGCTCTAAACAAAGGAAAGTACTTTTTTCCCATGCAAAATAGTACCATTTTCTGTGAAAAACTTTTACAACAAATTATCCTAGTATACTATTGACTACTCTTTCCGTTTTAAAGGAACATTTTCTTAATGTACTTGCGCTTGTGCTCTAAACAAACGAAAGTACTTTTTTCCCATGCAAAATAGTACCATTTTCTGTAAAAACTTTTACTACAAATTAATCTAGTATGCTATGGATACTATTGACTTCTCTTCTGTTATCCTTTTTAAAGGAAATTATCTTAATGTACTTGTGCTTGTGCTCGGAACAAGCGAAAGTACTTTTTTGCCTATGCAAAAAAGTACCATTTTCTGTAAAAACTTTTACTACAAATTATCCTAGTATGCTATGTATACTATTGACTTCTCTTCTGTTATCCTTTTTAAAGGAAAATTTTCTTAATGTACTTGCGCTTGTGCTCTAAACAAACGAAAGTACTTTTTTCCCATGCAAAATAGTACCATTTTCTGTGGAACTTTTACTACAAATTAATCTAGTATGCTATGGATACTATTGACTTCTCTTCTGTTATCCTTTTTAAAGGAAAATGTTCTTAATGTACTTGTGTTTGTGCTCTAAACAAACGAAAGTACTTTTTTTCCCCATGCAAAATAGTACCATTTTCTGTGAAAAACTTTTACAACAAATTATCCTAGTATACTATTGACTACTCTTTCCGTTTTAAAGGAAAATTTTCTTAATGTACTTGCGCTTGTGCTCTAAACAAAGGAAAGTACTTTTTTCCCATGCAAAATTGTACCATTTTCTGTGAAACTTTTACTAAAAATTTTCCTAGTATGCTATGGATACTATTGACTTTTCTTTTGTTATCCTTTTTAAAGGAAAATTTTCTTAATATTCTTGTGTTTATGCTCTAAACAAAGGAAAGTACTTTTTTTGCCATGCAAAATAGTACCATTTTCTGTGAAACATTTACTACAAATTATTCTAGTATGCTATGGATACTATTGACTTCTCTTCTGTTATCCTTTTTAAAGGAAAATTGTCTTAATGTACTTGTGTTTGTGCTCGGAACAATCGAAAGTACTTTTTTGCCTATGCAAAATAGTACCATTTCCTGTGAAACGTTTACTACAAATTATTCTAGTATGCTATGGATACTATTGACTTCTCTTCTGTTATCCTTTTTAAAGGAAAATTTTCTTAATGTACTTGTGGTTGTGCTCTAAACAAACGAAAGTACTTTTTTTTCCCATGCAAAAAAGTACCATTTTCTGTGAAACTTTTACTACAAATTATCCTAGTATGCTATGGATACTATTGACTTCTCTTCTGTTATCCTTTTTAAGGGAAAATTTTTCTTAATGTACTTGTGTTTGTGCTCTAAACAAACGAAAGTACTTTTTTCCTACTCAAAATAGTACCATTTTCTGTGAAACTTTTACTACAAATTATTCTAGTATGCTACGGATACTATTGACTACTCTTTCCGTTTTAAAGGAAAATTTTCTTAATGTACTTGCGCTTGTGCTCTAAACAAACGAAAGTACTTTTTTCCCATGCAAAATAGTACCATTTTCTGTAAAAACTTTTACTACAAATTAATCTAGTATGCTATGGATACTATTGACTTCTCTTCTGTTATCCTTTTTAAAGGAAATTATCTTAATGTACTTGTGCTTGTGCTCGGAACAAGCGAAAGTACTTTTTTGCCTATGCAAAAAAGTACCATTTTCTGTAAAAACTTTTACTACAAATTATCCTAGTATGCTATGTATACTATTGACTTCTCTTCTGTTATCCTTTTTAAAGGAAAATTTTCTTAATGTACTTGCGCTTGTGCTCTAAACAAAGGAAAGTACTTTTTTCCCATGCAAAATAGTACCATTTTCTGTGAAAAACTTTTACAACAAATTATCCTGGTATACTATTGACTACTCTTTCCGTTTTAAAGGAAAATTTTCTTAATGTACTTGCGCTTGTGCTCTAAACAAACGAAAGTACTTTTTTCCCATGCAAAATAGTACCATTTTCTGTAAAAACTTTTACTACAAATTAATCTAGTATGCTATGGATACTATTGACTTCTCTTCTGTTATTCTTTTTAAAGGAAATTATCTTAATGTACTTGTGCTTGTGCTCGGAACAAGCGAAAGTACTTTTTTGCCTATGCAAAAAAGTACCATTTTCTGTAAAAACTTTTACTACAAATTATCCTAGTATGCTATGGATACTATTGACTTCTCTTCTGTTATTCTTTTTAAAGGAAAATGTTCTTAATGTACTTGCGCTTGTGCTCTAAACAAACGAAAGTACTTTTTTCCCATGCAAAATAGTACTATTTTCTGTGGAACTTTTACTACAAATTAATCTAGTATGCTATGGATACTATTGACTTCTCTTCTGTTATCCTTTTTAAAGGAAAATGTTCTTAATGTACTTGTGTTTGTGCTCTAAACAAACGAAAGTACTTTTTTTCCCCATGCAAAATAGTACCATTTTCTGTGAAAAACTTTTACAACAAATTATCCTAGTATACTATTGACTACTCTTTCCGTTTTAAAGGAAAATTTTCTTAATGTACTTGCGCTTGTGCTCTAAACAAAGGAAAGTACTTTTTTCCCATGCAAAATTGTACCATTTTCTGTGAAACTTTTACTACAAATTTTCCTAGTATGCTATGGATACTATTGACTTTTCTTTTGTTATCCTTTTTAAAGGAAAATTTTCTTAATATTCTTGTGTTTATGCTCTAAACAAAGGAAAGTACTTTTTTTGCCATGCAAAATAGTACCATTTTCTGTGAAACATTTACTACAAATTATTCTAGTATGCTATGGATACTATTGACTTCTCTTCTGTTATCCTTTTTAAAGGAAAATTGTCTTAATGTACTTGTGTTTGTGCTCCAAACAAACTAAAGTACTTTTTTTCCCATGCAAAATAGTACCATTTTCTGTGAAACTTTTACTACAAATTATCCAATTTTATTTGCATATTCTCTGGCAAATATTGTAAACGAATTAAATACGAAATTCAATTTGTTTTGCAACATTATTGTGTGCTTAATTTTAAGGACATTTTCTATTTATTCCCTAATGACTATACGTACGTACGTTTTAATTCCCTAGAAACAAGGCTTTTTAATCGCATTGGGAAATGGAGAACATTTTTGTAATAAAATTTCCGAATTTATTTGCTTGTGCTTGTATTACTAGAAAAACGTGTCAATTAAAGTTTTCTTATGCACACACACACTGCAATACATTTGTAAAAATGTATGCAAATATTTGATAAAAACTTAACGCAGGACATTCCTTAACTGGTTGTCCTTTTTGTTTACTAATTGAGTGAGCACTTCTTTTGAATATCAACGAAATGATTGAGTAGGTTTCACTTTCCTTTACTTTTTTTGTTTTTCTTGCTTTTGTAGTGTTTGTTTATCGTTTGTTAAACTATTTGGTATACAATGCCATAAGGATGTCCTTAAGACTCCTTTAAAACTACTGATTATAACTAGACACGTTCCAACTAACTGACAAGCTACTAAACACGTATCTGGTTTGGTGTAAGACATGAAGACATTTTATATACCTTTTCTACTTCAATTTTTTTATTTGTTTCCTTAATGTCCTTTTGCAGGACATGTTGTAAAATGTAATTATTCTGCTGAATTTTATAGCTGCTTTGTTTGCCGTTGTCGAATGAAATTGTCAGCCTTGTTTTAATTACTTTTAGAGTGGCATTGATGCTGGCCCTCAATGGAAGAATTTTCTTGGAGGAGAACGATTTTATTTTTCAGAAGTAAAGGGTGTTTTTTTATAGAGGTATAGAACTTTAAGTTGCAATAAAACAACGATGGATTATTCGATTGAGATGAATTTTATTTATCCGAAAGATAATCTTGTGGCATTACATTTTAAATATGATTTCTGGCATATGACCGCCACGGCTGGCGCGGATGTAGTCCAATCTGGACGTCCAATTTTCGATGACTTTTTCCAACATTTGTGGCCGTATATCGGCAATAATACGGCGAATGTTGTCTTCCAAATGGTCAAGTGTTTGTGGCTTTACCGCATAGACCAATGACTTTACATAGCCCCACAGAAAGTAGTCTAGCGGTGTTAAATCAGAAGATCTTGGAGGCCAATTCACAGGTCCAAAACGTGAAATTAAATCTATTGTTGCACGAGCTGTGTGACATGTTGCGCCGTCTTGTTGAAACCACATCTCCTGGACATCATGGTTATTCAATTCAGGAATGAAAAAGTTAGTAATCATGGCTCTATACCGATCACCATTGACGGTAACGTTCTGGCCACCATCGGTTTTGAAAAAGTACGGACTAATGATTGCACCAGCCCATAAAGCGCACCAAACAGTCAGTTTTTCTGGATGTAACGGTGTTTCCACATACACTTGAGGATTACCTTCACTCCAAATGCGGCAGTTTTGTTTGCTGACGTAGCCATTCAACCAGAAGTGCGCTTCATCGCTAAACAAAATTCGCTTATGAAAATCGTGAACAACGGTAATCTCGTTTTGGGCCCATTCGACGAATCTACGCCTTACTTGATGATCGTTTGACTTCAAATCTTGCACGAGTTGGATTTTGTAAGCACGCAAACCAAGATCCTTCCGCAAAATCTTCCATAAAGTGGATGGACACAGATCCAATTCCTGTGCTCGATGGCGGATGGACTCATTCGGGTCGTCCTCAATGCTACGCTTTACAGCAGCAATAGCTTCTTCTGTACGCACCGTACAGCGTCTCTGGGGATGCGAGTTATCAATAAGAGTAAACGTGGTGCGAAAACGTTCCATGGTTAATCGAATTAACTGCTCTGATGGACGATTTTGTCGACGATAAAATGTACGTAGTGCGCGATACGTTTTCCGCACGGAACCATTATTTTCGAAATAAAAATTGCACAATTTGCAAGCGTTGTTCAGGCGTGAGTCTATTCATGATGAATTGCCAAACCAAACTGAGAATAAATCACTTGACAGCTGTTAAATCGGTCGCCATCTTGAAAAGTAATGCCAACTTAAAGTTCTATACCTCTATAAAAAACACCCTTTATAAGAAAAATATCCAATGTTATCTGTTAACAACGAAAGAGATACAATTTTTTTTTATAATAAATTTACGGATTTAAACCTAACAGCTCTTGCTAATGTTGCCTCAGGATCATTGTTATTCTTTGGACATGTGCTGGGAGATATCTTCTATAATATCGTCCCATAAGGCTTTTATTTTCTTTGTATCCAGAGCATCTGGTTGGCTAGAGTCCTCAACCATAAGGTGTATAGAATCCTACAAAAACAATGCTTCACATTTGCATCGTCTGCATGGTGCCAGTGTTAGCTTTCGATGTATAATATGCAAATGCCGTATCTTTTTTAAGCATTTCCTATCTTTAAATTTAAATAAAAAAAAAAAACAAAAACCTTTTCTGTCACTGCTTCTCTCCCTAACATACATAATTCGGCATTACAACACTTCAGTAAAGGTTAAAACTTAGCTTCTCATATCACTTATATTGTGTGCATAGCTGCCAGATAAATGAGGCACCAAATCGTCAAATATTTGAGAAAAAATCGTCAAAATCGTCGAAGTCGTTTGTTGAAATCGTCGGGTCAGCGCCTCAACGTCTATTTTGAGGTTTCTCGACCGTGTACAGGAGAGGCCGTAGTAGCTCGTTAATGACGTTAGTGTAACCAACTCCATTGAATCATTGGAGCATCGTTGCAATGTGGTTTGTGTTTCACTGTTCTATCGCTATTGCAAAAGGATTTTGCTGGAACGAAATAGGGGACTTTTACCCGAAAATCACACGTCTTTCCCGGCCAGCACATCCGTATGTGGTCGACTGGCCAGTGGATCGCACACTGCATTACAGAAAAAATACGTTTTTTAGTCGGATTATTCGTATATGGAACTCAATTCCTGCAGATGTCTTTCCTGATACTTATGGTATAAAAGTATTCAAGTCTAGTGTCTATAAACACTGTTCTCTCTTTCCTTCTTCCCATAACATATTGTTACATAAATCGAAGCGACCTAATATCGTTTAACAATAAAAACGGTAAACAAAACTACCAGCTACACCAACACAATACACACGATACAAATACACACTAACACTACGAATACAATGAACGTGTTGATTATCTAAAGTTGCACATACACATATATACGACGAACCTGGTTGCGCCTGGTACCAACAACAACATGTATGTGACATAAGGGGATATACAACATAAGCAAAGTACACAAACAACAATGTATTAGCAATAGAGCTCTCGAGAAGGCGAGATCACGAACCCTCCACCTCGAGAAAGTTCATCATACTGGTTGTGTCGGACTATAAAAGGGCTGCACAAAGCAGGCAGCAGTCAGTTATAATTCAGTCAGCCTTGTGTGAAGACGCGTTGCGGTTCGAACGTACAAGCGGCATTGCTTGCAAAAAGGTCGTAAGCAGAGAAGATCTAACGAACAGTTGTTAGTGTTTGCGCGGACAGAAGTGTGCAATAGAATAGTGTACAAGCAAATTATTGTTGTTTCGTTAAGTTGTATACGGTGGCACACAAAAGGAGTGTAAACAATAAAGAGAGTTTAAGAGAAAATAAACACATATTTGTTTTTAATTGGTTTGCAATTAACAAACTCATATTTAAACATTTTTAAAAAGGTAAAAACGTAACAATATGTTCATAGTTCCACCCACAATGCCATCCATCCCCTGAGTGTTGATCGTACGAAAAAAAATAACAACGTATGCCTTTGGTCTACTGATGGCAATATTAGAAGCTATACTCGAATTTTTAAAATTGTCTACAGCGACAAGTTATAAATTATTGTAATTTTTTGGCTTTTAAGGGGTTAAAAAGGAAGAAAATACAGAAAAATCATCACAGTTATTCGAAAGTAACTTAAAAATATAATACTTTACTCCTTGTTTTTACTAACATAAATTTCCAATAGTAACAACTGCAAAGTAAATACAAATCTTAAAGTGGCTTTTAATGTACTAAAGTAAAGAATATGATGTAAATTTTTAATTTTTAAAAATCGTCAAAATAATGACATAAACCGTCAAATCGTCAATATGATATTTTTGGAGCTCAAAATCGATCAATCTGGCAGCTATGATTGTGTGTGCTAATTTTATACATGAGTGGTAACGGGACCTTACGGTTTAAAAGCGACTCCGAATCACAGATTTTTTTAAGGAACTTTGCATGGCAAATTTTTTATTTACTCTCAGAGTTTTTGCCAGAAATCTGCTGAGAGGAAGTCTCCGTCAGAATTTCGGCTAAATAAACGGCCATCAAATGTTTGACGCATTAAATCGGTTGTCGCATGAGATATGTGGCAAGTTGCAGCATCCTGTTGAAACCAAACATCGTTCACATCAATACCTTGATGTGATAGGTGTTCCCATTGACCGTAATGGTTAAGCAGTTACGTTACTCGTAATGTACCGCACCAAACAGTCACTCGTAATGTGTGTATGTGTTTCTGTAAGACCACGTGTGGGGTTTCTGAGCCCCCAAAAGCGTTGAATTTGCTTATTAACGTACCCACCAAGATGAAAACAAGCTTTATCCGAAAGGATGAATCAACATCATCGTGCAGTTTCATGTTGGCCCATCTACTGAAGCGAAATCGAAGCGTATTGTCATGCGGCTTCAACTCTTGAACCAATTAAACTTTGTAAGGCGTCATACAATGAAATGTTCAATTCTAGAGAACGATGACGAGTTGATGTTGACGACTCTCAGCCACAGCTTTGATATTTTCGTGTGTACGCACTGTGCGAACACACTCACGTCATGGCGCATCAGCAGTGAAACCAGTTTCGTGAACTTTTGCAATAAACTTGCTTATGCCGGTTTTTGTACGACATTTTTTTGTTTTGGAGAAAAATTTCCAACAAATTCCAACGTTGCTCAATCGTAAATCGTTTCATTGTGTTCAGTGACAGTGACAGTTTTGTGACAGAATAGAATGACATAAGTATTGCCAGATTCGTAACAACCGATTTAGGTTTAGGTTAGAGGACGTGTACTAGTCAACTTAAGAGGAGATTATAATAGAGGATATAGGGAAAAAGGAGAGGAAGTAGGAAAGGGGAGAATAAGGAACAAACACACAAGAGAGAGTGCGACTACACTAATGAAGCCCTAGCACGTCTCAACTAGCTCAAACTAACAATAAATCTATGATGAGCCTTGATGCCAGCTCTCGACAAAGAATTCAAACCCTCAAAGAAACCCCTGCCAAGGGTCTTCAACCTCAAACTACTAAGGGGGCTGGACAGTTACAGAGGAGGTGTTCGACAGCCTCCAACTTCTCCTCATCACAACATACCCTGCAATAGTCCGGCTGGTATCTGTTTCTGTTTCCTTGTCAGCGATCTAATCTCTCAGTGCCTCGTAATAAATCCAATAACTAAACTTAAACTGGCCTTATCCAGAACCAGCAGACAACCTGTTCTTACACAGTCTAACATAACAATCCGATCCATTTCATCAAAGCCTCTGCTCTTCCCCCCGTGACCCATCCATTGATTAGGCCGTAGAGGTGGCAAATTGGGGAATTAGAATCAACTTTTATTTGCAATCTACGAGCTCATATTTTAAACGTTTTTAAAAATGTAAAAAAGTAAACATATGTTAAGCTTTTACAAAAATCGAGTTTCGACTGCAGCATTTAAAATTTATGCGGTGATCCACATACAATGAATTTCATTTGTGCACTTTTAAAGCTCTTTATAACGGTTTCTTAATGTTCATAATTATAAACAATTATGGCGGCTTTAGTGAAAACAGAAATAAGCATATACGTGTGTGTGTTTGCATATGCACATGTGAGAATGACTGCCGTCTGAGTGCCAGTATGAGTCATTGTGTGTATACAAGTCTGAGTGGTTGATCAATATTTTTAAATGCGTATTAAATACTCATATTTTTATTAAAGGATAATTATCATTTTGTTGTTGTTGTTTTTGTTATAAAGTTATTGTTTGTGTTTGTTTTTGTTTTTTATTTTTTTATGTCGCATGTAAACAAATTATTTTCACTTAATTAAACATGTCAAGGATGTTTGCCTTTTTGGTTTTCGGTTTTTTTCTCGTGTAAATGTAAATGCGAAGAAGGTTTTGTTTTTTGCGTTTTTCCCTTTTTAGACAATAAACAAAAGCAACAACAAAAGGCTAAAATAACGCGGTATTTTTCAAAAGAAAAATTAATATTTAAATAACGGCATTATGTAAATGGCATTAAAGTAGTGAGACAGAGAGAGTGAGACAGAGAGAGACAAAACAAAAATGGTGGAAAATATGATTTAACTTTATGGCCGAACTATTAAATGTAAATTAAAATGAAAATCTTGTTTTACATGGAAATTCTTTTCGTTTTTTGTTTTTGTAATAACTTTTAATTATTATTTCTTTATAATTAAGTCTAGCAGGCAGCACACTGTGGTGCAAAACCCCAATCTAGCCGGACAAAAGTAATTTTTTTAAATATTTGAAAAGTAAATTTTTTGTATGCTAATATGTTGACAAGTGTCTATAGTACATAACGGCATTTTTTCTTTAAACAGCTACACTAGCATTGATATATGTCTTCAAATACAAGTAAATGCTTCTTTGCTAAAAAATTAATATCTCAAGTGACATTTACCAGTGCAAGTGAAATTGTCGTGAAAAAATAATAAGAACAATTAATAAAAAATTTTTTTGTGTAATTAATATAACAAAGGTATGAGTAAAAAATACTGTTTAAATTTTTCATAAAATATGTTTTGTTTATAAATAAAATGCAATTATGTACATGTGTGTTTTAAATGTGAAATTTTTGTTTAATGCCGAATTCAATTAGAATTTCAAATGGTAATTTATCGTACTTAAGCTTGAGTTTTTATGTTGTCGTCATCTATATATATACGTACCTTTTTAATGTTTAAAATATTAGCTGCCGGATTTTGCCCAAACGATTTTTATTTCATTTAGAATTTAACATGTCCATTACAAGAAAGGAGCTGTATAATACTTGGCGTAATGAAAAACAACTAACTAAGATAACTGATAGCTATTACAGAAAATTAAGGCAATCTGCTCGAATGTTTGTATGCATTTTAACGAAAAAGTGGGCGCAAGCCAGTCGAACAAGGCTCACGTTCGAAGATAAAAGTAAATATTGGCTAGAAGGGTATTTTAATATTGCACCTAAATTTTCTTCATCATCTCGTGTTGAAGGATGCTTGGATGGACCTTCGACCTCCAATTATGGCAGGCCTTCTAAGGAATTTTTATGTAAAACTGAGAGAACAAAGCGTAGAAATGATGCTTCTTTATTAGAGACTTGGTCGGCAGAAGACTTTTGACTGACTTTTGCTGCTGGAACAAGTCTTTATAAGTCCGGGAAACGAAGTGCTGCAAGCATAGTCAAAACTATAGATTCTTCTCCCTCTAAAGCATTAGAAATAAAAAAAATGAGCTTTTTGAAATAGTTCTTTCTAAAGATTCTTCTTTCAATTTAAGTTATAATATATATAGAGACTAGCTATACCCAGCGAGCTTTGCTACTCTCATTACAATATAAATAAAATTAGGTATTCCCAGATATTCAAGTTTAAGTGTCCATGTGATATGGAAGGTGCTACGCCTACTATTGCTAGTCCGCCTATTGTTAACCAAAATATTAATATCATCATATATGATTTGGGGATTTTGACTGTTATAGTTTTCCCAGATATACAAATTTTAGTATTTTATTTATATGGGAGGTAACACGCCCACTGTAGCTGGTTCAACCATTTTTCCCACAAATGTTTATGTGGATATCAAAGTTGTCCATGATGAATTCGAAGATTCCAGCTGTTGCAGTTTCCATGATATAAGACTTTTAATACTTAATTCTTAAGGTAGGCGTGGCACTTCACCCATTTAAAACTTTTGAATAAAAATTAGCCTATAATTCCACCCACATATACAGATATACGGTGTGAAAATTTTAGGAAAATCGGTTCAGTCGTTTTGTCGTCTTTAGGCTTCAAACAGACCCCAAAAAAAAAAAAACAAATTTACATACATACACACACTCATACACTAACATATGCATTTGATTTTTTTCTCTCTAATTGTTTATATTGATGAAATCTATAAACGTACCAACTTTCATGTCGGTACGGCTTTGCAAAAGCGAGTTATAACTTTTGTCCGGCTAGATTGAGCATTTGGACCACTGTGCAGCAATAGCATTATTATTATTTTTGATACGTAAATAGAAACGAAAAAGACAAAATGTCTTAGCAAATATTTTATCCAAAAAAAAAAAAAAAATTTGAAACTTTGTAATGAGATTTTTGAAAAAGATAAGCACTTTTTTTTTTTGAAAGAAACAAAGCCAATGACGTCAATGCCTACAAATAAGCAATAAAGTTTTTGAAAGGCAACAAAATTTTATTGGATAAAATGCTTAGAAACAAAAAAAGAAAGAAAAAACAAAAAGAGAAAAATTTATCGTCTTATAAAACTTTTAAAAATTTTGAAGTATTCTTACTAGTTTTGTTTAAAGAGAAGCCATTTTAATTTTATTTATTTTTTTTACTCTTTTCTTTTTTAAAGTTTTTGTTTGAGTTTTTCAGTTTTCTTAGGAAATTAATTAATCATGAAATTAATTACATTAAAAACAATATACACTCAGCCACAAAAGTATACATACGGTTAACAAATTTCAGAAATTTTTCAACCAATCCGTTTTCATTGAAAATCTTTATAGTTTCCTCGATTTTAAAATGGTCTTAGGCATTGGTTAAAAAATTCTGAAACCGAACTGAATTGTGGCCCTGCACAGGCTTACAAAAGTATACATCCGATTAACAAATTTCACAAATTTCTGAAATTCTTAAAATCGAGGAAAGTTGTCAGACAATTATAAAGATTTTCAACGAAAACGGATTGTTTGAAAATTTTTTGAAATTTGTTAACCGTATGTATACTTTTGTGGCTGAGTGTATATAGGCTAAGCCATTTATCGGTTTAAATTTGAATCATCGGTTTTTCAGAAAACCGCCTCAGACCATCCGTTCTTTGACCATTCTTAATTAAGACTTTTGCACCAGACCGAATCTGCCTATGACGGTAATGAGACGGCATATGCTCTCACTAGATTAGGTTCACTTTCTGAGGGCGATTTAATAGTTGATCCTAACTGCCCAATCTGCCACCTCTACGGCCTAATCAATGGATGGGTCACGGAAGGAAGAGCAGAGACGTTGACGAAATGGATCGGGTTGTTATGTTAGACTGTGTAAGAACAGGTCGGCTGCTGGGCCTGAATAAGGCCAGTTTAAGCTTAGTTATTGGATTTATTACGAGGCACTGCGTGGTTAGATCGCTGACAAGGAAACAGAAACAGATCCCAGCCGGAATATTGCATGATATGTGATGAGGAGACGTTGGAGACTATAGAACACCTCCTCTGTAACTGTCCAGCCCTTAGTAGTTTCAGGTTGAAGACCCTTGGCAGGGGTTTCTTTGAAGGTTTAAATTCTGTGTCGAGAGCCGGCATCAAGGCTCATCATAGATTTATTGTTAGTTTGAGCTAGTTGAGACGTGCTAGGGCTTCATTAGTGTAGTCAAGTACTCTCTTGTGTGTTTGTTCCTTATTCTCCCCTTTCCTACTTCCTCTCCTTTTTCACTATCTCCTCTATTATAACCTCCTCTTAAGGACGTTTGTACAATGGGTCAACTTGAACTCCGGGTACTGTACTTGTCTCAGTTGACTAGTACACGTCCTTTAACCTAAACCTAAATCGGTTGTTACGAATCTGGCAACTTTCTGTCACAAAACTGTCATTGTCACTGGCACTGTCACTGAATTGTGTTGATTTTGCCAAAAAAAAAAAAAACACATCCTTTCGTATAAAACTTATTTTCATCTTATTTGAACCATCGGCTCTTACGAATCTGGCAATACTTATATCATTCTATTTTGCCACGGAACTGTCACTCTCACCGGCACTGTCACTGAACATAAGGAAATGATTTACGTTTAAGCAACTTTGGGATTTATTTGGTCAACATGAATCGCCACGATGATGTTGATTTTGACAGAAAAAAAATCATGATTTTGAATGAAACTCATTTTTATCTTGGTGGGTAGGTTAGGTTAGGTTAGAGGACGTGTACTTGTCAATTAAGATAAGTACAGTACCCGGAGGTCGAATTGACCCATTGTACAACGTCCTAGTTTCTAACACCACTTATGTTGTGTGTGTTAATTTTATACATGAGTGGTGGGACCTACTTTTCATGACAATTTCATTTTAACGCTCAGAGTTTAGTTTCTTAGTTTCCTCTGCTGAGAGGAAGTCGCCGAAGAAATATTTTTTGTATTTTGTCTTGATGTCTGACCCGGGGCTCGAACACTGGCTTTACGTCTAATAAGCCAACACACTCCCTACTAACCTACGGCGACTTTTAAAAAGGTGGTGGGTACGTTAATAAGCATAATTGCCGTATTAGTGGCTCAGAAAACCCCATACCTGGTCTTACAGAAGCCAATGCACTCATTACGAGTGACAGTTTGGTGCGACTGACGTTACTTCTCAACCATTACGGTCAATGGAGACACCGAACACACCATGATAACCTATTTTTTGTACCCGCTCTTCAAGGTATTGGTGTGAACGATGTTTGGTTTCAACAAGATGCTGCAACTTGCCACACATCTCATGCCACAATCGATTTTATTGCGTCCAACATTTGATGGCCGTTTAATTAGCCGAAATGATGATGCCAATTAGCCGTCAATTAGATGCGTTTTAACGCCGTTGGGCTATTTTCTGTGAGGCGCCATTAAAGAAACGTCCTATGCCGACGAAACCAGAGACATTTGAAGCATTTGAAGGAAAACATTCGTGATGGCATTGTCGAGATACGACCACATACACTTGAAAAAGTACACGAAAATTAATTCACTCGAAGGAGATACTACGTATAAGGCCAGCTGCGACATCAAAACGAAAAAAACATTTCTCACCGCAACTTCCTCCCGGTAGATTGCTGGCAAAAAAAAAACCTCTGAGAATAAATAAAATTGTCATGAAAAGTTTCTCAAAAATCCATCACACTCATGTATAAAAATTAACGCATACAACATAAGAGGCTGCGAGAAGCTAGGTTGTAATCCTAACTATAAGGTTGTAATGACCAATTATGTGTATGTATTTACTACCTACTAGTCTAGTAGTGACTTCATTGAGTTTTGTTATCAAAATTCCATCAGCGGCTACTTCCGCTGGGCCTATGTTGCAATGAATTAGCAGTTAAAACTTGTCATCGATTTTAAAGCGACTAGACACTGACTTGGATAGAGTATCCTAAGGGAATTTGGAACTTTCATGAGTATTGTTGTCAAAATTCCATCAGCACTCTGGGAAGAATCTTATGGCTCCTTACGCTGGGCATGACTTGATGAGCAAGTTTCGAACATCCATTCTTTATTGGCATAAGGCATCTCGTGAACGACTTCATTTACATTTCACGGATGGTATTAAACTGAATGCAACCGGAGAAGGATAAATCTCTTTGGAGTCGGCTGATTTAGCTTGGTACGATATATCTTAGCATTGCATGATCATTCAAGTGGAAGTGTCGGCCATATGGACTGCAGCTGAGATTGGAAATATTGCTAGGATCTCGAGGGGCGGCTGTCAAGGCTCTGGATTTTATTATGGCGCCCTTTAAAAAAGGTTGATGGCTGGAGCAGAGTTTTCAATGAGATTACAGAGTGAGACGACATTCCCAACATATTGTTACATAAATCGAAACGACCTAATATCGTTTAACAATAAAACCGATAAACAAAAGTCACCAGCTACACCAACACAATACACACCACACAAATACATACTAATGAACGTGTTGATTATCTAAAGCTGCACACACACATATGTATAACGAACCTGGTTGCGTCTGGTACCAACAACAACATGCATGTGAAAAAAAAGGGGAAGGACAACATAAGCAAAGTACACAAACAACAATGTATTAACAATAGAGCTCTCGAGAAGGCGATATCACGAACCTTCCACTTCAAGAATGTTCCTTAGACTGGTTGTGTCGGACTATAAAAGGGCTGGACAAAGCAGGCAGCAGTCAGTATTAATTCAGTCAGTCTTGTGTGAAGACGCGTTGCGGTGCGAACGTACAAGCGGCATTGCTTGCAAAAAGGTTGTAAGCAGAGAAGATGTAACGAACAGTTGTTAGTGTTAACGCGAACAGAAGTGTGAAATAGAATAGAGTACAAGCAAATTATTGTTGTATCATTAAGTTGTATACGATGGGACACAAAAGTAGTGTAAAGAATAAAGAGAGCTTAAGAAAAACTAAACGCATATTTGTTTTTACTTGGTTTGCAATTAACGAACTCATATTTAAACGTTTTTAAAAAGGTAAAAACGTAACAGTATGTACGTATATGGGTACTGAGGGGCATAGTAATATTTCGGGGAACTGCAGACCAGACACGGCACAAACTAAGGTGAGTTCTCTGTATTAGGAATCCTTCGACCTTATTGTAGAAATTTATTCCGTCAATGCCATGTGGGCAGCATCGGATATGAACATGATATCGCATCAAATCGGGCCAAAACTGAATAGAGGCCATATGGAAAATTTGTTCAAAGTACACAGAAGCATGCAGAATGGTTGGAGGTTTTGCTGGAAATGGGTACTCCCTTGAGATTTATTTGATTTCGAAACTGTGGCAAATGCCTCCGGCAGGAGCTGCAAAGACGAGGAAGAGAAGAAAACTGTTCTTCACATATTGGGTACAGGTCTAGCATTATTTAGAAAAAAAAGAAGAAAGCAACACGCTTTCTTCTAAGTAGAAATGGAAACATGGGAGTTTGAGGAGATCAAGCAATTTAGCCGTTCAAATGGTGTTAAATTCCAATGTGTTGATTCTGAGGCTGTTTTCATGGGTAATGAGATTTCTCCCTGGGCTAAAGCAGACTTTCTCGCATCGTAAAATCGTTGCTTCAATGATGTAAGATAATGCCCCTTCAATATTTTAAATGTGTTGGATTGTCCTTAAACTCAAATTTTTATAGAAAAGAAATTATTTTTGTTATCAAAGCATATTTGTGTATGGGTCACTCAATGCTTAGTAATGATTATTTTACTATATGGGCTGTTCCATATAATTTTTATTAAGAATATAATCCTGTTAACATTTTTAAAACAATTTTACTTTGAAATCCTAAATGTTTTCTTTACTAAAATCAATTGAAATTTATTAAATTGAAATTAAAAAAACCATTTTTCATGGAAACACCTCTATTAGTAGTGTAGTTAAGAGCATTAAAACTTTGTGTGTGTGCGATAATCTTTAACCATTTTGACATCATAAATAAAAATTTAAATAAAATTTCCTAAAATGATGGCAAATATGTATGTTGACGTCCGTTTCATTTTTATTTTTTTTTGCTTTTTACGTTTTAATTTTTTGGATTTTTAATGTTTATGAAATATTAATCGCTTAAGCGCTTTAAGGAACTTCTTCCTTGCTGTTGTGGTTTGGGGTGAAAGGCTTTCAATGTTAAAATTAGAAAAAAAAATAATTTTAAATATGAGAGAGAAAAATACAAAAGGGGATAAAATAAAACGTAAAAGGACTCATAAAAATTTGGAAAAAGAGAAACTTCTGCTAAAGAAATAAAAAAAACCAAAACAGAAAATTAGTAAACAAAAATATGAGAAAATAACGGGTAATTTTTTAGCTTTAATTATCATTTTGGCAACACTGTTTCAATGTCTAACATCTTCAGTTTGGTCTATAATTTAACCATGAATCGTCTTACAAACGAACAACGCTTGCAAATCATTGAATTTTTGTTATCAAAATGCGTGCTCTGTTAAGAAAGTTCATCGCGCACTTCTTCCATTTTAAACAGTCAGTTTAATCGACCCACTGAAGCGGCTATTCGGGCTATTGTGACTAAATTTCGCACCCTAATTTACATTGTTGGACATTAAACCACCCACCAACACGCTTACGTAGAGTGCGAACTGAAGAAAATATCGCAGCTGTATCGGCCGTGTTTATGACGACCATCAATTATCGATTCGTCGCCGTTCGCAACTATTGGGCCTCTGTTAGTCAACAACGTGGAAAATTTTGCGGAAGGATTTAGGTGTGAAACCTTACAAAATACAGCTGGTGCAAGAATTGAAGCCTAACGACCTACCTCAACGCAGATTTTTTGGTGAATGGGCCTCTTGGAAAGTTGGCCGCAGAACCATTTCTTTATCGAAAAATTGTGTTCAGCGACGAAGCTCATTTTTGGCTCAATGGATACGTAAATAAGCAGAATTGTCGATTTTGGAGTGAAGATCAGCCAGAAGCATTTCAAAAGCTACCAATGCATCCAGAAAAAGTCACAGTTTGGTGCGGTTTATGGGCTGGTGGCATCATTGGACCATACTTCTTCAAAGATGCTGCGAATCGTAACGTAACTGTGAATGGTGAGCGCTACCGTGAGATGATATCCAACTTTTTTTGCCCAAAATGCAAGAGCTTGACTTGCATGACATGTGGTTTCAACAAGACGGTGTCACATGCCACACAGCACGAGTAACAATGGATTTATTGAGAAGCGAGTTCGGTGAACATTTTATTTCACGTTCGCGACCGGTCTATTGGCCACCTAGATCGTGCGATTTAACGCCTTTAGACTATTTGTTGTGGGGCTATGTTAAGGCTCATGCCTATACAGACAAGCCCGCTTCAATAGACGCATTGGAAGACAACATTGAAGAATTTATTCGTGAGATACCGGCCGAAATGTTGGAAAGAGTATGCCAAAATTGGACTAAGCGGATGGACCATTTGCATGAAATAATCTTCAAACATTGAATTATATGGACCGTACTATCGATTCAAATAAAGATTTCATGCATTTTTCTGAATTTTGTGTGTTTTTTCTTGAAAATTTTTCCTATAGCTCTTAAAAAATCACCCATTATTTTAAAAATAATTGTGATCTAACGTCGTCATGACACAACATAACTTCTTCTTTAAGGAATTAATGCAGTCCACCATAATTCTCTTAGTTCAGCCGTTTTCAACCGATGAAAATTTACAGTATTGTTACGTTTTTACATTTTAAAAACGTTTAAAATATGAGCTCGTCGAATGCAAATAAAATAAAAATAAGTTTGTGTGTTAGTTTTAATTAAATTTCTTTATTGTTCGCCTAATTCTGTGTGCCACTGTTTACTACTTGATGTAAACAACAACAATTGATTTTCTTTGTTATTCCTCTGTTTACACCATTTGCATAAACAATAACAATTACTAGGCAATTATTCGACAGATCTTTGTAACGGAGATCTTCAAACCACGATTACCCTCTTCAAACACATACGTCTTCACTCAAGACTGACTGAACTTCAGTCGCCCTCTTTGCCTTGCCTTTTACACTGCAAAGTATACACTCTGATGAATGTTCTTGAAGGTGAATGTTAGTGAGTTCACCTTTTCGAAATCTCTATAAATGTAAACATCGTTGTTTACATTCATTATTGTTGTTTGTGCAGTTTGTTTACATTTATTATTGTAGTGTTGTTTGTGGATTTTTGTTTACTTGTTTACCAATTTTTTATGCTGATGTTTGTTGTTATATTAAGCAGTACGATGATTTGTAAACAGGTTTGTTTACTGCATTGTTTTGTTTTTGTAACTTATATTTATAATTTTAATGTTAAGCGATGTTAAAGCAAAACGCCAGTATCTAAATTTTTTCATTTTCGTAACAGTATTTTTTCGTCGAGATAGAAAAATCCCTGCAGATCATCGTATATCTTCTGATTCGATATGTAGTGATTCCACCAAGAACCTACCTTACCCGGCATATGAAAATTCTCCACTAAAAGCAAGCAGACAAGCTTGCGAGGATGAGATAGGCCTTTTCGTTGATGGAATCTGCATTTTTCTGTATGGTGGTCTTCTTTGAGAAATAAATACAGTTCGCCACACTTTATTTATAA
The DNA here is from genome assembly GCA_936449025.2 of Sarcophaga subvicina. Classification (NCBI taxonomy): domain Eukaryota; kingdom Metazoa; phylum Arthropoda; class Insecta; order Diptera; family Sarcophagidae; genus Sarcophaga; species Sarcophaga subvicina. The sequence goes on from OW388084.2 coordinate 101,180,023, forward strand.
GTTTGGCGCACAGTGTACGTACTCTTAGTTCAACAGATGTCAACCGATGGCAATTGCTGGTTTTTTTTGTCGAGAAAGAAAAATCCCTGCGGATCATTGCATATCTTCTGATTCGATATGTTATCCTCCTTGTGGGAATTCTTCACAAAAAACAAGCAGACAAGCTTTCGAGAGGTCGATCTTCAACTACATTGATGAGACCTGCACCCATCTGTGTGGTGATCTTCTTTGAGAAATTAATGCGGTTCGCCACACTGTATTTATAAGTATGATGCACAGTGCATCTACTCTTAGTTCAACAGATGTCAACCTATGGCAATTGATATACAGTGGTGGCCTTATAATTAGAAACGACTTAGCAACATGTATGTTTTTTACTTTCTTGTACAGTTTTCACTGTGTACCTGGGATCAAAGGCTTTGTTTGGAGGACGTCTTACATACGTTTTTCGATCAGATTGGGACAAATTAAACTTAGATTCGTCACTCCAGAGAATTCTGTTCCAGAAACATCGTTTCTAATTATAAGGCCACCGCTGTACCTTCTGATTCCATATGTCGTTATACTGCCAAGATCCTTTTTTTATCCTTCTTGCCTTACCTTCAAGCTTGACCATCTTCAACTGCGTTAATGGGACCTGCATCCATCTGTATAGTTGGTAAGATGTTTGGAAGGGTATGCTCAACGAATGGGAAGATAGGGAAAGCAGAAGACTCTGCTTAAATCAAGTGGATTTGAAGCATTGAAAAGATAAGAGGAGATTTGTAGCATGCGTAGGACTATTCAGGAATAAAACAGTACACTGTAGACTCAGTGTACACTTATTCAGAGTGAAGCTTGTTTCAAGCTGAACAAGTAGATTCCGAAAATATTCTTGGAACTTAAGGGGCATTAATGCATGAAAGGGGGAAAAACCTGATTGCCGCAGTCTACTGGTAGTGTGTTGGCTTATATCAAACCCCCTGGCTCAATCATCTCGAGCAAAACGAAAGGTGCAAAAATATTTCTTTCGACAACTTCCTTTTAGCAGGCTTCTGGTAAAAACTCTGACAGTAAAACTACTGTTCGCACTACTTTTGTGTGCCACCGTAAACAACTTGACGAATACAACAATAATTGCTTGTACGCTATTATGCTTTGCTTACAACGCAGATCTTTTTAAAGGCGATCTTCAAACCACAAAGGCTGACAGAATTCTTACTACTCGTTGTTTGCTTTGTCTTGCCTTTTTATATGCCCACGCAAACAGTCTAATGAAGGTTCTTGAAGTGATATGTTGGCATTTTCGATTTCTCGAGGATTATATTGCAATTTCAATGTTGTTTGTGTATTTTGTTTATGTTGCTTGTTGTTTGCGTTCTCTTTTGTTTATCGTTTTAATGTTAAATGATGGTACACCGTTTCCATTTTCGTAACAATATTGGTACGCAAATCGAAATGACCTAATATCATTTAACAACAAAAACGACAAACAAAAGTCACACGATACGAACACACACTAACACCAAGAATACAATGAACGTGTTGGTTATCTAAAGCAGCACACACACATATGTACAACGAACCTGGTTGAGCCTGGTACCAACAACAACATGCATGTGACAAAAAGGGATGGACAACGTAAGCAAGGTACACAAACAACAATGTATTAGCAATAGAGCTCTCGAGAAGGCAAGATCACGAACCTTCCACTTCAAGAATGTTCGTTAGACTGGTTGTGTCGGACTATAAAAGGGCTGGACAAAGCAGGCAGCAGTCAGTTATATTGTAATGACCAATTAAGTAAGTAAAGTAAATTACAACCATTTGGAAACACTGTTCCGGCAATAAATTATTCATGAAGAGTTGCCAAAACTTAGATGTCAAGCTGTGGTTATCGATAACGATAGTTTGCATGAAAAAAATTTAAAAAACTCATTTCGAAAAAGGACATTATTCCTGATATACATGGTAAGTGATACCAAATCTTTTTCGTCCATTAATGTGTAGGGTATCACCATGTATATGTTTTCATATGTCGTGGCTTTTCTTATTTATTTTTTATGAAATCGTATAAAAATTACAGAAGTTTTTTAACGAAAAATGCTTGGCAGGGGAGCATAAAACAAATAATTTTGCATTATTCTGTTGGCTTAAGAAGAAGAAGAAGAAGCCAACAAGCAATTTCTCTTTTAAATAAACAATCATATGAAATAGAAATGAATAGAAAGGAGAAGAATAAAATAAACTTTAACTCTAATATACGAGGGTGGTTAGGGAATATAGAAAACAAAAAAAAAAAAACAATCATACCTAAAACTTTATATCGGGTCCGCCATCTAACGTTTTTTTTTCTCAACTAGTGCTTATTTCGTGAATGGTATCATCTTAGCTCATGTCTGATTTGACAGATAATTCGTTTTATTCTTCCGCTGAACGAATATGGTTGTGTATACGCTTGAACAACGCTGGGAAATATTGTGACATTACTTTGAAAATCATGGTAAGAATGTGTGCAGAATGTGTGCAAAAATTGCTTACGGACTTTGGAAGAAGAGAAGCACCGTCAGCTCCGTATGTTCGTTATCTTGTGAAAAAAGTGAACGCAACTGGCATCTCCTCATCGATAAACCCAAGGCGTGAAAGGCCAAAAACGGTGTTGCTGTGGCAGAAAGAGTGCGTGAAGCGCCATCAACATCAATTCACCGTCGTTCTCAACAATTGAACATTTCGGTGACATCATTGAGACGAATTTTGCATAAAGAGCTTGGTATGACCCCATAAAAAGTCCAATTGGTTCAGGAGTTGAAGCCAATTGACCATACAATGCGTTTTCGCTTCGCTAAGTGGGCCTGCGATCGACTTACAGAAGATGCCGATTTTGGCAAAAATATCATCTTTTCAGATGAAGTTCATTTTGATCTTGGGGCACAGAAAATATTGAAAACCCGACGCACCCAAAACGAGTCACTGTTTGGTGCGTATTTTGGTCCAGAGGCATAATTGGTTCATTTTTCTTCGAAAATGAGCAAGGAGTGGCCGTTACAGTCAATGGCGATCGTTATCGGGCCATGTTGAACGAATTTTTGTTCACAAAAATTGAAGAGGAGGATATTGGCAACATTTGGTTTCAACAGGACGGCGCTACGTGCCACACAGCCGAAGCTACACTCGATGTTTTGCGCTCTGTTTTTGAAGATCGCATTATCAGCCGAAGAGCTGATGTCGTTTGGCCACCTCGGAGCTGCGATTTGACACCGTTGGACTATTATTTGTGGGGTGCCGTCAAAGATAAGTTCTACGCCGACAAACCAGAGGCAATTGATGTTTTGAAGGACAATATTCGTGAAGCCATTGGTGAAATACAGCTGCACACAATCTATAATGTGCTTAAAAAAATTGGACCGATCGTGTAGGCTACTGCATGGCCAGCCGAGGCATTTGCCATTTGAATGAAATTATTTTCCATTATTAACCGGAAGGATTCTACTTTCAAATAAAAAAAGAAATTTGAGAAAATATTCAGTAGTTTTTTTTTAAGCATTTTCAAAAAAAAAGTTATTTGGCGGACCCTTTATGTTTACAAAAAGAAAGTGCTAAAGAGAAACAAAAGAAAGAAACGAATAAAAATTCTTTTTAAATTTGAAAATTTTTTTGTCCCTCATGTTTGTCATACTGCAGTAAACAAAAGAACTTCTGAAGTTTTTCTTCTTAATATTTCGTTTATAAGGAAAGAAAGAAATTCAATTCAGGTTGCAAATGTCAAAAAACGACAACCAAAAAAAGTAAAAAAAAAACTTTTCTTTGTAATTGAAAATGCAGCAGCAACTTTGAACAGAAGTTTAGTTTTTTTGGCGAAATAAGTTTTTGTTCTAAAAGTCTTCTAAGGAGTTTTGGTTGGTTTTTTTTCAAGGACAAAAGCAAATACTGGTTTTTTCTTGGACTTGTACTTCAAATTGTAAAAGAAAAGTTTCAGTTTTTTTTTGTTTGTTTAAGAAGTAATGTGAGTCAATAAATAATTTTTAAGGACAATGACATTGAACATGCAACAAGGCAGATTAGCAGTTTTTTTTTGACAATTAATATCCTTGACAAGTTGCCACAAACGGTTTATAAGAGATTACATTTGGCAAACATATATATGTACTTAAAATAGATAGGATATTTTCCTGTTGCTATACATACATATTGTTACCTTTTTATCTTTTTAAAAACGTTTAAATATGAGTTCGTTAATTGCAAACAAAGTAAAAACAAATATGTATTTAATTTCAGTTAAACTCTCTTTATTCTTTACACTGCTTTTGTGTACCACCATATACAACTTAACGATATAACAATAATAATCTGTTTTATTCACTAGTTCACACAAGTATTCACTGGATCTTTAAAAGCACGACTTATTTTGTTCACACGCAACTACACACAAGGCTGACTGAATTCTTAATGACTGCTGCCTGCTTTGTCCAGCCCTTTTATAGTCCGACACAACCAGTCTAACGGACGTTCTTGAAGTGGAAGGTTCGTGATCTCGCCTTCTCGAGAGCTCTATTGCTAATACATTGTTGTTTGTGTACTTTGCTTATGTTGTCTATTCCGTTTTGTCACATGCATGTTGTTGTTGGTACCAGGCGCAATCAGGTTTGTCGTACATATGTGTGTGCAGCTTTAGATAATCAACACGTTCATTGTATTCTTAGTGTTAGTGTGTATTTGTATCGTGTGGCTTTCGATTATCATTTTTGTTGATAGGTCGTTTCAATTTGCGTAACAATATGTATGTGCTTAAAATAGAGGAACACTGTACAACTAACTAGGGTTGTAATCCTGACTAAAGGGTTATTTATAATGGCCACAAGAATTGTTTGAGATTCTTATAACGTATGTATGTACATATTGCTAATTACTACCCTTCAGTCAGTGCTACAACCTACCTTCTCATACCACATACTTATGTAAGTGCTCAGTTTTAAAGTCAACTCCGAACGATAGATTTGTGGAAAACTTTTTCATGGCAATTTTATTTTCTCCAAAAGGTTTTTGCCAGAAATCTGCTGATAGACAGTCTCCAAGGAAATATATTTTTTTATACTTCGTTTTGGTTGGTGATGTCTGACCTGGGGTTTGAACCTTGGCCTCTAGCATCTAACAAACCAACACACTACCTACTATACTATGGCGACCTTTCCACAAAAAGATTACGTTTGGCAAATTTATAGGCGAACACTACCACCATATGTACATATACCTGAAAAGGACTCTGTACAACTAACAATAAGTATGCTCTGAAGCTATGCTTAGAAGAACAACATTGGTTTTGTGAGAAGCTAGGTTGTAATCCTGACTAAAGCCTTATTTATAATGGCCAAACGAATTGTTTGAGGTTAAGACATTACCAGTTTTGATATTTGCCTCGTAATAATACTCAATGATTCATTCTTACACCGTATGTATGTACGTAGTTGGTCATTACAGACCTTCAGTCAGGATTACAACCTAGCTTATCACACCACATAAGTGGTCATAAGTGTTAATGTGGCGTGCCCTACAGTTTTAAACCCGATTCCGAACGACAGATTTTTTGAGAAACTTTTCATGACAATTTTATATTTCTTCTCCGAGTTTTTGCCAGAAATCTGCTGAGAGGAAGTCGCCGTGAGAATTTTTTAGTATATTTCGTTTTGGTTGGAGATATCTGCCCAGTGGTTTGAACCGTAGTCATGGAAAATTGGAAATTTCAAATGCGCTTCACCCAAAGCAGTCTTGGATGATATTTGAACGCTACTATATTCCCCACAAAATGGCATCAATAGGTCTTTCAAATGAATTATAAATTTCGATGATATCTCAGAAACATTTTGTTTTATTTGAAAATAGGAGGCGCTTAATAAGAGAACGCATAGCAATCCGTAGTGCAAAAGAGATGTCTTTATATGCAAGATCTGTTGTATATCTGCTGCACAGTCTGTGAGCCTAATGGATCCAGGTTTCACCTGATTTTAGATAATATGCTTCCACTCTCTCTCTCTCTCTCGCTCTCTAGCTTTCTCTCTCTCTCTCGCTTTCTCTCTCTCTCTCTTTGATTCTCTTTCTCTCTTTTTGATTCTCTCTTTTTAAGCTGTTCTCGTAGGCCTAACATATGGCATTTCATAAATAAAGGTTCATGTCCTGACTGCTCCTATAAAAAATAAATAAAAATCATGAATTCATGAAATGAATTCGTTTCCAAATTTAAAAACATACTTCTCTCTCTTTCTCTCTCTTTCTCTCTTTCATTCTCTAAAGCTAACATATGGCATTTCATAATGGGTTCATGTCCTGACTGCTGCACAGATCTTTGCCAGATAGAGCTACAAAGCCTGTGAGCCTAATGGATTCAGGTTCCACCTGCTTTTAGATTGTAAAACAATGCAAATCTTTTATGCCAAAAATATACAGGGTGGCTGATATATAATGCAACAAAGTAAAGCGGGATATTTTTTTTTATTTTTTTTTTAATTTTATTGCTCAAAAGCAAAAAATGTTGGAAATAACATCAAATTTTAGAATCAGTTTAGATTTGTTCGAATTGGCCACCTTTGGTACGAATTATGGCCTTCAAAAGGCCGACAAAGCCATCACAGGCTGCACGAAAGTGGCTCTGCGGTATTTTGGCCCATTCCCGGCGAAGCGCCGTCTTGAGATGATCGACACTTTGGCATTTTTTTTAGTGAGAACCTTACTCTCCAAAATGCCCCAGGCGTAAAAGTCCAACGGATTGAGATCCGGAGATTTTAGTGGCCATTGTGCGGTAGAAATGAAGCGAGGAACCTCCTTTTTAGGCCATTCTTGGTTGACGCGTGCTGAGTGCGGTGGTGCTGAGTCCTGTTGGAATGTCCATGGTCTGCGGCCGAAATGTTTGTCTGCCCAGGGCTTCAATACTGTCTTTAAGACATTTTCCCGATAATATTCGGCATTTATTTTGATCCCACGGTCGATGAATACGAGCGGGAAGTGACCATCGGCCGTTACCATCGGCGGCGCTTGAGTTCTGGTGGCCAATCGCAGGTGTAAATTTTCAGCTGACCTCTTTGGCAAGTAAACTCGATCATTTTGTTTATTCACAAACTACTCAATTGGGAATGGCTTCTCAGCGGTGAAAACCAAATTCGGTAACTGGTTACTTCGTGCAAGCGAAGTAACTCCTTGGCCCTTTCCAGTCTAACTTTTTTTTTGTCCATCGGTGAGCTCTTGCACTTTTTGGAACTTCAATGGCTTTAGTCCAAGCTCAGTTTTCAATATGTGTTGCATCCGTTTACGCGATATGTTCAGCTCACGAGCAATTTTTCTACCACGCGGCATGGATTTCGATCAAATCTGGCCTTCACTTTACGGATCATTTCTGGTGTTGTTACCGTTTTTTTTTCGTCCACTTTTTGGACGCAATGCAACACTGCCAGTATCGCGGTAACGAGCAATGGTACAAGAAACAAAAGATTTATTCACATTGAAATGCTGGAGGGCCCTAACGATAGCCACCTAAAGCAATCACACTATCTATCACGCTTGAATTCCATCACGAATAAATTTTTTTCTGAATGCAAGAGATCAAAATGCTTTTGTAAGCTTGTAAATAATAAAATGAACTGTCAGTGGAATAAATCTGTCATAAAAACAGGGATTTTAAAATGAATGTGAAACAAATTTATGGGCATTATTTTAAATTCTTTTCCATTTTTTTTGTTAGAAAAAAATTCAAATCACTTCGTTTTATTCAAATTTAAAGACAGAAAACGCTTGATAAGCAAGACCTCTAGTATACCTGCAGCATAAGTCTTAACCACAGTGAGGTGCAAAACTTGCTGATCTAATGGATTTTCAATTTACATCCTAACGGACATTAAGGTTCGTCTGAAAAGGTTTTATTTGCCTTTTCGATTGTACAGCGATTTAAAATTTTTTGTTCTTTTGTTCATTCTCTCTTCTTTAAGCTGTTATCCTAGGCCTAACATATGGCATTTCATAAATAAGGGTTCATGTCCTAACTGTTTCCATAAAAAATAAATAAAAATAAGGGACTTTAAAATGAATTCGTTTCTTAATTTAAAAATATACTTCGACTCTCTCTCTCTCTCTTTTTCATTCACTCTTCTTTAAGCTGTTTTCTCCTAGTGCTAACATATGGCATTTCATAAAGGGTTCATGTCCTGACTGCTGCACAGATCTTAGCCAGAGAGAGCTACAAAGCCTGTAACATATGCAAATCTCTTATCTCAAAAATATACTTCCTCTATCTCTCTCTCGCCCTCTCTCTTTCATTTTCTCTCCTTTAAGTTATTCTCCTAGGCCTAACATATGGCATTTCATAAATAAGGGTTCATGTCCTGACTGTTTCTATAAAAAAATAAATAAAAATAAGGGACTTTAATATGAATGTGAAACAAATTTCTGGGCATTATTTTAAATTCGTTTCCATATTTTATTATATAAAAAAAAATTCAAATCAATTTTGTTTAAATTTCTTTTTTTTTTGTATTACAGAAAGCATATGCAAAATTAAATCACAATAAATCTTCTTTCCAAAAAGAACAACAACAAAAAAAAATCGCATTAAAATTTTGCCAATACAGGGGCATAGAAGATATTCAAGGCCATTAAGGAAGTTCAGTTATTTTTTTTTTTTGGTAAGAAATTATTTAAAATTATTCACCCCCTCTGGTCCTAAGAAAATATTTTTTTTCTTGGTATTTTTTTGAATTTTAAATGAAAAGTTTTTAAAAGCCATAGGCTTTAGGTACAGAAGAAAAGGTAAAAATATAATTTGCATAACGGTAATTAAAGGACAAAAAATTAAAGAAGAAGAAGAGGAAGAAGAAGAATAAAGAGAAGACAAATTTTGTAAAAATAAAGAAAATATTTTTAGATTCACTTGCCTGCCTGCCTGCCTCCAATGAAGTAATCGAGTTCATTGGAGGCTTTTAAAAGGATTTTTCAAAAAGGTTTGCTTAAAACCAAAAATTTTTATTTTTATATTCTTTTGTTGTTGGACATTAAAAGTAAATGATTTGGAAATTATAAATCAAATGAAAAAATCAATAAAATTTCAATCAAAATGTTTTAAAGTCTAGACAATAAAAACTAAAATAAATTCGTGGCAATTTGTTATAAAAAAAGAATAAATATTCTGTCTTAATTACAGAAATTTAAGGAAAAATTTTGTCAGTCTGGAGGACCGCATAACAAAACTTTTTCTAAATGAATGTTAACTTTTAGTATTTTAATGATTTACACTCAGCCACAAAAGTATACATACGGTTAACAAATTTCAGAAATTTTTCAACCAATCCGTTTTCGTTGAAAATCTTTATAATTATCTGACATCTTTCTTTGATTTTAAGAAATTCAGAAATTTGTGAAATTTGTTAATCGAATGTATACATTTGGGGGCCTGTGCAGGGCCACAATTCAGTTCAATTTCAGAATTTTTTAACCAAAGCCTAAGACCATTTTAAAATCGAGGAAACTATAAAGATTTTCAATGAAAACGGATTGGTTAAAAAAATTCTGTAATTTGTTAACCGTATGTATACTTTAGTAACTGTGTGTATATGTAGCACGATATGATATAAAAATGAACCATTGGGTATTTATTATGAATCAGATTCAACCTGGCTTTTAATTTCTTAACATCAAATAATACTTCTGGCCATTATAAATAATCCTTTAGTCAGGATTACAACCTAGCTACTCATACCACCCATGTTGTTCTTCTAAGAATAGCTCCATAGCAATCTAATTGCTATGTCGGACCACCACCATCAATTTTAATAAATAAAATAATTTTGCCAAATGTATTCTCTTTGTGGGAAAGTCGCTGTAGTTTTGTAGGTAGTGCGTCGGCTTATTAGACGTAAGGCCACGGTTCAAATACCACGTCAGACATCTTCAACAAAACGAAATATAGAAAATATTTTTCTTCGACGACTTCCTCGCAGCAGATTTCTAGCAAAAACTCTGAGAGTAAATGAAAACATCCTAGAAACATTCAAGCCGACTTCTATGCTTTCTTATAAGTCTTTAGAAAATCGCCGTAGTCCAGTAGGTAGTGTGTTGGCTTATCAGACGTGAACCCACGGTTCAAACCACAGCTCAAATACGTACAACGAAACGAAATACGAAAAAATATTTCTTCGGCGACTTCCTCGCAGCAGATTCCTGGCAAAACCTCTCGAGATTAAATGAAACTGCCATGAAAAGTTTCTCAAAAAAATCTGGCGTTCGGAGTCGACATTAAACTGTAGAGCCCCGGCACTCATGCTTAAAATTAACACACACGCAACATAAGTGGTGTAAGAAACTAGATCGTAATCCTGACGGAAGGGTTGTAATAGCCAATTATGTATGTATGTATGTAAAATAGTTGAAAACCTTACTTAAAACTAAATTGTCAGAAAACCTACATATGCTATGACACATTGGTTCTGGCTGCTCTACACTCGGAAGATAACGCTCACCACGTAACGTGCCTTGAGTAGTACAAGTGATTACCTGTTGTGAGTAGTTCGAGTGGCCATTTGTTCGTTTTTTATCCTAAGTGCCGACTAGATTTCCGGCATCATGACTTTTTTTTTAACGAAGGGAAAAACAATTGGAAGCCTCAGTTAGTATGAGCCTTCCATCCATTAATTTTCTACCAGCATCTACCAGTTAGATTTATCCAGAACCACCTAACGTGCCTTGAATAATTCTAGTGATTACGTGCTTTAAGTAGTTCGAGTGGACCTTTCTTCGTTATTGCTCAAGATATTCTTCGAAGATATTATTCGAAGGGAAAAGCAATTGGAAGCTTCAGATAATATGAGCTTTCCATCCATTAACTTTATACCAGCATCTACCAGTTAGATTCATCCAGAACCACGGAGTATTATATTATATCAGGAGGAATGCAGCCGCAATTACAACAACAATTACAGCGGCAATTACAACCACAACTACAGGGACAATTATAGCGGCAAACACAGCGGCAATTACAGCCACAACTACAGCGACACTTATAGCGGCAAACACAGCGGGAATTACAGCCAAAACTACAGCGACACTTATAGCGGCAAACACAGCGGGAATTACAGCCAAAACTACAGCGGCAATTACAACCACAACTACAGCGGCAATTACAGCCACAACTACAGCGGCTATTACAGCCACAACTACAGCGACAATTATAGCGGCAAACACAGCGGGAATTACAGCCAAAACTACAGCGGCAATTACAGCCACAACTACAGCGGCAATTACAGCCACAACTACAGCGACAATTATAGCGGCAAACACAGCGGGAATTACAGCCAAAACTACAGCGGCAATTACAACCACAACTACAGCGGCAATTACAGCCACAACTACAGCGACAATTACGGCGACAGAAGGCACAATTGCAGCGAACACAGCGCAAAGTGCAGCGGCAATTACAGCAACAGCGGTAATTACAATCATAACTACACCAGCAACAGCGATAGTTGCAGTGGCAACAGCAGCATTCACTACAATTCAGTTCAGTTCTATCCGTACGGTTATCATTATTGTGAAAGGTGTAGCTCACCAGCTGTCAATTTTATTGCAACTTTTGTTGCCAGAACGCCCTGTATTCTCTCTGCATTATGCCGATTCTGTTCTAAATTTATATGACGAACAGTTAGACGACTTTCAATTTGTCACTCGATAGAAGCATCACAGTAATTAAATCCAAAAGGATCCACGATGAATCTGTCACATGGTTTCAAAGGATGGTTGCTCCTCTAACTGTTTACAGTCATAATAAGATAAAATATCTTGTATCATAACGCAAAAACGGTTTTAGCAATGTCTGGTTCGTTATGGGCAATCAAATCTTATCAATTATACTGTTAATCTGTCCTAATCTTTGTTAGCCTAATGGCGACTAGATTATCCTTAATGCCTACATGTTCATGCACACATAGAGCCATCAAAATATAATGTACAGACCATTCCTTCCTTTCTTTGGGCCACCAAATATAATACCTTCTAATATATTTTCACTGAGGGCTCCTTTTGTGAACAATAACAATGGTCACCTTCGCTGAAATAGCAAAACAAAGGAAAACTAAAACATCGTCATCTCTGTTGATTTTACCAATGAAAAGTTTCTCAAAACTCTGTAGATCGGAGTCGACTTTAAAGTGAAGATAAATGTATAAATTTAACACGCATAATATGGGTGGTGTGAGAAGCTAGGTTGTAATCTTGGCTAAAGATAATAACCCGTTAAGTTAAGTAAAACGTATACTGCCATGAAAAGTTTTCTCAAAAATTTGTCGTACCCAAGCGACCTTAAACTGTAGGTCCCGCCACTAGTGGATAAAGTTAGCACACATAATATTGGTGGTATGAAAAGTTAGGTTGTAATCCTGGCTGAAGGGCTGTAATGGCCAATTATGTATGTTACGTTTTTACCTTTTAAAAACGCTTAAAAGATGAACACGTGGATTGCAAATAAAATAAAAATAAAATTGTGTTTCAGTTTTAATTTAAATTCTTTATTATTCGCACAATTCTGTGTGCCAATGTTCACAACTTGATGTAAACAACAACAATTGCTTTGTTTGTTATTCCTCTGTTTACAACCTTTACATAAACAATAACAATTACTAGACAATTATTCGATAATTGTAACGGATATCTTCAAACCTCGATTACTCTCTCTCTCTCTAATCACACCTCGTCTTCGTACAAGACTGACTGAACTTCTCTAACTCACTCGCCCGCTTTACCTTGCCTTTTATTTGGCAGGGTAAACAGACTGATGAATGTTCTTGAAGGCTAATGTTCATGACTTTGCCTTTTCGAAAGCTCTATAAATGTAAACATCGTTGTTTACATAATGTAAATAAATGTAAAACGTAATGCAAACATCGTTGTTTACATTTATTATTGTAGTGTTGTTTGTGGATTTTTGTTTACTTGTTTACCATTTTTTTATGCTGGTGTTTGTTGTTATATTAAGCAGTACGATAATTTGTAAACATGTTTGTTTACTTCATTGTTTTGTTTTTGTAGCTTTTGTTTAAAATTTTAATGTTAAGTGATATAAAAGCAAAACACCAGTATCTTGATTTTTCCATTTTCGTAACAATATTAATAAGGTCGCTCGGGAACTATTGGATAAGAAATAATCTACAATTTGACGATCAAAATTTTTGTTCCACATGCGCATTATGTCATACGATTAACGCTGTTGGTGATTTTCTCACAAGGTTTTTCAGTACAGAGTAGTAATATTTTCTGCTCTAGGCCTTTCATAGTGTCTCAACTCTTAGATGGAATTCTGCTGAAGAAATTAATTCGTTGAAGTATTCATTATGACGTAGGGAAACCATTATTATAGCTAAGGAGCTCACAGAAGTCCCATACATATTCCTGAATCATTTATAAATTTATAGGTTTTCTATGTTTAATAATTAATTCATAAATTTAAAAAATCTCCTTTCAAATAAATCGTTTCCAAGACTTTCATTTAGAAAAACAAGAGGAAAAAAATCAAAAAAAAAATTACTCTAAACTCCAAGTGTACATACATAAATCATTTTTTGGATTTCATTTCATTTGATTTTCAAGGATTTATGGCATAAACATAAAGAATTCTGATGTGAATAAAAAGCGTAATCAGTGTTTAAATGTCACTTAAAAAAACATAGAGGGGAAGAAAAACATTTCAAATCAAAATAAAAAAACTGAAAATGAAAATCCATTTGAAAAACGCTTGAAATCAACACAGAATTTAATAAAGATTTTCATTTTATTTTATGATTTATTTTACAATGATTTATACACCCACTAAACAGAAAGAAAACACAGAGAGAGAGAGAGAGAGAGAGAGAGAGAGAGACACATAAATATGAAAAGAAATGCTAAGAAATTGAAATTGGAAAGGAAAATGAAAATCAGAATTTTATTTTAAATCTTTTAGTTGGAATCACGTTTTTTTCTTTCTTTTTGGTTCACGAAACAAACGACACTTTAAGGTCAATGAAAGGAAATACTCGGAACTTGAACCATGTATTGAAAAGAGAAAGTGGAAATGGAAAAAAGGAATTATGCGGGCAACATATGCATTAAAGAAATTAAAAAAAAGAAGCAGCATATATTTAAAATTTATACCAAAATCAGTCAATAAGCCTTTGACTTCTTTTCTGGCACTTAAGCCTTTCAACGGCGCACTTCTACTACACTTTGCAACTTACGCAAACGAACCAGACATTGCTAAGGACGTTCTTGCACTATGACACGACGTATTTCGTGTTATTATGACTGTAAACAGTTATAGGAGCAACCATTCTCGAAACCATGTGATGGATTCAATGTGGATCCTTTTGGATTTAATTACTGTGACACTCCTATCGAGTGACAAGCGGAAAGTCATCTAACTGTTCGTCATATAAATTTAGAACAGAATCGGCATAATGCAGAGAGAATACAGGGCGTTCTGGCAACAAAAGTTGCAATAAAATTGACAGCTGGTGGGCTAGACCTTTCACAATAACGATATGCGTACGGATAGAACTGAACTGTAGTGAATGTTGCTGGTACCACTGAAACCAACTACCGTTGTTGCTGGTGTAGTTATGATTGTAATTACCGCTGTTGCTGTAATTGCCGCTGCACTTTGTGCTGTGTTCGCTGCAATTGTGCCTTTTGCCGCCGTAATTGCCGCTGTAGTTTTGGCTGTAATTCTCGCTGTGTTTGCCGCTATAATTGTCGCTGTAGTTGTGGCTGTAATTGCCGCTGTAGTTGTGATTGTAATTGCCCCTGTAGTTTTGGCTGTAATTCCCGCTGTGTTTGCCGCTATAATTGTCGCTGTAGTTGTGGCTGTAATTGCCGCTGTAGTTGTGATTGTAATTGCCCCTGTAGTTTTGGCTGTAATTCCCGCTGTGTTTGCCGCTATAATTGTCGCTGTAGTTGTGGCTGTAATTGCCGCTGTAGTTGTGATTGTAATTGCCCCTGTAGTTTTGGCTGTAATTCCCGCTGTGTTTGCCGCTATAATTGTCGCTGTAGTTGTGGCTGTAATTGCCGCTGTAGTTGTGATTGTAATTGCCCCTGTAGTTTTGGCTGTAATTCCCGCTGTGTTTGCCGCTATAATTGTCGCTGTAGTTGTGGCTGTAATTCCCGCTGTGTTTGCCGCTATAATTGTCGCTGTAGTTGTGGCTGTAATTCCCGCTGTGTTTGCCGCTATAATTGTCGCTGTAGTTGTGGCTGTAATTCCCGCTGTGTTTGCCGCTATAATTGTCGCTGTTGTAGCATGATTTTACAGTTGTCAATACTGGCACAACATTTCATATGCATAAACAAAAGAATATCCAATTGCATATGAGCAGCGACCACTTGACTCAATGTTATTGACCGTCGCGCACATGCGACGATCATTTGACACTTTGTTGTCAGGCCGCTGACTGCATTGGTTTGCATATAATATGTAGTATGTGTGTTGTTGTTGTATGGCATTGCTGGTGATCGTGTGTGTCTCTCTTTACACTTCACCGTGGGAATTATTGTGGATAATAGGCGCGTGTCATATAACATCCACTTGTCCCATAATTATTACACACACAAACAAATATAATATAGTTAAACATATAATATACACACAAACATATGTTATAGTATTAAGTCAATACAAAATTGTATTAGAATTAAGGGTTTGATTTGGAATTGTCAAATCAGCCAAAATTTAGTATAAAAGAAGGGACATTTTCCCTCAAGAATTCAATCAATAAAATTTAACCAAATAGTGCGGTTCAGCTGCACTTAGTTAAAACTATTGATCTTTTTATTTGATAGTGCTCCTTGAGTGCACAAAATAAAATTAAATAAATAAATACGTTACATGGCGATCCTGCCACTATTCTAGAAGTGCTCCAGTTATTAGCACCTAGAATATAACAGTGATCCTGCCAGTCTTGGAGTGCTAATTTATCAAGCACCAAAAAGCAGGTCAATCCTGCCTGGGCCTTGGTGTGCTAAAATTTAAAGCACCCAAGGACCCGGAAAAAATATATAACAACAACTGGTGTGCTCAAAAGCACCCAAAATAAATTTTGCTTATCCTGACGGACAGCCAAGGATCCGTTGAAGGAAGTACCGCCTGGCCAAGAGGCACCAAGGACCTCAAGAATCAAGGACCAAAGAACAAAAACATGAAGAAGACAACCCGCATGTGGTTTAAGGTCTAACAGAACCTCTACCGCCGCTGCAGAATAACAACAACAAAAAAAAAATTTATTTAAACCAACGTGCTCCTCAAGGGTTGCACTGGCAGGGCCTATAAGCGTAAACCGCTCGAGGCAACTTAGAAATTAAAAAAAAAAAAATAATATAAATATAAATAACAGTATGTATATAAGTAAATTAACAATAATTCAATTTAAATTAAAAATTAAATATGGTATTAAATTAAAAATTAAATTAAAATTAAATAAAATACATATAAAGAAAATAAAATAAATTGGATACCTCTAGTATGAATAGGGTAAAAATTAGGCCTAAAAATCCCATTGCGGATAGTCCACAGATAAAAACAAAAATTTCAAGTGAAGAATATTTGGTATGGTTGACCAAATATTGGAAGTCAATAGGAATGAATAGAGCTCCAACTATGGAGGACGTAATTAATAAAAATTCCATAGAAGAAGAAACAATTAGGATGTTAAGACATTTTAAAATTTAATAATTTCTTTTCTCTTCCTTTTTCTTTGAATATGTGCAAGACACAAACTAAGTTAGATAGGCCAACGGCCAATGTTATAAATGAGGTAGAAGTACTTCAAAATAAAATAAACTTAGATAAGATTGAAATTTGTTTGATTATAGTAACAATTTTGTTAGGATTGAATTTTGTATTAAAGGTATACAGTATGCATACTAGAAGACTTAGAAAGAGATATTCAAGTAGAGCCAATGAATTGGACAAGATCTAAATGGACTGGCAGGAAATAATTAAAAGGTTAAGACTGTTAAAAGACGATTTTGACAAATCATATAAATGTTTAAATTTAGAAAGAAATATAAAGGACGAAACGGTAGTAAAGCATCTGAGGACTTTGTTTGACAGATTCGAAAGAATCAGAGTAGTTATTAATGTAAATTACAGTAAGCTTACAACACCCCACAAAGCAGCAGCCGAATGTTTCTTTTCTGATGTAAGGAGTAGGCTAATAAGCATTTTATCAAAAAAAGGTTTATATATTGAATTACCAACTACATTCCATGAGGAAGTATCTTATAAACTAACGACAGACCAAAAATCTAACGAAACATTGGTTCTATTGTATAATCAGGAAACAAAACCTGAAATAATTTCAACAAACATGACCCAGACAATAGTAGAATTTCTAAACACAGCATCAAAGCTCGTAATCGACTTTGATGGCAGGTCAGAAAACCTGAGAGCATTTATAGACTCCTTGCAATTGCTGAACACAATTAAAGGTGACAATGAAGCGATAGCAGTGTCTTTAATAAAGACTAAATTGAAAGGAACCGCTAGGAATCTGATTGAAAATGAAGGTACAATATTCTAAATAATCAGTAAATTGCGCGCTACGGTCAAGGGCGAGTCGGTAGAAGTACTGACAGCTAAAATTATGAATACTAGACAAAATAATAAAACTGCAAACAATTACTGCAGTGAAATAGAAAACTTAACAAAATCATTGGAAAGCGCATATATATCAGACGGTTTGTCATGTGAATTAGCAAACAAGTATTCAACGCAAGTTGCCGTTAAGGCATTAACGAAAAATTGTACCATAGATAGGGTAAAACTTATTATGGAGGCAGGCCAATTCAACAACATGAATGAG
This sequence comes from Sarcophaga subvicina, assembly GCA_936449025.2. Taxonomy (NCBI): domain Eukaryota; kingdom Metazoa; phylum Arthropoda; class Insecta; order Diptera; family Sarcophagidae; genus Sarcophaga; species Sarcophaga subvicina. The sequence goes on from OW388084.2 coordinate 101,197,854, forward strand.
GCAATTACTAAATTTGTTAACAGTTGCACAGAAGCAACTGGCCAGCAAAATGCGTTGCTATATTTGGGTAGGAAATATAATCGACCTATTAACAGAGGAAATAATAATCAGTATCGAAGAAAATATAATAATTTTCCCAATAACAACATTAATAACAATTTTAGACCTCCACAAAGACCAGGAAATAACAGAAATAGGCAAGGTTTCAACAATAGACGTAGAAATGGAAACTACGTAAGAGCAACTGACTCATATGAAAACGGTTCGGAAAACTCCGACAACCCCCTAAGATAAGCTCAACACATAATAAAATATACAACCTTAATCTCAACTTGAGTTTTTTTGTGCATATGGAAATTAATAATACTAACCACATAGTAACGTTGTTGGTGGACACAGGAGCAGATATTTCAATCGTAAAAAATAATTTTTTCAAACCCCAACAAATAAATAAAAACATTACTACAACAATAACTGGAATAGGACAGGGATACCTGAAATCCATAGGAAAAATATTCTTGGAAATGAAATTTAAAAACTTTTTAATACCACATTACTTTCAGGTGGTTCAGAACAATTTTCCCATACCTTGTGATGGAATTATTGGTTTGGACTTCTTGAAAAGATATAATTCTGTGTTGGATTTCAATGAAGAACATGACTATCTTGTTCTAAGACCCTCTAATCTGCAACATACAATAGACATACCAATAACAAATAATTATAATGAGATAACACTACCACCAAGGTCAGAAGTAATAAGACAAATTAAATTTGAGAATCTTAAAAATGAAATATTGATACCAAATCAGGAAGTAACAACAGGGGTTTTTATACCAAATATTCTAGTTAAATCCAACAAAGCTTTTATTCGTTTTTTGAATACTAATGACAGTATAATTTCAATCAAACAGAATAGCATTAAAACCGAAAACATCTCTAACTATAATGTAATTACACAAAGGTTGAACAAAATTGAAAATAGACAATCAAAGGTTATGGATATTTTAAAGAAAAACTTCCCAGAACAATTTAAACCAACACTAACGAAAATTTGCAAAGAATATAGTGACATTTTTGGTTTGGAAACAGAAACAATATCTACTAACAATTTCTATGAGCAAAAGTTGAGATTGAATGACAAACAGCCGGTATACATAAAAAACTATCGTATACCACATTCGCATAAGGATGAAATTAACAAACAGGTTAGAAAACTGATAGATGATAAAATAGTTGAACCATCATTTTCGGAATACAATAGTCCAATTTTATTGGTTCCAAAGAAATCACTTCCGGGTTCGGATGAGAAAAGATGGCGACTTGTGATAGACTACAGGCAAATAAATAAAAAATTGTTATCGGATAAATTCCCATTGCCTAGAATTGATGATATTCTAGACCAACTTGGCAGAGCAAAGTATTTTTCTTGTTTAGACTTGATGTCGGGATTTCACCAGATAGGATTAGAGAAAAACTCCAGAGATTTGACATCATTCTCTACGAGCAATGGTTCCTACAGATTTACTAGACTACCCTACGGCTTAAAGATAGCACCAAATTCCTTCCAAAGAATGATGACAATTGCTTTCAGTGGTCTGAAGCCGGATCAAGCATTTCTATATATGGATGACTTGGTCGTATTGGGATGCTCAGAAAAGCATATGCTTTCAAATTTGAAGGATGTTTTTAATCTCTGTCGTAAATACAATCTTAAGCTAAACCCAGAAAAGTGTTCATTCTTTATGAGAGAGGTAACCTACCTTGGACATAAGTGTACTGATAAGGGAATACTACCAGATGATAATAAATACTCGGTAATCGAAAACTATCCGACACCCAAGGACGCGGATAGCGCAAAAAGGTTCATCGCTTTTTGTAATTATTACCGAAGGTTTATCAAAAATTTTTCCGAATACTCTAGACATCTTACACGATTGTCCAGAAAAGGGGTGCCATTTGAATGGACAGAAGATTGCGAATTTGCATTTAGATACTTAAAGAAAGCATTAATTAGTCCAACATTGCTTCAGTACCCCGACTTTACTAAGGAATTTTGTATAACAACGGACGCAAGCAAGCATGCATGCGGTGCTGTTTTAACTCAAGAACATCAGGGTAAACAACTTCCTATAGCTTACGCTTCAAAGACATTTACAAAGGGTGAAAGTAATAAATCAACCATTGAACAGGAATTAACTGCCATACACTGGGCTATCACACATTTCAGGCCATATATCTATGGAACACACTTTTTAGTTCGTACTGACCATAGACCTCTTTCTTATCTGTTCTCAATGAAAAACCCAAGTTCCAAATTAACGAGAATGAGACTAGATCTGGAAGAATATGATTTTACAGTTGAATACCTTAGGGGGAAGGACAATTATATCGCGGATGCGTTATCACGAATTACTATAGAAGATTTTAAGGAAATGAATAGAAAGGTATCACGCGTGTTGAGAGTCACGACAAGGTCGGTGACTAAGCAAAAAGACAGTAGTAGGATAAATAATCAGCATAGAGCAAATAAAACAGATGTATTAAATGAGCCCAAAATATATGTACCAATTAAGAATAGTGACGTCAGAAAGTATTACAAATTAAAGATTTATCCCAATAAATGCTACATAAAGAAGGGAAAATCAATATTAGCTAGCATAAATATAAATGATATATTTACTAAAGAGGAACTTGACTTAGGACAATTTTTCTCTAGGCTCGAGAAAGCGGCCAGTAAATTAAATATCAATAAACTACAAGTAGCACCTAGTGAGAAAATTTTCGAATTTGTCTCAAAGTATGAATTTAGAAATATGGGCAATAAGGTACTAAATAGAATTAAAATAGCGCTTTTAAATGAAATAAAGATACTTGATATAAAGAATTCTAAGGAAATTCTAGAAGTCATGCTGAAATATCATGATGACCCTATCGAAGGAGGTCATTGCGGCATATATAGAACCGCAGAGAAAATAAAAAGATACTACTACTGGAAAAATATGACAAAGGACATAGCTAAATATGTAAAAGCATGTCACAAATGTCAAATAACGAAAACTACCAAGCACGTTAAAGGCCCGATGATAATAACAGAAACACCTAACAAACCGTTTGATACAGTGTATGTAGACACAATTGGACCATTTCCAAGATCAATACACGGAAATGAGTACGCAATCACATTAATATGCGCCTTAACTAAATACCTGGTAACAATACCTATACCAAATAAATCGGCTAAGACGATCGCAAAAGCGATATTCGAAAATTTTGTACTTACCTATGGCCCAATGAAGACGTTCATTTCGGACATGGGTACAGAATATAAAAATTCTATATTAAACGAATTGTGCACTCTGTTGAAAATCGAGAAACTAACATCAACAGCACATCATCACCAGACCTTAGGTACAATAGAAAGAAGTCACAGAACTTTTAATGAATACGTACGTTCTTACATATCTGTAGAAAAAGATGACTGGGATGAATGGATTAGGTATTTCACATATTGTTTTAATACAACACCATCAACTGTACATAATTATTGTCCTTTTGAATTGGTTTTTAGCAAAGTACCAAACAGTTTCAAAGATTTCAATGAGGTAGACACAGTTACTCCACTATACAATGTAGACGATTATGCCAAAGAGGCAAAATTTAGATTAGAACTTGCACTTAAAAGAGCAAAACATTTATTAGAAATAAATAAAATCAAACAGAAGAATAACTATGATAAGGATATATTAGATTATAATTTTAACATAGGAGATTTAGTTTTACTTAGGAATAATACAGGACATAAACTAGAGGAATCATATAAAGGTCCATACAAAATTAAAAATATAGATTTAAGAAATAATGTAACTATAGTTGATAAGAAAAATAATAAAGAGCAAGTAGTTCATAAAAATAGACTTAAGCTATATAACAAATAAGTTTTAATTATAACACTAAACTGGCCAGAAAAGTGAAATAATAATCTTTAATATAAGATTTTTTTTTTACATAAGTAAACTTATCACTAAACATTTATTAAAAACAAAATAAATATTAAAATTAAATAAGAAATAATATTAAGATTGGATTATGTTAAATTAAGATTAATATGTAAAACATTATTAGTCATTTAAATAAATACTTTACATTTTAAGTTCACTAATAAAATATAATTTGAAATAGACGTAAAATCATTGTACTGTGTTGTGTAAAAGAATGTCCATAGAACAAAAGTTATATGAACATTCTTGTAAAGGGTGGAGGTGTAGCATGATTTTACAGTTGTCAATACTGGCACAACATTTCATATGCATAAACAAAAGAATATCCAATTGCATATGAGCAGCGACCACTTGACTCAATGTTATTGACCGTCGCGCACATGCGACGATCATTTGACACTTTGTTGTCAGGCCGCTGACTGCATTGGTTTGCATATAATATGTAGTATGTGTGTTGTTGTTGTATGGCATTGCTGGTGATCGTGTGTGTCTCTCTTTACACTTCACCGTGGGAATTATTGTGGATAATAGGCGCGTGTCATATAACATCCACTTGTCCCATAATTATTACACACACAAACAAATATAATATAGTTAAACATATAATATACACACAAACATATGTTATAGTATTAAGTCAATACAAAATTGTATTAGAATTAAGGGTTTGATTTGGAATTGTCAAATCAGCCAAAATTTAGTATAAAAGAAGGGACATTTTCCCTCAAGAATTCAATCAATAAAATTTAACCAAATAGTGCGGTTCAGCTGCACTTAGTTAAAACTATTGATCTTTTTATTTGATAGTGCTCCTTGAGTGCACAAAATAAAATTAAATAAATAAATACGTTACACTGTAGTTGTGGCTGTAATTGCCGCTGTATTTGTGGTTGTAATTGCCGCTGTAGTTTTGGCTGTAATTCCCGCTGTGTTTGCCGCTATAATTGTCGCTGTAGTTGTGGCTGTAATTGCCGCTGTAGTTGTGGCTGTAATTGCCGCTGTAATTGTGGCTGTAATTCCCGCTGTGTTTGCCGCTATAATTGTCGCTGTAGTTGCGGCTGTAATTGTCGCTGTAGTTGTGGTTGTAATTGTCGCTGTAGTTGTGGTTGTAATTGCGGCTGTAATCCTCCCGATGTAATATAATAAATTCGTGGTTCTGGATGAATCTAACTGGTAGATGCTAGTATAAAGTTAATGGGTGGAAGGCTCATATTATCTGAAGCTTCCAACTGCTTTTCCCTTCGTTAAAGAAGAATATCTTGAGCAATAACGAAGAAAGGTCCACTCGAACTACTTAAAGCACGTAATCACTAGAATTATTCAAGGCACGTTGTGTGGTTCTGGATGAAACTAACTGACAGATGCTGGTAGAAAGCTAATGGATGGAAAGCTCCTACAAACTGAGGCTTCCAATTGCTTTTCCCTTCGTTAAAAAAAAAGTCATGATGCCGGAAATCTAGTCGGCACTTAGGAGAAATAACGAAGAAATGGCCACTCGAACTACTCACAACAGGTAATCACATGTACTACTACTCAAGGCATGTTATGTGGTGTGCGATATCTTCTGAGTGTTGAGCGGCCAGAACTAAAATGTCATAGCTTAGGTAGGTTTTCTGGCATTTTAATTTTAAGTAAGGCTTTCAACTACTTTACATACATGCATACATAATTGGCCATTATAACCCTTCAGTCAGGATTACGGCCTAGCTTCTCACATCACTTATGTTGTGTGCGCGTTAATTTTATATATGAGTGGCGGAACCTACAACTTTCGAACCACAACACTCTTCTACAACATGGATGGCTTGGTTGGAATCCTGAATAAAGGGTTGTAATTACCAATTAAGATATGGCGTATTGAACTATTTAATAAGACTGATTTAATTACGTTTGTGTGGGTATAATTATTTGTTTTACTGTACTTAGTTGCCATAATTATATTCCTTTAACCAATTATAGGTTTTTATTGCCACTCTCTGAACCCAATGTAGTTAAAGTCGACTCCGAACAACAGATTTTTTTGAGAAACTTTTCATGGAAATTTTATTTTAACGCTCAGAGTTAATGCCGGAAATCTATTGAGAGGAAGTCGCCGAATAAATATTTTTTTTCATATTTTCGTTTTGATGTCTGCCTTGGGGTTTTTTGAAGCGTGGCCTTACGTCTAATAAGCGAACACACTATCTACTAGACTACGGCGGCATTCGGCTATTTTACATCTACAGATAAAACAAAGAGGTGGACATAGTATTTGAAGCCAGAATAGTTTTTTATACTTCCAAGCTGTATATAAAAAACCCTGTGGGAGCAGTATTTGAAACCAAAATAGTTTTTTATACTTCCAAGCTGTATATGAAACACCCGACTGACTCTATTGCTATGAAGTTTGTGTCCCTTATGGTAATGACTTCGTAGTGTAATTTTCTCTTTTCATTGTTTGTTTGTAAACCTATTGAAAATAAACTTCTTGCCGTGAAATCTATAATGAACTCAACTGTCTTCTGTCGGCAAGAACAGGAGGAAGTTGTCAATAAGAAAACTTTCAATGCGCCTTTCATCATGCAACACAGAGCAACAAATTGCTGCTGTTGCTGCTGATGCTGATGCTGATGCAATAAATTAAATGTAAAATTTTAATTACAAAATCTGACGAAAACATGCAACCGAAAGGAGGAGGTTGGAAAACTTTAAATAATAACAACAAAAACAACAACAACTATAGTAATAATGATAATAGTGTTCTAAGCAGTATACTTATTAAATATTATGATTCATTATGCAAGACAAAGCGTCAAGCATCTTAGTATAGATAAGAGTAGATAATCTTGGTAGGAGACCAAGGTAAGTTAACAACAACAAGAACATTAACAGTCTTGATATCATGCTGGGTATCTTGGGAAAAGCTATGTACATAGCAGTCTATTAAAACAGAAAGAAAAAAATGTGTCTGTGGCTGTGGCTGGAAGGCTGGATGGCTGTCATCCTTGCGTAAGACCTTTAAGGCTATGTGTGGGTGTATATTGGACATTAAGCAGAGTGTATGTGAATTTTGCTTTGATAAATAATTTTAATTAATGCATGTCACATGACTTTGTCAGTTGCTTTCTATCTTTAAAAGCCATTGACTTGCTAATGCTGCTGTTCATCAGTCATTAATGAAATGCTTATCAAACCACCCACTTTTTTTATTGCTTTTTTTTTTGGTTGTTTTTCCTTGGCCTCTGCTTCGCCATAAATATTAGAAAAATATTCTTTTTATTGCCTCTTTTTATCTTCTTAGCTTTTATTAATTCCCCCAATGATGTCGATTAAAATTCAAAGTTTTTCTCGTTTTTATTTTTTTTTGTTATTTTTTACAACCAGCGCACTATGTGGCCAAAAAGGCAAAAATGAATTTTAAAGAAATTTAAGAAACTGAGTATGTAGTTCAATAGACAACAAAATTCTGCATTATATAGTGAATTTTCACGACTTTCAGTTGAGATTTGTAGATTTGAGACGATGTCAAAGTCAGGAAAGTGAAGAAAATTCAATGCGTTTTTGGTGTTTTTTTTTTTAAATTTTAATAAATTTATACGATATTTTTTTGTGGCTAAACGAATAAAGGTTTTATATTGATTTTTTTTCATTTGAAAGCTATGAGCAACTGCTACTTTCAGTTTTTTTTTTATATGTAATGGGTGATTTTTTAAGAGCTATAGGAAAATTTTTCAAAAAAAAACACATAAAATTCGAGGATGCAAAGTATACTTGGAACTCAAAAATAAAGCGGTGGTCAAAAGACCTATATATAATCAGTACCGTGAATCAAACTTCCCAAGTTTATCTCAGCCCACCATTCCACAACAGGCAAACTCCAAAAATGCTGCCCAAACCACAAGTAAATTTCCAGATGCTTTTTCATATGCTGACGCTCTAAAAGAAGGCATTCCAACTGCACATTCGAATTCCCAAAATTCAATTGATACTCTAATCCAAACAATGAGTAATTTTATGGCTAACATGCAGAACATGTTACAACAGCTGCTGCAAAACCATAATATGCTTATTCAGTTTTTGTAAATAAGACATGAACACCCTCAAAATGTGCTTTTGGAACGCGAACGGCTTAAGCCATCATAAAAACGAAGTACAAAACTTCTTATATACTTACCAAATTGATGTCATGCTAATATCGGAAACACACTTCTCGGACAAAAACTGCTTTAGAATTAATGACTACTACACATATGATGCAAAACACCCTAGTGGTAGAGCATGCGGAGGGGCAGCTATTCTTGTTCACAAGGACATTAGGCACTTTCCATTGCCAGAATTCACCCAAGATTGCATTCAAGCAACATCAATCAATTTACCCTACATTTACCCTGTTACAATATCAGCACTTTATTGTCCTCCAAAACACAACATTTGCAAAGATCAATTCCTCGATTACTTCAACACGCTGGGTCCGAAATTTATTGCAGCAGGTGATTATAATGCAAAACACACATTCACATAATCACGTCTCATTACTCCGAGAGGAAGACAGCTATTGGACGCAGTATCTTCGAACAGAATGGATGCCTTGTCTGCTGGTCATCCTACTTATTGGCCAACTGATCTAAACAAAATTCCGGATGTAGTAGATTTTGCCGTAGTAAGAAATATTAGACGTGAAAATCTTCGTATGTACCCGTCATTGGATCTGTCTTCTGATCACTCACCAACCATCCTAACATTTGTGCCTGATACAAACCTACTGGAGCAAAATTATCTTCAGACGAGGACAAATTGGCGGAAATACAAAATGTTCGTAAGCTCGCACCTGCCATCAAATATCTCTTTGAAGTGTGAACAGGAAATTGAATCCGGCGTCCGCCAGTTTGCTAACATCTTAACTGAAGCTGCTAGGGTATCTACATCCTCTACCCCTTTGGTAAGAAAACGAAAATTTCCCTGCTCTAATAACATAGAAGCACTGTTACGCCAAAAAAGGAATTTAAGACGCCAATGGCAAGAATATCGTTCTCCAGGTCTAAAGTCTCAACTTAATCAGTGCCAAAGACTTCTGCGTGACGCTTTGCAGAAGCACAAAGAGTCGAACCTGCAAAAATACTTGCAAAATTTGGACGCACCGAAAGACTCAGAGTACAGTTTATGGAAGGCAGTAAGGAAAATGAGGAGACCTACTTTGCATGAATCCCCTTTACGACTACAGCACGGTGATTGGGCAAAAAGCGCAGAACAGAAAGTGGACGCTTTTGCCAACTACTTAGAGAATGTTTTTACACCAAACAATTCTGTTTCTAGTATTGCCCCAGTTACAATCGACGATGTGGTTAGTAGGCCGATCAAGTTCCGGCTGTCTGCTGTGATTGCCGTCATCCAGAGCCTAAAGCCGAACAAATCACCTGGTTGTGACAAAATAACTGCGAATATGATTACAAATTTGCCTACATCGGCCGTGCGTTTTATATTGTTCATCTTTAACTCTATGTTGCGAATAGGCTACTTTCCTGCATCTTGGAAATTATCTGATTTAGTGATGATACCTAAACCAGGCAAGGACATAACGCAAGTATCATCATATCGTCCAATAAGTTTACTCCCAATACTTTCTAAGATGTTCGAAAAAATGCTGCTTAATAGTTTAATACCGCATATTGATGCCAACGCCATAGTTCCCGACCATCAGTTTGGTTTTAGGCGAAAACATAGCACGATTCAGCAAGTGCACAGAATAACCAATTTAATTAGACGTGCTTTTGAGAACAAGCAGTATTGCTCTGCGCTATTTATTGATATATCTCAAGCCTTCGATAAGGTCTGGCACGAAGGACTTCTTTTTAAGATCACACAGTTTTTATCAAAGAATGTGCATAAATTGCTAAAAAGTTACTTATGGGATAGATATTTCCAAATAAAATCAAAAGATGTCACCTCTTCCCGCAGAAAGATATCTGCTGGCGTACCACAAGGAAGTATTCTAGGGCCGTTCCTTTACTTATTGTTCACTGCAGATATGCCTACAAGTTTAGTGACTCACACGTCTACTTTTGCGGATGATACGGCGTTTTTAAGTATTCATAGAGATTCTACAGTTGCGTCACAAAGACTTCAATCTCATGTTAGTGATTTGGAAAGTTGGATGCTGAAATGGAAGATAAAAGTCAATGTTTCTAAATGCATGTACATCACGTTTCCTCTGAGTAGGGGAAATTGTCCGCCCATCAAGATTAATGGTGTGACAGTACCAGAACATAGTAGTGTAAAATATCTGGGCATCCATCTCGACCGTCGCCTTACCTGGGCTCATCATATAGCTGCCAAAATTACCCAGATCAAACTCAGAACAGCACAGCTTTACTGGCTTATTGGACCTAAGTCAACCCTTGACTTAGAACTAAAACTGCTTTTGTATAAGTCAGTATTGAAACCTATTTGGCTTTATGATATCCAACTGTGGGGAACAGCCTCACCATCCAATGTAGAGAAGCTTCAAAGGCGGCAATCTAGACTTCTTAGAATAATAACAGGCGCTCCTTGGTATATGAGAAGCAGTAACATCCACAAAGATCTGAAGGTGCCCTTAGTTCGAGAGGAAATAAAAATAGCAAGTGTCAATTACATCTCTAGGATTACAGAACATCCCAACCGTCTTGTAAGAGACTTACTTGTATTCGAGGGTCACAGACGTCTCAAAAGGGTTCAAACAAATGATCTGATCAGATAAATTTACTTTTAATGTGCACTTTTAGTTGTACGTTGCAGTGGCAATAACAACTTTTATTATTGTATTATTTTAGGTTAAGATTTGAATACTTATTGTAAATTCTGAAAGGAAAGATTCAATAAATAATATATGAAAAAAAATAATAAAATAAAATTCAGAAAAATGTATGAAATCTTTATTTGTATCGATAGTACGGTCCATATAATTTAATGTTTGAAGATTATTTCATGCAAATGTTGACCGCGATTGCGCCTCAAATGGTCCATCCGCTTAGTCCAATTTTGGCATACTCTTTCCAACATTTCGGCCGTTATCTCACGAATAAATGCTTCAATGTTGTCTTCCAATGCGTCAATTGAACCGGGCTTGTCTGTATAGACATGAGCTTTAACATAGCCCCACAAAAAATAGTCTAAAGGCGTTAAATCGCACAATCTAGGGGGCCAATTGACCGGTTGCGAACGTGAAATAAAATGTTCACCGAACTCGCCTCTCAATAAGTCCACTGTTATGCGTGCTGTGTGGCATGTGGCACCGTCTTATTGAAACACACATGTCATGCAAGTCAAGCTCTTGCATTTTGGGCAAAAAATTTGGATATCATCTCACGGTAGCGCTCACCATTCACAGGTACGTTACGATTCGCAGCATCTTTGAAGAAGTACGGTCCAATGATGCCACCAGCCCATAAACCGCACCAAGCTGTGACTTTTTCTGGATGCATTGGTAGCTTTTGCAATCCTTCTGGCTGATCTTCACTTCAAAATCGACAATTCTGCTTATTTACGTATCCATTGAGCCAAAAATGAACTTCGTCGCTGAACATAATTTTTCGATAAAGAATTGGATCTTCGGCCAATTTTACAAGAGCCCATTCACCAAAAATTCTGCGTTGCGGTAGGCCGGTAGGCTTTAATTCTTGCACCAGCTGTATTTTGAAAGGCTTCACACCTAAATCCTTTCGCAAAATTTTCCACATTGTTGAGTAACAGAGGCCCAATTGCTGCGAACGGCGACGAATCGCTAATTGATGGTCATCATTAACACTGGCCGATACAGCTGCGATATTTTCTTCAGTTCGCACTCTACGTAAGCGTGTTGGTGGCTGGTTTAGTGTCCAACAATGTAAATTTGGTGCGAAATTTAGTCACAATAGCCCGAATTAGCCGCTTCAGTTGGTCGATTGAACTGACTGATTAAAATGGAAGAAGCGCGCGATGAACTTTCCTAACAGAGCACGCATTTTGATAATAAAATTCAATGATTTGCAAGCGTTGTTCGTTTGTAACACGATTCATGGTTAAATTAGAGACGAAACTGAAGATGTTTAACAGTGAAACAAAAGGACGAATTGTGCGTCAGCTGTTTAAACCAGTGTTGCCAAAAAGATAACAGCTAAAAAATCACCCGTTATATCTCATATATTAATGTTAAAATTATTCGTTCAAAATTTAAAAATAATAAAAATTTCACATTTTTTTTTTACCCAACCCAAAGAAAAAGATAAGGATTTTAAAGGTGAAAGTAGTTTAATGTTATATACCACAAGAAAATATGAACTGAAGAAACAAAAAAAAAGTTTGCGCAAATTTGCGCAATTATTTTTCGCGATCTTTTGAAAATTTTACTTTTTTTTTGAAAAATAAAAAAAAATTCAAGGCAGTGTAATAAAGCCATATGGCGTACGAATTATGCGAGAAAATTCAGTAGAAACGATACCAATCGAGATGTCCTGAATAGGTTACATTTAAGCAGTGACCCTTTTATAAGGAATATTCGCGAAGGAATAGAAAAGCATCTTCATCAGATACTATTAAATTACTCCTTCCTGACATTGACGATGAAAATGATAACGATTTTAACGATTGTAGTTAGTTTCACTTTTTAAGTATTTTTAAGTTAAGTACATATTAAATAATGTAAAATAAATATTATGAATAAATATTAATTATCATAGAAGTTTAAAAACATAATTACAGTATTGTTACGTTTTTACCTTTTTAAAAACGTTTAAATATGAGTTCGTTAATTGCAAACAAAGTAAAAACAAATATGTGTTTATTTTCTCTTAAACTCTCTTTATTCTTTACACTACTTTTGTGTGCCACCGTATACAACTTAACGATACAACAATAATTTGCTTGTACACTATTCTATTTCACACTTCTGTTCGCGATAACACTAATAACTGTTCGTTAGATCTTCTCTGCTTACAACCTTTTTGCAAGCAATGCCGCTTGTACGTTCAAACCGCAACAAGTCTTCACACAAGGCTGACTGAATTATAACTGACTGCTGCCTGCTTTGTCCATTCCTTTTATAGTTCTACATAACTAGTCTAACGAACATTCTCGAAGTGGAAGGTTCGTGATCTCACCTTTTAGAGAGTTGTATTGCTAATACATTGTTGTTTGTGTACTTTGCTTATGTTGTCTATATAGTCGCCGTAGTCTAGTAGGTAGTGTGTTGGCTTATTAGACGAAAAGCCCGAGTTCGAGCCCCAGGCCAGACATCAAAACAAAATACAAAAAGTATTTCTTCGGCGACTTCCTCTCAGCAGATTTCTGGCAAAAACTCTGAGAGTAAATAAAAATTGCCATGAAAAAGTTTCTCAAAAATCTGTCGTTCGGAATCGACTTTAAACTGTAGGTCCCTTTACTTATGGATAAAATTAACACACACAACATAAGTGGTGTGAGAAACTAGGTCGTAATCCTGACTGAAGGGTTGTAATGACCAATTATGTATGTATGTGTGTATGTCTATCCCTTTTTGTCACATACATGTTGTTGTTGGTACCAGGCGCAACCAGGTTCGTTGTACATATGTGTGTGTGTGCAGCGTTAGATAATCAACACGTTCATTGTATTCTTAGTGTTAGCGAGTATTTGTATCGTGTGGCTTTTGTTTATCGTTTTTATTGTTAAACGATATTAGGTCGTTTCGATTTGCGTAACAATATGTATATCAACTATTATAACAATATCGGATGTATGTTTGATTTTCTTAATGGACCGTATGTGGTACCTAGAGGCACTTATGATCCGATCATAACAAAATGTGATCATAAATAATTCACATTCATATTAAACATGTTCATGTCGAATTTCATCAAGGTAATAAAATTTTTAAGCCAATTCTAATTGCTAAACATATTTTCTTTAGGGGCCCTATTTTTGACCAAGGGGCAATCATTGACCGACCATAACAAAATTTGTTAATATCATTTAGATTTACAAAACACACGTTCATACCGAATTTCATCGCGATACCGATGTTTTTAAGCCATTTCTAAGCGCACACGTGAATTTCTAAAGGGGACTTTATATGGGGACCAGGGTCAAATGTGATTCGATTTTCACCAAACTTTACATCATGATTTCTTAGTATACAAAACTGATCCATGCTAAATTTGATCATGATTGTTGCATAATTACCAAAGTTATATGTAAATAATTGCAATTTCGAGGGGAATTTGTATGGGGGCTAGGCGAAATCATGGACCGTTTTGAACCAAAATCAGTTGGATTCATCCTTGGGCCTAATTATCACTAACACTATTAAAAAAATCCAGCCATTAACTCAAAAACATTTCTATTAATTTTGTCCAGGTTTTCAGGCAAAATGCCACATAGTGCAGCGTTTAAATTTCATTCGTTGTTTTTTTGTTTGTTTGTTTCTTCAAACAGGAAATGTTATTTAATGGCTCATGGTTTTAAGCGCCACAAAGTCTTTGAACTTTGAATTAAACAGCTCGTGTTCATGTGTCCCCTCAAGTTAAATTAGACACCAGCGCGTGAATTTTAAATCGAAATTTTAAATTAAAAAAAAAAATGCTATGGAGACTCAATTTCCTACTGTTTGCAGGCCTTAGCCAACAGCAGAAATAAGTCTTCATGAAATGCCAGTAATGTGGGATTTGTTTTTATTATTTTACAGGAGTTTAAAACGATAAGCTAAGGACCTTTTGAAAATTCTCGTTTTTTTTGCGGAATATAAAGATAAATAGCATCAGATAACAAAGATACATTCTTCTTCTTCTCATTAGTTGGCCATTAAAAACCCGATTAATGGATTTCGGCCTGCCTTAACCCATTCTTCCAGGCGGCCCTGCTTTTTGCGCGCCTTTGTCAGTTGGTTACAGCAATCGATAACAGAACTTCCTCGATTGAATTGTCGCAAACAAGATCGTCCTCTTTGCCGACTTCCTTCCCACCATTCGATGACAGTGCTTCCTCAATTTGATGCTTCCAACGCAAACAAGGTCTTCCTCTTCGCCAACCTCTGCAGATCCCCATATCAAATACCCGTCTCGACGGAGCATCCTCATCCATTCGACCGACATGGCCGAACCAGTGCTGCCGCTGGATGTTAATACGCTGCATAACGTCTATGTTTTTGAGGAGCTCATACAGCTCAATAGTGCAAAAATCATCGCCAACTCGCACTGGACCGAAGGCATTACGTAGGACTTTTCTCTCGAATACTCTCAAGGCTGCTGCATCAGTGCTTAATAGGGTTCATGCCTCTGAGCCATAAAGAAGCACGGGTAGGATAAGCATCTTGTAGAGTATTAGTTTTGTCATACGAGAGAGATCTCTGCTACTCAATTGCCTATTGAGAACATAGTAGCACCTGTTGGCAAGAGCGCTCCTGCGCTTGATCTCCAGATTGACATCATCCTCGGTAGTCACGGCGGAACCAAGATAAATAAATGCTTTGACTATATCGAAAGTATAGTTATCTGTCATAATCTGGGAGCAATGGGACTGTGGTCAACGTGGCGACCACCAGGACTATCGTTCTCTTGCTGTATTCAAGTTGACACGCAGCCTCCTCGCGGCCCCTCCTGGATATTCTAGCACCCGCTAGATGTTAGCTAATGCGTGCAGCGAAGTTTAATCCCCTGGACGCTAAATCTGGGCTGTACGTAGGGCTTGGAACCCACGACATAAAACTTTTATCCAATGAAAACCAGAAGACAGAAAACCATCCACGTTAAGCGTGTTGGTGCCACTGTTCACAACTTGATGTATACAACAATAATTGCTTGTTCGCTATTCTTCTTTGCTTACAACGCAGATCTTTTCAACGACGATCTTTCAAACCACGACTGTTCTCTTCGCACGCAACGCGTCTTCACACAAGACTGACTGAATTATTGTTACTGGTTGCCTGCTTTGTCTTGCCTTTTTATATGCCCACGTAGACAGTCTGATGAAGGTTCTAGGAGTCGAGCGTTCGTGGTTACGCCTTCTCGAGAGCTCTATAGCTACATTATTGTTGTTTGTGTATTTTGTTTACATTGCTTGTTGTTTGCGTTATCTGTTACTTGTTTATTCCCTTTTCTTTCATACCGATGTTGTTGGTTTACTTGTAACAAGTTCGTTGTATTTGTTTGTGTAGCTTTTGTTAATCATTTTAATGTTGAAGGATGCTACATCGTTTCCATTTTCGTAACAATATTGTAGATGGAATTCAATGGAAAAATATATTTACTTTAATTTCATTTATGTGGATCTGATTATTTATTTTACTTTACTTAGTTGCCATAATTATATTCCTTTAACCAATTATAGATTCTGGTTCCAATGCACAATTTCCTAGAAATTCCTTCATTTAATGTAGACTTTAATGTCTGCTGATTGCAAATGTGAAGGCGTTGTGATGTCTAACGTCAATGTAGAATAAATAAATCCCACAATAACAAAATCAAATAAGAAAATAATAAAGAAAACAAAGAATAATAACTAATGGAGGTAAATGAACTTTTTATAGAAAAAATCTCTCCTCATCTTCTCAACCCTTTTGGGTCAACAATCAATACAAGTTTTCTAGTAAAATATTCTAAAAGAATGGGAAAAAGAGAAGGAAAAGAGAAACAGAAAACCAACCACAAAACCCATCTGTATCAATAAATAACGCCAACACAGAGAGAGAACTTATTACTGTCATTACTTATGTTCATCAGGATGTGCCTTCGTGGAAAATAATTCCTGTAAACAAATGCAACAGCAATTGAACGAGTATGGTAAACAGGAGAAAAAAGGGGCGAAAAGGGGAAACATAGGTTTTTAAAGAATTTAAAATTGTTTGTCAGAATCTAAAGTAAGGTTATGTGAGGTTAGATAAGAGATACATTCAGGAAGACTAGCCGTTATTCAGCGAACATTCTGAGATAAAGGACAAAGCTATTTAAGGCAATATTTCTTGTATGTTCCGTATTCGGATAAAAGTAATGATTACTTCCACAGTAGTAGGTAGGTAGGTAGGTAGTTAGTAGTGGCTGTCCCCTCGATGGAGTCATGAGCGGACACACTTAGGCCGCACACAGGCATAGCTACCAGATTTGACGATTTATCGTCATTTTAACGATTTTGAGCTCCAAAAATATCATCTTGACGATTTGACGATTTATACCCTTATTTTGACAATTTTTGGAAATTAAAAATTTACATCATATTCTTTACTTTAGTACATTAAAAGCCACTTTTAAGCTTTGCATTTACTTTGCAATTGTTACTAATCAAATTTTCCATCAACACATTCAGCAAGTGCATATTTGAATCCTTCTTTGTTTACCCTGTAATATTTCTGGAATTTGTAACAATTTAACGTCAAACATAAATATTTTAGTATGTAGAATTCTTACTTTATCTCAGGTAGTGTTAGTGGATTCGATTCATGTCGAATAGATCTTAGTTTCTCCTCTTCTAGCACCAAAAAACGAAGATATACTCTATTCGTTTTTTAATATTTGTATTTTTCTTCGAAAAATTGTTGAGAGGTAATTCACAATAAGAAAATGTTTGTTTATACAGCTTTTAGAACTAATTCACAATAAAAACTTTTACTCCCAATATATTCGTAATACCGATTTTTTTTTTTTTTTTGTCATGGGAAAAAAAAGTTTACTACTAGAATTGCATAGAATCGATGCTTAATTCCAAATTTATGGCGTATACTTTCTTTTTAATTGTATTTGAACTGTATATTACTCATACGCATCATATTACATGTAGTGACACTGGAATAGTTACCCTAAAAAGTATGCAATAAAAAAAACTTTGATTTTGTCATGTAAGAAACTAATGGAATTAAATATAACTCATACGTCACATACATATGTTCTTTGCATTATGAATTTTACATATTAAATACATATGAGCATAATGTGAGTAAATAATGGCTGATTTTTTTAAGAGCTATAGGAAAATTTTTAAAAAAAAAACCACATACAATTCAGAAAAATGCATGAAATCTTTATTTGAATCGATACGGTACGGTCCATATAATTTAATATTTGAAGATTATTTAATGCAAATATTGACCGCGACTGCGCCTCATACGGTCCATCCGCTTAGTCCAATTTTGGCATACTCTCGGCCAACATTTCGGCCGTTATCTCACGAATAAATGCTTCAATGTTGTCTTCCAATTTGTCAATTGAAGCGGGCTTGTCTGTATAGACATGAGCTTTAACATAGCCCTGCAAAAAGTAGTCTAAAGGCATTAAATCGCACAATCTAGGCGGCCAATTGACCGGTCCCGAACGTGAAATAAAATGTTCACCGAACTTGCCTCTCAATAAGTCCATTGTTACGCGTGCTGTGTGGCATGTGGCACCGTCTTATTGCAACCACATGTCATGCAAGTCAAACTCTTGCATTTTGGGCAAAAAAAGTTGGATATCATCTCACGGTAGCGCTCACCATTCACAGTTACGTTACGATTCGCAGCATCTTTGAAGAAGTACGGTCCAATGATGCCACCAGCCCATAAACCGCACCAAACTGTGACTTTTTCTGGATGCATTGGTAGCCTTTGCAAGGCTTCTGGCTGATCTTCACTACAAAATCGACAATTCTGCTTATTTACGTATCCATTGAGCCAAAAATGAGCTTCGTCGCTGAACACAATTTTTCGATAAAGAAATGGATCTTCGGCCAACTTTCCAAGAGGCCCATTCACCACAAATTCTGCGTTGCGGTAGGTCGTTCGGCTTCAGTTGTTGCACCAGCTGTATTTTGAAAGGCTTCACACCTAAATCCTTCCTAAATCCTTCCTCTAGTCAGGATAACAACCTAGCTTCGCATACCAACCACGTTGTGTGAGGGACAGATTTGCGAAAATTGCTGAGAGGAAGTTGCAGAAAAAATAGTTTCTTCATATTTCGTGATATAGGAGACTGGGGTATGATTTCCTTTTATTGGCGACTATTTTCTCCATAGTGATATCGTTTCCCATATTTTAATAATGATACATTGTAGTCATTGGCTGTTCCTAAGCAGCGTTAATAACATTAGAAGGTCAGAAATGACAACCACTTTAACATAACCTCATAATTTTTCGTTTTGTTCTTTTGTTATGTGCCTAGAAAAAAATTTGTGGGTCATTAAGGTATATTAACTTTCATTTTTAATACAATAACCCCTTTAAATGGCAGTTGTAGGTAACAAAAAAAAATTTTACAAAAAAGAAGAAATTTTGTTACCAACTGAATACAAACAAAAAAAAAAAAAATTTGGTCATAGCAAATAACATGATAACAGCCAAAGAACAGAACTCATAGAGACTGTTATACTACGACAAAAGCACGTGCTAAGCGGCAAAACATATGATTTCTTAAGAATATGAACAGAAAATATTTCTAAAAATTCCCCTACCACGGCCAAAACCGGCGGACATTGCCACTTAAGAAGCAAAAGGGGAGGGGATAAGAGCGAGGCCTTACAGCAACAAGTGTCTAAGCTGACATGCAATTATCTCTCACTCTCTCTCTCTCTCTCTCTCTCTCTCTCTCTCTCTCTCTCTTTTAATGAAATACCGGCATTACTGTTGTGGAATTAGAAATTAATAGACCTGCGCCTTAAATGTGATCCACAATTCATTGATGCTGTTTGTTTTGGCAAAAAGTGTTGGTTAAACAATTATGGTTTGTGGATTGCAATTCTTAACAATTTCTCTGATGGCATAGGACTTGAATTATTAAAGTAAAATAAAAGAATAAAATTTAGTCCTTAACGTGCTGTTTAAATGATCACAAGTAAAAAGCGGATGCAATTCTAGAATAAAATACAGTGTGAAGCAAAAGAGGAAAGAAATAATAGAATTAAATAATAATAAAAACTCAAATTTAATAAAAAGATTGAATATATATTTCCCTTAAAAAAATATGAAATAATAAAAAAAAGAAATAAAAAAATTTAAAAATAAAAGAAAATTAAATAAAAAAAATAAGACTTTAAAGAAAAAAAATTTATTTAACAAGATAAATAAAAACAAATAAATTAAAACAAATTATATTTTTAATAAATAAAGAAAAAAATATTTTAATAAATAAAACAAAGGATAATAAATATTTGTAACAAATAAATGGAAAAAAATTAAAAACAAATTATAATAAAAAAAAAAAAAAAATAAAATAATAAAGAAATAAAAAAATTAAAATATTTTCAACTATTTTATGAAATAAAAATAGAAAAAAACAATAATAAATAAAGAAAATTAAATTTAAATATCTTCAACTATTTTATGAAATAAAAAAGCTAAAAAAATAATAACAAATAAAGAAAATAAATTAAAAACGAATTATTCAAATAATATAAAAAAATAATAATTAAAAACATTGAAATATCTTCAACTATTTTATGATACAAAAAGGCTAAAAAATAATAATAAATAAAGAAAAAAATTAAAAATAAATTATTAAAATAATAAAAAAATAAAATAATAAAAAATAATAAATAAAAAAATTGAAATAACTTCAACTATTTTATGAAATAAAAACAGAAAAAGATAATAATAAATAAGGAAAAAAAATTTAAATATATTCAAACTATTTTATGAAATAAAAAGCTAAAAAATAATAATAAATAAAGAAAAAAAATTAAAAACAAAATATTAAAATAATTAAAATTAAAATACAAAAAAGCTAAAAAAATAGTAATAAATAAAGAAAAAAAATTAAAAACAAATTATTCAAATAATAAATAAATAATAAATAAAAAAATTAAAATATTTTCAACTATTTTAAGGAATAAAAAACCTTAAAAAAGTAATGATAAATAAAGAAAAAATTTAAAAACAAATTATTCAAACAATAAAAAAATAAAATTAAAATATCTTCAACTATTTCATTAAATAAAAAAGTTTAAAAAAAATAAAAATAAAAAAAATTAAAAACAAATTATTAAAATAATAAAAACAAATAAAATAATAAAAAATAAGAAATAAAAAAGATAATAATAATTAAAACAAAATTAAAATATCCTTAACTGTTTTATTATATAAAAAAAAGCTTAAAAATAATAAATAATAATAAAAAATATACATAAAATAAAATAAAATACCTTCAACTATTTTCTGAAATATAAAAGCTTAAAAAATAATAATAAATAAAGAAAAAAATTAAAAACAAATTATTAAAATAATAAAATATAAATATGTTCAACTATTTTCTGAAATAAAAAAGTTTATAAAATAATAATAAATAAACAAAAGATTTTAAACGAATTAATAAAATAATAAAAAATAAACTAAAATTTCAAAATTTCATTTAAAAAACAGGATAAATAAATTAAATATTAAAATAATAAAACAATAAAAAAATATTTTATTTAATAATTGAAAAAAAAAACACTAAATAATGGAAAAAAATGAATACTTTTAATAACTAAAAACAAAAACAAAAACAGAAAAAATATTTAAAAAATCAAAACAAATAAATTTAATTTTTTCTTGCAATAAAATTAAATATCGAAAGCTAAAAAAATTTAAAGAAATTAAAATAAAATTAAATAAAATAAAAAATGTTTAAATTAAAAACATAAAAAACAAGTAAAAAAATATGTTGCAATAATTCTAAGAATATTAAAAACTTACTTAATAATATAAGAATTAAAAATAAAAAATAAAAAAAATAAATAAAAAATAATTAAAATTAAAATATATTTTTCAAATTTAAAAACAAATTTAATTGAAAGTAGTTAAAGTGATTATTAAAATAAATTATTAAACTAACAGTGTTAAGTAAAAAAACACACTTAAATTCAAAAGAGAACTCTACAAATAAAATTATAAAAATCAAAATAAGATATAATAAATTATTTTTTAAAAAGTTTCAAAAAGAAAACCATAAAAATTTTATTCTACAAAAATTTATAAAACTAAATCAGTAGACATTTATAATCAATAAATGATAAAAAAATTGTTGAATTTTGAAAAATTCAAATAAAATGAAAAATAATTTGAAAAAATATTTAAAAAAATTAATTTAAATTAAATTAAATTTTAAAGTTGCCGCTTAAGGAAGCAAGGTAAATTAATTCAAATGATAATATTTTTTCTTTTTTAATATTTTGTGTAAATAATCTGAATATATGTTGCTACTGTCACTTTAAAAGAAAAGAGGATTATTTCCTGTGGATTCAAGGATTTAAATTTTGAAACAAAAGAAATTATTTAAAGCTCGTCTATTATTATTTCTTTGTTTAAATAATTCCTTTATTTATTTAAATTAACAGCGTGTTACCAATTTTATTACAAGAACTTGTTCACCTTAAACACCAAACTTCTAGTGTATAATACAACTGTGTTCAAACCCCGCACTTTTTATTATAACACTCTGAGTGTTACTCAACTTTAATTCCAATTCAACATCTTCTTTATTTACGTTCTCTATAATAGCTTTTTTATATTCATAAAGCTTCACTCCTATGGTCTTTTCCATGGCTTATCCTGTCTTAATTTTAAACTCCTTTATTACTTATTTACTTACTTAACTTAACAGATCGTTACAGCTTCTTAGTTAGGATTAAAACCTAGCTTCTCACAACACCTCACATGGTGTATGTTAATTTTATACATGAGTGATGGGACTTACAGTTTAACGGCGCCTTTTTTGAGGAACCTGTCATGCCTGCTTTGCCCAGCCCTTTTTATAGTTTGACACAACCGGTCTAACGAACATTCTTGAAGTGGAAGGTTCGTGATCTCGCCTCCTCGAGAGCTCTATTGCTAATATATTGTTGTTTGTGTACTTTGCTTATGTTGTCTTTCCCTTTTTGTGACATACATGTTGTTGTTGGTACCAGGCGCAACCAGGTTCGTCGTACATATGTGTGTGTGTGCAGCTTTAGATAACCAACACGTTCATTGTATTCTTAGTGTTAGTGTGTATTTGTATCGTGTGGCTTTTGTTTATCGTTTTTGTTGTTAAACGATATTAGGTCGTTTCGCTTTGCGTAACAATATTATACATGAGTATGGTGAGACCTACAGTTTAACGGCGCCTATGAACGACAGATTTTTTGAGAAACTTTTCATAGCAATTTTATTTTAACGCTTAGAGTTTTTCCCAGATATCTGCTGAGAGGAAGTCGCCGTGAGATATAATTTTGTTCATATTTCCTTATGTTTGAGATGTCTAACCTAAGGCTTGACTCGTGGCCTCACATTTAATAAGCTAACACAATACCTACTAGACTACGCTGACTTCCGCTGTGTTAGCATTGGCAAAATAAATAGTCTTAGCTCTTCGCCGCCTACTGATCAGCACGCACTTTCCTAGGAATTTAGTTTGCTCATGGTCTAGCTACCATCCTAGATCAATTATCAGGCCGAATCCATTTTTCACGAGAGCTTTATGTACTCTTGCTACCTCCGACAGAGACTTTATGTCATTACAGAAGTTTCTCAATTTGAATCGTGGCTTCATGTCTAATAAGACAACACACTACCTACTAGACTACCTTCATAACTTAATTGGTCATTACAACCCTTTAGCGGAGATTACAACCTGCCTTCTCATATCACACTTTGTTGTGTGCGTTAATTTTATACGTGAGTGGCAGAACCTACAGTTTAACGGTGCCTCCGAATGACAGTTTTTTAAGAATTTACTATTTACTACACTTCTTACTTAATTTAATTGGTTATTATAACCCCTTAGTCAAGATTACAACCTAGCTTCTCATACTACTTATGTTGTGTGTGCTAATTTTATCCATGAGTGGCGGAACCTACAGTTTAATGTCGAGTCTGAACAACAGATTTTTTGTGAAACTTTTCATGACAATTATTTTTACTCTTAGAATTTTTGTCCGCAGTCTGCCGAGAGAGCCGCCGAGAACATATTTTTTCATAGTTTGATTTGTTTAAAATGCCACAGCTGAGATTTGACCCACGTGCTCTTGTCTAATAAACTAACAAACTACCTGCTTTCTTGGCTTGCTTTATTATGATTCTTTTACGGCTGCATTATTTGCTTCTTATGATTCTTTTATGGCAACTTGTAGCATTGTCTAATCAATTTGTCATTGTTAGGTTAGGTTAGGTCGGAGTGGTAGCTCTGTTATCAAAAAGCTCACTTGAGCACGCATAGCGGCCCGTTGTGATGCCACGGGTGAACGCAGTCCCTGTACTAACCAAGTTCCACCAAAATCAGGGAAAAGGAAGAAGTTGGTTAGCGCAAGGGCTGCACAACATAAGCACGACTACCCCGCACTGGAAGGCCAGCCAGAAAGTTTGATGAACGAAGCTATATCCTTGATGTCAATAGATGATAGCTCCGTTAGGCTAACAAGGAATGGGTAGCCAAATAACCTATATCTACACCTAGCAAGAGACGGACACTGGCAAAGAAAGTGAACAACAGTCTCCTCTTCCTCAGTGGACCTGCATCCAAGGCAGAAGTCGTTGAAAGGGAGCCTCATTCTTTCCGCGTGTCTACCCATGACGCAATGACCTGTAAGTACGGCCACTGTAGTCGAGATGACATCACGACCAAGACCAAGTAATCGGTTGGTACGCCTTCTATCCATCTTGGGCAATGTGAGTCTAGCGGTAGAGCAGGACTCCTCATTTACCCAGGATAGGTTGGCGTCCCGAAAGAACCTCCGCGCAATAGTCAACTTGACCGAGGCGAGTGGCATACCCAATTCAACAGAAGAGTATTCCGGAAGGAGCGCACCAGCTCTAGCGAACTCGCCGGCCCTACAGTTTCCCGGAATTTCACTGGGGACCACACACCAGAGAGACACTGGTGAAGCGCCCCGAGAGAAGGTCGAGACAGCGGCGACATTCCTTAACGATCCTAGAGTTAATCACGAAACCCGATAGAGATCTTATCGCGGCCTGACTATCAGAAAAGATCGAGACGCGAGTGGAAGGAGCACCGTTGACGAGGATCAATTGAACGGCCCGGTAAATTGCCATCACCTTCGCCAGAAACACACTGCAGTAGTCCGGCAGACGGAGAGAAATATTTAGGTCCAGTTTTCCAAAGTAGACACCGCTTCCAACACCATTATCGAATTTAGAGCCGTCGGTATATATATTCAGCACTTGGGGGGGGGGCTGACCGTATTAGGATTCCAGTCATCCCTACTTGGAATCAGAGAGTGTCATTGTACGAGTGGAATATTTTTCCTTTTCCTCATATTTCTTCCTTCTTAGTCCATCCAGCTTGAGATATTGCACCTTCTACTGGCCACGGTGTCGAACAAAAAACAGAATTTGTTATCCTTCAATCACTAGCTAAAGTTTTCCATAATTTCAGTGGATATGCGACAATTTCATTTCATTCCATTGCGTAGCTTTTGCAATGAGCTCGTTTTCAATCTGTTTTTCCTTGGGCTTCTGGAGCCTTGGTAAACTGTGTTCACAGGCTTTTGTTTTGTGTGTAAATTTTGAAGCATTATGGAACCCACTACGTTCTTAAGTACCTTCACGAAAGCAACGTTTAATTCGTGTATTTTAAATTGCCAATTAACGTTTACGTTTACCCTACCAATACCGATTGAAAATTACTTGAGCTTTGTTTAAATACGGCTTGGATTAAACGCATACATGGTACGTCCATAGCTCTCGTATTTCTTGTACAGCTTGACTGTACATCGGAGATTAAACAGTGAATTACTGAAGCCATTACACCGTGGAACACTTTTCCTAAAGCAGTTAAACGTGCCTTATGCAATATAAACAAATTTAATTCTAATGTCTGTGGACACTTTACCATCCTTACTTTCTCCTATTAACCATCATCCTTTTTCCATTACAATGCTCGGCATGAGTACAAGCCATTCTTTGAAAGTTTGCTTAGTGTTTTGGCACATGTATGTATGTGTACAGCAGAGATGCAAGACATAACAATTTTGCTTCAGGCACAACGATGGCAGGAAAACGATTAATTTTGGGCAAACATTTTTGGAAGACTTTTGGCCGGCATAAATAACATGGCATTGAGGGTATTGAACAGAAGGAAACATAAATTTTATTTAAGAAAGTTTAACAACAGATTCAGTGAACAATTTTAAAAGAAACATACACTTGGAACTGCTTGAAAATGGTTCATTAAATGCTGTTATCTTCTATTGGGCAAGCATATTGCAATGAAACTGGTGTTTTTCTTTTACATTGTTTAACATTAAACTTATAAACAGAAGCTACAAAAACAAAAACAATGAACTTGTTTACAAATTATCGAACTGCGGAATATAATAACAAACACCAGCATAAAAAAATGATAAGCAAGTAAACAAAAATACAACCACAAACACCAGCATAAAAAATGATAAACAAGTAAACAAAAATACAACAACAAACACCACCATAAAAAATTATAAACAAGTAAACAAAAATACAACAACAAACACTACAAGAATAAATGTAAACAAAATGCACAAATAACAATAAGGCAACAACGATGTTTACATCTACAGAGATCTGGAGAAGGCGAAGCCATGAACATTCATTAGACTGCTTACGTTGCCATATAAAAGACAATTCAAAGCAGGCAAAAAGTTCTGTCAGTCTTGTGTGCAGACGCAGTGCGTTTGAAGAGAATTATCGTGGTTTGAAGATCTCCGTTACAAAGATCTGTCGGAACAATTGACTCGTAATTGTTATTGTTTATGCAAAGGGTGTAAACCGAGGAATAACAAACAAAGCAATTGTTGTTGTTTACATCAAGTTGTAAACAGTCTCACACAGAATTGTGCGAATAATACATACATAATTGGTCACTACAACCCTTCAGTCAGGATTACGACCTACTTTCTCACACCACTTATGTTGTGTGTGTTAATTTTATACATGAGTGGTGAGACCTACAGTTTAAAGTCGACTCCGAACGACATATTTTTGAGAAACTTTTCATGGCAATTTTTTATTTACTTTCGAGAGTTTTTGCCAGAAATCTGCTGAGAGGAAGTCGCCGAAGAAATACTTTTTGTATTTTGTTTTCATGGCCTGGGGCTCTAAACCTGGATTTACGTCTAATAAGCCAACACACTATCTACTTGACTACGGTGACTTCAAACACTACAAGAAAAAATGTAAACAAAATACACAAAGAACAATAATGAATGTAAAAAACTATGTTTACATTTATAGAGATCTCGAAAAGGTGAAGCCACGAACATTCGCCTTCAAGAACATTCTTCAAACTGTTTACGTTGCCATATAAAAGGCGAACCAAAGCAGGCAAAAGGAGTTAGTGCAGTTTAGTCAGTCTTTTGTGAAGACGCAGTGCGTTTGAAGAGAGTAACCGTGGTTTGAAGATCTCCGTTACAAAGATCTGTCGAACAATTTTCTCGTAATTGTTATTGTTTATGCAAAGGGTGTAAACCGAGGAATAACAAACAAAGCAATTGTTGTTGTCTCACACCACTTATGTTGTTGTCTCACACCACTTAAGTTGTGTGTGTTAATTTTGTACATGAGTGGTGGGCCCTACAGTTTAAAGTCGACTCCGAACGACAGATTTTTGAGAAACTTTTCATGACAATTTTATTTTAACGCTCAGAGTTTTTGCCAGAAATCTGCTGAGAGGAAGTCCCCGAAGAAATGCTTTTTGTATTTTGTTTTGATGTCTGGCCTGGGGCTTGAACCCTGGCTTTGCGTCTAATAAGCCAACACACTACCTACTAGACTACGGCGAATAATAAAGAATTTTAATTAAAACTCAACACAAATTTATTTTTATTTTATTTGCATTCGACGAGCATATATTTTAAATGTTTTTAAAAGGTAAAAACGTAACAGGAATGAATTTGCTTTGTTTGTTTAGTTTTTGAATTTTTTTCCATACTTTGTTAATTTTTCCTTCTTTCTATTGATTGGAACTGAAAAAAGAATTTGGAAGGAAAAATCTCCCTCTAATGAAGTGTTTTTTAATTTAATTTAATTCAAGAGAAGTTTTTGTAAATGAATTCCGCTTTTAAATGTCTGCATGTATGTAGTTTTACATCTTCCCACAGCTTACTCTTACTCTGTAGTGTACGCTCTGGCGTATGCTTGATTTTTTCAATTATTTTAAATCAATCATACGCTCAGGTGGTTTAACACTTTGTAACAAAAATTTTGTCTTCCATTAACATGGCCAATAGCCATTACAGCAGCATGAAATGAAATACACATTGTTAGTGGAAATGTTGAAAACATTTCTATTTGGCAATGACCTCCATTGCATGGAGGACAACAACAATAACATCTAATGATACCCCAAAGTAAAGACATTGATGGATGTAATGAATGAATGATTGAATGTAATTATGTATGCAGGCTATAATTTTAAATGATTATTATGTTCATCGACGTCATCATCAACATCAGTGTCATCATGATTTTTTAAACAGGAACATGACAACCGACAGATTGTATACGTAAAGGAACATTACTGAACATACTGGAGGTTTGTTTAAGAAGGTATTGTTAAACAAAAAAATTTCCAGGGTGCCCTCATTTCTAGCAGGAAATTTTGTTGGAGGGAGAATAAAGAAAGCTAAGAGCAGTGTTTATAGGCATATTGAATCCATTTTTTTTTGTTTTGGAGCACCTAACATTCAAGGTATGTTTATTGAATCAGGAAAAATAGGTTGTTGGTGAGAGAGAAAAGAGGGAGTGGTGCTTATGGATGTTCGGTTTAAAATTACCTACAATATGTTGCCCCGTGAAGTCGCCGTGGTCTAGTAGGTAGTGTGTTGGCTTATTAGACGAAAAGCCAGGGTTCGAGCTCCAGGCCAGACATTAAAATAAAATACAAAAAAAGTATTTCTCACAGCGACTTCCTCTCAGCAGATTTCTGGCAAAAAGTCTGAGCGTTAAAATAAAAATTGTCATGAAAAGTTTCTCAAAAAAATCTGGCGTTCGGAATCGACATTCAACTGTAGGTCCCTGGCACTCAGGTATAATATTAACAAACACAACATTAGTGATGTGAGAAACTAGGTCGTAATCCAGACTGAAGGGGTTGTAATGACCAATTATGTATGTATGTTGCCCCTAACATGAAAAGACTTACGAAAGTCTTGCAGAAAAAGAGCTTTCCACATATGGAAAAGCGGTTGAAGAACAAACTTTCTCTATAGTACGTTAAGCGAGCCACTAGTCCCTCCAATACGAAAGGATATGCTGTATGCGACAGACATGTTCCACGTTTAAAATACTGCTACGTTTTTACCTCATAAAAACGTTTAAAATATGAGCTCGTCGAATGCAAATGAAATGAAAATAAATTTGTGTTTTAGTTTTAATTGAAATTCTTTATTATTCGCTTAATTCTGTGTGCCACTCTTTACAACTTGATGTAAACAACAACAATTGCTTTTCTTTTGTAATTTCTCTGTTTACACCCTTTGTATAAAATATAACAATTACTAGACAATTATTCGACAGATCTTTGTAACGGAGATCAAATGAATGAAGCAAGCCAATTCTTAATACCCTGCTCTGAAGTGAAGCTTAGCACAGTGGTAGCGATATGTATCAAGCAAAACGAATGTTAGCTAGAAGAGACAAGTTCTAGACTGTACGCCAGTTGAGGTAAAACTTTCCATCCACAGTTTTCTAACTTGATGTAAACAACAACAATTGCTTTCGTTTGTTATTCCTCTTTGCACTCTTTTGCATAAACAATAACAATTTTTAAACAACTTTTCGACAGATCTTTGTAACGGAGATCTTCAAACCAGGATTATTCTCTTCAAACACATCGCGTCTTCACACAAGACTGACTAAACTCTTACTAACTCATTCGCCTGCTTTGCCTTGCCTTTTATATGGCAGGGTAAACAGTCTGATGAATGTTTTTGAAGGTGAATGTTAGTGAGTTCGTCTTCTCGAAATCTCTATAAATGTAAACATCGTTGTTTACATTTGTTAGTGTAGTGTTGTTTGTGTATTTTGTTTACATTTATTCTTGTAGTAGTGTTTGCGGATTTTCGTTTACTTGTTTATAATTCTTTTGTGCTGATATTTGTTGTTATATTAAGCAGTAAGATAATTTGTAAACAGGTTTGTTTACTCGCATTGTTTTATTTTTATAGCTTTTGTTTATAATTTGAATGTTGAGCGATGTAAAAGCAAAACACCAGTATCCAGATTCTTCATTTTCGTAACAATATGATAAAGCAGTTGTAGAATGAACTTTTTCCGTTGGGCGATCTACTGGTTAATCCAATACGAACGTATATAATGTACAGGACAGGCATGCTCTACATAAAAATACTTATGTATGGCGAACTTACGTACTTACTTCATTGGTCATTGCTTTGTCCTTTTAGTCTGGCTTACAACTTAGCTTCTCACAGCTCCCATGTTATGTTTGTTAATTTTATACATGAGTGGCGGAGACCTACAGTTTAACATGCGCTACGAATGCCGGACTTATGAGAATTTTTCATGGCATTGTTAGTTATTGTTGCCTTGAAAAGTCTGCTGAAAGCTGTTGCTCACTGTAGGTTCCAATTTAACATCCACTACGAACGACCGATTTGTAAAACTTGTCATTGCAATTTTATTTGCTCTCTAAGAATTTTTGCCAGAAGACTGCTTTTTTCCATGATTCGTTTTGTTCAAGATGTTTGAACTAAGGTTTGATCTACGGACTCTAGCCTAATAAGCCATCACACTACATACTAGGCTACGGCCACTTAAAGTAGTTTTGGGGGGGAACAAGTACCCTAGTTTCGTCCTTGTAGCTATAAAACCGTGAAAGTGTAGTCATAGTGCACTGTTGAGCCCCTGTATTGGTAGCGTTGGATACCTTAACATCTTTAATAGGCGCCTTCGGCCTTTTCTGTATGCAGTCAAGTTTAAAAGTAGATTTCAAGACAGCAGTTTATCCATTTCCGAACTCTTTTAAGTGCTATAAATAGTACAGAGTTCAGTATTTCTCTTGCCATTATAAGAAACCCAATCTCGGGAATATTTCACTCAACACTTCAATAATAATTTGGTTCCAGCGAAAAATGCGCGGAATTTTTATGCCCAGAATAAGAAGAGCTACTGATCACCCAATATTCACACCAACTACAGCTACAGATTACTTCCTTACTTACTTAAAAGGCCCTTAACAACCTGTTTTGCAGGTTTCTGGCCTGCTTTAATACATTGCCGCAGTCTAGTTGGTAGTGTGTTGGCATATTAGACGTAAGGCCACGTTCAAACTGCAGGTCAGACAAACGAAATCAGAAAAAATATTTCTTCAGCAACCTTCTTTCAGCAGATTTTACGCAAAAACTCTGAAAGTAAATAAAAAATTGCCATGAAAAGTTTCTTAAAAAAATTTGTCGTTCGGAGTCGACATTAGACTGTAGGTCCCGCCACTTATGTATAAAATTAAAGCACACAACATATGGTGTGTGAGAAGCTAGGTTGTAATCCTGACTGAGGGTGTATAATGACTAGTTAGGTATGTAAATTTTGTTTTACGTTTACCCTGTAAGATTGGAGTCCAACTAATCTCAACTTGATGGGGTGGTTATAAAAATCTGTTTGCTTCAATTTTACTTATGCACTGGGTTCCATAGCTATAGGGTGTCTCAAAAGAAACTGTACATTTAAGAAAAAAATATACATTAATAAATTACTGTTATTTTTATTTTAAAATTGTTTCATTGCCACGTTTTTAAAATTGAAATAAAAAAAATTTTCTTTAAAAAAGTTGCAAAATATTTTCAAATTTTTTCGTGCACTCTCCTTAAGTGGTAAAAGTTGATTTTGATGATTATTAGAATTTTATCCATGGTGTACAGTTTCTTTTGACGCTGAGCGTATGTTCACAAAGCAGATAACTTTACATCTTTTCCGGCTACACCTCTAGTAAAAGGATTCTCAGCAGCTAGGGTAGCAGCTTTCACTTTCAGATGTATAGCTCACATGATACCACACTATGACTTCACGAAGATGTTCAGCATGTCCATTTCTGAAAGAGGGGGATAAGTGAATGATATCATGCATCTTCTGAATGATTTTACATACATATCTTCACGGTTGTTTGAAAATAGAATGGACTTGTCCGTGGAGGCAGCTTTTCACAATCAGCAGGCATAGGTCATTCGATAAGGCTACCAGAACATTGCAACGTCTCTCCGACATAAATGTCTGACATATGGGTTGCGCTGATGATTATTAACACTCTGAGCACTAGGTTCTAATACAGGATTCTCTAACATTGTCTGCGACGGCTGCGAATCTCTTAATCTCTCCCGCTACACCACTACTGATAGGGCTCTTAGCAGCTCTTCTAAGCCACTCAATAGTGGCATGGGTCGAGTAGCAGAAATCAAGACGAAACTGAGAACTTTCAGACATATAGGGCACATGGTAGCAGCACACTTTGACCGCAGGAAGATGTTCAGCATGTTCTTTGGTACACTGAAAAGCATTTTCATTGCCAATACAAACGATTCTACACAGTTTGTCCAGCAATCCCAAAAGTTCGAAGAAAGCCTTCATTGTACTTGAGGTATACAGTGGTGGCCTTATAATTAGAAACGACTTAGCAACATGTATGTTTTTTAATTTGTTTTACAGTCTTCACTGTGCGCCTGGGATCAAAGGCTTTGTTTGGAGGACGTCTTACATACGTTTTTCGATCAGATTGGGACAAATTAAAGTTAGATTCGTCACTCCAGAGAACTCTGTTCCAGAAACATCGTTTCTAATTATAAGGCCACCACTGTGTGTTAGGATACGGTATCAAAGATTTAAGCCGCTCTTCTTAGGTAACGACGCTAGGGATAGTGTTACGTTTTTACCTTTTTAAAAACGTTTGAATATGAATTCGTTAATTGCAAACCAAGTAAAAACAAATATGTGTTTAATTTCAGTTAAACTCTTTATTCTTTACACTACTTTTGTATGCCACCGTATACAACTTAACGATACAACAATAATAATCTGTTTTATTCACTTTACTAGTTCACACAAGTATTCACTGGATCTTTACAACCACGACTTATTTTGTTCACACGCAACTTCACACAAGGCTGACTGAATTCTTACTGACTGCTGCCTGCTTTGTCCAGCCCTTTTATAGTCCGACACAACCAGTCTAACGAACATTCTTGAAGTGGAAGGTTCGTGATCTCGCCTTCTCGAGAGCTCTATTGCTAATACATTGTTGTTTGTGTACTTTGCTTATGTTGCTATCCCTTTTTGTCACATACATGTTCTTGTTGGTACCAGGCACAACCAGGTTCATCGTACATATGTGTGTGTGCAGCTTTAGATAATTAACACGTTCCTTGTATTCTTAGTGTTAGTGTGTATTTGTATCGTGTGGCTGTTGTTTATCGTTTTTATTGTTAAACGATATTAGGTCGTTTCGATTTGCGTAACAATAGTATTGGATGTATGCATATACAACCACTGTCCTTTGCCATGAGTCTTCAACATCTTCAACACAGTCTTCAAACATCTTCACCTTTAAAGCACTTTGTTTCCATGAATAATAAATAGCTGCTGCTGAGGTTTTTGGGAGCAGAGGCAGACGACACAAATCTCTGCCTTCAAGCCCTTGCCACATTATGATGATGCCTGTGATGATAAATGTTCTCTTAATGATTAATTATTTCGTTCGTTTTATAATTTGCGGAGTAAAGAATAAATAAATAAGGATTGTATTGTAGTTGTTCATGAAATACGCAAAAAATTTGTAAGGTGGGGGAGGAGTGTTAGGGAAGGCGAGATATTTGGCATATCTTCTCTCTGCCTTTAATAAGAAGATTAATTATGTTGTTTTGGTTTTCATTTTCATTTTCGCATTGGATTTTTTGTTTTTGGTTTTTTTTTGTTTATACGGAATGATTTCCATTGAAACGATTTACGTTTACACGTGAATGGTAAACTATAGAATGGAAATGAAAAATTTATAGTTTCTCTTTGTGATAAAGACTTGAAGATTTTCTTTTTCTTTTTTTCATGGTAAATACAGAACAATTTGTTAGCCAAAAAACTCATGGAATTATTTTTATTTCGCTTTGGTGAGGAAAAAATTATACTTTCTACGCATTTTTTATATGACGTATTTGGCCTTTTTTCTTTATTTAATATATTGTTACGTTTTTAACTTTTTAAAAACGTTTAAATATGAGTTCATTAATTGCAAACCAAGTAAAAACAAATATGTGTTTATTCTTTACACTACTTTTGTGTGCCACCGTATACAACTTAACGATACAACAATATTTTGCTTGTACACTTGTGTATTTTTAACGCAGACAAAACGCAATCAGGCATCGGGTTTATAGTTGATGCATTGTTTGGTAACTTTGCATATCTACATAGTTCATATACCGTAGTAGAAATGTATACAAACTTTGTATTGATACATTTTGGAAGGCAGCCAAGCTGTTACAAATTTGGTTTGGTAATATAAACGAATGTAATACCTTACCGTGTCCTTTTTATTTGTATTTTATTTTTATTTTATAATGAAATGTAATTAATCATACGCCCGGAGCACAATTCCTTTTGAAACCCTGCATAATTGTTGTGTTATTAACGAAAGCAAATAAAAATATTAAAAATTTTTTTTTTTGGAATTCATTTGTTTATCCAGGATATTATTGTTTACCATGTGACATTTGCTTGTTTTTGTTTTTTGTAATCTCTAAACCCTTAGCTGGTCAGCCAGCCAGCCAGCCAGCCAGCAGTAAACATGTGCATGGCGTTGTGTTGGCAAAAGTCAAGAGATTAATTAAAACCGATAAATCAGTGATGATACTGACATTCAGGATTTTTTTATTTTTTTATTTTTTATTTTTTATTGTTTTTTTTTTTTGCTCAATTGCTGTTGACAATATTGTGTTTGTCCTGTTAACGTTGAGTGTTTTATAGCGTGGGGTTCAAAAGGTAAATTGTCATGACAGACATCAAATGAAAGAAGACGAAAAAGAAAAAAAAATCCTGTTTAAGCCACCCATAAAAATCATGATGCCAGCTAACGACAACGATACATTTCATAACATGAAACACAACAGCCACGGTCACAGCAACAGCAAATGTGGTCATTTATTTGGAAAATGAAGGAAAAGAATACAAAAAGAGAGAGAAAATTAAATGAAAATAAAAACAAGTGTTTAACATTCAAAATATGATTTAAGTACACGTCTCCCATAAATTGGTCCCCAAAACCTTTGTCCTTCACAGGCAAAAAAAAAAAAAAGAAAATCCTGCCATATTTTCCTTGAGTACAAGTTTTCATAATTTTTTCCTTTTGTTTTTTCTCCATTTCCGTCAGCAGTTGTTCAATTGTAACAGGATTTGGTTTCACTTTCTTTTCTCTTCCTCTCTTTCCCTCCTTTGTTTTGTTGCTAATTCAATAAGAGTCCATGTTTTATTAAATTTTCCTTTGCATAACCAAAACAATTTGATACGCATGGTATTCCCGAAGAGAGTGTATAAATATTTAAGCACTTTAAGGCGTTGATACCTTATTAAACATAATTGTAGTAGCCAAACGATTATTGCCAGTTAGGCATAATTTGTTATGATTGCCACAGGCATTATCGTTTAATATTGTTAGGTTAGGTTAGAGGAGGTGTACTTGTCAATTAAGCCAAGTACAGTACACGGAGGTCGAATCGACCCATTATACAAGCAAATATTAATATTGTTACGAAAATGAAAAATCCAAATACTGGTGTTTTGCTTTTACATCGCTTAACATTCAAATTATAAACAAAAGCTACAAAAACAAAACAATGCAAGACAACAAACCTGTTTACAAATTATCGTACTGCTTAATATAACAACAAACACCAGCATAAAAAAATGATAAACAAGTAAACAATAATACAACAACAAACACCAGCATAAAAAAGTGATAAACAAGTAAACAAAAATGCAACAACAAACACTACAAGAATAAATTTAAAAAAATACACAAACAATAATAATGAAACAACGATGTTTACATTTATAGAGATCACGAGAACACAAAGTCACGAACATTCGCCTTAAATAATATTCATCAGACTGTTTACCCTGTCCTATAAAAGGCGAGGCAAAGCAAGCGAAGGAGTTAGTAAAAGTTTAGTGGGTCTTGTGTGAAGACGCCGTGCATTTGAAGAAAGTAATCGTGGTGTGAAAATCTCCGTTACAAAGATCTGTCGAACAATTATATCTAGTAATTGTTATTGTTTATGCAAAGGGTATAAACAGAGAAATAGCAAACAAAGCAATTGTTGTTGTTTACATCAAGTTGTAAACAGTGGCACACAGAATTAGGCGAATAATGAAGAATTTTAATTAAAACTGAAACACAAATTTATTTTTATTTTATTTGCAATCGACGAGCTCATATTTTAAACGTTTTTAAAAGGCAAAAACGTAACATTATAAACGATAAACGATTCATTTTACAATAGTCACAATTGTCCAACCAACAGAATTATATGCAATGTGATGGATAACTTCATGTTTACTAGCTTAGACCTGTATCTCGATGATACGAAAGGTCTTTGGAAAACATTCCCAGTGTTCGTGAGAGTGTGCAGAAGAATCCAAAACAGTTGGGTACGCGACGCTCCAAGAAATCGGCAATTCGACCTATCTTACGTCATTACTAGGGCATGTACTCATACAAAATACAACTGACCCAGGAACTGCTAGTAAACGCTCATAGACAACGACGTGTGTTATTTACATAGGCTCTGAAGTAAAAACAAATATGTGTTTAATTTCAGTTAAAGTCTTTATTGCTAGTACATTGTTGTTTGTGTACTTTGCTTATGTTGTCTATCCCCTTTTGTCACATACACGTTGTTGTTGGTACCAGGCGCAATCAAGTTCGTTGTACATATGTGTGTGTGCAGCTTTATATAATCAACACGTTCATTGTATTCATAGTGTTAGTGTGTATTTGTATCGTGTGGCTTTTATTTATCGTTTTTATTGTTAAACGATATTAGGTCGTTTCGATTTATGTTACAATATAGTTGTGGAAGACATTCACCAAGTCATTTTACGTCTTGTCGAATAGGCTTTCAACTAAGCTTCTCCTGCAACAACAAACAACTTTTCCAACTGCTGGCGTAAGTAGCTTCTTGAACTCCTACAACTATTAGAACAACTGCCTAGACAGTGTCAAAGTCTTCTTACAATTCTTTGGAAACATGCACGGAAGGCTCGACATTGGATTGAGAACATTTTGAACAATATTGAGCGCTCTTATTGATTCTTGCAATCCTGTAGTGTGCATCAGGATAAAGTCACGCAGTAGGAGAGTATTTCCTAAGAATATACAGCTCTGCGGGGGCAGCTAGGCTGCATTAAAGTTCCGCGGTCGAATGATCACTCTTACACATGATTTATGCAGGAGTTGCAAGGCATTTTATATTTAGGGATTCACTGCCCAGTTGTCAGACTAAGGCACAATAAACTTCTGAGAAACTCATATTGATCATCCCTCAAGTGAGCCTGACGTACATTATCTGGTACATAAGAAGCATAAGTGGTTTGAGCATTCATAATGACTTGTATTAGCGTTTTTCTCTTAGAAAGCATGGAAAAATGTGGAACTTATTACTTACGTACTTACTTAATAGGCCATTAACAACCCGATCAAGGGATTTCGGCCTGCCTTAACACATCCTTCCAGGCGTCTCTATATCTTTGGGCGCCATTGTCAGTTGTTTACACCAATCGATGACAGGGCTTTCTCGATTTGGTTCTTCCAAGGCAAATAAGGTGGAGCTCTTTGCAGACTTACGCAAATCTTCGCATTAAATAACCGTCTCGTAGGAGCATCCACCTCTGTTGGAACGACACAACATCAATGTTGTTGAGGAGCTCGTACAGCTTATTGTTGGATCGGATGCGGAAATCAGCGCCAACTCTCACTGGATCGCAGATCTTACGTAAGACTTTTCTGTCGAATACTCACAAAGCTGCTGCATAAGTACTTAATAGTGTCTCGATATCAGGGCATCCTCGATTTGGTCCTTCAAGTCAAATAAGGTGGATCTCTTTGCAGACTTACGCAAACCTTCGCATTAAATAACCGTCTCGCCGGAACATCCTCCTCTGTTGGAACGATACAATATCCATGTCGTTGAGGAACTTATACAGCTCACTGTTGGATCGTATGCGGAAATCATCGCCAACTCGCACTGGACCGCAGATCTTATGTAGGACTTTTCTCTCGAATACTCTCAAGGCGGCTGCATCAGTACTTAATAGTGTCCATGCCTCTACGCCATAAAGTAGCACGAGGAGGATGAGCGTCTGGTAGAGTATGAGTTTTGTCGTACGAGAGAGGTCTCTGCTACTCAATTGCCTATTGAGACCATGGTAGCACCAGTTGGCAATAGTGATCCTGCGCTTGATATCCTTAGATAAATAAATTCCTTGACTATATCGAAAGTAATCGCCGTAGTCTAGTAGGTAGTGGGTTGGCTTATTAGACGTAAGGCCATGGTTCAAACCCCCAGCTCAGATATCTCCAACTAAACGAAATATGAAAAAAATATTTCTAACGGCGACTTCCTCTCAGCAGATTTCTGGCAAAAACTCTGAGAGTAAATAAAAATTACCATGAAAAGTTTCTCAAAAAATCTGTCGTTCGGAGTTGACTATAAACTGCAGATTCCGCCGCTCATGTATAAAATTAACACACACACAACATAAGTGGTGTGAGAAGCTAGGTCCATAGTCCTGACTGACCAACTGTGTATGTGTATATCGAAAGTATAGTTATCGGCCGTAATCTAGGATCTAATACGCCGCAAGGTGGAACTTATTAACTGGCATAAACGTACACTGCATTACATGTAGTGATGCCACCTGTTCCATGTGAGTGCATAATAATTCACAATAAATATTCATGATTCCGTTTTACCTTAAAAGCAGATTTATTTTTGGTATTTCCAGAGAAAAAATTCCTTTTTCTTCCATAAAAACAAGAAACAAAATAAATTCACAATCAAATTTGAATAATTTTTCTTCCTTTTTTTGTTGGACTACCCCCTTTTCATTTTATTTCATTTCCTATTTTGTATTTGTATTTCTATATTAAAATCCTTTTACGTTTTTTATTCATTCCTAGTCCTTGATGTTCCATTTTTTTGTTTTGTTTTCTATTCTTCTGTAGAACAGGAGAAAATAGAAAAAAAAAAGGAATGAAATCCTACAAAATCCTTGATGTGATTTCTACGTATTTAACCTTCCTTTTTGGGATATTTAATAAACGAATTGCTAAGGATTTTATTTGTTCCCTTTTGTAATACAATTGATTTAGGTTATCTCTTGGAATATAATTTTCCGAACGAAGTCCTTTGATTTTTACATAATTTTTGTTAATTTATTACCATTTTTTTGAAAATAAAAAGAGAAACAGATAAGCAAGGGGAAGGATTATGACAATAAAATATAAAGAAATATGAGGAGAAGATGTACATATTGTTACATAAATGGAAACGACCTAATATCGTTTAACAATAAAAACGATAAACAAAAGCTACCAGCTACACCAACTCTAAGAATACAATGAACGTGTTGGTTATCTAAAGCTGCACACACACATATATACAACGAACCTGGTTGCACCTGGTACCAACAACAACATGTATGTGACAAAAAGGGATAGACAACATAAGCAAAGTACACAAACAATAATGTACTAGCAATAGAGCTTTCGAGAAGGCGAGAACACGAACCTTCCACTTCAAGAATGTTCGTTATACTGGTTGTGTCGGACTATAAAAGGGCAGACAAAGCAGACAGCAGTCGGTAAGAATTCAGTCAGACTTGTGTGAAGTTGCGCGTGAACAAAACAAGTCGTGGTTTTAAAGCGAATAGTTGTGTGATAAAAACTAGTAAAGTGAATAAGCAGTATAGTTAAGTTGTATACGGTGAAATTAAACACCTATTTGTTTTTACTTTGTTTGCAATTAACGAACTCATATTTAAACGTTTTTAAAAAGGTAAAAACGTAACAATATATATGCATAGTAACAGGAAAATAGCCTATCTTTTCAGTTCAAATGAATGGAGCCACTGCTCTGAAGTAAAACGTATTCACAGCGTTCTGTATCGTTCACGTAGTGACAGTGTTTTGTATCGATCGTAGACTGTAGGCCAGGTGAGGTAAAAGCAATAAGCCAGACGAAGATATATGGCAATTAAATTTGAGGAAATATGAGAAGGAGATGTATGTACAGTTAGCAACAGGAAAACCGCCTGATTTATGAAGCCAAATGAATGAATCGAGACAATCCTTAATATGCTGCTCTGAAGTGAAACGTATTCCTGTGAGAGCTCCCTATATCAAGCGAAACACATGGTAGCTATAAGAGGCAACTTCTAGACTGTACGCCAGTTGAGGTAAAAGCGATAAGCAAGAAGAAGAATTATGGCAATAAAATGTGAGGAGATATAAGGAGGAAAATAGCATGCCTTTTGGATCCAAATAAATGTATCGAGACAACCCTTAATACCCTGCTCTGAAGTGAAGCTTAGTACAGTGGTAGCGTTATGTAGGAAAACAAATGTTAGCTAGAAAAGGCAAGTTCTAGACTGTATGCCAGGTGAGTTAAAGCTTCCCATCCACAGTTTTCTAAATAGTTTTTCAACTTATGCTGAACGTTAGCATGATTCTGTCTTGTATTTGGTTCGTACAATGTTCGCTTCACGCGTATTGGTTGTTGTTTGTACAGATCCCCCTGCGATAGTCTGGCCCACTTCTCGCAGCTCATAATGGAATATTGTTACGAAAATGGAAAAATCTAGATACTGGTGTTTAGCTTTTACATCGTTTAACATTAAGATTATAAACAAAAGCTACAAAAACAAAAACAAAGAACTTGTTTACAAACTATCGCACTGCGTAATACAACAGCAAACACCAGCATAAAAAAATGATAAACAAGTAAACAAAAATGTAACAACAAACACTGCAAGAATAAATGTAAACAAAATACACAAACAACAATAATGAAACAACGATGTTTACATTTATAGAGATCTCGCTTTCAAGAACATTCATCAGACGGTTTACATTGCCATATAAAAGGCAAGGCAAAGCAGGCAAATGGAGTTAATAAAAGTTCAGTCAGTCTTGTATGAAGACGCGGTGCGTTTGAAGAAAGTAATCGTGGTTTGAAGATTTCCGTTACAAAGATCTGTCGAATAATTGTCTAGTAATTGTTATTGTTTATGCAAAGAGTATAAACAGAGGAATAACAAAGAAAAGCAATTGTTGCATCAAGTTGTAAACAGTGAAACACAAAATTAAGCGAACAATAAAGAATTTCAATTAAAATTAAACACAAATTTATTTTTATTTTATTTGCAATCGATGAGATCATACTTTAAACGTTTTTAAAAATTAAAAATGTAACAATATATGTTTTTAACAGGGTGTTCTGCATTTATTTAAACGAATTGTTTTCAACAAAATCTTTTCATGTCTTCCCGTTACAATTTGTATGATTTTAATAATAAAAAAATTAAGTGGAATGAGGAAAGAAATTTCCATTCTTTTGCTTTTGCAGCTTAAAACTTTTACAATGAAAACAAATTTGAAGGTTTAAGGAAGGGACAAGAAGTTTAAGAAAAGGTAGACATGAACTAAAATTGAATAAAAAAATCAAACACGTAACTGACCGTTTTTACTGTCTAAGTTTTAATCTCTTTAAAGTTGTTTTAAAACGAATTCTTTATTTCCTGTTAAAGATAATGATGAACCTGGTGAAAATTCAATTTAAACCTTAAAACGGAGAGAGCTATTAAAAGAAAACATTTTTTTCTTTGTTGTTAAGCAACATGAGTTTAAAAATGTGTTGGCAATCATAGAAAAAAATGGGACACTAGGAAACACAGTCTACTATATTTTCTTTCTTTTTCCAATATTCTGTGTTATATTTTATTGATCAAATATTATTAATTTTTTTTCTATTTTTTTATGTACGTTTTGTGACAAAATTCTCGCCTCAGGCTTGTGGTAAATAATGAATTTTAAATAAAAAAAACGAATTATTTTCTCATTATTGAAATAGCCTTTGGGGGTTAAAATTGTAAAAAAAAACAAAAAACTTATAGCCAGAGCGTGTATAGAGGCCAATAGTATAACAAAACTTTACAGCACAAAAACATGGTACACTTTATAATAAATTGTGTTATAAAAACAAAATATTCCAGTAAAAAGAGAAGAGTTTTTAGACAGCAATAAATAACGTTATTAAGATGCCCTACATATGCAGAGAACAGAAACTCTGCTGGAAGGAATATGGACACCCTTTTCGATACAACCCTTCAGTCAGGATTACGATCTAGCTTCTCACACCACTTATGTTGTGTGCGAATGAATTTTTGAAAAAGTTTATCATGGCAATTTTATTTTATTCTCAGAGTTTTTGACAGAAATCTACTGAGAGGAAGTCGCCGAAGAAATATTTTCATCATTCATCGTTTTGTTGGAGATCTGACCTGGGCACACACACTACCTACTAGACTACGGCTACTTCCATAAGTACATCTCGCTATGAAAAGCTTTAAACAGTCTGACAAGACTGTCAAATATCTTTCATTTAAAGAGCCACTGATTTCTTGAAATATGTGCCGTTTAGGAAGATGGATCATGTGACACACAAAGAACACGTAAAATTAGAAAAAACCTCTTGCAGTAGCGATGGTTCAAAGTGGCCACATTCGATCGA
Organism: Sarcophaga subvicina; assembly: GCA_936449025.2. Taxonomy (NCBI): domain Eukaryota; kingdom Metazoa; phylum Arthropoda; class Insecta; order Diptera; family Sarcophagidae; genus Sarcophaga; species Sarcophaga subvicina. Next base: position 101,240,516 of record OW388084.2, read on the forward strand.
CATGGCCGCTGAGTGTTAATATGCTTAGTAACGTCCATATTCCGGAGTACCTCATACAGCTTATGTTTGGCACGGTTTGTAGGATCATAGATATTGCGAAGAGCTTTATTATCGAATACTCCCACGACGGCATTAGCGGTACGGGATAGAATCTTTGTAATACGGGCATAAGAGGTATCTTTTACTCAATTTCCTTCTGAGTGATAGTAGCAATTGTTGACGTGAGTAATTCAACGTTTACTGCTGCTTATGTTACATAACATACATAATTGATTATTAAAACTATTTGGTCAGGATTACAACCTAGTTTCTCAGACCATATGTTGTGTGTATTAATTTTATACATGAGTGGTGGGACCCACAGTTTTTTTGAAGTCGACTCCGTACGACAGATTTTATGCGATGCTTTTCATGGCAATTTTTATTTACTTAAAAGAGTTTTTGCCAGAAACCTGCTGAGAGGCAGTCGTAGAATAAATATCTGACCTGGGCTTTGAACCGTCGCCGCACGTCTAAAAACACAACACACTACCTACTAGTCCTTAGGGCGGAGTGGTAGCTCTGTTATCAAAAAGCTCACTTGAGCACACATAATGCCCGTTGTGACGCCACAAGTGAATGCAGTCTCTGTACTAACCAAGTTCCACCAAAATCAGGGAAAAGGAAGAAGTTGGTCAGCGCAAGAGCTGCATATCAAAAGCACAACTAGCCTACGCTGGAAAACCAGCCAGAAAGTTTGATAAACGAATCTGTATCATTGAAATCAATGGATCATAGCTCCGTCAAGCTGACAAGTATTGGAGAGCCAAATAACATCTGTTCCTCTCAAGAGATGGCCGTTGACAAAGAAAGCGGATCTGCACCAACGGCAGAAATCGTTAAATGGGAGCCGCATGCTTTCCGCGTGTCTACTCATAACACAATGACCTGTAAGCATGGCCACTGTGATTGAGATGATGCCATGAGCAAGTCCAAGTCGGTGGCCGGTTTACATCACCCCTATGCGAGATAACCATGTCCTCAAATTACTCGTGCAGAATATCGAATATTTTTTTATTTTTTTTTGGCATGCGAGGTGACCGTCGTCAAATGCGTCGAGTGGGGCTTCCATTAAACAATCCCGCCTCCTCTTCTGGTCACACTCCTTGCCGGGACGGCTATCTGCATTACTTCGGGAAGGGCCCAGGACGACATCCTGTTAAGGACCGTTGTCTACTCTCCCACGTCTGGGTACGCCATTTTCGAAGCCAGCTTCATGCTATTGGCTCATCTTCTCATGTATCATTCTGTCGTACTGTATCAAGGTCGACCTTCTTCCTGCGACGTACACATTCCAAGAAACTGGTTGGTACGTCTTCTATACATCAAGGGCCAGGTGAGTCTAGCGGTGGAGCAGGACTCCTCATTAACCCAGGATAGGTTGGCGTCTCGAAAGAATTTCCGCGCAATGGCCAGCTTGAAGGAGGTAAGTGGCATAAACAAGTTGATTGAAGAGGATCCTGGAAGGAGTGCACCAGCTCCTACTAGACTACGGCGACCCTTAATCAACCTTTTTTAATAACAAATCGTTTTGAAGTTTTCTTTTTTTTTTGCTGCTTTAAAGTAATTCTTCCTAACACTTGGTGTTGCCTTATATCTGTCATCTTAACGCCATTCCTCTAAGCAAATACCAGAAGTTTTTTGTAAAAATTTAATAAATTTTTTGTAGCCAGTCATTTATGTCAAGAGATTTAAGGACGCAGTCATTTTCATTATCACGACACAAACAGAAACCTTTTCAAAAGTTTCCACCATGAGAGAGAGAGAAACAAAGAGAGAGCGAGAGGCAGTTGGCTCCTGAGGGTTATTAAGGCCAGTTTGTTAAAGTTTTTTGGTAAACAACAGAATGGAAAAATAAAAACTTTAAATCAACATATTTATGTAACGAAATTATATGTATGTATGTATGTATGTATAGTCCTTGTGGTACATAACAAAATAAATAAATTTTTCATTTCATTTTTAATTTTGTGATAAATACAGTAAAGGCCAGAAAAATTAATACAGTGGGGAATTTATCACCGATATCCACATAGAGTGCAAGCTACTCTATCTAATAACATCGTCTGCTGTTTAACTACTATGTGGGGAGCAAGTTCAATACAGTGTATCTAGTGGTTTACGCCTTTCAAAAATAATCACTTCGGCAGCAAAGACAAAAAGCGTAAATTGCAAATATTAGGTTAGGTTAGATTAGGTTAGGTCGGAGTGGTAGCTCTGATATCACAAAGCTCACTTGAGCACGCATAGCGGCCCGTTGTAATGCCACGGGTGATTGCAAATATTACTTGATCAAGATTCGTAACACATGCAAGAAGATCTTGCACAATCATTAACCCTGACTTAAGCACCCACTTTAATGCGTTTAAAAGCTGCAGGATTCATTCAAATGCAAGGGAATTGAATGACAGCTAAGCTGAAGCCGAAAGAGGCATTGAACGACGATTTTGCATGTCTGAAATACTATTTTAATCGCTTTAGAAGGAAATCATTTCTGTATCGAATTATCACTGGCCACGGATTCATTAAGACAACCAGCAAAAGCATAAGAATTCATATGTAAAGCGCGGGCAACAAACAAAATTTACAACGAAGAAGAATATTGTTACGTTTTTACCTTTTTAAAAACGTTTAAAATATGAGCTCCTAGATTGCAAATAAAGTAAAAATAAATTTGTGTTTTAGTTTTAATTAAAATTCTTTATTGTTCGCCTAATTCTGTGTGCCACTGTTCACAACTGTAGACAACAACTGATGTAGACAACAACAATTGCTTTCGTTTGTTATTCCTCTGTTTACAACCTTTGCATAACAATTGTTCGACAGATCTTTGTAACGAAGACCTTCAAACCACGATTACTTTTTTCAAACGCATCGCGTCTTTACACAAGACTGACTGAACTTTTACTAACTCAGTTGCCTGCTTTGCCTTGCCTTTTATATGGCAACGTAATCAGTCTGATGAATTTGCCTTCTCGAGATCTTTATGAATGTAAAAATTGTTGTTTCATTATTGTTGTTTGTGTATTTTGTTTACATTTATTCTTGTAGTGTTTTTTGTTGCATTTTTGTTTCCTTGTTTACCATATTTTTATGCTGCTGTTTGTTGTTGTATTTTTGTTTACTTGCTTATCATTTTTATGCTGGTGTTTATTGTTATGTTAAGCAGTACGATAATTAGTAAACAGGTTTGTTTACTGCATTGTTTTGTATTTGTAACTTTTATTTATAATTTTAATGTTAAACGAAATCTGTCGTTCAGAGTCGACTTTAAACTGTAGGTCCCGCCATACTCATGTATAAAAATAAGTGGTGTGAGAAACTAGGTCGTAATCCTGACTGAAGGGTTGTAATGACCAATTATGTATGTTTGTATACCCCGCCTTGTTGCAGTATGATTTACTGCCACTCTGTTACATTATTTCCTCTTGCCGCGCCTCTATCCTGCCTGAGGATGCCACGTTTAAAATTAGAGGGGATTTCACATTGTTATTCCAAGCAGGAAGCACTGATACAGTCAGCTCTCACCTAAGGATCACATGTTTTAAGTTGTATTGACTATAATCACGTCTGAGGTTGAACTTTATTTCTTTTGGTGATTGACATACGTCACCTTCACTTAAGATGACCATGACCTCTCATGGCTCGTGCAGAATATTTAATGTGGACTGGAACCAAATGTCACTGGTGTGTAGATCATCGAATTCATATCTATTGTTCTTGCCTTAAAGAAATATGGACCGATAACAATGCCGACCCAAAACTTACGGCAAACAGTGACTTTTTCGTGACAGTTTGAGTTTGTCCGCGCCACCAAATTCATCCAAGTTGTGCTCTGTAAGAGGTTGATGACCTTGTGACTTTGCCGCATAAATCAGCCTTAATTTGGTCGATGGCATGGGTTAGGTTAGCTCTGAGGACCACTGAGTTTTGCAACTTATTCCCATACACATGCCACTTAAGAAAACCCCATAAGAAAAAGCCTAATTCGGTCAAATGGCACGATCTCAGTGGCCAGTTTACATCACCCCTATGCGAGATAACCACGTCCTCAAATCACGCCTGCAGAATATCGAATATTTTTTTTTGGCATGTGAGCCAAATGCCTTCAAAATGCCTTCGCACTTACAGTGACCGTCGTCAACTGCATTGAGTGGGGCTTCCACTAAAACAATTCCTCCTCCTGTTCTGGGGATACTCCCTTCTCGGGACGGCTATCTGCATTATTTTCGGGAAGGGCCCATAACGACGTCCTGTTAAGGACCGTTGTCTACTCTTCCACGTCTGGGTACGCCATATTTGAAGCCAGCTTCATGCTATTGGCTCGTCTTTTCATGTGTCATTCTGTCGTACTGTATCAAGGTCGACCTTCTTCCTGCGGCGTACACATTCTACGTATCTTCTCACAGCGTTCCACTTTGTCTCGCTTTCGAGCATTGCGTCAACAATGTTGTCGGGTGTGAATTCGCCAATTTGTTCCATCAACACATTCTTCTCGTCTTGCCATTTGATGCAATGGCGGAATTTGTGTTCAGCGTCGTCACTCATTTCCTCGCAATAAATGCAGCCAGGATCATTCACCTTGACCATGCGGTGTAGGAATATCGAATATGGCATGTTCTGGATTATATTGATTATAACGACGTCTGGGATTAAACTTCTTTGGGGATTGCACATTAAAATCCCAGCACGATAGACTGATGCAGCCATCTCCTATCTAAGGGTGCCATGTTCTAAGTTATGTTGACTATAATCACGTCTGAGATTGAACTTGTTTGGGGATTGCATCAGTAAGGACTGATGCAGTCATCTCTTATCTAAGAATCCCATGTTCTAAGTTATATTGAGTTTAACCACGTCTGAGGTTGAAGTTAATTGGGGATTGCACATTAAAATCCTAGCAGTAGGGACTGATGTAGTCATCTCCAATCTAAGAATCCCAGGTTCTAAGTTAGATTGACAATAACCACGTCTGAGATTGAACTTGTTTGGGGATTGTCCATTAAAACAGCAGCAGGATATACTGATGCACTAATCCCCCACCTGAGCACCCCATGTTCTAAAGGGTCTGCCAGATAACTTTTTTTTTTGAAAATGCTTTAAAAAAAAACAACGGAATATTTTCTCAAATTTCTTTTTTTTTTTTATTTGAAAGTACAATCCTTCCGGTTAATAATGGAAAATAATTTCATTCAAATGGCTGCCTCGGTTGGCCATGCAGTAGCCTACACGATCGATCCAATTTTTAAGAACATTATCGATTGGGTGCAGCTGTATTTCATCAAGGGCTTCACGAATATTGTCCTTTAAAGCGTCAATTGTCTCTGGCTTGTCGGCGTAACACTTATCTTTGACGGCACCCCACAAATAATAGTCCAACGGTGTCAAATCGCAGCTCCGAGGTGGCCAAACGACATCAGCTATGCGGCTGATAATGCGATCTTCAAACAGAGGGCGCAAAACATCGAGTGTAGCTTCGGTTGTGTGGCACGTAGCGCCGTCCTGTTGAAACCAAATGTTGCCAATATCCTCCTCTTCAATTTTTGTGAACAAAAATTCGTTCAACATGGCCCGATAACGATCGCCATTGACTGTAACGGCCACTCCTTGCTCATTTTCGAAGAAAAATGGCCCAAATATGCCTCTGGACCAAAATCCGCACCAAACAGTGACTCGTTTTGGTTGCGTCGGCTTTTCAATGCGACAATTTTGCTTGTTTACATACCCGCCAAGATCAAAATGAGCTTCATCTGAAAAGATGATTGATGATGATGCCAAAATCGGCATTTTCTGCAAGTCGATCTTAGGCCCACTTAGCGAAGCGAAAACGCATTGAATGGTCAATTGGCTTCAACTCCTAAACCAATTGGACTTTGTATGGCGTCATACCAAGGTCTTTATGTAAAATTCGTCTCAATGATGTCTCTGAAATGTTCAATTGTTGAGAACGATGATGAATTGATGTTGATGGCGCTTCACGCACACTTACGGCCACAGCAGCAATATTCTCGGGTGTACGCACTGTTTTTTGGCTTTTCACGCTTTGGTTTATCGATGAGGATGCCAGTTTCTTTCACCTATTTTCACAACATAACGAACATAGGGAGCTGACAGTGCTTCTCTTCTTACAAAATCCGTAAGCAATTTTCGAATACATTCTGCAACATTACCATGATTTTCAAAGTAATGTCACAATATTTCCCAGCGTTGTTCAAGCGTATACACAACCATATTCGTTCAGCTGAAGGATGAAACTAATTGTCTGTCAAATCAGACATGAGCTAAGGTGATACCATTTACGAAATACGCACTAGTTGAAAAAAAAACGTTAGATGGCGGACCCTATACGTTGTCTTGACTATATAACCACGTCTCTGATAATTTCTGTGGTTTTCCGTTTAAAAATTTTGAAATAATTTCTTGCAAATAAATTTTCTTTCCATTTTTTCTTTCCATTTTGCCATTAAAGAAGACATGAAGGCTTACAAATGTAATCGATATTCAATTGCTAAACCCCCAGTGTGGTTGGTTGTAAATTGTTATAAATTATCTTGGCATACATAAATTATCTTTATGGACTTGTAAAATGAAACCAACAACAACAAATAAAAAACAAAAAAACGAGCAAAAAAAAAATAAAAATTTATTGCCAAACAAAAAGCGATAATTGTTCTGCTGCCAGCCAGACATGGCATGAAATGGCGATGATGATGACGATGACGATGACGATGATTTTCATTTCATTCGTGCATAAAAAAACGCCAGCCTTTCGCTATAATGCCGCAGCAATAACAGATTGCATGTCCATATAACTGTGCTAATAAAGTTATAAAAAAAGAAACTTTTTGTTTGTTTTTTTTTTACGATTCAAACCATAAAAATTGTAATGAACAACAACAACAAGCACAAATCATTGAATCGGTAATATTGCAAAACTATTTGAATATGATTTGCGTTTTATAAGCATTTAATAAAAATTACGATAATTTCACCAAAAAAAAAACACAGCAACAACAACAATGATAATAATGTTCGCAATGATAATAATGATTTCGATTTTTATTTTCATGTTTAATGAAATTCAATTCAATTTTCGTTTTTTTTTTTTTCTGTTTCAATTCATTCATACTCACCCCAATAAGTCATTTTAATGGTATGAGTAAACATTGAAAATAAAATTTTTTTTTGTATTTTGTATTCTGTTGCGATTCATCATTCAATTCACTTTTATCGCTCGTAAATCATGATATCAATTAAGAAAGAAACATTATTGTTCTGGGATTTTAATTGCATGTTGTTGCGTGGCAGGCGTTCATTGATAACGCTTGTGTTTGGTTAGAATCAATCAAACATTTGTTAACAATTCAATATAATACACAGAACGGAATGAAATTTGTGGCTTTTCCTTTTAATGAATATGTTTTTCTGATTTTTTAACATCTCTTTTACTGAAAGGTACTTTTTTTAATAAAAAAATCCAAGTTTTTTTTATTTTAAAACAACTTTTTAAGCTGTTTGGATTGTTTTAAAACTTTTAAAATGTATTTTTATTTTTTTTAATAATTGTTTTTACTGTTTTTATTTAAAATTTTAACTTTTTTCAAAAAAGTACTTTTTCTTGGTACTTTTTATAAAAAGTCACTTTTTAAGCTGTTTGGAATGTTTTAAAAACTTTTAAATATTGTTTTTATTTTTGTTAACGATTGAAATTTTTCTGTTTTTATTTAAAATTTTAACTTGTTTCAAAGAAGTACTTCTTCTTGGTACTTTTTATAAAAAGTCATAAGATAAGCCACAACTTTTTAAGCTCTTTGGAATATGTTTTGAATATGTTTTTATTTTTGTTAATATACATACCCTCAAGCTGCAGGATTGGCTTATTAGCAGACGTATTGTGCCTAAAAATATTCAAGCAGCTCTAAAGGATATACGATGCAAAATAACAAATGCTTTGCAGGATATGCCCTCCAATGATGAGCTCCTTAAATGATCAATTACTTTCTCTTCAAGGAAATTGTGGAAATTTTGAAACAAACCGAAAAGGATACTAAAAGCTTATTCGGCAGCTATGGCAGTCAACGCATGAAGGATTGGTTGGAAATTATACGTTTATATGAAAAGGATAATGTTTATCTGGCCGAAACTGCCCAACTGTATGTGCGTAATGTGAACTATGAGGTGCCCAGTATACGCAAACAAATGTCCAAGTTGGAACGACAAAGCGAGGAGAGTTTAAAACGTAGTCAAGATCTTAGTAAACCTGAGAGTCAATTGTTGGCAGATCATACGGCCTTGTTACAGCAATTGGGTGTTAAAGGCGACAACCTAAGGGAAGAATTTACCCAGGTGTTGGCTGGATTGCCGGACATTTATGCCAATTCTATTAGAAATATAGGCTCTATGAAGGAAGCCTTAGATTTGTATGCATCAACAAAAGAGCAAAATAAACAACAGTGCCTACCCATAACTCGGCATTTAATTGAGTTTGGCAATCCCACTGTCTATCAATATATACACAAAGAAGCTCCCTTAGCGGTAGAAGAACCTGCCATTAAGCTTAATTTTAGTTAGGAATATAATGCTAAAGCAGCCGACGATAATGAAACTGATTTTGGTGATGATAACGATGCTTCTTCTACCATTTCGGGAGAAATGATAGATTTTGGTGAATTAAACATTGACACTAACTGAAGTGGTGCTATAGATTTCGGCGATGGTGCTGAAACAGGTGACATAGATTGGGGTATTGAAAATTCACCGGCCGAGGCAGTGGAAATTAATTTTGATATTCCAATTAAAGGGTATGGCATTGTGGTAGAGGGCGCCGGTATGGACGGTGGCATAGCTAAGGGTGGCCAAGCCTTTACGCTCTTAGATTCACCCAATTATCGCGAAAGATTTACCGATGAACTATATGAATTGGAAGCCTTTTTACGCATGCGCCTATACGAATTATGCCAAGTTAATGCTGCCTCCAGCAATATTATGTTTTTCCTTAATGGAATCCTTTTCTACACACGATGAAGAGTCTTTACGTAAAATGCTTAATCAAGTGGAATTAATTCTTAAGGAAATAAGTAGTGAAAACACTAGGCATTTATTCCAACTAAAGCATTCCCCGAAATACGCCGATTTATTGGCCTCTAAATTAAAACAAATGCTAAACGCTGTAGAAAAAATACGTACCACCAGGCGGGTGTTGAAAGATCGTGCTGCCGAATTAAAAGAACAACGTTTGGCTTTAATACCCGTTCTTGAGGAATTAGTGGCTCAAACTAATAAATTGCAAAAGCAGATAGAGTTGGATATATCAAAACGCTATAATAATCGTATCCTTAATCAGTTAATTATATACATTTATGTGATCAATGAAGTTTTGCGAAACGATTGCTTTTTAATGAATAAAAGTTTTTAGATATATTACTTGAAACAAAAAAAAAACAAAAAAAAACAATTTTTTACTTTTTTATTTTTATTTATTTTATTTGGTACTTTTTATAAGAAGTAGCCACTTTGGAATGTTTTAAAAATGTGTTTTTATTTTTGTAAATAAACAATTTTTTACTGTTTTTATTCCAAATTTTAACTTTTTCCAGAAAAGTACTTTTTCTTGGTACTTTTTATAAAAAGTCATAAGATAAGCCACAACTTTTTAAGCTCTTGGAATGTTTTCAAAATTTTTAAAATGTGTTTTTATTTTTGTTAATAAACAATTTTTTATTTTTTTTATTTCAAATTTTCTTTTTTTTTATCAAAAAAAGTACCATTTTGGTACTTTTTACAAAAAGTCACCAATTTTAAATGATTTAAAAATTTATTTTAATTTTTGTTAATAAATAATTTTTTACCGTTTTTATTTGAACTTATACCTTTTTTCAAAAATGTACCTTTTTGGTACGTTTCATAAAAAATCATAAGCCAGCACTTTTTAAGCTATTTGAAATGTGTTAAAAAATTTTAAAATGTGTTTTTATTTTTGTTAATAAACAATTTTTTATTTTTTTTATTTAAAGTTTTCTTTTTTTTTTTCAAAAAAGTACTTTTTGTGGTACTTTTCATAAAAAGTCATAAGATCATTGAAATTTGTTTTTGTATTGAAATTTTTACTTAATTACAATTTGAATCAGAGTTTGCAATGTTATTTTTTTTTATTAATTTTCATAAAACTTTAAAAAAGTACTTTTTTTGTCTGGACCAAAAATCATCAATCGATACATACTTTGTCAATGAATTTTGACAAATCAAAGAAATATTGAATTTTGTCAGAAGTAAGTGAGCAACCCAGCTGTTTTGCTAGTCCAAAAAAACTAATTGCATTGACTACATGACCCAATAGATACTTGATCGAAACAACATTCTCTGTTACATTAATATCCGAAATTTCAATATATTTTAAATTATTCATTTGCATTAAGTAATCAGTTTTCTTTAGAAATTTATCTTTTACTCGCTTACCGGAAAACTCAACAATTAAAGAATGTCCACGAGTATCAACATAATTAGAAAGATGATTAAGAATACATATACGTTTGAAATTATCGGCGATTAATGACAAACCCATTAGTTTTGCCAACCCAATAACATTAGCACTAGCTACAGTCATGCTAACGTTATTCAAGTTACGAAAACTTAATCTATAACCACCTGCATCTGAAATTATTACAGATTCTGTTTCGGGGAATTGTTTTAAAATATGTTTTCTGTGTAGAAATTGTTTCCTGTCAAACTCCCTCTTAAACCGAATGGAATAAGTAAGAACATTTTTTTTAAAAGGTGGTTTAAACACGCCTATATGATCGATACAATCCCTAAATTCCTGTTCATTTGTTATTCCCATTTTTAACGCTATTCCCATAACATTTACGTAGGCCGTCTCCAAACTCAAATCAGAAGATTGAAAATTCTTTATGTCAACAATGCCCCAATCACTATAATCTAATATTCCTAAAGGTCTGGTCTCTGGATTGTATACATAGCGACGTCTATTCTTTAGAAATTCTTTTTTAATATCCGCTTCACAAAAGTAAACATAGTAGTCAAGATAATTTTTAGGCTTCTCCTGCACCTCTATATGAATGACAGAATCTTCAGGAATTTCGACATTCATTTCATTCGCTAATTTACGAATATTACAGAAGGCCTTCTCCAAACTTGAATCGGTACATTGAAGATCTCGTATGTAAACACAATTGTCCCTTAAATCAATAACTTCTGGCTTTTCCTTTGGCATTCTGGTCGTATGGTGTTCTTTAATGGCACAGGCACTGGCAACACTTTCGGTATCATTATGCTCTGCGCTTAACTTGTGTTCATTTTTCGCTTGTTTCTTACAATTTGATTCTTGCTGGGTTGCATTATTGTCAACATCAGGAGCCTTATCAATGCGGTTTATCACATTATCCTCCTCGGCTTGTAGAAAAGCATCTTTTAACGTTTTTATCTCTTCTTCGAGTTGTTGTACAGATTGCTTCAGGCCGTTATTGTGTTCAATGTTTCGTTCTTCAGCGTCTCCAATTGATGATGGCGAGTCCTCAAGTTCCAAATGCATTTTAAGCATCATGGGCTTGCAATCGTCCATTCTAATGGCAATAAATACAAGAAATTGATGAATATGAATATTTTTTTATTTAAGTTTTCTTAAACCCCCATTTACTTGACGTTTATGTGAAGAAAATTTTGAAGGTGGGCACAACCTACGCGAAATATATCATTCTCACTGCTGTTTAATGGAATATTATAAGTTGCTCTAGGATTTTCATATTTTACCGCCATTTCGCTGTACTATTCTTAATAACTCACAACCGTTCTCTAAAAGAATTTGTTCAACACTAAACGCTTTGGTTTGGAAATGAATTCGATTCTGTTTATTGCTGCATTGAAAAGGGAAACTCCCTGTTTATAAATCAAATTATAAGCAAATATTGTGTATACACCTATACATACAAGGGAGTAATTAAGCAAACGTGTTTCGCATCAGAGATTAGCAATGAATCGTTTCTTTGTTACTCATAAGCACCCAAGAAATTCTGAATATAAGTAATTCAACAATATTGAAATTTAACTATGTACTCTGAATACATTAATACCCACTACAACGTTCATTTATAAGTACAGGTTGCAATGAGTATGTGTACAACGTTGACATCAAACTCATACCATTCGAAATATGATTATGAATAGAGGGGTTCCATGATATTAAAATATAAAGTGTGATTTTTTTTTAGCAATTATCTTTTTGGCAACACTGGTTTAAACAGTTCACGCACGTTTCGTGTTTTGTTTCACTTTCAAACATCTTCAGTTTGGTCAATAATTTAATCATGAATCGTCTTACAAACGAACAACGCTTGCAAATCATTGGATTTTTGTTATCAAAATGCGTGCTCTGTTAAGAAAGTTAATCGCGCGCTTCTTCCATTTTAATCAGTCAGTTCAATCGACCCACTGAAGCGGCTATTCGGGCTATTGTGACTAAATTTCGCACCATAATTTACATTGTTAGACATTAAACCACCCACCAACACGCTTACGTAGAGTGCGAACTGAAGAAAATATCGCATCTGTATCGGCCAGTATTAATGACGACCATCAATTATCGATTCGTCGCCGTTCGCAGCAATTGGGCCTTTGTTACTCAACAACGTGGAAAATTTTGCGGAAGGATTTAGGGGGTGAAACCTTTCAAAATACAGCTGGTGCAAGAATTGAAGCCGAACGACCACCTACCGCAACGTAGAATTTTTGGTGACTGGGCTCTTGGAAAGTTGGCCGAAGATCCACTTCTTTATCGAAAAATTGTCTTCAGCTACGAACTTCATTTTTGGCTCAATGGATACGTAAATAAGCAGAATTGTCGATTTTGTAGTAAAGATCAGCCAGCAGCATTGCAAAGGCTATCAATGCATCCAGAAAAAGTCACAGTTTAGTGCGGTTTATGGACTGGTGGCATCATTGGACCGTACTTCTTCAAAGATGCTGCGAATCGTAACGTAACTGCGAATGGTGAGCGCTACCGTGAGATGATATTCAACTTTTATTTGCCCAAACTGCTAGAGTTTGACTTGCATGACATGTGGTTTCAACAAAACGGTGCCACATGCCACACAGCACGCGTAACAATGGACTTATTGACCGGTCAATTGGCCGCCTAGATCGTGCGATTTAACGCCTTTAGACTATTTTTTGTGGGGCTATGTTAAGGCTCATGTCTATACAGAAAAGCCCGCTTCAATTGACGCATTGGAAGACAGCATTGAAGCATTTATTCGTGAGATACCGGCCGAAATGTTGGAAAGAGTATGCCAAAATTGGACTAAGCGGATGGGCCATTTGAGGCGCAGTCGCGGTCAACATTTGCATGAAATAATCTTCAAACATTAAATTATATGGACCGTACTATCGATTGAAGTCGCCGTAGTCTGGTAGGTAGTGTGTTGGCTTATTAGACGTAAAAGCCAGGGTTCGAACCCCAGGCCAAACTCGAACTAAATACAGAAAGTATTTCCCTCTCAACGAAATTCTGGCAAAAACTCTGAGAGTTGAATAAAAATTGCCATGAAAAGTTTCTCAAAAAATCTGTCGTTCGGAGTCGACTTTAAACTGTAGGTCCCACCACTCATGTATAAAATTAACACACACAAACATAAGTGGTGTGAGAAACTAGGTCGTAATCCTGACTGGCGGGTTGTAATGACAAATTATGTATGTATGAATGCATATATGTAAGTATCAGAAATTATGTGTATAATGCGATTCTACTCATCATCTTTTTGAATACTCATTGCTGATCTCTGCTGCTTATCCTAACTGTAGGGTATCATATGGTGGTCATTTTGTCATTTTTTTTTTGGTATTTCACTTTTACTTTCATTTGTTTTTTTTTCATTCTATTTCACTAATTGTTGTTGTTACTTATAATGTTGTTGTTGTTTTTATTTTATTTTGATTAAAATAAAAATTATTGCCTGATGCCAAAAATTTCTAATTATTTATTATTGTTTATTGCTGTAGGTGTTGTTGTTGTTGTTGGTTGGTTGGTTGGTGTATTGTTAGTGCTCAAAATTTAAACAAAAGAAAATTGATTTACTCAACAGCAGCAACACATTTCAAAAAGGCATTAAAGATTTTCAATTTTAATTAAAAACAGAAAATTTATTAAAAAAAATACACACATACCCTGATGAAAGAGAGAGAGCATTAAATGTATTTAGTATTTATTTATGAATGTGAATGGAATATTTTAATTTTAGATTTTAATTAAAAGATTTCAGATTTTCTTTCTTCTTTTCATAATTATACGGCATAAGTAACGCAAAGATTTCAAATAAATTTTTAATGAATAACACACTCTCTGCCTCTCTCTCTTCCATCACTACTGTTGTCATCAGCATCAAAACAAGGCATCACTAAATATAACAACCTCGTTATAATATTCGTATCAATTACTGAGTTAAATTCAAAAATAATACAAGGTTTTTGTTGAAGTAATAATAGCCGTGTTAATGCTCAATAACAAGCTTTATCACAGCTTTAGCTGTCAACAAGAAGTCTTCAATCAACTTCCATGGAAAATAGCAACTTTCTGTGCCATTTAAAACCTACGTAACGATCCCATAAAATATCTTAATTAGTAATGACAAGATTCAGAAATAAGTAGAGGAACTTTGGAGATATCTAGGCATTATATGAGATCATCAATCATTCATCAATCATTCTTTAAACGTAATGACAACAGCCGTCTGTGCCTTTTAAAACCTACATAGCATGAACATACAATATCTTAACTAGTAAGGATAAGATTTAGAAATGAGTACAGGGCATTTGGAGATATCTAGGCATTATATGAGATCATCAATTATTCATCAATCATTCTTTAAACGTAATGACAACAACTGTCTGTGTCACTTATAACCTTTGTAGCAATTTCATACAATATCTCAATTAGTAAGGATAAGATTTAGAAATGAGTACAGGACATTTGGCGATATCTGGTCATTACATCAGATCATCAATCATTCATCAATCGTTCCTTAACCATAAAGGCAACAACTGTGTGTGGCACTTAAAACCTACCTAGCGGTCGTACAGTATCTTAATTAGTAAAGATAAGTCTTGCAAATGAAGACAGAACATTTGGAGATATCTGGTCATTCCATCAGATCATCAATCATTCATCAATCATTCCTTAACCGTAGTGACAACAACCGTCTGTGTCATTTAAAACCTACCTAGTGATCCTATACAATATCTTAATTAGTAAGGATAAGATTTAGAAATGAGTACAGGACATTTGGAGATATCTAGACATTATATGAGGTCATCAATCATTCCTTAACCGTAATGCCAACAACTGTCTATGGCACTTAAAACCTTTGTAGCAATTACATACAATATCTTAATTAGTAAAAGGATAAGATTTAGAAATGAGTACAGGGCATTTGGAGATATCTGGTCATTTCATTAGATCATCAATCATTCATCAATCATTCCTTAATCGTAATGGCAACAACTGTCTGTGCCATTTAAAACCTTCCTAGCGATCCTATACAATATTCTAATTAGTAAGGATAAGATTTTGCAAGTACAGGACATTTGGAGATATCTGGTCAATACATGAGATCATCAATCATTCATTCATCTATCATTACAACTCTGTAGTTATGACAATGACGTAGTTTCTCATACTATCCATGTTATGTATGTTCATTTTATCTATGAATGACAGCATCCACAGTCTACTTCAAACTCCTGAATGTTGCTTTTTGGCTGAAGGCCACTGAAAGATAGTTGCAGGAAGAAAAATATTTTTATTTTAAAAATTTTTGAGCTAAGTTTTGAACTCGGTGGTGTCGTATAGTAAGAAAACCAGATGGTTTTTTTATCGTGTCTTTCTTTAAGCGCTTCCTGTCTTTAAATAGAAATGTAACAAAGTGTGTAGGAGAGATCATTGGAATTTCTAATACCTTTGAAAGATGATTGATGCCATTATGTGTAGAGCATAACTTTGCCTAAAACTCTGTCACAAATTCTCTGGGTGGAGTTTATCCGAAATGCTTTTTTTTGGCTTTGAGTCTTCGCTGTGGTTTGTAGCTGATTTTTATATGTCTACGACTGAAGAAAACCTTACAAGAAAAAGTCTAACGGGGTCAAAGCACACGATCTCGGTGGTGGATTCACATCATCCTCACTTAAACGGCAATATCCTCAATTGGCTCATGTAGAATATTCAATGCGGCATGATACA
Organism: Sarcophaga subvicina; assembly: GCA_936449025.2. Classification (NCBI taxonomy): domain Eukaryota; kingdom Metazoa; phylum Arthropoda; class Insecta; order Diptera; family Sarcophagidae; genus Sarcophaga; species Sarcophaga subvicina. The sequence goes on from OW388084.2 coordinate 101,256,798, forward strand.
TAACGTCCTCCTGTTGAAAGCAAATATTTTTGGTCTCCAGATCATACCTATTATGCTTGCCTTTGATGTTAATGGCCTGGTAAACGTTTGTACTCAAAGAAATATGGACTAATGACAACGCTTGGCTCAAAATTTACACTAAACAGTGTAATTCTCTTGGATCTTATATGGATTGGTATCGTCACAAATTCAAGAATTTTGTTTCTTCACAACACAAAATTCTCCAAGTTGTGGTCTGTGAAAGACCGATGGCTTGTAAGCGCCGCAAATGCCTCGATTTCTACTGCTCGCTTCGTACTGAAGGCACCGGCTTCGTATTCAACGAAAACGTGGAGTCTGAAAGATACGGAGGTTCGTAGATAGCCAAGCCACACTGAGAAGACCAGTTAGATGAAATCACATTTAGTCGGGTAATGCTTCGATTATTTTCGATAACTCAATGCAACGTGGTCTAGTAGGTAGTGTGTTGGCTTATTGGACGAAAAGCCAGGGTTCGAGCCCCAGGCCAGACATCAAAAAATACAAAAAGTATTTCTTCGGCGACTTCCTCTCAGCAGATTTCTGGCAAAAACTCTGAAAGCAAATACAATCGCCATGAAAAGTTTCTCAAAAATCTGTCCTTCGGAGTCGACTTTAAACTGTAGGTCCCGCCACTCACGTTTAAAATTAACACACACAACATAAGTGGTGTGAGAAACTAGGTCGTAATCCTGACTGAAGGGTTGTAATCACCAATTATGTATGTATGCAATGCGACGTATGCAATTGCGCTCTACAGGATCTGTGGAAAGAAGAATTAAAAGCAGGAAGGTTGCTAATTATAAAGATTGTCGTAGAAGAGCATTCAGTGTTTCCATACTCCAAGTATTGTTTCATATGTTTCTGGAAGGCTCACCTTGTTGTGCTTTAGAATTCTAAGTTAATTGATCATCCTCAGGTACTTCACACGACTTTTTTTGCATGTCTTCTTATACTATTGTTACGAAAATGAAAAATAAAAATCTAGATACTGGTGTTTTGCTTTTACATCGCTTAACATCAAAATTTATAACCAAAAATACAACAACAGCATGGAAAAAATGGTAAACAAGTAAACAAGTAAACAAAAATACAACAAATGTAAACAACGATGCCTATAATTATATAGATTTCGAGAAGGTGAAGTCTTGAACGTTCACCTTCATGAACTTTCATCAGACTGTTTACCCTGCCATATAAAAGGCAAGGCAAAGCAGGCAAGTGAGTTAGTAAAAGTTCAGTCAGTCTTGTGTGAAGACACGATGTGTTTGAAGAGAGTACTGGTGGTTTGAAGATCTCCGTTACAAAGATCTGTCGAATAATTGTTTAGTGATTGTTATTGTTTATGCCAAGGGTGTAAACAGAGGAATAACAAAAGAAAGCAATTGTTGTTGTTTACATCAAGTTGTGAACAGTGGCACACAGAATAAGGCGAATAATAAAGAATTTTAATTAAAACTAAAACACAAATTTATTTTTGTTTGCAATCTACGAGCTCATAATTTAAACGTTTTTAAAAGGTAAAAACGTAACACTATGTTGTCAGAGGTTTCACTGTTGCCCATTAGAATTCAGAAAATAGCTATTCGGTAATCGCTTTAATTCAATTTATTTGTAAAACTATACGATTACCTTTCTATAATATTAAGGCATTGATTGTAATTCCTTTTGAAAGCAAATAAGCCTCTTACCATTTACCATTGGTAATACGCTTTGTTCCCCCCTCTTTAAGTAAATTAAAGTAAAGAATCTGTTTACTGTTTCTGTTCCTTTCATGTATCCTTGGATAACTTCATTAGGCCCTTAAACAAAATGAAAAGTGATCCCCCATTAAATTATCCTTGACAGGAAAATTTCAATATTTTTTTTTTCATTTTAGTTGGCAGGATTTTTTCTTTTCAATGACCCTTGAAAGACAAGAAAAAAACCACTCAGCTGGCTGTTAAGACATGTACTGATGAGACAGCAGCAGGATTAAATGGTGCGAAAAGAGAGAAAAAAAACTTTATTTAGCTTAACCATCATCATTCTCTACTGACAAGCTTCCCCCTGTTTTGGAAGTGATTCAAAGAAATAAAATCAAATGAAATTCAAAACTCGAATACAAATTCAAATTCAATTCCATCAAAAATTGTTACATACTTTACGAGCTCAGATCTTATTAAACTAATTGCATGGCATTACAGGCATACGTTCCCCTGCTCTTAAATACTTTCTTTGATTTTGAATGTAAATAAACAAGAGGCCAGGAGGATAGGCTGTAAGATACCCTATAATTGAATAAGGTTTTTAAGAATGATTGGTTAATGGAAAGCCGATGTATTTGTAGTAATTTGGAGGGCCACTGCGATGGGTAGGAAAAATGGTGTTTAGAGAAGAAGGTCTTATGGTGAAACAAATTTGAAACATGGCATTTACTCCACGAGAGAGAGATAGAGATCATCAATCATTCATCAATCATTCCTTAACAATAATCGCAACAACTGTCTGTACCATATAAAACCGATCAAGTGATCCTAAACAATATCTTAATTAGTAACGATAAGATTTAGAAATGAGTACAGGATATTTGGAGATATCTCGTCATTACATGAGATCATCAATCATTCATCAATCATTCCTTAACCATAATGACAACAACTGTCTGTACCATTTAAAACCTATCTAGTGATGCTAAACAATATCTTAATTAGTAACGATACGATTTAGAAATGAGTACAGGATATTTGGAGATATCTCGTCATTACATGAGATCATCAATCATTCCTTAACCATAATGACAACAACTGTCTGTACCATTTAAAACCTATCTAGTGATGCTAAACAATATCTTAATTAGTAACGATACGATTTAGAAATGAGTACAGGATATTTGGAGATATCTCGTCATTACATGAGATCATCAATCATTCATCAATCATTCCTTAACAATAATGGCAACAACTGTCTGTGCCATTAAAAACCTTTCTAGTGATCCTAAACAATATCTTAATTAGTAAGGATAAGATTTAGAAAAGAGTACAGAGCATTTGGAGATATCTAGACATTACATGAGATCATCAATCATTCATCAATCATTCCTTAAACGTAATGACAACAACTGTCTGTGGCACTTAGAACCTATGTAGTGATTATATTCAATATCTTAATTAGTAAGGATAAGATTTAGAAATGAGTACAGGGCATTTGGAGATATCTGGTCATTACATGAGATCGTCAATCATTCATCAATCATTCCTTAACCGTAATGGCAACAACTGTCTGTACCATTTAAAACCTATCTAGTGATCCTAAACAATATCTTAATTAGTAACGATACGATTTAGAAAGAAGTACAGGCCATTTGGAGACATCTAGACATTACATGAGATCCTCAATCATTCATCAATCATTCCTTAACCATAATGGCAACAACTGTCTGTGCCATTAAAAACCTATCTAGTGATCCTAAACAATATCTTAATTAGTAAGGATAAGATTTAGAAAAGAGTACAGAGCATTTGGAGATATCTAGACATTACATGAGATCATCAATCATTCATCAATCATTCCTTAAACGTAATGACAACAACTGTCGGTGGCACTTAAAACCTATGTAGTGATTATATACAATATCTTAATTAGTAACGATAAGATTTAGAAATGAGTACAGGGCATTTGGAGCTATCTGGTCATTACATGAGATCGTCAATCATTCATCAATCATTCCTTAAACGTAATGACAACAACTGTCGGTGGCACTTAAAACCTATGTAGTGATTATATACAATATCTTAATTAGTAAGGATAAGATTTAGAAATGAGTACAGGGCATTTGGAGATATCTGGTCATTACATGAGATCGTCAATCATTCATCAATCATTCCTTAACCGTAATGGCAACAACTGTCTGTACCATTTAAAACCTACCTAGCGATCCTATATAATTTGGAACATGGTATCTGCCCTACTTATTTTAGAGGAGATTGGCAAACTTCGTTTTAACCTTTTGAGCACCGATTTTCAACGAGAACAAAGCGCCATTTCGGAAATTATACGAAATGTCTACTTTTCCGTGATTTTGCCGCATAAATCAGCCTTAATTTGATCAATGGCATGGGTTATGATAGCTTTGAGGGCCACTGAGTTTTGCAGTTTGTTTCCATACGAGTGTTACTTATCAAAACCCCACAAGAAAAAGTCTCACGGTGTCAAATGGCATGAGCTCGGTGGCTAGTTCACATCACCTCTACGTGAGATGAGCATGTGCTGAAATCGCTCGTGCAGAATATCGAATATGGCATCGCGAACCAAGATAAGTTGGCGATCAGTGGATTAAACTGCACGCCATTGACAGTCATCGGCTGGACAACGTTGTTGCCAAAGAATTATGGACGTCACCGGGCTTATCTCATGTTGACTGGTATCGTCTTTAAATAGACAACTTCGTTTGGAATTCCTTGTTGGAAGACTCCTATATGTTCAAAGGGGTTTGAAAGTTTGGTGTTTTTGCAGAGAACTGCTAGTGTGAGCTGCAGCTGGGAAAACTTGTGTAATAAAACTGACAGAAAATGAAGAGGAGAAAATGTCAAAAAACATTAAAAATATTAAGCAAAAGATCTTGAACATTGACGTCCTCTGACTAAAGTTTTCTTACTTACTTAAGTGATCATTACAAATTTTTAGCTAAGACTACAACCTAGCTTCTTACACCAACCATGTTGTGTGTGTTAATGTTATCCTTGAGTTCAACAGCAAACAACAGAATTAAGAAGCTTTTCATGGCAATTTTATTTACTTTCAGAGGGGTTTTCCAGAAGCCTGGCTGTGGAGTAGTTGCCTAAAGAATCATTTCGTTTGAAGTCGCCGTAGTCTGGTAGGTAGTGTGTAGGCTTATTAGACGCAAAGCCAGGGTTCTAGCCCCAGGCCAGACATCAAGGCAAAACACAAAAAGTATTTCTTCGGCGACTTCCTCTCAGCAGATTTCTGGCAAAAACTCTGAGAGTAAATAAAAATGTCATGAAAAAGTTTCTCAAAAATCTGTCGTTCGGAGTCGACTTTAAACTGTAGGCACCATCACTCATGTATAAAATTAACACACACAACATAAATGGTGTGAGAAACTAGGACGTTGTACAATGGGTCAATTCGACCTCCGGGTACTGTACTTGTCTTAATTGACAAGTACACGTCCTCTAACCTAACCTAACCTAACATTTCGTTTTGTATGAGTTGCCTAAGCTAAGGTTTGAACCACGACTAATGACTCTACTAAGCTAACACACTACATCTTCTAGACTACGTCGTCTTCTGTGAATGTTGTAGCCAAAGGTTGCTTAACAACATGACGTAGAGGGACTAGTGGGTGTAGGGTACAGCAACAATAAAGAATTCCTAAGTGAGTCAATTTATATCTTTCACAAGAAAATCATTGGAAAAGAAAGAAGAAAAGAAAAAGCCACAAAAATAAGTATAAGAAGGAAAAAAGGATTTTTTTGGGGGCGAAGAATATAAACCAACAAGAACGGAAGGATTTTTAAATGGCTGAGGGTATTTGTTGATAGAATAACAACAAAACAAATTTACAATCGTTTTTTGTTTAAAGAAAGCAGGAGGAGGAGCAGAGGCATGGCCTAAAAACTTATCCTTTTTTGCTTCTTTCTTTCTTTCTTTGTCTCTCTAGAGGAACTTTAAATAATTTTCTTCCAATAGATTGAATTCCAAGTTGATTAAATCCATGTTTTCTTGTTGTTTCATGTCAATTTCATTTTGATTTTCTTATCAATAACTGGCACAAACTGAAAACAACTGAAAACAAATACGTACGTCCTGATCTGTTTACATAACCAGAGATGCCTAGAGCTTCCTTTTCAAATAGGTTTTGTTTTTGTTTTTGTTTTTTTTTTAATAGACAATCAAACAATTTAAATCCTTCTCCCCCTATCTTCATCACAAGCATTTGGCATTTAAAAGTTTGCCGAACAAAGAAATTTCTAAGGATTCGTAACTTTTGATGCTGCTTGCTGCTGGTACTGGTACTGGTACTGCTGGTACTCATACATTTGAAGGCAAAAAATCCTTCCTTAATGTTGAAAGTAATTAAAGTTGAAATGAAAAACGCATTTAAAAATGAAATCTCCCAAAAAAAAAGAGTCAAAATTAAAATCCAACATTACCGTGTAACGCTAATGGTAATGACTGTTGCCAACAAACTGAAGGCAAAACGTCTGCAGTCTGTGCTGTAAGCTGATGAATTAGTTTAAGAAGTAATACTCCAGCACCAGAGGCCACATTAAATAAAATTAATTGCAATGGCTTAACAGTTAACAGCCACTAATTATTTTCGTTCTTCTTTTCTTCACTCTTTTCTTCACTTTTTTTTTCTATTCTTTCTCTATTCTTCTTTAAGGTTAAGGTGCTTACAACATGTTCGTTCTCCATTTTGTTTCTTTTCTTTGTAGCGTTTGAAAGTCCTGATGTTTAATTATCGTCTTTAAACCCAAAAATAAATAAAAAAACCCAAAGAAAGCCAATTAATAACTAATAAATCCCCATTTTATTGTAGTAAACTCAAGCGTAAATAGTACAGTGCATTACAAAAGATATCAGGAAAAATATTGACAAGCTTTCTGAACTACAAATCCTGTAAAGAAAAACAAATAGCTTCTGCTAACGCGTCCTCTTAAATAATTTAAAAACAAATTTTAGGAAAATAAAAAATTTACAGAGGTTCCCAAACCGTAAATATATTTAAGTACTATCCATAGACAATGAAAAACCAAATAATCTTCTATTGTTTCTACCAATGCTTGTGTTCAATGATTTTAAAATAAATTTTTTTAAATAAAAAATTTACAGAGATTCCCAAACACTAAATATATGTATTTAAGTACTATTCATACGCAAAGAAAAACCAATTAATGGCCCACTTTTCTAAGATTTAAATTTCTTTTGAATAAATATAGTGTCAAAAATATTCAGTGATTCCCAAACAAGCTAAAATATTTTTTCAGACTTCTTAGAATTCTTAAATTAAATTATTTTTTCAAACCCTTAGTTAATACAAATTTTTTTTTAATAAAAGCCATACATAGTGAATATAAAATATATTCAGGGATTCCCAAACAGCAAAACAAATTTCTTTATTATCTTTACAATACAATTGTATTGTATTATTGTCTTTACAATACAAATATACAAATACTGTTTGCAATACCTTTACCTAGTAATTTTTTAGTTAATAAATTTAAGGCAGAGGTTCCCAATCCGTAAACATATTTAAATACTATCCATAGACAACGACAAACCAATTAATCTGCCACTTTTCTAAGATTTAAATTTCTTTTTACGAAATATAGTAAAAAAATATATTCAGTGATTCCCAAATAGAATAAAAAAAATTTTCAAACCAAAATCCAAATCGTTTTTTCCAAATTCTTCACTAAAATGATTTTTTTGCTTATAAAAGCCATACAAAGGGGGAATAAAAAATATTCAGAGATCCCCAAACAGCAAAAATACTTTCTATAAGTCTTTACAATAAAAACATACAAATACTTTTTGCCAAACCTTTAACTAATAAATATTTTTTAGTTAATAAAAGTAAAACAGAGGTTCCCAAACCGTAAATATATTTAAGTACTATCCATAGACAACGAGAAAAAATTAAACTCCCTCTTTTCTAGAATTTAAATTTCTTTTAAAGGAATATAGTGAAAAAATATGTTCAGTGATTCCCAAACAGCCTAAAATATTTTTTCAAACTTCTAAGAATTCTTAAATTAAATTGTCTTTTCCACACCTTTGATTAATAAAAATTTTTATGCTTATAAAAGCCATATAAAGTGGATATAAAATATATTCAGGGATTCCCAAACAGCAAAACAAATTTCTATAAGTCTTTACACTACAAGCTTTCAAACACTTTTTGCCATATGTACCTTTAACTAATAAGTTTTTTAGTTAATAAAAGTCAAGCAGAGGTTCCCAAACAGTATAGATATTATGTTTTTCTTTATAGAGTACGAGATTTTTCTCGATTGATTTAAAATTCCTTCTTTTTTTGAAACATAGAAAAAACCATGCAGTGGCTCCCAAACAAAAAAATACATCCTGTCTTATAACTCTTATGTTTGCTTGCCTTTCCTTGGGGTTCTTATGTTAGTAATCTAAAGTCGCCGTACCCATCGTTGGAAAGTGTGTTGGCTTATTGGATACGAGCCCTGCTTTCCGCAAAGGTTGTAGCAACATGAAGCTGAAGGCTGTTAAGAAATATTCTAGGACTTAGGGCACTGAGAGTTTCATTTCTGGCGTGTCAGATTAAACTGTTTCTCTCGCTGTATTCTCTACATTTTCCTTCGTTCCTTCTTTACCTTTGGATAACTATTTTTTGTCTCCATCTCTTCACCTTTTTTCATATTCTTAGGAACTCCATTGGGTTCTCTCTCTTACATGAATGCAACTACTATGAAGCGTCTCTTTGAGTGCATGTGTCTCACCTACTTTTCGAACCTAACCTAACTAATTAAAAATACACAGAACACGCTAAATAACATGATTATCGTATGGTGATGCTTTTAGTAGGGACAGTAGGGAATAGTGGAAGGTACGCCATTTGGGTGGCAATCCCAATCGCTTAACTGTTGTTGTGGAATTTGAAAACAAAATGGAGGACCATTTATGCATTCATTAAGCTGAAGCAAATGCTTAATTCCTGAAACATAAGTACTAAGTAATCAATGGATTTGGAATTCGTGAGAAATGTGCTTAAAATTTGTAATCAACTGCTGTGCCAATTCTGATTTAAATAGCAGCCCAAGTGCGTGAGTGTCATAGTGGAAAGTCTATGCTTTTCCTCTTCTTCTTTTGATTATTTCACCTCCACCTACGTTTTCATTTGATTTGAAACAAGCGCTTCATATTAAAGTCCTTCCACCCATGTTCTATGACATGGAAACACAACCTTTATTCGAAACAAATTGTTATACGAAGTCAAACAAACTGCTTCACATTAATGATGACAACAGCGTGTATGTATGATGGATACTTACAATGCGAAATAAATTCCTGGTAAACGTAGATAAAAAACCAGGAGTTATATGAACACGTGCTTGAAAGGCACTATTGGCATGAAATAATGAATTTGAATGGAAATAAAATTGCCAAAAAAAATTAACATTCAAAGCAAACAAATGCCAATGACATCTAATTATGCCAGGATGAAAATAGTGGAGGTGTTTCCTTTCCTTTTTTCTTTTGTGTTCCATAGAGAGGAAGGGCTTGTATGGAGATACTCTACTCTAATGTAGATGGTAAACTGTGTTCATATTTTGTAGAACAACAGAAATCTTTACGTATGTAGTTATAATAATGACATTGAATCCATTGAAGCATAGTGCTGACTTGTTGACCGCAAGGCTCAATGCAGCTAACCCTAGCCGTAAACAGGACTATGGACACACTGCAATATTAAATATCTTTAGAAACATTCAAACCGACTCTATGGTTTCTTATAAGTTTTTAGAAGTCGCCGTAGTCTAGTAGATAGATTGTTGGCTTATCAATAGTGAGTCCACGGTTCAATTCCCAGCTCAGATATCTCCAACGAAACGAAATACGAAAAAATATTTTTTCGGCATCTTTCTCTCAGTAGATTCCTGGCAAAAACTCTGTGAGTAAATAAAACTGCCATGGAAAGTTTCTCAAAAATCTGTCGTTCGGAGTCGACTTTAAACAGTAGGACTCGCCACTCTAGTATAAAATTAACACACACAACATAAGTGGTCTAAGAAGCTAAGTCGTAATCCTGACTGAAGGGTTGTAATGGCCAATTATTTATGTTATGTTATTGTTACGTTTTTACCTTTTTAAAAACGTTTAAATATGAGTTCGTTAATTGCAAACAAAGTAAAAACTTAATTTCAGTTAAACTCTCTTTATTCTTTACACTACTTTTGTGTGCCACCGTATACAACTTAACGATACAACAATAATAATCTGTTTTATTCACTAGTTCACACAAGTATTCGCTGGATCTTTACAACCACGACTTATTTTGTTCACACTCAACTTCACACAAGGCTGACTGAATTCTTACTGACTTCTGCCCGCTTTGTCCAGCCCTTTTATAGTCCGACACAACCTGTCTAACGAACATTCTTGAAGTGGAAGGTTCGTGATCTCGCCTTCTCGAGAGCTCTATTGCTAATACATTATTGTTTGTGTACTTTGCTTATGTTGTATTCTCCCTTTTTATCACATACCTGTTGTTGTTGGTACCAGGCGCAACCAGGTTCGTCGTACATATGTGTGTGTGCAGCTTTAGATAATTAACACGTTCCATGTATTCTTAGTGTTAGTGTGTATTTGTATCGTGTGGCTTTTGTTTATCGTTTTTGTTGTTAAACGATATTAGGTCGTTTCGATTTGCGTAACATTATGTATATTAATTGGAATCCCTTGAAGCATAGTGCTGAGTTGTTGGCAGTAAGGCCCAGACCGACCTAAAGCCACCTTGCAATACTGGTAAGCCATGGAAACATTCTGGCCGCCTTTATGGTTTCTTATAATCTTTTTGAAAGGAGATTTGATTTTAGGATTCCAACTAGGGATGCGTAAACCGATGACATGCAGACATCAAAGTGCTGGACAGAGTAGGTTGTGGTAGTGTTTTCCAGACTAGCTCATGACAATATTGAAGAGCGCTGGCATTTTCTTTAAAAATCCTTGAATTTACTTGAATAGCTAGGCTAAGATCAAGCAACATACAAATGCCATATAAAAGTCCACCCTCATCCATGAATGCCTGGGATTTCTAAGGGAAACAGTGGCTCATTCTAAAGCAACTCTTATATCTGTTCAAGGGCATAGAGATATCGCTCGGAATAGCATTGCATATGCATTTGTCCGGATTAGTACAGAGCTTTCAATCTCCGACGTGTTATAGAACATAGAAGTTCCAATTAAAGCAGATAAACTAGGCAAAATCTGGTTGTTGTACTTATTTACGTACTTAATTGGCTATAAACAACCCGATTAAAGAATTGCGGCCTGCCTTAGCACACCCTTCTAGGCGCTTCTGCTTCTTGCGAACCTTTGCTTGTCGGTCACACCCACCGATGACAGGACTTGCTCGACTGTCGCAAACAAGGTGGTACTCTTTGCCGACTTCCACAAATCCCCGCATCAAATCCCATCTCGCCGGAGCATCCTTTTTCAATCGAAAGACATTGCTGAGCCAGCTTAGCCGCTGGGTGTTAATACGCTGCACAACGTCCGTGTCGTTGAGGAGCTCATACATGGTTGTTGTATAGGAAGGCCTTACTTCACTGACAATGTAAGGGGCGTGTAATATTTCTGCGGTCTGATGAACTGATATGCACAAGAGGAGAACGTCCATGTCGTTGATGAGCTCATACCCAATACAACAACATACTTGGTTGTTGTATAGGGAGGCGTTACTTCATTGGCAATGTGAGGGACGTGCAATATTTCTGCGGTCTGCTGGACTGAAGTGGACAAGAAGAGGACTAATGGTTTTAAATAGTAAAGCCGGCCATCCAACTATTGCGGTGACTGCAGGCTACTGGCTTATTGTAAGGTATGCCGAAGCAACTGGCTTTGCTAGATGCTCTGGATCTTTGAAGGAGGAAGAGATCGTCGTTTACTTCATGGGTCAGTGCTTTGCTATTGCAATGAAATGGAGGGGGTTATGGTTTCTCATTTTCTGTCAACCTTGACTACATACATACATAATTGGTCATTACAACACTTCACTCAGGATTACGGTCTAGCTTCTCACACCACTCATGTTGTGTGTGTTAATTTTATACATGAGCGGCGGAATCTACAACTTAAAGTCGACTACGAACGACAGATTTTTGAGAAACTTTTTATGCCAATTTTATTTACTCTCAAGAGTTTTTGCCAGAAATCTGCTGAGAGAAAGTCGCCGTTTTTGTATTTTGTTTTGATGTCTGGCCTGGGGCTCGAACCCTGGCATTACGTCTAATAAGCCAACACACTACCTACTAGACTACGGCGACTTCAAATCCAACATAATACATGTCATTTGTCAAATTCAGAATGATATCTACCCCAGGATGGTGCTTTTCTGATGCTCTCCAACCAGAGAACCCATTGTTGTAGAGAAAGGTGAATCCGCATATTCATAGGACTATAGAAATGCTAAGAAATGATATCAAGAAGCTATAGTTGTATGAGACAATAGATACTCTCGATATTACAATGAGGCCCTATAAGCTATGTGCCCTGTGGGATGTTCTTGACTTCGCCGACTTCAACGAAGTTTACATCGTTGTTTACATTTATTGTTGTAGTGTTGTTGTTGTATTTTTGTTTACTTGTTTACCATTTTTAATGCTAGTATTTGTTGTTGTAGTCGCCGTAGTCTAGCAGGTAGTGTGTTGGCTTAATAGACGTAAAGCCAGGGTTCGAACAAAATACAAAAAGTATTTCTTCGGCTACTTCCTCTCAGTAGATTTCTGACAAAACTTCTGAAAGTAAATAAAATTGCCATGATAAGTTTCCCAAAAATCTGTCGTTCGGAGTCGACTTTAAACTGTAGGTCCCGCCGTTCATGTATAAAATTAATACACACAACATGAGTGGTGTGAGAAGCTAGGCCGTAATCCTGACTGAAGGTTTGTAATGACCAATTATGTATGTAGAGCCATATGTTCGTTGTTATATTAAGCAGTACGATAATTTGTAAACAGGTTTGTTTTCTGGCATTGTTTTGTTTTCCTAGCTTCTGTTTATAATTTTAATGTTAAGCGATGTAAAAGCAAAACACCAGCATCTGGATTTTTCATTTTCGTAACAGTATTCTCAGATGATTTGGAAATTTTGTTTATTTTTGAATTTTTGTTTTCTTTTAAATTAATTTTCCGTTATGCGGGCAATAAATTTCAAATGATTTTTGTTTTTCTAAAGCATAATAAAAGGCGTTTCGTTAACGTATACGATAACAATTTTTAGGGCAAATGTCATGAACTGTTTTCGGTTTTTTATTTTATTTTATCATGTCATGTTTAATTTACATAAAATTGACATTTTCGAAGGAATTTTAAGACTTTAAACGGCAAACAATGGAAGATTTATTTGAAATAATTTGCCAGCGTCAGCGCCTAAAAAGCTGTTTGCAAAAAAAAAATACTGGAATAAAGGGGGAAAAAAAGCAAATAAAACAAAAGGAAATTTAATACAATACGGAGTATAAATGTGCTTAAAATATGTCTGAATTTAAGTATTAAATGAAATTGTAACAACAACAGCTACAGCAATAGAAAGGATTTGATGTAAAGTCGATTACTGTTTAAATAGGATTTCATTTTATATTGAAATAAATACCAACACTTAGACAATAACAACAACAACTGCAACAACAATTTTAATTTCGTATTTTATAACGTTATTTAAGGCCTTAATGCCAATTTATTTTTGGCGGGGAGAGTGATGGAATGTAAACGAGCCTATAATGCCAATGCCAATGCCAAATAATTTTAATGACAATAAAATTGACATGACGCTGATGCTGATGTGGCGTCATTAAATAGAGAAATAAAAAATCATTTCCATAATTGTTAGAAGATGGCCAATAAAAAAAAAAGCCATTAAAGCCTTTAGAAGAACTGGCTAACTGGCTGCCTGTTTATGCATCTTAATTTTCCCTAAAAACTTCGAAAGCTAGCCACGTATTGTATTAATGAATATTAAAAAGAAATTCCTTTGATAGCCATTGAAAATGTTTTACCACTCACTTCACTCACCCAACCCAAATCACCAATTTATTTAATGGCGGCCCAAAATGTTTGCTTGTAAACAGACAAACAATATGGTTTGTTAAGAACCTTTGAATTATGGCCGCTTATATTACAAATAAAAATGTATTTATGACCCTGGCCGTAAACATAATTAAAAGATTGTTAGAGAGAGAGAGGGGAGAGAGAGACAGAGAGTTTCTTAAGGATTATATCTAACAGCTGTATTAAGGACAATATTTTATTGTTATTATAAATAGTACCACAACAGTAAAACAGAAAAAACATCAAGAATACTCTCATGAAAGTAACTTTAAAGGATTTTTAGACAAAAAAATTGTTCTGTAGGGGAATGGATTCCTAATTACAGCATAAGAATTACTTTCGGGATAGGTTTTTAATTTTTCACAATATTTTTCACAATCTTACTTGAATGACCCTTTAGCCAGGATTACAACATAGCTTCTCGTACCACTCGTGTATAAATTTCATACATAAGTGGCGGCATCTACAGTTTAAAGTCCACTCCGAATAACAGTATTTGAGAAACTTTTCATGGCAATTTCTATTTACTCACGGAGTTTTTGACAGGAATCTGCTGAAAGGAAGATGCCGAAGAAGTATTTTTTCGTATTTCATTTCGTTGGAGGTATCTGAGCTGGGCAACACTCTACCTACTGGACTACGGCGACTTCTAAAGACTTATAAGAAACCATAGATACGACTTGAATGTTTCTATGATGTTTCAATATTGCAATGTGTTCATAGTCCCGTCTGGACTAGGGTAAGCTGCATTGAGCTTTACTGTCAACAAGTCCGCACTATGCTTCAATGGATTCAATGTCAATTTTATAACTACGTACGTAAAGATTTCTGTTATCCTACAAAATATTGTCACGTTTTTACCTTTTTAAAAACGTTTAAATATGAGTTCATTAATTGAAAACCAAGTAAAAACAAATATGTGTTTATTTTCAGTTAAACTCTCTTTATTCTTTACACTACTTTTGTATGCCACCGTATACAACTTAACGATACAACAATAATAATCTGTTTTATTCACTAGTTCACACAAGTATTCACTGGATTTTTACAACCACGACTTATTTTGTTCGCACGCAACTTCACACAAGGCTGACTGAATTCTTACTGACTGCTGCCTGCTTTGTCCAGCCCTTTTATAGTCCTACACAACCAGTCTAAAGAACATTCTTGAAGTCGAAGGTTCGTGATCTCGCCTTCTCGAGAGCTCTACTGCTAATACATTGTTGTTTGTGTACTTTGCTTATGTTGTCTATCCCTTTTTATCACATACATGTTTGTTGTTGGTACCAGGCGCAACCAGGTTCGTTGTACATATGTGTGTGTGCAGCTTTACATAATCAACACGTTCATTATATTCTTAGTGTTCGTGTGTATTTGTATCGTGTGACTTTTGTTTATCGTTTTTATTGTTAAACGATATTAGGTCGTGTCGATTTGCGTAACAATATGAACATAGTTCACCATCTACATTAGAGTAGAGTAGCTCCATACAAGCCTTTGCTTCCTATAGAATACAAAGGAAAAAAGCAGAAAGAAAACGCTCCACCATTTGCATCCTGGCTTAATTAGATGTCATTGGCATTTGTTTGGTTTGGATGTTAATTTTGCAATTTGTCAATTTTATTTCCATTCAAATTCATTATTTCAATCCAATAGGGGCTTTCACGCACGTGTTCATATAAAAGTTCATATAAAAGTCTTTTTTACTCTCAGAGTAACGTTCACTTCGAACGACTGATTTTTAGGAAACTTTTCATGGCAATTTTATTTACTCACAGAGTTTTTGTTAGAAGACTGCTGAGCGGAAGTTACCGAAAGAGATATATTTTTTTAAGCCAGTGGCTCACCACGGTCTCGCGTCTAACAAGCCAACACACTACCTACTAGACTACTGAGACTTCAGTGAGTGTAACTCAATTTTTTCTTGGGCAGGATATGCTATATATACTTTTTTCTGCCCTTCAGGTGTCTTTACATTTTTTTACGATATTTGTGTCACTGATAATGGCGATTTTGACTATAAAATCTAAACTGCATTCAGCTTAGCGTTCTGTAACTGAAGAAAAGTGTATTCGGCGTCGTTTAACAATTCTTCCTTCTCATTAATGCAGAATGGTGAATCAAATTTCCCATGTAATATGGATACTTTCGGAAATATCCATGACCGATCAGTATCTGGGTTATGTAGTAGTCTACTTAGCGGTTTTTCCGTTTTTCTACACTTGGAATCTGGAAAACAGCTTGCCAAACTGACGTGCTGTGCATTGTCTCAATTTCCTAAGACAATTATATTGTTACGTTTTTACCTTTTAAAGAAGGTTTAAAATATGAGCTCGTAGATTGCAAATAAAATAAAAATAAATTCGTGTTTTAGTTTTAATTAAATTCTTTATTGTTCGCACAATTCTGTGTGCCACTGCTCACAACTTTATGTAAACAACAACAATTGCTTTCCTTTGTTATTCCTCTGTTTACACCCTTTACATAAACAATATAAATTACTACGTAATTATTCGACAGGTCTTTATAACGGAGATCTTCAAACCCTGATTACTCTCTTCAAACGCACCGCATTCTCACACAAGACTGACTGAACTTTTACTAACTTCGTTACCTGCTTTGCCTTGCCTTTTATATGGCAGGGTAAACAGTCTAATGAATGGTCTTAAAGGTGAATGTTTGTGGCTTCGCCTTCTCGAAATTTCTATAAATGTAAACATTGTTGTTTACATTCATTATTGTTGTTTGTGTATTTTGTTTACATTTATTCTTGTAGTATTTGTTGTTGTATTTTTGTTTACTTTTTTATCAATTTTTTTATGCTGGTGTTTGTTGTTATATTAAACAGTTCGATAATTTGTAAACAAGTTTGTTTACTGCATTGTTTTGTTTTTGTAGCTTTTGTTTATAATTTTAATGTTAAGCGATGTAAAAGCAAAATACCAGTATCAGTATTTTTCATTTTCGTAACAATATTTAAGAGACTTATTGGTGTATGGTTACTATACTCAATGCCAGAGGCGTCTTGGACCTGGCATTCCATTGCTTAAATGACTATGGGAACCATCCTATTAAAAACTAGGGCAGCATGTGTGGATGTCACATATAAAGCCGCACAGATAGTTCGGGTTTAATGGACATCATATGCTCCCCGTAGTTCTTTTTAGGCTTATCAATACATCGCCTTTCTACACTTTAAGGAGAATGGTTTCAAAATCATACAACACCTTCCCCTGAGTTTTCTAAAGCAACGGCGGAGATTCAGTGTTCAGAGGACTTGCTGGTGTACGCTTTATCTTCAAATACTTTGGCTACTTTCCACTTCTGTGTAGGCTGCTGCATATTGCTGCGCATAAAGGAGAGGTGACAACTAATCTTCAGTTGCTTACACATATGGTTCCATATCGCAAGCATTGCGTTCTATGATGTGATAGTGTTTTGCCATCTTCTTGTATCATTTTGTCTAGTAGCGCCACTGCAGGGGTATAGCAATTCCCAAATGGACATATCAAAACTAAGTAATCGATCAGTTTTTTTTTCTTTTTTGCAAACGCATTACATTGAAATTGTGTTATCGATTACTAGCTATTACTAAATATCGATAACTTTTAAAAATTGAAATTATTATGAAATGTTTTAAAAAAAAAATATTAAAATTTGTATTAAAAATTTCATTTTAATTCTTATCATTGTTATCGATAACATGCCTTACTTATTTATTCGTAAATGTTACTAAGTCTTGTGTTCTGTTGAATCAATTTAAAAGAATTTAAAGATTTTTTTCTTTAAATTACTTCTTGATTTATTTATTTATCTTCCACATATGAAAATAACAAAAATTTGATTTCATTAGAAATTCCCTTGAAATTCAGCCAAATCAGATTAGTACACAATGATGCCAAATTATCGGCACTTCGCAATACCCAAGATTTGTGAAATCAATTCAAATGGAAGGAATATTAATGATCATTGTAATATAATTTTAAGGGTGTTCCTTGAAGTATATTTTTGAAACAATTGAGCAAATCACGCACGTGGTATTGCCACAGAAAGATTCTGCTACTACAGCGGTGCGGTACTCCTTTATATTTCCGATCAGAGTTGTATTCACGACATCTTTCTTTGGAATAAGCTTCTGTTTGAAAAAATCCGCGAGTTTTCCTATGGTTTTGTAATACTTTATGATTCATTCTTAACCCATCCGTATACCATAAAATGGTTTCTCTTTTGAAAGAGTATCCCGGTTCCAAATTTCCCAAAATTATAATGAGTACTCGTTCTGGCCAGGGGTAAATTCTTTAGTGAGCTGTCAGTGATGCCACCATTAGATCACGGAATCTCTTAAAAGAAACAAAATGACTTAAAAAATGTTCAGGACATCCAATTCGGAAAGAGAAGTTTGGAAAAGAGGCGGGACTTAATTGAGCTGTGATTGAAGGAATTATTTCGGTATCGATGGGCGTGGCACCGGGTCATTTCAGCATCTTCCGGATGAAAATGTCTGCTATACTGCGGCGATATAATAGTGATTCCTTCCAGATTATAGTTACAGATGTCACATCTTATCAGATCACATCATTATCACATGTTATAAGCTACTAGTTTTCTAGCTCTGGTTCGGATTTACAAAGTACGAGTCCAGATTTCAGAGGAGTATACTATTACCAGCCCCCTTAAGTAATTTCTTCCTTTTTGGGAGAGGTCCAACGACGTTTACCATCATTCCACTTAATTGTGTTGTTGAACACTGTCTTTGTGTAGCAAATATGCTTGGACGCATGCAACTGCATCCGTGTCTGATTACAGTTACAGTTGAGGACAACTGACGTCTTTTTAGATGTATTACCATACATTCTGATAGTTGAGTCGCTATCAAAGCACTGGGTTTTAACTTAACGAACTCCAGGAGGGCTTATACACACATACATAATTGGTCATTACAATCCTTCAGTCAGGATTACGTCCTAGTTTCTCACACCACTTATGTCGTGTGTGTTAATTTTATACATGAGTGGCGGGACCTACAGTTTAAAGTCGACTCCAAACAACAGATTTTTGAGAAACTTTTCATGGCGATTTTATTTTAACGCTCAGAGATTTTGCCAGAAATCTGCTGTGAGGAAGTCGCCGTGAGAAATACTTTTTGTATTTTGTTTTGATGTCTGGCTTGGGGCTCGAACCCTGGCTTTTCGTCTAATAATCCAACACCTACTAGACCACGGCGACTTCATACTGCGACGGCTTATAACTGTCGCAAATCTCTCAATGACATAACGGGGCAGTACAGAGATGAACTAGGCAGGTGAGAACTCTCTTTTTTTGGAAGCTATTGAGATGCAGAAGACGAAAAGCTGTCCTTCGCCTATTGGGCACACACTCAACACTATGTCGGAGTAGAAAAAGACCATTGTTGTCTACTTTGTAGATAATTTAAACGAACTGATCGATACTAGCAGGCTAGGTCGCTTCATTAGAAACTCCAAATATTTCTGTGGTTAATTGTGGTATCACAATGGGCCTTATATGCCCTGAGTGTGTTTATTTTATTGCCTAATTGGGATGAAATCAGTAATTTTTCTCTTTAATAAGGATATCACAAGGATATCATATTGTTATGCAAATCGAAACGACCTAATATCGTTTAACAACAAAAACGATAAACAAAAGCCACACGATACAAATACACACTGACACTAAGAATACAATGAACGTGTTGATTATCTAAAGCTGCACACACACATATGTACGACGAACCTGGTTGCGCCTGGTACCAACAACAACATGTATGTGACAAAAATGGATAGACAACATAAGCAAAGTACACAAACAACAATGTATTAGCAATAGAGCTCTCGAGAAGGCAAGATCACGAACCTACCTACTTCAAGAATGTTCGTTAGACTGGTTGTGTCGGACTATAAAAGGGCTGGACAAAGCAGGCAGCAGTCAGTAAGAATTCAGTCAGTCTTGTGTGAAGTTGGGTGTGAACAAAATTAGTCGTGGTTGTAAAAATCCAGTGAATACTTATGCGAACTAGTGAATAAAACAGATTATTATTGTTGTATCGTTAAGTTGTATATGGTAGCACACAAAAGTAGTGTAAAGAATAAAGAGAGTTTAACTGAAATTAAGCACATATTTGTTTTTACTTGGTTTGCACTTAACGAACTCATATTTAAACGTTTTTAAAAAGGTAAAAACGTAACAATATTGTTACGAAAGTAAACATCAAGATACTGGTGTTTTGCTTTTACATCGCTTAACATTAAAATTATAAACAAAAGCTACAAAAACAAAACAATGCACTTAACAAACGTGTTTACAAATTGTCGTAGTGCTTGATATAACAACAAACACCAGCATAAAAAATGGTAAACAAGGAAACAAAAATACACAAACAACACTACAAGAATAAATGTAAATAAAATACGCAAACAAAAATGCTTAACATAAACAGTGATGTTTCGGGAGATTTTCGGACTGTTTACCCTGCCATATAAAAGGCAAGGAAAAGCAGGCGAGTGAGTGAGTCAGTCTTGTATGAAGACGCGGAGCGTTTGAAGAGAGTAATCGTGGTTTAAAGATGTCCGTTACAAAGATCTGTCGAACAATTGTCTAGTAATTGTTATTGTTTATGCAAAGGTTGTAAACAGAGGAATAACAAAGAAAAGCAATTGTTGTTGTTTACATCAAGTTGTGAACAAATTTATTTTGATTTCATTTTCAATCTACGAGCTCATATTATAAACGTTTTTAAAAGATGAAAACGTAACAATATGAAATCGAATAAAAAAAGTAAATTAAATTGAAATTACAGGGCACATCCTTTAAATTATAATTTCCTTCAGTCAATATAACATATTTATTTGTATATATGTGTGTATATGTGTATGTATGTACATATGCGTGTGCAATTATTAAGTACCATTGTAATCGAATACATTGTTTTGTTCTGTTGTTGTTCTGTTGTGTTGTTTCGTATTCTGAATTGGCAATTCAGTTCAATTATGAAATTTTAATACCCTTTAGAGAGTGACTTGTTTAGGAATTTATTTCACAGCCAAAGCAATTCATATGAATTGAATTGAAACAAATTGCAAGGAATTAAAACAACAACAATAACACCAAAAAAATATATGATTTTCTAAAGCCACAATTGATTTTCTTTTTTTATTTTGATATTGTTGTTGAAAGAAGAAAAACAAACAAACAAACATTTAAATGGTCGTTAACAAATAAATATCGAAAAAATTATATTAAAAAAAAACAAAAGAAAACAAAAATAATTGATTGGAATTGTAAAGATTTTAAGAGCTTTATATCGCATTGAAAAGTTCAATACATTTTAAAATGTTTTCTGTTTGTGTGTGTTTCTAATCTTTTAATTCTTAAATAGTTAAAGTGCCTTTAAAAAACACAATTACAGTGATACATTGCAGATTGCTGAACTGATTACATGATTGATCAACAAACAGCAATAAATGCGTGAGACTGGAAACATTGTTGGTGTTTAGATTCGATAACAAAAGATTTTTGAAATGATTTAATGGTTCTCGTTTTAGTAGATTTTGCTATAGAAAAGTTATCGGTTTAGTTAGTTTTCTATGGAAAAGTTATCGGTTTAGTTTTCTACATAAAATTTATCGGTTTGTTTTCTATAGAAAAGTTATCGGTTTAGTTTTCTATAAAAAAGTTATCGGTTAAATACATTTTCTATAGAAAAGTTATCGGTTAAGTACATTTTCTATAGAAAAGTTATCGGTTTAGTATGTTTTCTATAGAAAAGTTATCGGTTTAGTTACTTTTCTATAGAAAAGTTATCGGTTTAGTTAGTTTTCTATAGAAAAGTTATCGGTTTAGTTAGTTTTCTATGGAAAAGTTATCGGTTAAGTACATTTTCTATAGAAAAATTGTCGGTTTAGTAAGTTTTCTATAGAAAAGTTATCGGTTTAGTAAGTTTTCCATAGAAAAGTTATCGGTTTAGTAAGTTTTCTATAGAAAAGTTATCGGTTTAGTAAGTTTTCTATAGAAAAGTTATCGGTTTAGTAAGTTTTCTATAGAAAAGTTATCGGTTTAGTAAGTTTTCTATAGAACAGTTATCGGTTTAGTTAGTTTTCTGTGGAAAAGTTATCGGTTTAGTTAGTTTTCTATGGAAAAGTTATCGGTTAAGTACATTTTCTATAGAAAAGTTATCGGTTAAGTACATTTTCTATAGAAAAGTTATCGGTTAAGTACATTTTCTATAGAAAAGTTATCGGTTATGTACACTTTCTATAGAAAAGTTATCGGTTAAATACATTTTCTATTGAAAAGTTATCGGTTAAGTACATTTTCTATAGAAAAGTTATCGGTTTAGTTAGTTTTCTAATAGAAAAGTTTAGTTAGTTTTCTGTAGAAAAGTTATCGGTTTAGTTAGTTTTCTGTAGAAAAGTTATCGTTTTAGTAAATTTTCTATAGAAAAGTTATCGGTTAAGTACATTTTCAATAGAAAAGTTAGTGGTTAAGTACATTTTCTGTAGAAAAGTTATCGATTTTTAAGATAATTGGAAATGTTTTTTTCTATTCAATTTTTGATACCGATAACATTACAATAAATGCTATTGATGAAGTATTTATTCATATTCTCTATACATTGTTAAAGTATTTCGATCAGTCGTATACGCTTTAGTTTTCAATTGAATCGCTTTTTGTTTTTGTATTTTTTTAAATTGATTATTTATACAATTGTTAACATTATTAAATATTAGATTTAAAATAAATAAATTTCATTTCATTTCATTTGATTGTTTCCTTTTTTTTATTCGATACATCTCCCACAATAATTGAGTACCGAGTATGATATTGTTTACAAATCGTTTAACAAATAATACAGACACACAAAAAATAAATTCCGATATCTGCTGATGTGCTTTCATTTTTCGCTTTCATTTTCAAAAGTATTCAATAGAATTGGTTTGTTTATGTGGCCATAAATTTGAACATTTTCATTGAAGTGTTCCAAAAAGATAAAAAAATTCAAGAAAAAAAAAATCGATTTTATCGGCACACACATGATTTGAAGAAAAGCCGAAAGTATTCTTTGAAAAATTGCTGAAAGGGAGGAATTATTTTTTAAGAATCTTAGAAAAAAAACTGCTTGTCTGGATGGAATGGAATTTTAATTTTTATCGCTTCTTTTTAAAAATTGTATAAATACTGGCCTATAAAGTCATACGATAGCAGACAATAAAAAGGAAAATTATAAGAATATTATTTGGTTTAAAATTTCTTTATGCAATTTTATTAAATTGTGTATCAGTGTTATCGAAAACTCTGTTATCGATAAAGTGTATAATATTAATAACCATTTTTACAACAATAAATCATAACTAGCAACTAAAAGAACAAAGGCCTCAATTATTGTATCAATAGTCATGTGAGAAATTTGTATAGACTTCGAAATTAATCGATAATTAACCACTTTATGGTAAGACAAAGAAGAATATAAAAATTTATTTGCCAACAAATTTCTACAAATTCTTTAAATAAAAATTATAAAATAACGATTACAATATTGAAATTTTATAACTTCCCTGTACAACACATGTTCAAGCTATAACTGTAGGAAGTTTACTAAAGCGATAACTTTTTTATAAAAAAAAAAATTTGCTAAAATCGATAACTTTCCTATAGAAAATTTACTAAAAGCGAATACTTTTTCATAGAAAACTTACTTACTAAAACGATAACTTTTTCTATGGAAAATGTACTAAAACGATTACTTTTTCTATAGAAAATTTACTAAGGCGATAATTTCTTTATAGAAAATTTACTATAGGAAAACTTACTAAAACGATAACTTTTCTATAGAAAATTTACTAAAACGATAACTTTTCTATAGAAAATTTACTAAAGACGATAACTTTTCTATAGAAAATTTACTAAAGACGATAACTTTTCCATAGAAAACTAACTAAAGGCGATAACTTTTCTATAGAAAATTTACTAAAGACGATAACCAATATTATATTCCACGCATAACGAGAATAAAAAATTTTAATAATATTTCACACACAATTTGTTTTATATGAATTTAAAGATAGGAAATGTTTAATGAAAGTTCGATAAAAAAACGATAACTTTTATACAAAAAAAAGTATTTTCCAGATCGATAACATTTTTAAAGAAAATTTTTTAAGCCAATAATTAAAAGTCAAAAAACATTAGTAACGAAAATTTCCGATGCTAATAACTTTTCTTCTTTTTCTGAAGTCGCCGTGGTCTAGTAGGTAGTGTGTTGGCTTAGACGAAAAGCCAGAGTTCGAGCGCTTGGCCAGACATCAAAACAAACTGCAAAAAGTATTTCTCTTCGGCGACTTCCTCTCAGCAGATTTCTGGCAAAAACTCTCGAGAGGAAATAAAATTCCCATGAAAAGTTTCTCAAAAATCTGTCGTTCGGAGTCGACTTTAAACTGTAGGTCCCACCACTCATGTATGAAATTAACACACACAACATAAGTGGTGTGAGAAACTAGGTCGTAATCCTGACTGCAGGGTTGTAATGACCAGTTATGTATGTATGTATGTAATAACTTTTCTGCTGAAATCACTTTCCTATCAAAAGTTGATTAAAACGATTTGTTGGCATATGATTGCCTCAAATTAAAATTGAACAAAATATTCTGTGAAGTTATTTTTGGTTGTCCTTTGACTTCTGAATATTTTATAAATATTCCAATATTTCTTATAATAAATTTATTTTTGCAACACAACATATACAATAAAAAAAAAGAAATGAAATGAAATTCACTCAAACGCATACCAAAACCGAAACATCTTTAACAATCTCATTTCCCATTTCCTGTACTTACAGCTTAAAATAACATCTGGAGGTGGAAGTCATCATCAGCATCGTCATCATCTGCAACAACGGCTAGGCGAGAGATGAGGTGCAGAATAAATTCACAAAAGTTGCCAATAACATTTGGACACGTTCGCCAATAAGACCGGATATGAAAATAAATCAGTAGAACGTAATATTGCAAGACAACACATAAAGAAAAACAGAAAAAAAAATAAGAACATCCTGAGAAAATAACAGCAAAAAAAAATAACAGAAAAATAAAACAGGCTCAATGAGATCATAAATAAACAAAGAAAAAGACAGACAGAGAGAGAGAGAAAGAAGCAAAAAATCAAATAGGACGACAAAAATAAACATTTGAAACGGAAGAATTATTTCTTAATAGAAATATTTGAAACAAAAATACTAGAAAAGCGAAGGCAAAGGCGAACATTTAAATGTGTTTTGTAGGATATTTCGTTTCCTGTTACTCTAAACGTCGTTAATGTGGCAGTTATAAAGGCCGTAACGGCCACTTAGTCAATATGTTTCCTTTAACATTTATCGAGGTTGGCAACACACTAACACAACACATTATGAATGTTGACGGAACCATTGCCTCAATGTCAGCAGCAGCAACAGCAGCCAGTACAGACAGTACAATTGCTCAATATCTACTGCAGCAACAGCAACAGCATCAAAAACTTCCCTACAATATCGACTCTACCGCCACTACCATCACAGATGATACATTGAAAACGTCCTTATTTTTTGAAAACATTACACGCACCAGTCTTTTGGGAGGCATTAGCATTGGCAACAGCGGCAGTGGCAGTGGCAGCAGCAGTAGCAGTACAGCGGGTGCAAATTTCGATGGCTACGATAGCGACGCAACGTTTTCCTATGTGCCACCCATGCAAAGGCCCGAAACAGTTTTCATAACAATTTTATTCCTTTTAATATTCATTGTTGGGGTCCTGGGCAATGGCACTCTAGTGATAATATTCTTTCGACATCGTTCCATGCGTAACATTCCAAATACGTAAGTTTTTTTTTTGTTTTTGTACACTCCCTTCTCTGGTTGTTTACTACACAGCTTATTGAAATTCAATTTGTACGAAAAGAAACTTTCTTTGCCCATAAGGCTTAGTAGTGATGATTTTATTACTCTGTGTGGTAAAATTAATTTAAGAGCAACACAGGTAATTATTTCGTTAGCTTTTTCTCATTTTTCCCTATCCTTACAATCACAACTAATTTAAGAAGTTTGATTAGCAAAAATGATTAAAAAAGGAAACATAAACTAAGTAAACTTTAGATGCAGTTAAGCAAACATAAAAATACATTCATAAACTATATGAGGAAAATCTAACAGGATTTTTCTTAAAGTCAACAGGATATCATGAAATATATGCTACAACAAACAAATAGTAAGGTTTTGATAGAACAGTTATCGGTTTTCTTAAGTTTTCTATAGAAAGGTTATCGATTTAATATGTTTTCTATAGAAAAGTTATCGGCTAAATACAGCTTCTATAGAAAAGTTATCGATTTAGTACATTTTCTATAGAAAAGTTATCGATTTAGGAAATTTTCTATAGAAAAGTTATCGGTTTAGTAAGTTTTGTATAGAAAAGTTATCGGTTTAGTAAGTGTTGTATAAAAAGTTATTGATTTAATAAGTTTTCGATAGAAAAGTTATCGATTTAATAACTTACCGATAGAAAAGTCATCGATTTAACAAGTGTTCTATAGAAAATTTATCGATTTCGCAAGTGTTCTATAGAAAAGTTATCGATTTAGTACATATTCTATAGAAAAGTTATCGATTTTGTAAGTTGTCGCTTTAAAAAGTTTTCTATAGAAGTTATCGATTTAGTATCTTTCCAAAAGTTATCAGTCAGTACATTTTCTATAGAAAACTTATCGATTTAGGAAATTTTTTAAAGAAAATCTATCGATTTAGGAAGTTTTCTATAGAAAAGTTATCGGTATAGTAAATTTTCTATCGAAAAGTTTTCTATAGAAAAGTTATCGGTTTAGTAAGTTTTGTACGGAACAGTTATCGGTTTAGTAAGTTTTTATCGAAAAGTTATCGCTTTAATACATTTTCTGTTGAAAAGTTATCAGCTTAATATGTTTCCAATAGAAATGTTATCAGTCTAGTATGTTTCCAAAAGAAATGTTATCGGTTTAGTACATTTCCTATAGAAACGTTATCGACTTAGTACATTTTCTATAGAAAAGTTATCGATTTAGTATGTTTCCAAAAGAAAAGTTATCGATTTAGTGCATTTTCTATAGAAAAGTTATCGGTTTAGTACATTTTCTACAGAAAAGTTATCGGTTTAGTATGTTTTCTATAGAAAAGTTATCGGTTGAGTACATTTTCTATAGAAATGTTATCGATTTAGAGTATTTTCTATAGAAAAGTTATCGATTTAAAGTATTTATTATAGAAAAGTTATCGATTTAGAGCATTTTCTATAGAAAAGTTATCGATTTAGTACATTTTCTATAGAAAAATTATCGATTTAGTACATTTTCTATAGAAAAGTTATCGATTTAGTAAGTTCTCTATTGAAAAGTTATCGATTTAGGAAATTTTCTATAGAAGTTATCGGTTAAGTAAGTTCTCTATAGAAAACTTATCGGTTTAGTAAGTTTTCTATAGAAAAGTTATCGGTTTAGTAAGTTTTCTATAGAAAAGTTATCGGTTTAGTAAGTTTTCTATAGAAAAGTTATCGATTTAGTACATTTTCTATAGAAAAGTTATCGATTTAGTACATTTTCTATAGAAAAGTTATCGATTTAGTACATTTTCTATAGAAAAGTTATCGGCTTAGTATGTTTCCAAAAGAAAAGTTATCTATTTAGTACATTTTCTATAGAAATGTTATCGGTTAAGTAAAAGCTGTCGGGTTAGTAAGTTTTCTATAGAAGTTATCGGTTTAGTAAGTTTTCTATAGAAAAGTTATCGATTTAGGAAATTTTCTATAGAAAAGTTATCGATTTAGTACATTTTCTACAGAAAAGTTATCGGTTTAGTGTGTTTCCAATAGAAATGTTAACGATTTAGTACATTTTCTATAAAAAAGTTATCGATATAGTGAATTTTCTATAGAAAAGTTATCGGTTTAGTACATTTTCTATAGAAAAGTTATCGGTTTAGTAAGTTTTCTATAGGAAAGTTATCGTTTAAGTAAGTTTTCTATAGAAAAGTTATCGTTTAAGTAAGTTTTCTATAGAAAAGTTATCGGTTTAGTAAGTTTTCTATAGGAAAGTTATCGGTTAAGTAAGTTTTCTATAGAAAAGTTATCGGTTAAGTAAGTTTTCTATAGAAAAGTTATCGGTTAAGTAAGTTTTCTATAGAAAAGTTATCGGTTAAGTAAGTTTTCTATAGAAAAGTTATCGGTTTAGTAAGTTTTCTATAGAAAAGTTATCGGTTTAGTACATTTTCTATAGAAAAGTTATCGGTTTAGTAAGTTTTCTATAGGAAAGTTATCGGTTAAGTAAGTTTTCTATAGGAAAGTTATCGGTTAAGTAAGTTTTCTATAGAAAAGTTATCGGTTAAGTAAGTTTTCTATAGAAAAGTTATCGGTTTAGTAAGTTTTCTATAGAAAAGTTATCGGTTTAGTAAGTTTTCTATAGAAAAGTTATCGGTTAAGTAAGTTTTCTATAGAAAAGTTATCGGTTTAGTAAGTTTTCTATAGAAAAGTTATCGGTTTAGTAAGTTTTCTATAGAAAAGTTATCGGTTTAGTAAGTTTTCTATAGAAAAGTTATCGGTTTAGTAAGTTTTCTATAGAAAAGTTATCGGTTTAGTAAGTTTTCTATAGAAAAGTTATCAGTTTAGTAAGTTTTCTATAGAAAAGTTATCAGTTTAGTGCATTTTCTATAGAAAAGTTGTTGATTTAGAGCATTTTCTATAGAAAATTTATCGATTTAGTACATTTTCTATAGAAAAGTTATCGATTTAGTATATTTTCTACAGAAAAGTTATCGATTTAGTATATTTTCTACAGAAAAGTTATCGGTTAAGTACATTTTCTATAGAAAAGTTATCGGTTAAGTACATTTTCTATAGAAAAGTTATCGATTTAGTACATTTTCTATAGAAAAGTTATCGTTTTATTGCGTTTCCAATAGAAATGTTATCGATTTAGTACATTTTCTATAGAAAAGTTATCGATTTAGTACATTTTCTATAGAAAAGTTATCGATTTAGTACATTTCTATAGAAAAGTTATCGATATAGTAAATTTTCTATAGAAAAGATATCGGTTTAGTGTGTTTCCAATAGAAATGTTATCGATTTAGTACATTTCCTATAGGAAAGATATCGATTTTAAAAATTTTTTCAAAGAGGAGGAAAAAAGGATATATGTCGAGCTTTCTATCCACTGCCTTAATTTTAACGAAATTTGGCACAGCTATTAAAAACATAATGGTACGTTCGCACTGAAAGTTTCTAATGTATAGACGGGTTAATATTCAAATTATACTTAAATGAAAATTTAATTTTTTTATTTTTTTTTAAATTTCATTTTTCAGTTACATTCTCTCCTTGGCTTTAGCTGACCTCTTAGTTATAATTGTATGCGTGCCGTTGGCTATGCTGGTCTATACCACAGACAGCTGGACATTTGGCAAAAGTATGTGTCAAGTAACGGAATTCTTTAAAGACGTTTCCATAGGCGTATCCGTTTTTACATTGACCGCCTTATCTGGCGAAAGATATTGCGCCATAGTGAATCCTTTAAGAAAATTACAGGTAAATATTGAATAACTCTAGAACAGGAATGCCATAAACATTCTTTTATTGCCACAATGCGTGTTAAACACTGCTTTATCCTTTTCCCTGCCTATTTTTTATAACATTTTGAAAATTTTGCAATTTAGACAAAACCATTAACGGTTATAACGGCAGCAATGATTTGGCTTTTAAGTATAACGTTTGCCACACCATCACTGGTCATGTCAGATTTGCAGCCAATCCTTATCGATGAGAAAACCAATTTGACCATAATCATCTGTACGCCGTTTGGTAAGCAGCGCAACAATTCCGAAATCTATGCCAGGTGAGTGTATTATTTTTCTAATGCGATTTTGATGGCTGTCGTGGGTAGGAAAAGATTTCCTATAAACGAATTACACCATTTCCAAACAAAAAGGAACTATTATTGTATTCACAGAAAACAAACAAATACAAGATTATTGGTGGTTTTTTTTATTAAATTCAATGCTTGATAGAAGATTCTCATTCGATAGTGTAAGCCTATTTTAATTTAAAACTCATGCCAGAGAGTATTTTCTGTGTTATTGCATAAAATTTATTGTAGAAAATAAAGGATTA
This sequence comes from Sarcophaga subvicina, assembly GCA_936449025.2. Taxonomy (NCBI): domain Eukaryota; kingdom Metazoa; phylum Arthropoda; class Insecta; order Diptera; family Sarcophagidae; genus Sarcophaga; species Sarcophaga subvicina. Next base: position 101,286,797 of record OW388084.2, read on the forward strand.
ATGGATATCTTTTATAGAAAATGTGTAACTGAATGATATTTCTCATAATAAATGCTTGATTGATGGTCGTTTTTTATGAAAATATATGATTCATAGGAATTTTATATTAAAATTAAATGATTGATAGTGATTGCCCGTTAAAAATCCAAGCTTAATAGATATTTTCTGCATGATTAATTGAGTTTTATTATAAATAACCAATAATTGATTAGAAAACCTCCATAAAATAGGTATGCTTGATGTGCAGATTTAACTGTATATTTTTTTATAACATTTTTTTATTGAAATTATATGTTTATAGTCCTTTTTTTTATTAAAAATACATGTTTGAGCCACATTTTCTCCATGATTATTGAAATAATTGCAATTTATTACAAAAATCTAAAATTGATAGAAACAATCCACAGATTGACAGATGTTTCCCATAAAATATGATTGATTGGAAATAATTTTTTATTGAAAATGTATGCTTGATGGTAATTTTCTGTTGAAAATATGTGGTTAAGAGTATTTTTGTTTGAAATATATTACAGTAAATAAATGATTGACAACGTTATTCCATAGGAAGAATGTGATTGATGGCCTGACAGATTTCTTCCATAAAAATGCTTGACTCCATTTTTTTTGAAAATCTACATTTAATGGTATTTTTCTGTTAAAGGTATGTGATTAATAGAATCGTTGTTTGAAATATATTACAGTAAAGGTATGATTGATAAGGTTATTCCATAGAAAGCATGTGATTGATGGCAAATTTAAATAAGCTGATGTTTTCCATACAAAGTACTTGATTCGTTGTCATTTTTATTGAAAATGTGCACCTGATGGTAATTTTCTGTAAAATACATATGATTGACAGCATTATTGTTTGAAATATATTATAACAAATGTATGATTGATAACATTATTCCATAAGAAGCATGTGATTGATGGCAAATTTAAATAGGCAACTTGCGATATGTAAAAATTCATAGAGTGACAGATGTTTTCCATACAAAATACTTGATTCACGGTCATTTTTTTAATTTAAAATGTGCACTTGATGATAATTTTCTGCCAAATATATATGATTGACAGCATTATATGAAATATATTACAGTAAATGTATGATTGATAAGGTTACTCCATGAAAATAATGTGATTGATGGGTTATTTAAATAGAAAATTTGTGATTGATAGATTTTTTATATATATATAAGTTCGTGTTATTTTTTAAAATACGTTCAAAATTATATGATTGATGGAAACCAACCATTTTAAAATTTCTTCTACATTTCCCAGAAATACCTAAAGACATCTACAGATCTCTAATGAAAAATTTCCTTTTATTTCCTAAGAGAACATAGGTTAGAATAGGAGAAAGAGGGGTAGCTTTGTTGTCGTATCATTGAGTACACATAACAGTTGAGATACCACTTTTGCATTTAAAAAAATCACTTCTTTGAATCAAGCTTGATGGTTAAATAAATTTGATGATTGATCCGATATCTAGTAACGTATTTAGGGAATATATTGGATTAACGAATTGTATAGTTTACCTTGGAAATGGTGTATTAAAATTTCATTTTTTGTATGTATTTACCTTTGCTTTCGAATAATTCTTCTTCTATTTCTTCAACATTACCTGTCTGTTACCTTTAGATATGTGGTGGTAACAAAGGCATTCGTCTACTATTTGCTGCCACTGTTTATTATTGGTGTTCTATATCTGATGATGGCCCAACGTTTGCATGTCAGTGCACGTGAAATGCCTGGTGAATCGTTGAGTATGCAAAGTCGTTCACAAATAAGGGCACGACGTTACGTAGCACGTATGGTTGTGGCATTTGTAGTGGGTGAGTATAAATTCCAATTTATATTGTAGAAATAGACAGACAAAGCTGTTAACCATTAGAGACTGATTTGCTCTAATGCTGACAGACTATGTCACTAAAGTATACGAGAGAATGATTGATATTTTCAGATTTATTTGTTAGTCGACGTAAAATGGTTTGACGGCAATAAATTTAAAATAAAAAATAAGAAAATAAGAAATAAAAATTTAATACTTATGCCGTTGCACAGTTGAAATCAATGAAGTGTTATTGAAATTGAAATTAAATTATTTTTCATTAAATTTTAATCAATTTTACTTTTTCTCTCTTTTTCTGATTCTGTTTCATTTTTTCTGTTTCTTTTTTAGTATTTTTCATTTGTTTCTTTCCATATCATTTATTTGAATTATGGTTCCATTTGAATCCAACCGCACGTGAAGATTTCGATGAATTCTGGCATACCATACGTATTATTGGCTTTTGTACTTAGTGAGTATAAACAAATTTAATATCAAGACAATAAAATATTCACATTTTTTTTATTTGTTATGATTGATACAAAATATTTTTAATTTAAAAAATAATTCCAAGGCCTGCCATGCTTTCAAAAAAAGTTTCTCTACAAAACAGCATTTAGTTTTTATACCAAAGGGTTCTCCTTTCTACGGTTTCTAAAGCAAAGTGAATTAAAATATACACACAATTTCGATGAGACTTTTATTTCAAGCATGTCTCTCGCCGTTGCATATGAAATGATTGAAGCTTTTTATAGACTAGCAGATTTTTCCCATAAAATATGTTTGATTCGCGGTAATTTTTCATTAAAAATGTATGCTTGATGGTAATTTTTCATATTATGAAAGTGATTGATGGCAAATTTAAATAGACAACTTGCGATAGGCAGAACTGCATAGATTGACAGAATTCTTCAAGAAACGCCTATTTCGTGTTCCTTTTTTTATTAAAAATGTATGCTTGATGGTATTTTTTCTGCAAAAATATGTGATTGACAATATTGTTGTTTAAAATATATTACAGTAAATGTATGATTGATAAGGTTATTCTATAGTAAGAGTGTTTGATTGATATCAAATTTAAATAGACATCTTGCAATAGGTAGAATTCTACAGACTGACAGATTGCTTCCAAAAAAACCGCCTGTTTCGTGGTCCTTTTTATTGAAAATGTATGCTTGATGGTAATTTTTCGGTAAAAATGTGTGATTGACAGTATTGTTGTTTGAAATATATTACATTTAATGTGAGATTGACAAGGTTATTCCATAGTAAAAAAGTGATTGAAGGCAAATTTAAATAGACAACTTGCGATAGGTTGAACTGCATAGGCTGACAGAATTCTTCCAAAAAACGCCTGTTTCGTGGTCCCTTTTGTTATTGAAAATGTACAATTCATGGTAATTTTTTGTCAGAAGTATGTGATTGACGGTATTGTTTTTTGAAATATATTAGAGTAAATGTATGATTGATAAGGTTACTCCATAGTAAGCATGTGATTGATGGCAAATAGACATCTTGCTTGTTCCTTTTTTATTAAAAATATACACAGCAAATTATTTTGACAAAAGTATGTGGTTGGCAGTATTGTAGTTTGAAATATATTACAGTAATTGTATGATTATTCCATAGTATGAATGTGATTGATGAGCAATTAATGACTTCTGGTTTTACTAGGTAAATAAAAATTGGAGAATAAAAATTTTGTTAGAAAAATAATCATTTACAGCATGCTGCTTCCAATCACCATATCTACTGTGTTATGATTGACCAGCTGGCTTTAAGTCCGAATACATTTCCACCATAACAAGATAGGAACAAATTCTGAAAGTGCGGTGACATTTGCAGCTTTACCAAATTATCCACTAAATGGAATATGGGCTGGCATCACATCAGTAGCGATAGAGAAAAGTTTCTATTAACGCTTCCTTTATGTAATACCCTCCATCAAATATATTATATTTGTTGGCCTTTGAATGCGAGGTCTTTTCAAATACTTTCTCAAACTCTATGAAGACTAGCTGTAGAATAGATCTTCACTTGAATCTCGATCTCCGCAGTAAACAAACTGTTTCTCCACCAGTTTAGCTATAGAATTGGTCTTCAGATGAGTGAAGATCGGAAATCCATTTGTTGACTGCAGAGATCTGGATCGAATGCTGTCGTGAGTCTCCTGTTTATGATCTGTGATGTGACTTTGATCACCATTTTGTTAAATGTGATGCCACGCACACACAGCTCATCACTCTTTAAAGCCCTCGGCTTCAAGGCTCCGTCACCAGCATGATATCACCGCATTAATGAAAAATGTTATTCTCGCCAAATGCTCGTACAGTTTGTCCATTTCAGGTAACTTCGAGACTTCATTCAGAGCATAGCACTGCATATCTGTGACTCTTCCAGATTGGGTTATAAATTTTGAAATAAAGTGTCCTGCAAAGTGGTATATCCAGTCGAGTAATAATTTCGCGCATTCATCGAAAGCATTAGAATCAGCGCTACACAAACTTTGTTTTTGCATACTCTTCTAGAATTAACTCGATCCACTTGATGTAACGAACTAAGCACAGCTAGGCCACTTGGTCTTACAAAGTCGTATGAATATCAAATTTGCAAGGCAAGTGTTATATGGAAACACACGGATTTTTAAACAGGCTGCAGAAGGGTAATTCAAAAAGTAACACAATTTTTGTCCAGCCCGTCTTTCGTAAATCTTTTCATTGATTTAAACTTGAGAAATCATATACCTTTTTGGGTATTTCTTGGTATTTGCTCTGGTACTTTGGTACTTTTCTAAAACATTTTCTGATACTTTTTGGATTTAAATTTTGATACTAAAAACAAAAAAAAAACCATTTAAATTCTAAACTAAAAAAAACTTAGATTTTCATTGGCTGAAGTGCTCTTTTCGCTTTTTGGGAAAAGTGCTTTTAAAGAATACTTTCGATTTCGATTACGAAGTTTATTGATACTAAAGTTTTGATTATAAAACTCTAAATTGTTGTTGTTGTTTTTAAGTTTATTTGTTATAAAAAAAAATAAAGAGTAGAAGCTTTGATTGATTTTGATTTTTTTCTTTCTTCCACTTTTCATTTTTCCACATCATTGACGTGATGTTGACGTTCAGTTTCCTGAATTCGTGTGTTAATCCGGTGGCATTGTATTGTGTATCGGGAGCATTTCGTGCACATTTCAATCAATATTTGTGTTGTTTTTGTGTCAAACGACAAACACGTCTAAGACAGCATTCAACGGCAACGGGCATGATGGACACCAGCATTGTGAACATGTCCATGAGATCCACAACCAATTATAATCGTGCCTCGGTACACTTGAATAATGCACATTATGGTGGTCGAGATGGAAGTTGTGGCGGAGGTGGTGGTGGTGGAGGTTTCAATGGCAACAAAAATTCAAATGGCTTGGGACGTGCTTATAATCTGCGACGTCAATCCACATTGCATCATAATGGTGGCAGTATGGGTGGTGGTGGTGTGGGAAGTAACACTTTACAAACCAAAGGAAGTATGAGTGATAATGGTCGTTTAACTACGTCAACAGCTGTAGCACAAAGTGGCGTTATACTGAATGACAAGAGGTGAGGCACAATGACGGTGGTCTTAAAGGCCGATACCATATTGTAAAATTTTTTTAAAAAAGAAGTAGAATACTTACACTTGTACTTACACTTATAAATATTTATACATACACACACACACACACACAATATTTGTGTAAGTGTTTAAATTGTTTATAAAATTCTTGCCAAATGTCCTTTAATGTAATGTAAAGAGAGCAGAAAGAAACTCTCTTGTCTAAACAGTATTTATTTTAAGCTCCTATAAAAGAAACCAAAAAAACACAAAAAACGCTGTCAGTGTGAACACTTTAAATTTAATAAAAAAAAAAGAAGAAGAAAAAGAATTTCCTTTTATTGTAAATAATTTTTTAAGAATTAAACTTAAATTAGTTATAAAATATTAAATAAAAAAAAATTAAATTAAATGTTACTTTGTTGTAAAGGGTCCGCCAAATAAGTTTTTTTTTTGAAAATGCTTTAAAAAAAAACTACCGCATATTTTCTCAAATTTCCTTCCGGTTAATAATGGAAATTAATTTCATTCAAATGGCTGCCTGGGCTGGCCATGCAGTAGCCTAAACGATCGATCCAATTTTTAAGCACATTATCGATTGTGTGCAGCTGTATTTCACCAATGGCTTCACGAATATTGTCCTTTAAAGCGTCAATTGTCTCTGGCTTGTCGGCGTAACACTTATCTTTGACGGCAGCCCACAAATAATAGTCCAACGGTGTCAAATCGCAGCTCCGAGGTGGCCAAACGACATCAGCTATGCGGCTGATAATGCAATCTTCAAAAACTGGACGCAAAACATCGAGTGTAGCTTCGGCTGTGAGGCACGTAGCGCCGTAATGTTGAAACCAAATGTTGCCAATATCCTCCTCTTCCATTTTTGTGAACAAAAATTCCTTGCTCATTTTCGAAGAAAAATGGCCCAATTATGCCTCTGGACCAAAATCCACACCAAACAGTGACTCGTTTTGGGTGCGTCGGCTTTTCAATGTATGCGTGCGGGTTTTCTGTGCCCCAAATGCGACAATTTTGCTTGTTTACATATACCCGCCAAGATCAATATGAGCTTCATCTGAAAAGATAATTTTTTTTGCCAAAATCGGCATCTTCTGGTGTAGGCTACTGCATGGCCAGCCGAGGCAGCCATTTGAATGAAATTATTTTCCATTATTAACCGGAAGGATTGTACTTTCAAATAGAAAAAGAAATTCGAGAAAATATTCAGTAGTTTTTTTATAAAGCATTTCCAAAAAAAAGTTATTTGGCGGACCCTTTATAAAGTTTTATGTTTCCTAAAATAACGACAGAGAGAGAGAGAGAGAGAGAAAGAAAGAAAGAGAAGATGAGAAAATCAAGTACAAAATCTAAATTGTAATCCAATTAAATGATGTTTCTTTAGATTTATTTTTATGGTTTTCAAAAGAATTTACAAATTTATTTAAGCATTAAGACACTCAATCACTCAGTCAACCACACTTCTGCTGTAACTTTTTTCTATAATCCTTAAAGTATGCACAGTTTTTTCTAAATTCTATTAAGTCGCCCTTACGCCTGTCTTGTATGCTTTTGGAAATTTGTAAATTCTTTGTTTTAAATGACAATGTGTACAGAGTATGTTTTATTTTTAACACAGAAAACAAATCCTATTTAATGTTTTAAAACGAAAAAAAAGTATTTTAAAAAAAAATAAGAAAATTTGTAAAATTCTATTTATTTATGGTAAACGTTATAAAAATAAAGATGGCAACAAAAAAAAAAGTAAATAAATTGTGTATAAAAAAAAATAATATATAAATATGGTATATGTTTTAATGTACAAACAATGTGGTAAATATATTCAATGTTTCTCTAAAAATAATTCATTAAAATGTATACAAAAAGAAATGAAATTCTATTTGTAAAATAAAGTATACAATAAGGGGAGAATGTTCAAATAAAGCATACTTTTATAATGTTAACAGTAAGGTGAGTATGAAAACAGGTATCCATTGCTACAAAAAAATCTAAAAATGTTTTAAGGTCTTATTGTGAATCTGTGTGACCTTTTAATATTTATAGTCAGCATGTACGCATATTAGTATCCATATATATGGGAAATATACAATGCCCACTAAATCTTCATTACATAAGCTTAAAAACTCGTATAATAGATTCCCATCTGCTAGAAAAAGGATTCGAACTCAACATGAACGCGGTAAGCTAGACTGTAGTTTGCTACCTATAGCGGCTACAACCCTGTTGACCCTACAACCTCCAGAACATACCTTCCGTATTGGAAAACCCTTTAAGTTTAAGTACGTAAAACATGATAGAATTACTTTAAATATTTTCTGTATACATTTTTTAATTTATATTTACGCTCTACTTACCGATAATTAATTTTTTGTATAAGAAATCGATTTAAAATTTAATTTTGATATTGAAAATATATCGATAACTATTTTTTCTGTACATAAAATTTAACGAAAATAAATACCAGCTTATCGATAATTAAATTTTTATATAAGAAATCGATTTAAAATTAAATTTTAATATTGAAAATATATCGATAACTATTTTTTCTGTACATCTTTGTTACATAAAATTTAACGAAAATAAATACCATCTGATCGATAATTAATTTTTTATATAAGAAATCGATTTAAAATTAAATTTTAATATTGAAAATATATCGATAACTATTTTTTCTGTACATAAAATTTAACGAAAATAAATACCAGCTTTTCGATATTTAATTTTGTATATAAGAAATCGATTTAAAATTAAATTTTAATATTGATAATATATCGATAACTATTTTTTCTACAAAATTTTTGTTGTAGAAAATTTAACGAAAATAAATACCAGCTCATCGATAATTAATTTTGTATATAAGAAATCGATTTAAAATTAAATTTTAATATTGAAAATATATCGATAACAATTTTTTCTATACATTTTTGTTACATAAAATTTAACGAAAATAAATACCAGCTTATCGATAATTAATTTTTCTATAGAAAATCATTCCAAATCGTTTCTAGGATAAATTTTCTTACATAAAATTTAACGATAACAAAAACTTTATTTGAAGTATTTATCGATAAGTAACTTTTTTTTACAGAAAATTCAAATTCAATTTTAATATTGAAAATATTTCGATAATTATTTCTTCTGTATTTTTTTGCAGAAAATTTAACGAAACTGCCTTTTTGCTATCGAAAATCGCTCAAAAGCTATCTAAGACATATTTCTTTACGTAAAATTTATCGATAACAAAAACTTTATTTGGAGTATTTATCGATAAGTAACTTTTTTTTTTATAGAAAATTCAATATTAAATTCAAATTCAATTTTAATATTGATAATATATCGATAACTATTTTTTCTGTAAATTTTTTTACAGAAAATTTAACGAAACTGTATTGTTTCTATAGAAAATCGTTCAAAAGCTATTCTAAGACATATTTTCTTATATAAAATTTATCGATAACAAAAATTTTGTTTGGAGTATTTATCGATAAGTAACTTTTCTATAGAAAATTCCTTAGAAATGAAATATTTCTGTTAATATACTACCTAAACAAACATAAATGTTTGGAGTATTTATCGATAAGTAACTTTTTTATAGAATTTTTTTAGAAATGAAATATTTCTGTTAATAAACTATATGCCTATGTATACAAATTATCGATAATTAAATATTTCTACAGAAATAGTTAAATATTTCCTTAGAAAATTTGTCGATATTTATTAACTAAATTTTTTCATCTTTATCATGAAACCAATTTTTTGATGAATGGGTACGTGAACAAATAAAATTATCGAATTTGCGACAATACCAATCCATATAAGATTCAAGAGCTGTCGGCGTCAATGGTTCAAACTCCTTTAAGGATATTGCACCGACGTTGGCTATACCATCACTGTCACTAATTACCAACTTCTTTTGGCCTGAATTGGATGATCTGGAGACCAACGACATGTGCTCTCAACAAGACGGCGATAGGTACAACACTGCTCATGTCACACTAGATATTTAAGGATTGGATTGATTTTGAGGGCATAGTTTTCTCACGTATAGGTGATGTGAACCGACCACCGAGGCCATGTGATTTAATCTGACTAAACTTTTTCTTGTGTGGTTTTGTTAAGTCGCATATATAAACGAATAAAACACAAGCCACAGTGGTCCCCAAAGCCAACATAGCCCATGCTGTCGCCAGATTCGTGAAAAATTTAACATTTCGGACGCATTGTTGTCATAGCGAGCTTTTAAACTATATTATTGCTAGGAAAATGAAGAATCTAGATACTGGTATTTTGCTTTTACATCGCTTAACATTAAAATGGTAAACAAAAATACAACAACAAACACCAGCGTAAAAAATGGTAAACGAGTAAACAAAAATACAACAACAAACACCAGCATAAAAAATGGTAAACGAGTAAACAAAAATACAACAACAAACACTACAAGAATAAATGTAAACAACAAAACAACAATAATGAAACAACGATGTTTACATTTATAGAAATTTCGAGAAGACGAAGCCACGAACGTTCGTTTTCAAGAACATTCATTTGACTGTTTACTCTGCCGTATAAAAGGCAAGGCAAAGCAGGCAAAGGAGTTAGTGAAGTTCAGTCAGTCTTGTGTGAAGACGCGGTGTGTTTGAAGATAGTAATCGTGGTTTGAAGATCTCCGTTACAAAGATCTGTCGAATAATTGCCTAGTAACTGTTATTGTTTATGCAAAGGGTATACATACATACATAATTGGTCATTACTACCTCTCAGTCAGGATTACGGTCTAGCTAGGTGTAAACAGAGGAATAATAAAGAAAAGCAATTATTGTTGTTTACATCAAGTTGTAAACAGTGGCACACAGAATTGTGCGAATAATAAAGAATTTTAATTAAAGCTAAAAAACAGATTTATTTTTATTTTATTTGCAATCTACGAGCTCATATTTTAAACGTTTTTAAAAGGTAAAAACGTAACATTATATTCCATACATAAGAGCATCAGTGGATCGTTGGAATACATTTCATACCACCGCGAAGGTTAAATTCGAAAATTTCGTGAGACGAGTGTGGCTAAACTCATGCTAACGAATTTTGACAGGAGAAAACTTTAAAGTTAACAGGACTTTCGCAAAGTAATAAATAACGATAGTCCAGTGGAGCAAGTGTGGTTGACCGAATTAAGACTAGGTTTGGTACGAAAGCGCCAGCTATCGTCCATGCTTATGTTGCTAAATATATACAGTCACGCAGATAATTATACGTACCTCCCTAAAAAACATTTTTATAAAATGTAATGAACTTCTAATCTAAAATTTCTTTACATTAGCGTCTGTAACGACACATTTACTTAAATAAAGAAAAAAGAATCCCAAAATCTCTGAATTTGTGACTACAGTTTGCCTAAAACCAATATGGCACCACAGAATATTATACGTACGAAGTATATTTCGTATAAAATTTCTCCAAGGGTAGCCCGGTATATAAAAGGTATTGTGGATAAAAATCCTAGGACTACAGCCGTAGAAATACGAAATACCGCGGAAAGTGATCACAGTGTTATTGTGCATTCCGAAACAGTTCGAAGTGTTTTGAGAAAGAACGGTTTCCGCAGCCGAGTGCCGAGAATAAAGCCACGATTGGAATTCGCCCAATAATATATGGACAAGTCAACTGATTTTTGGGCGAATGTAATATTTAGTGAAGAGGATAAATATAATTTGTTCGGCTGTGACGGAAAACAAAAAATTTGGCGCAAAAATCAGTTGACTTGTCCATATATTATCATTTTTAAAAAACTCATTTTTAGGGGCGGTACGTGTGTGACTGTAAATCATTTGAAGCTTTCCACCTCCGGTTTAGCGGTGTGCAATGCATCTTCATTTTCAGTAAAGAGGTTGAAAATTGCGACTCCTATCAAAGGGTAGGATTCACTTTAAATATTAAAACAACTTCCTCCCATACCACAAACCAATTGCAAACACTTAAGAAGAACCCTGTTTTAAACGAAATCTTTAGTTCCTTTAGTTCCCATAACACTGCACACACACTTGAAGCCCCGTAAGTATTAAACATTTCTCGAAAGGGGGGGGGGAACAAAACAAATCTCTGTGTTGTATGCAAATGTTAAAAATAATTAAAAATTTTGCTTTGTTATACGATATCCTATGTCTGCACCAGAAGAAAACTGCACCCGAGTAAGACAAATTGTTTACCCAGCACTTGCACTATAAAATTTTTGTTTTAAATGTTAAAACAACAAATAAAAAAATAAAAACAAAAGTTTTTTTCATACCAATTTTCCCAACAATTTTCCCATTTGCAGTTACAAATTTACACACATGGAGAGAGAACGTTACTAAATACGATGCGAAACGTTTGCAACAGGAAACATGCCAGCAAACTTTACTTTACGACCGCAAATTGTGGCCAAAAAATTTGGTTACAAAAAATAATTTTTTTAAAAATTTTTTTTTTTAATTTTAATTAATTTTAATAGAAAGAAATATAAAAAAGAACAAAAAATAATGCAATGAGAGGAAAAACAATTAACATATGCATGCTCACTGGCAGCAGTTAAAAACTGAACAAAAAAAATTTTTTTCGCCGAATGTTTGGTAGAAAATTTATGCAAATTACTCTAAGGTATCTTTGACCACACTGATAAGAATTAAAATAATTACACTGTGCTGCAAAAAAAATAAAGGAAAAATAAAGAAATGAGGTATGCGGAGTACTGTATAAAGTACTTCCTTACTTAATTGGCCATTAACAACACGATTAACGGATTTCGGCAACACATCCTTCTAGGCGCCTCTGCTTCTTGCGCACCTACTCCAGTTGGTCACACCAATCGATGAGAGGGCTTCCTTGATTTAGTCCTTCCAACGGATACAAGGTCGTCCTCTTCGCCAACTTCCGCAGATGCCCGCATCAAATACCCGTCTCGCCGAAGTATCCTCCTCTATTCGAACGACATGGCCGAACCAGCGTAGCCGCTGGTTGTTAATACGCTGCACAACGCCCATGTCGTTGAAGAGCTCGTACAGCTCATTATTGTATCAGATGCGGTAAACATCATCAACTCTCACTGGATCGTAGATCTTACGTAAGACTTTTCTCTCGAATACCCTCAAGGCTGCTGCATCCGTACTTAATAGGGTCCATGCCTCTGCGCCATAAAGGAGCACGAGGAGGATGAGCGTCTGGTAGAGTATGAGTTTTGTCGTACGAGAGAGGTCTCTGCTACTCATTTGCCTATTGCGACCACAGTAGCACCTGTTGGCAAGAGTGATCCTGCGCTTGATCTCCAGACAGACTTCATTTTTGGTGGTAACGGCAGAGCCAAGATAAATAAATACCTTGACTGTATCGAAAACATAGTTATCGGCCGTTATACAATAAGCCGCATATCCCTACTTCCCGTCATTTACTGAAAAACGCATCTTAAAAGGCTCTCGTCCGATAGCACTAAACAAGATAAGTGCTTGACTATAAACCCAAGCAATCCAGATTCAAAGAATACGAAAAAGAGTAGTTCAGCCAAGAACCCCAATTATACCTTAGCCTTCTTAAAGGGTCGTATGAAGTTATGCGCAATGGCTTACTACAAATCAATATTCCAGGAATCAAATATTCCCCATAGGAAATCATTCCAACACCAAGCCTTTAGTCAGGATTGCAAACTAGCGGCCCACATCAACCACGTTCTGCGTTAATTTTATCCGTGAGTGTTGGGATCCATAGTTTAACGCCGACGCAATGGGTTACCATAAATCAATATCCCAGGTATATCAAATATTGCTCCAAGAAATCCATGTTCAAAGAATATGAAAAACAGTAGTTCATCCAGGAACCACAATTATTCCTGAGCCTTCTTAAAGGGGTCATGCCCCACAAAGACTTGAAATTAGGAATTAAATTTTCCTCATAGGAAATCAAGCCGACCCCAACCCTTTGTGTGTGTTAATTTTATCCATGAGTGGTCAGACCCACAGTTTAACGCCGACTGCGAATGCCAGATTTTTGAGAAATTTTTCATGGCATTTCTCAGAGTTTTTCGTCAGAAGAGATAACCATGGACTCTCATCTAATAAGTTAATACACCTCCTGAGCATCAATCAACCGGATGACACAGTTAGCAAATTTTTTCTTTCACAAGGGGAAGTCGCCGTAGTCTAGTAGATAGTGCATCGGCTTTTTAGACGTAAGGCCACGGTTCAAAGCCCAGGTCAGACGTCGTTTTGATAAACGAAATATGAAAAAAATATTTCTTCGCCGACTATCTGCTGAGAGATTTCTGGCAAAAACTCTGAGCGTTAAAATAAAATTGCCATGAAAAGTTTCTCAACAAATTCTCTCGTTCGGAGTGGACTTTAAAGTGTAGGTCCCGCCACTCATGTATAAAATTAACGCACACAACATAAGTGGTGCGAGAAGCTAGGTCGTAATCCTGACTGAAGGGTTTGTAATGACCAATTATGTTATGTAGTATGTATGACCACCGCAACATTTCCCAAGCAGAGGTCATAGCTATTTTGAAAGCTATTTAATACTGGTTTGGTTAAGTGGCTGGATTTTCCCTGAAAATCTTTTGATTTACTCAGACAGCCAGGTTATGATTATGTAGCTAACGAACATAGTTTCAACATCCGTTCTTGTCCATGAATGTCAAGAATTTCTCAAAGAAATTGTGCATCATTCAAAGATAATTCTTCCCGGGACATAGGTCTATCTTTGGCAATTGCATTGCTGATTGTCTTAACAGTTCCGGTGCAGAGCTCCCTATCTCCAATATTTTACAGGGCATATATTGACGCCTCCGTTCTATAACATTCTAAGTCGAAAAAGTGTGTTTTGAGTTACGAGCTCTCAAAGTTTTCACGCGACATACGACCATATGTGTTGTATTCTAAGTAGATTTTTCCCTATAACTTCGGAACGGATCGGCGCCTCTTAACCAAATTTTGAAGTATTTAAGTTAGAAAACGTAGAATTTAAAAATGCAAGAACATTAAAACGTTCTAAGTACACTTAGAACGTTATAGAATGGAGGCGTCGATATATTCCGATTGGCTCCTTGGCTGCAAGAGTTTACGTGCAATATTTCCAGATTCTTCCGTATACGACTCCTGCAGAAGCTGTGTGTGTAGAAAGAGAGGAGAAAAATACTGTCTTTCATTTTTCATCCGTAACCGTGCTCTCTAATATAACAATTGCTGCCATAGTGAGATCTATTTTGGAATAGGGTTGCCTTACTCTAAGGAATGTTTAGATCTCCGGGTTAAATATTCATTGCGGTAGGACAATGGGCGTAATATCTGGACCTCTTCTTTCGCATTACCTAATTTAACTACTTAGAGTCCATGTTATTCAGCACGATTGAGTTTCATTGTGGTATGAGCAATATTGTGATGAGATAATCTTACAACAGACACCAGCTTAAAAAATAGTAAACAAAAATACAACAACAAAAACCAGCATAAAAAAATAGTAAACAATTAAAAAAAATACAACAACAAAAACCAGCATAAAAAATAGTAAACAAGTAAACAAAAATACAACAACAAACACTACAAGAATAAATGTAAACAAAAAAAACAACAAACATATGGCCAATATTGTGGATGAGGTATTCTTAATACTTGGAGTTATATTGATACTGTAAGAACGAGGAGAGAATAAGGAAGTCGCCGTAGTCTAGTAAGTAGTCTGTTGGCTTATTAGACGTTAAGACAGGGTTCGAGCCCCAGGCCAGACATCAAGACAAAATACAAAAAATATTTCTTAGGCGGCTTCCTCTCAGCAGATTTCTGGCAAGGACTCTGAGCGTTAAAATAAAATTGCCATGAAAAAGTTTCTCAAAAATCTGTCGTTCGGAGTCGACTTTAAACTGTAGGTCCCACCAAAATTAACACACACAACATAAGTGGTGTGAGAAAGTAGGACGTTGTACAATGGGTCAATTCGACCTCCGGGTACTGTACTTGTCTTAATTGACAAGTACACGTCCTCTAACCTAGCCTAACCTAACCTAAGAACGTAAAGCAACGTTGGAGATTAATATGTTCATACCTTCCGTATGAAAATAGTCCTGCAGGTAGTGTGTTTCAATTTTTAAACATTTAAAAACTGTGTGTGAATTTTCTTGCCTCAGGTATTTGAAAATCTAACCAAATTAGTGAATCTTGTTTAATGAGCCTTTTATAGTGAAATGCTTGAAATTGTAGTCTTTGTGGTCCTTTCATATGCCAGCCATTACTCCCCTCATTGCATTGTAGTTTACAGTTCCAAAGAGCAAATAATCAAAAACTAGTTTTTATTAAATTTTTATTAAATTTTTGTTTTCTTTTTAATCTAAAGTTTCTTAATTTAATTCAATAAGTTAAACAAATCGTATAAAAAAAGTAATAAATTTATAAGGCAGATTGACTCCATTCTACACGTAAGTGCAACACATTGTTTTTAACACTTTCTGTGAGAAAAACTTATTGAAAACGAAAAACATAAATAAAAAATAAAATAAAAATAAAATAAAATAAAAACGATCACAATAGAACTTTAAGAGAAAATAATAAAAAAAAAACCTAGAAACTAGAGACAGAAACTAAAAAAAATTTGCATAAGTTTCCTACGTTCAAAAATAATACAAAAACAAACAAAAACTACAAATAAAAACTACACAATAAAATATAAAGAAAAGTTTTTAAAACTACAACAACAAATGTCATACATTTTATTTCCAGGGTGTAGGGGGGTAAGCAGTCTAGGACAGCATACTGAGCATCAAACATCAAGACAAATGTTACGAGAATGTATATAAGTTTCGAAATTTCTTTTTCACTCTTTTTGGTAAGTATTTACTGGCTCTGTATGCTTTTAAATGGAAGACAACTAAATGTGAGTGCCCTAGGCATAAAAAGAGATTCGTGACATGTTTAGATTTTAAATACTCCAACAGTAGGAGATTATCTACGTAGCTGCGATCTATGTTGTGGGCATCCCCACAAAAGAATCTTATGACCTTATAATCTTGATGGCCAATTTACGTGGCCAGCCAAACGGAAAATTACTCTTTCAGGAAGCCATAATCGAGCGTGTTGTGTGGTTCGTGACATCATCATCTTGAAACCATATACCATCCAGTTCACAATCTAGGCTCTTCTTGAAAGGATCATTAAAATTAAAAATAAAATTCTCCCTAATACAATTCGGTCCCCACTTGAAACCGCTGTCTTAGCCCATGCAGGAAGGCCATGCGAGGGTTGACACCTGAACTCATGAGTACAGCCCAAAATTACAAAATCCATCTTCCATTTATACAAAATCATAACCAATGTCGTACCAAATCGTCGATCTTGCTTCCTCACATTAGCAGGTACCCAGCGGATTCCAGATACCAGTACCCGGGGAGGGCCTGATCTAAGATACGGAGGCTATGAGCTGCTTGACATATGTTTACAAGGATAGCACTGGGCTTTGCCAAGTTAAAGCCTTATAGTAGTAGCAGCAATAGTAGTAGTAATAGTAGGAGGAGTAGTAGGAGGAGTAGTAATAGTAGTAGTAATAGTAATAGTATCAGTAATAGTAGTAGTAGTTATAGTAATAGTAACAGCAATAATAGTATTAGTAGTAGTAATAGCAATAATAGTAGTAGTAATAGCAGTAATAGTAGTAGTAGTAGTAATAGCAATACTAGTAGTAGGGGGAGTAGTAGTAGGAGTAGTAGTAGGGGAAGTAGTAGTAATAACAGTGGGATAAGGAAAAGTAGTACTGGTAGTAGTTGTAATAGCAATAATAGTATTAGTTTTAGTAATAGCAATAATAGTAGTAGTAATAGTAATAGCAATAATAGTATTAGTTTTAGTAATAGCAATAATAGCATTAGTAATAGTAATAGCAATAATAGTATTAGTTTTAGTAATAGCAATAATAGTAGTAGTAATACCAATAGCAGTAATAGTATTAGTAGTAGTAATAGCAATAATAGTAGTAGTAATAGCAATAATAGTAGTAGTGGGAGTAGTAGTAATAGTAGTAGGAGTAGTAGGGGGAGTAGTAGTAGTAGTAATAGTAGTGGAAGAAGGAGAAGTAGTAGTCTTAGTAGTAGTAATAGTAGTGCGAGAAGGAGAAATAGTAGTGGTTGTAGTAGTAATAGTAGTAATATATGGTCAGAAAATTCACTGCCTTCTTTTCGGGTATTGATTTACAATGTCCTCTCTAGAACTAACGTTCATTGCTCTAATGCAGCCCGGATAGCAAAATAAGCGTAAGTTTTCAATCTGTTACTGTTGCAATGTAAAATTGTTAGAGTTTCCCTAGTTAAACTGTAGATTCCATCACCCACGGATAAAATTAACACACACAACATGATTGGTGCGAGTAGCTATGTTGTAATCCTGACTGAATGATTGTAATGACCAATTAAGTAAGTTAAGTAAGTATATCCTGAATTGTATGTTGAGAGCAATAGCATCTGGTCGCATTTTGTGTTGAGACATATATTTTCGAGTTATGATCTTTCCAAATGTTCCAGTAGAACATTTTTCCACTCCGTTGCTGCCCTTTAGAAGTCTGTTAGAAGTTTTGGAAGAGAAACCTGTTCATTTGCTTTGAAACTTCGTACTTCATTACTTTTTTATTCAGCCTAGTGTAGGGTACTGGAATTCGCAACAAAAGTGTTAAAACAAATATCACTATCAGTCTGTAAACAAATTTATTATTAAACACATATAAAGACCAAATACAACAACAACAACATTTAATATAATTCATTCCATTATAATAAAAAAACAATAAAAACAACACAAGACAGACAAGTTATTGTCTAAACTTTAGATTTTAAGGACAAATGACTGTTTAAATAAGTGTTTTTGTTTTAGATTTTGCTTCTACTTGTTCTTTTTTCAAAAAAAAAAAAAATAAAAATTTCTTAAACAACAATAACGAAATCAAACTTTAACCACACCAGCACAAGGACACGTTCTTATACAGAGGTTAGACAGACAAAATCTTATTAAAACTTCTTCACAACGAAGCCAAATTTTGCAGATACTTTCTCATGCTTTCATAATTTACTTTCACAGATAAAAATTCTTTCATTTGATTAAAGAGAAAATTTTTATTAAAAATTCTTAAATAAATAACACCGGGCAACAAAAACCAACAAAAGAAAACAATTAAAGTCGCTGCAATAATTGTTGGCGTCATGGTATAGAGATATACAGTGTAAGGGATTACTAGATAAGGGTTGCGAGTTCAAATCTTAGTTTTAATATCTTAAGAAGAGGTAATGAGAGTGCCTATCAAATCTGCCGTTCGAAGTCGACGTTAAACTGTAAGTTCCGCTTTTCATGTATAAAATTAACACACATAACATGTCAGCTGTGAGATGCTAGGTTGGAGCCCTGGCTAAAGGGTTGTTGTAACCGATTAAATAAATAAAATCTTAGAGTCAATGGAGCAAAAGAAAGATTTGATCTTGGTTTGCATATGATTTGAACAAAACGGAGCCACATACGCAAGTCTAATGACATGAACATTTTGAGAGACCAGTTTTGTAAGCAATTTATGTCACTTCTAGTCTATAGACTACCACTGGACTATCTTTTGTGTACCAAACACAGTTGCAGATCTAAAAGAAAACATTAAAGCTGCCACTGATGAAATACTAGGCGAAATGCTGGACAAAGTATGCTGGACAAAGGTTCCAAACATGTATTCTGATGATTCAATTTAATACTCACTTAACCTATTTACATATTGGGTTTCAGACAATTCCCATGCTGAACGTGTTTACTTTAAGTGTACAGTGGCCTGCCAAAAAGGCTGGTTACTACGCTCATATTATTCCTGAATTGTCTAATGCAAGACTCAAAGGGTCTAAGCCTCTCCCTATCTTCCATTTCGCTGAGTATCAAAACTCTTCCTCGCACTCAACAGAAAGGTTCTTACCTCATCAACGGCGTGGAGGCTTGACTGCTCGCAAACTGATCTATTTGCTCGTTGCGTTGAACTCCTCCATAGTAGGTAGTCTGTTGGCTTCTTATAGTAGTAGTAGTAGTAGTAGGAGGAGGAGGAGTAATAAAAGTAGTAATATTAGTAGTGGTAATAGTAGGAGGAGTAATAAAAGTAGTAATACTAGTAGTAGTAATAGTTGGAGGAGGAGTAGTAGTAGTAGGAGTAATAAAAGTAGTAATATTAGTAGTAGTAATAGTAGGAGGAGTAATAAAAGTAGTAATATTAGTAGTAGTAATAGTAGGAGGAGTAATAAAAGTAGTAATATTAGTAGAAGTAATAGTAAGAGAAGTAGTAGTAGTAGTAGTAGTAGTAGTAGTAGTAGTAATATTAGTAGTAGTAATAGTAGGAGTAGTAGTAATAGTAGTAGTAGTAGTAGTAGTAGTAGTAGTAGTAGTAGTAATATTAGTAGTAGTAATAGTAGGAGTAGTAGTAGTAGTAGTAGTAGTAGTAGTAGTAGTAGTAGTAGTAGTAGTAGTAGTAGTAGTAGTAGTAGTGGTAATAGTAATAGTAGTAGCCGTAGTCTAGTAGGTAGTGTGTTGGCTTTTTAGACGTGAGGCCACGGTTCAAACCGCAGGTCAGACATCTCAAAGAAAACGAAATCTGAAAAAATATTTCATCGGCGACTAACTCTCAGCAGATTTTTGGCAAAAACTCTGCGAAGAAGTTCTCAAAAATCTGTACTTCGCAGTCGACTTTAAACTGTAGGCACTGCCGCTCATGTATAAAATTAACGCACACAATATAAGTTGTATGAAGAACTACGTCCGTATTTCTGACTGAAGGGTTGTAATGACCAAATATGTATGTATATAGCCTTGTTAAATCTGGCTATCTGACTCAGCTTGCCCAAATAGTCTCGTAATACTCTCCAGTAAGCCTCATATGACTCATTTGCTCGGATGTTGTCTGACTATTAGATAGTATTTCCTTTGAACTTTGTATCCAAACTGAGTTGACCATAAATTTAGATGGCATAGACTTTTGCTTGAAAAATACCCACGAGTATACCCACGAGCTCGGAATATTTCACTCTGGTACCAAAAATTCCCTTTCTTGCCACAGAAAACCACAGAATGGTCCTTCTTTTAAGACAGTACGTAGTCCCTAGGTTACTGCATTCACTTTTGTTACTAAGTATAGTTGCAAAGCAATTACCAAATTCATACTGATTCTGTCCAGGATATAGTTAGGTCCCTTCGTAGTCCAGCCCCCTCCCCCCTGATGAATCTAATGTTAGACTTTTGTCTTATTATTCTAGCCATAGTCTCCAAAGCTTTGGTCTTCACTACCATGTGCTAGTCGCCGTTGTAAGACAGTTTTTCAATGGCCCTGTTGTGCCAATATATGTTAGTCAATGTATCCTTGTTCGACACGATTTGAACTCCACAATGGCCCCATAATACGCTATTAATCCGACTTTCATACAATACTTAATCGTTTTCGAGAAAATCTTGTATTAAAATGGACTAAATGGACTATCGACTGCAAAATCATGTTTATATTTGGGAACCTCTGCATATTGTTTTCTTGTATAAATTGACTTTCAAGCAATACTTAGTCGTTTTCGAGAAAATCTTGTATTACTATAGACTAAATGGACTATGAACTACAAAATCATGTTTATGTTTGGGAACCACTGCATATTGTTTTCTTGTATAAATTGCCTTTCAAACAATACTTCATCGTTTTCGAGAAAATTTTGTATTAATATGGACTAAATGGACCAAATGGACTATGAATTACAAAATCATGTTTATATTTGGGAAACTCTGCATATTGTTTTTTTATATAAATTGACTTTCAAGCAATACTTAGTCGTTTTCGAGAAAATCTTGTATTAATATGGACTAAATGGAGTATGAACTACAAAATCAAATTTATATTTGGGAACCTCTGCATATTGTTTTCTTGTATAAATTGACTTTCATGCAATACTTAGTCGTTTTCGAGAAAATCTTGTATTAATATGAACTAAATGGACTATGGACTACAAAATCAAGTTTATATTTGGGAACCTCTGCATATTGTTTTCTCTTATATATTAGTGTGAAAAAGGTTTCTTTCTTAATGCTTCAAATCTTAAATTTTCAAGATTTTTAATGACATTTAAAAACCCTCAGTTTATGTACGTGACAATTAAATAAACACGGCCTTAAAGTGTTAGAAAATAAAAGTTTAGAAAACTCATAAATTCCTTTAAAGGACATAGGCCTACAATCATCAATTCCATCGTAGATTTGGCTCCACTGAACAGCATTTTCTATAATTTATCTGCGCTCAACGATTAAAAATAATATTCAACGAATGGGCCTATAACGGCATACAGCAGACAACATGTTTCATGATTTTAAATTCAGTGCACGCTTTGGCACCCACACGTTCGTTCATACATGTACACAAGTATGGCAACACATACATATACACACACATACACTTACCATTCATTCACTGTGCTATGAAATCTAGTCGTTGAGTTCATCTTCATATACCCACACATATACTCAGGCACCTAAAACATTCATTGCTAGACTGAGAATGTATATTTAAACGTTTTATTTGACACACACATACACAGTCACACTCCTATTTATAATAATACATACATATGCCCACAAATTCATAACGTTTTCAGTTTCAGTGTCGTTAATAATAACTTTTTAATCATGTCGAGAAAATTAAACGTAAAAATCCCATAATTTTTGCAAAAGACAAAAAAAAAAAGAAGGCAAAGCCTTGATTCATTTTGGCACGCCAATAATTATACCCCCGAACTTACTAAATACCCCAGTTGCAGGCATTTTAAATTTGAGTTTGAATTTATGACTTCTGATTAACCTGCCGCTGTCCTGATGCCATGACAGATAAAGAATTAAAGCCATGGCACATACACAAACGCATTGTGGTGTAGAGGGAGTGATTTTTTCGAATTTCAATTTATTTGCCGCCTACAAATTAGGGATTAAAAATAAATAATGTGGAGTTAAAAATTGAAATAAGATTTTGGCTAAAAAGTTAGTTTTTAGTGCGGAATAGAAAAACAGATTACAATTCAAAGAAAAATAATTTAAGTTCAACTACACAAAACCCTATACATAGAGTAGGAGTGTAAAGGTTTTATACACACGATCTACGGATCGTCGACACAACCAGATCTTGCCCACAAGCTTAGATTTTTACTTACTTTCTTACTTATGCGGTCATTACATGCCTTCAGTGAGGTTTACGACCTAACCTCTCGCACCAGTAATGTTGCGTGTGAATTGTATACATGAGATAAAAGTCGACTCCGAACGATAGATTTTTTAAAACCTTTTCATGGCAATTTTAATTTATTCTCAGAGTTTTTGTCAGAAGTCTGGGGAGAGGAAGTCGCCAAAGAAATATTTTCTTTATATTTCTCGTTTTATTGGAGAGAACACACTATCTACTAGACTACGGCGACTTCTAACGGCGACTGCTACTCCTTCTTCTCCCATTACTACTACTACTACTATTACTATTACCACCACCACTACTACTACTACTACTACTACTAGTACTACTACTTCTACTAATATTACTACTATTATTACTCTTCCTACTACTACTACTATTATTACTACTACTACTACTACTACTACTACTACTACTACTACTACTACTACTACAACTACTACTACTACTACTACTACTATTCCTACTACTACTATAATAAGCCAACAGACTACCTACTAAACTACGGCGACTTAATTTAAACTTCTGCTAAATTTCAGTTTATGGGGTGATTTCAAGGCAGCGAGCAGATAGATCAGTTTGCGAGTAGGCGAGCCTCCACACCGTTGATGAGGTAAGAACCTTTCTGTTGAGTGCGAGGAAGAGTTTTTATACACAGCGAAATGGAAGATAGGGAGAGGTATACACCGTTTGAGTCATACATCAAACGATTGAGGAATAAGATGAGCGTAGTAACCAGCCTTTTTAGCAGGCCACTGTACACTTAAAGTAAACACGTTCAGAATGGGAATAGTCTGGAACCCAATATGTAAATAGGTTAAGTGAGTATTGAAATGAATCATCAGAATACATGTTTGGAACCTTTCTTCAGCATACTTTGTCCAGCATTTCGCCTGGTATTTCATCAGTGGCAGCTCTAATGTTTTCTTTCAGATGTGTAACTGTGTGGTTGGCACACAAAAGATAGTCTAGTGATGGTCCATAGACTAGAAGTGACATAAATTGCTTAGCAAACTGGTCTCTCAAAATGTTCATGGTATTAGCCTTGAGTATATTTGGAGCCGTTTTGTTCAAACCATATGTAAACCAAGATCAAAACTTTCTTTTTTGCATAGGAAAGACAATACTTTGCTCCATTGACTCTAAGATTTTATTTATTTAATCGGTCACAACAACCACTCACACCACTAATGTTGTGTGTGGTAATTTTATACATGAGTCGCGGGACCTACAGCTTTAAAGTCGATTCCGAAGGAGAGATTTTTTGGGAAACTTTTCCTAGCAATTTAATTTTAGTTACCAGAGTTTATGCCAGAAATCTGCTGAAAGGAAGTCGACGAAGAAATATTTTCTTCTTTTCGTATTTCGTTTTGTTCCAGATGTGTGAGCTGTGGATTGAACCATGGTCTCTAATCTAATAAGCCAACATTTCACCACCTACTACACTACACCGACTTCAGGCTTAGATTCTTTCATCACTAATATGGAGCTTCATTGTGTACGCCTGATGCAATTTTCTAAGGCAGGCCTTGACAACTAATGGCATGCAGACGATGCAGTTTTGATGTCAAGAGTCTCTTTGCGATTATAAGTCGATAAGTAAGGTTAAGGCAAGATCACAGTAATACCATCTACTTTCTAAAAATTCCGAATTCACGAAAACTAGTGGATAGTAAACAAACAAGGATAGCTCATAAGAATAAGATTTCAGAAACTCCAAACATATCGTGATGACATACAGAAGGCTTCCAGAAAATCTTGGGGGTGCGTGCAGTTCAAGAATTATGCACTGGAATGATCGAATGGCGAATAAAACTAACCCATGGAGTCATTGTGGCTGCAGGCAGAACGAATTTGAAAACAGTTCATATGGAGTTGGAGTCGTTACTGAGGCTGTCACGTGTAACTGCAGCAATGAGAACCTATCCCACAGCAGAGTTGGCCTTGTCTTTGTATAAGGGTTTGCAGAATAGATCTTCCCTGCTAGCAGCATAAAGAACAGAGTATAATAGAGCAGAGTAGATAGGTTAAAGTAAAGTAGAGAATGGCATATTAGAATAGATAAGGAGATTACAACAGTGTACAGAATGCATAGCACAGTAGAGTAAAGTAAAGCAGCGTAGAATTGAGTAAAACAAACGAAACTAGACCTCATCATGGGCAGAGTAGCATAGTAGTGAAGTAGAGAACTTTAAAGCAAAGTAAAGTAGATTAAAATATAATAGAAAGAGAAGAGTCAAATAGAGTGGTTGAAGTCTCCGTAGTCTAGTAGGTAGTGTGTTAGCTTATTAGACGTAAGGCCACGGTTCAAACCTGAGGTCAGACATCAAAACGAAAATATGAAGAAACTATTTCCTCGGCGACTTCCTCTCAACGGATTTCTGGCAAAAACTCTGAGAGTAAAATAAAATTGCCACGAAAAATTTTCTCAAAAATCTGTCGTTCGGACTCGACTTTAAACTGTAGGCCCCAGCACTCATATACAAATTAACACTCACAACATAGGTGGTGTGAGAAGCTAGGTTGTCATCCTGACTGAAGGGTTGTAATAACCAATTATGTATGTAATGAGGACTAAAACTATGGAGACTATGGCCTGAATAATGAGCTATCTGAGCTACGTATACTCAAACGGCTTTTAAACGGCTTAGATCCCTTCGATCATCTCGAAAACATTGCGGAAGTTCCCCTTAAAGGACAGGAGGATGCTACATGGATGGACAGGACAATGCTACGAATTAAAAGACAAATTTAATAGTAATTCTTCCCCAGATCCTATGGAACTACAAAAACAAAATATGAATAATATAATCAAAAAACGCGGAAGATGATATTCTATGCTTATTGGCATTATTGTAAGGGCCTTCTTCATATCAATAGTTTCCTAATCTCTACATCTCGGGTAAGTGTTAAGTTTCACTAAGTAGTACAGGCCTTTACGTACTATTGAGGCGCCTGGGGTACTATCAGAATAGCATTGGTTGCTATGAGATCATCATCCATCGATTTCAAGACACTGACGCAGAGAGTTCAGAGCTCTCTCTTTGTAATAGTTCTGCCTTCGGTACATAGATGATTCACCAGCTTGAGCATGGGATAGTGCTTTAAGTCCCGAAGGGCCTTGGAGTGCCAAATTAATGTAGTGGGCTCTGTACAATAAATCGTTTTTGCTTGTAGCATAAAGTGCAGCGTAGCGGAAAGTAGAAGCAAGTGGAGCAGAAAAGCAGAAAAAAGAAGCAGAAAATATTAGAGCAGGATAGAGTTGATTAAAGTGAAACAGAGTATAATAGAACAGTATTAAGCAAAATAGTACAGAGCACATTAGAGTAGAGCACCTTAGAATAAAACAATGGGAGTAGAGTAGTAGAGCACAGTCGAATAGAGTAGACAGAAACCCAAGGAATATATTGAAATGAAATACCTAAGCATAGGGTAACACAGAACAAGTAAATTTTAAGTAATTAATACTTAGGCCGTTAAAACAGTTCTCAGCGTCTCGCCTGCTAGTTCATAAATTTTACAGTTATGTTCGTATAACAAACATTTAAACACGCATTTGTGTGGTGGATGTCTGTATGTGGTATCAGAGTAGATTTTTTTTTGTTTTTTTTTTTTTTTTTTGTTATTGTCGTCAAGTATCTGTTCATATGGGAGCGTATATTTTATTTTTTTTCTTTTGTGGTGCTCCTTCATATTAAAAGACACACAACAGCAACAACAATTTTGATGGCCATGTATACAGTAAGCATGATGACAATAATAATGATGGCGATGAGTCTGTTGATAGCAATACCACGATCACAATAATAATAATGATGACGATGATGGCGATGATGATGATGACGATGGCGATGACGATGATATCATTTTAAATTATTTTTATTCAAGTGTTGTTTGTTGTCTTTTGCTGCCACAACTTGATGCAGTAAAACTAAGTGTTAGCATGTGTTAGTATAAGTGTGTTTATGTGTGTAAGAGAGAATATTAACAAAAAGAAAGAAAAAGAAACGAAAAAAAAATGAATTCCCATACACGGCTGTTTGTGATGAATGATACCAGATTATGACAATAAAAATGATGGCGTGGCTCTTAAAGACACGAATAAAAGAAAATCCCCAGTAAAACTGCATGTAAAGTAAATGATGGGAACGGTGAGATGGAATGGGATGGTATGGTATTATGAATTGAAATTGCCTTGAAATGCGTGTGTGTGGGGAATATAAAATAAAAACTGAAACTGATTTTTTTTTATTTTATTTTAAAACAGCACATATAAAGCCATCAATGTGAATTGGCATTTTCATTATGATTTTCATTTTATTTTCTCATTTTTTATTCTCAATTTCATTTGTTTTTTTTTTTTATTTTGTATCTTAAAGCTGTTTCTTGTCTATTTAAATTCTTTCAGATTGCAAGTAAAATAAGATTTTGTTGTTGCTATTATTTTATAAAAATTCCATTATTTTTCTCTGCTGTCGTTACTGTTTCCGTTACTCTTTTTTAATATAAAGATAATGACAATGGATTTAAAGGATTCAATGGATTTATTTTCAAAGCAGAATGTTGTTTTAATACTGCTGCGTATAACTCGTACATATGTTATCCTATCGTATCAGTTTAATTTTGTTTTCTATTGTAGAATAAAATTTATTTAAATTTTCACACCCTTCTCTCAGTCAAGATTGACGTCTGGCTGCTGTTAAATACGCATTTGAATACATAGTAGCAGGTGATCCATTATGCGATTTCAAATGTCAATAAAACAACAAAAAAGCTTTGATTTAAATGAAAGCTTTGTTTCATTATTATGCTTGGCTTATCCATTTCGTGGTTTCAAAAGTATGGGACTGGAATACGACATCTGTCAAACTAAGTTGTGAAACCAATTTTTTTCTTTTCAGTTGAAAGTCTCACATTGACGAAAATGGATTGCTTAACTATCATACAACGCATAAAAATTATCAAAACCTACTACAAAAATGGTGATTCTGCCACAGCCACGTATCGTATCTTTGAGAGGAGATTAGAGGTTTACATAACCGTCCAACTACGCAAGCAATTGGAAAAATTGTGAAGAAATTTGAAGAGACTGGAGTGGCTGCAAATATTGAAAGACCTGTGCATCATCGTTTCGCTCGTTCCGCTGAAAATATCGCTATTGCAAGTGAAAGTATTGCCGAAGACCCGAATGTGTCGATTCCTCGTCGTTCTTAGGCACATTATGGCGTAATTTGCATTTAGATCTACACCTACATCCATATAAAGTCCAGCTCACGCAACAACCGAAGCCAGCTGACCATTCAAACGTCGTAGATACGTGGAATGGGCGCTTGAACAACAGGCGGTGGACGGTAATTTTTCGAACAAAATTTTCTTCAGCGATGAAGCACATTTCACACTCGGTGGGTATATTAATAAAGAAAATTGTCGTATTTGGGGTTCTGAGAATCCTCAAGTAATTGAAGAGAGGCCATTATATCCAGAAAAAGTCACTGTTTGGTGCGCTCTTTGGTCTGAAGGTGTGATTGGACCTTACTTCTACGAAAACGACGATGGAACGACTGTCACCGTCAATTCGGAGCATTAAGGTCATATGATAACCGACTTTTTTTTGCGTGCTATTGAAGAATACGAGAATATGTGGAATATGTTCCACACAACTCGAGCGAATATGGCTTTATTGCAAGAGACATTTCCTGGCCGCGTAATTTCTCGTCGTGGCGATATCAACTGGCCACCAAGATCATGCGATTTGACACCATTAGACTTTTTTTGTGGGGCTACGCGAAAGACCGTGTTTATGCAGATAAACCTTCAACTCTTGAGCACTTAAAAACCAACATTCGTCAAGTTATGGCTGAGATACCGCCCAATATGTGTCAAAAAGTGGTCGAAAATTGTCTCAAAAGAATCAATGCTTGCAACACTTTGGGTGGAGGTCATTTAAATGATGTAGTATTTCACACATAATGTCAACGTTAAAACTTTATAATAAAAAAGAAATATCATGAAAAACACATTTTATATGTGTTTTATTTACGTTTACTTTTGAAACCACGAAATGGATAACCCTATACAATAAATAAACGCTTCTGTATTGCTAGCAGCAGTAGATTATTTTGCAACTCTCTGCAATATCTTCAAGAATGTTGGTTTCCTGATGCTAAAAGTTGAGGAGAGTTACCTCATAGACACGGGCCTTGACATAACCTCACAAAAAACCGTTTAATGACATTAAATCCCATAACATTGATGCCCAATTTATTCTTTACACTACTTTTGTGTGCCACCGTATACAACTTAACGATACAACAATAATAATCTCTTTATTCACTTTACTAGTTCACACAAGTATTCGCTGGATCTTTACAACCACGACTTATTTTGTTCACACGCAACTTCACACAAGGCTGACTGACCCTTTTATAGTGCGACACAACCAGTCTAACGAACATTCTTGAAGTGGAAGGTTCGTGATCTCGCCTTCTAGAGAGCTCTATTGCTAATACATTGTTGTTTGTGTGCTTTGCTTATGTTGTCTTTCCCTTGTTGTCACATACATGTTGTTGTTGGTACCAGGCGCAACCAGGTTCGTCGTACATATGTGTGTGTGCAGCTTTAGATGTTGAACGTGTTGATTGTTCATTGTATTCTTAGTGTTAGTGTGTATTTGTATGGTGTGGCTTTTGTTTATCGTTTTTGTTGTTAAACGATATTAGGTCGTTTCGATTTGCGTAACAATACATTGAGCGCAGAACAATAGGTGATATGGCAGCTCTACACAACAACAAAAAAAATTATCTTCAATTTTGAACCATCATTTTAACTATTTTTCCGCCTTCTTGGATTGTTAAACTCTACAGCAGCTGACAGCTGCCTTGTAAGTACAACAATTTTCAAACCCCTAAATGGTTAACCCACTATTAATGCCAACCTTCATAATTTCCTTCTTTATTTTTCCATTTTAGATTAACGTTTTGAAGCATTTCAAATAATTTATCAAAAAAAAAAAAACAAAAAAAATATGAAACAATACGGGTGTGTTTATTTGTGTGTAAAATGAAAAGAAGAAAACAACAACAATAAAAAATCATACAAATTATTACTTAAAATATGACCTTTTTCTTCTGTTCTTTTATTTCCACTGTTTTTTCCTCTGGTCCTCATGATTATTTTGGTACAAAAACCCAAATATTTCCTTCAAAATATTAAAACAAAAAAAAGAAAAACATGGGGGAAAATATGTAACGGATGCTGTAAATAAATTATTCAGGGGAATGTCCGTCTGTCTGTCTGCCGTTTTTGACAAATTTGATAAATATTCAGTTTGTAAACAATAGGGGGAGAGAGAGAGTCCTTGAATTAAAAATTTAAAAAAAAAATTAAACAAAAATATCAGCTTGAAATCGGGAGTTTTTACATAAAATTAGGGAACAGAGTGTCAAGTAAAATAGAGAAAAAAAGGGTTCGCCAAATAACTTTTTTTTTGAAAATGCTTTAAAAAAACTACGGAATATTTTATCAAATTTCTTTTTTTTTATTTGAAAGTAGAATCCTTCCGGTTAATAATGGAAAATAATTTCATTCAAATGGCTGCCTCGGCTGGCCATGCAGTAGCCTACACGATCGGTCCAATTTTTTAAGCACATCGTCGATTGTGTGCAGCTGCATTTCACCAATGGCTTCACAAATATTGTCCTTTAAAGCGTCAATTGTCTCTGGCTTGTCAGCGTAACACTTATCTTTGACGGCACCCCACAAATAATTGTCCAACGGTGTCAAATCGCAGCTCCAAGGTGGCCAAACTACATCAACTCTGCGGCTGATAATGCGATCTTCAAAAACAGGGCGCAAAACATCAAGTGTAGCTTCGGCTGTGTGGCACGTAGCGCCGTCTTGTTGAAACCAAAATGTTGCCAATATATTCCTCTTCAATTTTTGTAAACAAAAATTCGTTCAACATGGCCCGATAACTTGCTCATTTTCGAAGAAAAAATGGCTCAATTATGCCTCTGGACCAAAATCCACACCAAACAGTGACTCGTTTTGGGTGCGTCGGCTTTTCAATGTATGTGTGCGGGCATTTTCTGTGCCCCAAATGCGACAATTTTGCTTGTTTACATACCCGCCAAGATCAAAATGTTCTTCATCTGAAAAGATGATTTTTTTTTGCCAAAATCGGCATCTTCTGGTGTAGACTACTGCATGGCCAGCCCGATGCAGCCATTTGAATGAAATTATTTTCCATTATTAACCGGAAGGATTGTACTTTCAAATAAAAAAAGAAATTTGAGAAAATATTCAGTAGTTTTTTTTTTTTAAAGCATTTTCAAAAAAAAAATTATTTGGCGGACTCTTTAAATACAATACAGTAGAGTACACCTATTTAAAGAGTTAAGAGAGTAGTTAAGAAATCTCATTATAAACCAGTCTTCTGGCTCGTATGAAATACCAGCCGAGTTAGTGAAGCAATTCTCCTTAGACCTTCTTTCTCAGAGCTTTAGTGTCTCACTTGCCTGGGTCCCTGATTCCATGACACTGCAGAGCCAACGAGCTCGCCTTCTGGAATCCTAGACAATCAACTTGGATATGCCACTTAGCTCTGCTAAGTCGGCCATTGCAAGGAAATTCTTTCGGGACGCCAAACTATTCTGGATCAATGAGGGGTCACTTGGCCCTCGATGGATACAAGGTGGACTTGAACGTAATGTTAATCTCGATCACAGTGGCCATGCTTACGGGTCATTGCGTTATGGGAAGACACGTGGAAAAACTGCAGTTCCCATCTGACGACTTCTGCCGTGGGTGTAGATCTGCTGAAGAAGAGCAAACTGTTATCCACTTGCTTTGTCAATGTCCATCTCTTGCACGGTGCAGATATAGGTTCTTTGGCTCCCCAATCCTTGTCAACTTAACGGAGCAATGTATTACCCACTGATATTAAGGATATTGCTTCGTTTATTAAACTTTCGGGCTGGTTTTCCAGCGTAGGTTAGTCGTGATTTTAATATGCAGCCCTTGCGCTGACCAACTTCTTTCCTAGTTTGATGGAACTCGGAGAGAAGCGTAGACTCAAACCAATTACATATGTTGTGTGTGTTGATTTTAAAAAAGAATGGCGGCATCTAAAGTTTAAAATCGACTCAGAACGACAGATTTTCGAGAAACTTTTCATGGCAACTTCAGAGTTTTTGCCAGAAATCTGGTGAAAGGAAGTCACCGAATAAATATTTTTTCGTATTTCGTTTTTGATATCTGCCTAGGGTTTGAACCGTGGCCTCAGGTCTAATAAGCCAACACACTATCTATTAGACTACGCCGACTTGGGCAAAGATTTGAGTCATATATTAGTATAACAGCCATGACAATGTAAAGGGTGTTTTTTATAGAGGTATAGAACTTTAAGTTGGCATTACTTTTCAAGATGGCGACCGATTTAACAGCTGTCAAGTGATTTATTCTCAGTTTGGTTTGGCAATTCATCATGAATAGACTCACGCCTGAACAACGCTTGCAAATAGTGCAATTTTATTTCGAAAATAATGGTTCTGTGCGGAAAACGTATCGCGCACTACGTCCATTTTATCGTCAACAAAATCGTCCATCAAAGCAGTTAATTGGATTAACCATGGAACGTTTTCGCACCACGTTTACTCTTATTGATAACTCGCATCCCCAGAGACGCTGTACGGTGCGTACAGAAGAAGCTATTGCTGTTGTAGAGTGTAGCATTGAGGAAGACCCGAATGAGTCCATCCGCCATCGAGCACAGGAATTGGATCTGTGTCCATCCACTTTATGGAAGATTTTGCGGAAGGATCTTGGTTTGCGTGCTTACAAAATCCAAATCGTGCAAGAATTGAAGCCAAACGATCATCAAGTAAGGCGTAGATTCGTCGAATGGGCCCAAAACGAGATTACCGTTGTTCCCGATTTTCATAAGCGAATTTTGTTTAGCGATGAAGCGCACTTCTGGTTGAATGGCTACGTCAACAAACAAAACTGCCGCATTTGGAGTGAAGGTAATCCTCAAGTGTATGTGGAAACACCGTTAGATCCAGAAAAACTGACTGTTTGGTGCGCTTTATGGGCTGGTGGAATCATTGGTACGTACTTTTTCAAAAACGATGGTGGCCAGAACGTTACAGTCAATGGTGATCGGTATAGAGCCATG
Organism: Sarcophaga subvicina; assembly: GCA_936449025.2. NCBI lineage: Eukaryota > Metazoa > Arthropoda > Insecta > Diptera > Sarcophagidae > Sarcophaga > Sarcophaga subvicina. Next base: position 101,319,630 of record OW388084.2, read on the forward strand.
ATTACTAACTTTTTCATTCCTGAATTGAATAACCATGATGTCCAGGAGATGTGGTTTCAACAAGACGGCGCAACATGTCACACAGCTCGTGCCACAATAGATTTATTGAAAGACACGTTTGGTGACCGCCTAATTTCACGTTTTGGATCTGTGAATTGGCCTCCAAGATCTTGTGATTTAACACCGCTAGACTACTTTCTGTGGGGCTATGTAAAGTCATTGGTCTATGCGGTAAAGCCACAAACGCTTGACCATTTGGAAGACAACATTCGCCGTATTATTGCCGATATACGGCCACAAATGTTGGAAAAAGTCATCGAAAATTGGACGTCCAGATTGGACTACATCCGCGCCAGCCGTGGCGGTCATATGCCACAAATCATATTTAAAATGTAATGCCACAAGATTATCTTTCGGATAAATAAAATTCATGTCAATCGAATAATCCATCGTTGTTTTATTGCAACTTAAAGTTCTATACCTCTATAAAAAAACACCCTTTATGACTCAAAGAATACTTGTACAGCAAAAGTAGTCCCTCAAGCTCTATATGAAGAAGCTGTGTTGAGGAGCATGTATCATCACAAAACATATTTGAAGCAGAAGGTAGCATTAAGCATGTTTCAAGTACAAGGAAGGTGGTTATCCTTACTAACACAAAACAACATTCGCAAGTTTGTGAGGACAACAGGATTGAGGCCCGTACAATAGATAGATTGATGGCAATGCATTAGCACTTTAACCTAGCAATAATAACAATAATAAACTTATTCTTTTAGTTTTTTCTAAAGCCCCTTGACATATGCTAAACTTTTTATAAAACCTTAAAGTATGCTTCAAATTTTTTTAAAATAATTTCTTTATAATTCAAACAAATTTATGAAAATTATTAAAAACATATTAAAAAGCATATTTAAATTCTTAGTATTTTAATAATTTAAAATAATTTCTATTAATTTAAACACATAAAAGCAAGTTATTGCTTTTATGACAGCCTAAAAGTATGCTATAAAAAATATTTTTATTATAAAAGGATTTAATTGAGTCTATTTTAAGGTAGTTTAACGTTTAGAGATATATTAGCATCATTATGCTGCTGTATTGTATCTTAACTTAACTGTCTTTGACATAAAAATTATGGCTTATGCTTAAGGATAAATAAAAGGTTTAAGACTACTGGCCTGGGTATTACAAAAAAAAGGATATTAACAAACTATTAAGAGCTATACACCTAAATATATAGCCAAAGTTTTAAAGGACATGGCAATTTGTATTCAATTCTGTAATTTAAGTACCTTTCTCCCTCTCTCTTTCTTTGAGTAAAGAGTTCCTAAGCTTTAACAACCTATTTCAGCATTTTAATCGCATTAGTGTCGTTCCGAAATCCATTACAATGAAATCTGCATTCCATTTTATTTGTTGAACAATCCCTAGGGATATTTACCCTCGCTTACCTGGTGTGGGTAAAACAGATTTCACCAAATTATCCTTCGCCACCTTAAGCGTGAACAGCAAAACTTTTCCCTTCAATGTCTGTGTTACTTTCCCTTCTGTTTTTCTCCTTCAATTCTATGAACAATTTTTTTTTGTTTTTCCTCCCTAATATCCTTGATGCTGGCATTGTTTTTGCTACTGTTGTTGTCTACTTTGGAAATTAATGGATTTCGACAAATTTTTTCTTGTTTCTTAATTTGCTCCTCTTCTTATTGTATACAGAGAGTAGGGGGTAGGCAGGCGTCTGTTTTAATATATTTTTGCCAATAAATAATATCGGCAGTGAGATAATCAAGTTTGCCTTGCTGCGAAAATAATCGAATGAAAATGAGAGAAAAAAAGAAAAATTTGAAAGGAAATACTGCCTGTTATTGAACGCTTTTCTAATGAAATTCGTTTTTTCCTTTCAAAAACGTAACTGCTTAGGAAATATGCCTTCAGGCTGATTTACAATTTTAAAGTGCTAAAATATGCCTCGTAATATTTAATCGAAATCGATTGATATACTTGGAAAACAATATGTAAGCACTCAATCAAACGTTCTTGCACTTTAAATTAAATGAAAAAAACAATTCAAATTTAAAGCATATTTTAAGGCGAATAACATGGCTTAAAATACTAAATAATAAATATTGTTACGTTTTTATTAGAACAGGTTGAGTTCGTTAATTGCAAACAAAGTAAAAACAAATATGTGTTTAATTTAATTTCAGTTAAACTCTCTTTATCCTTTACACTACTTTTGTGTGCCACTGTATACAACTTAACGATACAACAATAATAATCTGTTTATTTTACTCTTATCACACAACTATTCGCCTTACAACCACGACTTGTTTTGTTCACGCGCAACTTCACACAAGGCTGACTGAGTTCTTAATGACTCGCTACTGGCCCTGCTGCCCTTTCGCACGCAATCAGTATGATGAACGTTCTCGATGTGGAAGGTTTTTGCTCTCGCCTTCTCGAGAATTCTATTGCTAGTACATTATTGTTTGTGTACCTTGCTTATGTTGTCTTTCCCTTTTTGTCACATACATGTTGTTGTTGGTACCAGGCGCAACCAGGTTCGTTGTACATATGTGTGTGCAGCTTTAGATAATCAACACGTTCATTGTATTCTTAGTGTTAGTGTGTATTTGTATCGTGTGGCTTTTGTTTATCGTTTTTGTTGTTAAACGATATTAAGTCGTTTCGATTTACGTAACAATATTGTTACTCTGAGAGTAAATAAAACTTGCCATGAAAAGTTTCTCAAAAAGCTGTCGTTCGGAGTCGACTTTAAACTGTAGGTCCCGCCACTCATGAATAAAATGAACGCACACAACATAAGTGGTGTGAGAAACTAGGTTGTAATCCTGAAAAAAGGGTTGTAATGACCAATTATGTATGTATGTATGTATTCTTACGAAAATGGAAAAATCAAGATACTGGTGTTTTGCTTTTACATCGCTTAACATTAAAATTATAAACAAAAGCTACAGAAACAAAACAATGCAGTAAACAAACCTGTTTACAAATTATCGTACTGCTTGATACAACAACAAATACCAGCATTAAAAGAAAATGGTAAACAAGTAAACAAAAAAAACCCGCAAACAACACTACAAGAACAAATGTAAACAAAATCCGCAAACAACACTACAATAATAAATGTTTACATTTAAGAGATTTTGAGAAGGTGAAGTCACGAACATTCCCCTTCAAGAACATTCATCAGACTGTTTATGTTGCCATATAAAATGCAAGGCAAAGCAGGCGAGTGAGTTAGTAAAAGTTCAGTCAGTCATGTGTGAAGCCGCGGTTTGTTTGCAGAGGGTAATCGTGGTTTGAAGATCTCCGTTACAAAGATCTGTCGAATAATTGCCTAGCAATTGTTATTGTTTATGCAAAGCGTATAAACAGAGAAATAACAAAGAAAAGCAATTGTTGGTGTTTACATCAAGTTGTGAACAGTGGCACACAGAATTGTGCGAATAATGAAGAATTTTAATTAAAAGTAAACACAAATTTTGTATTTATTTTATTTGCAATCTACGAGCTCATGTTTTAAATGTCTTTTAAAAGTAAAAACGTAACAATATGGTAAAGAGTACTTGGATCCTTAGACCAGCTTGTATTCCAATCATTTTCAATGCATGAGCACAATGCTCGTAATCATCGTCTGCTGAAATGTTATCTTAAATCTACAGAATGTCTTGCAATACCTTTATCATACATAATTGGTCATTACAACCCTTCAGTCAGGATTACGACCTAGTTTATCACACCACTTATGTTGTGTGTGTTAATTTTATACATGAGTGCCAACGACCTACAGTTTAAAGTCGACTCCGAACGACAGATTTTTGAGAAACTTTTCATGGAAATTTTATTTCACTCTCAGAGTCTTTGCCAGAAATCAGCTGAAAGGAAGTTGCCGAAGAAATACTTTTTGTAAATTATTTTGATGTCTGGCCAGGGGCTCGAACCCTGGCTTTTCGTCTAATAAGCCAACACACAACCTACTAGACTACGGCGACTTCAAAACTCATTAAGTCTTTTCGAGGTTGAATAACTTTCAATTTCAAATCATTGAAAGCAATGCCTTTATCATCGTTCTTAATATTCGGAACTTCTGTTGAAGCAACTCAGACAGTCAATTTGTAAAGCGGAACAGTATCTAAAGGTTATCTACATATGTAGTAGGCGTCAAAGTGCCTTTTTCTCCTTCGTGATACTGTCTGACATGTACCCAATAAGTGATGAACTTCTTCTTCATCTCGTCATCTTTTGCAAGAATCATTGGCAAGGCGTCCAAAACCTATTCGCCTCGCATGCATACCCATAATGCAATGCCCTGTAATGGCTTAAACATCAGAGATTAATCAGACTTTACGTGCGTCTTTCATCCAACTTTGGTAAGATTTTCCATGCCTTTCTACTTGTGTCCAAAGCCGCCTATCTACTGTTCATGGAATTGACGTCAGCTTGCAGATTTTCAAAGGGATTGTCAAAGTCGTGAATTTATCGATGGCTGTACGAGTTTGATGGTTATGACACGCCTGACCACTTCATCTGCTTTTCAGGGATGTCGCTCAACAAACTCATTGAGATCTCTATGACAGTTGTACACCATCTTGGAGTTCATTACGTTGAATTTCAGTACTTTTATAGATGCCTGGCTATCGAAAAGGCTGGTAATGTGCTGCTTAAGGATGTTTCCGCACCCAACAATTCAGGCTGCTGCCTGTATTGCCGATACCTCCGACTGATTTTGCGGAAGGATCTTGGTTTGCGTGCTTACAAAATCCAACTCGTCCAAGATTTGAAGCCAAACGATCGTCAAGTAAGGCGTAGATTCGTCGAATGTGCCCAAAACGAGATTACCGTTGTTCCCGATTTTCATAAGCGAATTTTGTTGAGCGATGAAGCGCACTTCTGCTTTAATGGCTACGTCAACAAACAAAACTGCCGCATTTGGAGTGAAGGTAATCCTCAAGTGTATGTGGAAACACCGTTACATCCAGAAAAATTGACTTTTTGGTGCGCTTTATGGGCTAGTGGAATCATTGGTCCGTACTTTTTCAAAAACGATGGTGGCCAGAACGTTACAGTCAATGGTGATCGGTATAGAGCCATGATTACTAACTTTTTCATTCCTGAATTGAATAACCATGATGTCCAGGAGATCTGGTTTCAACAAGACGGCGCAACATGTCACACAGCTCGTGCCGCAATAGATTTATTGAAAGACACGTTTGGTGACCGCCTAATTTCACGTTTTGGACCTGTGAATTGGCCTCCAAGATCTTGTGATTTAACACCGCTAGACTACTTTCTGTGGGGCTATGTGAAGTCATTGGCGTATGCGGTAAAGCCACAAACGCTTGACCATTTGGAAGACAACATTCGCCGTATTATTGCCGATATACGGCCATAAATGTTGGAAAAAGTCATCGAAAATTGAACGTCCAGATTGGACTACATCCGCGCCAGCCGTGGCGGTCATATGCCAGAAATCATATTTAAAATGTAATGCCACAAGATTATCTTTCGAATAAAAAAAATTCATAATTCAATTGAATAATCCATCGTTATTTTATTGAATTTTAAAGTTCTATACCTCTATAAAAAAACACCATTTATTTTTTATTAAAGTTCCCTTGACGTCACTTTTCTTTTCAAAATTAAAAAAACTAAAAAAATTAAGAAAAAAAATCTTAAAAATCTTTTACATTTTGCTACCAAAGCAATTGATAATATCTGGGGATAGAGTGGATTGTTACAACGTAATTATTTTAATTAGAAATGTCCCTTTTTTCTTTCACTATAGACCCTCATTTATTATCTTTTCAGTTGACTTGTTTCTGTGTGCTCTAGCTAGTATTCCCTTAACAATTCAACAGATTTTTATCAAATTATTTCGTATCCTCTTTATATCATGCATTTCGAAATTAAAGCCTTAAAAAAGAGCTTTTGGATTTCCTTTTTTTATAAGGCAAAAGGCGGATATCCCTAACGAATTAAGAATTCCAAACACTTGAAATCATGTAACATTGGCTCGCTCATTACAATTAATTATTTACGCGCACACTGGAAAAAAAGGTTCACGCTAATGGCTTACTTAAGATTTTTCAAATTCCCAAAGTCTCGCCACCACCAAAATAAGTAAAAAAAAGCAGCACTGAACACAAAGCGGAAGAAAGCGTACGTAATAATAATCATGTTACGTAGAGCAGCCGCCATTTATTTTCCTTTTGTTGTGTGCGTGTAAGTGTAATCAAACAATAGAAAAAAAAACAAAAAAAACTCAAACAAGCGTAAATTAAAACCGAATCAACCATAATGGCTGTTATTGTTGTTGTTTGTTGGTTGTATTCGATGTAATTTAACACTTTCGCTAATTAACACACAGAATACCGTTAAAAATATATGGTTTTATTTGTTATTGTAATTGTTTTTTTGAGAATCACAACAAAACAACCAAACAACCAAAAATAAAATCATAGTAAACAATGCCGTTACAATTCAACAACACACAGTATAAGCAAAATAAACAGTGTGAGCGAGAGAGAGTGAGAGAGAGAGAGAGAGAGAGAGAGAGGGGGGGGGGAAGTAATAAGTCATTATTTATGTTTTAAAGAACAATAAACCAACCAAATACATGATTTTTCACAAGCCAATAAACTAACGGGTGATTTTTTAGCTTTAATTATCTTTTTGGCAACACTGGTTTAAACAGCTCAGAGAAATTTAAGAAACTGAGTATGCAGTTCGGTAGACAACAAAATTCTGCATTATATTGTGAATTTTCACGACTTTAAGTTGAGATTTGTAGATTTGAGACGATGTCAAAGTTAGGAAAGTGAAGAAAATTCAATGCGTTTTTGGTGTTTTTTAGAAATTTTAATAATTTTTCTTTTTTGTGGCTAAACGATTAGAGGTTTTAAACTGACTTTTTTCATTTGAAAGCTATGAGCAACTGCTACTTTCAGTTTTCTTTTTATTTATATATCTCATATATTAATATTAAAATTATTCGTTCAAAATTTAAAAATAATAAAAATTTCACATTTTTTTTGCCCTACCCAAAGAGAAAGATAAGGATTTTAAAGGTGAAAGTAGTTTTTAGTAGTTTAATGTTATATACCACAAGAAAATATGAACTCTCTACATTCAGGAACAAAAAGAAAATTTTTTTATTTTTGGCGATTTTTTGAAAATTTTACTTTTTTTTTTAAAAAATTAAAAAAATTAGACGCAGTATAATAAAGCCATAAGGCGTACGAATTATGCGAGAAAATTCAGTAGAAGCGATACCAATCGAGCTGTCCTTAATAGGTTACTTTTAAGCAGTGACCGTTTTATAAGTTGCAGTATTTTCATCAGATACTATTAAATTACTCCTTCCTGACATTGATGATGAAAATGATAACGATTTTAACGATTGCAGTTAGTTTCACTTTTTAAGTATTTTTTTAAGTTAAGTACATATTAAATAATGTAAAATAAATATTATGAATAAATATTTATTATCATAGAAGTTTAAAAACATAATTACATTTGTCTATCGACTATTATAACAATATGAGATGTATGTTTGATTTTCTTAATGGACCGTATGTGGTACCTAGGGGCACTTATGATCCGATCATTATAAAATGTGATCATAAATGATTCACATTCATATTAAACACGTTCATGTCGAATTTCATCGAGGTAATAAAATTTTTAAGCCAATTATAATTGCTAAACATATTTTTTTAAGAGGCCCTATTTTGGCCCTAGGGGCAATTATGGGACCGACCATAGCATAATTTGTTAATATGATTTAGATTTATTACTTTACACCATGATTTCTTAGTACACAGAACTGATTCATGCCAAATTTTATCATGATTGTTGCATAATTACCATAATTATGTGTAAATAAGTGCAATTTCGAGGGGAATTTGTATGGGGGCTAGGCGAAATCACCGACCGATTTGAACCAAAATCAGTTGCCTTCATTCTTGGGCCTAAATATCATTAACCCTATCAAAAAATTCTAGCCATTAACTCATAAAAACACTTCTATTAATTTTGGCCACGTTTTCAGGCAAAATGCCACATAGTGGCACGTTTCATGTTTTGTTTCACTGTCAAACATCTTCAGTTTGGTCAATAATTTAACCATGAATCGTCTTACAAACGAACAACGCTTGCCAATCATTGAATTTTATTATCAAAAGGCTTGCTCTGTTAAGAAAGTTAATCGCGCGCTTCTTCCATTTAATGATCAGTTTAATCGACCCACTGACTATTCGGGCTATTGTGACCAAATTTCGCACCCTAATTTACATTGTTGGACATTAAAGCACCCACCAACACGCTTACGTAGAGTGCGAACTGAAGAAAATATCGCAGCTGTATCGGCCAGTGTTAATGCTGACCATCAATTTGCGATTCGTCGCCGTTCGCAGCTATTGGGCCTCTGTTACTCAACAACGTGGAAAATTTTGCGGAAGGATTTAGGTGTGAAGCCTTTCAAAATACTTGCTGGTGCAAGAATTGAAGCCGAACGACCACTTACCGCAACGCATAATTTGTGGTGAATGGGCTCTTGGAAAGTTGGCCGAAGATCCACTTCTTTATCGAAAAATTGTGTTCAGCAACGAAGCTCATTTTTGGCTCAATGGATACGTAACTAAGCAGAATTATCGATTTTGTAGTGAAGATCAGCCAGAAGCATTGCAAAAGCTACCAATGCATCCAGAAAAAGTCACAGTTTGGTACGGTTTATGGGCTGATGGCATCATTGGACCGTACTTCTTCAAAGATGCTGCGAATCGTAAAGTAACTGTGAATGGTGAGCGCTACCGTGAGATGGTACCCAATTTTTTTTTGCCCAAAATGCAAGAGCTTGACTTGCATGACATGTAGTTTCAACAAGACGGTGCCACATGCCACATAGCATGCGTAACAATGGACTTATTGAGAGGCGAGTTCGGTGAATATTTTATTTCACGTTCGAGACTGTTCAATTGGCCGCCTAGATCGTGCAATTTAACGCCTTTAGACTATTTTTTGTGGGCCTATGTTAAAGCTCATGTCTATACACACAAGCCCGCTTCAATTGACGCATTGGAAGACAACATTGTAGCATTTATTCGTGAGATAGCGGCCGAAATGTTGGAAAGAGTATGCCAAAATTGGACTAAGCGGATGGACCATTTGAGGCGAAGTCGCGGTCAACATTTGCATGAAATAATCTTCAAACATTAAATTATATGGACCGTACTATCGATTCAAATAAAGATTTCATGCATTTTTCTGAATTTTATGTGTTTTTTTTTTGAAAAATTTCCTTATAGCTCTTAAAAAATCACCCATTATTTTGAACAGTTAAACAGAATGAAAGCGACAATGTGTGTGTGTATTATTGCTGATGAACATGCTGGAAAATCCATGTTTATTATTCATAAAGCCTACTTTACTAATGGATTTATAGTTGTGTAATATAAAAGGTAAGTGGTTGTTAAAATGTTAACAAGAAATACACATACATATACATACATACACTTGTACATGCTCCCTCTCTCTCTCTCTCTCTCTCTCTCTCTGTACATACTAAATATTATTGTAATAAAATCAACTCTCTTGTTAAGATTAAAATCAATACAACAAATAACTGTAGTTGGCATTAAATAACTACACTTTGTTGTAAAATTTATTATATCGACAATGGCTTAAAGAAAATGTTATTTACAGTGTGTAATAAAAGTAAATCAATGAAATAAAAATTACAATTTTGTTAATGAAAAATATTTACTCAGTTCAGCTAGAGATAAGCGGCACAAAGCAGGCTTATTGTGGCATAAAACGAACTGCTGAGATATGTATGTATGTAAGTGGTGTTTGATAAGTTTTAAGAAACATAAGAGATTGAACAACATGAACAACTTGCGCATATTAAGCCAAAACACTACCTATTAGGCTACAGCAAATTCAAATGTAATTTTCAATTGCTAAGGCTTTCGAAAAATAAATTCTCACTAGGCCTCTAACATAGCAAATATAAGCAAATGATTCTAAACTTTACAATGAGTGAAACTGAGAGATATTCTTCGAAGGACTTAACCTATCTGCCTGCCTGACTACTAAAGTTTGTTTTAGATCAAGGCAATGACCGTAAATTAGGCTGAGTAACTGATCCTTAGCAAGATACCTGCAAGTACTAGCATTACTATCTTCTCTGACAGCCAACCGACAATCAGATCACTTCCGGGTTCAACGTTCACGTCTTAACTGGTAGGCATTTGATGCGAATCCTTTGATACTTTGAAGTTGCCGTAGTCTAGTAGGTAGTGTGTTGGCTTATTAGACGTAAAGCCAGGGTTAGAGCCCCCTAGGCCAGACATCAAGACAAAATACAAAAAGTATTTCTCTTTGGCGACTTCCTCTCAGCAGATTTCTGGCAAAAACTCTGAGAGTAAATAAAATTACCATGAAAAGTTTCATAAAAAATCTGTCGTTCGGAGTCGACTTTAAACTGTAGGTCCTTCCACTCATATGTATATAAAATTAACCCACACAACATAAGTGGTGTGAGAAACTAGGACGTTGTACGATGGGTCAATTCGATCTCCGGGTACTGTACTTGCCTTAATTGACAAGTACACGTCCTCTAACCTAACCTACCCTTTGATAGAATCTCGCTAGAATTTTCTTTAATCGTATATAAGTTCGTGGTGATAGGAAATTTGCTGCTATTTGTTTAGGTGTGTTGGCTTGCTAGATGTGAAGCCACGGTTCAAACCCCAGGTGAGACATTTCCAGCAAAACGGAATATGAGAAAATAGGTGGTTATTAGCGTCGTCGTATTCTAGTAAGCAGTATGTTGGCTTATTAGACGAGAGGCCAGGGTTCAAAACCCAGACCAGACATCGCCATCAAATGTGCAACAAAATATGAACAAATATTTCTTCGCCAACTTCCTCTCAGCAGATTTCTGGTAAAAACTCCGGGAAGAAAAATAAAATTGTCATGAAAAAGTTCCCAAAAAATCAGTCGTTCGTAATCGACATTAAACCGTACGTCCCGCCGGCCGCTCATATATAAAATTAACCCACACAACATAAGTGGTGTGAGAAACTCGGTCGTAATCCTGACTAAAGGGTTATAATGACTAATTATGTATGTATATACAGTGGTGGCCTTTTAATTAGAAACGATGTTTCTGGAACAGAGTTCTCTGGAGTGACGAATCTAAGTTTCATTTATCCCAATCTGATGGAAAAACGTATGTAAGACGTTCTCCAAACAAAGCCTTTGATCCCAGGTACACAGTGAAAACTGTAAAACAAATTAACAATCATACATGTTGCTAAGTTGTTTCTAATTATAAGGCCACCACTGTATGTATGTATGATGGTCACAAAATAATTTCAGTTATTTGTTTAGGTGATGAACTTGCTACTGTCCTACTAATTACTTAGCAGCAGAAATCTACAGCAGAAATCTCCAGCAGATAAGTAATTAGTGCGGACTTAGTAACTCTGTTCGGTAGTTCATTAGGCAAAGGTGCTTATTAACCGCTAACGAATCCTGTGCTGAAAACGAATATTGCAACACTGCCAGGCTCACTTGGCCTGAGTTGATTAAGAAGCATACCAACCGACTATTTAAACTGTATCACACGAATATCGCTCTCATTCTACTTATTTAAAGATGTCCCTGCAAATGACTACTGAGAACCAAGGGAGACTCATTCTCTAGTTTTTCTTCCTTCTTCGAAAGTTTATTTGATATCTCATCAATCATTAGATTTATTAAACTTTCATAATGATTTTCAGCTTGACTCCGAGGGAGTCATAATCGAGGCCAATTAATCAAGGCTTTTAAAGTTAGTTTTGAATCATCGTTTCCAATTGTTACGTTTTTACCTTTTAAAAACGTTTAAAATATGAGCTCGTGGATTGCAAATAAAATAAAAAGAAATTCGTGTTTAGTTTTAATTAAAAATCTTTATTATTTGCCCAATTGCGTGTGCCACTGTTTACAACTTGATGTAAACAACAACAATTGTTTTGTTTGTTATTCCCTTTTGCACTCTTTTGCATAAACAATAACAATTTTTAAATAACTGTTCGACAGATCTTTGTAACACAGATCTTTAAACCACGATTACTCTCTCTAGACACACTGCGACTTTACACAAGACTGACAGAACTTCACTGACACAGTCGCCTGCTTTGCCTTGCCTTTTATATGGCAACCAGAGGTCAGCAATGAGTATTCAAAACAATGAGTGGATTCGAATCGTACTTATAATTTCTGATACTTGTACGCATTCATACTTATTTTAATGTCATACTTGTACTACGCATATTCAAAGTTTGAAATACTCATGGTACTCATACTTAACAATACGCATGATGTTATTGATTTCGACTCTCCATGACTCATCGTATACACGAATCACAAAATAAGTATGATTCGCGTACGAACACTACAATACTCACATGAAGGTTGTGTGTTTGCGCTGCTTGCTGTTCTGTCTTTTTTGTTTGTGTGATTTTCTTCTTAGTAAATGCAACAACAATTAAGATTGTAAATGCTGACGAATGAATCGAATTACTCGAAACATTTATAAGTATTTTTCTAAATTTATGAATCTGAATGAGTAGGCGTATGAGTCAAACATAGTTCGAATGTTATGAGTTTGATGTCAACGTTGTACTCACACTCATTGCAACTTGTACTTATAAATCTACGTTGTAGTGAGTACGAATGAATCAGAGTAGTTGGATTTGACTCACTCATACTCAAAATTTCATGAGTTCTTACGAGTAGCGATGAAAAGCGATTCATTGCTGATCTCTGATGGCAACGTAAACAGTCTGATGAATATTCTTGAATGTTCGTGAAAATTCATGACTTCGCCTTCTGGAAATCTCTATAAATGTAAACATCGTTGTTTACATTCATAATTGTTGTTTATGTATTTTGTTTACATTTATTCTTGTAGTGTTTGTTGTTGTATTTTTGATTCATTGCTTACCAATTTTTTATGCTGGTGTTTGTTGTTATATTAAGCAGTACGAGACTTTGTAAACACTTTTGTTTACTGCATTGTTTTTGTTTTTGTAGCTTTTGTTTATAATTTTTATGTTAAGCAATGTAAAAGCAAAACACCAGTATGTAGATTTTTTCATTTTCGTAACAATATTGTTACGTTTTTACCTTTTTAAAAACGTTTAAATATGAGTTCGTTAATTGCAAACAAAGTAAGAACAAATGTGTGTTTAATTTCAGTTAAACTTTATCCTTTACACTACTTTTGTGTGCCACCGTATACTACTTAACGATTCAATAATAATCTGTTTATTCACTTTACTAGTTCACACAAGTATTCACTGGATCTTTACAGCCACGACTTATTTTGTTCACACGCAACTTCACACAAGGCTGACTGAATTCTTACTGACTGCTGCCTGCTTTGTCCAGCCCTTTTATAGTCCGACACAACCAGTCTAACGAACATTCTTGAAGTGGAAGTTTCGTGATCTCGCCTTCTCGAGAGCTCTATTGCTAATACATTGTTGTTTGTGTACTTTGCTTATGTTGTCCTTCCCCTTTTTTCACATGCATGTTGTTATTGGTATCAGAGGCAACCAGGTTCGTTATACATATGTGTGTGTGTGCAGCTTTAGATAATCAACACGTTCATTGTATTCTTAGTGTTAGTGTGTATTTGTATCCTGTGGCTTTTGTTTATCGTTTTTGTTGTTAAACGATATTAGGTCGTTTCGATTTTCGTAACAATATCATAAAGGCTCGCTATTTCTTTTCATATAAGCTTTCATTTTAACGAAGCTACCACTTCCTTCTATTCCATTTTATCCCCTATTGGAATTACAGATGTTGACATATTTTCCCGGCAGTTTTCCTAAAGACAGATAAATGTTCCCAAATTTAAAGGGGCTTTCTGTTGCGTAACTCCTGTTTCTCTCGCTCTCTCTCTCTCTCTCTCTTCAGTAATAAATATACTCTTTAATTGTCTGCACTTAATATAGGAAGTGTTTTCAGGTTTAAAATTCTCTTCTTTTTTTCATTTTCTTTCAAAATGCCTTTTTCCTTGACATTAATCTTTTGACTTTCGTTTTGTGTTTGTATGCGTAAGCATACGATAAGAGTAATTATTTAAGTTTATAGACTCTGTCTTTCTCTGTCTCTCTCTCTCTTTCTTTTGTCTTCCTCTCACCTATACTTCAACATATTATTGTTTAAATTTTTATTGCCGTTATTGTTTTCCTATTATTTATATGCAGATGAGTGAATGGAAGATGAGTTTTACTTTCCATATAAATTCCTCTGTGTTGTCTGCAACATATTTCTTTATTTTTTTATTCTCACCTTTTTATTTAATAATTATGGTTGTTGTTGTTGTTGTCATTATTGCTGTGAGACATGCTTTCGCATGTCAAAAGTTAATTTCATTTCATGTTTGTATACAACTCATACTCCTCTCTAGTGTTCTCATCATTTTTCTGTTTTTTTTTTTGCCTTTTGTATGCCTGTTTGCATAATAATAAGAAGAAGAAATAACCAACAACAAATGATATGACAAAATGCAAAACAGCTGTTAATTTTATTCTACCACACTCTCTCCTACTCTGTCTCTCTTTCAAAAAAATTTTTTTTGGCTCATTCTCCCCTCCTCCGGAGAATTGTTCTTTGAAATTTCTTATGAAATTCAATGAAAATTTTATTCTATTTTCGTAAACACAGAAAAAAAAGCAGACTGTCAAGATGTGTTAACGCACCCAGAGAGAAAGAGAGAGAGAGAGAGAGAGAGAGCGAGCGAGTCATTTAGTCATTCGTGAAGTCATGTTCCAATCATTTTGCATGCCAACTAATGACAGTACAAACATCGTGTCATGCAAAAGCAACAATAACAACACCATGAAATGAAATGTCTTGTAGATGTCAAATAATTCCGTTATAATTTTTCAATATTTGTCAGTTATTTGCTCAGACTCTTTTCAATTTGCTTTCTTTTAACGCCATTTCTTTCATGTTTTTTTTCTTTCAAATTTGTAGATGCCCTACAGCCCATACATAAGGCAGATGATGATGATGGTTAACATGCAAGTGTACATTCATACACGCACAAGTTTTGCCACATCATTACATTACATCGAGTACCTCGATTGCGATTGCCGAACGGGACTACAATTGTGGGCTTTGCAGATGACATAGCCATAGTCTCGGTAGCTAAGACGGTAAGGGAAATAGAGGAGAAAACGAACACAGCGATTCGAAAGGTTGGAGCATGGCTAGATGAAGCAGGTTTGAAACTTGCTGCGCATAAAACGGAGGCCGTCTTGATAAGCAGCCGGAAGATAGTGGAGAAGATGGAAGTGATCGCTGGAGGCACAAGGATCGAATCGAAGAGGGCGATAAAATACCTGGGAGTGATTATCGACGACAGGTTGAACTTCAAGGAGCACGTGAAATACATCGGTGAAAAAGCATCTGTAACACAGGGAGCACTGGCGAGGATGATGCCAAATATTGGAGGACCAGCTCCATTCAAGAGGAGGATAATATCGAGGGTTGTAACGTCGATAATGCTGTATGCTTGCCCAATATGGTCGGAGGCACTCTCCGTGGGGACGACAAGGAGGAGATACTGTCCTCGGTGTATCGTCTAAGCGCGATTAGACGGATAAGTGGCTTCAGGACAGTGTCTGATGAAGCAGTTTTGGTATTGGCAAAGACAATACCAATAGATATATTGGCGGATGAGATGAGGAGGATATACCTTCGCCGTCTCAAGCACCCGGGACGAATAGCAGCTATAAAAGCGGAGGAACGAAGGACTTCCATGCACAAATGGCAGTCACGATGGGACAGTATTTTAAAGGGAAGATGGACATTTCGTCTTGTCCCTGATGTAACCCTTTGGACTCAGGTGACTCAGTTCCTAACTGGTCATGGGTGCTTCAGGAAGTACCTGCACAGTTTTGGTCATGACACTTCCCCTATATGCCCAAACTGTGTAGATGAGGAGGAAGATGCGGAGCATATTCTAATATGCTGTCCCAAATTTAGATGGCCCGGGGAAACGAGTTTAGGACCAAACCGGCTAATGGAAGAGCTGTTGAATCGTAGGATTCTATGGAGTCAATATAGCCAGAGAATGGCTGAAGTTATGATAGAACTCCGAAGGCTGGAGGAACGGAGCCGAAATTTAACTTAGTGTGACCAAGCTTTAAAGCTAACCAGCCCTCCGCGAAGTAATACCTTACGACAGTCACGCGGAGGGAGAGTGGTTGAAGTGTGTAGCGGTCGGGTTTAGTACGTAGGCACCAGTGATGGTGAATCGTGCACTCTTTTGTTGGACAACAAAAGTGTCTTACGAAGATTCCCACCTCCATCATTACTAACTGTAGATGGACCCTAGGTAGGTAGGTTGGACTGGTAGCTTTGATACCAAAAGCTCTCTTGAGCATGCATAGCAGCACGTTGTGGAGCCACAAGGGAAAGCAGTCTCTGTACTGACCAAGTTCCGCCGAACCAGGAAAAAAGAAGAAGTTGGTCAGCGCATGGGCTGCATATTAAAAGCACGACTGGAAAACCAGCCCGAAAGTTTGATAAACGAAGCTATATCCTTGACATCAATAGATGAAAGCTCCGTCAAAATGACAAGAATTGGAGAGCCAAATAACATCTGCTCCTCGCAAGAGATGGTCATTGTCAAAGAAAGTGGATAACAGTCTCCTCTTCCTCACCCGATCTGCACCCACGGCAGAAGTCGTTAAATCGCAGCCTCATTCTTTCCGCGTGTCTTCCCATAATACAATGACCTGTAAGCATGGCCACTGTGATCGAGATAACGTTACGACCAAGTTTAAGCAACTGGTTGGTGCGCCTTCTATCCATCGAGGGCAAAGTGAGTCTAGCGGTGGAGCAAGACCGAGGATAGGTGGGGGTCTCGAAAGAATTTCCGCGCAATGGCCAACTTGAAGGAGATAAGTGGCATGCACAAGTCGATTGAAGAGGATTCCGGAAGGAGTGCACCAGCCCTGGCGAGCTCGTCGGCTCTGCAGTTTCCCGCAATATAATTGTGTCCGGGGATCCAGATCCAGAATCCAGTGTGACGCTGAAGAGCCCAGAAAGACAGTCAAGACAGCGGCGATATTCTCTGACGATCCTGAAGTAGTGGCGAGCTCAAGTCGATTGAAGAGGATTCCGGAAGGAGTGCACCAGCTCTGGCGAGCTTTTCGGCTCTGCAGTTTCCAGGAATATAACTGTGTCCGGAGACCCAGATAAGTGTGACGCTGAAACGCCCAGAAAGAAGATCGAGACAGCGGTCACATTGCCTGACGATCCTGGAGTTATTCACAACGTTCGTCAGAGATCTTATGGCCGCCTGACGCTCAGAGAACATCGAGATGCGGGTGAAAGGAATACCATTGACAAGGATCCATTGAACAGCCTGCTAGATGGCCATTACTTCCGCCTCAAACATACACACATACATACTTACATAATTGGCCATTACAACCCTTCAGTCAGGATTACGGCCTAGCTTCTCACGCCACTCATGTTGTGTGTATTAATTTTATACATGAGTGCCAGGGACCTACAGTTGAAAGTCGACTCCGAACGACAGATTTCTGAGAAACTTTTCATGGCAATTTTTATTTCAACGCTCAGAGTTTTTGCCTGAGGAAGTCGCCAAAGAAATACTTTTTGTATTCTTGTTCTGATGTCTAGCTTGGGGCTCGAACCTTGGCTTTACGTCTAATAAGCCAACACACTACCTACAAGACTACGGCGACTTCCGCCTGAAACACTCTGCAATAATCCGGCAGTCGGAGGGAAATGTTCAGGTCCGGTTTCCCAGAGTAGAGTCCGTGATCAATCTCGTTATCGAGTTTGGAATCATCGGCTGTATAAATCCAGGAGTTCCGGCGGTATGATCTTAGGTAAACCCTAAGCAAGTAGAGTATTTTATAGCCCTACAGGCCTAACTTTAAATGTCTGCCTTCTTTTTCTCCTTGGCATTGTTATTGTTGTAGTCGTTGAACTTAAAAAATATTACCGAAAAATAAAAGAAAACTTTTCAAAGAAATGACTTGAAATATGTCTTCTAAACAAGTCTGTTTAGGCTTAAAACATGGAAAACAACATGAAATGTATGCGTACGTGCCTGTATATGTGACTCCAGTTAATTGTTTTACAATAACATACACGCACTCCATAAAATTTCATTCTCCTTTCTCTCAGAAACATTTTTCTTGTTTTACATGCTTGGTATGCTTGTTTGGTGTGCCTACTGCTTTGTTATGCTTGTGCCAAGGCTTTGTATTGTTGTTGTTGTCGGTACAACTTGTTTAACACAATATTATAACGGGAATCTAATAATACTTACAACATATTTGCTCGTTTATTTTTTTATTTTTGTTTTTCTTCTTCTTCTCGTTAAACAATTACAGAGTCATTGTATGTTTTACATTATTTTGATTGCTTACAGCCTCTCTCTCTCTCATACCCTCTGTTTCTCTTCTTGTTTATTTCTTTTTTTAGATTTCATTTTGTAAAGTTAAAGTTGTTAAACAAATTCGACTGGCATTTATTTTTTTATCCTTTTCTTCTTGGATTTTTTTGTTATTTGCGTCATAAAAAACATTGAAATTTGAAAATATTTCTCTGCTACTTTCCCTCTCTCTCTCTCTTCCTCACTTTAACTTTTTATTTATCTTTTAATTGGTTTTTTTTTCTAACACTTTCCAATTACTCTTTGTGCTATTGTTTTTGTTATTTTTTTTTTGTTTTCCCACATACAACCATACAACTAGGAAGGGAAAAGTACTTGTATTTACAAATGCTTGTGTGTGTGTGTTTACATATGTTTTTTTTTTTAATTTAAATTTTGTTGTTTTCATGCAAATAATAATTACACTGTGTTACAAAAGTTGTTAAACGTTATGTTATGATTAAAAAATTCTCGTTATTTTCTACTTTTGAAGGAATATTCTTCGATAGTTTCATAAAAAATATTGCCAGTTCACGGGCCTGTGTATACTATTAACCATAAGGTAGACCCCGATAGGGGTTTCCCCTTTCTGATTCAGAGTAGGGACGACTGGAATCCTAATACGGTTGTCCCCCCGGAAGTCCTGGATATGCTATATACCGACGGCTCTAAACTCGATAATGGTGTTGGAAGCTGTTTTTACTCTGGGAAACTGGACCTGAACATTTCTCTCCGTCTGCCGGACTACTGTAGCGTATTTCAGGCGGAGGTGACGGCAATTTACCGGGCCGCTCAATGGATTCTCGTCAACGGTGCTTCTTTCAATCGCGTCTCGGTCTTTTCTGATAGTCAGGCCGCGATAAGATCTCTATCGGGTTTCATGAATAACTCTAGGATCGTTAGGGAAGGTCTCGACCTTCTTTCTGCGCGCTTCTGGTGTGGGTCTCCGGGCACAGTAACATTCCGGGAAACTGTAGGGCCGACGAGCTCGCCAGAGCTGGTACGCTCCTTCCGGAATCCTCTTCAATTGAACTCGGTATACCACTTGCCTCATGTCAGATTTGACAGATAATTAGTTTTATCCTTCCGCTGAACGAATATGGTTGTGTATACGCTTGAACAACGCTGGGAAATATTGCAACATGAAAATGAAAATCATGGTAATGTTGCAGAATGTTTGCGAAAATTGTGTACGGATTTTGGAAGAAGAGAAGCACCGTCAGTTCCGTATGTTCGTTATCTTGTGAAAGAAGTGAAAGAAACTGGCATCCTCATCGATAAACCAAAGCGTGAAAAGCCAAAAACAGTGGGACACCCGAGAATATTGCAGCTGTGGCAGAAAGTGTGCGTGAAGCGCCATCAGATGAAGTTCCTTTTGATCTTGGCAGGTATATGTAAACAAGCAAAATTGTCGCATTTGGGGCACAGAAAACCCGCACGCATACATTGAAAAGCCGACGCACCCAAAACGAGACACTGTTTGGTGCGGATTTTGGTCCAGAGCCATAATTGGGCCATTTTTCTTCGAAAATGAACAAGGAGTGGCCGTTACAGTCAATGGCGATCGTTATCGGGCCATGTTAAACGAATTTTTATTCACAAAAATTGAAGAGGAGGATATTGGCAACATTTGATTTCAACAGGACGGCGCTACGTGCCACACAGCCGAAGCTACACTCGATGTTTTGCGGCCTGTTCTTGAAGATCGCATTATCATCCGCAGAGCTGATGTCGTTTGGCCACCTCGGAGGTGCGATTTGACATCGTTGGACTATTATTTGTGGGGTGCCGTCAAAGATAAGTGTTACGCCGACAAGCCAGAGACAATTGAAGCTTTAAAGGACAATATTCGTGAAGCCATTGGTGAAATACAGCTGCACACAATCGATAATGTGCTTAAAAAATTGGATCGATCGTGTAGGCTACTGCATGGCCAGCCGAGGCAGTCATTTGAATGAAATTATTTTCCATTATTAACCGGAAGGATTGTACTTTCAAATAAAAAAAGAAATTTGAGAAAATATTCAATAGTTTTTGTTTTAAAGCATTTTCAAAAAAAAAAAGTTATTTGGCGGACCCTTTACTAGACTGGTGACTGTCGTTTATGGCTGCCTATCACCAGCTTCAAGTGTTGTCATTGGTCTTGGTGTTAAATGTTTATCGCAACACTTGAAGCATAAAAATCTGTGTCCAACTCAATTAGATTACTTCAGACCGAAAGAGATCTCTTGAATCAAAGCATAGTAAACCGAAGATAAAGTAATAAGCAGGTTTCCTCTCCTTCTAAATTGTCACAACTATTAGAACGAAGCAGTAGCTTTAGTCTGTTAGGAGTAGGCCTGTGCCTGGTAAAAGCAGCCACCACTCTGTATACGTCTCCGCTTGTGTGACCTCTTTTTGAGAACTAAATGGGATGACGTTGTATACAAAACCGGTAAGTCTAGACGATTGACAAAATCCAAGAGCCCTTTATACATAGTGAGCAAGCTTCCTTAATGCTTAAGATCTCCAGCTGAAAGACAGTTGAGCTGTAGTAATGATTCAGGCGAGCCTCAAACATCGAATTCAATGCCGTCGTTCGGGTTTAAGCCATCCATGCACATCGAATCCGTTGATGATATTGCCTCGATTCAATTTCATTTGCCTTTGAGTTTTCCGCTCGAAAATGTCAGTCATGGAAAATCTACTTCTGTTCTGCTTAATCCAGAATGTGATAAAAATTCTGTTGAAACGGTTTTCTTAAATAAGTTGCTTAGACTTTTGTAACGCAGTGTAGAGCAAGTATGGTAAGCATTTATTTTTAAAAACAGCTTAAAGTGTTAAAGCAAATAAGAAATGAAATTATTTGCCTCTTGTCTAATGCTCTTCTATTTTAAAACGCAGCCAAAAGCAAACAAATTTCATATCAAACGAGGGATTTATGAGTTAAAAATAGAAGAAGAAGAGGAAAAAAATTCATTTAGAATTATGAAAAGATAATATTTTCTTTTTTTGAGAAGGAGTACTTAAATGTAAACGATGTTGTATTTTTAGAAGCTATTTCAGGGAATGCTTTGGAGTATTTCAAAAGAAAAGCTTTTAAATTAAACAACCAGAAAGCACGTGGAAGAGCTGGAAGGAATATGGATGTCCGCCCTGTAAAGGTTAAAGGTTTGCCAGTTCTGCACCTCGCAAGAGATGGGCATTGACAAAGGATGTGAATAACAGTCTCCTCCACGGCAGAAGTCATTAGATGGGACGTGCATTCTTTCCGCACGGCCACTGTGTTCGAGATGACGTTACGACCAAATCCAAGGAATTGGTTGGTGCACCTCCCATCCAACGATAGCCTAGGGAGCTTAGCGGTAGAGCAGGACTCCTCATTAGCCTAGGATTTCTTTTACGGCGACGAGGGATAAATGTACCTAACCGCACCATAGAGGAAGTCGTCACATCCTCCGTGTGTGGGACCCTTACCCACTAAATCCCCCCCCCCGTCTCGTGAACTCGTTGTGCCCAATCCGGAACTACGGTGGTATTACTTCGGAGTGAAGTCCCTTTGGCCCTTTGGCCCCTGCGTGTTCACATCCGCGTCCGGATTGCATGTCGAAAGTTGAAGAGACATCAAAGTGTCTCCACTATTCCTTTCGTCCAGGTCCCAGCTTCGAATTTCGCTTTGCACGTATGACAGTATCACCTATGCCGGCATGCTTTCTTGTTCTGCAGCCTCAAGATCCCTCTTCTTCAGTCTTAGAATGCTCTCCACGTAATTCGCCATTGAGCTGCAATTTTCTCTACTCGCGATCATAACCCCGACAATGTTACCGGCCGTGATCGCCCCAACTATCGACGTCAGTGCAGAGCGATAGCTCTGCCAGCGTGCACACTCGAAAACAGTGTTCTCTGCGTCATCAATTATCTCCCCTTCCTCGTAAAGACAGTAAGGGGAGGCGGTATTGCCCATTCTGTGCAGATATTTCCTAAAATATCCGTGACCCGATAGCATCTGTGTAACGACCAATCCATGGCCTTATGTCTGGAATAAGTCTCGACGTCCAGCTTCCTCTATCTTCCTCGTTCCATCGTTGTTGCCATTATGAAATGGTGTTTTCCGTGAAGTGAGCGGTTATGTGACTTCCAGCCGATTTCGCCTTATAAATCTCCATCCGCTCCGCTGCCAGCAGATCCACAGGGATAATACCCGCTATCACCACTGCGGCTGGAGCGGATACCGTACGATATATTAGCTCAGGATAGGTTGGCGTATCGATGGCCAGCTTAACCGAGATAAGTGGCAACCCCAAGTCGGAGATTGGAGAGGGTTCCGGAAGTAATGCACCAGCCCTGGCGTGCTCGTCGGCTCTGTAGTTTCCCGGAATATAACTGTGCCCGGGCATCCAGATAGGTATGACACTGAAGCGCCCAGAAATGAGGTCGAGACATCGGCGAAATTCCCTGACTGTTCTGGAGTTATTCACAACGTTCAACAGAGATATTATGGCAGCCTGACTATCAGAGAAGATCGAGATGCGTGTGAAAGGAACACAAGGATCCATTGAGCAGCCTGCTAGATGTGCATTACTTCCGCCTGAAACACGCTACAATAATCCGGCAGTCGAAGAGAAATGTTTAGGTCCAGTTTCCCAGAGTAGACTTCCGTTACCAACCACGCTCTCTGCCATTTAGAAGCTTACATACATAATTGGTCATTACAACCCTTCAGTCAGGATTATGACCTAGTTTCTCACACCACTTATGTTGTGTGTGTTAATTTTATACATTAGTGGCGGGACCTACAGTTTAAAGTCGACTCCGAACGACAGATTTTTTGAGAAACTTTTCATGACAATTTTTTATTTACTCTCAGAAGTTTTTGCCAGAAATCTGCTGAGAGGAAGTCGCCGAAGAAATACTTTTTTATTTTATTTTGATGTTTGGCCTGGGGCTCGAACCCTGGCTTTTCGTCTAATAAGCCAACACACTACCTACTAGACTACGGCGACTTCAAACTACTATTATAATTATAATTACTACTATTACTATAACTACTACTCCTACTACTACTATTACTACTAATATTACTATTAATACTGCTACTACCACTACTACTGCTATTACTACTCCTCCTAATACTATTAATACTACTATTATTATTATTACTACTATTACTCTTACTACTACTCCTACTACTACTATTACTACTAATATTACTATTAATACTGCTAATACTACTACTAATATTACTATTAATACTGCTACTACTACTACTGCTATTACTACTAATATTACTATTAATATTGCTACTACCACTACTACTGCTATTACTACTCCTCCTAATACTACTACTACTACTATTATTATTATTACTACTATTACTCTTACTACTACTCCTACTACTACTATTACTACTAATATTACTATTAATACTGCTAATACTACTACTAATATTACTATTAATACTGCTACTACTACTACTGCTATTACTACTACTATTACTATTAATACTGCTACTACCACTACTACTGCTATTACTACTCCTCCTAATACTACTACTACTACTATTATTATTATTACTACTATTACTCTTACTACTACTCCTACTACTACTATTACTACTAATATTACTATTAATACTGCTAATACTACTACTAATATTACTATTAATACTGCTACTACTACTACTGATATTACTACTACTCCTAATACTACCACTACTACTACTATTATTGTTACTACTACTACTACTATTGTTACTACTACTATTATTACTAACACCATTACTATTTAGGAACTTTACATCAATATTTTTGATTCAAATAAAGTTACTTTTGTAGCATTTTGTTTGAGATTGCAGTTAATGGACCTGCCAGATATGCAAAGAAATTTGAAGAGACTGAAAGTGTGGCAGCTGAGTTTAGGGCGGACGATGCTTCTTATCATGATGCTTTTTGAAAAAAAATCTATTTTGTGTTGTATTTTAAAAGCACTTCCTTAACTTAATTTTATTGATTTGTGTCCAAAGGCATTCAATTACTCGCTCTCTCTTTTCATAAATTTCTTGCCAATAATATTAAAGCACAAGCACCGTTCTGCTCTTGTCCGTCTTTATTTGTTTTGTTTTTATTTATCTTCAGCTAATCTTGAACACTAAAAATCACTAGGCCCCTAATATTATACTCCACAACCACTTCCGCTTGGATATTAAATTGAAATTTTCACTCCAAGTAATGCCGTCAAGTTTTTCAATTTCCTGCTTTGATATGTAAATCAAATACAATTAATTCTCATACTGTCTCTCTCTCCTTCTTTCTTTCTTTCTCTTTCTATTGTTTTAAAGCCTATAAGCGAATTATTTGCAGCGTAGAGTAGAGATAAAGAGCGTGCCTATAGCAACTCTTTAAAATCTTTAATAAAATTTTATACAAAAAGATTTTCAAATAAAATTCAAGAAAACACACTCACACACACGCACACACTAGAAGTAAAAAAAAAATACAACAACAACAATAACTATAAACCGTAATATAAATATTAAACTGAATTAAACATAAAGACAATAAGAGAGTGATTATGGTTTTACTTACACTCTCCCACACTTGCTTACTTATTCATGCTTTTACGCACAGACACACACACACATACACGTATACCATCAGCCATGCATAAAGATAAATACGAGTATAATGATTGTCTATGATACTGTTTGTTATTTAAAATAAAAACGTCATCATCATGGTGTTGCCGCGTATGTTTGTTTACAATTTGCATACAAAAAAAACTTTACAATGCTCTCTCAATGACAATTCATACATACTTCCACACATACACATAAAAACAATAGAGGGACGACCATTTTTATTTATTTGCTTATACACTCATACCAATACACACTCTTACACTTCTATTTGCATTGGCACTGGCATTTGTATTTTGCACACAATATTATACGCGTACGAAGAGTAGTCAATTGTGTTTGGAAAATTATTTTGAAAACTTCTTCTGCGGCATGATTGATTTTTATTTCATTTTTTTCACATTTAAAACATTAAATATTTTATTTATTTTTTTTTATATGTAAAGGATTTATTTTAATAGAATTTAAATGCCTTTGTTTTAAATGAATGATTGAAAATCTTCTAGAGATAGCAGACCAGAGATCAGCAATGAGTATTCAAAAATATAAGTAGAATCAAATCATACTCATAATTTCAAATACTTATTACGCATTCATACTTATTTTAATATCATGCAACCTCTCTCTACATATATTCAAAGTTTGAAGTACTCATCATACTCATACTTAATAACATGTATGATGTTGTTGTGGATTTCGACTCTCCATAACTCAACATAAACACGAAGCAACACAAAATAAGGCTGCCTTCCAAAATGTTAGTTGCTTTGTGTTTGAACAAAGTATCGTATTTCATAATGCCGCTGTACAAAATATATACAATGTATACTATTTCAATACGTCGTCAATGTGTATTTTTAACGCAGTCAAAAAGCAATCAGGCATCGGATTTATAGTTGATGCATTGTTTGGTTACTTTGCATATCTACATACAATTTATATACAGAAGTAGAACTGTATACAAACTTTGTATTGATACATTTTGGAAGGCAGCCTAAGTATGATTCACCTACGATCACTAGAAGGTTGTGTGTTTGCTCTGCTTGCTGGGTATTTTTTCTTTTGTTGTAAATGCCTAACAACTAAGACTATATTGAGTCATTTACAAGTATTATTTGAGTATTTTTCTAAAGTTATGAATCTAAATGAGTAGGCTGGCTTATGAATCAAATATATTTCGAATGGTATGAGTTTGATGTCAACGCGTTGTACGCATACTCATTGCAACCTGTACTTGTAAATCAACGTTGTAGTGTGAATACGAATGAATCGGAGTACATAGTTAAATTTCAATAGTGTTGACTCACTTATATTCAAAATTTCATGAGTGCTTACGAGTAGCGAAAAAACGATTCATTGCTGATCTCTGTAGCAGACCTAATGTAAGACTCTTGTTTGTATTAAGGGAAACTGTGCGTTGGCTTATTAGACACAAACCAGTGGTTCAAACCTAAGCTTAGACAACTCGAACAAAACGGCAACTTCCACGCAACAGTTTTCTAGCAAAAACTCGGAGAATAAATAAACTTGTCATGACTGCTCCCTGTAGCAGTCTTCTGGCAAAGAGTAAATAAAATTGCCATGAAAAGTTTCTCAAAAATCAGTCATTCAAAGTCAACCTTAAAGCTGTAAGTTTTTTCACTCATGTCTGACATTATCATACACAACATGGGTATTGTAAGCAGCTAGTTTGTATTCTTGACTAAAGCCTTGTAGTGACCAATTAAGTAAGTGCTGCTTACATACGCTTATGCAGCAGCCTTGAGAGTACTTGAGAGAAAAGTCAGATCTTCGGTTCAGTGCGAGTTGGCGATGATTTTCGCATCCGATCCAACAGAGAGCTGCATAAGCTCCTCAACGACATAGATGGTGTGAAGCGTATTAACATCCAGCGGCTAAGCTGATTCGACCATGCCGTTCAAATGGAGGAGGATGCTCCGGCGGGACAGGTATTTAATGCAGGGATCTGTGGAAGTCAGCGAAGAGGACGACCTTGTTTGTGTTGGTAGGACCAAATCGAGGAAGCCCTGTAATCGATTGGTGTAAACAACGGACAAGGACGTGCAAGAAGCAGAGAAGCCTGGTAGGCTGTGTTAAGGCATGCCGAAATCCGAATAAGTAAGTAACTACATAATGGAATGAATTTTTTAAGAGTTTGAGGCACTTCAAGAAGTAGAACAATTACTTTTCAGTGATCGCTTAATTTTAGAAGACGAACAAATATGGGTTTTCTTAGAAGACTACATGCATACATAATTGGTCATTACAATCCTTCAATCAGAATTACGGCCAAGCTTCTCACACCACTTATGTTGTGTGTGTTCATTTTATACATGAGTGGTGGGACCTACAGTTTAAAATCGTTTGCGAACGACAGATTTTTTTAAGAATCTTTTCGCGGCAATTTTTATTTCCTTACCAGAGTTTTTGCCAGAAATCTGCTGAGAGGAAGCCGCTGAACAAACATTTTTTCCACATTTCGTTTTTTAGGAGATAACTGACCTGTGGTTTAGTAAGCCACTACTCTTCCCGCTAGACTACAGTCTTGGAAGATTGCAAAGCTTTTTTGTGGGTGCTAAATTCCGTGTTACCACAAATGCCTGGAAAATTTCTCCTACTGTTCCCGATGCCATATTGACAGCTTAAGTAATTCTCTCTAGTTTTGCTAAAATATTTGTATTGTCCACCAACGAAAACTGGGCGTCCATGAAGGCCATAGACTTTCCCCATTCAGTTCAGTTCTCCATTCAGTTCCTAATCTTCAATTGTAGACCAAAAAAGGTAGTTTAGTGCTCTAAGCTGGCGGTAACAATTATTCATGAATCATTTCCGAAAAAAGAAAGACCCCATGACTCCTGTTAATGATAATATACAGCAAACTATGACATCTTTCGTATGCAGTGACTTTGCCAATCATTTCTGCTAACTGGGACTCTCAAATGTGATAACTTTGCAAGTTAAGGTAAACATGGAGTGCAATATGAACTTAATTTCTCAAGAAAATTCCTTAAAAAGGCAACATTTTCTCCATGGCATGCATTGCAATGATATACTGATCCGACTACATCTCAAGCACTTCCAGTTTCATGAAATTTCTTTGGAGTCTTGTTAATTCCATGCATAAACGATCGGCTGTGACGGCCATAATTACTCCATAATACTTGACAAATGGCTTTATTTTAATCAACACTTTTTTAGTCATTTCAAATTAGATTTACGCCTGCTTTGGTTGTTAAATGATGCATACTCGCGAAAGGCAAACCTGTCAGCAAATAAATGACACTCCAGATGGAAGATATACCAGAAGTAAGAACTCTGGGGACGATTGCAAACCCTTAATATAAGCGAAAAAGTACCAAATCAATCATAAACGAACAACATATAAAAGAATGTTTTCTCTCAGAGAGAGGGAAGGGAGCGAGAGAGAAGGAAACATAAATAAAATTTGATTTTTTCCCTAGAAATTTAAAACAATAAATTCCTAAACGTAAATAAAATCTTAAAAAATATTTTCTTTTTTTTCTTGCTCTATAAACAGCAGCAACAAGAAAGCCAAAAAATAACAAAAATGAACAAAACAATCTAAGAGTAGAGCAGAGTATTAAAAAAGAGTAGAGAACAAAATGAAAAGCTCTGAAAATCTTTTACGTACACTTTAAGCACGAGTAATCCTGTTATAAATGCAAGTTGTTATCACCTACTTAATGCCAGCTGGGTAATGGAAAAATGCCAACAGAATGACGATGGAAATACTCCAAAAAATAATGCTTAGTGATAAAAAGAGAGAAAGAGAACACGTACAGAACTGTTGATAAACTAACTTCACGACTTGATGTAATGTGATGCCAGCCAAATGCTTACTTTAGACAGAAGACTTAAGAAAAAAAACAGGAACTAAAAACTAAAGTTTTTCACAACGAACAGAAAAAAGTTCTAATAAAACTAAAAATGAACACAAGAGAAGCGCAACAACAAAATGGAAGAGAGAGTCTTTGCTTTACAGTTAAATGCTGAACGAAAAAAAATACTTGAGTTTTATTAAAAAGTTTTGCACACGACAACCATACAGAAACCGAAAAACCAAAACCAAGTAAATGCAATACGTACCCCATGTTTTTAAATGAACAAGCAAAAGAGCAAGAAAGAGCGAGAGAGACAGAGGGAGAATGGAGAAAAGTAAACTAAATGGTTACTCAAAAAAACATAGATTCCAACAACACAAACAACTACAAAAAAAAAAAAAAACAAAATGACAAAGGAATAAAGCAAATAACAAAATTTGTGTGACAGTCTAGAGAAAACGTGCATAGAAGCTGTATGAACAACAACAAATTGATTAACAGCATGTAAAAACCTACAACAACAAGACTGCAAAAGGAGAAAAAAAAATAATAAAATTCACAAAGCAACTGGCATCCATCAGTCATATAGAAAAACGTACAACCCCACAATCATACCCAACTCATACCCTTACTCTCTCATACCAGCAAACCACAAATGTGTGTATCATGTCAGTCCCTAAACACACGGGGTACACATGCAATCAAATGAAATGAAAACAATGAAAGCGAAAAAAGCAATAAAAAATCTACACGTAAAACTCTCATGTACTCCCTCTTCTATAAACGAGTGGCTCTTATGCTACATTAAATACATGACTGTTACAACAATAAAAACAAACACAACAACTAAAAGAAAACAAGAGTTATTGGAACAAACAAACAAGCAAACACCAGCTAAACAAATAAACATGTTTATTGCTCTGCACGACGAATATAAGGCCAGGGATGGCAAGCGAGTAAACTGTGGCACTCTGTCTTTCGTACATAAAATTTAACACACAAAACATAGGTGGATGTGAGAAGATAAGGTTGTAATCCTGACTAAAGGGTTGTAATGGTCACGTAAGTATGTAAGTAAGGAGATTTTCTCCAATGAAATAATTATTGTTAGCGCTCACAAAGTGTAATATTGTTGGCGACCTCATTCTTCTGCCTCATCAATATTATGGAAGTTATGGAGTACTTGCTTAAGGCAGCTAGCTCTTGCGTCTTTCGTGCCAACTTATGTTGTGTCTGTTAATTTTATAAATGAGTGGCGAAACCTTAAGTTTGAATCGATTCCGAACGACAGATTTTTGAGAAGCTTTTTCATGGCAATTTTATTTACTCTCGAGAGTTTTTGCCACATGTAATAATCTAACACACTTCCTACTAGACCACGTCGACGGTATCTGTCTTACTGCCCCTTTTATGTCATTGACCTGAAATTATCTCGTCTGCGATCTAGTATGTCTGCAGATTTGAAGTCATGACAGCGGTTTCTTGAGCTAGGGCGTACATCACAGTGTACGCCCCGTAACTAACATCCGAATCGTAGCTACCGTTGTTGAATGCCTGAAAATTTTACAAGCAGATAAACACCAAATCCAAAGCAGTTTCCATTATTCTAAGTTTACTTACTTAATGGTTTATTGCAACCCTTTAGATAGGGTTACAACCTAGTTTCTTACACCACCTATGTTGTGTGTGTGTTAATTTTATACATGAGTGGCAAGACCTATAGTTTTAAAGTCAATTACGAAAGACAGATTTTTGAGAAACTTTTCATGGCAATTTGATTTCCACTCTCACAGTGTTGGCCAAAAGACTGCTGAGAGGAAGTCGCGGATGGAATATTTTTTCATATTTTCTTTAATTCAAGATATCTGAGTTGTGATTTGAACTACAGTCTCTCGTCCAATAAGTCAAGTGTTTTTTATAGAGGTATAGAACTTTAAGTCGCCGTGGTCTAGTAGGTAGTGTGTTGGCTTATTAGACGAAAAGCCAGGGTTCGAGCCCCAGGCCAGATACAATACAAAAAGTATTTCTTTGGCGACTTCTTCTCAGCAAATTTCTGGCAAAAACTCTGAGAGTAAATAAAATTGCCATGAAAAGTTTCTCAAAAAATCTGTCGTTCGGAGTCGACTTTAAAACTGTAGGTCCCGCCACTCATGTATAAAATTAACACACACAACATAAGTGGTGTGAGAAACTAGGTCGTAATCCTGACTGAAGGGTTGTAATGACCAATTATGTTATGTATGTATGTATAGAACTTTAAGTTGGCATTACTTTTCAAGATGGCGACCGATTTAACAGCTGTCAAGGGATTTATTCTCAGTTTGGTTTGGCAATTCATCATGAATAGACTCACGCCTGAACAACGCTTGCAAATAGTGCAATTTTATTTCGAAAATAATGGTTCTGTGCGGAAAACGTATCGCGCACTACGTCCATTTTATCGTCGACAAAATCGTCCATCAGAGCAGTTAATTCGATTAACCATGGAACGTTTTCCCACCACGTTTACTCTTATTGATAACTCGCATCCCCAGAGACGCTGTACGGTGCGTACAGAAGAAGCTATTGCTGCTGTATAGCGTAGCATTGAGGAAGACCCGAATGAGTGCATCCGCCATCGAGCACAGGAATTGGATCTGTGTCCATCCGCTTTATGGAAGATTTTGCGGAAGGATCTTGGTTTGCGTGCTTACAAAATCCAACTCGTGCAAGATTTGAAGCCAAACGATCATCAAGTAAGGCGTAGATTCGTCGAATGGGCCCAAAACGAGATTACCGTTGTTCCCGATTTTCATAAGCGAATTTTGTTTAGCGATGAAGCGCACTTCTAGTTGAATGGCTACGTCAACAAACAAAACTGCCGCATTTGGAGTGAAGGTAATCCTCAAGTGTATGTGGAAACACCGTTACATCCAGAAAAACTGACTGTTTGGTGCGCTTTATGGGCTGGTCGAATCATTGGTCCGTACTTTTTCAAAAACGATGGTGGCCAGAACGTTACAGTCAATGGTGATCGGTATAGAGCCATGATTACAAACTTTTTCATTCCTGAATTGAATAACCATGATGTCCAGGAGATGTGGTTTCAACAAGACGGCGCAACATGTCACACAGCTCGTGCCACAATAGATTTATTGAAAAACACGTTTGGTGACCGCCTAATTTCACGTTTTGGACCTGTGAATTGGCCTCCAAGATCTTGTGATTTAACACCGCTAGACTACTTTCTGTGGGGCTATGTAAAGTCATTGGTCTATGCGGTAAAGCCACAAACGCTTGACCATTTGGAAGACAACATTCGCCGTATTATTGCCGATATACGGCCACAAATGTTGGAAAAAGTCATCGAAAATTGGACATGCAGATTGGACTACATCCGCGCCATCCGTGGCGGTCATATACCAGAAATCATATTTAAAATGTAATGCCACAAGATTATCTTTCGGATAAATAAAATTCATGTCAATCGAATAATCCATCGTTGTTTTATTGCAACTTAAAGTTCTATACCTCTATAAAAAACACCCTTTACATACTAGACAACGGCGACTTCACTTCCATTATTTTAATTAGAATTTGTATTAATCGCTGGAGTTACATGACTTGATTTTGAGTGGCCTACAACCTACAGCCTAACGAACTACAGCTTTTTGGGAAACTTTTTCATGGCAACTTTACTTACTTACCAGAGTTTTTGTCAGAAATCTGCTGAGAGGCAGTCACCGAAGAAATATTTTTTTATTTCGTTTTATTGGAGATGTCTGACTTGGGGTTTGAACAACACTACATAGTAGACTACGGCGACTTCTCAGTATAGACTGGAGAATTACAGTCGTGAATACAAATCTTAAACTAAGAGGCAATTATTTTGAAATTTAACTAAAAAATATGTCAGATAAGCTTGCAAGCGTTTTACGCAGCTTTTCTGACTTCAAGTTTTTTTCAATAAAAATAAATTTATGCTTCAAAATCCTTAAATAAATTTAAATCTTAAATAATATTTTCAACAACATTACTTACATATATCCAGCTTTGTTGCAAGAACTTTCATTTTTTTTTGTAAGCTTTAATACCCACATCATTAAAGATTCATTGTATACAACTCTATTGCAAGCACCTTATGCACTTAACAAACAAACATAAGTGTTCTCCCCGCTCTCGTGTGCAGCTCACTTGTTCATCAGAAAAAACAAGAAAAAAACCCTCGTAACTCATCGCAACTTATTCAAATGGACACAAGAGTATGTCTGTACTTGTGCTAGCGTTTGTGTGTAAGTTTAATGAGAATCGATATATTCGTTTCGTTTCGTTTCGTGTTTATATGTTTGCGAGAGTGTGTGTGTGTCCTTAGCAATCGTAGTAGTAAGAGAGTGACTGAGTACAACATTTTGGCTGATGAATGTAAACAAATTCATATTGCTCATACGCCTCTTGATTGGAACACAAGCATTTGCTGTTGAAGATGATTTTTTTACAAAGAATTTTTGATTTTAAAAATTTCTCTCTCTCTCTGTCTCAAAGAAATTTATAAAAATGAATGCAAAGATTTCTTTAAGTTTTTATAGTGAATAGACAGGCGTAAGAAATCTTTTATTATTTTTTTATTTTTTATATAAAGGGTTATCCATTTTTCGTTTTAAAAATTAAAACTTTTAATAAAACACACATAAAGGTCATTATGACTTTTCATCGTATCTCAATCAGTGACCAGCAATGAATCGTTTTTTTCGCTACTCATAAGCACTCATGAAATTTTGAATATAAGTGAGCCAAAAATATTGAAATTTAACTATGTACTCTGATTCATTCGTACTCACTACAACGTTGATTTATAAGTACAGGTTGCAATGAGTATGAGTCCAACGTTGACATCAAACTCATATCTTTCGAAATATGTTTGATTCATAAGCCTACTTATTTAGATTCATAACTTTAGAAAAATACTCAAATAATAGTTATAAATGATTCGAGTTACTCGAAACACTCATTAAAATTTACAACAAAAGAAAACAGATATATAAGCAAAAAAGGCAGAGCAGCAAGCAGAGAAAACACACAACCTTCTAGTAAGTATTTTAGTGTTCGTACATGATTTAACTTATCTTGTGCTGCTTCGTGTATATGTTGAGTTATGGAGAGTCGGAATCAACAACAACATCATACATGTTATTAAGTATGAGTACGATGAGTGCTTCAAACTTTGAATACGAGTAATATGAGTATGATATTAAAATAAATATGAGTGCGTATAAGTATCAGAAATTATGAGTATTATTCGAATCTACTCATCTTTTTGAATACTCAGTGCTGATATCTGATCTGGACGTCTTGTGGTTTTAACAACACAGCGCAATCTGCCAAATCGTTTGAGTTATGGAGAGTCGAAATCAACAACATCATGCGTGTTGTTGATTATGAATAAGTATGATGAGTACTTCAAAATTTGAATATGAGTAGGGAGAGGTTCCATGATATTAAAATAAGTATGAATTCGTATAAGTAACAGAAATTATGAGTATGATTCGATGCTACGCATCTTTTTGAATACTCATTGCTGATCTCTGATGTCAATGTCATTTAAATGACCGTCTCGGTATTGATTGCAGCAGTCCATCATTTTGAAGTAGTTTTTAAGCACTTTTTCATACATTTCAGTAAGTATATCAGCTAAAAATTGAAGAATATAGGGTTTCTAATTTTTCCAATGATAAGAAATTATCTGCGTAGCCAAAGCCTTTAAACAAGCCAGGCAGAAAACGGCTTTGTGGCCAATTAATGTCACAAAAACCTGAAACTTTTCTTTCTGGAAATTTCAGGAAAACTTCTTATGAAATAAAACCAAAATCTGTCGTGTTGTGTGGCCAGTGGCACTGTCCCAATGAAACCACATACCGTCCAGTTCATAATATTCAATTGTAGGCCAAAAAAACGATTATTAGACGAACATCTTCATAAGACGTTTTCGTACAATTCGCCTCTAAAAGGCATCCAGAACATAATGCATAGCAAACAATCATTTTATTTTGGATGATATGTATTTTTCCTGATCATTTAAAGGTTTTCAAGGTCAAAGGTCATATGCTACAGTTTTATTTATTACCGTGCCAAAGAGGAAACACACTCACTTTTTATTTGAAAATATCAGCCTTGAAAGGCTGTTCCTCTAGCATCGAATCGGCATATCTACGGCTTTGTTAATGATCACCCGGTTTCAATTGCTGTGTGTGTAAGACGTTATATGGAAGGACGTACAAGTCTAAATGCAAAATACTCCATAATGGGTCGTAAGTTAAGCCCAAGTATTAAGAACGCCATGAAATTGGTAAAATTGTATTATCGAGCCACACTTTCTCAAAAAGAAGCGAAATTTTTGGCAGGGCGTGCGTTGTAATGAAGCACGGACCAGAGTACATATCTAGCACCACCCAGCTTCTGGAAATTTCTTTGTGCTTTTGTCAATGCCTTGCACAGTAGATCGTTGGTCATGATGACCAAATTCACTCCAAAAAGTATTGACAAGTGGCGGCATTCGAATCACTACTTTGGGAGTCAGTTTTAACTGGAGGTATATACTAGCTGGAGGTACAACTTCAAATGACAAATATGTCGTTATGAACTATACTGCAGTACAGCTTATCCAATTGCTAAGAACGATTGGATGGATCTGACAAAATTCTTTCAAAAGCCATAGTTCCTCCAGCAGAGGCTACATTTTCGGCAGTGTATACATTGCAATGATGCCTATTCGTGCTCATATCTGTAGCACTTCCAGGCTTTTTAAGTTTTCTTTATAATGTTACGAAATTAACCAATCTAGATTCCGGTGTTTTGCTTTTACATCGTTTAACATTAAAATTATGAACAAAAGCTACAAAAACAAAACAATGCAGTAAACAAACCTGTTTACAAATTATCGTACTGCTTGATATAACAACAAAAGCGGTAAGCAAGTAAACAAAAATACACAAACAACACTACATGTCATGTACACTGTCATCTGTATCTATGGGTAATGTAAATATTGAGGAGGCGGATGCTCTTGATGTTCTGGGCATGATAATTAGTTGTGATGCTCGTTGGAACGATCACATTTTTGGAGTGTCGAAGGAGGCATTCAAGTGCCTTGGTTTTTTAAAACGGTGCAGAAAATACTTCACTCCATCCGACCTTCTTACTATTTACAGGACTTTTATCCGACCTCGTATGGAGTACAACTCTCATGTATGGGCCGGTGCTTCAAAGTCTATTTTGAAGCTTCTCGACCGCGTACAGGAGAGGGCGAAGGTCCTTATTAATGACAGTAGGATATCCAACTCTATTGATTCGTTGGAGCATCGTCGCAATGTGGCGTGTGTTTCATTGTTCTATCGGTACTATAATGGGAGGTGTTCTCGAGAGATAGGGGGCTTGGTTCCCGATAATCACATATTTTTACGTGGTACTCGTACTTCTCGCAGAGCACATCCTTTTGCATTACAGAAAAAATTTATTTTTTGCCCGCACTGCTCGCTTGTGGAATGATCTTCCTGCGGAAGTTTTTCCTGTCAGTTACGATATTGGTAAGTTTAAATCAAATGTCCACAAACACTACTCCCTCTTTCCACCTTCCTATAACCTATTTTCCTAAGCCTGCACAATGCATTGCATGAGTAGGGGCCATCCCCTGAGTGCTGGTTTCATAAATAAATAAAAAAATAACAATAATAAACGTAAACAACGATGTTTATATTTATAGAGATTTCGAAAAGGCAAAGTCACGCACATTCGGCTTCAAAAACATTCATCAGATTGTTTACTTTGCCATATGAAAGGCAAGGCAAAGCAGGCGAGTGAGTCAGTAAATGTTCAGTCAGTCTTGTGTGAAGACGCGGTGTGTTTGAAGAGAGTAATCGTGGTTTGAAGATCTCCGTTACAAACGTCTGTCGAACAATTGTCTAGTAATTGTTATTGTTTATGCAAAGGGTATAAACAGAGGAATAACAAAGAAAAGCAATTGTTGTTGTTTACATCAAGTTGTGAACAGTGGCACACACAAATGGGCATATAATAAAGAATTTTAATTGAAACTAAACGCAAATTTATTTTTATTTTATTTGCAATCTACGTGTTCATAATTTAAACGTTTTTAAAAAGGTAAAAACGTAACAATAATCCTCCTAATTCATGGCAAAGTCTGTCTTAATTATAACAACCATAAGCACTCCATAATGCTTGAAAAATGACCACGTTTGCATCACCACCTTTGCAGACAATTTTAACTATTTTCACGTCTTCTTCGATTGTAAAACGCCCTGTGTTTGTAAGTTGCAAGCCTTCCACCAAATAAATGATACTTCAATACCTCCATACTCTTCTATTATTAATTCGTTTTAAATATTAAATTAAACTCTTATAAAATGTCACTCTAATCGTATTTGCTTAGAGTTTTATTTATCATTGAAAATCAAATTTCCCAGCCAAATAATTTCATTAAGAAGGATAAGCTAACTTTACTTAGAATCAATATTTTGTTGAAAATAAAAGCAACAAGAACAACAACTAAATGATATTAAAATTAATTAATTAAGACGGACATGCTGAGACAGTTTGCAAAGGGTTTTGCCAAAAAAGTTTTCTTTTTTTAATTTTTTTTCATTTTGCTTTAGCCAGTAGAAAGGATTGTAGAAAAAGGAGAAGTGACAGGAAATTATTCAAGTAATGGCTTGAGTGACTTTAAGATGAATTCTGTGCAGTCATAATGGAAGACTATTTTTAAAATACAATATTTGCCTATCCTATCTACAGCAATAGTAGGTGAATTGTTTTAAGACGTCCAAGGACAGATACAAATACACGATTGGTATGATGCAAGTCTTAGCCAAAGCTAAATAGATGTCAGGCTTGTGTTTCTTTTTTGGACAGTAAAAAGGTGTACGGCGTCATGAGGTTGCTGCTATTATATCGGGAATTGGTCTGTAGAATTCTGAATTGTTCTATCAGTATATGATTTAGATTCGAAACTGATGCAGAAATTAAAAAATAAACGTTCGGAACCTGATGTCGAACCTTAGTTCATCAGTCGTTAAGAATATGTCCTGCAGTGGAGCAAAGTAGTATGTAGTAGTTGCTATGGTGAACTAAAAACCGCGGACCAGAACCACATACAAATTATATAATACATCTGCCCCTCCCCTTTAATGTTTACAGTATTACCTGCTTCAGCCATTCGTCCTGGACCATGATGTGTCTGATAACGTCTTATGTACTTTATTCCCGTATTTCATCTTTACCTGGTCATAAATGGCATGCTATGGCATGTATATCATGTTATCACAGATAAATCCCAAAATCTTAAAGTAGAAAACAGTGGC
This sequence comes from Sarcophaga subvicina, assembly GCA_936449025.2. Lineage (NCBI taxonomy): Eukaryota > Metazoa > Arthropoda > Insecta > Diptera > Sarcophagidae > Sarcophaga > Sarcophaga subvicina. The sequence goes on from OW388084.2 coordinate 101,357,940, forward strand.
AATAGTCCTACATCCGATTGAAACATCCGACTGCATCCGCAAAGTCATACATCGTCATGCTCATACATCATCCTCATACTCATACATCATTATCATACTCATACATCATCATCATACTCATACATCAGCATCACACTCATACATCATCATCAAGCTCATACATCATCATACTCATACATCATCGTCATACACATATGTACATCATCATCACATTTATACATCATCATCATACACATACATCATCATCATATACATACATCATCATCATACTCACATATCATCAAGTTCATACATCGTCATCATACTCATACATCATGATACTCATACATCATAATCATATTCATACATCATCATATTCATACAACATAATCATACTCATACATCATCATCATGCTCATACATCATCATCATTCACATATGTACATCGTCATCATACTCATACATCATCAAGCTCATACATCATCATCATACTCATGCATCATCATAATACTCATACATACTCATACATCATCAAGCTCATACATCATCATCAGGCTCATACATCATCATCATGCACATACATCATCATCACACTCATACATCATCCTCATACTCATACATCATCATCATTCTCATACATCATCAAGCTCATACATAATCAAGCTCATACATCATCAAGCTCATACATCATCATCATACTCATACGTCATCATCATAATCATACATCATCGTCATGATCATAAATCATCATCATACTCATACATCATCATCATACTCATACATCATCATCAAGCTCATACATCATCATCATACTCATACGTCATCATCATAATCATACATCATCGTCATGATCATAAATCATCATCATACTCATACATCATCATCATACTCATACATCATCATCATACTCATACATCATCATCATACTCATATATCATCAAGCTCATTCATCGTCATCGTACTCATACATCACCATACTCATACATCATCGTCATACTCATACATCATCATCAAGATCATCATTATTCTCATACATCATCGTCATGCTCATACATCATCAAGCTCATACATCATCCTCATGCTCATAAATCGCCATCACACTCGCTACCGCCATACTCATACTTCACTATCACACTTTTTGGCTACGGTCGGTTAACTTTTGGGACCAAAAGTTGGAGGAAACGGACCGAGCGGGCTGGACAGCCATGGTATCAAAGATTCCATAACAGTTTTTGTTACGGTCGGTCATTACTTACGACTGGAGATATCGGTGACGATCATTATGATTATCATTGACTAAAAGTGCAAGTAATCGACCAAAAATTGTGAGTTATCGAACAAAAAAATTTGAGTTATCGACCAAAAAATATAAGTTATCGACAAAAAATTGCAAGTCATGGCATACTTTTCAAAGAAAATTTAAAAAAATTTGGTTTCTATCGTTTCAATATAAATTGGATGGCGTTAAACTGTTTTATTTTTAATAAAATACGTTTCCCACCACCCGCTGTTTATACCTTGTATATTATAACCTGCTCTTATTAGATTAGAGCCTAATAATTCGTTTTAAAAGTCTTTCAAAGCCTATTATACTACCCACCCAACCGTCGTCACCCATTTGTATTATCGACTTAAAAGAAACCCAAGAGATTTTGTTTTCCTTTCAAATGAATTATTGGCTTATCGCCTTCCCTAGCCTGTTAACACTAATATTTTCTAATTTCTAAACAATTCCCTGCCTTCTGCCACATTCATCTGTATTTCTGGCTTAAATAGAAAACCTAATTGAAGGAAAATGAAAAGAAAAACAGGAGTGTTTTATTTAATTTTCTCTCTCTCTCTCTCCGTTTTTTGTTGTTTATTTTAATTTTATTAAAGCAAAAATTACAACATCAAAGTGTCTAATGAAATTATGAATTATGAAAAGAAAAACAACAACAACAGCAACAATAGCAACAACAAACAAAAATTAATTGAAAAATGCCAACAACAAAAAATTTTCCAACACATCCTTAGCAATTGTGTTGAAGAACGTTTCATAGTTTTGAAATCAATTTTCTTCACATTAAACTTGATTTATTGGCTTTGAAAAGTTTTTTCTTTTTAAAGGACCGAAAACAAAAAATCACATAAACTAGGCTCACAGAAGTTAAGAAAACAAAGCACAAAAATGCCATGCCTATGACACACATTGCCTGGAATATATTACTCGGGACAAAACACTTAATAAGTGAGATTACGTTGTGCTTATGGCATGATGATGATATAAACGACAGCCGCCTTCAAAAACAACAGCCTGTAGAAGTAGTGCCAGTTTACGTCACTGGCCACATTGATTGCAAAGGCAAAACAATTTTTTTCTTTTTTACATATCTCAAGGCATTATTTGGATGCATCTGCACACAGATAACAGACTTAAAAAATCATTATAAACCTATCACACACATACATACTTATGTATACACTCGAAAAACAAAATTAATACAGCAGGAGCAAGGTATCAAAGATTCCAAAACAGTTTTCGTTACAATCGGACATTACTTATGACCGGAGATATCGGTGACAATCATAACGATTATCATTGACTAAAAGTGCAAGTAATCGACCAAAAAAAATGTAGGTTATCGACCAAAAAAATGCAAGTCATCGACCAAATCTCATCGAGTAAACCTGAGTTGAAAATATCTTTCAAACTACCTTTTGGTAGGCATAGAGCCGCAATAAGAATTTTTGTCTGGGGCGTCTCTCGACAATCTACTTCAATTTCAATAGATTTCCCCAAACGATTTCCAAAAACGAGAGTTTGATTTAAGCCTTAGCATATGGCAATAAGGGCCAGAGCTATGCAAACTATGGTAAGAATAATAAGAGACAAGTCTCTCGCGAAATTCATGCGAAGGCATCCAGACCTGGTAGATGGTCGAGGACCAGGACAGAGAATTGGGGTATGTTCCATGGCGCTGTGAAATATTTGGGAAATTCTAAACGTATCTTCAAACCACAAGTCTAGGCATTCAAAAAATGTACTTCGTCCAGGTCTGACAGGAGGGCAAGACGCAGCAATACATATGACGCTGGAACCTTCAGATAGGCAGGAAAATAAGGTCCCTCTCTGCTGCAAATTAGTTCATATGCGAATTCACGCCAAAGATCATGCATATCAACTTGCAAGAAGGCGAGTTTCCTTGCCGCTGAAAGAGAATATCTGTGGAGAGGTAAAGAGAAGAGCATACTCAGCGAAAGGAAGATGTAAAAAGAAAAGTATACTCGGCAAAAGGGAAGAGTTAGCAAAGCGAAGACTCTTTCAAAGCCAAATGCATTCCATTTCAGATGAAAAGTGACTTCAACCATGCATCAGACTATCCACGAGCAGTTTGAGTATAGCAATCGGCCTTTTTAACCAGGCATTGAAGACACTAACAATACTTGATCGCTTCAGGCCCTTCATACAGGTTTTGTGATGAGTATAATAAACCACCAGAAAACATACTTGAGGCCTATGCGGCATTAATGTGTCTCAGAAGCAAATAACTGAGTGCAGGCGAGACACTTCTGAAGCCAATTGCCTTCAACTTGAGAAGAAAAGTTACTCCAGTCCTGCAACAGACTAGCCAGGATCAATCTGATTAAAACAACCGGGCTTTTGATCCGTCACTGCAGAAACAAACAATACTTGATCCCAGGCAACAGGTTGGAGAAGATATTGTTACGCAAATCGAAACGACCTAATATCGTTTAACATTAAAAACGATAAACAAAACCCACACGATACAAATACACACTAACACTAAGAATACAATGAACGTGTTGATTATCTAAAGCTGCACACACACATATGTCCGACGAACCTGATTGCGCCTGGTACCAACAACAACATGTATGTGACAAAAAGGGAAAGACAACATAAGCAAAGTACACAAACAACAATGTATTAGCAATAGAGCTCTCGAGAAGGTGAGATCACGAACCTCCCACTTCAAGAATGTTCGTTAGACTGGTTGTGTCGGACTGTAAAAGGGCTGGACAAAGCAGGCAGCAGTCAGTAAGAATTCAGCCAGCCTTGTGTGAAGTTGCGTGTGAACAAAACAAGTCGTAGTTGTAAAGTGAATAATTGTGTGAACTAGTAAAAAGAATAAACAGATTATTATTGTTGTATCGTTAATTTGTACACAAAAGTAGTGTAAAGAATAAAGAGAGTTTAACTGATATTAAACACATATTTGTTTTTACTTGGCTTGCAATTAACGAACTCATATTTAAACGTTTTTAAAAAGGTAAAAACGTAACAATATTACAGGCATTCCCTATACAGACTGATGCCAGTAAAATAGATCGCGCCGTACAGTATGTTATAATCTCTTCGCCGCAATAAAAAAAAATTACGAAAGAGTTTTGAGTTTCAAGAGTTTTTCTCCCGGCCTTTTAGAATCTTTAGAGTTATAGGCGAAGCATCTGTTAATGTCGCACGAAATGTTCTTCTTCGTATTTCATTGCAGCATTAGGGTTTGAATAGCGACCTACTGTGAAAGGAATTATTGAGTTTGAAAGAAAATTTGAAGAGATTGGAAACGTCGTGGATATAACGCTCTAGGTTTTCATTGGCATTTTTTCGAACAAAGTTTTCCTCGGCTGCATTTCTTAACCGAGGTTTACAAGCATATGAGACTTAAAGAATGCAAAACTGATTGTGAAAAATCCTTTGCTTCCGAAAAAAGTGGCTGTTTGGTGCACCCTATCGTCTTTAGGTGTCATTAGATTAAATTAAGAGTGCTAAGGCCGTATAATAACTGACTTTTTTTGGCATGCAATTGAAGATTATGAACTGGAGGTTATGTGGCTTAAAAAGTACGTTGTCGGTAGCCATACAATACAACCGATTTTGGCTTTAAGGCTTAAAAACAGTAACAAAACGTATTTCTTTTTTCGTCCAAAAAATCAAGAAGAACTTAACATATCCACAGCATTAAAGATTCACTGTATACATCTCTGTGTTATAAGCATCACCTTAACAAACAAGAGTATTCTCTTGTATATCTCCTTCACACACATCAACAGAAGAAAAAAACAGTCACTCGTAACTTATCGTAGTTTATTCAAGTAAACGAATACGTGTCTATGCTTGCTTGTAAGTGCATACGATTAATGAGAGTCCACATGTTCGTTGCTTTGTTTACAACCAATACAAGTATGTGTGCTTAACTACAACTACAGAAAGAGAGTGAGTGAGTGTGTAAGAGTACAACATTGTTGTTGATAAACAAGCGAAAACGTAAACAAATCATCAAATATTGATCATACAACCCAGTGTATCCAGTGTATAGACATTCTTATTGGAACTTGTTTTTAAAGGAATTTAAATGGGATTTTTCAAAAGATTTTTTAATTAATGAACACAACAACATAATGAAGAATGGTAAGTGAAAAAATGTTAATTTAATGAACTTTTCATTTGACTTGTAGTCTTGTTTATCAAATTATGAAATTTTAAAGGAATTTTTAATTAAAAAGAAATCTCACTTTCATTACATTTTTTTGAAGAATTCTATTGTTTATGAAAGAGAAATATCTCTTCTATTGGCTTTTATTAAGTACGAAAACACTATTCTTGGAATCAATAATTTGTTGCACATAAAACAACTCAACAGTATTAAAGTTTTTAAGTAAGTCGCACATAATAAGACAGTTTTAAAGTATTTTTAATAATTTTTTTATTTTTCTGTATATCCTATGCCAGGCGAAGAGATTATAACTAGGAAAACTGATGCCAATTAAGGTGGAGCAATAAATGGGACAAGCTCAAGGCAAGTATTTCTACGTTACTTAACACGTTTGATAACATCGTCCGGAATACATTGGGTCTTCCATTAAGCCCTTGATATCTTTAAGTTTAAATAAAATAGAAGTCATCGTAGTCTAGTAGGTAGTGAGGCTACGATTCAATTCCCAGATTAGACATCACCAACGAAACGAAGTATGAAGAAAATATTTCTGCGGCGACTTCCTCTCAGCAGATTTCCAGCAAAAACCCTGAGAATAAAATAAAATTAACATGAAATATATCTCAAAAATCTGATTCGTCGTTCGGAGTCGACTTTAGACTATAGGATCCGCCACTTATGGATAAAATTAACACACACAACATAAGTGGTGTGAGAAGCTAAATCGTAATCCTGACTGAAGAGTTGTAAGGAGCAATTATGGATGTTATGTATGTTGTGAGATAATAAAGGGTTTTTTTTATAGAGGTATAGAACTTTAAGTTGCAGTAAAACAACGATGGATTATTCGATTGACATGAATTTTATTTATCCGAAAGATAATCTTGTGGCATTACATTTTAAATATGATTTCTGGCATACGACCGCCACGGCTGGCGCGGATGTAGTCCAATCTGGACGTCCAATTTTCGATGACTTTTTCCAACATTTGTGGCCGTATATCGGCAATAATACGGCGAATTTTGTATTCCAAATGGTCAACCGTTTGTGGCTTTACCGCATAGACCAATGACTTTACATAGCCCCACAGAAAGTAGTCTAGCGGTGTTAAATCACAAGATCTTGGAGGCCAATTCACAGGTCCAAAACGTGAAATTAGGCGGTCACCAAACGTGTCTTTCAATAAATCTATTGTGGCACGAGCTGTGTGACATGTTGCGCCGTCTTGTTGAAACCACATCTCCTGGACATCATGGTTATTCAATTCAGGAATGAAAAAGTTAGTAATCATGGCTCTATACCGTTCACCATTGACTGTAACGTTCTGGCCACCATTGTTTTTGAAAAAGTACGGACCAATGATTCCACCAGCCCATAAAGCGCACCAAACTGTTAGTTTTTCTGGATGTAACGGTGTTTCCACATACACTTGAGGATTACCTTCACTCCAAATGCGGCAGTTTTGTTTGTTGACGTAGCCAAAAAAAAAAAAATGGACGTAGTGCGCGATACGTTTTCCGCACAGAACCATTATTTTCGAAATAAAATTCCACTATTTGCAAGCGTTGTTCAGGCGTGAGTCTATTCATGATGAATTGCCAAACCAAACTGAGAATAAATCACTTGACAGCTGATAAATCGGTCGCCATCTTGAAAAGTAATGCCAACTTAAAGTTCTATACCTCTATAAAAAACACCGTTTATTTGAATTATATTACTCATACGCATCATATTACATGTAGTTTACTGGAATAGTTACCCTGAAAAGTATGCAATAAAAAAACTTCGATTTTTGACATGTTTGAAATTAATGGAATTAAATATAACTCATACGTCACATATGTTCTTTGCATTATGAATTTTAAATGCATACATATTTAATATGAGCATAATGTGAGTAAAAATAATAGGTTGGCGATCTAAAAGTTTAAAATTAAAAAATGTTATAAAACAAAAATACTTTGAAATTTTGATTAAATTTATTGTTTTGCTGTGAACTACAACTGCTCCGGTTGGAAATGGATTTTTATTTCATTTATATGGCTGACGCGGTTGGACGCACAACCATAGCTCCCAGATTAATGCGCTTATTTTGGCGATTTTTAAAAATTAAAAATTTACATCATATACATACGAATGAGTCCATCCGCCATCGAGCACAGGAATTGGATCTGTGCCCATCCACTTTATGGAAGATTTTGCGGAAGGATCTTGGTTTGCGTGCTTACAAAATCCAACTCGTGCAAGATTTGAAGCCAAACGATCATCAAGTAAGGCGTAGATTCGCCGAATGGGCCCAAAAAGAGACGGTAAGTTGTTCCCGATTTTCATAAGCGAATTTTGTTTAGAGATGAAGCGCACTTCTGGTTGAATGGCTACGTCAACAAACAAAACTGCCGCATTTGGAGTGAAGGTAATCCTCAAGTGTGTGTGGAAACACCGTTACATCCAGAAAAACTGACTGTTTGGTGCGCTTTATGGGCTGGTCGAATCATTGGTCCGTACTTTTTCAAAAACGATGGTGGCCAGAACGTTACAGTCAATGGTGATCGGTATAGAGCCGTGATTACTAACTTTTTCATTCCTGAATGGAATAACCATGATGTCCAGGAGATGTGGTTTCAACAAGACGGCGCAACATGTCACACAGCTCGTCCCACAATAGATTTATTGAAAGACACGTTTGGTGACCGCCTAATTTCACGTTTTGGACCTGTGAATTGGCCTCCAAGATCTTGTGATTTAACATCGCTAGACTACTTTCTGTGGGGCTATGTAAAGTCATTGGTCTATGCGGTAAAGCCACAAACGCTTGACCATTTGGAAGACAACATTCGCCGATACGGCCAAAAATGTTGGAAAAAGTCATCGAAAATTGGACGTCCAGATTGGACTACATCCGCGCCAGCCGTGGCGGTCATATGCCAGAAATCATATTCAAAATGTAATGCCACAAGATTATCTTTCGGGTAAATAAAATTCATGTCAATCGAATAATCCACCGTTGTTTTATTGCAGCTTAAAGTTCTACACCTCTATAAAAAACACCCTTTATAACTGAAAAACTAACGACTTAAGGGCTGTTTACTTAAGCGTAAGGCACGTAAAAACGTGGCAAACGCTGGCGTAAAAACGTTTATGTAGTTATAGAAACGTTAAAAACGTGACATATGTCAACGAAGAATGTAAATAAAAATGAATCCGAACACAATGCCACACACAAACGAACTCAATACAATGCAAAGAAATTCGTATTCAGACATTTGCATCAAATCAGCTGTTCGGAACAGTGATGAGTGCTGGTTAAGATCATGCAAAATTGAAAAAGTACGAATGGGGCCTTATTGGCAGGAAGTTATATTTACTTCTTAAATTTTATGTTATATTATATTTAAGCTCATTTACATACATACATAGTTGGTCATTACAACCCTTCAGTCAGGATTACGACCTAGATTCTCACACCACTTGTGTTGTGTGTGTTAATTTTATACATGAATGGCGGGAACCTACAGTTTTAAGTCGACTCCGAACGACAGATTTTTTGCGAAACTTTTCATGGCAATTTTATTCACTCTCGAGAGTTTTTGCCAGAAATCTACTGAGAGGAAGTCGCCGTGAGAAATACTTTTTTTGTATTTTGTCTTTGATGTCTGGCCTGGGGCTCGTACCCTGGCTTTTACTTAGGAATTTTTATTTAATACATCCTTTATTTACACAAGTAAGAATTTATTTATTTAGCTAGCTGAATTACCGAATGTTAATTTAAATTTAAACATTTATTAATAATATGAAAATAAAAACGGAAATAAAATAAAAGTATGTAATTCAGCCAGCTGAATAACGCAAAATATCTTTCTTTAGGATTTTTTATGTAATAAATCTCTACATACAAAAAAGTATACTCTTATTCAGCAAAGCTGAATTTGTTTATTTCATTTTAAATGTGATTATTTTGTAATAATTCAATAGAAATATTAGAATCGAACTAATTCAGCTGGCTGAATATATCATCAAATTCTTATATCAATATTTGTATAACGAGTCTTTAAATATGGGAACAATTTACATTTCTTCAGCTAACTGCATAAGCAAATTCTATTTTTGAATTATTTAGAAGTTTAGCTCGCAGTGTTTGTTCTCCATCCACGCTGTTGTTTTAGGGAGAAAGGTCAAATGTCCATTTTCCCTTTAAACTGTTTTTTTTTTTTTTTATTTATTTATTTATTTATTTATTTATTTGTTATTAGTCATAGCACAACAAGATAATAATCTTATAAATGAAAGTGCTATGGGAGTACATCAAAGAAAGAAAATAATAACAAATCATTGATTATATATGTAATGAAATGTTTGAAATAATGTAGAAATAAAAATGAATAAGAACGTGTTAAAATCACGGGAAATAGCAATCGATACAAAAAAGGATAAAAAAATGAATATGTGTAAAAAATAAATTAGGAAAACTACAAAGAACAATATATACAAATATAAAGAAATATACAAACAAAGTAAAAATATATTCATATACTCAGATACAATGAAATTTAAAGATATATTAATTTAAAAAAAAATGAAAAATTAAAAACAATCATTAATAGAAATAGAGAGAAAAAAATTCACAAAAAAAAAATCAAGATATCCTAAAAACTACTTGAACAGATTGTATAACTCCTTTTTGAACTTAACTGCATTGCCTATATTCTGAATATAATTAGGTAAAGTATTCCAAAGACTGATGGTGTATATAAAAAACTGGCGTTGTGACAAAAGAGTCCTATGTCTGTGTTGGATAATCTTCATACCGCGGTTGGATCTAGCAAATGTAATCCTACTAAATAAGTATATTGGCTGTTTTAGAGTAATAATCTTATGGAGGAGAATAAGGCATTTTATATTCAATAGGTTATCAAAATTAACTTCGAATATCTGGTATGAAAATTGTGATATATGGTCTCGACGTCCCCTAATAAAAACATATCTGGCTATGTTATTATAAGCCAGGTTGAGTTTCCGCTTATCATCAGTATCACAGTTCGCGAAAATTTCAGATCCGTATAAAAGGACAGGAATCAAATACGTTTTAGCCAGTTGCATACGTATGGCAAAGGGAGTCGAATCTATAACAGCCCACAAGTTCCTAAGCATACCATAAACTTTACCAACGATGACGTTAATGTGGTTAGACCACGTTAGCCGACCGTTAACGATAACACCCAGATTGGATGCTGATTCAACAAAGTCAATTTTATTCCCCCTGATAATAATATCCGGCACAACTAACGCTCTCTTAGTCCTGGAGAGCAATAAACATTTAGATTTAGAGGGATTTATACAAAGTCCATTGGCCCTAGCCCAGCTATCAATTTTTCGTAAATCACAGTTGATGGTGTCTATACATAGTTGGATATCCTCTATACGCGTGCTTCTATAAAGCTGAACGTCATCAGCGTACATATGTACGCTACAATTATCCAAAACATCAGGCAGGTCGTTAATGTATATACAGAACAAAAGGGGCCCTAATATTGATCCCTGAGGAATACCTCTTCCAACGCTTAGCGTTGTGATCTGTTCACAAGATAAGAACGTATGAGATTACAAGCTGAGTTAGAAAAATGAAAGAGGGTCTGTAGCTTCTTCAATAATATTTTGTGGTCAACCGTATCAAAAGCCTTGGTGTGATCCAAAAGAACTAAAAACGCTATGTAATTTTCATCTAGTTCTAACCTAAGATCATCAACTACATTGACTAAGGCAGTAGTGCAGCTCCTAGCTTTCATAAATCCCGACTGCTTATCAGATATGAAGTTATTACTCATGAGGTAACTATTTATTTGTTTAGCCATGAGATTTTCCATTACTTTAGACAGAAATAGAAGAATGGCAATTGGCCTGAATTCGTTGTTGGATTTAGGAATGGGAATGGTTTTCGACTGTTTCCATTCATCAGGAAAGGACGACGTAGTTAAAACTGTATTGAATAAATGAGTCAAATACGGCAAAAGTCTAGGTGACAAAGCTTTCAAAAACAGAGGATCTGAGTCATCAGAACCAACCGCATTCGATTTTACCGAAGATAAGCATTCCAAAACCTCGAACTGATTAACACAACGAAAACTAAAGGGATTTTCAAGCGGAACAAAACAAAGGTCATTATATATGTCACTATCAGGGGTCGGAACACTGATATTAACAAATTTATCATTGAGAGCGTTTACATCGACATCAGCAGAAGTATTATGACACTTTTGTCCAACACCAACATCACGGATTACCTTCCATTTAGCCTTGTTATCCAATGCGGAAGCGAACTTCCCAACGTAAAACAATGTTTTCGCAATCTTAATGCGTTTGGTAACCTCACTACGAGCTGACCTATGGATGGCTTTCAGATCGTCCGTTCTGAACCTCTTCCATCGCCTGTAGGCAATGTCGCGTTCATAAATTAAAGCTTTAATTTCAGCATTAAACCACGGTTGGTGTTTGGCTCTAACAAGTTTAGTTCTGACAGGAACACAACTGTCGTATAGCTGACGAACATTTTCCTGAATTAGTGCCACCTGGTCGTTTACATTACCCAGTGAGTAGATTTGATCCCAACAGATATCATCAACACTTCTGTTCAAAACTGCAAAATTGATACTTTTAAAATCACGGTATGTGATATGCCTGTCCACAGGACTCATAGGCAGATTATAAGTTAAGAAAAGAAGATCATGATTGGAAAAGCAAGAGGCTGAGATTTGATCATATAAAAGTACCTTAGTCATATCATTAACAAATACAAGATCAATTAGACTGCTGGAAGTAGAATGGAAGTGAGTTGGTAAGGACACATTCACAGGATTAAGATGGAGAGACAACATTGAAGCAGTTAACGTATTATCTAGTAAAAGATTATTATTAAAGTCACCAATAATAATAATGTCGTCATATTGAACGGAAATTTCCTCAAGAATAGAAATGAAAGGATCAAAATTTATATTGGAATTCGGTCTATAAACACAGCCTAATAAAACCTTCTTCTTATGTGTGGATGAAATTTCAAGAAATAAATATTCAATTTGACTACCAATTTCAGTCATTAATCTTACTGTTACTGTTCTTCCATCGTGAATGCCAATTGTTCATGGAAATCCTTCGTTCCTTCGCTTTTATAGCTGCTGTTTGCCCTGGATACTCGAAACTAATGTGTATAAAGTTAGCTACGAAAGTTATATTTTTTTTTTTGTTTTTCTTTTTATAGTGGATATTGCCTCAATATAGACTGTTAAGTTAACATAATTGACAAATTTGGAAAAATTAAAAAAGAAAATCTTAAATAATCATCAAAACAGAGACAATTTGGAGCGAAAGTGAATAGAGAAACAAGGATGCCAAAACAGTTTTCACTATGCCAACGTTGGGAATTTATTTAAAAGAAGAAATCAATTGCAAGACACACAGTTTTTTATTAAAAAAAATTATCGACTTTATTTAAAATTAATTAGAAAAAAATAATAGAATAAGTAAGAAAATTCGGTTTTGTACTAAACACGTCTATATGATCGATAGAAGATCTAATACTGCAAAGAATCGCCATTCCCATTTTTTCCGCTATTCCAATTACATTTGCATAGGCCGTCTCCAAACTCAAATCAGAAGATTGTACATTTGCAATGTCAACAATGCCCCAACCACTAAAATCGAATATTCTTAAAGGCCTTGTCTCTGGATGGTATTTCAGAAAATGTCTATTCTTTAGAAATTCTTTTTTAATACTCGCGTCACAAAAGTAAACATAGTAGTCAAGATTACCGTTGCAGTTCCCCTCCACGTCAATATGAAGGACAGAATCGTCAGGAATTTCTACATTCATTTCATTCGCTAATCTATGAATGTTACAGAAATCCTTCTCCAAACTTTCATCAGAACATTGAAAATCTCGTATGTAAACACAATTATCTCGTAAATCAATAACTTTTGGCTTTTCCTCTGGTACGGTGTTCTTATGGTATTCTTCGCTGGCACTGGCAACATTTTCAGTATCATTATGCTCACCGCTTAACGTGTTTCCATTGTTCGCTTGCTTCTTAAAGTTTGATTCTTGCTGGGTTGCATCATTGTCAGCCTTATCAATACGATTTAATATTAATTGATTTACCAAATCATCCTTTGCTTGTAGAAAAGCATCTTTTAACGCTTTTATCTCTTCTTCGAGTTGTTGTACAGATTGCCTCAAGCCGTTATTACAATTGTTATGTTGAATGTTTCGTTCTTCAGCTCCTGCAATTGATGATGGCGAGTCCTCAAGTTCCAACTGCATTTTAAGCATCATTGGCTTGCAATCGTCCATTCTAATGACAATAAATACAAGAAATTAATGACTTGAGAAGAATATTTTTTTGATTTAAGTTCTCTCAGCGCACACTTACTTGACGTTTGATTGAATAAAATGTTGAAGGTGGACACATCCCATGCGAAATATATCATTCTCACTGCTGTTTAATGGAATATTATAAGTTGCTCTAGGATTTTCATATTTTTCCGACATTTCGCTGCACTATTCTTAATAACTCTCTCTTCTCTACCAGAATTTGTTCAACACTAAACGCTTTGGTTTGGAAATTAATTCGATTCTGTTTATTGCTGCATTGAAAAGGGAAATCCCCGGTTTATAAATCACAAGATAAACAAATCAGGGATGGAAAAGTTGGTACAATTGTACTTTTTTTAGCACTATTTGGAAGTTAAAAACACCATAGCACCTCAATGACTTATTTAGCACTATTTAAAAATTTTCCCTAATCCCTCCCTACAAAGGGAGAAATAGACTGTTTGCTCCAATTTAATCCAAACAAGGAATTTATTGAAATCATTAAATTCGTGTTGCTACAATTTTGAAATAACAAATAGTTTGCTAGCAAAAAATGTATCTAATGTAATGTATGTAATGTAATGTAATGTATAGTGGTTTAAAATTTAGAACTGATAAACTTTTGTATTCCTTTATAGTTAAGTATTAAAGTAAGTTGTTAAGTTTACCTTTATATATACAAGTACTTAGTACAAAGAAACTGCAATGTATTTTTTTGTTAATTTTTATATTTTTTTACGCATATACAGTGAGTATATGTTTGTACTCTGAACAATTTTAATTGCATAAAAATACAAGTGTTAAAGCAATTCGAAAATTTTTTTCGTTTTTTATTTAGTATTTAGTACTTAACAAAATAATATAAATTTCAAGCTAAGATGATCAAATTCTAAGAAAAAACATTCAAGAGGAAAATAACTCGGATGTACTCAATTTTGCACCATTCCAAAATTTTAGGGAATACGAGTATTTTTAATATTTAGTCCAAAGACCCTTGTTATGTAAAACCTCATTTACGCAACTAAGCATGCTCTCTACCAAATTCTCTATAATTTCTTTCGGAATATTTGTCCATTCCTGATGACTCCGTTGCCAAAGCTCACCTAAATTGGTTGGGGCTGATCAGTACTGTCTTCATTTTTTAATAGAAATTGATTTTTGTTCGATAAGTTGCAAAACATATTCGCTCAACGAGATTAAGTAATTAATATTAAATTAATATTCAAACATGAAAATTGAAAAATGAATATTTAAAACATGAAAAAATAACGATAGTTTTTGACTTCGTTTTTGCAAACATATAAAATGGACACTTGCAAAATTGAATACATGCGAGTTGATTTTGCTTTGTTCGTTTTTTTCTTAGGGCTTGATGATTTCTAACTTTTGAAGTTTTCTTTATTACTTTTAGTTTTATTCAATAAAAAGCGTCCAAAATACAAACATGTATTCATTTGCGCACCTCACTGTATGTACATGAATATATGTAAAATGAATTGTCATTTATATTTTTATTTAATTTTTAATAAAAAAGTTTAAAAAAGAAAAAAAAATGAATTTAGTACAATCGGGCTGAAAAAAGTACAATTTTTTGTGAAAGTTAGTACAATTTGTTAAGATCAATTTCCCATCCCTGAAACAAATATTGTGTATACCCGTATAGAAGTGAGCAAGGCGAATTCAGTACGAGGTGGGAATAGTATTACAATAAGTACAACAATACAAAAACAACAGGGATTTTGTTTTTGTAAAAATGTACACATCTTGTCAAAAAAATTAACCCTCAAACCTCCATAGGAAATTAGTTAAAGCAATTAAAAAAACTAAATAAATTTTATATATTGAAAATTCTTATGAATTTTATTATTACATTACATAAGGTGCTGCAGTAACCTGTAAATTAAAAAAAATATCAGCTGCAAACGTTATTTCTTATAATAACAAATTTTCAACAGAAGATTTGTCCAATTTGTTTTAATCCCTATATCCCAATCTTCAGAAAGAGAATTTGTTTTAAAAATAACACACAAGTTATTTCAGTCATAATTTAGGCACCTAGTTGGAGACATGATATTTTTTTTTTTTTTTGGTAATTCATCACTCTTACCTAAATAACTATAAATATATGTATTTAGTGTTAAAGGCTTAAATATTGTTAATCATCTTGCAACAATTTTAGTATATACATACTCTTCAGTCAGGATTATGATCTAGTTCCTCACACCACTTATGTTGTGCGTGTTAATTTTATATATGAGTGGCGGGACCTACAGTTTAAAGTCGACTCCGAGCGACAGATTTTTGAGAAACTTTTCATGGCAATTTTATTTACTCTCAGAGTTTTTGCCAGAAATCTGCTGAGAGGAAGTCGCCGAAGAAATTCTTTTTGTGTTTCAATTTGATGTCTGGCCTGGGGCTCGAACCCTGGCTTTTCGTCTAATAAGCCAACACACTACCTACTACGGCGACTTAATTCTAATATATAATTGGCTTTAAAATAGTAATCCTAAAGAATTTCCAGAGTGCGTATCGTTAAGGATACATGCGGTACATATGAGGGTTTATGACTAATATGAATACGAAATTGAATATCGAAACAAAATACACAAAAAACAAACATTTTTTTTGACATTGTTACTTACATCAGCTGGTAAACAAAACCCACCTCGTAATGAATTCGCCTTGGAAGTGAGTAAACAGAGGAACAAGCAACAAAACAAACATACATACATACATACATACATACATACATACTGCATGATCGCATCGAAACAATGAAACAAATTTTTAATAATCTGGCAACTTATTTTTCATTTATTCTAAATCAATTGTTACCATTTCATAGCACAATTGTCAGACGTCGGTACAAAGAGGACATGATAAGAAAAAAATGTGACTGTATTTGTGAGAGGCATGTGTATAAGCCAGAGGAAAATTGTTAGTAATATTTTCAACTGTAACCTAATTATATGTATGTATATAGTAGTGGAAAATATAGAAAATATTTAAAGCGCTAAATCCCTAAAGACACCGTATTTAACTTGACTGATTTCTGATTGTTATTAGTGAATCTCATTGAATATTAGTGAATCGTACTGTAATAATATTTTTTTTGTGTATAATTAAAACCAGAAAAAAAGCGACATGTACCTTCTTCTTGAAGCCGAAAGTCCATACCATGCGTTTCATGCGATTATTGCATTCTATGCTGTTTTTATTGCAAGCTACACACAATGCGTTTTATGCGACTGGTAAAATAATAAACAATTTTGAGAAAATTGAGAAATGAAATTGTGATTTTTTAAAAGAATTCATGGAATTAATTACATGTTTATGAATTTCCATATATTAATATTTTGTGCTGCTAAGGCCTACGAAATGCTTCAAAAGAACACAAGATAAGTGTTTTCAGTTAATTTATCCTCCATTTTTCTTTTTTACAAATTAACTAGCTGTATCCTGCGTGTGTTGCTGCGCCACCAACAACTAAAATAAATTTGAAGGAAAGACATTACACAAATGTCCAATTAATTTTGAATCATTTTATGGGTTTTGTTTCCCGTTGTCCTGATGATTGAGATGAACGGGCCTGCGTAGTACGCATTCGATCAGTTTCTAATCTCACTTCACGTTGTTCAAGTGGTAGAAACGAACGGGTCTCAGCGGCTTATGCTCGAAGATTTCCCAGTCTCAATGCTCGTCTGATTCTGAGGCTCGTAATGCTCTTTTCTTCCGTGGTTGGGGTGTAGGTCGACCAATTGCTTGTCATTCATTTTTAATAGTTTTTATTGCCGCCATCCATCGGAAATTAATCGCACCAACCTCCGTCGACTCATATGCAACAACTTTGTTAAAGAATGCACAGTTTATGATTTAATTCATTTTAAGTAATTTTCAGTGGCGCCACCTAACGGATATTGGTCATACCAACTTAGAAACCCTCCCCGGCTCATGCGCAACAACTTTGCTAAAGATCATAACATGATCAAATGCACAGTTTGCGATTTAATTGATTTTAAGTAATTTTCAGTGGCGCCACCTAAGGGATATTGGTCATACCAACTTAGAAACCTTCCCCGGCTCATGCGCAACAACTTTGCTAAAGATCATAACATGATCAAATGCATAGAGTTTACGATTTAATTGATTAAGTAATTTTCAGTGGCGCCACCTAACGGATATTGGTCATACCAACTTAGAAACCTTCCCCGGCTCATGCGCAACAACTTTGCTAAAGATCATAACATGATCAAATGCATAGAGTTTACGATTTAATTGATTTTAAGTAATTTTCAGTGGCGCCACCTATCGCATATTGGTCATACCAACTTAGAAACCTTCCCCGGCTCATGCGCAACAACTTTGCTAAAGATCATAACATGATCAAATGCATAGAGTTTACGATTTAATTGATTTTAAGTAATTTTCAGTGGCGCCACCTAACGGATATTGGTCATACCAACTTAGAAACCTTCCCCGGCTCATGCGCAACAACTTTGCTAAAGATCATAACATTATCAAATGCGCAGTTTACGATTTAATTGATTTTAAGTAATTTTCAGTGGCGCCACCTAACGGATATTGGTCATACCAACTTAGGAACCCTCCCCGGCTCATGCGCAACAACTTTGCTAAAGTTTGCAAATGCATAGTTTACGATTCTATAAGGTACATACAAACAAACATTCATTTATATATATATATATATATATATATATATATAGAGTATGGGAGGTGACACGCCCACTATATCCAATCCGCTCATTTTGTTCATATATACGTCAAAGTCGTCCATACAAAATTTGAGAACTCTAGCTGTTGCAGTTTATGAGATATGCGACATTAAATACTTATTGAGTATGTGGGAGTATGTGGGTGTGGCACCTCGCCTACTTGAAATTTCAACATAAAAAGTAGCCTATAACTCCTTCCAGACATAGAGGAAGATACTGTGAAAACTTCAAGAAAATCGGTTCAGCTATATAGTCGTCTATAAACTTCAAACATACAAACAAACACATATTCATTTATATATATATATATATATATATATATATATAGATAAATTCAAAAGAGATGACACTCAGTATATAAAAACAATCGATAACTAATATACAAATTTTATTCATGAAAGAAATGTGTTAAAAAATGTATTTTAATGTATTTTTCCTCTTAAATTATTAGTAAAATTTATTATGAAATATGTTTTCATTAATATTTTTATAATGCAAATAAAAAAATGCGAAAATAATAATGCACTTTTTATATTTATCGAAACATATTTATCGAAACCATTCACAATAGAATATAATTTGTTATCTATAGTACTACAAAACAGGTGATATTTTTTTTTAGCAATGCATGAGTTGCATAGAAAATTAGAAAGTAAACCTACTTGATGCGTTCTATGCGTCTATGCATTCTATGCTTTTTCTTATGTAACTTTTCTCACAAACAACTACACTGATTCTACTTTTTTGGCATACGCATGTAACGCAATTTCGCATGAAACGGATGGTATGGACTTTCGGCTTTCGGCAAATATTGTGTATACATGAATAAACAAAGAAGTTAGTAAACAAAGAAACAAGCAACAAAACATATATACATATGTATGTATATACAAACATATATGTATATGCTTTCGCATCCAAACAATGAAACAAATTTTTGACAATCTGGCAACTTGTTCAGTGTTTACTGTTTCATAGCAGTGTTGCAAAATTGAAATTTGGTAGTGGCACTGAACTAAAGGGTGTTTTTTATAGAGGTATAGAACTTTAAGTTGGCATTACTTTTTAAGATGGCGACCGATTTAACAGCTGTCAAGGGATTTATTCTCAGTTTGGTTTGGCAATTCATCACGAATAGGCTCACGCCTGAACAACGCTTGCAAATAGTGCAATTTTATTTCGAAAATAATGGTCCTGTGCGGAAAACGTATCGCGCACTACGTCCATTTTATCGTCGACAAAATCGTGCATCAGAGCACTTAATTCGATTAACCATGGAAGTTTTCGCACCACGTTTACTCTTGATTGATAACTCGCATCCCCAGCGACGCTGTACGGTGCTTACAGAAGAAGCTATTGCTGCTGTAGAGCGTAGCATTGAGGACGACCCGAATGAGTCCATCCGCCATCGAGCACAGAAATTGGATCTGTGTCCATCCACTTTATGGAAGATTTTGCGGAAGGATCTTGGTTTGCGTGCTTACAAAATCCAACTCGTGCAAGATTTGAAGCCAAACGATCATCAAGTAAGGCGTAGATTCGTCGAATGGGCCCAAAAAGAGACGGTAAGTTGCGAATTTTGTTTAGCGATGAAGCGCAATTCTGGTTGAATGGCTACGTCAACAAACAAAACTGCCGCATTTGGAGTGAAGGTCTTCCTCAAGTGTGTGTGGAAACACCGTTACATCCAAAAAAACTGACTGTTTGGTGCGCTTTATGGGCTGGTCGAATCATTGGTCCGTACTTTTTCAAAAACGATGGTGGCCAGAACGTTACAGTCAATGGTGATCGGTATAGAGCCGTGATTACTAACTTTTTCATTCCTGAATGGAATAACCATGATGTCTAGGAGATGTGGTTTCAACAAGACGGCGCAACATGTCACACAGCTCGTGCCACAATAGATTTATTGAAAGACACGTTTGGTGACCTCCTAATTTCACGTTTTGGACCTGTGAATTGGCCTCCAAGATCTTGTGATTTAACACCGCTAGACTACTTTCTGTGGGGCTATGTAAAGTCATTGGTCTATGCGGTAAAGCCACAAACGCTTGACCATTTGGAAGACAACATTCGCCGTATTATTGCCGATATACGGCCACAAAATGTTGGAAAAAGTCATCGAAAATTGGACGTCCAGATTGGACTACATCCGCGCCAGTCGTGGCGGTCATATGCCAGAAATCATATTTAAAATGTAATGCCACAAGATTATCTTTCGGATAAATAAAATTCATGTCAATCGAATAATCCATCGTTGTTTTATTGCAACTTAATTTTCTATACCTCTATAAAAAACACTCTTTACAATTAAAAAGAAAGTATACTCCATAAATTTGGAATTAACCTGGATGATTTTGCCATTCTATGCAATTCTAGGCTATATTCTAGATTCCAGGAATATTACAGTGTGAACAAAGAAGGATTCAAATACCTGCTGAATGTGTTGATGGAAAATTTGATTAGTAACAACTGCAAAGTAAATGCAAAGTGGCTTAAAGTAAAGCATATGATATAAATTTTTCGTCAAAATAAGGGCATTAATCGTCAAATCGTCAAGATGATATTTTTGGTGCTCAAAATCGTCAAAATGTCAATAAATCGTCCAATCTGGCAGCTATGTTGCTAGCATAGGAAATTCAATAATTTTGTTTGTTCACGTATCCATTCATCCAGAAATTGGGTGTCATCGCTGAAGGTAATTTTTCGATTGGGTTTTAGGGTCAGTTACCAACTGTTCTAGATCAAATTCGTATAACAGACGTTGTGATCGTTTACCTTTACCTGACCTCCTGGGTCAGATGAATTTTCAATGGATGCAGGCCCACAAAGCAAAAAATTGTCAAGTTGTGGTCCAAAAAAGGCCAATTTCTTGTGGGCGATATGAAATCGACTGCCTTGGATTCTACTGCACACTCTTAGACAGTAGTGATGCTTTTGATGGATCCTGGACTTGGTCTACTTACAAACTTATTGGTTAAATAAGTGATGACTGGTGTTTTCAAAGGAAAAGTACCAACTCCGTTTACCAAAAGATTACACCCAAGCAGAGAACACATGCAATTTCGTTAGGGCGCTTGCAATGACATTAAATTCCATATTATTACGTTTTTACCTTTTTAAAAACGTTTAAAATATGAGTTCGTTGATTGCAAACAAAATAAAAATAAATTTGTGTTCAATTTTAATTGAAATTCTTTATTGTTCGCTTAATTCTGTGTGCCACTGTTCACAACTTGATGTAAACAACAACAATTGATTGTTCTCTATTCTTCTTTGCTTATAACACGGATCTTTCCAACGGCGATCTTCAAACCACAACTATGTTCTTCACACGCAACGCGTCTTCACACAAGACCGACTGATTTCTTACTACTCATTGCCTGCTTTGTCTTGCCTTGTTATATGCCCTCGTAAACAGTCCGATGAAGGTTCTTGAAGTCGAACATTCGTGGTTTCGCCTTCTCGAGAACTCTATCGCGACTTTGTTGTTGTTTTTTTGATTTTGTTCACATTGCTTGTTATTGCGTTCTCGTTTACTTGTCTATCCTCTTTTCTTTCATACTGATGTTGTTGGTTTGCTTGTAACAAGTTCGTTGTATTTGTTTGTGTAGCATTTGCTTATTTTAATGTTAAACGATGTACACCGTTTCCATTTGCTTAACAATATTATGGAAGGCCCTCTCTAAATCCAGAAACACTGCCAATACAGGGTGGCTGATATGTATTGCAACCAACTTCAGGTTGTTATCCATTTGTAAACCGCTCGTCTGACAGCTGACAGACTTATTCCAGTGACAGTTCATTTTATTATTTACAAGCTTACAAAAGCATTTTGATCGATTGCATTCAGTAAAAAATGTATTCGTGATGGAATACAAGCGTGTGATAGTGTGATTGCTTTATATTTGGCTGGAAGACCACAGGTGGCTATCGATAGAGCCCTCCAGCATGTGAATAAATCTTTTGTTTCTCGTACTATTGCTCGTTACCGTGATGCTGACAGTGTTGCATCGCGTCCAAAAAGTGGACGAAAAAAACGGTAACAACACCAGAAATGATCCGAAAAGTGAAGACCAGATTTGATCGAAATCCACGCCGCAGTGGTAGAAAAATTGCTCGTTAGCTGAACATATCGCGAGAACGGATGCAACACATATTGAAAAATGAGCTTGGACTAAAGCCATTGAAGTTCCAAAAAGTGCAAGAGCTCACCGATGGACAAAAAAAAAAAGTTAGACTGGAACGAGACAAGGAGTTACTTCGCTTGCACGAAAGTGGCCAGTTACCGAATTTGGTTTTCTCCGATGAGAAGCCATTCCAAATTGAGCAGTTTGTGAACAAACAAAATGATCGGGTTTACTTGCCAAAGAGGTCAGCTGAAAATTTACACCTGCGATTGGCCACCAGAACTCAAGCGCCGCCGATGATAATGGTGTGGGCCGCCGTAACGGCCGATGGTCGCATCGACAGTATTGAAGCCCTGGGCAGACAAACATTTCGGCCGCAGACCATGGACATTCCAACAGGACTCAGCACCACCGCACTCAGCACGCGTCAACCAAGAATGGCCTAAAAAGGAGGTTCACTTCTACCGCACAATGGCCACCAAAATCTCCGGATCTCAATCCGTTGGACCTTTGCGCCTGGGGCATTTTGGAGAGTAAGGTTCTCATTTAAAAAATACGAAAGTGTCGATCATCTCAAGACGGCGCTTCGCAGGGAATGGGCCACTTTCGTGCAGCCTGTGATGGCTTTGTCGGCCGTTTGAAGGCCATAATTCGTACCAAAGGTGGCCAATTCGAACAAATCTAAACTGATTCTAAAATTTAATGTTATTTCCAACATTTTTTGCTTTTGAACAATAAAATTTAAAAAAAATTAAAAAAATATATCGCTTTACTTTGTTGCATTATATATCAGCCACTCTGTATATACTTTTTCCATGAAAACGACCTCTCCCGAACATACTTTGGGGCATGTAAAGCCTTTTGCACAGGAAATTACAAACCAAAGTTGAAAAATTCTGTAAAAAATAAGCAAACATTTCTGTTTTAAAATTGTTTAAAAAATCTCTTTAAACTGAACATGAAATAAATTTTTCCGTTTGTTCTTCTTTGTATTTAATTTTTGCCGTTTCCTTTGTTGTTGTCATAATTTTTTCCTTGGCTATAGGGAAGCAGCAGCAAATAAAAACAAAAAAAAAATGAGTGACAATTAGATTAGTTTTATGCCTGAGGCAATGAGAAGAGAAAAAAAACGAGCAACTGAATGCAGCATTCAATGGTAAATAGAGCAGGAACATGTCTTTTTCCGAACACATGCTCTATCTTAGGCAACATACTCGTGTAATAAAAACACGTACACACCAACACCTCCAAAGACTAAGTTATTTAAACGTTTTTCTTGTTTTTTTGCTTTGTTCTGTTGCTTTACGCTTGCATGTCACATGCATGCACAATAACTTAGTGTGCATATGTGTATGCGAGTATTAAATACAGCAATTGCAAGCGAAAGAGAGGGTGAGTATGAGTAAATTGCGTCAAGACATGAGAAATTCTATTCAATCATTGTGTGAAGAAAAAAACTTGTTTTCTACTCAGTGGGTGTAGTAGTATTAGTAGAACACATATAAGTTCGTATTGTGTGCTTACAAAAATACCCCCTGTGTGGCAATTGTCTTTCTATATTCGTGTGTATGTGTTTAACATGTTGCTGCAGTTTAAAATAAATCTGCAAGTCTTGTAAAACAGATTTAAAACAGAAGCAAAAAACAACAACAACTACAACAAGATTTAAAGACAACATGCTCATAAAATACAAACATTGTCGTACACACACAGACACACAGACACTTACATGCTTGTATGATTACGTTGTAACCACAGATTTAATATTAAAACGAAAAGAAACGTTACATCTGTATTCTCTGACACTCTCTCTCTGTGTCCCTCTCTTACTTTCCCAAAGTATACATCGTAAGCACATGAACTTTTTATCCATTGCTGTGTCAGCTCTAACTACTCACCAATACTAAAGCATCTGTTCATCCGTAAAATTGTAACCTTTAACGACTAACTTTTATAAGCATTCGGTTTATTTTCGTTTATTTTCGTTTTTTTTCCTTTATGCTCTGATTGCGTAGTAAGACAGCCACCTACTGTGTAAGTTTAAGAAAAATTCCAGTTTTTTTTCATTTTTTTTTTGTTTGGTTTTATAACAGTAGTAGTGTAAGCAGTTAGTTTTATTACCTTGTGTATGTGTGTGTATGCGTATGCATGTGTAACCTTTTCAAGGTAATCAATTTCTTCATCCATGAAAATTTAAAAACATAATTGACCACATAAAGTTAGAAGCAACAGAAATGTCAAGAAAAAAATTTTTCTTTAAAGAAAAACTAAATTTACAAACACCTACCCAATATACAGTGAGTGTCAAAAGCAGCTGTTTACCAAACTCAACTTTTAACACTTAAGTAGAGTGCCCGAAAAAAATTTGACAATATTGCGCAATCAATCACATAAACCAGGCTCTTATAAGTTAAGAAAACAAAGCACAAAAAAGCCATGCCCCATGCCATGCCTATGACATACATTGCCTGGAATATATTACTCTGGACAAAACACTTAATAAGTGAGATTACGTTGTGCTTATGGCATGATGATGATATAAACGACAGCCGCCTTCAAAAACAACAGCCTGTAGAAGTAGTACCAGTTTAAGCCACTGGCCACATGGATTGCAAAGGCAAAACAATTTGTTTTTCTTTTTTGCATATCTCAGGCCATTATTTGGATGCATTTGTGTACAGATAACAGACTTAAAAAAGCATTATAAATCAATCGCTTACATACATACTTATTTATGTACACACTTGAAAAACAAAATTAATACAGCAGGAGCATGGATAGCCATGGTATCAAAGATTCCAAAACAGTTTTCGTTACAATCGGACATTAATTGTGACCGGAGATACCGATGACGATCATCATGATTATTATTGACTAAAAGTGCAAGTAATCGACCAAAAAAAATGTAAGTTATCGGCCAAAAAAAATGCAAGTCATCGACTAAACCTCATCGAGTAAACCTGAGTTGAAAATATCTTTCAAGAATTTTTGTCTGGGGCTTCTCCCAATAATCTCCTTCAACTTAAATAAGATTCCCACGAAGAACGAGAGTTTGATTTAGGCTCCAGCATAATGCAGTAAGGGCCAGAGCTATGCAAACTATGGTAATAATAATAAGAGAAAAGTCTGTCAAGAAATTCATGCGATGGCATCGAGACCTGGTAGATTGTCGACGATAAAAATAGAGCTCTCAACAATCTCCTTCAACTTCAATAAGATTCCCATGAAGAACGAGAGTTTGATTTAGGCTCTAGCATAAGGCAGTAAGGACCAGAGCTATTTAGACTATGGTGAGAATAACAGCGGACATGTGTCTCGTGAAATTCATGCGAAGGCATCGAGACCTGGTAGATTGTCAGCGACAAGAACAGAGAGGTGGTGTATGTTCGATTGCGCTGTTAAATATTTGGGAAATTTCAAACGTATCTTCAAGCCACCAGACTACGCAATCAAAATATGGACTTAATTCAACTCTGATAGAACGACGAGACATAGTAATACATAGTAGTAAAGACGTCAAAAGAAGCTGCAGAGTAAGGATAAAATTCTAATAATCACCAAACTTATCTTTTACCACTTAAGGACAGTGCCTGAAAAAATTTGGCAATATTGTTACGTTTTTACCTTTTTAAAAACGTTTAAATATGAGTTCATTAATTGCAAACAAAGTAAAAACAAATATGTGTTTAATTTCAGTTAAACTCTATTTATTCTTTACACTACTTTGGTGTGCCACCGTATACAACTTAACGATACAACAATAATTATCTGTTTTATTCACTTTACTAGTTCACACAAGTATTCACTGGATATGTACAACCACGACTTATTTTGATCACACTCAACTTCACACAAGGCTGACTGAATTCTTACTGACTGCTGCCTGCTTTGTCCAGCCCTTTTATAGTCCGACACAACCAGTTTAACGAACATTCTTGAAGTGGTAGGTTCGTGATCTCGCCTTCTAGAGAGCTCTATTGCTAATACATTGTTATTTGTGTACTTTGCTTATGTTGTCTTTCACTTTTTGTCACATACATGTTGTTGTTGGTAACAGGCGCAACCAGGTTCGTCGTACATATGTGTGTGTGCAGCTTTAGATAATCAACACGTGTTCATTGTATTCTTAGTGTTAATGGGTATTTGTATCGTGTGGCTTTTGTTTATCGTTTTTATGTTAAACGATATTAGGTCGTTTCGATTTGCGTAACAATATTTTGGATTTTTTTTTGTTTAAATTTTAAAAACTGGCAACGAAACAATTTTAAAATAAAAATAACGGTAATTTATTAATACATATATTTTCTTTGTAATGTTTCTTTTGACGCTCACTGTATGCAGATAGAAATGCATCATGTGATATGTATCGTATGCAGTTTATGTTGGGTGTTTGCAAAATGGTTTACAATTTGTTGACAGATGACTTTAAATTAAAAAAATATTCCACAGAAAATCCTTTTTTTTGGCAGAAAAAAAAAGCAAGAAATTTTCAATTGAAAATTATTTGTAGAAACAAAAGAAAAAAAACCAAAAAAGTTTTTTGAAGAAAAATGTCTAAAAAATAAATATTCTGTAGAAAAATGCTGTCAAAATCATAGAAAAGAAAAATTATGGAAATATTTTTAGTCATCATCTAACTGAGGACACAGTAAATTTCCAGCATTTTACTTTACCCACCAGCAAGCAGAACACGTCTTCCTTTTAAAATTCATAAATATTGTTCACCTTCATGTCATGTGTCATATCCATCCCTGAAGTCTAATAATACAGGCAGACTTTTTCACTCGCCTACTAGCAGTTGAATATTGTCTTTCAAGGTTAGAATTGTAGCAGACTGGTCCTTGTACACGAGAAACTTTACATATCTGCAAATGAAAACAGTGAAGATAGGTCACAATCACCAAACTTGACTCACAATTCGTTTCATGGTATCGCATATTTTGTATCATTTGGCCCCGCCTTGTAGGAACCACTTGATTGAGTCCAATTCTTACAATTTTAGTAAAAAAAATCGATAATTATTGCAGACCAATTCACAGAACAATTAAAATCAGCTGTTGGCTTATTAGACGTAAGGCCACGGTACAAACAACAACAAAAAAATATTTATTTTGGCATCTTTCTCTCAGCAGATTTCGGGCAGAAGCTCTGGTAAGTAAACAAAAATTCGCAATGAAAATTTCCCCAAAAAAAAACCTGTCGTTCGGAATCGACATTAAATTGGAGGGCCCTCCACTTCTGGATAAAATTAACACACACAACATAGGATAGCATAGGAGAAGCTAGGTCGTAATCCTAATTAAAGAGTTGTAATGAGCAATTAAGTATGTATGTATGTATGTGATCTTTTACAACGTCATAGTTGTGCTGATTGGATGTCAGAGAAGCTGGCTTTCATTGCAATGAAACTCACCACTCACTTGGTGGTAACTTCCAGAAACAAAATTGTCACATACGGTACACGGAGAACACAGAAGTGAAAGCCATTACATTCGTAAAAAGTGACTGTCATGTAAGCGTTATATTCTAAACGTATCCTCAGGCCGAATTTTCTTAAAAATTATTGCGTACGAATCGTTAGCGTCAATTGGTGTATGATAATCCAACATGATCGACTCTGACTTTATTGCAGAAGAAGTTTTCGGAAAGAATAGTATTGTCTGACCTATGCTTTGAACCGAGGCCTCACATCTAATAAGCCAACGCACTATCTACTGGACTACAGAGACTACGGTGGCAAACTTACCAACGTGTTTTTAAGTTCCAAATTTCGGGTCCGCCATCTAACGCTTTTTTGTTCAACTAGTGCTTATTTCGTGAATGGTAACACTCATAGCTCATGTCTGATTTGACAGATAATTAGTTTTATCCTTCCGCTGAACGAATATGGTCGTGTATACGCGCTGGGAAATATTGCGAAATTACTTTGAAAATCATGGTAATGTTGCAGGATGTGTGCGAAAATTACGTACAGATTTTGGAAGAAGTAAAGCACCGTCAGCTCCGTATGTTCGTTATCTTGTCCAAAAAGTGAAAGAAACTGGCATCCTCATGGATAAACCAAAGCGTGAAAAGTCAAAAACAGTGCGTACACCCGACAATATTGCTGCTGTGGCAGAAAGTGTGCGTGAAGCGCCATCAACATCAATTCACCGTCGTTCTCAACAACGGAACATTTCGGAGACATCATTGAAATGAATTTTGAATTTTAAAGACCTTGGTATGACGCCATACAAAGTCCAATTGGTTCAGGAGTTGAAGCCAATTGACCATCCAATGCGTTTTCGCTTCGCTAAGTGGGCCTGCAATCGACTTACAGAAGATGCCGATTTTGGCAAAAAAAAAATCATCATTTTCAGATGAAGCTCATTTTGATCTTGGCGGGTATATGTAAACAAGCAAAATTGTCGCATTTGGGGCACAGAAAACCCGCACGCATACATTGAAAAGCCGATGCACCCAAAACGAGTCACTTTTTGGTGCGGATTTTGGTCCAGAGGCATAATTGGGCCATTTTTTCTTCGAAAATGAGCAAGGAGTGGCCGTTACAGCCAATGGCCATCGTTATCGGGCCATGTTGAATGAATTTTTGTTCACAAAAATTGAAGAGGAGGATATTGGCAACATTTGGTTTCAACAGGACGGAGCTACGTGCCACACAGCCGAAGCTACACTCGATGTTTTGCGCCCTGTTTTTGAAGATTGCATTATCAGCCGCAGAGATGATGAGAACTGTGATTTGACACCGTTGGACTATTATTTGTGGGGTGCCGTCAAAGATACGTGTTACGCCGACAAGCCAGAGACAATTGACGCTTTAAAGGACAATATTAAGTATTAATAATTGAAGCCATTGGTGAAATACAGCTGCACACAATCGATAATGTGCTTAAAAATTGGCCAGCCGAGGCAGCCATTTGAATAAAATTATTTTCCATTATTAACCGGAAGGATAGTACTTTCAAATTAAAAAAACGAAATTTAAGAAAATATTCAGTAGTTTTTTTTAAAGCATTTTGAAAAAAAAAAAGTTATTTAGCGGACCCTTTATGTTCTAGTTCGCCACATCACGAAATCTACAGACTTTGACTGTTGAACTTGAGAAGCAAATCCTTCTTTCTTCCTGTTACGTTTTTACCTTTTAAAAACGTTTAGAATATGAGCTCGTAGATTGCAAACAAAAATAAATTCGTGTTTAGTTTCAATTAAAATTCTTTATTGTTCGCACAATTCTGTGTGCCACTCTTCACAACTTGATGTAAACAACAACAATTGCTTTGCTTTGTTGTACCTCTGTTTACAACCTTTGCATAAACAAAAACAATTACTAGACAATTATTCGACAGTTTTTTGTAACGGAGATCTTCAAACCTCGATTACTCTCTTCAAACGCACCGTGTCTTCACACAAGACTGACTGAACTTCAGTTTATTTACTTAACAAAGGTTATGATTATCTCAAACTTCTTTGACTTTAGAAGAGTGTCCTTCCTTTCTTCATCTTTTCTTTTGCCGACAATATGCTTTCAATCCTTTCTTCTTACTGCACAGAAACTTTTGGCCTCACCTATTGCATGGAAACTAGATTCTTCGATAAATATATTCTTCTGATTTGTATGCTGATTCCCACATGGCCTGAGATCCTACCCTTTCTTGCTAAATCAACTTTCCATCATGAATCAACCACAGAAGCTGAGGGTCTGTATAGTGGCCTGATTGTCCTACAATACTCCATGAAAATTGTCGCGTCCACAAATGCAAAGGACAGTTCAAAGTGTTTTTTTTGTTTTCTTTATTTTTTGTTTTAAGTTAATTAACTTTGAAATTTATAGACTCTCCACTACCTAAACACCCTGTATTTTGTTGATTATATTCTATTCTATTCTAAAAGAAAAATGCCATTAAAAGCATAACTTTTGTTCACAGTTTCATTATTTTGTAAGATTATCTCCCTCTTCTCTCTCTCTGTGGTCTTTTGTTTTACTTTTCTCTCTCTCTCTTTCTTTCAATTTTTTATTGTTGTTATTGTTGTTGTTGTATTTTAATATATAATAACGTTACTGTTGTTGTTGTTATTGTTGCTATAGTTTAAAATCTTTAATTAAACTGTGCTACAAAGAAACTATTTTCAGAGATTCTCACATGGGAAATCTGTTTTATGGCTCACACAATTTGAAAATTTGGAAATTTTTTCTATGATCACATTTGAGAGAATTAAATAGAATATGTTAGTATATGCAGAGGTTCTCAAATAGCATAGTTATGCTATAAAAATCTTTCTTTTTTTAACAAATAACAGGTCTTTCATTTAGTGTTTCTATCTTTAAATTGAATTAGAATAGCAACGAAGCTTTTTTATACGTTTGAAAGTCCAAATGATGGCATTATGTGTGGCATATAACATTGTTCAAGTCTCCTGGCATGCAATTGAAGATTATGAACTGGAGGTTATGTGGTTTAAAAAGTACGTTGCCGTTAACCATATAATACAACCGATTTTTAGTTAAAAAAATAGCAACAAAATGTACATTTTTTTCGTCCAAAAAATCAAGAAGAATTTAAAATACCCACATCATTAAAGATTCACTGTATACAGCTCTGTGTTATAAGCATCACCTTAACAAACATAAGTATTCTATTGTACATCACCCTCACACACATCAACAGAAAAAAAAACAGTCACTCGTAACTTATCGTAGTTTATTCAAGTAAACGAATACGTGTCTATGCTTGCTTGTAAGTGCATACGATTAATGAGAGTCCACATGTTCGTTGCTTTGTTTACATCCAATACAATTATGAGTGCTTAACTGCTATTGCAGCAAGAGAGTGAGTGAGTAAGAGTACAACATTGTTGTTGATAAACAAGAGGAAACGTAAACAAATCATCAAATATTGATCATACAACCCAGTGTACCCAGTGTATAGACATTCTTATTGGAACTTTTTTTAAAGAAGTAATTTAAATGGGATTTTTCAAAAGATTTTTTCAAAAGATTTTTTAATTAATGAACACAACAATGTAATGAAGAATGGTAAGTGAAAAAATGTTAATTTAATGGACTTTTCATTTCACTTGTAATCTTGTTTATCAAATTATGAAATTTTAAAGGAATTTTTAATTAAAAAATTTCTCACTTTCATCATATTTTTTTGAAGAATTCTATTGTTTATGAAAGAGAAATATCTCTTCTATTGGCTTTTATTAAGTACAAGAACACTATTCTTGGAATCAATAATTTGTTGCACATAAAACAACTCAACAGTGTTAAAATATTTTTATGAAAATTCTCCTTTTACATCGCTTAACATTAAAATTATAAACAAAACCTACAAAAAAAACAATGCAGTAAACAAATATGTTTACAAATTATCGTACTGCTTAATACAACAACAAACACCAGCATAAAAAGATGGTAAACAAGTAAACAAAAATACAACAACAAACACTGCACGAATAAATGTAAACAAAATATACGAACAGCAATAATGAATGTAAACAACGATGTTTACATTTATAGAGATCTCGAGAAGGCGAAGCCATGAACATACACCTTCAAGAACATTCATCAGACTGTTTATTTTGCCATATAAAAGGCAAGGCAAAGCAAGCGACTGAGTGAGTGAAGTTCAGTCAGTCTTGTGTGAAGATGCGGTGCGTTTGAAGAGAGTAATCGTGATTTGAAGATCTCCGTTACAAAGATCTGTCGAATAATTGCTTAGTGATTGTTATTGTTTATGCAAAGGATGTTAACAAAGGAATAACAAAGAAAAGCAATTGTTGTTGTTTACATCAAGTTGTGAACAGTGGCACACAGAATTAGGCGACTAATAAAGAATTGTAATTAAAACTAAACACGAATTTATTTTTATTTTATATGCAATCTACGAGCTCTTATTTTAAAAGTTTTTAAAAGGTCAAAAAGTAACAATACAATAAGCCAAGTAATCGAAAAAATTTCTAAACAACAAGCAAAATTGTCGCATTTGGGGCACAGAAAACCCGCACGCCTACATTGAAAAGCCGACGCACCCAAAACGTGTCACTGTTTGTTGCGGATTTTGGTCCAGAAGCATAATTGGGCCATTTTTCTTCGAAAATAAGCAAGGAGTGGCCGTCACAGTCAATGGCCGATCGTTATCGGGCCATGTTGAACGAATTTTTGTTCACAAAAAATTGAAGAGGAGGATATTGGCAACATTTGGTTTCAACAGGGCGACGCTACGTGCCACACAGCCGAAGCTACACTCGATGTTTTGCGCCCTGTTTTTGAAGAACGCATTATCAGCCGCAGAGCTGATGTCGTTTGGCCACCTCGGAGCTGAGATTTGACACCATTTGACTATTATTTGTGGGGTGCCGTCAAAGATAAGTGTTAGGCCGACAAGCCAGAGGCAACTGACGCTTTAAAGGACAATATTCGTGAAGCCAATGGTGAAATACAGCTGCACACAGTCGATAATTTGCTTAAAAATTGAACCGATCGTGTAGGCTACTGCATGGCCAGCCGAGACAGCCATTTGAATGAAATTATTTTCCATTATTAATCGGAAGGATTGTACTTTCAAATAAAAAAAGAAATTTGAGAAAATATTCAGTAGTTTTGTTTTAAAAGCATTTTCAAAAAAGAAAAGTTATTTGGTGGATCCTTTATATTTCCATCTCTAGATGAACTCCTGTTACAACAATTTTCTATGTGAGAACCTCTGCATAACTCTAATATGGCAACTTTTGCTAATAAATATAAAAAATATCCCCATTGTCATTTCAACTCCGTGTTCTATTGACACCAGCAAATTTGTTTTTGCTTTACGAAAAAATTTTCAAAGATTTTTAAAGGTTTTTGCTTACTTTTTTGTAGCTTAGTGTAGTTCTAGTTTTTAGTTGCCTTTCTGTAGCTAAGTGCACGCATTAAATATTTGTCAAATGGCAAGAGAGGGAGAGATAGAGAGAGAGAGAGAGATGCCACAAAATTTTAACTCAGATGTCAAGTCCAAATAAAAGAAAAGATTGTTAAACATTCTGAATATTTTGTTTATTGCCACAAAAGCAAATTTGATTTAAAGGATAAAAACAGGATCTAAAGCGTAATATTGTAACGAAAGACAAAATAAAGAAGACAAACTGTAGCCAAGGAGTAGATAAAGTATGGCAAGCCATGTTCTTTTAAAACTTTAGATTTTAAATTTATTCACAGAAAATTTCTTTTTTGCATATTTACAGGCAAATAAAGAATACTTAAGGCAGACGAATAAACAAATCCTGTATCAAATTAAAGGGTTAACCATTATCCAGGCTGCAAAAGGGACATGATGTTATGATCTCGATGAGACTTGCATTTGATTACAATACTTGGACCTGGCCATTGAGAAATGGAGTTCCATTCAAATGACCTTCTATGGATTTGTTGCCGTAGTCGATCCTGTCTTCTTCACATTCTGCCTGCAATAAACACAAACATCCTAGTATTGTGTAGCTTGTGGCATAGTCCTGTTGAAATATCTTACTAAAGAGCACATAATCTTCAGTTGAAGACCAAAAAAAGATGGTTATTAGCGCTCTAAATTAACAATAACGTCCTTTTTGCCAAAGTCATTTTCGCAAGCTACACCTCCAGGCTATGTTCCTCATCAAACCATCACTTTTTCCAACAATCTGGGGTATTCCTCGTTTTATTCGAAAACTAACGGCCCAATGATACCTCCAGACATTAGTCCAGGGTTTTATGTGAGTAACAAAACGATGGAACACTCCATGGTGGTCTAAGCACGGGTGGAAACAATGCGTCTACCAGCGCCCCCAACGAACAATGACGCAACCACATGACATGCAAATGCATATCATTGACTGCATTTTCATACGTGAGTACCAATTCGAAGCCATGCTTTTGGACATGACTTCCCTCTTAGTTGGGATCGGAGACTATGTAAACTCCTTTGTGAAAGTGGTTAAGTGTGTAACACCACACCGGGCTTGCGCTCTCCCTGCGATTTGGGTATAAACCAAAGCCACCACGTTTCTCTCGGTGCGGCCCCACCATTGTCGTGCAGAGACAATTCTCTGGGGCTCCCGACACCCGCGGTACGAGAATTAAGCATCCAGTCTTGCATTGCAGTCCAGTCTGCTACCAGTTGAACCCCAAACGGATTGGGACTGGTGAGTCTTTAAACGCAAAAAAAAAACTAGCAGAGGAAAACTATTCAACGGCGACAATAACACCAGAGAAAGGGCACAAAAAACGGTAAGAGCAGGAGCCACTGGCGATTAAAGTGAAGGGGAAAACCTTCACTTACGTTCTGATCGTCTTTTCTTAAAAACTTAATTGGCGAAAACGCCTAACCTTCCAATTGCGCGAACGTCTTCTAAGGCCCTACTGAAATGAGTACAGGTAATACCCTCCGGTGACTTTCTCTCAATAATCTGTCATTCGGAATCGACTTTAAACAAATTCTAGCTTCCGCCACTCAAAGCATAAGCATAAGTGGAGTGCGAAACTAGGTCGTAATACCGACCGAAGAGTTGTAATGATTCGATCGGTTTAGTCTATTACCCAAGATGTGGCTGATAAACCGCACCAGAAAATCTGGGGCATGTATATTCCTTAGTGAATTCTCAATAGAGGAAGTGGTGACATTATTGAAGGCCCCCTCTATATCAATGAAAGCCGACAGTGTATACTCCCCTCTAGCCAAATTCGCCTCAACAAAACCTGTCACATCATGAAGAGCGCTCTCAAGCGACTTACCCTTAATAGAAGCATGTTGCGACCTACTCGATAAGTCTCTCCAAAGCTTACAACAGAAAGGATGAGAGCGATATCGGTCTATAATCCTTAGGGCCGATGTGACTGGATTTACCAGCTTTCGGTATAAACACCACAAGCACATCTTTACAACCATCAGGTATATCACACAACCGGAGACAGTCCCTATACACGTCCACCAGACATTCGTGTATTAGATCACCAGCATGCTTAAGCAGAGCTGGAAAGATACCATCCGGGCCAGGCGACTTAAAGGACTCAAAGCTACTTATAGCCCATTTGACCTTATCGGGCATCATGCCAGCATCACAGAAGGGATCAGCTACGCCCAACGGATAGCTTTCTGAATCCACACAATTGGGAAAATGAGTATGTATGTATGTATGTGTGTAAAGTGTACTAAGAACGCCTCCAATCCCAAAATACTATCAAACCACTGCGTAAAGCTTCTCCGGTGGTAAAATTTCCCCAACCGCAGATAGAAACTTGTTGCGGAAATAAATGTCACTTCACTGATTGCCTTGCCAATTGCACAGTTTTCAAACCCCTTAATGGAGAACCCTATATTTTGGGGAAAAAATCAATGTCATAAAAATAATTTTCTTTTTGTTTTATTGGTGTTCCATACAACACTATCGCATATCTTTTGAATACCTTTGAAACACTTCGAACAAAAGAAGCCAATAAAAGCTTAAACCCAGCTTCCATTGATAACAGGGACGTATAGATGGCTCGTGTTACTTTAGACAGAAGAAAAAAACACGAATAAACAGACAGACAACAACAGACTGATACTAGGAAACACAACAAAAGAAAAATGACAGGTAAATGGCTTTTAAAGTGATAAAAAAAAGTGCAGAGGAAAAGGTTAAAAGCATAGAATTGCGTGTGTTGTGTTCAACAGATAAAAGATTTTTGATTACAAAGGTAATTGATATGCCAGAGAGAGAGAAACCATTTTATATTCAAATTTTATTAAAAGGAATCTAAACAAAGAGAGAAGGAATAGTTTTAGATGCAAATAAAGACAAAGTGCAAGTGGAAATGGGTGTAGATGTGGAAGTAATCGATGAGTTAGTGATATTTTTTATTTCATTTATATATTTAATATTAATCATAGCACAACAAGATATTAATCTTATAAATGAGAGTGCTATGGGAGTTCACCAAAAAAGTAATAAAAAATCATAAAATAAGTAAGAAAATATAAGGAATAATTTAGAATTAGAAATGAATTAGAACGTGTTATAATATCAGAAAAAATAGCAATCGAAGAAAAATTTAGGATAACAAAGAAAATATAGTTAAAAAATATAATAGGAAAAATACGAATAACAGTTGGGCAATTCACACGACTTTGTATCGTGTATGTTGTATTGAATACATTTGTTTGTTTGTGAACGCTCAATGCTATGCTGTATTGTGTATCTCGTGACATTCAAACAATTTGATAGCCCGAAACCAACACAACTCTTTGAAACCATGTACACATTTTTTTCATTCACACAATTTGATAGCACGAAACCAATACAACTTTTAAAAACATATGGAAAAAATGTGTATAAGTGTATCGGATTTTTATATGAAAAATATCAACAACAATCATACACAGTTGTATGTTCTTTCAACAATACAATGAATACAACGATACAACGGCTTGTGTGAATTGACCAAGTATGTACCAATATCAAGAAATATACACAAACAAAGAAAAATATATAAATAGAGAATCCATAAAAATTTAAAGATTAAATTAGGAGAATTAAAATTGAAAAAATCGCTAATTAAAATAGAAAGTAAAAATGTACAAAATAATTAAAATATATTACAAACTACTTAAATAAATTGTATAACTCCTTCTTGAACATAATTGCATTGCCTATGTTTTGAATATAATTAGGTAAAGTATTCCAAAGAGTGATGGTGTATACAAAAAAACTGGCGTTGAGACAGAAGAGTCCCATGTCTATGTTGGATAATTTTTATACCGCAGTTGGATCTAGCAACTGTAATTCTACTAAATAAGTATACTGGCTGCTTTAAAGTAATAAGGCATTTAATATTTAAAAGACTATCAAAATTAACTCCAAATATCCGGTAAGGTCTCGACGCCCCTTAATAAATATATATCTGGCTATATTATTATAAGTCAAGTTGAGTTTCCGCTTATCATCAGTATCACAGTTTGTGAAAATTTCAGATCCGTATAAGAGAACAGGAATCAAATAGGTTTTAGCCAG
Organism: Sarcophaga subvicina; assembly: GCA_936449025.2. NCBI lineage: Eukaryota > Metazoa > Arthropoda > Insecta > Diptera > Sarcophagidae > Sarcophaga > Sarcophaga subvicina. The sequence continues at coordinate 101,395,582 of OW388084.2, forward strand.
TTGCATACGTATGGCAAAGGGAGTCGAATCTATAACAGCCCATAGGTTTCTAAGCATACCGTAAACTTTACCAACGATGACATTAATGTGGCTAGACCACGTTAGCCGACCATTAAAGATAATACCGAGATTGGATGCAGATTCAACAAAATCAATTTTATTCCCCCTGATAATAATATCCGGCACAACAAGTGTTCTCCTAGTTCTGGAGAGTAGTAAACGTTTTGACTTAGAGGGATTCAAACAAAGTCCATTGGCTCTAGCCCAGTCGTCAATTCTCTGTAAATAACAGTTGATGATGTCTATGCATAGATGGATATCCTCAATACGCGTGCTTCTATAAAGCTGAACGTCATCAGCGTACATATGTACACTACAATTATCCAAAACATCAGGTAGGTCGTTAATGTATATACAGAACAAAAGAGGAATGAGGAATACCTCTTCCAACGTTAAGTGAATTCAAGATGTTGCCATTTAGGTAAACTCGTTGTGATCTGTTCATAAGTTAAGAGCGTATGAGACTGCAAGCTGAATTAAAAAAATGAAAGAGAGTCTGTAGCTTCTTCAATAATATTTTGTGATCAACCGTGTCGAAAGCCTTCGTGTAATCCAAAAGAACTAAAAAGGCTATGTGATTTTCATCCAGTTTCAACCTAAGGTCCTCAACTACATTGACTAAAGCAGTAGTGCAGCTCCTAGATTTCATAAATCCCTATTGTTTATCAGATATGAAATTGTTATTCACGAGATAATTGTTAATTTGTCTACCTATTAGATTTTCCATTACTTTAGACAGAAATGGAAGAATGGCAATTGGCCTGAATTCGTTGTTGGATTTAGGGATGTGAATGGTTTTCGACTGTTTCCATACATCAGGGAAGGAGGACATAGTTAAAACCGTGTTGAATAAATGGGTAAGATTCGGCAAAAGTCTGGGTGATATGCTATAATATTAGGTAACTTATCGAAATTAATTTCTAAATAAAGTTATTGTTACGTTTTAAATATGAGCTCGTAGATTGCGAATAAAATAAAAATAAATTTGTGTTTAGTTTCAATTAAAATTCTTTATTATTCGCACAGTTCTGTGTGACACTGTTCACAACAACAACAATTTCTCTTCTTTGATATTCCTTTGTTTACACCATTTGCATAAAGCATAACAATTAATAGATAATTGTTCGACAGATTTTGTAACGGAGATCTTCAAACCACGATTACTCTCTTCAAACGCACTCCCCTGCTTTGCCTTGCCTTTTATATGGCAGGGCAAACAGTCTTATAAATCTTTTTCATAAGTATTGAACTTCGCTGCAGCAATATTTTATGCTAAAAACACTACAAAAATGTAAAAAATCACCGGCTTCCAATAATTTCCTTTCTGATTTCCCATCATCATGTCAAAACGTAGCGCTATGCGTGCTCAAGTGAGCTTTAGTATCAAAGCTACCACTCTCACAACCATGTTTACAATTCTGCAGCATTTTCACCAAATATTGACGTACAGTGTGACATGTTTTCACTTACCCATCACCCTTGCACTCATCACTGTGATTTTCTAATTCCGGCATTCGAATTTAATTCCTTTAAAGCCTCCTTCAGCTTTGTGATTTTCACAAAGTATTTTCAATTTTTGATTGTTTTCAATGGAAAACAAGAAAAATACTTACGTTTTTACTGTAAAAACACAACTACGTACCGCAGGCAAGACAACAAACAGCAATCACATCACACGCATCAACTGCTGCTAACTAACGTTGCCAACCACCAGAATTATTTTGGTATTCAATGGGAATTTATTTTTAAAATGATTTTTTAAGCCGAAAAACCCCCCAACAAATGAAATTCGTTTACTTGGTAAACCACAAAACATTCTTCCTGAAAAGTGTGTCTAATTTGTGGCAGGATTTATTGGTTTATTGTAGAGGGGCACCTCTCCCTCCCCCCTTTATATCTTTGACTGTTGATTTGTAATTAATTTAAGCTTTTTATTTTTCCTTGAAATTCCAAAAGGAAGTTGTTTTAAAGCTTAAACAATCAAAATAAGTCCTTGAAGTCCTTGAAGTCTTTGTTGGAAATGCTTTTAAATTGAAAACGAAACAGGAAACTAAAAACGGCTGTAATAAACAGAATAAGAGATTGATTGAATTGTTATGTGACTAGCCATGAAGCCATAAATTATACTGTGCTCTTCAAAAGTCTTATCAAAAAAGGTTTTTCTGGTTTACAATATTTGGAAGATTTTATGGGAATCAATATGAAAATGAAGGATATTCAGGGATTCCCAAATACAATGTTTTAGGATTACAATCCTATCATGCTTGGTAAGTTAGTGTAAACCGTTTAAGACCCCATACAACGCTTCCAAATTGCTAAAATTTACAGCACTTCACGCCTTTTATGGTCAATATAATTTGCCTAGTGAGAATGCAATTCATGCAGAAACATGAACGATTGAACGCCTCTGGATTGGGTTAGGTAGCGGACCCTTACTAAGGCCCGTATTTAAACTTATTAGCCTACTTTTTCTGCATTACTTTTTCTATTTTCCGACAAACCAACAACTCTTGAAGCATTGAAAACCAATATTCAAACCAGTTGGGACATATGACGTCATATGCCCTGTTTTTTTGAAAAAATAAATAAAAGATGAAACTGATCGAGCGGACCCTTAATAAGGCCAGCATTTAGGCTTATTGGACTACGTTTTGGATTACTTTTTTCAACAACTCTTGAAGCATTCAAAACCAATATTCAAACCAGTTGTGACATATGACGTCATATGCCCTCATTTTTCAAAAATAAAAATTAAAAGATGAAACTGATCGAGCGGAACCTTACTAAGGCCAGCATTTAGGCTTATTGGACTACATTTTGGATTACTTTTTCCATCAACTTTTAAAGCATTGAAAACCAATATTCAAACCAGTTGGGACATATGACGTCATATGCCCAGTTTTTTCGAAAATATAAATTGAAAGATAAAACTGATCGAATGAATCTTGAAAAAGTAAATAAATTAAGAACTGCGACATATTTTGTATGTTTTTATCTTTCATTCAGCCATAAACCGTTTGAATATTCAAACCAGTTGTGACGTCATATCACCTGATTTTTTTGAAAATAAAAATTAAAAAATGAAACTGAACGAATGAAACTTGACCAGTATTTAGGCTTATTGGCCTGCTTTTTCTGGGTTACTTTTTCTGTTTTTCGACAAACCAACAACTCTTGGAAACGCATTGAAAAGCAATATTCAAACCAGTTGGGACATATGACGTCATATGTCCCGATTTTTGGAAAATAAAAATGAAAACATGAAACAATTCGATCCGTACTTGAAAAAGTAAATAAATTGAGAACACGCTACATATTTTGTATGTTTTTATCTTTCATTCAGACATAAACTGTTTGAATATTCAAACCAGTTGTGACGTCATATCTCCTGATTTTTTTAAAATAAAAATTAAAAAATGAAACTGAACGAATGAAACTTGAAAAAGTAACTAAATTGAGTACCTCTACATATTTTGTATGTTTTTATCTTCTATTCATCCTTAAACTGTTTGAAAAAATGTTTCTTGCTTTATTTTGAAAACCCATTCCATAGCTTAAGGCAACTGGTGGTAGTTTATTGAGTCACTTAAGTTTAACGGTCTACCTAGCAGCAGTTTTGCTGGTGTTAAAAACTAAAAAATTACCATATTCTCCTTCTCCATTGCCTTTATAACCCACCAAAAAAATTTTATTACCTTCCCTACCTAGATAGTTAGAGGCAAACACTACTGCTGGTTGGTTGCCTGGCTAAGAGAGAACGTGTGTAAATAATTTACGAAATAAAAAAATGAAATAAAGTCAGGCAAAACAGAAAAGCAAAATGATTTTTTTTCTTTTTTTGCTATTTTAGTACCCTTAAGGTATACGAGGAGTTACTAAAAATACATTTTTAAACGAGTTTTTCCATTTATGCCGGTCATTTTAGTGTTGGGGTAAGTGGTATAGTTTCCTAAAAAAGGCCAACACTTTCGGAAAAATGAATGAAAAATGTATGAAATTTTCTAGTTTCGCTTTAATAGACATGGATTGCACAAGGTGGCTTGAAAGTATTGTCACAGGGGGCATTGGTCGACACTTCTGATAGGAGAAGAGGTATTCAGCTTATGAACAATGTATTCGGATATCAAGTCACTCCCGTTTAAAGCGATTTTGAATTGGGATTTCTGAAACATTTGAAGAAAAATGGGGGATTTCTATGTAAATCTATTGATCGAAAAGGCTACTTTGAATTCACTAAACAGAACACCAATTAAAATTGAATTTGATATCGTTGCCGAGGTATTTACTGCTGAGCTTAAGCATCTAAAATCATCACTCAAGCATGAATTACACAGCCCTGCAAATTTTGACTTTTTTGTGCAAATAAGATGGCTCCAGATGTTTCCGAAGGCAATTTGCGCGATGAACACGAATCAAAAACTTTCCATTACGTCAGGTTTTCGAGAATAAGGGGGTTGAAACTCCTAAAAATCAGATTTACTTATAAATTGTTACTCAGGGGTTTTTGGCGTCGCTGATTACAGATCTTCATTAAGATTTAAAAAATTCAAAATGGCGGATCCAATATGGCGATCGAGGTTTATAAAATTTAATCAGATTTACCTGACTTCTCGAAAACCTGACGTGATGGAAAATTTTTGAAACCAGATTCGTGTTTAGAGCGCAAAATGCCTTTGGAAACACCTGGGGCCATTTTATTTGCAAAAACCATGCAGGACTGTGTTATTTTTTAATTGAAATGTTTTTTATTAAAATCTTACAAATAATTTCATGGCATTTGATTTTTAAATATGATTTCCTGCATATGTCTGTCCACCGTGGTTACTACTTCAATTAATTCTTAACTTTGAATTGCTCATTACATCCCCTTTATTCAGGATCACAACCTAACTTCACACATCAATCATGTTGTGTGCGATAATTTTATCCATAAGCGTTTTACGTCGACTTCAAACGACAGATTTGAGAAACTTTTCATGGTAATTTTATTTACTCTCAGAGTTTTTGTCAGAGACGAAGCCACAGAAATAAATATTCTTTCATATTTTGTTTTCTTCGAAATGCCTGATCTAAGCTGTGAACCATAGGCTCCCGTCTAATAAGCCCACACTCCACCTACTAGTGTACTGGCACCTTCAATTTCTAACTAATTTGCCTAATAAAGGGTCCGCCAAATAACTTTTTTTTGAAAATGCTTTAAAAAAAAACTACGGAATATTTTCTCAAATCTTTTTTTTTATTTGAAAGTACAAACCTTCCGGTTAATAATGGAAAATAATTTCATTCAAATGGTTGCCTCGGCTGGCGATGCAGTAGCCTACACGATCGGTCCAATTTTTAGGCACATTATGGATTGTGTGCAACTGTATTTCACCAATGCCTTCACGAATATTGTCCTTTAAAGCGTCAATTGTCTCTGATTTGTCGGCGTAACACTCATCTTTGACGGCACCCCACAAATAGTGGTCCAACGGTATCAAATCACAGCTCCGAGGTAGCCAAACGACATCAGCTCTGCGGCTGATAATGCGATCTTCAAAAACAGGGCGCAAAACATCGAGTGTAGCTTCGGTTGTGTGGCACGTAGCGCCGTCCTGTTGAAACCAAATGTTGCCAACATCCTCCTCTTCAATTATTGTGAACAAAAATTCGTTCAACATGGCCCGATAACGATCGCCATTGACTGTAACGGCCATTCCTTGCTCATTTTCGAAGAAAAATGATCCAATTATGCCTCTGGACCAAAATCCGCACCAAATACTGACTCGTTTTGGGTGCGTCGGCTTTTCAATGTATGCGTGCGGGTTTTCTGTGCCCCAAATGCGACAATTTTGCTGGTTTATATACCCGCCAAGATCAAAATGAGTTTTATCAGAAAAGATGATTTTTTTTTGCCAAAATCGGCATCTTCTGTAAGTCGAACGCAGGCCAACTTAGCGAAGCGAAAACGCATTGAATGGTCAATTGGCTTCAACTCCTGAACCAACTCCTGAAACCAATGACTTTGTATGGCGTCATACCAAGGTCTTTATGCAAAATTCGTCTCAATGATGTCTCCGAAATGTTCAATTGTTGAGAACGACGGTGAATTGATGTTGATGGCGCTTCACGCACACTTTCTCTGCCACAGCAGCAATATTCTCGGGTGTACGCACTGTTTTTGGCTTTTCACGCTTTGGTTTAACGATGAGGATGCCAGTTTCTTTCACTTTTTTCACAAGACAACGAACATACGTAGCTGACGGTGCTTCTCTTCTTCCAAAATCCGTACGCAATTTTCGCATACATTCTGCAACATTACCATGATTTTCAAAGTAATGTCGCAATATTTCCCAGCGTTGTTCAAGCGTATACACACCCATATTCGTTCAGCGGAAGGATAAAACTAATTATCTGTCAAATCAGACATGAGCTAAGGTGATACCATTCACGAAATAAGCACTAGTTGAAGAAAAAAAACGTTAGATTGCGGACCCGATAAATTTGGCAATATAGTGGCCTGAATATTGGCCTGTAAGCTGGTTTAAAACTTGACTAAACATAGCCCCATAAAAAGTAATCCAGAGTTGTTAAATTCATGTGATTTAGGGGGGAGGGGGCCAGTGAACAGTATCACTTATGGAAGGATAATTGTCACTGAATTGTTTCTGGAAAACAAAATCGATTATTAAGCGCGTTGAATGGCTTGTTCCGCTCTGCTAGTTTGAGGGCTTTTCTCTGCTAGTTTGAAAGGCCTATCAGTGTAAAAATTTGTTTGCTACGCTTTAATCCCATTTTACTGCAGAAATTATGTTAGAAAGAAACAATACTTCTCTCTTTTCTATTTCAAACCCCTTTCCGGATATCTATGTTCCAATTTAATAATAAAAAATATTGTTAAAAAAATATTGTCTTTAAAAAAGGTTTAAAATATGAGCTCGTAGATGGCAAATAAAATCAAAATAAATTTGTATTTTAGTTTTAATTAAAATTCTTTATTATTCGCACAATTCTGTGTGCCACTGTTCACAACTTGATGTAAACAACAACAATTGCTTTGTTTGTCATTCCTCTGTTTACTCCCTTTGCATAAACAATAACAATTACTAGGCAATTATTCGACATATCTTTCTAACGGAGATCTTCAAACCACGATTGCTCTCTTCAACCACACCGCGTCTTCACACAAGACTGACTGAAGTTCACTAACTCACTCGCCTGCTTTGCCTTGATTTTTTTAGAGCTATAGATAAATTTTTCAAAAAAAAACACACAAAATTCAGAAAAAATGCATGAAATCTTTATTTGAATCGATAGTACGGTCCATATAATTTAATGTTTGAAGATTATTTCATGCAAATATTGACCGCGACTGCGCCTCATATGGTCCATCCGCTTAGTTCAATTTTGGCATACTCTTTCCAACATTTCGGCCGGTATCTCACGAATAAATGCTTCAATGTTGTCTTCCAATGCGTCAATTGAAGCGGGCTTGTCCGTATAGACATGAGCTTTAACATAGCCCCACAAAAAATTGGACTAAAGACGTTCAATCGCACGATCTAGGCGGCCAATTGACCGGTCCCGAACGTGAAATAAAATGTTCACCGAACTCGCCTCTCAATAAGTCCATTGTTACGCGTGCTGTGTGGCATGTGGCACCGTCTTGTTGAAACCACATGTCATGCAAGTCAAGCTCTTGCATTTTGGGCAAAAAAAGTTGAATATCATCTCACGGTAGTGCTCACCATTCACAGTTACGTTACGATTCGCAGCTTCTTTGAAGAAGTACGGTCCAATGATGCCACCAGCCCATATACCGCACCAAAACAGTGACTTTTTCTGGATGCATTGGTAGCTTTTGCAATGCTTCTGGCTAATCTTCACTCCAAAGTCGACAATTCTGCTTATTTACGTATCCATTGAAACAAAAATAAGCTTCGTCGCTGGACACACTCCAAGAGCCCATTCACCAAAAATTCTGCGTTGCGGTAGGTGGTCGTTCGGCTTCAATTCTTGCACCAGCTGTATTTTGTAAGGCTTCACATCTAAATCCTTCCGCAAAATTTTCCACGTTGTTGAGTAACAGAGGCCCAATTGCTGCGAACGGCGACGAATCGATAATTGATGGTCATCATTAACACTTGCCGATACAGCTGCGATATTTTCTTCAGTTCGCACTCTACGTAAGCGTGTTGGTGGTTTAATGTCCAACAATGTAAATTTGGTGCGAAATTTAGTCACAATAGCCCGAACAGCCGCTTCAGTGGGTCGATTAAACTGACCATAAAATGGATGAAGCGCGCGATGAACTTTCTTAACAGAGCACGCATTTTGATAATAAAATCCAATGATTTGCAAGCGTTGTTCGTTTGTAAGACGATTCATGGTTAAATTATTGACCAAACTGAAGATGTTTGACAGTGAAAAAAAGGACGAAATGTGCGTGAGCTGTTTAAACCAGTGTTGCCAAAAAGATAATTAAAGCTAAAAAATCACCCGTTATATGGCAGAGTAAACAGTCTGATGAATGTTCTTAAACGCGAATGTTCGTGAATTTGTTGTTGTTTACGTTTATTATTGTTAGTGTTTACCATTTTTTTGTATGCTGGTGTTTGTTGTTATTTAAAAATAGTACGATAATTTGTAAACAAGTATGTTTACATGCATTGTTTTGTATTTGTAGCTTTTGTTTATAATTTTAATGTTAAGCGATGTAAACGCAAAACACCAGTAACTAGATTTTTTATTTTCGTAAGAAATGAAAGAAAAAAATCCAAAGAATGAAACATTTTAACTTCCTCAACATATTCATCACTCGCATTATATTCACCATCAAATAATACTTGTTGGCACCATGTAGCGTATACTTATCTCATGCTTACACACACAAAGTTTTTCTGTTTCCGAACACTGCTAATAGAACTTCACAGCCCAAAAAAAAAAGAAAGAATACAACAACCTTCCTGCCACTTAATTTACTTTGAGGCAGGTGTATGGTATTTAGTTAAGTAAATATCCTTAAGAGAGAGTCCTGCTGTGTGTCTAAATTTACAAAAAAAAAAAGGTTTCCAAAGAAAGGCAAAAAAAGTTGTGGGCATATTGTACAACAACTTTAAGGGAAATTTAAAAAAAACATTAAAGGCCTGAAGCTTTTAAAGAGAAACTAGAGGTCGAAGACATACAGTAAAGGCAAGCTGTTATAAAGATCAGAAAATTAAAGAAAACATCAGTCCTGTAGGGAGCACAAGATGACCTATAGATAGACCTATAAGATGGGAGACCGTGGTTCAAACCCCAGAGAAGACATTTCGAACAAAACCAAATTCGAAAACATTTCTTAGGTGCTTTTCTCTCAGCAGTCTTCTCTGGCTGTCGTTCGGAGTCGACATTAAATTGCAGGTCCCACCACTGATGGATAAAATTAATACACAAATATGAGTGTTGTGAGAAGCTAGGTCCTAGGCTGTAGGTCCCGCCACTCATGTTTCTTTAGCGATTTCCTCCCATCAGTCTTCTGGCCAAATAAAATTGTAATGAAAAGTTTCCCAAACATTGGTTGTTCGGAGTTCAAAGTTCATAGAACACTTTGTCCATTTTACGGTTAACTTAATTGGTGAGCGAGCAACCAATCCATGCAATTTTATTGGTCGTTTTCGCAAGCGAACCAAAACCATCAACAGGATGAAGAAATGTGCATACCAAGCAAGGACAATAATATTGCTGCTGTAGCGCAGTCTTGAAAAATGTGTCGAAACATCAATTTGTCGTCCCTTGCAACTTGTCGACTACGTGGAAAACTTTACGTAAAAACCGTGGTTCACAAGGCTGTAAAAAACAGCTCGAACTAGAATTGAAGCTCACTTCTGACGAAATGACAATGTCAACAAGCCAATTTGGACCTTATCAGTGCGGCTTCAGACCTGGCAAGTCCACCATCGACCAGATCTTCACACTACGCCTAATCCTGTAAAAGACCCACGAAAAACAAGCCGACACACACCATCTTTTTGGCGACTATAAGGCAGCCTTCGATAGCCCCATAAGGGATCGTGTTTTGGCCGTAATGTCTGAGCTCGCTATACCTGCGAAGCTGACAAGGCTATGCAGAATGACGTTGAGCAATTCCTGCAGCTCCGTCAAGGTAGGAATAGACCTCTCCGAACCTTTTGATACTGTGCGAGGTTTCAGCCAAGGCGACCCTTTATCATGCGACCCCTACAACTTCGTCATGGAGAGTGTTCTGCCAAGGGCGGGAGTGCATCGCAGTGGCACTATTTTTCAAAAACGTGTCCAGTTGCTTGCGTACGCTGACGACATTGACATCATAGGGCGTACCAAGCGAGATATTACTGCTGCCTTTAGTGTCATTGAATGGGAGTCTACTAAGGTGGATATGGTAGTAAATGAGGGCAAAACGAAGTATATGTTATCGACAAGTAGAGACATGCGCCGTATTGAATCTCTCGCGCCGATAACTATACTTTTCAAACAGTCAAGGAATTTATTTATCTTGGCTCTACTGGTACCACCACAAATGATGTCAGTCTGGAGATCAAGCGCAGGATAACTCTTCCCAACAGATGCTACTATGGTCTCAATAGGCAATTGAGTAGCAGAGACCTCTCTCGTACGACAAAACTAAAACTCTACAAGATGCTCATCCTACTCGTGCTTCTTTATGGCGCAGAGGCATGGACCCTATTAAGTACTGATGCAGCAGCCTTCAGAGTGTTCGAGAGAAAAGTCCTACGTAAGATCTTCAGTCCAGCGCGAGTTGGCGATGATTTCCACATCCGATCCAACAGTGAGCTGCATGAGCTCCTCAACGACATAGACGTTGTGCAGCGTATTAACATCCAGCGGCTGTGCTGGCTCGGCCATGTCGTTCGAATGGAGGAGGATGCTCCAGCGAGACGGGTATTTGATGCGGGGATCTGCGGAAATCTGCGAAGAGGACGACCTTGTCTGCGGTGGAAGGACCAAATCGAGGAAGCCCTGTCATCGATTGGTGTGACCAACTGGCGTAGGCGCGCAAGAAGCAGAGGCGTCTGGAAGGATGTGTTACGGCAGGCCGAAATCGGTTAATCGAGTTATTATGGCCAATTAAGTAAGTAAGTAAGTAAGTAAGTAATCAACTGATCATCAACTTCAATTGGATTTCAGCAAGGCGGCTTAGCTTGCCATATAGAACGCTTGACTCTCGATTTATTGCAAAATCAATTTGATGGCAACTTTCTTTTCTTTTGACCTATGAATCTAAGACCATAGAATTTTTGTTCCTTTTGAGAGGCGCAACCAGCAACTCTTATAGCATTGGAAACCAGTATTGAAGCCACCTTTAACACCAACCACCCCAATTTATTTAAAAAATTCGGAATGATCGAAATAGATTATGCAACTCGTAGCCATGGTGATTACTGTATTACCCGAAATCATATTGTTACGCAAATCGAAACGACCTAACATCGTTTAACATTAAAAACGATAAACAAAAGCCACACGATACAAATACACACTAACACTAAAAATAAAATGAACGTGTTGCTTATCTAAACCTGCACACACACATATGTACGACGAACCTGGTTGCGTCTGGTACCAACAACAACATTAAATGAAAATAAACCAGCTACGACAAATATGTGATAGACAACATTAGCAAAGTACACAAACAATAATGTATTAGCAATAGAACTCTCGAGGAGGCGAGAACACACACCTTCCACTTCAAGAATGTTCGTTAGACTGGTTGTGTCGGACTATAAAAGGCCTGGACAAAGCAGGCAGCAGTCAGTAAGAATTCAGTCAGACCTGTGTGAAGACGCGTTGCGGTTTGAACGTACAAGTGGTATTGCTTGCAAAAAGGTTGTAAGCAAAGAAGATCTAACGAACAGTTGTTAGTGTTAACGCGGACAGAAGTGTGAAATAGAATAGTGTACCAGCAAATTATTGTTGTATCGTTAAGTTGTATACGGTGGCACACAAAAGTAGTGTAAAGAATAAAGAGAGTTTAACTGAAATTAAATACATATTTGTTTTTACTTTGTTTGCAATTAACGAACTCATATTTAAACGTATTTAAAAAGGTTAAAACGTACCCACATTTAAAAAATAACTGTCATTATATTCTCTGCCAGATTTGAATCCAAGAATACTTCTGTTTTGTATTCTTATTTTAAATTCTCAAGTTCTTAAAAAAACTAACGTATAGTAGGTTAGATTTCTCTTTTTTGTGTTTTAAACACTAGACACCTTATATGTCCTTAAAAAAAATTCAATTCAATTCTTATGCACGCATGCAATATTTTTCAAGGATAATAATTTTTTTATTGCTTGACAAAAGTATTTTTTTCTTTTATAACCTTTTAAAGCAATAAAGGTTTATAGACTCCTATTACTATCACATAAAAACACATGGTCTTTGTGATAGTAAATGTTTAAATTTTCACACTCTCTGCTAAAACGAAAAATATTTTATTCTTCTTTTACGTAGCAAAAAGATAAAGAGGGGAAGAAGGAGAGAATAAACTACAAAAAAATCTTAACTTTATTGCAGGACACAATGGAAAACATCATCAAGAGTTCATAAAAAATTTTGAATGGAAAGGATTTCTTTGTTTGATTGAAAAGCAAAAAAAATCGATAAAATTTGTTATCGATTGTCCTTTAACTTTAAGAAATTTACAGAACTAAACTTACAGGATATTGTTACGAAAATGAAGAAACTCGATACTGGTGTCTTGCTATTACATCGCTTAACATTAAAATTATAAACAAAAGCAACAAAAACAAAGCAATGCAGTAAACAAAACTGTTTACAAACATAAAAAAATGGTAAACAAGTAAACAAAAATCCTGAAGTCGCCGTAGTCTAATAGGTAGTGTGTTGGCTTATTAGACGCAAAAGCCTGGGTTCGAGCCCCAGGCCAGGCATCAAAGACAAAATACAAAAAATATTTTTTCGGCGACTTCCTCTCAGCAGATTTCTGGCAAAAACTCTGAGAGTAAATAAAAATTGCCATGAAAAGTTCCTCAATAAATAAAAATCTGTTGTTCGGAGTCGACTTTAAACCCACCACTCATGTATAAAATTAACACACACAGCATAAGTGGTGTGAGAAACTAGGACATTGTACAATGGGTCAATTCGACCTCCGGGTACTGTACTTGTCTTAATTGACAAATACACGTCCTCTAACCTAACCTAACCTAAACAAAAATCCTCAAACAACACTACTAGAATAAATGTAAACAAAAATTCACAAACAACAATACTGAACGTAAACAATGATGTTTACATTTATAGAGATTTCGAGAGATTTTCATACTGTTTACCCTGCCACATAAAAGGCAAGGCAAAGCAGACGACTGTAGTAGTGAAGTTCAGTCAGTCTTGTGTGAAGACGCAGTATGTTTGAAGAAAGTAATCGTGGTTTGAAGATCTCCGTTACAAAGATATGTTGAATAATTGTATAGTAATTGTTATTGTTTATGCAAAGGGTATAAACAGAGAAATAACAAAGAAAAGCAATTGTTGTTGTTTGCATAAAGTTGTGGACAGTGACACACAGAATTATGCGAATAGTAAAGAATTTTAAATTAAAACTAAACACAAATTTATGGTTATTTTATTTGCAATCTTCGAGCTCATATTTAAAACCTTTTTAAAAGGAAAAACGTAACAATATGTCAGTTAGGGGAAGTTGCCGTAGTCTATTAGGTAGTGTGTTGTCTTATTAGACGTAAAGCCAGGGTTCGAGCCCCAGGCCAGACATCAAGACAAAATACAAAAAATATTTCTTCGGCGGCTTCCTCTCAGCAGATTTCTGAGAGTAAATAAAATTGCCGTGAAAAGTTTCTCAAAAATCTGTCGTTCGGAGTCGACTTTAAACTGAAGGTCCCACCACTCGTGTATAAAATTAACACACACAACATAAGTGGAGTGAGAAACTAGGACGTTGTACAATGGGTCAATTCGACCTCCGGGTACTGTACTTGTCTTAATTGACAAGTACATGTCCTCTAACCTAACCTAAACTACTTGCTTAATTGGATATTACAACCCGCCAATCAGGAATACAGTCAAGTTCCTCACACTATCCATGTATTGTGTGTGTTTATTTTATCCATTAATGGCGGCACCATACAGTTTAACGGTGACAACGATGGAGGGATCAGAGTTTTTGCCAGAGGACGCCCGAGAGTAAGTCGCTGAAGAAATTTTGGCCTCGTGACTAAGCACTAACTGCCACACTACGACAAGTTAAGAGCCATTTCGGTGACTGATTCAAGCCGTAATAGCATGAACGTTAGGAACCAGTTCTAAAATCATTCTAGTCTAGATCCGGTTAATACCTTTAACCTGCCAATGTATCCCAACGCTAGGCCAGTCAAACTGTTCAAAGGATACCTATTCAACTAGATTTCGCTGTTCGCAAACAGATACTGTGTAATAAGAAAAGGAGCTGACTAATAGTAGCATGCTTTTGCAGATCATTGTAGTCCACCTTACCCTGGTCTCTTGCCTAAGGCGACGTTATTTCTTTTTAGACAACCTGCTTTAAATGGGCCTCAGCAAGCATCATTGGCATCACCCCTGGGTTCTATTGAAAAAGGCATCCTCCTCGAAGAAACTTCAAGCAAACCTTTGCTAAGTTTCCTTCTCTTATAATCAAATTTCGTCACGGCATATTTCGCTGCTTGTGTTTTTCGTTTTCGCCGTCTCTGCTTCTGACTTTGTATACATCGGCCTTGTCGCATTCGTTGCCGCTGTTGTTACCGCTGTAGTCGCTCTTGTCGCTGTAGCTCCCGCTGTAGTTCCCACTGTAGTTCCCACTGTAACTTACTTACTTAGTTGGCCATTAACAACCCGATTCTTGCGCGTCTACTCAAGTTGGTCACACCAATCGATGACAGGGCTTCCTCGATTTGGTCCTGCCAACGGATACAAGGTTGTCCTATTCGTCGACTTTCGCAGATCCCCGCATCAAATACCCGTCTCGCCGGAGCATCCTCTTCCATTCGAACGACATGGCCGAGCCAGCGCAGCCGCTGGATATTAATACGCTGCACAACGTCTATGTCGTTGAGAAGCTCATACATCTCACTGTTGGATCGTATGCAGAAATCATCGCCAACTCGCACTAGACCGAAGATCTTACGCAGTACTTCTCTCTCGAACACTCTCAAGGCTGCTGCATCATTGCTTAATAGGGTCCATGCCTCTGTGCCATAAAGAAGCACGGGTAGGATGAGCGTCTTGTAGAGTATTAGTTTTGTCGTACGAGAGAGGCCTCTGCTACTCAATTGCCTATTGAGACCATAGTAGCACCTGTTGGCAAGAGAGATCCTGCGCTTAATCCCCAGACTGAACACACTGTAACACACAATGTAATTCCCACTGTAATTCATGGTGAAATTTCCGGTGTAAAGGCAAAAATTAATTCTTTTTATAAATCTTTGTGGCCCTAAGAAGGGCCTTTAATACAGTAATAAACCATTTTATGAGGAAAACGGAATACGAAGCTGGGGTATTTGATGACAGGATTGCATGGCCAATCTAGAAGTCATCAGTGGACAGACAACAATTTATATTTTACGACTGGTGTTGATTAACAAGAACTGTCTGAGTGGAGGTGTGCGTGTTGCATTGGCACACTTTTCAAAATCTCACAACTTATGCTGTTCTCCACAGTTTTTTCAAAGTGTTTTTAACATAAATGCTGTGAGTTCATACACAACCAAGCTTCACGTTAGTGTTTGAAGAAACTCGGCTTATGTCTTACAGGCTTTAGTCAGTACCAGTATTTAACAGATGCATTCGAAATGCATCTAAGTCTTCTTTCTTCTTCTCTAGCTTTCTTTCATTTTGGTTGCTTACACTACAAAAGCTATTCTGCTCTATGGGTGTAGTTGTATGACTTCTACTAATCTTCCTAACCTATTTTAAACTGTTTGTTTATAAATCAAAATGTCATTTTCCTGTGTTTTTATTTATTGTCTTCAATTATTTGCTTAATTGCCAGTTAGAAGAGATAAAAATTATTGCAAACCATACTCATTTCATTGGCAATTGTCTTCAAAATTCATTTCCAATGAAGGCAAATAAATATCGTGCAACCTAAATGCCATTTGATAGGCCTAAGTACACATAAATTCTAAAGAAATTTATCACTAATTAAACTTAAATACACACACATTGAAAGATTTCATCGAAAATCAAACACAAATACACTGAGAAAAACGGAAACTTAAACAAAAATGTCAACACAGTGTGACTTACTCCGCTGTCAAAAAATAGTTATCGATAACGATAAGTTTCTAATAAAAATACCCGATAGAAAAAATTTTTTTTTTAAATTTCTTAAATTCCATTTCGTTTCTTTTATTTTCACTGTGTACCCTTGTATATGTGTATTCTGTTGTTTGTTTTAGTTCACATACAACATAATTTCCCACACTCTCTAATGAATGGCTGGCATATTTATCGTGTGAAAGTGTTTAATCATGCGTAATTTCATTAAATTTTCGAAAATTCGAAATAAACATTTACACTCACCGACATGCCATATGGACACACTTTTATGCAGCGTGATTGGTGTGAGAGTATGAGTGTGAGTGTATGAGTGAGTTTATAACTGTTTATTTTTGATTACTTTTAGGTGTTTACAATAACAAAATTTGGTGAACATTTATTGTGTAAACATTTCACGTTTGACATTTTTTTTGTTTAAATGCAGCGGCTCTCACACTCTTGTGCAGTGTTACTCAACAGTGCCGAACAGAATGTGAGCACAACTTCTGCGAGAGGAAAACCACCTGGTGAAGTCGCCATAGTCGAGTAGGTAGTATGTTGGCTTATTAGACGTTTGGCATCGGTTCAAACTCCAGATCAGACATCTCCGGCAATACGAAAATATTGCAGCGGATTTCTGGCCAAAAAACTCTGAGAAGAAAAATAAAATTACCGTGAAAAGTTTATTAAAAATCTATCATTCGGGGAAGTCGCCGTAGTTTAGTAGGTAGTGTGTTGGCTTATTAGACGTAAATCCAGGGTTCGAGCCCCAGGCCAGACATCAAGACAAAATACAAAAAGTATTTCTTCGACGACTTTCTCTCAGCAGATTACTGGCAAAAACTTTGCGAGTAATAAAAAATTGCCATGAAAAAGTTTCTCACAAACTGTTGGTCCCACATCTCATATATAAAAATTAACACACACAACATATGTGGTGAGGAACTAGGACGTTGTACAATGGGTCAATTCGACCTCCGGGTATTGTACTTGTCTTAATTGACAAGTACATGTCCTCTAACCTAACCTAACCTATCATTCGGAATAGACTTTAAACTGTAGGTCCCGCTCGCCACTCATGTATAAAATTAACACACACAACATAAGTGGTGTGAGAAACTATGTCGTAATCATTGCTAAAGGGTTATAATCACCGAAAGTGTTGCGTGTTTTGTGTTATTGGACCACCAAAGCAGGCGAGTGAGTCACTAAAAGTTCAGTCAGTCTTGTGTGAAGACGCGGTGCGTTTGAAGAGAGTAATCGTGGTTTGACGATCTCCGTTGCAAAGATCTGTCTAGTAATTGTTATTGTTTATGCAAAGGGTGTAAACAGAGGAGTAACAAAGAAGAGCAATTGTTGTCGTTTACATTAAGTAGTGAACAGTGGCACACAGAATTTTAATTAAAACTAAAACACAAATTTGTTTTTATTTTATTTGCAATCTACGAGCTCATATTTTAAACATTTTTAAAAGAGTAAAAACGTAACAATATTTTTATGAAATAATCCCCACATACTGGATAACTGTAGTATTACAAGAGGCCTTACAAGACTTAAGTGTGTCTAGCTCAACTTCGTGATATGGTCAACCACCTCTCCATAATTACCTTCAATAAAAGAATTCACGGAAAATTGTATACAGCTTTTGGAACCCCATTAGTATTTTAAAGTATTTTTCAAGGATTTCAAATCAATATAAGCTTAGTACACATAATTTGTAAAAAAAAAAACAAGTGTCCCTATTACTTCCACCAACACTGTGTGTTGTGCCTATTGCATTGCATTGCATTCACTTGGCTTTGCTTTTATTTTTCATTCTCTGATTAAATTTCCATTCTTTTCTGCTGCTTGCATTGCTGCTGCTGTTTATTACTACACCTGCTGTTTACATTTTAAAATTTTGTTTAATAATGCATATGTAACTGTAAAAAAGGCTACCACTTTAGCAGTGTTTACAGTTATGTTGCCTATTGCACTGTTTTTCTTTCATTCTTAAAATTTGTTTAAAATTTTTTATGAACCTTCAAGCGTAGGTGTTAACAAATGCAGCACCATCGGCAGTTTGCATTGTAAAATTTTATTTACAACCGCATTAGTTAACAAGGTCCTTGAAGTTCGAGGGTCATTTTCAAATGAAAATTAAAGACTTATTTTTCACGGGAATTTATTATGTTTAGTTACTAACTAGACGAGTTTGATGGGGATGCCAGATGGGTTCGAGGATTGTTGGTTTAAGCATCCAGAACTTGAGTCTGGGTTTCTCGGGTTATATGAACAGACAATGTGACTTCGCTAAGCTGCTCTCAATGGATTTTCTAGATATGTAGCAAAGAGGATCGAATCTCTATGAACAGCACGAAGATGTAATTTGGCACTAAGTCGGGAATTTACTTTGTTGAAGGAATAAAGCTGTTCTGCAACTCAGTTGATGAGTGTAATTTATTCCAGACTGAGCAGTAGACTACGATGAGGTTTTCTACATGGATAATCAGCCTGCATTCAGTGGACATTAACTAGACACTGTGTTAGTTTCAGAACAATAAGTTGCAAGACCCTCTTTATACTTCTGAATAGGATCAATGTTGTACTGTGTTAGCTTGCTGATGTATAGTGTAATGAGGCTGTAGTTGAGCTGACCGGAGAAAGAGCGGTAAAGAACATGAATATGAAGACGTTCGAAGTACTTCTTTGGACCGATTAGAATGAAGTCTTCTTGCGGAAGAGATTCCAGTATCTATAGTCTTAGCAAGGCCGTCTACAGACATACTTCAGCCAGGTTTACGACCTAGCTTCCTATTAGAATGAACTCTTCATAGCGGATGAGATTCCAGTATTTATGGTCTTAGCAAGGCCACCTACAGACATACATCAGCCAGGTTTACGATCTAGCTTCTGACACCACTTATGTTGTGTGTGTTAATTTAATATACATATCTGAGTGGCGGGACCAACAGTTTAAAGTCGACTCCAAACAACAGAATTTTGAGAAAATGTTTTCATGGCAAATTTTTTTTACTCTCAGAATATTTGCCAGAAATCTAGTGAGAGGATGTCGCCGTGAGAAATATTTTTGCTTATTTTATGTTGTTGGAGATGTTTGATGTGGGATTTGAACCGCGAACTTACTTCTAATAAGCCAACACACTATTTGCTAGAATACAGCATTAGGAATTGAGAATTGCTCCTTGGTTTAACAGTTTGGGGAAGCCGTCGTAGTCTGTTAAGCATGCTTAAGATTTTTGGAAGGGTTTTACCTAATGGGCCTGTTGAGTTAATCACTATTAGGATCTGTTTTTGGTTTTCTACCTGGAAGTATATTCCACTACATCGGCATTTATTTCAGAACCCTGTCAAGTTTACCAAAATTTTTTATCGACATTCTTGAGATTGTGCAGATGTTCTGGATTTTCTGGAACGTCAATTCATCTGTCATCCTAAGCGATTGTTGATTGTTCAATAACATTATAATGGCGAACTGATCGCACACTGTATGTTTCTCTATGCACCATCCGTGATTCGACTGCGTATACTGTTTCTCACATTTGCTCTTCACAAATATGCAGCATGTATGCCATGAATGCTTGCATTTTTTACAATAAAATTAAACGCACATAAAATTATAAATTATACGCACATAAAGTGTTTACATTTATGTTCTCACTTTATCTCTTCCACTCTTTCTCTCTTTCTGTTTATATTTACTGCTGCTAGAGCCTACACAGTTATTTTTAATATGATGGAGTATGAGTGTTATTTAATTACACTTCATTTTATTTTATTTGCATGTGTAGGCTCTCACTCTCACTCTCTCTTTCTATTTCTCTCTTTGTTTATGTTTATTTTAACACCACCTAACCTAACTTTTCTATTTTTCATATGTTTGCATATATAGGGGGTCAGTTGCATTACTTTCATTCAGTCGAGTCAATATTTATCTACAGTATCATGTGTTTATTCTGTGACGTGTGACGTAACTCACGTTAGTGTATTAGAGAAAGAACGTTAAGCCGTAAAATAGAATCAAAAAATGAACAAAAATTTAAATAAAAATCATATTGAAATCATGGCATGGCTTATGAACCAATTTTGAATGGAAAACTTTAGAGTTCCCATATAAGTGTGGCTCTATTTTCTCTCGGTTAGCTAATTTAGCTTGTCATCGAGTCAATCTTAAACTGAATGGCGGCCTGGATTTCAAACAGTATTGCCACGTCTCGTCTACTGATGTAGATTTCAGCTTAAACATTGCATGGGCTCCGAATATTTCACTCAGTGATCGAAAACTCTTGCTTTTGTTCTACTACCAATTAAAATCATGACATGACTTATGAACCAGTTCTGAATGGGAAACTCTAAAGTTCCCACTTGAGTGTGGTTCTATTTCCTGTCGCCCAGCTAATTCAACTTGTCATCGAGTCAATTTCAATCTGAGGCGTGACTTGGGTTCCCAACTTTTCACTCAGGGACTGAAAATTCTTGCTTCTGAGGAAGAAACGCTTCCTCATGTACTGAATACTGATGCCCAGCATTATACCCAAGAAAGGCATCTGGATTGCAACAATGCATGGACACTCTCCATATACTTAATACCTTTATTATGAGTTTCAGCTGGCTTCGGGATTGCAGGGAAGATACATTACCGTACACACTCATCTGTATATGTATCCCTAATTAACATTACTTACTTAATTAGTCATTACAACCCTTCAGTAAGGATTACGACCTAGTTTCTCACACCACTTATGTGGTGTGTGTTAATTTTTATACATGAGTGGTGGGACACAGTTTAAAGTCGACTCCGAACGACAGATTTTTTTTGAGAAACTTTTTCATGGCAATTTTTTATTCACTCTCAAAGTTTTTGCCAGAAATCTGCTGAGAGGAAGTCGCCGAAGAAATATTTTTTGTATTTTGTCTTGATGTCTGGCCTGGGGCTCGAACCCTGGCTTTACGTCTAATAAGCCAACACACTACCTACTAGACTACGGCGACTTCAATGAGGGAATTATCTCCCTGGATATTGTTTTATGCACAGTTATCGTTATCATGTATCGGTTGGAATACCGCTATTGTTGTTTCGTTCTTCTGGCAGTTGGTTTGTCTTACTACCACATGCGGATAGCCTAGTAGGATGATATTGTTACGTTTTTACCTTTTAAAAACGTTTAAAATATGAGTTCGTTGATTGCAAATAAAATAAAAATAAATTTGTGTTTTAGTTTTAATTAAAATTCTTTATTATTCGCACAATTCTGTGTGCTGTTCACTACTTGATGTAAACAACAACAATTGCTTTCCTATGTTTTTCCTCTGTTTATACCCTTTGCATAAACAATAACAATTAATAGGCAATTATTCATCAGATCTTTGTAACGGGATCTTCCAACCACGATTATTCTCTTCAAACACACCACGTCTTCATACAAGACTGACTGAACTTTTACTAACTCAGTTGCCTTCTTTGCCTTACCTTTTATATGGCAACGTCAACAGTCTGATGAATGTTCTTAAAGGCGAATGTTCGTGGCTTAAGCTTCTCGAAATCTCTATAAATGTAAACATCATTGTTTACATTTATTATTGTAGTGTTGTTTGTGTATTTTGTTCACTTGTTTATCATTTTTTTATGCTGGTGTTTGTTGGTATATTTTTGTTTATGATTTTAATGTTAAACGATGTAAAAGCAAAACACCAGTATCTAGATTGTTTTTCATTTTCGTAAAATACCTTTCAACATATAAGGGGTTGGATTCGTTCTTCTAAGCTATTTCCAATTGTGCTGTCATTATCTATGTGGACAACTCAATGGCAACTTTGAGCAAATACTGCCTTGAGGTGACTTCACTTAAGCGTCTACGCTCTTCTTAAGATAATTGGTGAATAGCCAGGAAGTGTTTGAAATCCATTAACGTTGAAATCAATGGAATATTGGAATATTACTTCGGATTGAAGAAGAAATGCAAATGACACTGAAAAAAATCTTAAAATCAGTATTTGTTGTTGCTTTTTGTAGGATAATATTATTATAATATTAAATAACTTAAACCTCATGCACCCCCCAGGAAGCGTGATTAAAAATGTTTTAAAATCTATTCACTTCACTTAAATAAATGTATACCCATTCATTATAAGACTTCAAGGCCTATGACTAATAAATTTTAAAATCATTGTGTTAAGCCTTAAGGGAACTCATTTAAAAAGGATTTACAATTCATAATCATTTTAAATGACCAGAGAAAATAATAAAAACAACAAATAAATAAAAAATCATAAATTAAAATTGAAATTGAAAAATAAATGAATGCTCTCTCTGGCGTATGATTAATATTAATTATTATTTATTGAGGAGTGCCTTTAAGGGTTTCTGGTTTTTGTTTTTTAATGTCTCTTACATAAATAAATAATAAAAATGTTTAATTATGCATTGGAATAAATTAATTGATGGTGAATTAAAGCCATAATGAAGGGTTTGAATAAAGGAATAAAATAGCCACCAGAGCGTATGATTAATAATGACAATTGCATGGCAAGGGATGTATTAAAGGGGGATTTAAATTAAATAACACAACTTCACTGTTTGTAGTTTATGGAAGATTTTGTAAAAGGAAAAACTGCTAAAGGACCTACACTTACAAGATGCAGCCCTACACAATTATTAATCAATTAATTATTCTGTGATACAAGACTGCCATCTTCAATAGTATGGAAGACTAAAGCATATTGGTTATCCTCATATTCTTGCATTGCTATCCTTTGAAATACTTCTCCCCTCAGGTTACTGCTTCAGCGAAATTGATTTTGTTAATAAATTCGAGATAGAGATACCATTTAGGTTAGATTAGATGATTTTTGCCGGGGCTGTGGATGTGAGATGGAAGAAGAGACTATCTTTCTCCAATGTTAGTGGCCGACTTTATCCATAAGGGGAAGGAGGTTCTTGGCCTATCATTTTCTATCATATTTGAATATCGATAATGAAGGCTACTTACTAACTGACAGATATCTACTTACGATCTCATTTAATTAGTTTATTGGTACGTCCAAGGCCATTTAAACCCGGAACAAGGATTTAGTAACAGCCAATGCATGCCTCTGCCTCAGAGATAGTGCCACCAGCATGTTTATTGGTGCGAATTATCGGTTACCGTAGTAGTAGTAGTAGTAGTAGTATAGTCGTTGCAGAAGTAACAGTAGTAGTAGTAGTAGTAGCAGTAGTAGTAGCAGTAGCAATAGTAGTATTGTAGTGGTAGTAGTAGTAGCAGTAGTAGTAGCAGTATATTAGTGGTACAAACAGTAGTAGCAATATTAGTAGTAGTAGCAGCAGTAGTACTAGTAAAAGTAGCAGTAATAGTAGTAGCAATAGTAGCAGTAGTACAAACAGTAGTAGTAGCAGTAGTAATAGCAGTATAGTAGCGATAGTAGTAGCAATAGTAGCAGTAGTACAAACAGTAGTAGTAGCAGTAGTAGTAGCAGTATAGTATAGCGATATTAGTAGCAATAGTAGTAGTAGTAGCAGTAGTAACACTAGTAAAAGTAGCAGTAATAGTAGTAGCAGTAGTAAAATCAGTTCGGCAACGTGATTTCTGACAGTCAGACTGAAATGTATCCTTAGACTGGGCCTTCGGTGAAAATTAAACAGCCTACCTTATTTGCAAGTTTGGAACCGTACGTGTAAACTTCCGTAGAATACTCGGCTAAGGTGGCAGCTCCTCCATCATTTAGGTCCATTATGATAACAAAATTAATTCAAACTGGGGATGAAACATACACTAGAGGAAACCAACCCGAGTCCACAATACATCTTGCTGTTGCAGCAGTCTTTATAAATTGTTCGAGTCTAGTAGCTAATGTGTTCGCTTATTAGACGTCTGGCCACGGTTCAAACCCCAGGTCAAACATCTCCATTAAAACGAAATATGAAGGGCTATTTCTTGAGTGCCTTCCTCTCAATAGGTGTCTAACAAGAACTTGAGTGTTAAATAAAAATTGCCATGAAAAGTTTCTCAAAAAAACCTTTTTCGTTCGCAATCGATTATAAACTGTGGGTCCGACCACTCATGTATAAAATTAACACACACACAACATAAGTGGTGTGAGATAACAGGACGTAAACCTGACTGAAGGGTTGTAATGACCAATTACGTTATGTACCACAATCCATTTCATTTGAGATCTTGCTATTGTAGTAGTATTTATATTCGACAGTTCGGTCAAGGATGTCAGAAAGTAAGAGGTCAGAAACCTCCGCCTTTTTGTGACAAAAGCAGGTCACTGACACATGAGTTGAAATACAGTCTCCTTCTTCTCCAACCCACAGCAGTCATTTACCGGAACGCCAAGTCTTTTGGCATATCTGCCAAAGGGATAATAGCCAGTGAGAATCGCTAATGTGAGATGAATGATGGCTTTTAGAAATAGAAATGAGTCGGTCCTCATATTATCCCTACGTACTGGTCTAGCAATATCGTATGTACACCCTTGCCGACAACGAGATTGAACCTCCCAATTTAACTGAAGCAATCGGAATACTTACGTCCTATAACAGGTCGAAGATAGACAGCACCATAACGGCCCTGGAAAGGTCATCAACAATAGAATTTCCAACGATATTCTTAGATTCCAGAACCCATACAAGAGTTGCCTTTAAATTTCCCTCAGAAATTCCCGGAATCGTTGACCAGGGGTAATCCTGGAACTCATGGAAGTCGCCGTAGTCTAGTAGGTAGTGTGTTGGCTTATTAGACGTAAAGCCAGGGTTCGAGCCCCAGGCCAAACATCAAGACAAAATACAAAAAATATTTCTTTGGCGACTTCCTCTCAGCAGATTTCTGGCAAAAACTCTGAGAGTAAATTGAAAATTGCCATGAAAAGTTTCTCAAAAAAACTGTCTTTCGGAGTCGACTTTAAACTGTAGGCCCCGCTACTTATGTATAAAATTAACACACACAACATAAGTGGTGTGAGAAACTAGGACGTTATACAATGGGTCAATTCGACCTCCGGGTACTGTACTTGGATTAATTGACAAGTACACGTCCTCTAACCTAACCTTGAATAGGGGTAATCCTTTACATAAGCTGTGGCGCAGGGAATTTTGCTCTCTACAGCCTTCCCTCTAAATAAGCAGATAGAAGAGGCACTTAAGCCAAGTATAGCTCATCCTATTCCCCTTGTCGTTATGCTACACACATCCGAAATAAATTTTATAACAAGCACAAGTGTTTGGCAACCATAAAAATTACTTTGCACAGTACAGTACAGAGTACAACACACTGTTTTAATTTTTCCTCTTCTTCTTGCAATTATTCCACTTTATTGTGGTTATAAAAACAAAAACAAAAACAAAAGCTTCCTCACCACTAAACAACAACATACGTACGCTTGTGTGCGTATGTGCGGCATTTTGTTTTGTTTGTGGTTATTCAAACGGTTACAGTGAGGACTCTAGATCAACCATAAAATATTGACTAGAATAGGATGCTAATCAAACAAAAACTACACTGTTTGTATTCTCTCTCTCTCTCTTTGTCTTTCTCGTGGTCTCTCTCTCTCTCTCTCTCTCTCTGTTTTAATTTAATTTTATTTATGGAAAACTTTTACAGTGTATTTTATATAATAATTAAGTCAACATTATTTAAACCAAAATGACTCGATTTCTGCCATTTCAAACCACAAAATTGTGGTGAGGAAAAAGTAAAACAAAAGCAAAATTGTTTGCCGTTGTTGTTGTTCTTGTAGGCAATATTGTATAAGCATAATGTAGATTGTTGTTGTCTTTAAATTTTAGCAATTTAAAGTTGAAAAATATTTAAAATGCTAGAATTTAAGAAAAGAAACAATAAGTCAGTGCTCCTTAATTCTAAGCCCAGAAAGGAATACGATTTTGGGAACCCGTTACATTTCCTGTAGTACCCTAGAGGTTTATGGCTTTAAAGTGGTGGTCGTTCTCACAAAGAGGCTGAATTTCGTTGACAGCATAATACTAGTTGAAGTTGTCTAGTAGGTAGTGTGTTGGCTTATTAGCCGTAAAGCCAGAGTTCGAGCCCCGGGCCATGACCATAGCTGCCAGATTTGACGATTTATCGTCATTTTGACGATATTGATATTATGCTCTTATTTTGACGATTTTTAAAAATTAAAATTTTATTTCATATTCTTTACTTTAATACATTAAAAGCCACTTTAAGCCACTTTGCATTTACTTTGCAATTGTTACTAATCAAATTTTCCATCAACACATTCAGCAGGTATTTGAATCCTTCTTTGTTCACCCTGTAATATTCCTGGAATCTAGAATATAGCCTAGAATTGCATAGAATCGAAAAATCATCCAGGTTAATTCCAAATTTATGGAGTATACTTTCTTTTTAATTGTATTTAAAATATATTACTCATACGCGTCATATTACATGTAATACTGGAATAGTTACCCTGAAAGGTATGCAATAAAAAATTTCGATTTTTGTCATATTTGAAATTAATGGAATTAAATATAACTCATACGTCACATATGTTCTTTGCATTATGAATTTTAAATGCATACATATTTAATATGAGCATAATGTGAGTAAAAATAATAGGTTGGCGATCTAAAAGTTTAAAATTAAAAAATGTTATAAAACAAAATACTTTGAAATTTTGATTAAATTTATTGTTTTGCTGTGAACTACAACTGCTCCGGTTGGAAATGGATTTTTATTTCATTTATATGACTGCCGCGGTTGGACACACAATTATAGCTCCCAGATTTATGCGCTTATTTTGGTGATTTTTAAAAATTAAAATTTTACATCATATGCTTTACTTTAGTACATTAAAAGCCACTTTGTATTTACTTTGCAATTGTTACTATTTGGAAATTTATGTTAGGTTAGTAAAAGCAAGGAGTAAAGTATTGTATTTTTAA
This sequence comes from Sarcophaga subvicina, assembly GCA_936449025.2. NCBI lineage: Eukaryota > Metazoa > Arthropoda > Insecta > Diptera > Sarcophagidae > Sarcophaga > Sarcophaga subvicina. Next base: position 101,422,824 of record OW388084.2, read on the forward strand.
GTTACTTTCAAATACCTGTGATGATTTTTCTGTATTTTATTCCTTTTTAACCTCTTAAAAGTTGAAAAATTACAACTCCTAAATAACCTAATAAAATAATAATAAATTATGGACATTAGGCTTGTAGATTTTTATACCATAAGTAACAGGATAGACCTCTGCAGGAATTGAGTTCCACATACGAATAGTCCGACTAAAAACCATATTTTTACTGTAATGCAGTGTGCGATCCACTGGTCAATCGACCACATACCGATGTGCTGGCCGTAAAAGACGAGCGTTATATAGGAAGATATGATTTTCGGGAAAAAGTCCCCTTATTTCGTTCAAGCAAAACCATTTTATAGTAGCGACAGAACAGTGAAATACAAACCACATTGCAACGATGCTCCAATGATTCAATGGAGTTGGATACACTACCGTCATTAACGAGATGCTATGGCCTCACCTGTACACGGTCGAGAAACCGCAAATTAGACATTGAGGCACCAAGCCATACATGAGAGTTGTATTCCATAAACGGCGTAAATAGTAAGATCAGATGATAAGAACTTAAAAAGGAACTGAAAAATGTGTCGGCATTATACTGAATTTTCATGATCAGAACATAAAAAGCTACTGACCCCCTAATACCTACATCGCCCATAGATCTAGAAGATGATGTAACATTATTGCTGCGTTTATGTGTCATTAAACAACGCTGAGATAGATTGTTTAAACCTTAAACAATTTTTTCCTGAAAATGATATAAAATTTCTCCAATTTTTTGTAAAAAAAAAATATTAAATGAAGATGAGGGACGCTAGCTTTTAAATTTCCAATAAATTCTTTGTTAAATGTTTTATTTTTGAACTCAGATATGTAGATACATTGACTTCATATGTTTTACTACAATAGAAATAATTTTGGTTTCTAAAATAATTTTGAATTTATTTATTAATTTTTCCTGACGATTTTAGACGATTTTAATAAACGTCTTTGACGATTTTGACGATTTTTTCTCAAATATTTGACGATTTGATGCCTCATTTATCTGGCAGCTATGGCCATGACATCAAAACAAAAATACAAAAAGTATTTCTTCGGCGACTTCCTCTCAGCAGATTTCCAACAAAAACCCTGAATGTTGAATAAAAATTGGCATGAAAAGTTTCTCAAAAAATCTATCGTTCGGAGTCGACTTTAAACTGTAGGTCCCGCCCCTGATGTATAAAAAACAACACTTACAACATAAGTGGTGTGTGAACATAAGTCACTTTACTATTTAAAAGCATACATTCCCTCGCATGACTTCTACAGCAGACGTATGTAGATCTGAGAAGGAGGCAGAGAATTTACTTCACCTCTTTTCTCAAACCGACATGGCTCTTCAACACACTTTTGCGGTTCTCATAAGTCACTTTACTATTTAAAGGCATACGTTCCCTCGCATGACTTCTACAGCAGATGTAGATCTGAGAAGGAGGCAGAGACTTTATTTCACCTCTTTTCACAAACCGACATGACTCTTCATCACACTTTTGCGGTTCTCATAAGTCACTTTACTATTTAAAGTCATACATTACCTCGAATGAATTCTGTAGCAGATGTAGATCTCAGAAGGAGGAGGAGATTAACTTTCACGCAAATGGCACGACTCTAGACATTTCTATTATACTTCATGATTTCCTATAGGGAATGTTTGATTACCATATTGGATACGGATTTATGGTATCATAATCGGCCTAATCTCGAACCGAAATGAGACATTTCAAGAAGGATCTGAAACCTAACTGAAGCACACTTGGTACTGAACCACAATTCAAACCCACCATTAAAGTGCTGAAGCTATAACACGGCATGTACAGTGAGCGTCAAAAGAAACTGTACATTAAAGAAAATATAAATTAATAAACTACCGTTATTTTTATTTTAAAATTGTTTCATTGCCAGATTTTAAAATTGAAACAGAAAAAAATACAAAAAAAATTCAAAATATTGTCAGATTACTTATTATTACTGAAGTAGTAAAAGTTGAGTTTGGTCATTGTTAGAATTTTATCCATGGTGTAGAGGTTCTTTTGACGCTCACTGTATACAAACCGAAGTTATGAGTCCCACAAAAGTTTACGAAAAGTTGTGATAAGAAAGAATGCCCGAAAAACTGACAGCCAAGTACCGATTAACCGGTGTTTGGCAATACATGACTCCCTATCGAGAAAGTGTGAGCACATGATGGGATAGAACCTCGTTACGTTTTCATTTGAGTAGTTGATGGGTAAGCTTCCTGTGGAATTTAAACCATTTGAGTCTGAAAATAATGCAACATTCTTCCTCAGCGAACGATTTGGCAACAGCTAATAAATGCCTCTAGCTGTTGTGTTTTAATTTGAATCTAAAAGTTCAGGCTCAGATGAGTTTCCCGACTTTTTAAAATTTTTTTTTTAATTATTAAATTGTGGACACAAATATCTCACTAGCAGGAAAACCTTTTTCCACAGAGCTGCAGTATGCAGAGAATATTGCTGCTGTGGCAGAAAGTGTGCGTGAAGCGCCATCAACATCAATTCACCGTCGTTCACAACAATGGAACATTTCGGAGACATCATTGAGACGAATTTTGCATAAAGACCTTGGTATGACGCCATACAAAGTCCAAAGTTCAGGAGTTGAAGCCAATTGACCATCCAATGCGTTTACGCTTCGCTAAGTGGGCCTACGATCGACTTACAGAAGATGCCGGTTGTTTTCAAAAAAAATTCTTTTTCAAATGAGGCTCATTTTGATCTTGGCGGGTATGTAAACAAGCAAAATTGTCGCATTTGGGGCACAGAAAACTAGCACGCATACATTGCAAAGCCAACGCACCCAAAACGAGTCACTGTTTGGTGCGGATTTTGGTCCAGAGGCATAATTGGGCCATTTTTCTTCGAAAATGAGCAAGGAGTGGCCGTCACAGTCAATGGCGATCGTTATCGGGCCATGTTGAACGAATTTTTGTTCACAAAAATTGAAGAGGAAGATATTGGCAACATTTGGTTTCAACAGGACGGCGCTACATGCCACACAACCGAATCTACACTCGATGTTTTGCGCCCTGTTTTTGAAGATCGCATTATCAGCCGCAGAGCTGATGTCGTTTGGCCACCTCGGAGCTGCAATTTGACACTATTGGACAATTATTTGTGGGGTGCCGTTAAAGATAAGTGTTACGCCGACAAGCCAGAGACAATTGACGCTTTAAAGGACAATATTCGTGAAGCCATTGGTGAAATACAGCTGCACACAATCGATAATGTGCTTAAAAATAATTACCAAAGAAATGTTACTATCAGAATATGCCCTAACCGCCCCGATTATCGGTTCTGCTACCAATCACCTTGACTTTAGTTTAGTTGGTGTTTGCCCATGGGTTAATTAAAATCTAAACATATGCCGTGTATACTGATCTGTTCTAACCAAGTGCATAAAATACTCATCTAAAACTTACTTCATCTACTACGCAACATGGAATCGCATACCGTGTAAGACCAACAGCTTCGGCATTAGTATTTCAGGGTGGGACTAGTGGTTTAACATTCTGTACAAAAGACTTGATTAGTCTGAGCACAAATTCAGATATACATACATAACATACGTAATTGCGCATTACAACTCTTAAGTCAGGATTACGACCTAGTTTCTCACACCACTTATGTTTGTGTGTGTTAATTTTATGCATGAGTGGTGGGACCTACAGTTTAAAGTCGATTCCGAACAACAGATTTTTTTAGAAGCTTTTCATGGCAATTTTTATTTACACTCAGAGTTTTTGCCGAGAAGAAGCCGCCGAATAAATGTTTTTCATATTTCGATTTGATCGAGATGTCTGACCTGGGGTTTTAAAATTGGCATGGAGACGCATATAATGTGAGGACAACAGCTCCAGCAAAAGTCTTTCGAGACTATTGTTGGTTTAACATCCAGTATAAAAGACTTGATTAGGTTAGGCAGGAATCCAGACATAGTTCATTATATTCTAACGAGTACAAGTAATGGTTACCTGTGAGAGTGGTTGACATGTACGGATAGATTTTACCAAAATTAAATAGAAATATTGTTATGAAAATGGAAAAATCAAGATACTGTAGTTTTGTTTACACATCGTTTAACATTAAAATTATAAACAAAAGCAGCAAAAACAAAACTATGCAGTAAACAAAACTGTTTACAAATTATCGTACTGCTTAATATAACAACAAACACTAGCATAAGAAAATGATAAACAAGTAAACAAAAATACAACAACAAACACTACAAGAATAAATGTAAACAACGATGTTTACATTTATAGAGATTTCAGGAACATTCAGCATGAGAATTGTGAAACTAACAAGCTAACTGTTAAGTTTAATAAGAAACACTGCCAGATGTCCCTTCAATGAAATGCTAGATTCGCTAGTTTCCTTCCAATCGGATGTCCTTCACCTGTGTACAAGCTCTTTAACCACTACAACCAGGTAATTTTTAAAATTGTGTTCAAGTTTTTTTGTATTTTTACTCGTTGAATAATGGGTTTTTATTTAATTTAAAATAATTTCGTTGTAATTTTTTTAAATGCATTTTCTAATGAACAATTATTTACGCGTAAACCCTTTTAGTACTTTAACTGCCTTCATATGTATACTCCGGGTATTTTTTTCTGTATTCTTTTGCTGAATAGTCAGTAGTTGTTTTGAATAAACATTTAATGCAGGTATAATAAATATTTTAATTATTAATGCTCATTTAAATTAAAATTATAACAGAAAAAACAGAGAAAATACAATACAAATAAAAATAAAACAAATGCTGATGCAGTTTTAATTAACTTTCAATGTTTTTATCGCATTTAATTCAATTGAAAGACAAAAAAATGAAAAGTAATCACCGGGTGAGTAGGTGAACAAATGTTTGTACAGCAAATGGAAATTAATTTAAAACGGATAATAAAAATTAAAATTTATTGCTTTGAAAACATAGTTTTTTTTAGTTAAAAAACATGAAGTATTTATTAATAAATGAATGGAATATAAAATATTGTTACGTTTTAAAAATGTTTAAAATATGAGAATAAATAGCCAATACACTACCTACAAGACTATGGTGACTTCAACTTGTAATAAGCTTTCTGAAGTATTCTGCGCCCGTTACACTAACTAATCTTTTATTATTCATGGGATGTTGTCGTGGTGTACTCAATCGAAATGCTTTACAACTCCAATACAGCTCAGATTAGCCAACTTATACTGGCTTTAACGTGCCGTGGTGGAAGAAAGCTTACACCTTTAAAAGGACCTTATACAAGAGCTTAGATCTGCTACCACACACAGGCCTTATTGGATTATATTTGAGCCAATCTTGCCTAGAAGCCGCCTTAGTGTAGTAGATAGTGTGTTGGCTTATTACGGTTCAGACATCGCCAACAAAACGAATTATGAACTTCCTCTCAGCAGATTTCTGACAAAAAGTGTTAGAGTCAATAAACTTTGCCATGAAAAGTTTCTCAAAAACTGTAGGTCCCGCCACTCACGTATAAGAAATTAACGCACACAACATAAAGTGGTGTGAAAAGCTAGGTTGTAATCCTGACTGAAGGGCTGTAATGACAAATTATGTATGTATGTATGCTCCATCACTTTATTGTTGTTTTCGGATGCTATTATCCTCGCCGTTCGCAAAACTTCTGCAAGAACAGTAAATCTTAGACTATCGTCCACTTCATGAGTTAGTGCATGGGCCTTGCCATGAAAATATTGTTACGTTTTTACCTTTTCAAGACTTTTTAAAAATAAGCTCTTAGATTGCAAATAAAATAAAAATAAAATTTGTGTTTTAATTTTAATTAAAATTCATTATTATTCGCACAATTCTGTGTGCCACTGGTTCACAACTTGATGTAAACAACAACAATTGCTTTGTTTGTTTCCTCTATTTATACCCTTTGCATAAAGAATAACAATTACGAGGCAATCTTTGTAACGGAGATCTTCAAATACACCACGTCTTCACACAATACTGACTAAACTTCACTAACTGTGGTCGCCTGTTTTGCCTTGCCTTTTATATGACAAAGTAAACAGTCTGATGAATGTTCTTGAAGGCGAATATTCGTGGCTTCGCCTTCTCGAAATCTCTATAAATGTAAACATCATTATTTCATTATTGTTGTTTGTGTATTTTGTTTACATTTATTCATGTAGTGTTGTTTGTGTATTTTTGTTTACTTGTTTACCATTTGTTTGTATGCTGGTTTGTTATTATATTAAACAGTACGATAATTTGTAAACAAGTTTGTTTACATGCATTGTTTTGTATTTGTAGCTTTTGTGTATAATTTAAATGTTAAGCGATGTAAAAGCAAAACACCAGTATATAGATTCTGCATTTTCGTAACAATATTGTCGGTATTACAGTGGGAATTTATAGGTCCCAAGTAGGCCACTCATGGATAAAATTAATACACACAAGCTCTACTTTTTTAAGCGGCTCCCAATTTACTTTAAACGAATATGTACTGTGCAACATCACTATTACTAACAAGATTTTGAAATTAATGTTAGATATTATAAGCTTTGCTGCACTGTCAGTGCTTTAATTCAATTATTTTACCACCATTTTAAATTAATCTCAAATTAAATGCCTGGTTAACAATTTCCTAACTGCTGCTGTCATTTACTTCAACTCAAATTCAACTTGAAATTCAGTTTTTTTTTTGTTCATAAACATTTTTGCAACATAAGCTAAAATAGTATCAATTCACCAGTTACAGCCCTGGCGGCTACACCTGGTGTCAATTTTAATTTCATGTGTTTTTCATGGCATTTTTTTCTTCCTTTTCTTGCTTTCCTTTTCATTTAAATGCTATTAATCATGCTGTTTAGGGGGAGGGGGTTTTATATTTCCCCTCATAATCGGATGGTAATGATAAACAGCTCTGCACTGTTTTATCAATGCTGGTAGTTTTTTTTCTTTTTTTAATATTTAAACTGTGATAAATTTTATGGACTCCATAAAAAATAATTTTCTTTTTTTCTATTCATTTTATGTTTTAAACAGAAACGACAAGACAAATATCGGTTAGTCTCACAGGCGTTCCCATTAGTCTGCTCAGCAATTAACAATTTAACGCCCCGTAAGCATAAACATTGTTTGAAAATTATTACGGCCAACATTGGCAAAACCATCACTGGCAACGATAAAGCAAAAACAAAAAAGCGGAGAAGATTTTTTTTGGTCTACAAAAATAAATTTTGTATGCGAACGAGTTGAATTGAAATTTATTTCAACAGACACTCTTTCGTACTCACATCAAATTAAGCTGATGAAAATGTTGAAAATAATAAAGAAAGTTTTGAAAGCAGAGGCAAATACATCAGCAACGAATTTAAATAAATCAATAATGGAAAGCGCAATGGAAAATTAAAAAATAGTAAAGGGAATAAATTGTAACAAATAGAAACCACGACACGAAAGCGATATTTGATCTTGATAGTAAAAGAAAAGGGTGGGTAGTAAAATTGACAGCGTGATGTTATCCATTAAGCCACTGACACGAAGAAAATAATAACAATAACAATTCAACAGGCAGTTCTAGAAGTTGCCAAAACGAAAATGAATGGCGTGTAGGTAGAGCCAAAGGTACCATTACCAATAAATAGCAACCACGACGTGAAAATACTGTTGTATTAAACATCACGACATTTGATCTTGGTAGTAAATGGTGGGTAAGTAGTAGTAGTAAAAGAATAGTAAAAGGGTGGGTAAGTAGTAGTAGAAAAAGGATAGTAACAGGGTGGGTAAGTAGTAGTAGTAAAAGGATAGTAAAAGGGTGGGTAAGTAGTAGTAGAAAAAGGATAGTAAAAGGGTGGGTAAGTAGTAGTAGTAGTAAAAGGATAGTAAAAGGGTGCGTAAGTAGTAGTAGTAAAGGGATAGTAAAAGGGTGGGTAAGTAGTAGTAGAAAAAGGATAGTAAAAGGGTGGGTAAGTAGTAGTAGAAAAAGGATAGTAAAAGGGTGCGTAAGTAGTAGTAGTAAAAGGATAGTAAAAGGGTGGGTAAGTAGTAGTAGAAAAAGATGGTAAAAGGGTGGGTAAGTAGTAGTAGTAGTAAAAGGATAGTAAAAGGGTGCGTAAGTAGTAGTAGAAAAAGGATAGTAAAAGGGTGGGTAAGTAGTAGTAGTAAAAGAATAGTAAAAGGGCGGGTAAGTAGTAGTAGTAAAAGGATAGTAAAAGGGTGGATAAGTAGTAGGTAATAAAAGGATAGTAAAAGGGCGAGTAAGTAGTAGTAGAAAAAGGATAGTAAAAGGGTGGGTAAGTAGTAGTAGTAAAAGGATAGTAAAAGGATGGGTAAGTAGTAGTAGTAAAAGGATATTTCCAAGAACCCGCACCCATAATCTGCTTTCCATCCATACAGATAAATGTATACTACTTATTAGCTCCTCACATGAATCTCGTGATTGACCCGTATTCCATTATAACCATAGCTTCCATGAGGCTTAATTGGAAACTATAACAGATTTACAATAACAAATCAACAATCTTTTAAAATCACTTTCTCGTTAAGATATTTCTTTTAAAAGCTATATGGTCAGGGAAGGGGATTGCCTCACACAACATCCTCAATATTGTCTAGGTCTTTGAACGAGTGACTAGTTAGTACGACCCTGGTAGCCAGAATATCCCGAAATATATATCACCCTTATTCTGGTTGTCGTCGACGTTAATAACACAAAACACACATCTCTAATATTTAAGTCAGCCGATTCATTTTATTTTAGAAAAAAAAAGTTTTTTATCATCAGGCCTGTCAGAATCAGCGATGTATTGATCCATGTCCAGGAATATGTGGCCGTTTTGCGCTTTGCAATGTTGTAAACCACAGTCCGTTCTGTACTTGTATTCCAGACTATACAGGAAATCCATTTGTTCAGTGCCAAAGAATGAGTAAGTTTGATAGGATTACAATTGCTGCGAAAACTTAGCTATTAATACGATTTTTAATGTCTGTAGTTGAACCTTAAAAGGATGTTGTTGCTTCGAATCCTTGTCAACCTTCACCGTGTGGTCCGAATAGCATCTGTAAGGATATAGGGACAACACCTTCATGTTCTTGCTTACCAGAGTATACAGGACAACCACCTAATTGCCGCCCTGAATGTCCCTCGCAACAAACTTGTATTAATCAGAAATGTAAGGATCCCTGCTCAGAACTTTGTGGCCAAAGTGCAGTTTGTCGTGTTAATAGCCACACTCCAATGTGTTATTGTGAGTCTGGCTATACTGGTAATGCATATGTGCTATGCTCTCCCATACAACAAAATCCACCTAAAGTTCTCGACCCTTGCAATCCATCGCCTTGTGGACCCTATGCTCAATGCCGCCAACAAAATGGCGTTGCATCATGTCATTGTTTACCTGATTAATTTAGCAATCCTTTTGAAGGTTGTCGACCGGAATGTTTGATTCCGAATGTCCGTCGAACAGGGCATGTGTTAATGAGAAATGTAAAAACCATTGTCCTGGTACCTGTGGGCAGAATGCCGAATGTTTTGTTAGAAATCATTTTCCGACGTGTAACTGTATTTGTTGATATTAAGGAGATCCATATCGATATTGTCTTAAGGAAGAAAAACGTAATTCACCACAAGAGTTAATTTTTTAATGCTTGCCGTTACCAAAAATGACGTCGACAAAATCAGAGTCGACACAACACAATATCGACTGAGTATTGACTTACAGAATATCAAATGTGTGTCGACAGTCATCGATAACTGTCAATAACGACAAACAGAATACCAATTTTAAATTGTCGACGCAAGTCGACGTCGTCTTATTGTAAGAAAAAAACTTATGCCCAGTGAATACGTAGTTCGTAGTCATTGGATAAAGAGCAAGGCACAAAAAGACCACCTTCATTGGGATGTAAAGTTTTCCAATAAGAAATTTTACTATACTAACAGACGTTATCATTATCGTGTTACGCTTCAAGTTAGGATTTCATATAAACTGTGAGGTCTGCTAGAAACACACTTATTTTGGATTCAAGTGCTATGTACATAGTTCAGTATATATTGCAACTAAGTGATGTTTTGAAGCTTCATAAGACCCGGTTTCCTTCTTTCCTAAGTTTCTGCGATATAAAAACATTATAGTGTGGCGTTACTATGAATTTTTATTTTACTTTTATTATGAGACTAGCTGTACCCTGCGAGTGTTGCTGCGCCACCAAATAAAAGAAGTTTGAAGGAAAGAAGACATTACACAAATGTCCAATTAATTTTGAAACATTTTTTTGATTTTGTTTCCCGTTGTCCTAATGATTCAGATGAACGGGCCTGAGTAGTACGCATTCGATCAGTTTCTAATCTCACTTCTCGTTGTTTAAGTGGTTCAAGCGAAGCGGCATATACTCTAAGATTTTCCAGTCTCAATGCTCGTCTGATTCTGAGGCTCGTAATGCTCTTTTCTTCCGTGCTTGAGGTGTAGGTCGACCAATTGCTTGTCATTCATTTTAAATAATTTTCGGTGACACCATCCATCGGAAATTAATCGCACCAACCTCCGTCGACTCATGCGCAACAACTTTGTTAAAGAATGCACAATTTACGATTTAATTCATTGTGAAAATTTCAAGAAAATCGGTCCAGCCGTCTAAAGACTTCAAACAAATCCACAAACATATAAGCACACATTAATTTTTATATAAAGGGTGTTTTTTATAGAGGTACAGAACTTTAAGTTGGCATTACTTTTCAAGATGACGACCGATTTAACAGCTGTCAAGTGATTTATTCTCAGTTTGGTTTGGCAATTCATCATGAATAGACTCACGCCTGAACAACGCTTGCAAATAGTGCAATTTTATTTCGAAAATAATGGTTCTGTGCGGAAAACGTATCGCGCACTACGTCCATTTTATCGTCGACAAAATCGTTCATCAGAGTGGTTAATTCGATTAACCATGGAACGTTTTCGCACCACGTTTACTCTTATTGATAACTCGCATCCCCAGAGACGCTGTACGGTGCGTACAGAAGAAGCTATTGCTGCTGTAGAGCGTAGCATTGAGGAAGACCCGAATGAGTCCATCCGCCATCGAGCACAGGAATTGGATCTGTGCCCATCCACTTTATGGAAGATTTTGCGGAAGGATCTTGGTTTGCGTGCTTACAAAATCCAACTCAGGCAAGATTTGAAGCCAAACGATCATCAAGTAAGGCGTAGATTCGTCGAATGGGCCCAAAACGAGACGGTAAGTTGTTCCCGATTTTCATAAGCGAATTTTGTTTAGCGATGAAGCGCACTTCTAGTTGAATGGCTACGTCAACAAACAAAACTGCCGCATTTGGAGTGAAGGTAATCCTCAAGTGTATGTGGAAACACCGTTACATCCAAAAAAGCTGACTGTTTGGTGCGCTTTATGGGCTGGTGGAATTATTGGTCCGTACTTTTTCAAAAACGATGGTGGCCAGAACGTTACAGTCAATGGTGATCGGTATAGAGCCATGATTACTAACTTTTTCATTCCTGAATTGAATAACCATGATGTCCAGGAGATGTGGTTTCAACAAGACGGCGCAACATGTCACCCAGCTCGTGCCACAATAGATTTATTGAAAGACACGTTTGGTGACCGCCTAATTTCACGTTTTGGACCTGTGAATTGGCCTCCAAGATCTTGTGATTTAACACCGCTAGACTACTTTCTGTGGGGCTATGTAAAGTCATTGGTCTATGCGGTAAAGACACAAACGCTTGACCATTTGGAAGACAACATTCGCCGTATTATTGCCGATATACGGCCACAAATGTTGGAAAAAGTCATCGAAAATTGGACATGCAGATTGGACTACATCCGCGCCAGCCGTGGCGGTCATATGCCAGAAATCATATTTAAAATGTAATGCCACAAGATTATCTTTCGGATAAATAAAATTCATGTCAATCGAATAATCCATCGTTGTTTTATTGCAACTTAAAGTTCTATACCTCTATAAAAACACCCTTTAAAAGATAACTTTATATAGAGATCACCTTTCATATCGTTTAAATGTTCTTCTTGTTAAAGTGACCATCAACGTCACATTTTGCTTTATTTATATCACAATTATTTTCGGTCTGGCAACTTCTAGAATTTACGGTGTTGATTTGTTATTGTAATTCATATCTTTACTATCCGTCAAAATCTTTCTATGTTGTGTTGTTATTGTAATTTGAACTGGAGTCATTCATACTCTTATAATTTTATTATTATTTTGTTATGCAATTTCGTTGGTTAACTTATTTTCTTTGCTTTGTTTTTCGTTTATTTTTCTTGTTCTCTTTAGAAAGTAATCGCTTAGTATCTGTTCTATTATTGTTGACATTTTATCAGCATCAAGGTAAAATATTGGAGGGTTATCTAATAAATAATGGGTTACTGCAGAAAAACTACTCTAAATGCCAGCTTGGCCTACCAAATATAAATCCAACTTTCTTGAATTTAATAACAATGAAGTGTAGTAAAATATATTAAAATGTTGAGCCCTAAGCCCTTTTTACACCATTAAGTCAATGAATATTAAAATTTTAATAATCACGACAACTACCATGCCATCTCTATTATTTTAAATCTCAACTTCATTTTAATTATCCGCCATAAAAAATGAAATATCCTTTCTATTAATAGTTGTTAAAAGAAAAATGTTTTTTTTCCCGCAGTTTTATTGCCATTAATTTTAATGACAATTTCATGATAATACCGTTAATGTCTTCAATAATAAAAAAAAAATTAAGTGTTGACGTTTACAGTTATCCTTACAAAGGAGACTGATTAGAGGCAGATAAGAGCAGAATAATCTAACCAAGGCACGTGCTAAGCGTTTAAAATGACAACACGCGGCAATTTGCAAGAAAACAAAATTTACAAGAAATTAAACAAAAAAATAGAAAAAATTGTATTTCGAAATTAAGATTTTTAACAAAGCAGTCTTAACGATAATGCAGTGTTAAGAAGACAGTGATAAACAAATATCATGTTACTATAACAAAACTACATAGAAGACCACAGTATTATAGGAGAATCACGGCCTACATTATTAGGCATTAGAACGCTTTTGATGAAGGATTACTGCCTGGCATTTTACACAAGCCATGTTGTAAGCATATATTTTATCCTTGTCTTACAGTTTATTATCGAATTCGAAGAACAGTTTTGAGAAAATTTTTCATGGCCTTTGTTTTCAGTCCGTTTTTTCAAAAGAACAGCTTTGAGAACATACTTCATGGACAACGATAAAAATAATAACAATAACAAATCAACAGTAAGTTCTAGAAGTTTCCAAATCGAAAAAGAATGACATATAGGTAGAGTCAAAGATACCGTTATCAATACGTTGCAGTCAAAAACACAAAGTGACAACACTGCTGTATTATACATCGCGACATTTGATCTTGATAGTAAAAGGGTAGGGTGTAGGTAGTTTTATTGCCATTAATTTTAATGACAATTTCATGATAATACCGTTAATGTCTTCAATAATAAAAAAAAAATTAAGTGTTGACGTTTACAGTTATCCTTACAAAGGAGACTGATTAGAGGCAGATAAGAGCAGAATAATCTAACCAAGGCACGTGCTAAGCGTTTAAAATGACAACACGCGGCAATTTGCAAGAAAACAAAATTTACAAGAAATTAAACAAAAAAATAGAAAAAATTGTATTTCGAAATTAAGATTTTTAACAAAGCAGTCTTAACGATAATGCAGTGTTAAGAAGACAGTGATAAACAAATATCATGTTACTATAACAAAACTACATAGAAGACCACAGTATTATAGGAGAATCACGGCCTACATTATTAGGCATTAGAACGCTTTTGATGAAGGATTACTGCCTGGCATTTTACACAAGCCATGTTGTAAGCATATATTTTATCCTTGTCTTACAGTTTATTATCGAATTCGAAGAACAGTTTTGAGAAAATTTTTCATGGCCTTTGTTTTCAGTCCGTTTTTTCAAAAGAACAGCTTTGAGAACATACTTCATGGACAACGATAAAAATAATAACAATAACAAATCAACAGTAAGTTCTAGAAGTTTCCAAATCGAAAAAGAATGACATATAGGTAGAGTCAAAGATACCGTTATCAATACGTTGCAGTCAAAAACACAAAGTGACAACACTGCTGTATTATACATCGCGACATTTGATCTTGATAGTAAAAGGGTAGGGTGGATCGTAAAATTAACAGCGATTATCGATCAATTAATCGATGTTATCGAAGACACGAAGAAAATAATAAGAATACTAAATCAACAGTAAGTTCTAGAAGTTGCCAAACCGAAAATGAATGACGTAGAAGTAGAGCCAAAGGTACCATTACCAATAAATAGCAATAAATAGCAACCTTGACGTGAAAATGCTGTTGTGTTATACATCGGGACATTTAATCTTGATAGTAAAAGGGTAGGGTGGGTAGTAAAAATGACAGCCCGATGTTATCGATTAAGCCACTGACACGAAGAAAATAATAACAATACGAGTAACAAATCAACAGTAAGTTCTAGAAGTTGCCAAAACGAAAATTAATTACGTATAGGTAGAGCCAAAGGTATCATTATCAATAAGTTGCAATAAATAGGAACCACGACACGATAGCGACATTTGGTCTTGACAGTAAAAGAAAAAAGGGTGGGTAGTAACATTGACAGCGTGATCTTATCCATTAAGCTACTGACACGAAGAAAGTAATAACAATAACAAATCAACAGTCAGTTCTAGAAGTTGCCAAAGCGAAAATGAATGGCATGTAGGTAGATCCAAAGGTACCATTAGCAATAAATAGCAACCACGACGTGAAAATGCTGTTGTGTTAAACATCACGACATTTGATCTTTGTAGTAAATGGTGGGTAAGTAGTAGTAGTAAAAGGATAGTAAAGGGATCGGTAGTAGTAGTAAAGGTGGTACAAGGGCGGATAAGTAATAGTAGAAAAAGGATAGTAAAAGAGTGGGTAAATAGTAGTAGTAAAAGGATAGTAAAAGGGCGGGTAAATAGTAGTAGTAAAAGGATAGTAAAAGGGTGGGTAAGTAGTAGTAGTAGTAAAAGCATAGTAAAAAGGTGGGTAAGTAGTAGTAGAAAAAGGATAGTAAAAGAGTTAGTAAGTAGTAGTACTAAAAGGATAGTAAAAGGGTGGGTAAGTAGTATTAGTAGTAAAAGAATAGTAAAAGGGTGGGTAAGTAGTAGTAGTAAAAGCATAGTAAAAAGGTGGGTAAGTAGTAGTAGAAAAAGGATAGTAAAAGAGTGAGTAAGTAGTAGTACTAAAAGGATAGTAAAAGGGTGGGTAAGTAGTATTAGTAGTAAAAGAATAGTAAAAGGGTGGGTAAGTAGTAGTAGTAAAAGGTAGTAAAAGGGTGTGTAAGTAGTAGTAGTAAAAGAATAGTAAAAGGGTGGGTAAGTAGTAGTAGTAAAAGGTAGTAAAAGGGTGTGTAAGTAGTAGTAGTAAAATAATAGTAAAAGGGTGGGTAAGTAGTAGTAGTAAAAGGATAGTAAAAGGGTGGGTAGGTAGTAGTAGTAGTAAAAGAATAGTAAAAAGGTGAGTAAGTAGTAGTAGTAGTAAAGTCATAGTAAAAAGGTGGGTAAGTAGTAGTAGAAAAAGGATAGTAAAAGAGTGAATCAGTAGTAGTAGTACAAAGATAATAAATGGGTGGGTAAGTAGTAGTAGAAAAAGGATAGTAAAAGGGTGGGTAAGTAGTAGTAGTAAAAGGTAGTAAAAGGGTGTGTAATTGTAGTAGTAAAAGAATAGTAAAAGGGCGGGCAAGTAGTAGTAGAAAAAGGATAGTAAAAGAGTGGGTAAGTAGTAGTAGAAAAAGGACAGTAAAAGGGTGGGTAAGTAGTAGTAGTAAAAGGTAGTTAAAGGATAGGGTGGGTATTAAAAGTGACTGCGTGTTGTTATCAATTAAGCATACAGATAAAAGTAAACACCTTGCTTTTGTAGCACAGTGTAATTTATTTCCGTTTTATTTAAAACGTACTTGTAAAACAATTTTTTTTGGTTTCAAAATAAATCGAATTTTTTATTTTGTAAACACAGAAAACTTTTATTTTATAATTTTATTGTTTTTTTTTTATTATTTTTTAATAATTTTTCTAATATTTTTTTTTTCCTTTTAATTCATAAATTTCTGTGCCAGTTTCTATTTTTCTACGTAAAAAAGGATAACAAATATGTTCGTTTAAATGCACAAAATTGTCCTTTTACTGTAATTCCATTTGAGGTTTTTCTTGAATTGCGTTTTATTTTCCTAATGTTTCATATTTTAATGGCAAAATATTTATTGTAATAGAAAATGGAAAATGGAAAAAGGACATTTTTGTAAATTTTTGGAATCAAAGATTTTCTCTTAAAAAAATAAAAAAATTCTACACAAAGATTATTAAATGCCATGTTTTATGTGAAATGAAATATTTCTTTTATTTTATATTAAAGTATGCTTTTGATTATGGAAGGAAGGAAAAATGGGGATGGTATGCTGCAATAAAAATGTAATTTTAAACAATTTTTTGTTTTATCGCAACGGTAAGATCATACACTTCCATAAAACAATAGCAACATAGCCAAACAAGGTCTTGGTTGGAGCCCATTTGATCAATCAGATGCCCATCAACCTTTTTATTATAAATTAACTTTATTTAGAGAGCAACCTTCATAGCGTTTTAACGTTCTTCTTGTTAAAGTGACCATTTACGTCACGTTTCGCTTTATTTATATTACAATTATTTTCGGTCTGGCAACTTCTAGAATTTAATGTGTTGATTTGTTATTGTAATTTATATCTTTACTATCCGTCAAAATCTTTCTATGTTGTGTTGTTATTGTAATTTGAACTGGAGTCACTCACACTCTTATAATTTTATTGTTATTTTGTTATTCAATTTCTTTGGCTGACGTATTTTCTTTGTTCTCTTTAGAAAATTATCGCTTAGTATCTATTCTGTCTTTGCAAATGTAGCGTGTTGACATTTTATCAGCATCAAGGTAAAAAATTGAAAGGTTATCTAATAAATAATGGGTTATCGCTGCTTGGCCTACCAACTATAAACCCTACTTTCTTGAATTTAATTGTTATGAAGTGTAGTAAAATATATTAAAATGTTGAGCCCTAAAGCCCTTAAGTTCTACAAATCTTACCACATTAGAGCTCTTCCTTTTTACACTATTAAGTCAATGAATATTAAAATTTTAATAATCATGTCAACTACCATGCCATCTTCATTATTTTAAATCTCAACTTCATTTTAATTATCCGCCATAAAAAATGAAATATCCTTTCTATTAATAGTTGTTAAAAGAAAAATGTTTTTTTTCCCGCAGTTTTATTGCCATTAATTTTAATGACAATTTCATGATAATACCGTTAATGTCTTCAATAATAAAAAAAAAATTAAGTGTTGACGTTTACAGTTATCCTTACAAAGGAGACTGATTGGGGGCAGATAAGAGCAGAGTAATCAAGCCAAGGCACGTGCTGAGCGTTTAAAATGGCAACACGCGGCAATTTGCAAGAAAGCAAAATTTTGAAGAAATTAAATTAAAAAATAGAAAAACTTCTATTTCGAAATTAAGATTTTCAACAAAGCAGTTTTAATGATAATGCAGTGTTAGAAGACAGTGACAAACAAATATCATATTACCACAACAAAACTACATAGAAGTCCAAAGTATTATAGCAAAGGAAAATTTAACGGCCTACATTATTAGGCATTATAACACTTTTTATGAAGGACTACTGCCTAGCATTTAACACAAGCCGTGTTGAAAGTATTTATTTTATCCTTGTCTTACAGTTTATTATCGAATTCGAAGAAAAGTTTTGAGAAAAAATTTCATGGCCTTTAGTTTACCCAAAGTTTTTCCAAAGAACAATGACTTGAGTCATTCGTACTCTTATAATTTTATTGTTATATTGTTCGGGATAGGATTACGACCTAGCTTCTCACACCACTTATGTTGTGTGTGTTAATTTTATACATGAGTGACGGTACCTACAGCTTAAAGTCGATCCTGAACGACAGATTTTTTGAGCAACTTTTCATGGCAATTTTATTTACTCTCAGAGGTTTTTTTTGCCAGAAATCTGCTGAGAGGAAGTCACCGAAGAAATATTTTTTTCATATTTTCATTTTGATGCCCGACCTGGGGTTTGAACCGTAGCCTTACATCTAACGAAGTATGTATATGTTATTGACGAGTAGAGACATGCGGCGTATTAGGTCTCTATACTTTCGATATAGTCAAAGAATTTATTTATATTGGCTCCGCAGTTACCACCAAAAATGATGTCAGTCTGAAGATCAAGCTCAGGATCATTCTTGCCAACACGTGCTACTATGGTCTCAATAACCCAACATGCTACCTACTAGATTACGGCGACTTGTACTACTGGTATATAACGCCTTTTAAATCCTCTTATCAATTATGGTTGCGTAAAGCTACTGAAGTAGTACGGCCTATATTATCTCCCGCAAGCCCTATTGCCCTGACAAATCTCAAGATCCTGTCTATAGTCAGCACATATTACCTCCTGCCTAGAACTCGGTAAACACCCAGGTAATAACTCTTAAAAAATCTTAATGTCTTAATGATTGCAAGTATTACAAGAGTCTACATATTAAGCTTGAAGGAATTCCTATTCTATGGAAATATTTTTTAAGGTCACAATGCCCGGTCCCCAAGCTATTTCAAGGCTAAAATCTCTTCCCATTACAACTAACAAGTAAACGTCTAAATTATCTTAATTCTGTCTATATTGACACGTCTTTATCCTTCTCTTTATATTATTCTATTCCAGACTTCTCTTTCCAATTCGCAGTAAGATTCTGGTTCCGTCAGAGGAAGCTTCTCTCCCAGCAAACTTATCTGTGCGCTTATTCCCATGAAACCCCGCATAATCTGAAATCCAGCAAAGTGTGACATTATTCATCTTTCAGTCCCAACTGTGCCTTCCATTCAATTTGAATTGAGCACATCTTGTGATGGCATAAACTTCCGCTTAGGAATTATTTTTCCATGGGAGCGGACACGTCATCTGCTTTCCATCCACACACAGATAAATGTATAGCACTTATTAGCCCCTTACTTAAAACTCGTGTTCAACTAGTACTCCATTATAACCAAAGTTAAATGGAAGGTTAGGTTAGGTTAGGTTGGAGGACGTGTACTTGTCGATTAAGACAAGTACAGTACCCGGCGGTCGAATGGACCCATTGTACAACGTCCTAGTTTCTCACACCACTTATGTTGTGTGTGTTAATTTTATACATGAGTGGTGGCACCTACAGTTTAAAGTCTACTCCGAACGACAGATTTTTGAAAAACTTTTTCATTGCAATTTTATTTTTCTTCTCAGGGTTTTTGCAAGAAATCTGCTGAGAGGAAGTCGCCGAAGAAATACTTTTTTTTGTATTTTGTCTTGATGTCTGGCCTGGGGCTTGAACCCTGGCTTTACGTCTAATAAGTCAACACACTACCTACTAGGCTACGGCGACTTCATCAAGGTGGTAAGTGCATACCCAAATCGAACGAGTGTACCAACTCTAGCCAGCTCGTTGGCCATGTAGTTTCTCGGAATATAATTCTGTACAGACATCCAGATAAGTGAGACACTGAAGTACTTAGAGACTACTTAGTCTAAGAATATAAAACCTTGGCGGTGTGAAGGAGGACATATGGAAGCAATTGAACTGAATGGAAAAATGTTAAACCCGAAAGTTGCTGTCATCTGGCTTATTAGACGAGAGCCAGGATTCAAACCTTAGCTCAGACACCTTGAACAAAAAAAAATATATGAAAAACATATTTCTCATGGCTACTTTCGAAACTGTACCAGCAAATAAAAATGCCATGAAAAATTTCTCAAAAATCTGTCTGCTCTACTACTGTGGGCCCTGTGTGCGGCCTAAGTGTGTCCGCTCATGACTCCATCGAGGGGACAGCCACTTCTAACTACCTACCTACCTACCTACTACTGTGGAAGTAATCATTACTTTTATCCGATTACCGAATATACAAGAAATATTGCCTTAAATAGCTTTATCCTTTATCTCAGAATGTTGGCTGATAACGGCTAGTCTTTCTGAAAGTATCTCTAACATAACCTCACTTAACCTTACTTTAGATTCTGATAAATAATTTGAATTTTTTAAAAACCACTTATGTTGTGTATGTTAATTTTATACATGAGTGGTGGGATCTACAGTTTAAGACGACTCCGAACGACAGATTTTTGAGAAACTTTTTTTTGGCAATTTTTTTACTCTCTGAGTTTTTGCCAGAAATCTGCTGAGAGGAAGTCGCCGTAGAAATACTTTTTGTATTTTATTTTGATGTTTGGCCTGGGGCTCGAACCCTGGCTTTACGTCTAATAAGCCACTACCTACTAGACTACGGCGACTTCAAAGTTAAATGGAGACTCTAGCAGATTTACAATAACAAATCAACAATGCCTTTCTAGAAGTTACCAGATCATTACTATGAGGCTTAAAAGCACTCTCTAGTAGATTTACAATAACAAATCAACAGTGCTGTTCTAGAACTTACCAGATCTTAAAAAAGTAGAAATTTGAACTTTATACTAACATGTTCGTTCCTATCACTGTAAGAATATGTTCATAAGACAAAGAAAGTACTTCTGGAGGGTATACTTCCCTTAAACTTGAAACCATATAACCATATTTTAAACTACCAACAAAACTATCTGTAACAATTTGTCCAATGTCACCTAAAAAAAAAGCTTAAAGTACTGAACACTGCAACAAAGTACAATAAGAGTCCCTTTTAACAAAGACAGGACAACTGTAACTGTTTCGAGAAAAAAAAGATTTAAGGAAAAAGGAAATTGCAGGGCAAAAAGGAAACAAAATCTATAAATAAAATCTTTACAACAACAGCAACAACAACAACCAGTGGTCATAGAAAAAGAAAAAATTCAATACAAAACGAAAGGCATTAGAAAATGAAATGAACATGGAAAGATGAACAAATGATAACGACACTGAAAGCTTTTGAAAGAAAGAAAAATTGTTGCAAGAAATTCTATTGCCATCTATCTCCCCTATCCCCCCTCATCTACTTTAACGTACTTCTGTACGTTGCACTTACAGGACTAAATAGATTGAAAATAAAAAAAGTCCACAGTTATGCGAAGACAATGTTGGAGAGCAGGTCATTTGGCCATTGAAAAAAAGCATCATCTATGTTGCAACATCAGTAGAGTAATGTTTTGAAGTATCTATGTATGTAATAATGGAAGACATTTTATTGCCCTCTTAACTGTTGCAGCTGCTGCTAGTCCAGATATAAAAATGCATGCCAAACTGAGGCAGTTCTCCTGGTGCCAATAGAAACTCAAGTGGGAGATAAGGAAACTGCCATATGGCAAGAGAATATGGGTAAAAATTCAGACACAACATAATAAGACAAAGTTTTAAAGTAAAAAAAGAAAGATAGAAATGAAATGAAATGATTTACAATAACAAATCAACAGTAAACTTCTAGAAGTTGCCAGATCGAAAATAAATTAAACCGTTGAACGAAGTTTTAAACGAATAAAATATTTCTCCGTTGGGAAAATGCTTCAATTTTATATTTCTCTTTAGTTTAACACAACATTTTATTCATTTTTTTTAAATAGAGGGCCTATTTACAGGATTTAGTTTCACTCCTTAGCTGTGAAGCCATTGTTAGTGTTAACGCTGGGACTCTTAACTGGACCATCTGAACACAGCAACCTGAATTGGTCAAAACAGAAATGTTTTCATCTTCCATCGTAGACCAGGAACGTTTTTGACAGATCGGTTTGAGCAGTATTTGTCTCACCGTCTATCGAAGAAAATAAAAAATACTAAAAATGTAATGCAACCAGAAACTTTCTGTTTGAAAATGTATGTGCAACGAAAGGAAAGATGTGGCTTCTGAAACCACTGTTCTAACGCTCGATTCGCTCGAAGCGAAATAAAGGAACTTCTTCCCGAAAATCATGTATTCGTACATAACACTCATCTTTCTCGCAGGGCACATCTGCTTGTAGTCGAACTCCCTTCCTCCATTCCAGAGGTCTTTACTGTTGCTTACGACATAAAGAAATTCAAATTCAAATGCGCTGCATGAATAGGAGCCATCCCCGAGTGTTAGTCGTTTCATCTTTCTTACAGAGCACATACGTTTGTGGTCGATTGGCCAGTGGATCGTATACTGCATTACTAACAGATGGCGTTCTTTTGCCAAACTATCCGTGTGTGGAATTGCCTTCTTATCACGGAAGTTTTTCCGGTTACTTATGGTATTAAGAGATTCAAAGCTAATGTCCACAAACACTATTCGCTCATTCTTCCTGCCCATAACATATTTTCCTAATTCCAACACAATGCGCTGCATGTGTAGGGGCCATCCCCTGAGTGTTGGTCGTAAAAAAGATAAAGACGGGCAAAAACTCTTTTCAAATCATCAAATCACGTGAATTTGAGGGAATAAGTTGCAAGAGTAGGGGTCAGCCCCTAAGTGATGATCTAGACACCAATGACATGTGGTTTGAATAGGATGGCATTACATGCCACTCAGCTCATAGCACATTAGATATTCTGCATTAGGGATGGGTCTGGCAGTAAATGAGGGCAAAACGAAGTACATGTTATCGACAACTAGCGGCGTATTCTCACATAACGGCCGATAACTATACTTTCGATATAGTCAAGGAATTTATTTATCTTGGCTCCGCCGTTACCACCAAAAATGATGTCAGTCTGGAGATCAAGCGTAGGATCACTCTTGCCAACAGGTGCTACTATGGTCTCAATAGGCAATTGATTAGCAGAGACCTCTCTTGTACGATAATACTCTACAAGACGCTCATCCTCACCGTGCTTCTTTATGGCGCAGAGGCAGGGACACAATTAAGCACTGATGCAGCAGCCTTGAGAGTATTGAAGAGAAAAATCCTACGTAAGATCTTCAGGCCAGTGCGAGTTGGCGATGATTTCCGCTTGCGATCTAACAGTGAGCTGTATGAGCTCCTCAACGACATAGACGTTGTGCAGCGTATTAACATTCAGCGGCTGCGCTGGCTCGGCCATGGCGTTCAAATGAAGGAAGATGCGCCGGCGAGAGGGGTATTTGATGCGGGGTTCTGCGGAAGTCGGCGAAGAGGACGACCTTGTTTGCGTTGGAAGGTCCAAATCGAGGAAGCCCTGTCATCGATTGGCGCGACCAACTGGCGTAGAAGCGCAAGGAGCAGTGGCGCCTGGAAGGATGTGTTAATGCAGGCCGAAAGCCGTTAATTGGGTTGTTAATGGCCAATTAAGTAAGTGATTAAGGGCATATTTATCTCACGTGGTGCTGATGAGAACTGGACACCGAGATCATGCGATTTAACCGTATTCGACTGTTTCTTGTGGAGTTTTCTTAAGTCATTGATGTTTGGGAATAAGCGATAAACTACAGCGGTCCACAAAGCCAACATAATGCCAAATTGAGTGGGATTTATGCCCCAGAGTAATGGAAAATTTGACATTTTGGTTGAACTTAAACCAGAGAAAATATGGCGGACATTTGAAAGATGTTAGATTCCACATCACCATCTCCGATGAATTCTTGAATACCTGCAGGCCCATGATTGACAACGAGATCATGGACTCTGTTAACCGCCGGTGGGCAGCTTCGGATAAGGGCAGAATGGCGCACATAGTCTGGTCAAGGCTGGATAGAGGGCGCACTGCAAGGCTGCTCAAACTCCAAAGAAGAGTGCTCAGTACGGTTATTGGAGTCGTGACGGGGCATTGCATTATGGGTGCCCTCGCGAGGCGCATTGGTCTGAGTTTTCTGTAGAAGCTGCAGGGACGAGGAGGAAAAAGAGACTGTTCTTCATCTACTGGGAACATGCCCGGCACAATGTCACAGGAGAAAGAGACATCTTGGTGCCCACAACATCGATGGCCAAAGTGATTTGTCGAACATTGACGTCGGCAGTTTGAGTCTCTTTATTGGAAGGTCTAAGTGGTTCCAAGACTAGGGTCCCATGGGGCCTAAGTGCGTCCATCTGATTCCTTGGGGGGGACGGCCACTTACACCAACCTATGTAGCTACCTACCAAAGTCTCTCAAACGAAGAAGGCAAGACAGAAGCTGTACAACGTAGTGTTTGAAAATTACTCACATTCTTGGACTTGGCAATCGACAAATTTGTTTGGCAATTAAAGTCATGTAAATAGGCCTCCTAAAATAAATATTTAAAATGAATGTTTTCTGTGCCATACCTCTGCCAAAATAACTGCTTTTCTATTATTATACATTGAGTAGAATTAAAAAGAATTTTCCACAGACTGTATTTACCTGCAAGTTCTTGAAAAACAATTTATTTCAATTTGAATTTTCCCGGGAAAATAATAATAAATGCCAGCCAGCCAGCCAGCCAGCCAATAAAATAAGAAATGTCTGTCAATGTGGGCTTTCCTTTGGTACAATGAATTTCCTCTGTCGTATGGTATTTTTCTTTGAAGTTTCTCTACAAGACATAACACATTCCGATGAATTTTTTTTTTGTTTTCTTTTCTTTTATTTCTGTCATGTTTTTTATTGAAGATTTTATTGTTACGTCGTCTGCCATATTTTATGGAATTTATTTAACATGTGTGTGTGTATCAAATATTTAAACAATAAATTAATATTTATTTATAATATTAATCAATGGCGGGGGCTTTGAAAAAAAATTCAGACACAACATGATAAGGCAGTGTTTTTAAGTAAATATAGACATGAAGTGAAAATATACCAAAAATGGAAAATAAAAACATAAGCATTATTATTTAAATATATTTTCTTTAATTTCCTTACCTTTTAGGCGAACAAAAAATTAAAGTTTTTAAAAATCTTAAAAAAGGATATATGGGCTGCTCTGAAAGTATGATAGCTAATCACCAACTATTTATACAGTATTATTTCTTACATAAAACTACAAGTTGTGTGATAAAAGTTTTATGAAAATGGTTAAAATTTTCTAAAAAAATTAAGATAAATATATTTTTTTTTTTTAAAATACTGTTATGTTTTTACCTTTTTAAAAACTTTTAAATATGAGTTCGTTAATTGCAAACAAAGTAAAAACAAATATGTATTTAATTTCAGTTAGACTCTCTTTATTCTTTACACTACTTTTTTGTGCCACCGTATACAACTTAACGATACAAAAATAATAATCTGTTTATTCACACAAGTATTCACTGGATCTGTACAACCACAACTTATTTTGATCACACGCAACTTCAAACAAGGCTGACTGAATTCTTACTGACTGCTGCCTGCTTTGTCCAGCCCTTTTATAGTCCGCCACAACCAGTCTAACGAACATTCTTGAAGTGGAAGGTTCGTGATCTCGCCTTCTCGAGAGCTCTATTGCTAATACATTGTTGTTTGTGTACTTTGCTTATGGTGTCTATCCCTTTTTGTCACATACATGTTGTTGTTGGTACCAGGCGCAACCAGGTTCGTCGTACATATGTGTGTGTGCAGCTTTAGATAATCAACACGTTCATTGTATTCTTAGTGTTAGTGTGTATTTGTATGGTGTGGTATTTTGTTTATCGTTTTTATTGTTAAACGATATTAGGTCGTTTCGATTTGCGTAACAATATGAACGTAGTTTTAAACGAATAAAATATTTCTCTGTTTTACTTCAAGATAGAAAGCGTTTTATTAAAGACATTATATATGTATGTGCTACTATGTATACAATAACTGCTACAAGAGTTTGTCTTTCCAGCTAATATCCCTTTGAATGGAATTGCGTGTTACTCTAACTATTTATAACACTCAAAAGCAGCTTTGTTTACTTAGGAAAAGGGACTGACTGTGTTATTTGTAACGATAAGTGAAATAAATATCTTCCATCAGGATAACAATATAATAATAATAGAGTTAATAACAACAACTTTATTATATACAAGACAAAACAATAGTAACAAAAGGACTCCGCCTTACATTCTAAAGACAATTTTGTAAGACAGTTAATGACTGACTGACTGACAGACAAACAGACACGGTGGCTTACTGCCTAACTTACCATGTAACTGAATGCCTGTCTAAGCCTCGGCAAAATGGTAAAATATTTGAAGAATTTTGTTTTAAAGGAATTCCTTTCAAACTATGAAATATTTCCGCACACACACTCTCACTCCCTCTCTCTCTCTCTCTCTGTCTCATACTGTAATTGGAAAATATTTGTCTTAAGAACTATCAGTTGGTGTGGTTACCAAAGCAAAGTCTTGACAGTTTTGCAAAGAACTCTTGAAGTCACAAAGAGTAAAATGACTTTTGTGGTGATGGTGTGCAAGAGTTAAATAGGGCATAAAAATGTTATGCCATAAATATAAGGAACACAAAAAAATGTTAACACGATCATTTAATTTATGAGCTTCAAAGTAAGCATCCTTTTTGGCCACATATAGACTTTATGAGGTTTATTTCACAAATAATGTGTCTTAATTCCTTTTGATTAACCCCCCCTAACTGTAAAGATAAAAACTTTTTAATCTAGTCTGGAGTTCATTATTATATCCATCCTCATCCATGAATGCTAAAGCCCCGGTTAGCCAAACGTAATGTGACATACGTTCGTTTTTAGAATACGTATAGAAATGAGAGCGATTACCGAACCGTAATGTAATTTCGATGGCATTTACATTGCTCTTCATATGCTAAAAACAAATAAGCGATTCGTTACGTTTCGTGGTCGTTTGGCTAATCAGAGCTGCATTCTCTATGAAAAAGTGAACGGATTTTGGAACAGGAGCAAAATGAAATATTTCAAGTCCATAGTGGAACTGTGGCTATCTTCCAATGGGAAGTCTATGCAATCGCAAGATGTGCTCAATTTAACTTCTACAAGAAGTACAAAAGACTGGACATCGCAATACTATCTGACAGTCAGGCCGCCATTCGAGCACTTGGCTCTTGTAAGATAAAATCCAAGATAGTAGAGAACTGTCTAGGGAATCTGAATAAGCTAAAAAGGCAAAATAAGTTTACTCTCTGTTGGGTCTTAGGCCATGTAGAAATTCTTTGCATTGAGCAAGCAAGAGAGCTTGCACGGAAGAGAGTTTCCACGCCATTGATCGAACCAAAATCCTTCTATGGAGTGGGAGCGGTTGATTGAAAAGGTAAGTTCAACGAAAGCAAAGATGTGACTGGTGCATAACACTCGCGTTTTTCGCAGGGCACATCCGCTTGTGGTGGAATTGCCTTCCACCCTTCCAGAGGTCTTTCCTGTCGCTTCAAATTTAATGTCACTAATCTACCTCGTCTTATCTCCTGCCCATAACATATTTTCCTAATTTCAACACAATACGCTGCATTTGTAGGAGCCATCACCCGAGTGTTGGTCGTTTCGTATTTTTTGCAGAGCACATCCGTTTGTGGTCGATTGGCTAGTGGATCGTATACTGCATTACAAACAGATGGCGTTCTTTAGTCAAACTATCCATATGTGGAACTGCCTTCTTGTCACGGAAGTTTTTCCGGTTACTTATGGTATTAAGAGATTCAAATCCAATGTCCACAAACACTATTCGCTCGTTCCTCCCGCCCATAACATATTTTTCTAGTTTAAACAAAATGCTCTGCATTAGTTGGGGCCATCCCCTGGGTGTTGGTTGTAAAAAAAGATCAAGACGGGCAAAGGCTCTTCTCAAATCTTCAAATCAAGTGTATTTGAGGCAATATGCTGCAAGACTAGGGATCAGCCCCTAGATGGCAAAGGCTCTTCTCAAATCATCAAATCAAGTGGATTTGAGGCAATGAGCTGCAGGACTAGGGGTCAGCCCCTAAGTGTTGGTCATAAAAAATATATAAAAAAGGATATTGAGAGGCAGAGTCTCATCTCAAATCATCAAATCAGGTGGATTTGAGGCAATCAAAAGGGTAATATAGACCCAGAGCACACTTAGTTAGAATGGGGGTTGTTTCGTATGGATTCTGTATTGAAGAGACTAAATAATCCGAACACTTTAGGAACCTATGGGGTATTAATGCATACCAGCAAGAAGCGCCAGACTGCATAGCAAGTGTTAGGTGGGGAATTATGGTTGTTGACACCGTGTAGCATACTGAAGATTGTCAGGGCAATAGAATTGTTACGTTGTTACCCTTTAAAAACGTTTAAAATATGAGCTCGTAGATTGCAAATAAAAATAAAAATAAATTTGTGTTTAGTTTTAATTAAAAGTCTTTATTATTAGCACAATTATGTGTGCCACTGTTCACAACTTGATGTAAACAACAAAAATTGATTTTCTTTGTTATTCCTCTGTTTACATCCTTTGCATAAACAATAACAATTACTAGACAATTGTTCGACAGGTCTTTGTAACGGAGATCTTCAAACCACGATTATTCTCTTCAAACACACAAGACTGACTAAACTTTTACTGACTCAGTTGCCTGCTTTGCCTTGCCTTTTATATGGCAAAGTAAACAGTCTGATGAATGTTCTTGTAGGCGTATGTTTGTGTCTTCACCTTCTCGAGATCTCTATAAATGTAAAGATTTGTTGTTTCATTATTGTTGTTTGTGTATTTTGTTTACATTTATTCTTGTAGTGTTTGTTGGTGTATTTTTGTTTACTTGTTTATCAGTTTTTATGCTGGTGTTTGTTGTTATATTACTACGTAATTGGTCATTACAACCCTTCAGTCAGGATTACGACCTAGTTTCTCACACCACTTATGTTATGTGTGTTAATTTTATACATGAGTGGCGGGACCTACAGTTTAATGTCGACTCCGAACGACAGATTTTTGAGAATTTTTGGCAATTTTATTTACTCTCAGAGTTTTTGCCAGAAATCTGCTGAGAGGAAGTCGCCGAAGAAATACTTTTTGTATTTTGTTTTGATGTCTGGCCTGGGGTTTGGACCCTGTCTTTTACGTCTAATAAGCCAACACACTACCTACTAGACTACGGCGACTTCACTCAGAGTACACTCAATTAGAATGGGGGTTGTTTCAAGCCCAACATATAGATTCTGTATTGAAGAAGCAAGAAGCGCCAGACTGCATAGCAAGTGCTAGGCGGTGAATTATGGTTGTTGACACCGAGCAGCATACTGAAGCTTGTCAAGACAATAGGCTTGGAGTTGACTTTATAGGGATACCATATTGTTACGTTTTTACATTTTAAAATCGTTTAAAATATGAGCTCGTAGATTGCAAATAAAATCGAAATAATTTTGTGTTTTAGTTTTAATTAAAATTCTTTATTATTTGTACAATTCTGTGTGCCACTGTTCACAACTTGATGTAAACAACAACAATTTTGCTTTGTTTATTATTCCTCTGTTTACACCCTTTGCATAAGCAATAACAATTACTAGACAATTGTTCGACAGGTCTTTCTAACGGAGATCTTCAAACCATGATTATTCTCTTCAAACACACCGCGTCTTCACACAAGACTGACTAAACTTTTACTGACTGAGTTGCCTGCTTTGCCTTGCCTTTTATATGGCAAAGTAAACAGTCTGATGAATGTTCTTGTAGGCGAGTGTTTGTGTCTTCACCTTCTCGAGATCTCTGTAAATGTAAACATTTGTTGGTTCATTATTGTTGTTTGTGTATTTTGTTTACATTTATTCTTGTAGTGTTTGTTGGTATATTTTTGTTTACTTGTTGTTTATCGGTTTTTTATGCTGGTGTTTGTTGTTATATTACTACGTAATTGGTCATTACAACCCTTCAGTCAGGATTACGACCTAGTTTCTCACACCACTTATGTTGTGTGTGTTAATTTTATACATGAGTGGCGGGACCTACAGTTTAAAGTCGACTCCGAACGACAGATTTTTGAGAAACTTTTTCATGGCAATTTTATTTTTCTTCTCAGGGTTTTTGCAAGAAATCTGCTGAGAGGAAGTCGCCGAAGAAATACTTTTTGTATTTTATTTTGATGTCTGGCATGGGGCTCGAACCCTGGCTTTTCGTCTAATAAACCAACACACTACCTACTAGACCACGGCGATAATTTGTAAACAAGTTCATTGTTTTTGTTTTTGTAGCTTTTGTTTATAATTTCAATGTTAAGCGATCTGAAAGCGGAACACTAGTATTTAGATTTATCCTTCTTCGTAACAATATAGTTTGAAGGGGAGTACAATAGATGAATGGTCGCAATGGTTAGGCAAATTTTTGCGGCAATAATAATAATAATAACGACACTGTTTTGGAAATAGGCCTCTGACTTTCAAAAATAAAAAAGTTGGCATAAAAACCATGTTTTTCTAAGGCTTACAATGTAACCAATTAAATCCTCTTGTGGATATTCTAGTGTTAATATGTTAATAGACTTGTTCCATTACAATTTTCCTAACGGTTCTGTCTGTCAGTCTATTTTTATTCATTGTATACGCTTTGCTTTTATGCCAGTACAGAGATACAAGTTCCTAGAAAAATTTGTTATTGTCGCCTATTTGTTGGTTTTCTGTTACACAAATTGTCTCTCTTACCCAGACATTAATAAAGTAACGAAGAGGAGAAGGAAATGAAGGTGGAAACAGGGAAAGGGGGCATACGATATTTGATTCAGTAAATTGTTTTGCAAATAAAAAATTCTTAAGAAAATAATGTTGTCGTCAACAATTGTGTTGAAGGGCAACATAAAATGTTAACCTTACTTTTATTTACTCTCTTTTACTCTATTTGTTGTTGTTGTTATTGTTACCGTTACCGTTACTGTTGGTTTTGGTTTTGTTTTTGTTTTTGTAAATGGTGTTTTTGATAGAGGTATAGAACTTTAAGTTGGCATTACTTTTCAAGATGGCGACCGATTTAATAGCTGTCAAGTGATTTATTCTCAGTTTGATTTGGCAATTCATCATCAATAGACTCACGCCTGAACAACGCTTGAAAATAGTGCAATTTTATTTCGAAAATAATGGTTCTGTGCGGAAAACGTATCGGGCACTACGTCCATTTTATCGTCGACAAAATCGTCCATCAGAGCAGTTAATTCGATTAACCATGGAACGTTTTCGCACCACGTTTACTCTTATTGATAACTCGCATCCCCAGAGACGCTGTACGGTGCGTACAGAAGAAGCTATTGCTGCTGTAGAGCGTAGCATTGAGGAAGACCCGAATGAGTCCATCCGCCATCGAGCACAGGAATTGAATCTGTGTCCATCCACTTTATGGAAGATTTTGCGGAAGGATCTTGGTTTGCGTGCTTACAAAATCCAACTCGTGCAAGATTTGAAGCCAAACGATCATCAAGTAAGGCGTAGATTCGTCGAATGGGCCCAAAACAAGATTACAGTTGTTCCCGATTTTCATAAGCGAATTTTGTTTAGCGATGAAGCGCACTTCTGGTTGAATGGCTACGTCAACAAACAAAACTGCCGCATTTGGAGTGAAGGTAATCCTCAAGTGTATGTGGAAACACCGTTACATCCAGAAAAACTGACTGTTTGATGCGCTTTATGGGCTGGTGGAATCATTGGTCCGTACTTTCTCAAAAACGATGGCGGCCAGAACGTTAGAGTCAATGGTGATCGGTATAGAGCCATGATTACAAACTTTTTCATTCCTGAATTGAATAACCATGATGTCCAGGAGATGTGGTTTCAACAAGACGGCGCAACATGTCACACAGCTCGTGCCACAATAGATTTATTGAAAGACACGTTTGGTGACCGCCTAATTTCACGTTTTGGACCTGTGAATTGGCCTCCAAGATCTTGTGATTTAACACCGCTAGACTACTTTCTGTGGGGCTATGTAAAGTCACTGGTCTATGCGGTAAAGCCACAAACGCTTGACCATTTGGAAGACAAGATTCGCCGTATTATTACCGATATACGGCCACAAATGTTGGAAAAAGTCATCGAAAATTGGACGTCCAGATTGGACTACATCCGCGCCAGCCGTGGTGGTCATATGCCAGAAATCGTATTTAAAATGTAATGCCACAAGATTATCTTTCGGATAAATAAAATTCATGTCAATCGAATAATCCATCGTTGTTTTATTGCAATTTAAAGTTCTATACCTCTATAAAAAACACCCTTTATAATCAAGATAAACTATTACACGTTTTGGAATGACTATATACACTCCGTTTATGTTTCAACATACAACAGCAACAACAATAATAACAATAATTATACGTATACATATACTGTGGCATGCCGACAACAACAACAACAACAATAAGAAGAAAATTAGTATGGAACAGAGAAATATTTTAAACATAAAGGATCACATTGATAACATTTGTCCTTAACAAATAGAAAACAAATGAAAGGAGAAGTATACAGCAGAGCAGTAAAGG
Organism: Sarcophaga subvicina; assembly: GCA_936449025.2. Taxonomy (NCBI): domain Eukaryota; kingdom Metazoa; phylum Arthropoda; class Insecta; order Diptera; family Sarcophagidae; genus Sarcophaga; species Sarcophaga subvicina. Next base: position 101,455,167 of record OW388084.2, read on the forward strand.
AATGTAAACTTAAATAAAATCGTAGTCAACTTTTAATATCATTAGACGGATTTTTGCATGATGGTACTTAAGCTGAGCTCGGTTTTTTAATGCGGATTCCTGCGTAGTTTTTGCAGGCGGTCAAGTGATCTTTTTGGTGTAAAGGTTCATGACTTGGAGAGGTTCATGACTGCAATAACTTCATACATACATAATTGGTCATTACAACCCTTCAGTCAGGATTATGGACCTAGTTTCTCACACCACTTATGTTGTGTGTGTTAATTTTTATACATGCGTGGTGGGACCTACAGTTTAAAGTCGACTCCGAAAGACAGATTTACGAGAAACTTTTCATGGCAATTTTATTTTTCTACTCAGAGTTTTTGCCGGAAATCTGCTGAGAAGAAGCCGCCGAAGAAATATTTTTTTTCATATTTTCGTTTTGATGTCTGGCCTGGGGCTCGAACCCTGGCTTTACGTCTAATGAGCCAACACACTACCTACTAGACCACTGCGACTTCAATAACTTCGAATTTGTTTCTATTGCGTGCTAATGTTTGTTCCTTGAATTGACAAGGCCGAGGCTCTTTCTAAACTACGTTTTCATTCGATTAAATGTTGCTGTTGGGGACCAATCTGCCACCTCTATAGACTACATACATACATACATACATATATACATAATTGGCCATTACAACACTTCAGTCAGGATTACGGCCTAGCTTCTCACACCACTCATGTTGTGTGTGTTAATTTTATACATGGGTTGCAGGGACTTACAGTTTAACGTCGACTCCGAACAACAGATTTTTGAGAAACTTTTCATGGCAATTTTATTTCCAATCAAGAGTTTTTGCCAGAAATCTCTGTTGAGAGGAAGTCGCCGTGAGAAACATTTTTTTCATATTTCGCTTAGTTGGAGATATCTGAGCTGAGGGTTTGAACCCAGGCCTCACGTGTAATAAGCCAAGACACCACCCACTAGACTACGGCGACTTCTATGGACTAATCAGATGGGAGCGAAATTTTAGAGAACGGCTGCATTGCGTATCGCGTCGGCATATCGTACAGTGTCCGCTCCAGCCGTACTGGTGATAGCGGGTATAATCCCTGTGGATCTGCTGGCAGCGGAGCGGATGGAGATTTATAAGGCGAAATCGGCTGGAAGTCACATAACCGCTCACTTCAGGGAAAACACCATTTCAAAATGACAACAGCGATGGAACGAGGAAGATAGAGGAAGATGGACGACGAAACTTATTTCGGACATCAGGCCATGGATTGGTCGGAAATTAAATGGAGATGTAAATTACTACGTTACACAGATGCTATCGGGTCACGGATATTTTAGAAAATATCTGCACAGAATTGGCAAGACCGCCTCCCCTTACTGTCTTTACGAGGAAGGGGAGATAATTGATGACACAGAGCACCCTGTTTGCGAGTGTGCACGATGGCAGAGCTATCGCTCTGTACTGACGTCAATAGTTGGAACGATCACTGCCGCTAATATTGTCGGGGTTATGACTGCGAGTAGTGAAAATTGGACCTCGGCAGTGAATTACGTAGAGCGCATTCTGAGACGGAAGAAGAGAGATTTTGAGACTGCAGAATGAGTAAGCATGTCGGCATAGGTGATACTGTCACACGTGCCAAGCGTAATCGAGAATGATTTAGACGAAAGGAATAGTGGAGACGTTTAGATGTCTCCTCAACTTTCGATACGCAATCTGGACGCGGATATAGACATGAAGAGGCCAAAGAGCCAAAAGGACTCCACTCCGAAGTAATACCACCGTAGTTCCGGAGTGGGCAGAAACAAGTCCACAGGAGACGAGGGGGGGATTTAGTGGGTGAGGGCTCCACACACGAAGGATGTGACGACTTCCTCTATGGTGCGGTTAGGTGCAATTACCTCTCCTCGGCGATAAAAAAAATGGACTAATCAGCGAAAAAAGGTTCGAAAGCAGAATGAGGTGAGAGTAGATCGAATGAGTGTGAGGTTAGGAAGGTTTTGGTATTACTCGCCTTGGTCTACTAGGTAGCGTGTTGGCTTATTAAACGTAAGGCCACGACTTAAACCCCAAGACAGACATCTCCAATGAAATATAAAAAAATATTTCTCCGGCAACTTCCTCTCAGGAGACTTCTGAGAAGAAAAATAAAAATTCGTGTGGAATAGACTTTAAACTGAAGGTCCTGCCACTCATGTATAAAATTAACACACACAACAATAAGTGATGTGAGAAGCTAGGCTTGTAGAGTCGCCGTAATCTAGTAGATAGTATGTTATACGTAAGGCCACGCTTCAATAAACCCCAGGTCAGACATCAAAAGGTAATATGAAAAAATATTTCTCAAGGCGATTTCCTCTCAGCAAATTTCTGGCAAAAACTCTGAGTAGAAAAATAAAATTGCCATGAAAAAGTTTCTCGAAAATCTGTCATTTGGAGTCGACTTTAAACTGTAGGTCCTCATGTATAAAATTAGCACACACAACATAAGTGGTAGGAGAAGCTAGGTTGCAATTCTAACTGAAGGGTTAAAATTACCAATTATGTCGATGGGTTAGGAATGTTTGGCCATTGATTGATGGCGTTAGAAACGGTTCAACAAGGCCAGCGTAAAACTGCTTACAACGAGGGATCAGAAATAGAATTCCTCAGGACTTCTAGCCGGAGTTTAAATAATCCTCTGTAGTTACTCAAATGTTGATACATAATGATTGAGTACCTTGGAGAGTGTACTCTGTGTAGAGACGACAGTCTGAGGTTTGTTGTAAGATTATGCAGGCAGAGTGATGTGACTACGTCTTCATGTATCTGATCTCAATCCCCACGCTTTGGTTCTTCCCATTTTTCGACATTTCTAGAGTGAACACAATTGATGCCCTTACCTTCAAGCGTTTTCTATTGGCAAATATAATCACATGCATCCTCAAATATACCTCCGCTTGTAGGAAACTGTTGGCTCTGAGAATTGTGGCTCTCATGGCAACATACTTTCTTAGAACTTCTCGAGGAGCTACTCATAATCCTTAACTGTCCATTACCAGATACGTTGGCGAAACAAGCAGCTATGAATACAACAATGGTATTAAGTACCATTAAAATGTAAAAGCATGCAGGATATTCGTCTGTTATATCTCCCTAACCTGTTGTCTTATTCAGGATGTTATACGTTATCGGTGCGATAACGCATTCATCACAGAACAAAGGTTTTCATACGTAGTTCGTATGAAAGAAATTCAAGGAGCGTAGTTCTTTGAAGATTACAGGATATCTCTGTACTCTCACACACACACTTTCCATATGAGAGAAACATGTTTGCCTCTACTGCCTACCAACAACAATACAAATTCTATTGACATGGGACTATAAAGTAACAAAAATTGATGACGTGATACGTAAGAGAATTTTTTTTTTTTTTTTTGGTTAATATTTTTGGTGAAAGCGTGAGCATTTTAATATGGCCTCAAGGAATACAGAATACAAAAGAAGAAGAAGAAGAATTTTATGAAAATTTATAGCACACGTCATACATCACGAACAAAATTGTGTATCTTTTACGAAAAGATAACAAATGAGAAAAGAATCATGCTGAAGGAATTTTAAAGAAACGATAAAGGGTCCGCCAAATAAGTTTTTTTTTTGAAAATGCTTTAAAAAAAAAAACTACTGAATATTTGATCTTGGCGGGTATGTAAACAAGCAAAATTGTCGCATTTGGGGCACAGAAAACCCTCACGCATACATTGAATAGGCGACGCACCCAAAACGAGTCACTGTTTGGTGCGGATTTTGGTCCAGAGGCATAATTGGGCCATTTTTCTTCGAAAATGAGCAAGGAGTGACCGTTACAGTTAATAGCGATCGTTATCGGGCCATGTTGAACGAATTTTTGTTCACAAAAATTAAAGAGGAGGATATTGGCAACATTTGGTTTCAACAGAACGGTGCTACGTGCCACACAGCCGAAGCTACACTCGATGTTTTGCGCCCTGTTTTTGAAGATCGCATTATTAGCCGCATAGCTGATGTCGTTTGGCCACCTTGGAGCTGCGATTTGACACCGTTGGACTATTATTTGTGGGGTGCCGTCAAAGATAAGTGTTACCTGGCCGACAAGCCAGAGACAATTGATGCTTTAAAGGACAATATTCGTGAAGCCATTGGTGAAATACAGCTGCACACAATCGATAATGTGCTTAAAAACTTGGACCGATCGTGTAGGCTACTGCATGGCCAGCCGAGGCAGCTATTTGAATGAAATTATTTTCCATTATTAACCGGAAGGATTGTACTTTCAATTAAAAAAATAAATTTGAGAAAATATTCAGTAGTTTTAAGCATTTTCAAAAAAAAGTTATTTGGCGGACCCTTTATATGCGTAGATTCATACAAGAACAAACCCAAGCACAAGCGCATATGGATGAATACCTCACCTCAGCTTACAGTAGAGAGCAAAAGAGTGCGAACTGTGTATAGAACTGATGAGATTAGCTAAGGCACGGGATCTTCTTAAGGCCAGGAACCCAAATTAGACTGAAACTTTTATTAAACTCACATTATTCTATTGAAAGTTATTCACGTTTAAAAATGAGTGACAGTTCGTTGCATTATCATCATAATTTTCTTTTCTATTACAGAAGGGATAAGAATGCCTAGCAAATTGTTGAAAAATTGTGTGAAACTTACGGAGATGGATGCTCTATTTAGAAAAATAGAAGCCAAATGATTAATTCATTTTGAATACGATATTTTGATGTTACAGAGAAAGGTCGTTATCAACCATTTGAAGTAAGCTGTGTACACAAAAGATCTTGAAGGCCGAAATAGTCGATAAAATCTTGGAAAACAATTCTGCACATAAGCAGCATCGAAGTTGGAAGGAAACTAGGCATTCACCACCAAGCAATTATCAACCATTTGAAGTAATCTGGGTGCGCAGCAAGATCTTGAAGGCTAAAATACACGACAAAATCTTGGAAAACATTTAAAAAAGTTTGGCACATAAACACTATAGACGTTGTTAAGGCACTAGGCATTCAATGCCAGGCAATTAGCCACCAGTGACCAATTTATCAGGCAAAACTTCTATTTTCCATTCATCGCTAAACCGAAAAAAATTTAAACATTCCTAAAGCGAAAGAAGTCTCTCATTCTGAACAGCTTTTCTTTGAATCTACACTCCTAAAGCGAATAATTTTGCCGACGATAAAAAGTCCTTCCTTTCTTTAAGTCTGCAGGGTTCGATCAGAAGGATCATTACTGTTACTTAGGCCACATCTGGCATGACACAAATCTCTACTTATTGTAATTATCAGATATCCTTAAGCCCATTCGGTTTAATGAGAGTAGTCTCCGCCTCTCCTAATATTTCCTTCCGCCAATATATTATAATTAGTCATTACTGCCCTTCAGTCAGGATTACGACCTAGTTTCTCACACCACTTATGTTGTGTGCGTTAATTTTCTACATGAGTGGCGGGACCAACAGTTTAAAGTCGACTCCGAATGACAGATTTTTAAGAAACTTTTCATGGCAATTTTTATTTACTCTCAAGAGTTTTTGCGAGAAATCTGCTGAGAGGAAGTCGCCGAAGAAGTACTTTTTGTATTTTGTCTTGATGTCTGGCCTGGGGCTCGAACCCTGGCTTTACGTCTAATAAGCCAACACACTACCTACTAGACTACGGCGACTTCAAATATATATTCGCCAATATATATTCTCCAAACTCCGTTTCCAGCCTTACAACAAGGTTCTGGCTTTAACAGCGGTAAGAATTTTCCCCTGCACACAAGTTCATCTGCCTGGTCATTGTCATGAATTTTCATATGATCTGGGATCCAGCAGAGGGTGACTGTATATCCCTTGTCAACTGGAAAGTTTCATTTTAATCTCAAGTCAACCTCATAGTAGCTGAGAGCTGGAATGGCAGTCATACATATCTTCCAATATAATTGTTATATCTCTGTCATCTGTATTTGATGTCCAAATTGAATTGAGTACGTATTATAGTAGCCTAGTCTGCGGCTTGAAAGATACATGTGAGTTGCAGATGGTGTCTGAACATCCCACTGTTGAGCCGAACAATTCTGTTTCTTACACTCCGTCTGTTGTTTACCCATCTGTACGCCACAAACCTTGGTCTTATTTTTAATAGAATATGTAGACTCTGAAGTGTTCCATTCAAATTCTATTAGAGAATTTGCTGTCCAGCAGACTTGTCTTCCATTATTCTAAACATAGTCGACGTGAATTGAATTTAAATTCATTAACTTAGTCAGTTGAGTACCCTTTACCGAAAGAAAGAAATGACAGGCAGTAGTCTACATTGCTGTGGTATAAAATATGGTCTGGTAAAATGTCTTACCAGACTATATTGTTACGTTACCTTTTAAAAATGTTTAAAATATGCACTCGCAGATTGCAAATAAACTAAAAATAAATTTGTGTTTAGTTTTAATGAAAATTCTTTATTATTCGCACCAATCTGTATGCCACTGTTTACAACTTGATGTAAACAACAACAATTGCTTTTCTTTGTTATTCCTCTGTTTACACCTTTTGAATAAACAATAACAATTATTAGGCAATTATTATTCGACAGGTCTTCGTAACGGAGATCTTCAAGCCACGATTACTCTCTTTAAACGCACCGCATCTTCACACAAGACTGACTGAACTACACTAACTCAGTCGCCTGCTTTGCCTTGCCTTTTATGTGGCAAAGTAAACAGTCTGATGAATGTTCTTGAAGACAAATGTTTATGAGTTCGCCTTCCCGAAATCTTTATAAATGTAAACATTATCTATTATTGTTGTTTGTGGAGTTTGTTTACATTTATTCTTGTAGTGTTGTTGGTATATTTTTGTTTGCTTGTTTACTTGTTTTTTATGCTGGTGTTTGTTGTCGTACTTTTGTTTACTTGTTTATCATTTTTATGCTAATGTTTGTTGTTATATTAAGCAGTACGATAATTTGTAAACAGGTTTGTTTACTGCATTGTTTTGTTTTTGTAGGTTTTGTTTATAATTTTAATGTTAGGCGATGTTAAAGCAAAACACCAGTATTTAGATTATTCATTTTCGTAAAAATATTCTCGTAACCTTTATGATAAGGTTTGGAAGGAATATTAATTTTATTTCTCACTGTATATTGAATAGGCCCCCCGTCATTTTTTGTATTTTTCCATATGCGATATTATCCTCTTAAACCATTTCAATGTGCCGCTTTCTAATATATTTGTTAAGTTCTGTTGTTGTTGTTCTCGTTGTTGTAGTTGTTTCCCAAGTTTATCGGCAGCAATTTGTCAATTTTATTTATTTACTCACTCATGTTTAGAATACCGGGAAAAAAAAGGTCATGAAAAAAAAACAAAAAAAGTGGAAAAAATAGTGACAGACTCCTTTATTTCCTTAAGGACCAACTTTAGTGAAAAAATTTATTTTCTTTTAACAATAAAGAGAACAAAATTTATCGAGTTGATATGCATATCATATCAATGTGTCATCGATGACAGTGTCAATTGAATTGAATTTAAATTGTTAAAGCATGTGAAAGGGGGAAAAAATATGTCAGAACGGAGAAAAAAGGGAATACCTATGAGATAAGTATGCCAAAGTATTTGGCAGACAGACTCTTAAAAGTGTTATCGAAAAAGAAGAAGAAAAGAAATGAAATGACGGTCAGGTCATGGTAATAAATAGAAACAATTTTTTTTCTTCTTCTTATCAATAAAACGTATTGCATGCGAGAATGATTCAATAAATCGAGTCGCATATCAGACACTATTTGAATTGAGACTAAAAAATGGCGCTACGTCTTCTCTACCTTACCACACCATATTTCATACCACAGCAATGTAGACTACTGCCTGCCATTTCTTTCTTTCGGTAAAGAGTTCTCCATGAGGGTTTATAATAATCCTCCTGCAATGGTATTCTCCCCATAACTAAGGATATCGAAATTCTAAATCGGAAATAAATGAGAAATTCTGCAATTCTCAGAGCTGTCAACTGACTAAGTTAATGAATTTAAATTCAATTCAGAGCCTTGTCGACTACTGGGTGGCTGATATATAATGCAACAAAGTAAAGTGCTACATTTTTTTAATTTTTTTTTTAATTTTATTGTTCAAAAGCAAAAAATGTTGGAAATAACATCAAATTTTAGAATCAGTTTAGATTTGTTCGAATTGGATACCTTTGGTACGAATTATGGCCTTCAAACGGCCGACAAAGCCATCACAGGCTGCACGAAAGTGGCTCAGCGGTATTTTGGCCCATTCCCGGCGAATTGCCGTCTTCAGATGATCGACACTTTGGTATTTTTTTTTTGAGAACCTTACTCTCCAAAATGCCCCAGGCGCAAAAGTCCAACAGATTGAGATGCGGAGCTTTTGGTGGCCATTGTGCGGTAGAAATGAAACGAGGAACCTCATTTTTAAGCCATTCTTGGTAGACGCGTGCTGAGTGCGGTGGTGCTGAGTCCTGTTGGAATGTCCATGGTCTGCGGCCGAAACGTTTGTCTGCCCAGGGCTTTAATACTGTCTTTAAGACATTTTTCCGATAATATTCTGCATTTATTTTGACCCCACGGTCGATGAATACGAGCGGGGAGCGACCATCGGCCATTACGGAGGCCCACACCATTACCATCGGCGGCGCTTGAGTTCTGGTGGCCAATCGCAGGTGTAAATTTTCAGCTGACCTCTTTGGCAAGTAAACCCGATCATTTTGTTTGTTCACAAGCTGCTCAATTTGGAATGGCTTCTCATCGGAGAAAACCAAATTCGGTAACTGGCCACTTTCGTGCAAGCGAAGTAACTCCTTGTCTCGTTCCAGTCTAACTTTTTTTGTCCATCGGTGAGCTCTTGCACTTTTTGGAACTTCAATGGCTTTAGTCCAAGCTCATTTTTCAATATGTGTTGCATCCGTTCTCGCGATATGTTCAGCTCACGAGCAATTTTTCTACCACTGCGGCTTGGATTTCGATCAAATCTGGCCTTCACTTTTCGGATCATTTCTGGTGTTGTTACCGTTTTTTTTTTTCGTCCACTTTTTGGACGCGATGCAACACTGCCAGTATCACGGTAACGAACAATGGTACGAGAAACAAAAGATTTATTCGCATTTAAATGCTGGAGGGCTCTAACGATAGCCACCTGGGGTTTTCCAGCCAAATATAAAGCAATCACACACACTATCACACGCTTGAATTCCATCACGAATAACTTTTTTTCTGAATGCAATCGATCAAAATGCTTTTGTACGCTTTGTAAATAATAAAATGAACTGTCACTGGAATAAATCTGTCAGCTGTCAGACAAGTTTGGCAAGGAACCCCACTATGACTGCTGGACAGCAAATTCTTTAATAGAATTTGAATGGAACACTTCAGAGTCGACATATTCCATTAAAAACGGACCATGGTTTGTGATGTTCAGGTGTGTAAACGACAGACGTAGAGAAAGAAGCAGGATTGTTTGGTCCAACAGTGGGATGTTCAGACACCATCTGAAACTTACATGTATCTTGCAAGCGGCAGACTAGGCTACCAAGATACGTACTCAATTCAATTTGGACCTCAAATACAGATGACAGAGATATAACAATTATATTGGAAGATACAGTGGGCGCCATAAGTGAGTCAACACTTTTGTTCTTAAGCATAAAAAAAGTTCCTTTATCATGAATTGTAGTTTTTGTTTTAACATTTTATAAGTAATAAATAAACGTTTTTATTTGTGGAAATTTATTCGACTATTCTCATTTACTTTTCTCGCTATCCTAAGAAAATGATTTATTTCAGTGGTGTTTACTCACTTTTGGCGCTCAGTGTATGTATGACTGTCATTCCAGCTCTCAGCTACTATGAGGTTGACTTGAGATTAGTATGTAACTATCCAATTGACAATAACCCTCTGCTGGATACCAGATCATATGAAAATTCATGACAATGACCAGGCAGATGAACTTGTGTGAAGGGGAAATTCCTTACCGCTGTTAAAAGTAATTCAATCAACCGGAAATATAGGCAGAAAAGCTATTGGGGGTATAGCTAAAGCTAGGAGATATTGAATCATTATTTTTCTGGATCTTAAAAATGCATTTAACTTGGCGAAATGGAGAAATTTCTACTTAAAACTACTAAGTAGAACAGAATTCTGTGTTATGAAGCCAACAATAGTATTAAGTTTCACACAATTATAGTTGAAGTTCTTCAAGGTTCGGTTTTAGAACCACTATTGTGGAATGTATAGTCGCCGTAGTCTAGGTAGTATGTTGGCTTATTAGACGTAAGGCCACGGTTCAAATGCCAGGTCAGACATCAAAACGAAAATAAAAAAATATTTCTTTGGCGACTTCCTCTCAGCAGATTTCTGGCAAAACTCTTGGAGAAAATAAAAATAAAGTCGACTTGAAACTGTAGGTTCCACCACTCAAGTATAAAATTAACACGCACAACTTAAGTGGTGTGAGAAACTAGGTCGTAATCCTAACTGAACGGTTGTAATGACCAATTATGTATGTATGTATTATGGAATGGAATATATTGCAGGGAAAATTAAAATTCCGGTATCGAGGATTTCCCCCATAATATTGCAATATAAACACGAGCCCCACTTTTGCTGTGCTATTGGCGAACATTGTCTTGGCGCTCTGTCCTGTACAATGTTTAAAAGGTGTTGCAAATCTTAAATCTTGGATCGGACAGAGTACAGAAGATGACATCTAAAGCCGAAGTACAGGCAAAGTGCGATTATATAAAAAGCTGCCTGACAGAAGGAGATTTTCCGGAAAGAAACTGTAACACTAAGTGCCACTTCTTAAGAACAGTAAACTGTCTGTGCATCCCTCATCCCGTAGACCATTGTTTATGTTTGGTAGCTTGGTATAGTTGGTGAAGTGTTGAAGCGATTGATATTGTAATCGTTGGTTCGAATGTACTCTCCAAAAAACAATTTGGCTTCAGATCTGGAGACAATGACAGCGGAACAGCGTCTTGATATTACCGTCGGTAAGGAAGGTTTCAGCGGACAGCTGTCACGTAGCTAAAAATATTAAATAATTATTTTAGTCACCGTACAGTATCGAAGTCGCCGTAGTCTAGTAGGTAGTGTGTTGGCTTATTAGACGTAAAGCCAGGGTTCGAGCCCCAGACCAGACATCAAAATAAACTACAAAAAGTATTTCTTCGGCGACTTCCTCTCAGCAGATTTCTGCAAAAACTCTGAGAGTAAATAAAATTGCCATGAAAACTTTCTCAAAAATCTGTCGTTCGGAGTCGACTTTAAACTGTAAGTCCCACCACTCATGTATAAAATTAACACACACAACATAAGTGGTGTGAGAAACTAGGACGTTGTACAATGGGTCAATTCGACCTCCGGGTACTGTACTTGTCTTAATTGACAAGTACACGTCCTCTAACCTAACCTAACCTAACCTAACGCTACAGTATAGAAAGAGATGCGGGTATCAGAAAATATAGTGTCACAGGAGGGCATGCCACAGGGCTCTATTCTTGATAAAAACATTCTAAAATGCGATGCACGAAGGCATTTTAAGGCTCACACTTCTCAACGCTGCATGGAAGCAAAGTGCAACGATGATGCTGCGAGAATAAGGAGCTGGCTGAATGAAGCTAACCTCGAATTTGTTGCACAGAAATAAAGAAGGTACTGGTAAGTGGACAAACGAAGGCAGCATATTAGTCGCGTATATAAGTGGTCCTCAGTGTGAAAAAAATACGGCTTCTTGAAACAATTATGGATTTCATGGCATTCTACATACACAGCGGTATGGTCATGTGCGACCATGGAAGTTAATGCAGATTCAGAGACACTTTACATTAAGAGTCCCCCTGTGTATACATGACTGAGTAAGACAAGGCAATTGCTGCGAAAACTGGGTATTTGTCGTCAATTATTCAGCTTCATAATATGCAGGGCACTATGGTAGGAACGGAAATCAGAGGACCACTCACGATCTACAGTAATCCCTCGATTTACGTCGCAGTTGGTTTCAAAAAAAGGCGACGTAAATCGAAACAACGTAAATCGAATTCCATATTGCTCATAAAAACCTACTACTTTTAACAAGGAACTTAAAAAAGTTACAGTAATCCCTCGATTTAAGTCACAGCTGATTCCAAAAAAAAGGCGACGTAAATCGAATGACGACGCAAATTGAAGTTAAAGGGAACAAACAATTTGACGAAGTAGATCGAAACAACGTTAATCGAGGCGACGTAAATCGAAGGATTACTGTATTAGAAAAAGGAATTAAAACTAGTTTCTAAAATACCCATACGATATTCTGAAATTCATCCGCAATGCTTTTATAATGTCCTTCCATGGTATACTGTTAACAGCATTCCAAACATATGAATGTAACTGGCAGAACAACATTTCTGGAGTAGTTTTCCCCTCTTGAGGCTTTTCCATGCTCAAGATCATGTCTTATAGTCAAAGTGTTAAGTTTTCGTTTTGAAAATCAAGCAGCCTCACGGATAGACCGCCTGCCTTTTCAATCTTCATTGCAAGCCTCTCGAAAAGCTTTTTAGTAACATCAAGCATGCAAAATCATCTGTTTGCTGAGGGCTGTATTAAATCTCCTTTTTGTTATTTTTTCAGAATCAGTTTTTGACGTGGACCCCTTAGAAGATGTAGAAAGGCTGACGTATCAGTGATTGCATGATTTCCTATTATCATTTTCTTTAAAGCATTAAAGTTTTTATCAGCTACGAAGTACCTGTTCTTAGAGGAGCATGCATAAGAAATTATTTTTACATTAAAGACGTAAGACGGAACAAAGAACGTCTTTCATTCATCACAACAAAAGTTAAAAGAAAAAAATTTGTATACTTTTTTTGATCACATACATATGTACATACGAAATGGAAAATTCTAGATACTGGTGTTTTGCTTTTACAAAAGATCTCCGTTACAAAGATCTGTCGAACAATTGTCTAGTAATTCTTATTGTTTATGCAAAGGATGTAAACAAAGGAATAACAAACAAAGCAATTGTTGTTGTTTACATCAAGTTGTGAACAGTGGCACACAGAACTGTGCGAATAATAAAGAATTTTAATTAAAACTAAAAACAATTTTTTTTTATTTTATTTGCAATTTACGAGCTCATCTTTTAAACATTTTTAAAAGGTAAAAACGTAACAATAAACATAATTGATCATTGCAACCCTTCCGTCAGGATTGTGTGTTAATTGTATACATGAGTGGCGGAACCTGTAGTTTAAAGTCGATTCCCAACGACAGATTTTTTTGAGAAACTTTTTCATGACGATTTTTATTTACTCTCCGAAGTCGGTGTAAAAATTGTTTTTTATATTTTCATTTTGATGTCTGACCCCTGGAACATGAACCATGGCCCTACGTCTAATAAGCCAATACACTGCCCATTAGACTACAGCGACTTTTTTGATTGCACCTCGTATATTTCCATTCATTTGCGTGCTGCTATACAATTCCTACTATCACTTGCTTTTATTTTTATTTTTAAGTTTAATATTAATTGCTTACGTAATTAATTTTATTTTGAAATGAGAAAAGGAAACTAAAAAAACTAAAAAAAACTTTTTCGCTGTCATGACTACCATTTGATTTGATTCTTTAAGGTACACTTTCTTCACTTTTCGAAATTAATTAATTTCACTGAAAGGCATTTTTATTCAATAATCTGTATAATCTAGCATAATGGTTTGAAATTAAAATGTTTTTCGGATTAAAATAGTTGTTGCTTTAAAACCACATAGAAATTTAAAATCTTAAACGTATTAAAACCGAAACACAATGCGTATGCAGTACCACAATGCGTATGAGTAATTTAAATTCAATTCAACAACCAATATTAACTCACTTAGGCGTATGATTTATGAAATCTATGAAGTTAATTTGTAATTTCATCAAAAATAAAAAAATATCTCCCAAGCCACGTTATTCCTGAGTATATTTGAAAAGGATATTTATAGTCACGTAGTAAGTCTCATGAAGTATATTTTTCTTCCCCCCGTATTTTTTTAGCAATTGATTGATTTGTTCAACAAAGTCCTGACCTCTCTCTCCATTCACATTTCGATTGGCCTCCATACAGGCTTATGTTGGGCATTTTCAAAATGTTTGTTAAAGAGCAACAACGAATGGAAGCAGAAAATACACGCCAAATAATTCTCTTTTTATGGTCTACTGACCAATAATGTGTTTGTTGTTGTACCATTGTAATACGAGTTTATTTTCACACAACAACAACAAAACTTAAACCTTTTTTTGTAACAATTTCTATGGAAACTTAAAAAAAACACAAATTTTTGAAAGTAAAATTTGAAGAAATGCAAACAAGCAACCAACCAACAGGAAATAAGTACAGGAAATAAAAAAAGTTTTCGAAAATCCATTTAAGCGAACAACAGTAGCGACAACAGCAGCAGCAACTGCAGTTTCTTCTTTCAACAACACCAGCAGGTGGACCTATTATGTTTCATGTCGTCTTACATTGAGTCCTTCAAAAAGGGATTCAAATCAAACAGTGTGCGTGTGAGATGTCATTGAAATTGTTACGCAAATGAAAAATTCTAAATACTGGTGTTTGGCTTTTACATCGCTTAACATTAAAATTATAAACAAAAGCTACAAAAACAAAACAATGCAGTAAAGAAACCTGTTTACAAATTATCGTACTGCTTAATACAACAACAAACACCAGCATAAAAAATGATAAACAAGTAAACAAAAATACAACAACAAACACAGCATAAAAATGGTAAACAAGTAAACAAAAATACAACAAGAAACACCAGGATAAAAAATGGTAAACAAGTAAACAAAAATACACCAACAACACTACAAGAATAAATGTAAACAAACTACACAAACAACAATAATGAATGATATATTCCTAAGTGAGGTTATGGAGAAAACTGTACTGAGACTGTGTGTACAACACTTTGAAAATTGTTTAAAATTGTTAACTGCGCCGTGCAATAAGGCACTATTGAAAGCTAATAGAACTATTCATGCGAACGAATTCAAATTCCACTTTTAAAAAGTGAGAAAAAAAGTATCTCGTACGGCATTCTATGGGAAGATGGTAAAGCGAATCACTAATTAGAAGAATTTCTTCTTCAGTTGATATGTTAAAGAGCAGATTTCTTCAGAATCTATGTAGAATCCATCATAAAAACTTCATAATAATCATAGTGGCGCACTGGCACCGGGCAATAATTACTGATGGCCCTTAGAAACCTCCAACGATGTTTACATTTATAGAGATTTCGGGAAGGCGAAGTCTCCAAAATTCACCTTCAATAACATTCATCAAACTGTTTACTTTGCCATATAAAAGGTAAGGCAAAGCAGGCGAGTAAGTTAGTAAAAGTTCAGTCAGTCTTGTGTAAAGACGCGGTGTGTTTGAAGAGACTAATCGTGGTTTGAAGATCTCCGGTACAAAGATCTACCGAATAATTGTCTAGTAATTGTTATTGTTTATGCAAAGGGTATAAACAGAGGAATAACAAACAAAGCAATTGTTGTTGTTTACATCAAGTTGTGAACAGTGGCACACAGAATTGTGCGAATTATTAAAGAATTTTAATTAACAATAAACGCCAATTTATTTTTATTTTATTTGCAATCTACGAGCTTATATTTTAAACATTTTTAAAATATGTTATGTGTCCGTCTCCGGGTGGGGCACATCCGCAATGTTAAATTTTCCATTGAATTTCTATAAATTATGCTGAATTTGACCGACGGCATGGATTATATTGGCTTTGGGTAACACAGTGCTTTGTGGCTTATTCGCAAAAATCTTTAAAAAAAATCCCACGGGGAAAACTTTATCTTCTTATCATCTCCACCTGAGAAGACCATGTCCCCAAATCGTTCACACAGAATATCCAATGTGGCACGAGCTGTGTGGCCATTCTGTTCAAACCATATGTCGCTGGTAAGTAGGCTGGAGTAGTAGCTTTGATGCCAAAAGCTCAGCGCAAAAGCTGCATATTTAAAGCACGACTACTCCACACTGGAAAATCAGCCCGAAAGATTGATAAACGAAGCTATATTCTTGCAATCGATGGATGATAGCTCCGCCAAGCTGACAAGAAATGGGGAGCCAAATAACCTATCTCTGCACCTTGCAAGAGATGGGCATTGACAAAGAAAGTGGATAACAGTCTCCTCTTCCTCATCGGATCTGCACCCACGGCAGAAGTCGTTAGATGGGAGCTGCATTCTTTCCGCGTGTCTTCCTATTACACAATAACCTGTAAGCATGGCCACTGTGATGTCGCTGGTAACCGAACCATAAAATTCAGGCCAAAAGAAGTTGGTAATCATCGACTTATTATGTCCCCCTTTGACCTGGCCTGGCCAATGTCGTTCTCAGAGAAATATAGACAGAAAGCCCCGCCAGCATAAAATCCACTCCATGCAGAGACTTTTCTTGGATCATTTGGATGCTCTTGGATCTCATGTCGATTGGTATTGCCTTTAATGCGATAATTTTGCTTGTTTACCTAACCATTCAACCAAAAATGAATCTCATCGCTGAAGATGACTTTTCGATAAAAACTAGGGTCAGTAGCCTACTGTTTGAGAGCCTATTCAGCGAATACACGCCGTTGTTTTTTACAAAGCAGACTGTATTTAACACATGTAGCTTTAACAAGATGGCCGCTATCAACTGTCAAAGTTCGCAAGCCCCTGTTGAAAGACCCAATACAATACTACAAGTAAGAGAGCCTTGTTTTAAAAGTTCTGAAATTATTTAAATGGGCGGTAAAGCCCTTTTAATGATTAAGTGAGTTGTTGTTGTTGTTGTAGTGATTGTGATTGTTGTTGTTTGCTATTTTGTTAACTGGTTGTGCCACAAACAACTTTTTTGGAACACAATTTTTGGCATATTTAATAGGGTAGTGGGGTAGTACTACTATACGACTCTATAGCCTCCAGAGTCTTTGCGGTTTGTTTAAGGCAAGTGTGTGGTTGTTTTTCACCTAAAAACAGGAGAGGAAACTGTAGTATTTTTGTTTTATATTTTTCATTAAAACACCTGTGATTTATGTAATGCTGTTTGTATTGCCAAAGTACATGGAATAGGGCAGCTCCAGTCCAATATTCTTTTCGAATAAGTATAAAAATTTGAACATGAAAAAGTCTGCAGAGCGGGATGGAATGATTAAGCAAAACTTGATCGTAACAAGCTTTATTCGATCTGCTTGGATGGAACGCTATATGCCCCCAATTCTTAAAATGTTTGCTTCTAACCTCATTGAAAATTATCGCACAATAGCCATATGCTCGGCATTGTGTTTTCGTGCTGTAATACTGGGTAGATATAAACACAATCAGGTCGACAATCTCGGTATGAGTTTGGTTTTCTAACTCCGTTGCCTGCTTTGCCTTGCCTTTTATATATGACAACGTAAACAGTCTGATGAATGTTCTTGAAGGCGAATGTTCATGGCTTCGCCCTCTCGAGATCTCTATAAATGTAAACATTTATTATTGTAGTGTTGTTTGTGTACTTTGTTTACATTTATTCTTGTAGTGTTTGTTGTTGTATTTTTGTTTACTTGTTTATCATTTTTTATGATGGTGTTTGTTGGTATATTTTTGTTTACTTGTTTATCATGTAAACTAGTTCATTGTCTTTGTTTTTGTAGCATTTGTTTATAATTTTAATGTTAAACGATGTAGAAGCAAAGCACCAGTATCTAGATTTTTCCATTTTCGTAACAATATCAACTAGAGACTTTTGGTCCAACGATATAGAATTTCCCTATAGTGCCCTTGAGGTGTATACATATACATACATACATACATAATTGATCATTACAACCCTTCAGTCATGATTACGACTTAGTTTCTCACACCACTTATGTTGTGTGTGTTAATTGTATACATGAGTGGCGGGACCTACAATTTAAAGTCGACTCCGAACGACAGATTTTTGAGAAACTTTTTCATGGCAATTTTATTTACTCTCAGAGTTTTTGCCACAAAACTGCTGAGAGGAAGTCGCCGAAGAAATACTTTTTGTATTTTTGTTTTGATATCTGGCCTGGGGCTCGAACCCTGGCTTTACGTCTAACACGCCAACACACTACCTACTAGACTACGGCGACATTGAGGCGTATATGACTTCAAAAATCTGGACGGAATAGGGAATAGATTGGCCCTCTAAATCTCTTAATTTACTCGAAAAGATAGGCCCTCAGCCAAGCTGGCTTAGAGTGCTTTTCGAACATCCCGTCGATAACTAAACTTGTCCATAAATGTTGAAATTTTTCGGAATGACTTCAAAAATCTGGACAGAGTAGATTATGAGATTGACCCTTTAAATCTTTTAATTTACTCGGACAGATACGCCCTCAGCCTGATTAGCTTAAAGCGCTTTTCGAACATCACATGGATAATTGAACATGTACTTAAATCACGAAATTTTTTCAGGATGACTTCAAAAATCTGGACGGAGTAGGCATTGAGGTTGTCCCATAAAATCTCTTAATTTAGTTTAACAAATAACTTCAAAAATCTGGACGGAGTAGGTGATGAGATCGAACCTTTAAATCTTTTTCTCGGACAGATAGGCCCTGAGCCAAGCTGCCTTAAAGTGCTTTTCGAAGACCAAATCGCTAACTAAACTTGTCCATAAATGTTGACATTTTTCGGAAGATGGTTGGATTTTTCAGAGGTGTTCACAATTCGGAGTCCTTGGCCTAAAGGGCACACCTAGAAACTGTATTGCGGATGTACTGTTTGAGAACCTGTTCCGCACTGGAAAGCCCATTTAATAATAACTGTATAAGTGTCCCCTAGCCATGTCTAGGCTGGCAATTAGGGAAAATCTCATTCCTTTTCTTACAATTCCTCGTTTGAAGAGCAGTCCTGTTCCACTGTTGCAATGAGCTGCCCGGATCTTAACCAAGGGAGGACGAAACAGCTTATTTTTCTTCTCCCAACTTCACATTGATTGATGTGATCTCTGTCCTTAAGCAACGTCGCATAATGAGGAGTTATGCTAGTTGAATATAGAAATGAATGTAGAAATTGCGACTTAGTGGGGGGAAGGAGATATCCTCTGGCACCCAAGGTGACACTGAGTGCAAGGATACTGGGAATAAAATTTTTGATATGAGTGATATGAATGAATGAATGATGAATTTATAAAGTAAATGAAATCTGATAGCTTAATGGGCCGTATATAATGGGCCTAACTTAGTCTAGCATAAAGCCGCTGCTGTTGAAAATTAATACCAATCTGCCAAGCTGGTGATTTATGCAGGAATACTGATTTCAATGCTCCTATATGAGCAACATGAGAAGAATTGCAGGCATAATACATAATTGGTCATTACAACTCTTTAGTTAGGATTACAGCCTAGTTTCTCACACCACTTATGTTGTGTGCGGTAATATTATACAAGAGCGGTGACGGGACGGGACCTACAGTTTAAAGTGGACTCCGGACGACAGATTTTTGAGAAATTTTTTCATGGCAGTTTCATTTACTCTCAGAGTTTTTGCCAGAAATCTACTGAGAGGAAGTCGCCTAAAGAAATATTTTATCATATTTCGTTTAGTTGGAGATGCCTGACCTGGGGTTTGAACCCGGGCCTTACGTCTAATAGCCAACATACCATCTACGAGACTACGGCTACGAGACATGCCAATTTTTTTTACTCTCGAGAGTTTTTGCCAGAAATCTGCTGAGAGGAAGTCACCGTGAGAAATATTTTTCTGTTCGCATTTCGTTTAGTTGGAGATATCTAAGCTGGGGTTTGAACCGAGACTTCGCGTCTATAGAAGCAGAATTATATCCTATTATTCTGCCTATATTTGCTAATAGTTAACATCACTCTTGACCAAGGCATTTGTAACTTTTGTTGGACTTTGGTGCTGCCAATCTGAGAAAATGTATTTGTTATTCGTTTTTATGTACCACCCTACTATTTACTGCTACCCTATGCTATGTGTATACATACATATTTACTTTTGTACGTACGCATTCATTATTTGTTGGATTTTGTAAAAATAAAAGAAAAATATTTATGAAGTGCCACACGATATTAAATGAAAAGAAATAAATTTTATTTTTTTTTTATTCATAAACAACATTCTATGCTTTAGTTTATGAACAATTTAACAAGAAATATTGACAACAACAACAAGAAAAACAAAAACAAACACAGGAGAGAGAGAAAGAGAATATAAAAGAATTTTTATAAAAAGAAACGTGATTTCTAAAGGTTTCATTCAGTCTTTATGATTTGCAAGCAAATGAGGCGTAAAGATTGAAAATGTTTAAAGAGAAATTAAAAAAATTATTGTGTTACAGGGAAATAAAAATATTAAATAAAGAATAAATATTGTTACGTTTTTACCTTTTAGAAACGTTAAAAATAAAAGCTCGTAGATTACAAAGAAAATAAAAATAAATTTGTGTTTAATTTAAATTAAAATTCTTTGTTATTCGCACGCTGTTGACAACTTGATGTAAACAACAACAATTGCTTTTCTTTGTTATTCCTCTGGTTATACCCTTTGCATAAACAATTACAATTACTAGACAATTATTCGACAGACCTTTGTAACGGATATCTTCAAACCACGATTACTGTCTTCAAACACACCGCGTCTTCATACAATACTGACTGAACTTCACTAATTCACTCGCCTGCTTTGCCTTGCCTTTTATATGGCAGGGTAAACAGTCTGATGAATATTCTTGAAGGCGAATGTTCGTGTCTTAGCCTTCTCGAAATCTCTATAAATGTAAACATCGTTGGAGGTTTCGAGAGAGAAGTTTCTAAGGGCCATCAGTAATTATTGTGGCTGTTATGAAGTTTTTATGATGGATTCTAAAGAGAGTTTGAAGAAATCTGCTCTTTAACATAATAACTGAAGAAGAAATTCTTGTAATAAGTGATTCGCTTTACCATCTTCCCATAGAATGCCGTACAAGATATTTTTACTCACTTTTTAAAAGTGGAATTTGAATTCGTTCGCATGAATAGTTCTCAATCATCTTCCATCTAGCCGTAGTCGCCGTGGTCTAGTAGGTAGTGTGTTGGCTTATTAGACGAAAAGCCAGGGTTCGAGTCCCAGGCCAGACATCAAAATAAAATACAAAAAGTATTTCTTCGGCGACTTCCTCTCAGCAGATTTCTGGCAAAAACTCTGAGCGTAAATAAAATTGCCATGAAAAGTTTCTCAAAAAAAACTTGCCCGCCACTCATGTATAAAATTAACACACACAACATAAGTGGTGTGAGAAACTAGGTCGTAATTCTGACTGAAGGGTTGTAATGACCAATTATGTATGTATGAATAGTTCTATTAGCTTTCCCTAATGCCTTATTGCACGGCGCAGTTAACAATTTTATACAATTTTCAAAGTGTTGTACACACAGTCTCAGTACAGTTTTCTCCATAACCTCACTTAGAAATACAACCTTATAAAGCATTTCTATCTGCCACTGGTTTGTTACTGTTATGTACGCATCATCCCATATGAGATTTCAATATTCCTGGTATCAGGCGTTTTTCAGCCTGCCACGCCTTCTTGGGCCTTTACCGTTTTGATCCTTAAGCCGTTCTTGCGAAACTTTTGTTCTACTCTGCAATACAAAGTCGTCCATCATGATATCAAGCAGAACGATAGTGAATAGCTGAGATGAAAAACTGTGAAAGAGATGTTTCAAATTATTTTCCAATGTGGACCTTTTACATGGCCATGCAGTAGCCTACACGATCGGCCCAATTTTTAAGCACATTAACGATTGTGTGCAGCTGTATTTCACCAATGGCTTCACGAATATTGTCCTTTAAAGCGTCAATTGTCTCTGACTTGTCGGCGTAACACTTATCTTTGACGGCACCCCACAAATAATAGTCCAACGGTGTCAAATCGCAGCACCGAGGTGGCCAAACGATATCAGCTCTGCGGCTGGTAATGCGATCTTCAAAAACAGGGCGCAAAACATCGAGTGTAGCTTCGGCTGTGTGGCACGTAGCGCCGTCCTGTTGAAACCAAATGTTGCCAATATCCTCCTCTTCAATTGTTGTGAACAAAAATTCATTCAACATGGCCCGATAACGATCGCCATTGACTGTAACGGCCACTCCTTGCTCATTTTCGAAGAAAAATGGCCCAATTATGTCTCTGGACCAAAATCCGTACCAAACAGTGACTCGTTTTGGTTGCGTCGGCTTTTCAATGTATGCGTGCGGGTTTTCTGTGTCCCAAATGCGACAATTTTGTTTGTTTACATATCCGCCAAGATCAAAATGAGCTTCATCTGGAAAGATGATTTTTTTGCCAAAATCGGCGTCTTCTGGTGTAGGCTACTGCATGGCCAGCCGAGGCAGCCATTTGAATGAAATTATTTTCCATTATTAACCGGATGGATTGTACTTTCAAATAAAAAAAAGAAATTTGAGAAAATATTCAGTAGTTTGTTTTTAAAGCATTTTCAAAAAAAAAGTTATTTGGCGGACCCTTTACTACTTCTCTTCTCAATGCTATTCATATGACAGTACTTTCATGTTTTGGTATCGGAGAATTTCTTCAGTAACTACAGACGAGTAAACCAATCAAAAGATGCCTGGTCTATGCAGCTGCTGTTTGCCCCGAATGCTGCCTGTTCATCTCCCAAACGTTGTACAATTTTTTCTTTTTGCTTTGGAAAGCCATCCCTGTTTTATGACCGCTAATATCTTCTATGTTGCGTTAAGAGCAGAATAATTCCTCTACAGTTGTAGCAATCGTTCAAGTCTGCACTTTTCGGTATCTTAACGGAGATACAAGGATACAAGGATAAATGTAAACAAAATACACAAACAACCATAATGAAATAACGATGTTTACATCTAGTCATGAACATTCGCCTTCAAGAACATTCATCAGACTGTCGACTCTGCCATATAAAAGGCAAGGCAAAGCACACGACTGAAGTTAGTGAAGTTTAGACAGTCTTGTGTAAAGACGCGATGTGTTTGAAGAGAGTAATTGTGGTTTGAATGTCTCCGTTACGAAGATCTGACGAATAATTGTCTAGTGATTGTTATTGTTTATGCAAAGTGTGTAAACAGAGGAATAACAAACAAAGCAATTGTTGTTGTTTACATCAAGTTGTGAATAGTGGCACACAGAATTTTAATTAAAACTAAAAACAAGTTTATTTTTATTTTTATTTGCAATCTACGAGCTCATATTTTAAACGTTTCTTAAAAGGTAAAAACGTAACCCTATGGTAGAGTGTTCATATTATCATGTTATCAATTGTAAAATTGACCTTGTCTGCTATGCACACATGCCTGCACTTGTAATGATTATTTCTGACTGACAAACAAACAAAAAAATGAGATAAATTGTGTACCAAAGGATTTGTAAATATTTACAATTTAATGTATGTGTCTGTGTATTGCAATAAATAAATGCTATTAAAAAGAGGGGGAAATAAATATAAAAAAAATATTTAAATAACATAGACTGACAGACAATTTAAGTGCCTTTACTTTGGGTTTGGGGCTTGACTGTCTGTAGAATTTTATGCAACACATGACAACTTTATCTACAAATTACATGACATTTGAAAATTTTCTATAATTGTAGGCTTAACATGAACACACACACACAGACATACACATACACTCAATCATATTACACTAGCATAGGTTGAATGGGGAATGGAAATTCATAGACTCACTCGTATAACAATCAGTGGCATGTTGTAATAAAAAAATTTACATGCAAATCCCGTACTTTGGTCGGTAGACAGTGGTAGTGGTGGTCGTGGCGTGGCCTATTTTTGTAACACAGAGAGAAGGGATTTTTAAAGGTATTTGCAAATCAAACAATTCAACAACAATTTAAATTTATTGGGGAATTTCCATAAGCATGTTGTTTGACTGTCTTATCAGTTGTATGGTATGTGAAAAGGGAAAATTTCTATACAAACAAGGGACAAACAAAAAAAACCCGCAACCAGAAGTGAAAGTTGGCAACAAATTAAATGGGAAAGTAAGAAAAACTGCATAGCACTAGTAAGAAAATTATTATATGAACCAGAGTTAACAAGCAATCTCCTTAAATATGTCCATCATACCTACAACATAATTTGGCCATTACAACCCTTCAGTCAGGATTACTACCTAGCTTCTCACTCCACTTATTTTGTGTGTGTTAATTTTATACATGAGTGGCGGGACCTACAGTTTAAAGTCGACTCCGAACGACAGTGTTTTGAGAAACTCTTCACGGCAATTTTATTTATTCTCAGAGTTTTTGCCAGAAATCTGCTAAGGATGTCAGACATGGCTTTACATTCTACGGCGACTTCAATATGTCCATCAGTTACATCAGCTACTCAAATACAACTCTTATGTTCGTGAAAATTGCAGAAAGTTTACAAAATAGCTTGTAGAGTCGCCGTAGTATAGTAGATAGTGTGTTGGCTTACCAGAAGTAAGGCCACGCTTCAAAAAACCAGGTCAGACATCAAAACGAAAATAATGAAAAAATATTTCTCACGGCGACTTCCTCTCAGCAGATTTCTGGCAAAAACTCGGAGAAGAAAAATAAAATTGCCATGAAAAAGTTTCACAATAATCTGTCGTCCGAAAACGACTTTAAACTGTAGGTCGCGCCCCTGATGTATAAAAAGTAACACTTACAACATAAGTGGTGTGAGAAACTAGGACGTTGTACAATTGGTCAATTCGACCTCCGGGTACTGTACATATCTTAATTGACAAGAACACGTCCTCTAACCTAACCTAACCTTGCAGTAGTCTAGTAGGTAGTATGTTGAATAACTAGAATTGAGGCCACGGTTCAAACCTTAGGTCAGACATCTCCAGCAGAAAGAAATATGAAAAAATATTTCTCACGGCGACTTCCTCTCAGCAGATTTCTGTCAAAAACTCTGAGAAAAAAAATACAATTGCCATGAGAAAGTTTCACAAAAATTTGATGTGTGTGAAGATAGATTTTAAAATCTATCTCTCATGTTAGCTAACAGAACTCTGTTATGTTATTAACAGGAACTCTGTTAAATAATTAATTTAAGACAGGGAAAGAAAAACAGGAAAAATTAATTAAATTCCTGGGTAAAATAAGAAAAAAATAGCAAAAATTGCTAAATTAAGTCCTTTAGTTATCCACTGTTACAAAATATTGCATAATAAGCACTACAGTAAATAGATAATCACACATTTCGGAAAGTTATTGTAATTCGATAAATAAATCAATATTGTGGGAAAACAGAACTGAGTGGGCGGACAAAGTAAATTGTTTTTGAAGCATTGTACGTCCCTTTAGCTAACCCAATCGCCAGAATCCTTAACAGAGCGTGTTTTCATATCAGATTTTGAAATTTTCTGAGATTTCAGATTTTAAAATCCACTGTAAGTCCTTTTGTGGGAAAACAGGACTGAGTGGGCGGACAAAGTAAATTGTTTTTGAAGCATTGTACGTCCCTTTAACTAACCCAATCGCCAGAATCCTTAACAGAGCGTGTTTTCATATCAGATTTTGAAATTTTCTGAGATTTCAGATTTTAAAATCCACTGTAAATCCTTTTGTGGGAAAACAGGACTGAGTGGGCGGACAAAGTAAATTGTTTTTGAAGCATTGTACGTCCCTTTAACTAACCCAATCGCCAGAATCCTTAACAGAACGTGTTTTCATATCAGATTTTGAAATTTATTGAGATTTCAGATTTTAAAATCCACTGTAAGTCCTTTTGTGGAAAAACAGGACTGAGTGGGCGGACAAAGTAAATTGTTTTTAAAGCATTGTACGTCTCTTTAACTAATCTAATCACCAGAACTCTTAACAGAGCGCGTTTTCATATCAGATTTTGAAATTTTCTGAGATTTCAGATTTTAAAATCCACTGTAAGTCCTTTTGTGGGAAAACAGGACTGAGTGGGCGGATCAAGTAAATGGTTTTTGAAGCATTGTACGTCCCCTTAACTAACCCAATCGCCAGAATCCTTAACAGAGCGTGTATTCATATCAGATTTTGAAATTTTCTGAGATTTCAGATTTTAAAATCCACTGTAAGTCCTTTTGTGGGAAAACAGGACTGAGTGGGCGGATCAAGTAAATGGTTTTTGAAGCATTGTACGTCCCCTTAACTAACCCAATCGCCAGAATCCTTAACAGAGCGTGTTTTCATATCAGATTTTGAAATTTTCTGAGATTTCAGATTTTAAAATCCACTGTAAGTCCTTTTGTGGGAAAACAGGACTGAGTGGGCGGACAAAGTAAATTGTTTTTGAAGCATTGTACGTCCCTTTAACTAACCCAATCGCCAGAATCCTTAACAGAGCGTGTATTCATATCAGATTTTGAAATTTGCTGAGATTTCAGATTTTAAAATCCACTGTAAGTCCTTTTGTGGGAAAACAGGACTGAGTGGGCGGACAAAGTAAATTGTTTTTAAAGCATTGTACGTCCCTTTAACTAATCTAATCGCCAGAACTCTTAACAGAGCGTGTTTTCATATCAGATTTTGAAATTTTCTGAGATTTCAGATTTTAAAATCCACTGTAAGTCCTTTTGTGGGAAAACAGGACTGAGTGGGCGGACAAAGTAAATTGTTTTTGAAGCATTGTACGTCCCTTCAACTAACCCAATCGCCAGAATCCTTAACAGAGCGTGTATTCATATCAGATTTTGAAATTTTCTGAGATTTCAGATTTTAAAATCCACTGTAAGTCCTTTTGTGGGAAAACAGGACTGAGTGGGCGGATCAAGTAAATGGTTTTTGAAGCACTAACCCAATCGCCAGAATCCTTAACAGAGCGTGTTTTCATATCAGATTTTGAAATTTTCTGAGATTTCAGATTTTAAAATCCACTGTAAGTCCTTTTGTGGGAAAACAGGACTGAGTGGGCGGACAAAGTAAATTGTTTTTAAAGCATTGTACGTCCCTTTAACTAATCTAATCGCCAGAACTCTTAACAGAGCGTGTTTTCATATCAGATTTTGAAATTTTCTGAGATTTCAGATTTTAAAATCCACTGTAAGTCCTTTTGTGGGAAAACAGGACTGAGTGGGCGGACAAAGTAAATTGTTTTTGAAGCATTGTACGTCCCTTTAACTAACCCAATCGCCAGAATCCTTAACAGAGCGTGTATTCATATCAGATTTTGAAATTTGCTGAGATTTCAGATTTTAAAATCCACTGTAAGTCCTTTTGTGGGAAAACAGGACTGAGTGGGCGGACAAAGTAAATTGTTTTTGAAGCATTGTACGTCCCTTTAACTAACCCAATCGCCAGAATTCTTAACAGAGCGTGTTTTCATATCAGATTTTGAAATTTTCTGAGATTTCAGATTTTAAAATCCACTGTAAGTCCTTTTGTGGGAAAACAGGACTGAGTGGGCGGACAAAGTAAATTGTTTTTGAAGCATTGGACGTCCCTTTAACTAACCCAATCGCCAGAATCCTTAACAGAGCGTGTATTCATATCAGATTTTGAAATTTGCTGAGATTTCAGATTTTAAAATCCACTGTAAGTCCTTTTGTGGGAAAACAGGACTGAGTGGGCGGACAAAGTAAATTGTTTTTGAAGCATTGTACGTCCCTTTAACTAACCCAATCGCCAGAATCCTTAACAGAGCGTGTTTTCATATCAGATTTTGAAATTTACTGAGATTTCAGATTTTAAAATCCACTGTAAGTCCTTTTGTGGGAAAACAGGACTGAGTGGGCGGACAAAGTAAATTGTTTTTGAAGCATTGTACGTCCCTTTAACTAACCAAATCGCCAGAATTCTTAACAGAGCGTGTTTTCATATCAGATTTTGAAATTTTCTGAGATTTCAGATTTTAAAATCCACTGTAAGTCCTTTTGTGGGAAAACAGGACTGAGTGGGCGGACAAAGTAAATTGTTTTTGAAGCAGTGTACGTCCCTTTAACTAACCCAATCGCCAGAATCCTTAACAGAGCGTGTTTTCATATCAGATTTTGAAATTTACTGAGATTTCAGATTTTAAAATCCACTGTAAGTCCTTTTGTGGGAAAACAGGACTGAGTGGGCGGACAAAGTAAATTGTTTTTGAAGCATTGTACGTCCCTTTAACTAACCCAATCGCCAGAATTCTTAACAGAGCGTGTTTTCATATCAGATTTTGAAATTTTCTGAGATTTCAGATTTTAAATTCCACTGTAAGTCCTTTTGTGGGAAAACAGGACTGAGTGGGCGGACAAAGTAAATTGTTTTTGAAGCATTGTACGTCCCTTTAACTAACCAAATCGCCAGAATTCTTAACAGAGCGTGTTTTCATATCAGATTTTGAAATTTTCTGAGATTTCAGATTTTAAATTCCACTGTAAGTCCTTTTGTGGGAAAACAGGACTGAGTGGGCGGACAAAGTAAATTGTTTTTGAAGCAGTGTACGTCCCTTTAACTAACCCAATCGCCAGAATCCTTAACAGAGCGTGTTTTCATATCAGATTTTGAAATTTATTGAGATTTCAGATTTTAAAATCCACTGTAAGTCCTTTTGTGGGAAAACAGGACTGAGTGGGCGGACAAAGTAAATTGTTTTTGAAGCATTGTACGTCCCTTTAACTAACCCAATCGCCAGAATGCTTAACAGAGCGTGTTTTCATATCAGATTTTGAAATTTTCTGAGATGTCAGATTTTAAAATCCACTGTAAGTCCTTTTGTGGGAAAACAGGACTAAGTGGGCGGACAAAGTAAATTGTTTTTGAAGCACTGTACGTACCTTTAACTAACCCAATCACCAGAATCCTTAACAGAGCGTGTATTCATATCAGATTTTGAAATTTGCTGAAATTTCAGATTTTAAAATCCACTGTAAGTCCTTTCGTGGGAAAACAGGACTGAGTGGGAGGACAAAGTAAATTGTTTTTGAAGCATTGTACGTCCCTTTAACTAACCCAATCGCCAGAATCCTTAACAGAGCGTGGTTTCATTTCAGATTTTGAAATTTATTGAGATTTCAGATTTTAAAATCCACTGTAAGTCCTTTTGTGGGAAAACAGGACTGAGTGGGCGGACAAAGTAAATTGTTTTTGAAGCATTGTACGTCCCTTTAACTAACCCAATCGCCAGAATCCTTAACATAGCGTGTTTTCATATCAGATTTTGAAATTTTCTGAGATTTCAGATTTTAAAATCCACTGTAAGTCCTTTTGTGGGAAAACAGGACTGAGTGGGCGGACAAAGTAAATTGTTTTTGAAGCATTGTACGTCGCTTTAACTAACCAAATCTCCAGAATTCTTAACAGAGCGTGTTTTCATATCAGATTTTGAAATTTTCTGAGATTTCAGATTTTAAAATCCACTGTAAGTCCTTTTGTGGGAAAACAGGACTGAGTGGGCGGACAAAGTAAATTGTTTTTGAAGCATTGTACGTCCGTTTAACTAACCCAATAGCCAGAATTCTTAACAGAGCGTGTTTTCATATCAGATTTTGAAATTTATTGAGATTTCAGATTTTTAAATCCACTGTAAGTCCTTTTGTGGGAAAACAGGACTGAGTGGGCGGACAGAGTAAATTGTTTTTGAAGCATTGTACGTCCCTTTAACTAACCCAATCGCCAGAATCCTTAACAGAGCGTGTATTCATATCAGATTTTGAAATTTGCTGAGATTTCAGATTTTAAAATCCACTGTAAGTCCTTTTGTGGGAAAACAGGACTGAGTGGGCGGACAAAGTAAATTGTTTTTGAAGCATTGTACGTCCCTTTAACTAACCCAATCGCCAGAATCCTTAACAGAGCGTGTTTTCATATCAGATTTTGAAATTTACTGAGATTTCAGATTTTAAAATCCACTGTAAGTCCTTTTGTGGGAAAACAGGACTGAGTGGGCGGACAAAGTAAATTGTTTTTGAAGCATTGTACGTCCCTTTAACTAACCAAATCGCCAGAATTCTTAACAGAGCGTGTTTTCATATCAGATTTTGAAATTTTCTGAGATTTCAGATTTTAAAATCCACTGTAAGTCCTTTTGTGGGAAAACAGGACTGAGTGGGCGGACAAAGTAAATTGTTTTTGAAGCAGTGTACGTCCCTTTAACTAACCCAATCGCCAGAATCCTTAACAGAGCGTGTTTTCATATCAGATTTTGAAATTTACTGAAATTTCAGATTTTAAAATCCACTGTAAGTCCTTTTGTGGGAAAACAGGACTGAGTGGGCGGACAAAGTAAATTGTTTTTGAAGCATTGTACGTCCCTTTAACTAACCCAATCGCCAGAATTCTTAACAGAGCGTGTTTTCATATCAGTTTTTTAAATTTTCTGAGATTTCAGATTTTAAAATCCACTGTAAGTCCTTTTGTGGGAAAACAGGACTGAGTGGGCGGACAAAGTAAATTGTTTTTGAAGCAGTGTACGTCCCTTTAACTAACCCAATCGCCAGAATCCTTAACAGAGCGTGTTTTCATATCAGATTTTGAAATTTATTAAGATTTCAGATTTTAAAATCCACTGTAAGTCCTTTTGTGGGAAAACAGGACTGAGTGGGCGGACAAAGTAAATTGTTTTTGAAGCATTGTACGTCCCTTTAACTAACCCAATCGCCAGAATTCTTAACAGAGCGTGTTTTCATATCAGATTTTGAAATTTTCTGAGATTTCAGATTTTAAATTCCACTGTAAGTCCTTTTGTGGGAAAACAGGACTGAGTGGGCGGACAAAGTAAATTGTTTTTGAAGCATTGTACGTCCCTTTAACTAATCCAATCGCCAGAATCCTTAACAGAGCGTGTTTTCATATCAGATTTTGAAATTTATTGAGATTTCAGATTTTAAAATCCACTGTAAGTCCTTTTGTGGGAAAACAGGACTGAGTGGGCGGACAAAGTAAATTGTTTTTGAAGCATTGTACGTCCCTTTAACTAATCCAATCGCCAGAATCCTTAACAGAGCGTGTTTTCATATCAGATTTTGAAATTTATTGAGATTTCAGATTTTAAAATCCACTGTAAGTCCTTTTGTGGGAAAACAGGACTGAGTGGGCGGACAAAGTAAATTGTTTTTAAAGCATTGTATGTCCCTTTAACTAATCCAATCGCCAGAATCCTTAACATAGCGTGTTTTCATATCAGATTTTGAAATTTTCTGAGATTTCAGATTTTAAAATCCACTGTAAGTCCTTTTGTGGGAAAACAGGACTGAGTGGGCGGACAAAGTAAATTGTTTTTGAAGCATTGTACGTCCCTTTAACTAACCAAATCGCCAGAATTCTTAACAGAGCGTGTTTTCATATCAGATTTTGAAATTTTCTGAGATTTCAGATTTTAAAATCCACTGTAAGTCCTTTTGTGGGAAAACAGGACTGAGTGGGACGACAAAGTAAATTGTTTTTGAAGCAGTGTACGTCCCTTTAACTAACCCAATCGCCAGAATCCTTAACAGAGCGTGTTTTCATATCAGATTTTGAAATTTTCTGAGATTTCAGATTTTAAATTCCACTGTAAGTCCTTTTGTGGGAAAACAGGACTGAGTGGGCGGACAGAGTAAATTGTTTTTGAAGCATTGTACGTCCCTTTAACTAATCCAATCGCCAGAATCCTTAACAGAGCGTGTTTTCATATCAGATTTTGAAATTTATTGAGATTTCAGATTTTAAAATCCACTGTAAGTCCTTTTGTGGGAAAACAGGACTGAGTGGGCGGACAAAGTAAATTGTTTTTGAAGCATTGTACGTCCCTTTAACTAACCCAATAGCCAGAATTCTTAACAGAGCGTGTTTTCATATCAGATTTTGAAATTTATTGAGATTTCAGATTTTAAAATCCACTGTAAGTCCTTTTGTGGGAAAACAGGACTGAGTGGGCGGACAAAGTAAATTGTTTTTGAAGCATTGTACGTCCCTTTAACTAACCCAATCGCCAGAATTCTTAACAGAGCGTGTTTTCATATCAGATTTTGAAATTTTCTGAGATTTCAGATTTTAAATTCCACTGTAAGTCCTTTTGTGGGAAAACAGGACTGAGTGGGCGGACAAAGTAAATTGTTTTTGAAGCATTGTACGTCCCTTTAACTAATCCAATCGCCAGAATCCTTAACAGAGCGTGTTTTCATATCAGATTTTGAAATTTATTGAGATTTCAGATTTTAAAATCCACTGTAAGTCCTTTTGTGGGAAAACAGGACTGAGTGGGCGGACAAAGTAAATTGTTTTTGAAGCATTGTACGTCCCTTTAACTAACCCAATAGCCAGAATTCTTAACAGAGCGTGTTTTCATATCAGATTTTGAAATTTATTGAGATTTCAGATTTTAAAATCCACTGTAAGTCCTTTTGTGGGAAAACAGGACTGAGTGGGCGGACAAAGTAAATTGTTTTTGAAGCATTGTACGTCCCTTTAACTAACCCAATAGCCAGAATTCTTAACAGAGCGTGTTTTCATATCAGATTTTGAAATTTATTGAGATTTCAGATTTTAAAATCCACTGTAAGTCCTTTTGTGGGAAAACAGGACTGAGTGGGCGGACAAAGTAAATTGTTTTTGAAGCATTGTACGTCCCTTTAACTAACCCAATAGCCAGAATTCTTAACAGAGCGTGTTTTCATATCAGATTTTGAAATTTATTGAGATTTCAGATTTTAAAATCCACTGTAAGTCCTTTTGTGGGAAAACAGGACTGAGTGGGCGGACAAAGTAAATTGTTTTTGAAGCATTGTACGTCCCTTTAACTAACCCAATAGCCAGAATTCTTAACAGAGCGTGTTTTCATATCAGATTTTGAAATTTATTGAGATTTCAGATTTTAAAATCCACTGTAAGTCCTTTTGTGGGAAAACAGGACTGAGTGGGCGGACAAAGTAAATTGTTTTTGAAGCATTGTACGTCCCTTTAACTAACCAAATCGCCAGAATTCTTAACAGAGCGTGTTTTCGTATCAGATTTTGAAATTTTCTGAGATTTCAGATTTTAAAATCCACTGTAAGTCCTTTTGTGGGAAAACAGGACTGAGTGGGCGGACAAAGTAAATTGTTTTTGAAGCAGTGTACGTCCCTTTAACTAACCCAATCGCCAGAATCCTTAACAGAGCGTGTTTTCATATCAGATTTTGAAATTTACTGAGATTTCAGATTTTAAAATCCACTGTAAGTCCTTTTGTGGGAAAACAGGACTGAGTGGGCGGACAAAGTAAATTGTTTTTGAAGCATTGTACGTCCCTTCAACTAACCCAATCGCCAGAATCCTTAACAGAGCGTGTTTTCATATCAGATTTTGAAATTTCTTGAGATTTCAGATTTTAAAATCCACTGTAAGTCCTTTTGTGGGAAAACAGGACTGAGTGGGCGGACAAAGTAAATTGTTTTTGAAGCATTGTACGTCCCTTTAACTAACCCAATCGCCAGAATTCTTAACAGAGCGTGTTTTCATATCAGATTTTGAAATTTTCTGAGATTTCAGATTTTAAATTCCACTGTAAGTCCTTTTGTGGGAAAACAGGACTGAGTGGGCGGACAAAGTAAATTGTTTTTGAAGCATTGTACGTCCCTTTAACTAATCCAATCGCCAGAATCCTTAACAGAGCGTGTTTTCATATCAGATTTTGAAATTTATTGAGATTTCAGATTTTAAAATCCACTGTAAGTCCTTTTGTGGGAAAACAGGACTGAGTGGGCGGACAAAGTAAATTGTTTTTGAAGCATTGTACGTCCCTTTAACTAATCCAATCGCCAGAATCCTTAACAGAGCGTGTTTTCATATCAGATTTTGAAATTTATTGAGATTTCAGATTTTAAAATCCACTGTAAGTCCTTTTGTGGGAAAACAGGACTGAGTGGGCGGACAAAGTAAATTGTTTTTGAAGCATTGTATGTCCCTTTAACTAATCCAATCGCCAGAATCCTTAACAGAGCGTGTTTTCATATCAGATTTTGAAATTTACTGAGATTTCAGATTTTAAAATCCACTGTAAGTCCTTTTGTGGGAAAACAGGACTGAATGGGCGGACAAAGTAAATTGTTTTTAAAGCATTGTACGTCCCTTTAACTAATCCAATCGCCAGAATCCTTAACAGAGCGTGTTTTCATATCAGATTTTGAAATTTATTGAGATTTCAGATTTTAAAATCCACTGTAAGTCCTTTTGTGGGAAAACAGGACTGAGTGGGCGGACAAAGTAAATTGTTTTTGAAGCATTGTACGTCCCTTTAACTAATCCAATCGCCAGAATCCTTAACAGAGCGTGTTTTCATATCAGATTTTGAAATTTACTGAGATTTCAGATTTTAAAATCCACTGTAAGTCCTTTTGTGGGAAAACAGGACTGAATGGGCGGACAAAGTAAATTGTTTTTGAAGCATTGTACGTCCCTTTAACTAATCCAATCGCCAGAATCCTTAACAGAGCGTGTTTTCATATCAGATTTTGAAATTTATTGAGATTTCAGATTTTAAAATCCACTGTAAGTCCTTTTGTGGGAAAACAGGACTGAGTGGGCGGACAAAGTAAATTGTTTTTGAAGCATTGTACGTCCCTTTAACTAATCCAATCGCCAGAATCCTTAACAGAGCGTGTTTTCATATCAGATTTTGAAATTTACTGAGATTTCAGATTTTAAAATCCACTGTAAGTCCTTTTGTGGGAAAACAGGACTGAATGGGCGGACAAAGTAAATTGTTTTTAAAGCATTGTACGTCCCTTTAACTAACCCAATCGCCAGAATCCTAACAGAGCGTGTTTTCATACTAGATTTTGAAATTTTCTGAAATTTCAGATTTTAAAATCCACTGTAAGTCCTTTTGTGGGAAAACAGGACTGAGTGGGCGGACAAAGTAAATTGTTTTTGAAGCATTGTACGTCCCTTTAACTAACCCAATCGCCAGAATCCTTAACATAGCGTGTTTTCATATCAGATTTTGAAAATCTGAGATTTCAGATTTTAAAATCCACTGTAAGTCCTTTTGTGGGAAAACAGGACTGAGTGGGCGGACAAAGTAAATTGTTTTTGAAGCATTGTATGTCCCTTTAACTAATCCAATCGCCAGAATTCTTAACAGAGCGTGTTTTCATATCAGATTTTGAAATTTTCTGAGATTTCAGATTTTAAAATCCACTGTAAGTCCTTTTGTGGGAAAACAGGACTGAGTGGGCGGACAAAGTAAATTGTTTTTGAAGCATTGTACGTCCCTTTAACTAATCCAATCGCCAGAATCCTTAACAAAGCGTGTATTCATATCAGATTTTGAAATTTTCTGAGATTTCAGATTTTAAAATCCACTGTAAGTCTTTTTGTGGGAAAACAGGACTGAGTGGGCGGATCAAGTAAATTGTTTTTGAAGCATTGTACGTCCCTTTAACTAACCCAATCGCCAGAATCCTTAACAGAGCGTGTTTTCATATCAGATTTTGAAATTTTCTGAGATTTCAGATTTTAAAATCCACTGTAAGTCCTTTTGTGGGAAAACAGGACTGAGTGGGCGGACAAAGTAAATCGTTTTTAAAGCATTGTACGTCCCTTTAACTAATCTAATCGCCAGAACTCTTAACAGAGCGTGTTTTCATATCAGATTTTGAAATTTACTGAGATTTCAGATTTTAAAATCCACTGTAAGTCCTTTTGTGGGAAAACAGGACTGAGTGGGCGGACAAAGTAAATTGTTTTTGAAGCATTGTACGTCCCTTTAACTAACCCAATCGCCAGAATTCTTAACAGAGCGTGTTTTCATATCAGATTTTGAAATTTTCTGAGATTTCAGATTTTAAAATCCACTGTAAGTCCTTTTGTGGGAAAACAGGACTGAGTGGGCGGACAAAGTAAATTGTTTTTGAAGCATTGTACGTCCCTTTAACTAACCCAATCGCCAGAATCCTTAACAGAGCGTGTTTTCATATCAGATTTTGAAATTTATTGAGATTTCAGATTTTAAAATCCACTGTAAGTCCTTTTGTGGGAAAACAGTACTGAGTTGGCGGACAAAGTAAATTGTTTTTGAAGCATTGTACGTCCCTTTAACTAACCCAATCGCCAGAATTCTTAACAGAGCGTGTTTTCATATCAGATTTTGAAATTTTCTGAGATTTCAGATTTTAAATTCCACTGTAAGTCCTTTTGTGGGAAAACAGGACTGAGTGGGCGGACAAAGTAAATTGTTTTTGAAGCATTGTACGTCCCTTTAACTAATCCAAACGCCAGAATCCTTAACAGAGCGTGTTTTCATATCAGATTTTGAAATTTATTGAGATTTCAGATTTTAAAATCCACTGTAAGTCCTTTTGTGGGAAAACAGGACTGAGTGGGCGGACAAAGTAAATTGTTTTTGAAGCATTGTACGTCCCTTTAACTAACCCAATAGCCAGAATTCTTAACAGAGCGTGTTTTCATATCAGATTTTGAAATTTTCTGAGATTTCAGATTTTAAAATCCACTGTAAGTCCTTTTGTGGGAAAACAGGACTGAGTGGGCGGACAAAGTAAATTGTTTTTGAAGCATTGTATGTCCCTTTAACTAATCCAATCGCCAGAATTCTTAACAGAGCGTGTTTTCATATCAGATTTTGAAATTTTCTGAGATTTCAGATTTTAAAATCCACTGTAAGTCCTTTTGTGGGAAAACAGGACTGAGTGGGCGGACAAAGTAAATTGTTTTTGAAGCATTGTACGTCCCTTTAACTAATCTAATCGCCAGAACTCTTAACAGAGCGTGTTTTCATATCAGATTTTGAAATTTTCTGAGATTTCAGATTTTAAAATCCACTGTAAGTCCTTTTGTGGGAAAACAGGACTGAGTGGGCGGACAAAGTAAATTGTTTTTGAAGCACTGTACGTCCCTTTAACTAACCCAATCGCCAGAATCCTTAACATAGCGTGTTTTCATATCAGATTTTGAAAATCTGAGATTTCAGACTTTAAAATCCACTGTAAGTCCTTTTGTGGGAAAACAGGACTGAGTGGGCGGACAAAGTAAATTGTTTTTGAAGCATTGTACGTCCCTTTAACTAACCCAATCGCCAGAATTCTTAACAGAGCGTGTTTTCATATCAGATTTTGAAATTTTCTGAAATTTCAGATTTTAAAATCCACTGTAAGTCCTTTTGTGGGAAAACAGGACTGAGTGGGCGGACAAAGTAAATTGTTTTTGAAGCATTGTATGTCCCTTTAACTAATCCAATCGCCAGAATTCTTAACAGAGCGTGTTTTCATATCAGATTTTGAAATTTTCAGAGATTTCAGATTTTAAAATCCACTGTAAGTCCTTTTGTGGGAAAACAGGACTGAGTGGGCGGACAAAGTAAATTGTTTTTGAAGCATTGTACGTCCCTTTAACTAATCCAATCGCCAGAATCCTTAACAGAGCGTGTTTTCATATCAGATTTTGAAATTTACTGAGATTTCAGATTTTAAAATCCACTGTAAGTCCTTTTGTGGGAAAACAGGACTGAGTGGGCGGACAAAGTAAATTGTTTTTAAAGCATTGTACGTCCCTTTAACTAACCCAATCGCCAGAATCCTTAACAGAGCGTGTATTCATATCAGATTTTGAAATTTTCTGAGATTTCAGATTTTAAAATCCACTGTAAGTCCTTTTGTGGGAAAACAGGACTGAGTGGGCGGACAAAGTAAATTGTTTTTGAAGCATTGTACGTCCCTTTAACTAATCCAATCGCCAGAATCCTTAACAGAGCGTGTTTTCATATCAGATTTTGAAATTTATTGAGATTTCAGATTTTAAAATCCACTGTAAGTCCTTTTGTGGGAAAACAGGACTGAGTGGGCGGACAAAGTAAATTGTTTTTGAAGCATTGTACGTCCCTTTAACTAACCCAATCGCCAGAATCCTTAACAGAGCGTATTTTCATATCAGATTTTGAAATTTATTGAGATTTCAGATTTTAAAATCCACTGTAAGTCCTTTTGTGGGAAAACAGGACTGAGTGGGCGGACAAAGTAAATTGTTTTTAAAGCATTGTACGTCCCTTTAACTAATCTAATCGCCAGAACTCTTAACAGAGTGTGTTTTCATATCAGATTTTGAAATTTATTGAGATTTCAGATTTTAAAATCCACTGTAAGTCCTTTTGTGGGAAAACAGGACTGAGTGGGCGGACAAAGTAAATTGTTTTTGAAGCATTGTACGTCCCTTTAACTAACCCAATAGCCAGAATTCTTAACAGAGCGAGTTTTCATATCAGATTTTGAAATTTTCAGAGATTTCAGATTTTAAAATCCACTGTAAGTCCTTTTGTGGGAAAACAGGACTGAGTGGGCGGACAAAGTAAATTGTTTTTGAAGCATTGTACGTCCCTTTAACTAATCCAATCGCCAGAATCCTTAACAGAGCGTGTTTTCATATCAGATTTTGAAATTTACTGAGATTTCAGATTTTAAAATCCACTGTAAGTCCTTTTGTGGGAAAACAGGACTGAGTGGGCGGACAAAGTAAATTGTTTTTAAAGCATTGTACGTCCCTTTAACTAATCCAATCGCCAGAATCCTTAACAGAGCGTGTTTTCATATCAGATTTTGAAATTTACTGAGATTTCAGATTTTAAAATCCACTGTAAGTCCTTTTGGGGGAAAACAGGACTGAGTGGGCGGACAAAGTAAATTGTTTTTAAAGCATTGTACGTCCCTTTAACTAACCCAATCGCTAGAATCCTTAACAGAGCGTGTATTCATATCAGATTTTGAAATTTACTGAGATTTCAGATTTTAAAATCCACTGTAAGTCCTTTTGTGGGAAAACAGGACTGAGTGGGCGGATCAAGTAAATTGTTTTTGAAGCATTGTACGTCCCTTTAACTAACCCAATCGCCAGAATCCTTAACAGAGCGTGTTTTCATATCAGATTTTGAAATTTTCTGAGATTTCAGATTTTAAAATCCACTGTAAGTCCTTTTGTGGGAAAACAGGACTGAGTGGGCGGATCAAGTAAATTGTTTTTGAAGCATTGTACGTCCCTTTAACTAACCCAATCGCCAGAATCCTTAACAGAGCGTGTTTTCATATCAGATTTTGAAATTTTCTGAGATTTCAGATTTTAAAATCCACTGTAAGTCCTTTTGTGGGAAAACAGGACTGAGTGGGCGGACAAAGTAAATTGTTTTTGAAGCATTGTACGTCCCTTTAACTAACCCAATCGCCAGAATCCTTAACAGAGCGTGTTTTCATATCAGATTTTGAAATTTATTGAGATTTCAGATTTTAAATTCCACTGTAAGTCCTTTTGTGGGAAAACAGGACTGAGTGGGCGGACAAAGTAAATTGTTTTTAAAGCATTGTACGTCCCTTTAACTAACCCAATCGCCAGAATCCTTAACAGAGCGTGTTTTCATATCAGATTTTGAAATTTACTGAGATTTCAGATTTTAAATTCCACTGTAAGTCCTTTTGTGGGAAAACAGGACTGAGTGGGCGGACAAAGTAAATTGTTTTTAAAGCATTGTACGTCCCTTTAACCAACCCAATCGCCAGAATCCTTAACAGAGCGTGTTTTCATATCAGATTTTGAAATTTTCTGAGATTTCAGATTTTAAAATCCACTGTAAGTCCTTTTGTGGGAAAACAGGACTGAGTGGGCGGACAAAGTAAATTGTTTTTGAAGCATTGTACATCCCTTTAACTAACCCAATCGCCAGAATTCTTAACAGAGCGTGTTTTCATATCAGATTTTGAAATTTTCTGAGATTTCAGATTTTAAATTCCACTGTAAGTCCTTTTGTGGGAAAACAGGACTGAGTGGGCGGACAAAGTAAATTGTTTTTGAAGCATTGTACGTCCCTTTAACTAATCCAATCGCCAGAATCCTTAACAGAGCGTGTTTTCATATCAGATTTTGAAATTTATTGAGATTTCAGATTTTAAAATCCACTGTAAGTCCTTTTGTGGGAAAACAGGACTAAGTGGGCGGACAACGTAAATTGTTTTTGAAGCATTGTACGTCCCTTTAACTAACCCAATCGCCAGAATTCTTAACAGAGCGTGTTTTCATATCAGATTTTGAAATTTTCTGAGATTTCAGATTTTAAATTCCACTGTAAGTCCTTTTGTGGGAAAACAGGACTGAGTGGGCGGACAAAGTAAATTGTTTTTGAAGCATTGTACGTCCCTTTAACTAATCCAATCGCCAGAATCCTTAACAGAGCGTGTTTTCATACCAGATTTTGAAATTTACTGAGATTTCAGATTTTAAAATCCACTGTAAGTCCTTTTGTGGGAAAACAGGACTGAGTGGGCGGACAAAGTAAATTGTTTTTAAAGCATTGTACGTCCCTTTAACTAACCCAATCGCCAGAATCCTTAACAGAGCGTGTATTCATATCAGATTTTGAAATTTTCTGAGATTTCAGATTTTAAAATCCACTGTAAGTCCTTTTGTGGGAAAACAGGACTGAGTGGGTGGATCAAGTAATTTGTTTTTGAAGCATTGTACGTCCCTTTAACTAACCCAATCGCCAGAATCCTTAACAGAGCGTGTTTTCATATCAGATTTTGAAATTTTCTGAGATTTCAGATTTTAAAATCCACTGTAAGTCCTTTTGTGGGAAAACAGGACTGAGTGGGCGGACAAAGTAAATTGTTTTTGAAGCATTGTACGTCCCTTTAACTAACCCAATCGCCAGAATCCTTAACAGAGCGTATTTTCATATCAGATTTTGAAATTTATTGAGATTTCAGATTTTAAAATCCACTGTAAGTTCTTTTGTGGGAAAACAGGACTGAGTGGGCGGACAAAGTAAATTGTTTTTAAAGCATTGTACGTCCCTTTAACTAATCTAATCGCCAGAACTCTTAACAGAGCGTGTTTTCATATCAGATTTTGAAATTTTCTGAGATTTCAGATTTTAAAATCCACTGTAAGTCCTTTTGTGGGAAAACAGGACTGAGTGGGCGGACAAAGTAAATTGTTTTTGAAGCATTGTATGTCCCTTTAACTAACCCAATCGCCAGAATTCTTAACAGAGCGTGTTTTCATATCAGATTTTGAAATTTGCTGAGATTTCAGATTTTAAAATCCACTGTAAGTCCTTTTGTGGGAAAACAGGACTGAGTAGGCGGACAAAGTAAATTGTTTTTAAAGCATTGTATGTCCCTTTAACTAACCCAATCGCCAGAATTCTTAACAGAGCGTGTTTTCATATCAGATTTTGAAATTTTCTGAGATTTCAGATTTTAAAATCCACTGTAAGTCCTTTTGTGGGAAAACAGGACTGAGTGGGCGGACAAAGTAAATTGTTTTTGAAGCATTGTATGTCCCTTTAACTAACCCAATCGCCAGAATCCTTAACAGAGCGTGTATTCATATCAGATTTTGAAATTTGCTGAGATTTCAGATTTTAAAATCCACTGTAAGTCCTTTTGTGGGAAAACAGGACTGAGTGGGCGGACAAAGTAAATTGTTTTTAAAGCATTGTACGTCCCGTTAACTAACCCAATCGCCAGAATCCTTAACAGAGCGTGTTTTCATATCAGATTTCGAAATTTACTGAGATTTCAGATTTTAAAATCCACTGTAAGTCCTTTTGTGGGAAAACAGGACTGAGTGGGCGGACAAAGTAAATTGTTTTTGAAGCATTGTACGTCCCTTTAACTAACCCAATCGCCAGAATTCTTAACAGAGCGTGTTTTCATATCAGATTTTGAAATGTTCTGAGATTTCAGATTTTAAAATCCACTGTAAGTCCTTTTGTGGGAAAACAGGACTGAGTGGGCGGACAAAGTAAATTGTTTTTGAAGCATTGTACGTCCCTTTAACTAACCCAATCGCCAGAATCCTTAACAGAGCGTGTTTTCATATCAGATTTTGAAATTTATTGAGATTTCAGATTTTAAAATCCACTGTAAGTCCTTTTGTGGGAAAACAGGACTGAGTGGGCGGACAAAGTAAATTGTTTTTGAAGCATTGTACGTCCCTTTAACTAATCCAATCGCCAGAATTCATAACAGAGCGTGTTTTCATATCAGATTTTGAAATTTTCTGAGATTTCAGATTTTAAATTCCACTGTAAGTCCTTTTGTGGGAAAACAGGACTGAGTGGGCGGACAAAGTAAATTGTTTTTGAAGCATTGTACGTCCCTTTAACTAATCCAATCGCCAGAATCCTTAACAGAGCGTGTTTTCATATCAGATTTTGAAATTTATTGAGATTTCAGATTTTAAAATCCACTGTAAGTCCTTTTGTGGGAAAACAGGACTGAGTGGGCGGACAAAGTAAATTGTTTTTGAAGCATTGTACGTCCCTTTAACTAACCCAATAGCCAGAATTCTTAACACAATCCTAACAGAGCGTGTTTTCATACTAGATTTTGAAATTTTCTGAGATTTCAGATTTTAAAATCCACTGTAAGTCCTTTTGTGGGAAAACAGGACTGAGTGGGCGGACAAAGTAAATTGTTTTTAAAGCATTGTACGTCCCTTTAACTAATCTAATCGCCAGAACTCTTAACAGAGCGTGTTTTCATATCAGATTTTGAAATTTTCTGAGATTTCAGATTTTAAAATCCACTGTAAGTCCTTTTGTGGGAAAACAGGACTGAGTGGGCGGACGAAGTAAATTGTTTTTGAAGCATTGTACGTCCCTTTAACTAACCCAATCGCCAGAATCCTTAACATAGCGTGTTTTCATATCAGATTTTGAAAATCTGAGATTTCAGATTTTAAAATCCACTGTAAGTCCTTTTGTGGGAAAACAGGACTGAGTGGGCGGACAAAGTAAATTGTTTTTGAAGCATTGTATGTCCCTTTAACTAATCCAATCGCCAGAATTCTTAACAGAGCGTGTTTTCATATCAGATTTTGAAATTTTCTGAGATTTCAGATTTTAAAATCCACTGTAAGTCCTTTTGTGGGAAAACAGGACTGAGTGGGCGGACAAAGTAAATTGTTTTTGAAGCATTGTACGTCCCTTTAACTAATCCAATCGCCAGAATCCTTAACAGAGCGTGTTTTCATATCAGATTTTGAAATTTACTGAGATTTCAGATTTTAAAATCCACTGTAAGTCCTTTTGTGGGAAAACAGGACTGAGTGGGCGGACAAAGTAAATTGTTTTTAAAGCATTGTACGTCCCTTTAACTAACCCAATCGCCAGAATCCTTAACAGAGCGTGTATTCATATCAGATTTTGAAATTTTCTGAGATTTCAGATTTGAAAATCCACTGTAAGTCCTTTTGTAGGAAAACAGGACTGAGTGGGCGGACAAAGTAAACTGTTTTTAAAGCATTGTACGTCCCTTTAACTAACCCAATCGCCAGAATCCTTAACAGAGCGTGTATTCATATCAGATTTTGAAATTTTCTGAGATTTCAGATTTTAAAATCCACTGTAAGTCCTTTTGTAGGAAAACAGGACTGAGTGGGCGGACAAAGTAAACTTTTTTTAAAGCATTGTACGTCCCTTTAACTAACCCAATCGCCAGAATCCTTAACAGAGCGTGTATTCATATCAGATTTTGAAATTTTCTGAGATTTCAGATTTTAAAATCCACTGTAAGTCCTTTTGTGGGAAAACAGGACTGAGTGGGCGGACAAAGTAAACTGTTTTTAAAGCATTGTACGTCCCTTTAACTAATCCAATCGCCAGAATCCTTAACAGAGCGTGTTTTCATATCAGATTTTGAAATTTACTGAGATTTCAGATTTTAAAATCCACTGTAAGTCCTTTTGTGGGAAAACAGGACTGAGTGGGCGGACAAAGTAAATTGTTTTTAAAGCATTGTACGTCCCTTTAACTAACCCAATCGCCAGAATCCTTAACAGAGCGTGTATTCATATCAGATTTTGAAATTTTCTGAGATTTCAGATTTTAAAATCCACTGTAAGTCCTTTTGTGGGAAAACAGGACTGAGTGGGTGGATCAAGTAATTTGTTTTTGAAGCATTGTAAGTCCCTTTAACTAACCCAATCGCCAGAATCCTTAACAGAGCGTGTTTTCATATCAGATTTTGAAATTTTCTGAGATTTCAGATTTTAAAATCCACTGTAAGTCCTTTTGTGGGAAAACAGGACTGAGTGGGCGGACAAAGTAAATTGTTTTTGAAGCATTGTACGTCCCTTTAACTAACCCAATCGCCAGAATCCTTAACAGAGCGTATTTTCATATCAGATTTTGAAATTTATTGAGATTTCAGATTTTAAAATCCACTTTAAGTTCTTTTGTGGGAAAACAGGACTGAGTGGGCGGACAAAGTAAATTGTTTTTAAAGCATTGTACGTCCCTTTAACTAATCTAATCGCCAGAACTCTTAACAGAGCGTGTTTTCATATCAGATTTTGAAATTTTCTGAGATTTCAGATTTTAAAATCCACTGTAAGTCCTTTTGTGGGAAAACAGGACTGAGTGGGCGGACAAAGTAAATTGTTTTTGAAGCATTGTATGTCCCTTTAACTAACCCAATCGCCAGAACCCTTAACAGAGCGTGTATTCATATCAGATTTTGAAATTTGCTGAGATTTCAGATTTTAAAATCCACTGTAAGTCCTTTTGTGGGAAAACAGGACTGAGTAGGCGGACAAAGTAAATTGTTTTTAAAGCATTGTATGTCCCTTTAACTAACCCAATCGCCAGAATTCTTAACAGAGCGTGTTTTCATATCAGATTTTGAAATTTTCTGAGATTTCAGATTTTAAAATCCACTGTAAGTCCTTTTGTGGGAAAACAGGACTGAGTGGGCGGACAAAGTAAATTGTTTTTGAAGCATTGTATGTCCCTTTAACTAACCCAATCGCCAGAATCCTTAACAGAGCGTGTATTCATATCAGATTTTGAAATTTGCTGAGATTTCAGATTTTAAAATCCACTGTAAGTCCTTTTGTGGGAAAACAGGACTGAGTGGGCGGACAAAGTAAATTGTTTTTAAAGCATTGTACGTCCCGTTAACTAACCCAATCGCCAGAATCCTTAACAGAGCGTGTTTTCATATCAGATTTTGAAATTTACTGAGATTTCAGATTTTAAAATCCACTGTAAGTCCTTTTGTGGGAAAACAGGACTGAGTGGGCGGACAAAGTAAATTGTTTTTGAAGCATTGTAC
The DNA here is from genome assembly GCA_936449025.2 of Sarcophaga subvicina. NCBI lineage: Eukaryota > Metazoa > Arthropoda > Insecta > Diptera > Sarcophagidae > Sarcophaga > Sarcophaga subvicina. Next base: position 101,500,163 of record OW388084.2, read on the forward strand.
GTCCCTTTAACTAACCCAATCGCCAGAATTCTTAACAGAGCGTGTTTTCATATCAGATTTTGAAATTTTCTGAGATTTCAGATTTTAAAATCCACTGTAAGTCCTTTTGTGGGAAAACAGGACTGAGTGGGCGGACAAAGTAAATTGTTTTTGAAGCATTGTACGTCCCTTTAACTAACCCAATCGCCAGAATCCTTAACAGAGCGTGTTTTCATATCAGATTTTGAAATTTATTGAGATTTCAGATTTTAAAATCCACTGTAAGTCCTTTTGTGGGAAAACAGGACTGAGTGGGCGGACAAAGTAAATTGTTTTTGAAGCATTGTACGTCCCTTTAACTAACCTAATCGCCAGAATTCATAACAGAGCGTGTTTTCATATCAGATTTTGAAATTTTCTGAGATTTCAGATTTTAAATTCCACTGTAAGTCCTTTTGTGGGAAAACAGGACTGAGTGGGCGGACAAAGTAAATTGTTTTTGAAGCATTGTACGTCCCTTTAACTAATCCAATCGCCAGAATCCTTAACAGAGCGTGTTTTCATATCAGATTTTGAAATTTATTGAGATTTCAGATTTTAAAATCCACTGTAAGTCCTTTTGTGGGAAAACAGGACTGAGTGGGCGGACAAAGTAAATTGTTTTTGAAGCATTGTACGTCCCTTTAACTAACCCAATAGCCAGAATTCTTAACAGAGCGTGTTTTCATATCAGATTTTGAAATTTTCTGAGATTTCAGATTTTAAAATCCACTGTAAGTCCTTTTGTGGGAAAACAGGACTGAGTGGGCGGACAAAGTAAATTGTTTTTGAAGCATTGTATGTCCCTTTAACTAATCCAATCGCCAGAATTCTTAACAGAGCGTGTTTTCATATCAGATTTTGAAATTTTCTGAGATTTCAGATTTTAAAATCCACTGTAAGTCCTTTTGTGGGAAAACAGGACTGAGTGGGCGGACAAAGTAAATTGTTTTTGAAGCATTGTATGTCCCTTTAACTAACCCAATCGCCAGAATTCTTAACAGAGCGTGTTTTCATATCAGATTTTGAAATTTGCTGAGATTTCAGATTTTAAAATCCACTGTAAGTCCTTTTGTGGGAAAACAGGACTGAGTGGGCGGACAAAGTAAATTGTTTTTGAAGCATTGTACGTCCCTTTAACTAACCCAATCGCCAGAATTCTTAACAGAGCGTGTTTTCATATCAGATTTTGAAATTTTCTGAGATTTCAGATTTTAAAATCCACTGTAAGTCCTTTTGTGGGAAAACAGGACTGAGTGGGCGGACAAAGTAAATTGTTTTTGAAGCAGTGTACGTCCCTTTAACTAACCCAATCGCCAGAATCCTTAACAGAGCGTGTTTTCATATCAGATTTTGAAATTTACTGAGATTTCAGATTTTAAAATCCACTGTAAGTCCTTTTGTGGGAAAACAGGACTGAGTGGGCGGACAAAGTAAATTGTTTTTGAAGCATTGTACGTCCCTTTAACTAACCCAATAGCCAGAATTCTTAACAGAGCGTGTTTTCATATCAGATTTTGAAATTTACTGAGATTTCAGATTTTAAAATCCACTGTAAGTCCTTTTGTGGGAAAACAGGACTGAGTGGGCGGACAAAGTAAATTGTTTTTGAAGCATTGTACGTCCCTTTAACTAACCCAATCGCCAGAATTCTTAACAGAGCGTGTTTTCATATCAGATTTTGAAATTTTCTGAGATTTCAGATTTTAAAATCCACTGTAAGTCCTTTTGTGGGAAAACAGGACTGAGTGGGCGGATCAAGTAAATTGTTTTTGAAGCATTGTATGTCCCTTTAACTAATCCAATCGCCAGAATTCTTAACAGAGCGTGTTATCATATCAGATTTTGAAATTTTCTGAGATTTCAGATTTTAAAATCCACTGTAAGTCCTTTTGTGGGAAAACAGGACTGAGTGGGCGGACAAAGTAAATTGTTTTTAAAGCATTGTACGTCCCTTTAACTAACCCAATCGCCAGAATCCTTAACAGAGCGTGTATTCATATCAGATTTTGAAATTTGCTGAGATTTCAGATTTTAAAATCCACTGTAAGTCCTTTTGTGGGAAAACAGGACTGAGTGGGCGGACAAAGTAAATTGTTTTTGAAGCATTGTACGTCCCTTTAACTAACCCAATCGCCAGAATTCTTAACAGAGCGTGTTTTCATATCAGATTTTGAAATTTGCTGAGATTTCAGATTTTAAAATCCACTGTAAGTCCTTTTGTGGGAAAACAGGACTGAGTGGGCGGACAAAGTAAATTGTTTTTGAAGCATTGTACGTCCCTTTAACTAACCCAATCGCCAGAATTCTTAACAGAGCGTGTTTTCATATCAGATTTTGAAATTTTCTGAGATTTCAGATTTTAAAATCCACTGTAAGTCCTTTTGTGGGAAAACAGGACTGAGTGGGCGGACAAAGTAAATTGTTTTTGAAGCAGTGTACGTCCCTTTAACTAACCCAATCGCCAGAATCCTTAACAGAGCGTGTTTTCATATCAGATTTTGAAATTTACTGAGATTTCAGATTTTAAAATCCACTGTAAGTCCTTTTGTGGGAAAACAGGACTGAGTGGGCGGACAAAGTAAATTGTTTTTGAAGCATTGTACGTCCCTTTAACTAACCCAATAACCAGAATTCTTAACAGAGCGTGTTTTCATATCAGATTTTGAAATTTACTGAGATTTCAGATTTTAAAATCCACTGTAAGTCCTTTTGTGGGAAAACAGGACTGAGTGGGCGGACAAAGTAAATTGTTTTTGAAGCATTGTACGTCCCTTTAACTAACCCAATCGCCAGAATTCTTAACAGAGCGTGTTTTCATATCAGATTTTGAAATTTTCTGAGATTTCAGATTTTAAAATCCACTGTAAGTCCTTTTGTGGGAAAACAGGACTGAGTGGGCGGACAAAGTAAATTGTTTTTGAAGCATTGTACGTCCCTTTAACTAACCCAATCGCCAGAATCCTTAACAGAGCGTGTTTTCATATCAGATTTTGAAATTTATTGAGATTTCAGATTTTAAAATCCACTGTAAGTCCTTTTGTGGGAAAACAGGACTGAGTGGGCGGACAAAGTAAATTGTTTTTGAAGCATTGTACGTCCCTTTAACTAACCTAATCGCCAGAATTCATAACAGAGCGTGTTTTCATATCAGATTTTGAAATTTTCTGAGATTTCAGATTTTAAATTCCACTGTAAGTCCTTTTGTGGGAAAACAGGACTGAGTGGGCGGACAAAGTAAATTGTTTTTGAAGCATTGTACGTCCCTTTAACTAATCCAATCGCCAGAATCCTTAACAGAGCGTGTTTTCATATCAGATTTTGAAATTTATTGAGATTTCAGATTTTAAAATCCACTGTAAGTCCTTTTGTGGGAAAACAGGACTGAGTGGGCGGACAAAGTAAATTGTTTTTGAAGCATTGTACGTCCCTTTAACTAACCCAATCGCCAGAATCCTTAACAGAGCGTGTTTTCATATCAGATTTTGAAATTTACTGAGATTTCAGATTTTAAAATCCACTGTAAGTCCTTTTGTGGGAAAACAGGACTGAGTGGGCGGACAAAGTAAATTGTTTTTGAAGCAGTGTACGTCCCTTTAACTAACCCAATCGCCAGAATCCTTAACAGAGCATGTTTTCATATCAGATTTTGAAATTTACTGAGATTTCAGATTTTAAAATCCACTGTAAGTCCTTTTGTGGGAAAACAGGACTGAGTGGGCGGACAAAGTAAATTGTTTTTGAAGCATTGTACGTCCCTTTAACTAACCCAATCGCCAGAATTCTTAACAGAGCGTGTTTTCATATCAGATTTTGAAATTTACTGAGATTTCAGATTTTAAAATCCACTGTAAGTCCTTTTGTGGGAAAACAGGACTGAGTGGGCGGACAAAGTAAATTGTTTTTGAAGCATTGTACGTCCCTTTAACTAACCCAATCGCCAGGATTCTTAACAGAGCGTGTTTTCATATCAGATTTTGAAATTTTCTGAGATTTCAGATTTTAAAATCCACTGTAAGTCCTTTTGTGGGAAAACAGGACTGAGTGGGCGGACAAAGTAAATTGTTTTTGAAGCATTGTACGTCCCTTTAACTAACCCAATAGCCAGAATTCTTAACAGAGCGTGTTTTCATATCAGATTTTGAAATTTTCTGAGATTTCAGATTTTAAAATCCACTGTAAGTCCTTTTGTGGGAAAACAGGACTGAGTGGGCGGACAAAGTAAATTGTTTTTGAAGCATTGTATGTTCCTTTAACTAATCCAATCGCCAGAATTGTTAACAGAGCGTGTTTTCATATCAGATTTTGAAATTTTCTGAGATTTCAGATTTTAAAATCCACTGTAAGTCCTTTTGTGGGAAAACAGGACTGAGTGGGCGGACAAAGTAAATTGTTTTTGAAGCATTGTACGTCCCTTTAACTAATCCAATCGCCAGAATCCTTAACAGACCGTGTTTTCATATCAGATTTTGAAATTTACTCAGATTTCAGATTTTAAAATCCACTGTAAGTCCTTTTGTGGGAAAACAGGACTGAGTGGGCGGACAAAGTAAATTGTTTTTAAAGCATTGTACGTCCCTTTCACTAACCCAATCGCCAGAATCCTAACAGAGCGTGTTTTCATACTAGATTTTGAAATTTTCTGAGATTTCAGATTTTAAAATCCACTGTAAGTCCTTTTGTGGGAAAACAGGACTGAGTGGGCGGACAAAGTAAATTGTTTTTAAAGCATTGTACGTCCCTTTAACTAATCTAATCGCCAGAACTCTTAACAGAGCGTGTTTTCATATCAGATTTTGAAATTTTCTGAGATTTCAGATTTTAAAATCCACTGTAAGTCCTTTTGTGGGAAAACAGGACTGAGTGGGCGGACAAAGTAAATTGTTTTTGAAGCATTGTATGTCCCTTTAACTAATCCAATCGCCAGAATTCTTAACAGAGCGTGTTTTCATATCAGATTTTGAAAATCTGAGATTTCAGATTTTAAAATCCACTGTAAGTCCTTTTGTGGGAAAACAGGACTGAGTGGGCGGACAAAGTAAATTGTTTTTGAAGCATTGTATGTCCCTTTAACTAATCCAATCGCCAGAATTCTTAACAGAGCGTGTTTTCATATCAGATTTTGAAATTTTCTGAGATTTCAGATTTTAAAATCCACTGTAAGTCCTTTTGTGGGAAAACAGGACTGAGTGGGCGGACAAAGTAAATTGTTTTTGAAGCATTGTACGTCCCTTTAACTAATCCAATCGCCAGAATCCTTAACAGAGCGTGTATTCATATCAGATTTTGAAATTTTCTGAGATTTCAGATTTGAAAATCCACTGTAAGTCCTTTTGTAGGAAAACAGGACTGAGTGGGCGGACAAAGTAAACTGTTTTTAAAGCATTGTACGTCCCTTTAACTAACCCAATCGCCAGAATCCTTAACAGAGCGTGTATTCATATCAGATTTTGAAATTTTCTGAGATTTCAGATTTTAAAATCCACTGTAAGTCCTTTTGTGGGAAAACAGGACTGAGTGGGCGGACAAAGTAAACTGTTTTTAAAGCATTGTACGTCCCTTTAACTAACCCAATCGCCAGAATCCTTAACGGAGCGTGTATTCATATCAGATTTTGAAATTTTCTGAGATTTCAGATTTTAAAATCCACTGTAAGTCCTTTTGTGGGAAAACAGGACTGAGTGGGCGGACAAAGTAAACTGTTTTTAAAGCATTGTACGTCCCTTTAACTAACCCAATCGCCAGAATCCTTAACAGAGCGTGTATTCATATCAGATTTTGATATTTTCTGAGATTTCAGATTTTAAAATCCACTGTAAGTCCTTTTGTGGGAAAACAGGACTGAGTGGGCGGATCAAGTAAATTGTTTTTGAAGCATCGTACGTCACTTTAACTAACCCAATCGCCAGAATCCTTAACAGAGCGTGTTTTCATATCAGATTTTGAAATTTTCTGAGATTTCAGATTTTAAAATCCACTGTAAGTCCTTTTGTGGGAAAACATGACTGAGTGGGCGGACAAAGTAAATTGTTTTTGAAGCATTGTACGTCCCTTTAACTAACCCTCACACCACGTCCCTCACACCACGTGTCCCTCACATCACGAACCTCACACCATGCCCCTCACACCACGTCACTCACGCCACGTGTACCTCACACACCGTCCCGCACACCGTCCCGCACACCGTCCCTAACACCGTCCCTAACACCGTCCCTCACACCGTCCCTCACACCGTCCCGCACACCTTCCCTCACACCGTCCCACCACCCGTGTGGTAGCGGATTAGAATACTACCATAGTGGTTCCCTGCTTGTCGTAAAAGGCGACTAAATGGGAGGGCAAAGGTAGAGGGTGCGGATGAAAAGTCTGGCATATACCCAATGACACTGATGCTTTAAAGCGAAACAATGCCGCTCAAAGTATTGAACTACCGTGGTATCACGATAGCACCGTGGGAATCACATACCAGCATGCGTGCAAGCACGCACCCAACGGATGTGGACGATCGGAGCCTAGTCGTATAGGCATCAGAATTGATTCCAGTAAGATTCTGATTATGGTATACTGGACTACACTACTATTTGGATTTGATGACATGGGCTGGCGGATGGGGTATTCTGTTACCAATATGTGCTGGAGTGAAATCTGGTACAAACGGCTTTCAGGCTAATACACCATCTGTCTCCGTCCCGTTAAAACCTGGCAAGCCTTGGAGAACGATCTTGGACTCGTCCCGTTGAGTTGGGGTGTAGGGGCAGTTAAGAATTTCTTCTGTTTAGCTCCCGGTCTGGCTCTGAACACAAGCTCTCATGAGGACTTGTGTCAACCCTCGCATGGCCTCCCTGCATTGCAAAGATAACCATGGGACCACAATAAGGGTAACTACACAACGAATCCAAGATAACGGCTCCAAGTTGGGACCCAATAAAATGGAATTTAACACAAGCAACAATCAATATAACTTTACAGGCGCTACTTTTCCAGCCGGCACCGAGGGTGCAAAGGAGACCCAGCAGGACAGCCCTTTCCTGAATCCTTTCCGGAGGGCTTCGAGGTTACTCCACTCACCACCGCTGAAGCAGAACGGCGAGAGATCTCGCTCGTCACCACCGGAGTTACAGAGGAGCAAAGCTCCTGAAAAGGAGGTGGATGATTTCACCAAGCTAGGCGACAGAATCTCGGAACTCGTCGAGATGATGGGCGGAGGAAGGAGGTCCATCCACCAAGCGATGCGCGATTTAGTAGCTTCTATATCGTCACTATACCAGCAAGCCGCTAAGGATAAAGTTGCGGAACAGGAGGTAAAGGTCAGAACCAATGACAGAAGCACACAGACGATCATGCAACAAGGGACACCTTGTGCTTCCAAAAGGCAGAGGGATGAATTGGAAAAACCAAGGAGAACACCTCCAAAGAAGACCAGGACAACCCGTCCTCGTGGACTAGTCAAGCCTGCCGCTGAGGTTAGGAATAGTGACTCGCCTGGGCGACCAGCAACTGCTACGAACCAGACTGTGGTAGTGCCCGCAGCAACAGAGGAAAACACCCAAGAGCACAATGATTGGATCGTGAAAACTAGGAAGCGCAGAAAACCTCCAAGACCAGACGCAGTGATAATAAAGCCAACCGAGAAACTATCGTTTGCGGACATTCTAAGGAAGGTAAGGAATGCCCCGGAGCTTAAATCAGTTGGCGAGGATGTCCAGCTTGTGAAGAAGACACAAAGGGGCGAAATCCTTCTGGAGTTTAGAAGATCGGCAGAGGTGGCTACGGAGATGCACCGTTCTAAGCTAAGGAGCTTATTGGCCGAAGAGATAGAGGTCAGAACAATAACTGAGGAGGCTACATTCGAACTCAGATACCTGGATGAAGTAACAACTGAGGAGGAAATAATCGCCGCATGGAGGGACCAAATCGGGGAAATACAACCGTCGGCTCTCAAGACGATCAGGAACGTTCCAGGAGGTACTAGGACGGCGGTAATCGCAATCCCTATGAAGCTGGCAGGCAGGGCAGAGGAAGTTGGTAAACTGCGTGTAGGGTGGACAGTTTGCCGCTTACTGAGAAAGGTAACCCCAAGGAGATGTTACAAGTGCTTGCAGTTCGGGCATGTAGCAGGAAAGTGTAGCAGTAATAGTGACTGGTCCAAACACTGCTTCAAATGCGGAGGGCAAGGTCACATTGCCAAGGCTTGCGACCGTGACCCTCACTGCCTTCTTTGTAGAGGCGATCCGGACGCGGACGCGAAGCATATCACGGGAGGACATAAGTGCGCACACTATCTAGCGGCACGACGGAAGTTGACATACTCAGGTAAATGAGAGTCCTGCAGTTGAACTTGAACCATTGCGAAGCGGCGCAGGAGCTACTTAAACAGACGGTGCGGGAGCAGAGGATAGACTTGGCAGTACTGAGCGAGCACTACAGAGCACCTGAAAACCAACGTTGGATAGCCAGCAAATGCAATAGGGCTTCGATGTGGTCCTGTGGTAAATTCCCAATGGGAAATGTCGACGACAGGTGGGAGAGCTTTGTGAAATGCACCGTTAATGGGGTACATTTCTTCAGCTGTTATCTTCCCCCTAGCCTATCAATAGAAGACTATAGACGCAGAATAGATGACATCGTTAAGGAAGCAAGGCACGTGAGACCTGTGGTAATTGCCGGGGATTTCAATGCTTGGGCTGTTGAATGGGGCTCGGCATTCACTAATCCAAGAGGAGAATGCCTACTCGACGCACTTGCAACATTGGATGTTGTTTTACTTAATAGTGGTGATAGGGATACATTCTCGAGAAATGGACGCTGCTCTAAAATTGACCTGACATTCGTCAGCGACTCACTGGCGACCTTATCTACCTGGTTGGTGTCTGACATCTACACACATAGCGATCATCAGGCTATAATTTTTGAGATCCGGGAACGCTCTACGGGACACAACGTTCCTGCCGCACCGCCGAACCCTCTTTGGAAGGACTCCACCTTTGACAGGGAAACCTTTGCCCTTGCATTGGAGGATATTCGGTTATTCGGGAACGCGAATGACAAGGCGACGGAACTTATGCGCTCCATAACGGAGGCTAGCAACGTTTCTATGGCAAGGAGGCGTAATATGTCTGGGAAGAAACACGTCTACTGGTGGAACGTGGATATAGCGGATCTGAGGCGTAAATGCAAGCGCGCACGGCGGCTATTCCAAAGGGCCAGAGGCCGGGATGAATTTGCAGAACTGCGTGAAAGATATAGAAGGTGTAGGACCAGCCTTAATGGGGCCATTGCGCTCAGCAAGAGAAGATGCTACAGGGAAATGTGCGCCGATGTGGACGAGAATCCCTGGGGAACTGGATATAAGGTGGTGATGAGAAAGCTGAACTGCTTCCGACCACCAGCAACGTCATGTGCAGCTAAGCTGCAATCAATCGTTGCGGACATTACATACTGCGTGCGGGATATGCGGTCACCGGAGGAAATCCCAGAAGTCAGCACGCAGGAATTGGAATCAGTCTGTGGGGAAATGAAACTTAACAAAGCACCGGGGATCGACGGGATCCCAAACATTGCGCTTAAGGCGGCCATTGAAAGTAATACTGAGCTGTTTAGACAAGTTTTTAATGCTTGTATTCAGGAGAGGACGTTCCCTAGGATATGGAAGAGACAGAGACTGGTTCTAATTCCGAAGGGTAACAACGCGCAGGATGCATCGGGCTACCGCCCGCTCTGTATGATCGACACAGCTGGAAAACTTTTGGAGAGGATAATTTGTAGGAGACTGGAAGCATTCCTGGGGGCAGAAGGCTTGTCGGATCGCCAATTTGGTTTCCGAAAAGCCCGCTCCACAATAGATGCAATAGAGATGGTTATGACAATAGCAAAGGATGCTATCAGTGGTGAGCGCTGGCTGGAGGGCAATAAGGAGTACTGCGCTATCATCACCCTGGACGTCAAGAACGCATTCAATTCTGCGGATTGGGATGCCACTTTAACAGCCCTAGATGGAAAGGATGTACCGAACTACTTGATGGAACTTATTAAGGACTACTTTAAGGATAGAGTGCTCTTATATGACACAGATGATGGCAGGAAGACATATGCGGTATCGGCGGGGGTCCCGCAAGGTTCCGTGCTGGGCCCAATACTATGGAATGTCATGTATGATGGTGTACTGGGGCTTAGATTTCCTAGAGGTACACAGATCATTGGTTTTGCGGACGATATTGCCCTGGTGATAAGGGGAAAACATTTAGATGAGTTAGTGAGAACATGTAACACTGCGGTTGGTATGGTCAGGAACTGGATAACCGGAATAGGTCTCAAACTTGCTGATCACAAGACGGATGTACTACTTGTAAGCAGTAGGAAGAAGATAGAATTTATTACAATAACAGTAGGCGACCAGCGCATAACATCAAAGCAGGCGATTAAATATCTGGGAGTAATGATTGATAACAGGCTCACGTTTAGGGAACACCTGACGTACGTCGGTGGAAAGTGTGCGGCGACATCATGAGGCCCAAAACAGGAGAGGAGGCGGTTACTGATGAAGGTAGTGACTTCGATCGCTATATATGCGGCCCCTATATGGGCCGGGGCCATGGATAAGAAGACCTATAGAGCAGGTATAGAAACGGCCTACAGAAGATCAGCTCTCAGGGTGATTTCTGCCTTCCGCACGGTGTCTACTGATGCAGCATTGGTGATTGCGGGGATGATGCCCCTGAGGCTAGTAGTGGATGTAGAGCGGAGGAAACATTGCATAAGGAGGGGAATGGATCTCCCCAGTCCTGTTCAGTTAGTGTATGACGCTATGTATAGATGGCAGCATGACTGGGTCAATTCAACCAAGGGAAGGTGGACCCACAGACTCATACCGAGCATAGGCGAATGGACCAAAAGGAGACACGGTCAGGTGAACTTCTACCTGACACAGTTACTAACCGGCCATGGATGTTATAGAGCATATCTCTATAAGTATGGTCATGATGTAGACGAGGCATGCCCAGAATGCCCCAATGAAAGGGAGACGGCGGAGCACGTTTTCTTTACTTGCCCGCGATATGTTGTTCAACGAAATTGCCTGGAGAGGACAGTAGGATTCCAGGTAACGCCCGATAACATAGTTAACCTGATGTTAACCTCAAGTGACAATTGGAACGCAGTATGTGTTTTCGCAAGGAAGGTGTTGACGCAACAAAGATTGGCTGAGAGAGCAAGGTCAGCAGAATTTGAAGGCAGCACTCGCTGAATCTCTACCCCCCCGAAGTAATACTTGATTGTGGTCCCGGGGGGGCAAATGGTTGAAAGTGTGACGAACTAGGTTGGGTTTAGTACGTATGCGTTTAGCAAGCCGAGAGTAAGTCTTGCGGCGAATCGTGCACATTGGTAGGCCGGGCTACCAATGTCTTTCGAAGATTCCCAACCTTTAGCTCGTAAAGCTATAAAAAAAAAAAAAACACCGTCCCACACACCGTCCCACACACCGTCCCACACACCGTCCCACACACCGTCCCACACACCGTCCCTCACACCGTCCCTCACACCGTCCCTCACACCGTCCCTCACACCGTCCCTCACACCGTCCCTCACACCGTCCCACACACCGTCCCTCACACCGTCCCTCACACCGTCTCTCACACCGTCCCTCACACCGTCTCTCACACCGTCCGTCGCACCGTCCCTTACACCTTCCCTCACACCGTCCCTCACACCGTCCCTCACACCGTCCCTCACACCGTCCCTCACACCGTCCCTCACACCGTCCTTCACACCGTCCTTCACACCGTCCCTCACACCGTCCTTCACACCGTCACTCACACCGTCCCTCACACCGTCCCTCACACCGTCCCTCACACCGTCCCTCACACCGTCCCTCACACCGTCCCTCACACCGTCCCTCACACCGTCCCTCATACCGTCCCTCACACCGTCCCACAGACCGTCCCTCACACCGTCCCGCACACCTTCCCTCACACCGTCCCACACACCGTCCCACACACCGTCCCACACACCGTTCCTCACACCGTCCCTCACACCGTCCCTCACACCGTCCCTCACACCGTCCCTCACACCGTCCCTCACACCGTCCCTCACACTGTCCCACACACCGTCCCTCACACCGTCCCTCACACCGTCCCTCACACCGTCCTTCACACCGTCCTTCACACCGTCCCTCACACCGTCCTTCACACCGTCCCTCACACCGTCCCTCACACCGTCCCTCACACCGTCCCTCACACCGTCCCTCACACCGTCCCTCACACCGTCCCTCACACCGTCCCTCATACCGTCCCTCACACCGTCCCACACACCGTCCCACACACCGTCCCTCACACCATCCCTCACACCGTCCCTCACACCGTCCCTCACACCGACCCTCACACCGTCCCTCACACCGTCCCTCACACCGTCCCTCACACCGTCCCTCGCACCGTCCCTCACACCGTCCCTCACACCGTCCCTCACACCGTCCCTCACACCGTCCCTCACACCGTCCCTCACACCGTCCCTCACACCGTCCCTCACACCGTCCCTCACACCGTCCCTCGCACCGTCCCTCGCACCGTCCCTCACACCGTCCCTCACACCGTCCCTCACACCGTCCCTCACACCGTCCCTCACACCGTCCCTCACACCGTCCATCACACCGTCCCTCACACCGTCCCTCACACCGTCCTTCACACCGTCCCTCACACCGTCCTTCACACCGTCCCTCACACCGTCCCTCACACCATCCCTCTCACCGTCCCTCGCACCGTCCCTCACACCGTCCCTCACACCCTCCCTCACACCGTCCCTCACACCGTCCCTCACACCGTCCCACACACCGTCCCTCACACCGTCCCTTACACCGTCCCTCACACCGTCCCTCACACCGTCCCTCACACCGTCCCTCACAGCTTCGCTGAAGCCGACATAGTTGGTCTCAGGAGGGCATACGGTGGGACACAAACGGCCACAGTGAGCCTTAGTGCAGAAGGTGCAGCTATTCTCCTGAAGGAAGGTAGAATTAGGATCGGCTGGGTCATATGCAGGATTCGCGAGAGGAACATTCCGACGAAATGCTTCCGATGCTTGCAGTTTGGACATATAGCCCGCCTGTGCGGGAACATGCCGCAAGTGTGGACAGGACGGTCACATTGCTGGGAATTGCGAACGGGAACCACTCTGCATGTTCTGCAAAGTGGACAACCCAAAGTTCGCCAAACATATCGCGGGGAGCAGGAAGTGTCCTCAGTTTCAAAGCGCTCTTAAATCGCGATCTAGGAGATGAAGTTAATACAAATTAATCTGAATCATTGCGAAGCAGCCCAGGACCTATTGGTCCAGAGAGTAAGGGAGGAGAATATCGATGTCGCAATCATAAGCGAACCTTATAGAGTACCGATGAATAGTACTTGGATCACGGACGGATCTAGTACTGCGGCTATATGGACTTGTGGTTCATTACCCTTCCAGCAAACCTATGCGCGGGACATTGGTTTTGTTATGGCCAGGATAAAGGGAGTTTTCGTCTACAGCTGTTACGCCCCCCCGAGGTGGTCAATGGATGAGTTCCAACATATGTTGGAGAGGCTGGCGTCACACGTGCGCCTGAACACCCCCGTTATTATTGGAGGAGATTTTAACGCTTGGGCGATCGAATGGGGTAGTAGATATACTAACGCCAGGGGTCGCTGCCTCTTGGAAACATTCGCTTCCCTTCCTGTGGCGCTGATGAATGACGGAAGAGGAAGCACATTTAGGAGAGCTGGTTCGAGCTCGATAATAGATTTGTCGATCGTGAGCCTTGTTTCGCGGACCGCATGGAGGCTAACTGAGGACTTCACGAATAGTGACCATCAGGCAATCGTGATGACGGTTACTGGGCGCAACACGAGAGGAAACGGATTGCCGAAGTTTACGGGACCTAAATAGAAGGACTCCCGCTTTGACGAGGAGACGTATAGATTGATGTTGTCGTCTTTTCATACGACTGGCAGCACGGTCGAGGAATTAGTGAGCGGCGTATACGAAATGCTCAACACTGCATGTGATGCTGCTATGCCTAGGAGAACTGTGTGTAGGGGACGTTCCCCCTGCTACTGGTGGAATAATGAGATTCGAAGACTGCGGTCGGCGTGCTTTGGGGCGAGAAGACGGGCCCAGCGCACGAGAGGAAGACCGACATGGGAAGTCGAACGGGCTTCATATGAAGATCTAAGGCGTCAACTTAGAAGAGCCATTAAAAGGAGCAAGAAACTATCCTTTCAGCGGATATGTCAGGAAGCTGACATCTATCTTTTTGGGACGGCGTACAGAGTCGTCTGCAAGAGAATCGGTGCTCGAGAACAGCCTAAACTAGGTTGTCCAGTTTTGCTACGGGGGATCATTGGTACATTATTCCCACGTGGCCAGCCCTACACTTTTATAAGTAGGGAGCCGGAGGCCATTCATACCATACCCGAGGCAACAGGAGAGGAGGTACTCGCAGCATGCACTAGAATAGGAGATAGGAAAACACCGGGGCCAGATGGAATAGGGCACTTAAGGCGGCTATCCGGCTCAGACCGGATACGTTCGCCAAGGTGTTCCACAAATGCTTCGTCGAGGGTGTTTTTCCACGTAGGTGGAAGCAGCAGAAATTGGTTCTCATTCCAAAACCTGGTAAACCGCCAGGGGAACCATCGTCGTATCGGCCCATCTGCCTACTTGACACGATGGGAAAAATACTGGAGAGGATAATATACAATCGACTACTAACATGTGCTGAGGCAGGAGGAGCTCTCTCGGACCTGCAATACGAATTTAGGAAAGGACGGTCCACAGTTGACGCGATAAGGAGGGTGGTCGACATTGCAAGAGATGCAATAGAGGGCGAAAGATGGAGATTAGGCACTAAGGAATACTGCGCGGTTGTCACACTTGACGTTAAAAACGCGTTCAACTCGGCGAATTGGGGGCGTATTATGAGAGCCCTCTTTAACATGGCTACGCCGCCATACTTAATGGAGATTCTGAATAATTACTTTCAGGACAGGAAGCTAATATACCTAACGGATGAAGGAGAGCAGTAATACGTAGTGACGTCGGGAGTCCCGCAGGGCTCCGTACTTGGGCCACTACTATGGAACATTATGTACGATGGAGTACTTCGACTGCGATTGCCAAGCGGGACTACAATTGTGGGCTTTGCAGATGACATTGCCATAGTCTCGGTAGCTAAAACGGTAGGAGAAATAGAGGAGAAAACGAACACAGCGATTCGAAATGTTGGAGCATGGCTGGATGAGGCATGTTTGACACTTGCTGCACATAAAACGGAGGCCGTCTTGATAAGCGGTCGGAAGATAGTGGAGAAGATGGAAGTGACCGTTGGAGGCACAAGGATCGAATCGAAGAGGGCGATAAAATACCTGGGCGTGATTATCGACGACAGGTTGAACTTCAAGGAGCACGTGAAATACATCGGCGAAAAAGCATCTGTAACACAGGGAGCACTGGCGAGGATGATGCCAAATATTGGAGGACCAGGTCCATTCAAAAGGAGGATAATTTCGGCGGTAATAACGTCGATAATGCTGTATGCTTGCCCAATATGGTCGGAGGCACTCTCCGTGGGGACGACAAGGAGGATACTGTCCTCGGTGTATCGTCTAAGCGCGATTAGACGGATAAGTGGCTTCAGGACAGTGTCTGATGAAGCGGTATTGGTGTTGGCAAAGACAATACCAATAGACATATTGGCGGATGAGATGAGGAGGATATACCTTCGCCGTCTCGAGCACCCGGGACGAATAGCAGCTATAAAAGCGGAGGAACGAAGGACTTCCATGCACAAATGGCAGTCACGATGGGAAAGCAGTTTAAAGGGAAGATGGACATTTCGCCTTATCCCTGATGTAACCCTTTGGATGAATAACAAACATTGCGAGCTGAACTACTACGTGACTCAGTTCCTAACTGGTCATGGGTGCTTCAGGAAGTACCTGCACAGATTTGGTCATGACACTTCCCCTATATGCCCAAACTGTGTAGATGAGGAGGAAGATGCGGAGCATATTCTAATATGCTGTCCCAGATTTAGATGGCCCGGGGAAACGAGTTTAGGACCAAACCGGCTAATGGAAGAGCTGTTGAATCGTAGGATTCTATGGAGTCAATATAGCCTGAGAATGGCTGAAGTTTTGATAGTACTCCGAAGACTGGAGAAACAGAGGCGAAATTTGAATTAACGAGATAAAGCTTTCAAGCTAACCAGCTCTCCGCGAAGTAATACCTTACGGCAGTCCCGCGGAGGGAGAGTGGTTGAAGTGTGTAGGGGGTGGGTTTAGTACGTAGGCACCAGTGATGGTGAATCGTGCACTCTTTTGTTGGAACAAAAGTGTCTTTCGAAGATTCCCACCTCCGGTTCAAGACAAAAAAAAAAAAAAAAAAAAAAAAAACACCGTCCCTCACACCGTCCCTCACACCGTCCCTCACACCGTCCCTCGCACCGTCCCTCGCACCGTCCCTCACACCGTCCCTCACACCGTCCCTCACACCGTCCCTCACACCGTCCCTCACACCGTCCCTCACACCGTCCCTCACACCGTCCCTCACACCGTCCCTCACACCGGTGACCGGTCACCCTCGGACAGCTCGGTGTGAAAAAAAAAAAAAAAAAAAAAAAAATGGCCATTTATTTTTTTGAGAATTTTCATGTATTTTTGGCCAAAATTCGATTTTTCAAAATTGAATACCTCGACTCACAAACTTTTGAAAAATATCGAATATCTAGACTCACAAAAATAGTACAGCTTTTTGAGTAGCACGGTTCGAAAGAGGACGTTTTTTCCAATTAAAAAATGGCCATTTATTTTTTTGAGAATTTTCATGTATTTTTGGCCAAAATTCGATTTTTCAAAATTGAATACCTCGACTCACAAACTTTTGAAAAAAATCGAATATCTCGACTCACAAAAATAGTACAGCTTTTTGAGTAGCACGGTTCGAAAGAGGACGTTTTTTCCAATTAAAAAATGGCCATTTATTTTTTTGAGAATTTTCATGTAGTTTTGGCCAAAATTCGATTTTTCAAAATTGAATACCTCGACTCACAAAATTTTGAAAAAAATCGAATACCTCGACTCACAGAAGTAGTACAGCTTTTTGAGTAGCACGGTTCGAAAGAGGACGTTTTTTCCAATTAAAAAATGGAAATTTATTTTTTTGAGAATTTTCATTTATTTTTGGCCAAAATTAGATTTTTCAAAATTTAATACCTCGACTCACAAACTTTTGAAAAAAATTGAATACCTCGACTCACAAAAGTAGTACAGCTTTTTGAGTAGAACGGTTCGAAAGAGGACGTTTTTTCCAATTAAAAAATGGCCATTTATTTTTTTTTGAGAATTTTCATGTATTTTTGGCCAAAATTCGATTTTTCAAAATTGCATACCTCGACTCACAAAATTTTGAAAAAAATCGAATATCTCGACTCACAAAAGTAGTACAGCTTTTTGAGTAGAACGGTTCGAAAGAGGACGTTTTTTCCAATTAAAAAATGGCCATTTATTTTTTTGAGAATTTTCATGTATTTTTGGCCAAAATTCGATTTTTCAAAATTGAATACCTCGACTCACAAAATTTTGAAAAAAATCGAATATCTCGACTCACAAAAGTAGTACAGCTTTTTGAGTAGCACGGTTCGAAAGAGTACGTTTTTTCCAATTAAAAAATGGCCATTTATTTTTTTGAGAATTTTCATGTATTTTTGGCCAAAATTCGATTTTTCAAAATTGAATACCCCGACACACAAAATTTTGAAAAAAATCGAATATCTCGACTCACAAAAGTAGTACAGCTTTTTGAGTAGAACGGTTCGAAAGAGGACGTTTTTTCCAATTAAAAAATTGCCATTTATTTTTTTGAGAATTTTCATGTATTTTTGGCCAAAATTCGATTTTCAAAATTGAATACCTCTACTCACAAAATTTTGAAAAAAAACGAATATCTCGACTCACAAAAGTAGTACAGCTTTTTGAGTAGCACGGTTCGAAAGAGGATGTTTTTTCCAATTAAAAAATGGCCATTTATTTTTTTTGAGAATTTTCATGTATTTTTGGCCAAAAATCGATTTTTCAAAATTGAATACCTCGACTCACAAAATTTTGAAAAAAATCGAATATCTCGACTCACAGAAGTAGTACAGCTTTTTGAGTAGCACGGTTCGAAAGAGGACGTTTTTTCCAATTAAAAAATGGCCATTTATTTTTTTGAGAATTTTCATGTATTTTTGGCCAAAATTCGATTTTTCAAAATTGAATACCTCGACTCACAAACTTTTGAAAAAAAATCGAATATCTCGACTCACAAAAGTAGTACAGCTTTTTGAGTAGAACGGTTCGAAAGAGGACGTTTTTTCCAATTAAAAAATGGCCATTTATTTTTTTGAGAATTTTCA
Organism: Sarcophaga subvicina; assembly: GCA_936449025.2. NCBI lineage: Eukaryota > Metazoa > Arthropoda > Insecta > Diptera > Sarcophagidae > Sarcophaga > Sarcophaga subvicina. The sequence goes on from OW388084.2 coordinate 101,518,599, forward strand.
TGTATTTTTGGCCAAAATTCGATTTTTCAAAATTGAATACCTCGGCTCACAAAATTTTGAAAAAAATCGAATATCTCGACACACGAAAGTAGTACAGCTTTTAGAGTAGCACGGTTCGAAAGAGGACGTTTTTTCCAATTAAAAAATGGCCATTTACTTTTTTGAGAATTTTCATGTATTTTTGGCCAAAATTCGATTTTTCAAAATTGAATACCCCGACACACAAAATTTTGAAAAAAATCGAATATCTGGACTCACAAAAGTAGTACAGCTTTTTGAGTAGCACGGTTCGAAAGAGGACGTTTTTTCCAATTAAAAAATGGCCATTTATTTTTTTGAGAATTTTCATGTATTTTTGGCCAAAATTCGATTTTTCAAAATTGCATACCTCGACTCACAAAATTTTGAAAAAAATCGAATATCTCGACTCACAAAAGTAGTACAGCTTTTTGAATAGCACGGTTCGAAAGAGGACGTTTTTTCCAATTAAAAAATGGCCATTTATTTTTTTGAGAATTTTCATGTATTTTTGGCCAAAATTCGATTTTTAAAATTGAATACCTCGACTCACAAACTTTTGAAAAAAATCGAATATCTCGACTCACAAAAGTAGTACAGCTTTTTGAATAGCACGGTTCGAAAGAGGACGTTTTTTCCAATTAAAAAATGGCCATTTATTTTTTTGAGAATTTTCATGTATTTTTGGCCAAAACTCGATTTTTCAAAATTGCATACCTCGACTCACAAAATTTTGAAAAAAATCGAATATCTCGACTCACAGAAGTAGTACAGCTTTTTGAGTAGCACGGTTCGAAAGAGGACGTTTTTTCCAATTAAAAAATGGCCATTTATTTTTTTGAGAATTTTCATGTATTTTTGGCCAAAATTCGATTTTTCAAAATTGCATACCTCGACTCACAAAATTTTGAAAAAAATCGAATATCTCTACTCACAAAAGTAGTACAGCTTTTTGAGTAGTACGGTTCGAAAGAGGACGTTTTTTCCAATTAAAAAAAGTCCATTTATTTTTTTGAGAATTTTCATGTATTTTTGGCCAAAACTCGATTTTTCAAAATTGCATACCTCGACTCACAAAATTTTGAAAAAAATCGAATATCTCGACTCACAAAAGTAGTACAGCTTTTTGAGTAGCACGGTTCGAAAGAGGACGTTTTTTCCAATTAAAAAATGGCCATTTATTTTTTTGAGAATTTTCATGTATTTTTGGCCAAAATTGGATTTTTCAAAATTGAATCCTCGGCTCACAAAATTTTGAAAAAAATCGAATATCTCGACACACGAATTGCAATTTTTTAATTGGAAAAAACGTCCTCTTTCGAACCGTGCTACTCAAAAAGCTGTACTACTTTTGTGAGTCGAGATATTCGATTTTTTTCAAAATTATGAAAATTCTCAAAAAAATAAATGGCCATTTTTTAATTGGAAAAAACGTCCTCTTTCGAACCGTGCTACTCAAAAAGCTGTACTACTTTTGTGAGTCGAGATATTCGATTTTTTCAAAAGTTTGTGAGTCGAGGTATTCAATTTTGAAAAATCGAATTTTG